>CP141153.1:17500-1267500 GCA_035233585.1 Antiaris toxicaria | reverse complement strand
TGAACAGTGCCATAATGCAAAGTTGACTTGACTACTGGTATCTCACAATTAATTGAAGGATTCTTTTCTCTTTTCTTTTTCTTTTTCTTTTTTTTTTTTCCGTTTCTTGTAAGGTTCCAATTTTTTGCCCCATAATGAGGGGTTTATTTTTAAAAAATAAAAAAATTTTAAATTTAGAAAATAAAAAATTATTCAGATTTTTTTAAAAATAAAAAATTATTTAAATGAATAAAAATTATTTTTTAAGGTGTTTTTTTATTTGTTAAAAATAAAAAATTTTGAATATTTAAATTCAAAAATTTTAAAAAAATTTATTTTCTTTTCTTAAAATGAAAATTTTTTTATATTCTAAAAGTAAAACTCAATGTAGCATGAAACAAAAGTCTAGGTTGTGGTTGAAGAGACCTGTCATCGCTAGGCAATGGTATTATTAATAAAAGGAAAAATTGTAGTTAATAACAAATAGCTTATTAGCATATTACTATAATTTTTAATAAATAGAAATTTTTTAATTTTAAAAAGAAGATTTGTAAGGGTATAAAATGTGTTTCTTAACTAAAAAAATTAGTTAGTCAATTTGTAAATAAAAAATTAGAAAATATTAACTAAATATGTTTGTAATGATGACTTCAGATTTACCGAATTTAGTATTGGGTAAATCCAGATTTACCATTTACCAAAATTTTATCGTTAGATAAAATCTTTTAAATCCTGGATTTATTGCTATTTATTAGCTTACCAAAAAAATTTCGTTATTTATTCTACGTGTAAAAAAAATAAAAAATAAAAATAAAACTATTTACCTCTAAAAAAAAAGAGAAATTTTTACGACATAATAGTGAAAGATAACCCTAATGAAAAGGACATGCTTTAAACCAAATTTTTATCATTAGATAAAATCTTTTAAATCCTAGATTTATTGCTATTTATTAGCTTATTAAAATAATTATGCCATTTGTTCCCCATAAAAGAAATAAAAAAGATCTGCTTTGATCCATCATATATTGATTAGAATTGTCAAGTTCAATATACTTATTATGTTTGATATAATTTTGATCATACATTTAAAAATAGTTTATCAAATAGAAATACCTATAGTAGAAGCTTTAAAAATAAATAAATAAAGAATATGTCCACGGTGAAACTCGGGTCCGGCTTGCATGATATGATGAATAATATTTCAAGTGAGAAGAAATTCTCGTAATTTTTTTTTCCCCTTTACAAACATGTAAGATTCAATAAAGAATTTCGTCACAAAAGTTATGTGAATTTACTTAATCTTTAGGTGGAAACCAGACTTCGGTATATTTGATTTTCACTATGAAATTTTTCTTGAATTAAGTATAACCAAGAAGTAATTAGTTATTATCAACCCTTTTTTTTTTTTCAAACTCTCTTATTGCAAAAATTTCTGACTTCAAATTATATATAGCTTTTGAAGATCCAAAGCTTTCGACTACTCTTTTAATTTGAAGCATAAAAAAAGTTCTTTACTTTCTTGAGATGGCCATTTAAATAGTACTTGCTCATTTATTTATTTTGGCAAAAGCAAAATATCCAAAAAATGACAAAACGATCCCCTAAAAAAAATTTGAAAAATAGCAAACGACAATGTTTACAAACGAAAGAAAACTAAGGGGTGGTGATCAGGCCTTGTGAAAAAGGGCATCCCTTTTGGGGTTTAGTTTTAAAGACATTCAAAACTACTTTTTTTTTATGACTTTATCACTTTTTACTATTTATATCTCCAATATACTACAGTAAATTTCAAATTTTAAAAATCCATAAATTTATGTATACAAGTCCAAAAGAGATGATTTTTTTAAAAATTTGCATAGAATTTCGAGAGGAACGAAACAATATCCATATTGATATTTTTTTTCTAAAAAAATTTTTAAAAATTCTTATTTTTTCACTCGAAACAGTTTTTTCCCAAACACATTTTTCAAAACAACTTTTCTCCGATCCATAATAATATCTTCAATCATCTTTCCCAAACTCCCCTTAATAAGTCTGACCATGTATACATTTTCTCCTACGCTGTCATGTGTGATGTTAACAAATTACGCCGGATGGTAATTTTTGGATGCTTATTTGAAAAATAATAATGAAATTTTTGTTTTAAAAAAATGACTAATAATTATCAAAATAATTTATATGTTAACCGTCAATTGTCAATTACTTAACGGTTAATTACTATTAATTGATATCAATTTTTTAATTTAATAAAATTTAGGATATTTTTAAGAAAGAATTCTTCTAAAAAATGTCATTTTGCCTCGTGTCCTTATTTACTCATTCTTTATTTATTTTTGCTGAATGAATGATGCTGATTTTTATTTTTTTTTATCGATTCTCTGTCCCTCGGTTCTCCCTCCATTTATTGGAATTTTCAGTCACTTTCACCCTTCAAGCCACCACAGATTTTCATCGTTTGTCATAAAATAAAACAAACCAAATCATAGAGAAAAGCATAGAAATTTTACTACTCTGTCATCCATTAGATGTTAAGTGGCCACAATTAATTTGTCATCCAAAATCAATTATTAGGAGTGGAGGGGGAACTGATCTTTAAATTAAATAGAATTGCACACTAATTCTTTTTGAAATTACTGAAATAAAAGTAAAAATCGTGAAGTTTAGTGGGGACGCATATGTAAAACTTCCATATTAAAAGAGGCAAAACAGAAAAAATCATTAAGTTTTAAAGCTTGTTTTAAAAAACAAAAAATGTAAGAGGGGCCGATTGCCCTCACTCTACCTCAAGCAGCACCACTAGGAGTACTACTCAATTGCTCATTATTAACAAGCTTAAACTACTCAATTTCAGTAAAACATTCATAAAACACAGTTAAAAGCAAGAACCTCAGATTATTTTATAAACTCTTCAATAAGAGGTACACTTCTTTAGAAGATAAATAGCCACAACTAACAATTCAATCACAGTACAGTACAAAAAACTAGTTACTTGCCAAAACAAAGACTAGTAAATACAAAATAAGCCAGCGGGTTTTCATTTTGAGACAGAATATGGACATGGGCATGGTGGAACTTCGACTTCAACGACTCCTTCAAGCATCTGCACAACTTTCCTCATGGTGGGTCTAACAGACGGGTCCTCCTGAATGCACCACATTGACACCATCACGAAAGTCTCTAGTGTTTTTATGTCGTTCAAGGTCTCATCTTCCCAATTCACCAGAACATCTAATGTTCCTTCTTTGAAACAGTCATAAGCCCAATCTATCAATATTTCTTGTTCTTCATCAGTAACTTCCATATCAACATTTCTCCTGCAGCAAATGATCTCAAGTAGTACTACTCCAAAGCTGTAGACGTCCACTTTCGTGGTGATGGGTGTGTTTCTAAACCATTCGGGTGCAACATACCCTTTTGTTCCTCTGATGGTTGTGCATGTTTTGCTCTGATTCATCATCAAGAGCTTTGCCAACCCAAAGTCTGATATCTTGGGGTTGTTGTACTCGTCAAGAAGTATGTTCTGAGGCTTTATGTCACAATGGATGATCTGAGTCCTGCACTCTTCATGCAAATACAATAATCCTCTTGCGATTCCTAATGCGATTTTGGTTCGTTGGCTCCAACTAAGCTTTGTTTCTCCATACACAAAGCCTGCTAAAGTTCCATTGCTCAAAAGCTCGTATACCAGCAAACGATTCTGTCCATCGTCGCAGTATCCTAGCAGGCAAACCAAGTTTTTGTGATGGGTTTGTGCTATTACGTTCACTTCATTTCTGAACTCCCTTTCGGTCTCTTGCACCACAAAATTCAGCTTCTTCACCGCGACACCGACTTCAGAACCCAGTATAAGAATCCCTCTGTAAACAATTCCATAAGCTCCCCTTCCCAATTCTTCTTTGAATCCATCTGTCGCTTCCTCAAGCTCTTTGTAAGTGAAGCAACGCAGATTCATTTCAGAAACACTTTGAACAATTACCGTCGTTTTGCGGTTCTTCTTTCGGTAAATGAAGAAAAATCCCACACAAACAAAAGCAGCCAATACAACATTAGCAAATACAGAAACCCCGAAAGGCACTGATCCAGCCGTGATCAAAGAGTCCTGGTCTTTCTTCTTTTCTTGTGGAACAAGGTATCGGTCGTCAGATCCATTAGGAAAACTGGAGTACTCCTTCTTACGAACTTTGATAAATCCCCTGGAGCTGAGACTGGAGTCCACTCTCCCATTTGAGAGCGGCAACTTCTTCTTCCAACAAGTTCCGTCTCTGAAAATAGCAACAGCACACAAACAGTCACTCAAGCAAGATTCTCTGCACGAATCTCCGTCAAAAGGCTTGAACATGATGTAATCCGACGTGGGCCAATCTGTGTTGATTACCTCCACAACATCATACAGATCAGGTAGTTCACCACCTTTCGATCTAAAGAGCTCATCTTCTTCGCAACCTTGTACAAAATCAGGCTTGCAACTTCCATAACCGTCGTTCGGATCAATCAAAGAGTAGTTTTGTGGGCAAGCACACTTTGGCCTCCGTTCCTCTTCTTTTAGGGTGCAAATACTGTTGTAACCACAGACACCAACTCCTGCGACAACAAGCAAGTTGTGGCAAATATTATCGGGTATGGACCAAAGAAAAGTCCAAGTGCCGTTGCCACTCTTTGAGTGATAATATAGAGTGAAAACTCCATCAAAGTTTAGAGTAGCTCTAAAGTAGTTGTCTCTTGCTGAGACTATGTCACCCTGTGCCAACCTCAACCTTTCTCCATCCTCCCTCAAAATGAACATATCACCAGACTCGCTGAAGACCAGTTGCTTACCTGCACAGTGATGATGAAGCTAGAAATTTTTGGTAATTAGGATATTGTGAAAAATTAAGACAATTATGTATTTTAATTTATGTTTATAATTTTTCTTATAAAAAAAGCATTTATTCATTTGATCACTCATTTTTTTAAAATAAAAAATATATATTTATTTTTGAAAAGTAAATCTTTTCAATTTTTTCATATAAATATAAATATCAAAAGAATTTTTCTCTTTAAAAATAAATTTTTTTTATCCATCTAAACAATATTTTACTATAACATAAAAAAAAATTTGTATTTTAAAAGTAAAAATTTTTTATTTTCTAAAAAAGAACATCCATGTAAACATACAGAACTAAATTTTTGAAAAATTATAAAAACAAAAATAGAAAATTTAAAATTAAATAGGGAGAGGTGCCTCCGTTCACCACCATGCGGCTCTGGCATAATCAGGGACGAGGCAGCTAGGGCATAGTGGGCAGTCCTCACTGAAAATTATTTTCTTTTATTTCTATCCTAAAAGTTTCTTAGGTAGCGTTTGGTATTGTTTTTAAAATCTGTTGAGATTTCAAAAATGTTAAATTTGAGATCGTTTTGAAAACTGTTCTGAGATCGTTTCTGAAACTGTGTTTGGTTTTATTTTCTAAGCGTATGTTTTGAAAAATACAAAAATAAAACTGTGTTTGGTTATATTTTTGAAAACCAGTTATTTCATAAGTATTTATGAAAATTTTAAAAACCAATTATTTCATAAGTATTTTATAAAAATATATTTATGTTTAATTTTTAAAAAATTATTATAAATATCAAAAATTAAATTTTACTAATTAGTATGCCATTAATTTAATATTTTAAAACAACATTTTATTTTTATACATACTTGAATATTTCATTTTTGTTTTATAAAATTTTTGACATGACCTGTCCTAAAATATGGACTGTCCAAAAACTCCAAAAGCTTAACCTGCAAAAAAACAAATTCCAATTCCCAGAACAGTTTCAAATACAATTTCAAAACCTAAATATATTTAAAAATATTTATCAAAATCTATTATTATTATCATTTTTTTTTTCCGTTCTTCTTTTCCGTTCTACTTATTCACAGACACACACACATATATATTACTTCTCAAGGGCAGTCGGCCGGCGGAGGCTCACGGCGGCGGCGTGAGACAGCAGGGGGTGTGGTGACTTGCGGAGGCTAGCGACGGCTGCGACGTGGTCTTGGGGACAGTGTCGTGGGTTGGATGGGACGGAGAGTGGTTCGACGTTCACGAGGCGAGGACTCGGGTTGGGCTCGCGAGGCTCGGTTGCGGCTGAGAAGGGAAGACTGGGCCACGGCGCGGTGGCTCGAGCTCGATCGGCGAGCTTTGGACCGGTCGGATGGCGATGGGTGAGGGAGGCCGTGAGCTCGGATGGCTCGGGCTTGGCATTCACTAGGCGGCGGGCCGGCGACAGGGGTTCGCGAGCCCAATGCCACAGCCCCTCATTCGCCACTCACACAGCCGAATAAAACCACGGCCTCCATCTCCACCGTGAGCCATCGTGAGTACAACCGGCCAAAGCAAGCCGTCGGCAGTCCCTCGCTTCCATCCTCGTTGTCTCGCGTTCGACCAAGCCCAGATCGACCACCATCGCCGCCCTCCTCTCCTGCTCCACCTTCGCCACGACGAACGCTCCGCCTCCTGCTGCTCCACCGGCCGCGAGAATGAGAAAGAGAGAGAGAGAGTCGTCGGGCTGGGTTTTGTTTGGGGTGGGGGGGTGTTGTTGAGAATGAAAGAAGAAATGAACGGGGGGGTGGGTGTTTGAGAATGGAAGAAGAAAACGTTTGGTGGGGGGAGGGGGTTAGGCTGGGTTTTGTTGGGGGGGGGCGGGGGGCGGGGGTTGTTGAGAATGAAAGAAGAAATGAACGGGGGGGTGGGTGTTTGAGAATGAAAGAAGAAAATGTTTGAAAGAAGAAAACGAACCGGTTGGGGGGGGGGGGGGTTTGAGAACGAAAACGAAGAAAACGATATAATATCGTTTTCAAGTATCAGTTAAAAAAATTTGAGTTGATTTCAAATTCAATTTTCAAAACCAAGCTAACCAAACACGTTTTCAATTTGATTTCGAAAATGATTCCCTAGGGAATCATGAAATCCATTTTGAAACCAAAAACAAACGCAGCCTTAATTTTTCAGTTTTACTCTCATAAAAAAATTAAAAATTCTCACGTATAACCTCTATTAAAATTAATTCTACCGTAAAAATTTTATGATTTTTTTTATTTTATCTCATTAAAAATTAAAAATTTTTAAATAACCCTAATAAATTAAACCCTTTAATTTTTATACTTTCATGTTATTTATTTATTTTTAAATGGTATAAGCTGCCACAGAAATATGAGTCTAGCTCTGCCACTGGTCACTGTTACCTGCCGCCGACGAGTTAGACCCCTCATCCGTCTTGCTTGCGAAATAAGGTTCGTTTGCAAACTCGGTGGGCAAGTTTATGGTGTTGAGCACAACGTTGCCGTCTTGTTGCAATCGTAACTGGAATCTCCCTCGGGTGAAATTAGTCTCCGACCGACGAGATGAAAGCGTCCCTCCTCGGTCCATTATCTGCGAAGGCAACATGGTGTCGGTTGGGTATTGGAAGGTTTCCCACAGCGTTTTTGAGCTTCTGTCTTGAACTAGAAAATTTCCTTGGTCGCTCATGACACCTTTGGCAACGTCTCCAAAAATGGTCTCTGATCTCCACAGCTCTTGGCCTTGAGGGTTGGTAAGCACAAGCCCACGATCTGAAGTCAGGCTTACGTTTGATCCCCTTGGAGCCGCCGAATTTCCATTCCCGTACCAAACGATGGTCTTGTCGGGAATCTTGTTGAACCATATGCAGAGCAAGTAGAGGTCTCTTTGGTTTGGTAGTTGGCGAAAACCGAAGGCGAAATCGCCCGATGGTGAGAGCCATGGAGAGGAGTTTTCCGTTGCAGAGAGAGAGGTCCCAACAGTTACGTTTCCATTGTTAGTTTGAGCAAAAGTGAAGATTGGTAAGAGAAGAAGGAACAGTACAGGAAGGAGATGGATTTGATCAGCTCTAAAAAAAGCCATGGCCAGAACTGAAGATTAATAAAGATTATCTTCCTTCTTATCGAAGCAGGATGCTGGAACCAGGGACCACTCTCAGTGACTTTAGTGCACATCGTTATAAATGTCAATGTTTGTAAGACTTTATGGTCAACACCCAGGCTTACCTTTATACAAATAGAAAGAGTCAGATACCTGTAGCCGTTTTGTTTAAGGATTATAATAGTCAGAAGGAGGGCGTGATACAACCAATGGCATTGGGGGTGGAAATTCGGCAACAGGGAAAGAGGGCCTGATATCCGACACTTGTATACAAATAAATTTATATATAAAAGTGTACAACATTATACCATTTTGATCTCTTAAATTTTATAGATTGATTTTTCTTACATTCAAGAATGTATACAATTATCATAACTATATACATCATGTTGCGAAATTTACGTTTAAAATTCACATATAAATATAAAAAATTTAATTACTAATATATCAATTAAATTTTTATTTTAAGAGTTTAATTTTAAATTTTTAAAGTATTAAATATTAATTTAAGAATATTTTAAATCTTATAACAAGTTTTGAAAATTTTATAATTTTTATCTTAAAATTTATAAAATAAAATAACTATAAATTAAATTAACTGAAAAAAAAAAAGCTATTTATCCAATCCCTCAATCTCTGACCCTCTTGCATACTCTTTAATCATTCACCTACTCGTTAATTATTCTGTCCCTCTACGTTACCCTCACAGCTCACCCCCAATAATCTCTAATTCTGCCTCCCACCCTCATACTTTTTTTTTCACTCAGTCACTCCTTTATCCTGTCTCCTCTCGTTATTATTTTCTTTCTTTTTCTTTCCGTTTCCTCTTTGCACAATACATAAAGCATTCACTCTCAACCTCAACTCATTTCCTCTGTCACTCACAAATTTTTTTTTTTAAATCTCCCCATCTCACGCATTCTCTCTTTTCTACTCTCCCTCACAAATTCCCTCACTCTCTCTTTAAAATCTCTCTCTCTCTCTCTTCATTTTTCTCACCGATCTCTCTCCTCCACCGGACGCAAGCATCGGCTCTCCCTCACGAACACCGGTCACGCCGCGACCCAGCCCGACGCCTCTCCGCTAGCCGCCGCGACCAAGCTCACCTCCACCGTGCCTCCCTTGCCTCCGTCCTCGTCGTCTCGCCGTCCGACCTAGCCCAGGCGCCAACGCCGATCGGCCACCGTCGCCCTTCTCATGAACGTCACCCGCCACCAGTAACGAACCAACCAAACCGAGCAACCAAGCCACCCACGGAAGTCCACGTCGCCGTCGCACCTCGCACCGCCCGTGCCCAACATTGCCGTCGAGAAACCCAAACACCGCGCCACCGCCGAGCTCGTCAACCCAGGCCCTCACCGAGCCGCCTGAGCCTCCTCTTGAACCAGCCCGAGCCTTCCCAAAGGCCGAACCCACACTCCTCACCGAACCAGCCGTCGAAGCGCCATCCATCGCAAACCCAAGTCGTCGCCCGCACCGACCACCATACCAACCCAGCCTCCTTGCGACGTCCGTTACCGAGCCAACCGAACCCCACCGAGTCTCCTGGCATCTCCCAGTCGCCGTCCTTTCCACCGGCCGGATCTTTCCCCCTCAAAACGTATATATGTATATATAAATATGTTTGTGTACGTGTGTCTGTGTAACAAAACAACAACAACAACAACAGATAAAAGACAAAAACAATAAAAATAATAATAATGATAAAAAAACTTAATTTTAAAGTAAATATTTTAAATTGGATTTTGAAATTAAACTATTTTGAGATTTGTTTTTTTTTTTTTTTTTCTTCTTGCCGGTTTGAGGATTTTGGAGTTTTTCAGTCATATTTTGAGGCAAATCATATTAAAATTTTAAAAGATACACAAGTATTAAAAACAAAACTTAGTTAAAATAAAATGTTATTTTAAAATTTAAAATTAACGATATATTAATTAATAGAATTTATTGTAATTATGATTATAAAATTTTTGAATATATAATTAAATTATTTGTGATTTTTGTTTTAAGTGTTTGTTGATCAAAATTAGAAAAGTGGATAATATCTGACTTTGTGCAAGAAGTTATTAGTAGAATTAAATTGTCAAAGAGGTAGGATATTTTATTCTCTCCTTGTAGCCTATTTTGTTTTTAGTGATTTGGCCAAAATGATTTAAAGAAAATGAAGTTATAAAGTTTTATAAATTCTGTTATTTTAGAAAATATCATGATTTTAAAAATAAAAAGAAAAAATATCCGATTACAGATTTTTTTAAAAAATAATACGATATATTTTATTATGTGAATCTTATTTTCAAAGGAAAATTTTAAATTAGATTTTGGTATTAAAGTATACCGGTAGCTAGCACACACTTGCGAAGAGTGTACATATCGATCGATAATAACACATCATGGAATGTTGTGGTGGGGAGCTCATACGGACCGTATACGAACTAGATGTATTTAGGGATACAGTTTGTATATTCACGATTTTACGTTTAAAATTCTGTATTGCATTTATAAAATATTATTATCTTGATTCAAAATAAAATGTTGAAAAATGATTTAAATATATCTTACTAGGCTTTTCGCTCATTTTTTTAAAAATGGTAAACTCCCAAGAAAGGAAGCTGATTAGAAGATAAAAGTTGTGTGAATTCTCAGTTTGGAGGCTAAGGACGAGAAGTCTGTTTATTTTGTCTTATAATAATGTATGTGATCTTGAATGCTCCGAGACTGTAAACTGTAAACTTTATTTTATCGTTTGTAATTTATTTTATTTTATCTAAATATGTATCTGTATGATATTGAGAATCTATTATAATATTTTAATAATAATGTTTAATAGATTCACTCGAGCATAATCGAAAACAAAATTATATAGATGGTAAATGATTTTAATATAAAACCGTTAGAGCTAGAGAATTGAGACCCTCCCTGATCTGATTCATTTATTTCATCTTAAAACTGTTATATCCTGGGTTTTGGGACGTGACAATATATATGCTGGAGACTTATATAATAACTATCACTAATATTTTTTAATATTATTATATCAGAAGAGTCAATTAATGTTTATATTATATTAGATTCTCACAACAATATTAAATAATAACGATGTTGAACAATACTGTACACCAATAAAGAGTAAGTTTTTATAGCATAATGTTTATAAGTTGGTCCCATTCGGTGTTTGATATACACCAAGCATTTTTCCAATCCCATTACATGTTGCTAATTACTTGTCTGTCGATGAAAACATTTAAGGTAGGAAAAAGAAAGGGACAAAAGAGGGCCACGTGACGAGTCAATTACACATATGACTAGTTTGCTTGAATCATACGAGTAAGAGAAAAGTCATGGAAGTGGATAGGCGTTCTAATCAATTATAACTCTTTTGACATTGTCAGTATAATGGGGCCATGCCACGGATGGGTGTCGTGAGTTTTTGAAATTTTTTTAATATACTTAATTAACTTGATGCAGAAAATCAAACCGTCTGATTAAATTCGATTGGTCAGATAAATTGTGTATTTTGTTAAAAAAATAAAATAATAAATAACTAAAAATTTAATTATTAATGAAAAATTAAAAAAAATAAGAAATTAAACTCATGATATATTGTTTAAAATAAATTCCATCACAGATGTTGCAAAAAAAAAAATCTAATATGATCTTATTAATAGTCCAACATAAAATAAATGAATTATAAGGATCATAAAAAAAAAATTTAATTAATCAGTGGTAATTTTTTACAAAACCACTAATAATTACATCCATATTACATGTTAGAGAATTGCATTCTTTATAGTTAAATAATTTGGACAACACTTAGTAGTGAATATTATTAAACAAAAAAACAAAAACAAAACAAAATAAGTGGGGTGAACATCGGATGAGTTTTTGAGATTTTTTCAACCCACCAAATGAAGATGGGTGGATTTTTAAAATCTTTTACCATACAATCAATCCAATATAAAAACCAACCCACCAATTAAGATCAAATTAGGTAAATTTGATGAGTTTGTCGGATCATAGATTTTTTATTCATCTTTAATTTATATTGCAATCAAATTTCATTGCTGCTCCTACATCTTTGATTGCTCTCCTTCATTATCCCTCCAAACACTATTTTTCTGCAAAGTTTGTTCATCATACTTTCAAAATAAAATTAAAAGTTCAAATATTTCGAAAAAAAAAAAGAAATTACATATTTTTCGATAAATTAAAAGAACATGTCAAAGAACAATATATATTAAGAATTTCCTCTTCTACAACTAATGAGACGAATTTATACTGGTGATTGGATTACTCTACCCTTAATATCTCGTTACTTTAAGAGTTGATTAATGTTTTTCTAGTTATTTTTAGTGTGGTTTTTATATGTAAAGAAATTTATAGCTCTTGGATGCAATGTGTGGGATTTAGAGAAAATTTGCTCAAGAAAGAAAAAGGAAAAAAAAAAAAAAAAAAAAGATTCAGGAGCTGCAACTTTGGCCAGAGAGTGCTGCAGCACCAGGAAATACAATTAGTAGGGCCTACAGTGCCAGAAACCTAAGACTACGGCCCAAAAGAAGGGAGATTATCGGGGCTATTGAATCCCGGGGCAGCCCCAAGTCGCGAATTTTCAGTTTTGAGAAAGTCTTATAATTCAAAGTTATCCCTTTTGGAACAAGTCTATAAATAAAGGAGATTAGGGTTAATTAGGGGAGGCTGGCCACTGCAATTTGAAGTTGAACCAAAGGATGAAAAAGAAAAAGAAATAAGTACTTAGGATTTAAGTTTTGAGATTTAGTTTAGTTTTAGGGAGTTTTTTTTTTTTTTTAACAAAGTTAAGAGATTGCATCTTGAAACATCAAGAAAAAGAAAAAGAAAAAGATTTAGGAGAAAGCCTGGAGACTTGTAACACCTCCAAAAAGAGAATTTTATTCTTATTTTCTTATCTTTTTATTTTTCTAATTTAAAAGTGCTTCAACTATTATTTTGTAGACTTTTATTTTTATTTAAAAATTAATTTTCATTTTATGGGATTGCAATTAGAACTTAATATGTAACTTGAATCTATTTATTTTCTCTCTTGATTTTTATTTGTCAATATTGAATTGTTCATTCTATTTTGTACTTAATCCTTCTAATTAACTAATCATTAATTAGATTGATTTAGTAAACTTTAATGAACTTGGAAAAAAGAATTTTGTGTTTAGCCTTTGATAGAATGATATATGATCTATAAGCAGAAGCCTTGAGTTTATGTATGATATGAATATACCTATATAACATTTGTAACCATTAAAAGAGCTTTTGCTTAATGAATCTTTTCTTAATATAAATCTCATAGGAATATAATGAGTTAGTTAAGAGAGATATTTCTAATTGACTATCGGAAAAGGCTTATAGGTAAAGTTAGGACTTTCAGTTGACAATTCGATTTGATTAATTTATCAAGGAAGGGTAAAAAGATTCTAGTGAAGTATTTAAGGAAAATTATAATCCTAGACTTTATTTTATTATTTTGCTAGATTTTATTTTTGCCTAATTTTAATTTTAATATTTGTTTACTTTCTTTTTGGTTTATTCAAATAAAGTTAGAGTTAATATAATTTTGATAATTAATAAATAATAATCCTTGTAAAAATAATACCTTACTCATTATTTTATTACTTATTTGCAATACGTGCACTGCGTTATAAAATCAACAACAAGAACTTAAACTTGAAGGTGGCAATGGGTGTGGGCACTTAATCTCCGGGTAAATCCTTAGCTAACTCCATACGATGGATCAAGACAACCTTCCCTAACAAACCAAGAGTCTTTTCCCCCTGAATTTGAAGTGTGATACTGTAATGTAGACCTTAATCTGGTTTTGAACCTCCCAGATTTTATAGATTGGTTGTTCTTACATTCAATAATGTATACAATTTTCGTAAGCATTATATATATATGTGCTGTTACATACATTCTATTAATATATAATGCTAAACACCATTAATATGTTCTTTAATATTATTATAACAGGAGTGAATTGATATTTACATTACATTAGATTCTTAGAACCATACTAAATAACATCAGTGATATTCAATACCATATATTAATAAAAATATGTTTTCATATCATTAATATTGATAAGTGGTCCCACTCGGTATCCAATACACCCTAAGCACTTTTCCAATCCCTTCACATACTGCTAATTTCTTGTTTGTTGATAACAGCATTTAAGGTAGGAAAAAGAAAGGCACAAAAGAGGGCCATGTGATGAAGCAATTACATATATGACTAGTTTACTTGAATTATATGAGTAAGAGAAAAGTCATGGGAGTGGGTAGGTGTTATAATCAATTATAACTCTTTTGATATTGTCGGTTAGGTTACAATCAAATTTCATTGCCACTCTTACATCTTTGGCTGCTCTCCTTCATGATTTCTCCAACTACTCTTTTTCCGCATGGTCTGTTACTGTACTTCCAAAACAAAATTAAAAGATCAAATATTTCAAAAAGGAAAATTAAATAACGGATTTGTCTATAAGTTAAAAGAAAATGTTAAAGAACGATATATGTTATAGAACTTCCACTTCTATGAACATGCAACTTAAATTTGAAGGTGGCAACGGTTGTAGACACCTAGTCTACAGGTAAATCCTTAGCTGACTCCACACGGGGGCCCTCTCTTGAATTTGAAGTGTGATATTTTAATATAGACCTTAATTTATAAGTTAGATACGGAATTATTGTCTAGGATAAGTCTCGATTATTCATTGACGTATACTTCTTAATATCCTGCTTTTACATAATTCTGACATCAAGCTCTAGATCTATATCAGCTAACGATGACCAATTCAAACCAATCATAGACACTCTTAACTACAGAATCAACAACGTACGAATCAGATTACCCGATGTCAAGTGACATTGTATAATCCACTGTTTGGTCTAATCTGGCTCTCCAGATCTCAACCATAATAATCCATTATTTCAATTAAAATGACAAAAGAGAGAGACAAAAAATGAAACAAAATGTGGCAAAGGCAGAAAGATCATGGCTATGGTTCAGAAAGATCATGGCTATGGTTCCAAGCCATTTGCGCTAGAGCAATGGTGTGTGTGTAATATATATATAAATATAACACAGTGTTCTAGACATTCAGAAGTTCCGAAAAGATCATTTGACAAGAAGCAACTGCTGTATCCTTAAGCAATGAGTGGATTAAAACATAAAAAATTTTAGATTCATTAACATACAGCAAAGTATATGGGACTGCAAGCAAGAAGGATAGTAGTTCAAGTCCATTTAGTTGGTCGTGGAGAATGGAGATGGGCATGGTGGAATATGGACTTCAACAACCCCTTCCAGCATCTGCGCGACCTTCCTCATGTCGGGCCTAGCAGACTGGTTTTCTTGAATGCACCAAATGGCAACTATCACTACCCTCTCCAGATGCTTCCTATCATCCAAGTTCTCTAATTCACGGCCAACCAGAACATCTAAATTTCCCTCTTGGAAGCAATCATAAGCCCAATCTGTCAATATTTCTTTCTCTTCACGACAACTCTCCACATCTACACTTCTTCTGCAGCAAATGGTCTCCAGAAGTATAACTCCAAAGCTATAGAATGTTTTGAGGCTTTATGTCGCAATGGATGATCTGTGTGTTGCACTCTTCGTGTAAAAACAAGAGCCCTCAAGCAATCCCCATGGCAATTTTAATTCTCCGCTTCCAACTAGGCTTTAAATCGCCAAAAATAAACCTGGACAAATTGCCATTACTCATGAACTCATATACCAATAGACGATGTCGCTTCTCTTCACGATATCCAAGCAGGCGCATCAGATTCTTATGATGTGTGTGGCCAATTGCTTTCACTTCAGTCTTGAATTCCCTCTCACCGTCTCGTACAACCCATCTCAATTTCTTCACTGCCACAACGGACTGTTGTAGTTTCCCTTTGTAGACTGTTCCGGAATTTCCCTTTCCCAATTCTTCGTTGAATCCATCGGTGGCTTCTTCAAGTTCCTCGTAAGTAAATCGAGGCAAGTTCATATCCCAAACTTCTTTCAGAGACTCTTCATGCTTCCTCTTGTAGATCGACGAAAATCCAAGACAAAATACTCCAACCAATAAGAAATTAACAAAAACAGAAATTTCCAGCATGATTGAACCCGCAAGGATCAAACTGTCCTTGTCTTTCTTCTTCACAACCAAAACAGGAGATTGAGAGAAAGTACTAGACTTGTCCTTGCTTTGAGGAAAAGTACTAAAATTATTCTTCCTTATTTTGATATAAGCAACCGATGGAAGACTGTCGTCCACTCTCCCATTGGCGAACGGTAACCTCTTCTTCCAGCAATTCCTTCCCTGATAACGGCGACGGCACAAAGGCAATCTTGCAAGCAAGATTGTTTGCACATTTCTTCAGTAGACGGATTCAATTGCATGTAATTTGATGTTGGCCAACCAGCATTCTTGAGCTCCACGACGTCATATAGATCCTTGGCATTACTAAGCTCATCTTCTTTACAGCCTTTTATGAAATCCGATTTGCAACTTCCGTAAGCGTTGTTTGGATCGAGCAGAGTGTACCCTCTTGGGCATTCACGCCTTGGCTTCTTATCTTCTCTAAAAATGCAAATGCTGTTGTAGCCACAAACACCGACGCCTTGTGAAACACTCATTGAAAAGCAAATATTTTCTGGTATGGTCCCGAGAGAAGACCAGCTCGCATTATCAGCAGTGAAATTCTTTGGATGAAAATATTGCGTGAAAGCTCCATCGAAACTCAGAGTTGCTCTTAAATAGTAGTCCTTCACCGAAACCAACTTTTCCTTGGTCAGATTGGCTTTTTCACTCTCTTCTTTCACTACATACATATGGCCTGACTCGTTGAAGACCAATTATATGGTTGCCGCTTTGTAATAAGGCTCGTTCTCATTTTTGGTGGGCAAATTGATGGTGTTGAGCACTGGATTCCCATCTTTTTTCAAACGTCATTGGAATCTCCCTTCAGAATAGTTTGTCTCCGATTGACGGGAAGAAAGTACTCCTCCTCTATCCATTACCTGAGAAGGTAACATGGTATCCGTAGGATTCTTGAAAGTTTCCCATAACTTGTTTGAATTTCCATCTTGGATCACAATGTTTACTTCATCACTCATAACAGCATAGGCAACATCTCCAAGAACGGTCTCGGATTTCCATAGCTCTTGGCCTTGAGGACTAGTTAGCACAAGTCCGCGATCGGCAGTGAGGTTGACTTCTGAGTCCTTCGGCACCACTTGGTCTACTTTTGCATACCAAACAATGGTTTTGTTCGGTATCTTGGCATACCATATGCAGAGCAAAAAGAGATCCGACTACTTCTCTAGCTGCCGAAAGCCAAAGGCAAAGTCACCGGATGGTGAAAGCCAGGAAGAAGAATTCTCTGCTTTCATGGAGAGAGAAGCCCCGATGGCTATGTTGTCGTTGTTAGTTTGGGCTAAAGAAGAAGTTGGTAGAAGAAGAAACAAGGGAACGAGGACAAGAACGAGAACAACACCAAGAGACAAAGCCATTGATAAAATTAAATGTTAAGGTGTGTTAAACTACTAGTATGTATGACAATTTTGTTAGGCAAAATATCGAAAATACAAATAAGAACAATTTATCTAATCAACTTGTTACAATAAAGGAAATGTTACAACATGAATTCAACCTTCTACTGAACTTAAATAGAATCAAAGATTATGTTGAGACACGTGAAGCACGTTTTCTTTAAAACAGATTCATCCCCTCCAAGAGTGCTTAAGGATACGTAAGATATCCGTTTCCCAAGATATAACGACAACGACGGAATCACGTAGTACTATCAGAATCATCACACTAAACTCGAACTTGTACTTTTCTTCTATTACCAAAACCGACTACAAAGTTGCAAAAGAACTCAAGAACAAAAGAAAGAAAGAAAGCTAGTATTTTGTGTGTTTGTATTGTGTGTTTTTTCATGTGGAGAATGGCCTTTATATAGGCTCACAAAATGAGATGTTACTTGCATAGATTAATGGGATTAATCACCTATTAACCCAAAATTTAACCCTTTAATTCATGAGTTTCATTCCTTACATTGCACTTTGCCATTTCCATGTCTAGGTTTGGATTTTCTATGGTGAAAACTAAAATCTTTTTGCATTCTCAAAGAAAAAAAATTCCACATTCATGCTTATTCATGATAGTTTCCATTAAGCTCCATTATTCCCCTCATTAAGCTTTTAACCAAGCCAATTAAGCCACATTCATGCAAATTTTGGTTTTTAGGGGAATATGAATGGTCTTGGCTTTTCTTGGGCAGAAAAAAAATAAAGAAAATTACAAAACAAAGCCCGCATGAGGTGGCTTTTTGGGTCCAGCATTCGTATCGGCAGGTTGCGGGCGCACACGATGGGCCCCTAACCGGCCACGTCCGGAATTTGCAACCCCCTGCGCGTAAGAAAGCCTCTTAGGTATACATGCTTACTTAGGCCTTGAAATGCAATCCCTTATATACACCACCATGGTTTCATTCCTAGCCAATGTGGGATTTTTGAAATTTCACTTCTAAGCTACTCTTTCAAGTGGTACATTTGGAACATCAATTTCTCATTCACCCGATTATCATTTTGAGCGTATGAATATCCAATTTTGATCTTCTCGCAACAGAGAATGCAAATCCATCGAGACCCGACCCAAACTCTAATTGGGCCTCATTCAAAATCGGGCATCAAAATAGGCCTTTAACACGGCTTAAATAAGCCATTTTTTCCAACAATCCCCCACAAGAATAAAAATTAACCGACGACCAAAAAACACAGACTCGACTAGTGATAGAGTTCTGCGGTTAATATCTGCATTGGATAGGTAGGTATTAACCCTTGAACCTTTGCTTGTGAAATTATATTTACTTTACTAACTGACCAGTAGACGTGATATTCTTGAACTGTTCTGCCATTTGTGTAAACGATAATATAATTCACACAGATATCTTCCTGACACAGTTCAGTTCTCATGGTTATGTTCGTTTTGGTCATGAACATTTGCCTGGTTCCCAAGGTAAATATATATCCACTGGTAGCTTTAGAATCCTATGTATCAGATATCCAACTTGCATCGGAGTATCCTTCCAATATAGCAGGTTCTCTTGAGTAATGTAGTCCATAATCACGAGTATATCTTAAGTATCTCAGTACTCTCATACATCTCCTGGACTACTCATGAATCTGCTTAATTTACTCACAGTGAATGCAATGTCTGGCCTTGTACAGCTCATTAGGTACATCAGAATGCCAATCACTCTAGCATATTCTACCTAAGATATGCTTTGTCCTCTATTTTTAGATAAATGTTGACTCACATCAATAGGAGTTTTGGCTATACCAGAATCATCTTTGTTAAACTTGTCAAGTATTTTATCTATATAATGTGACTGAGTTATTATGAGACCATTAGAAGAACTTATAATTTTGATTTCTAAAATTACATCAGCCGGTCCTATATCTTTCATATCAAACCTTGAGTTCAACATGTGTTTGGTAGATTTGATCATCCAATCATTACTACCCACAATTATTATATCGTCAACATACAGACAAAGAATAACATATCCATCTTCAGTGTTCTTGACATAAACACATTTATCACTCTCATTGATTTAAAATCATTTAATATTATAACATAGTCAAACTTTTTATGCCATTGCTTTGGTGTTTATTTTAGTCTATATCGTGACTTCACCAATTTACAGACTTTCTTTTCTTGTCCTGGAGCTATACATCCCTCAAGTTACTCCATATATATTTCTTCCTCCAGGTCTCCATTAAGAAAAGCTGTCTTCATATCCATTTGATGAACTTCAAGATTCCACAGTGCAGCAATTACTAGTATCATCCTTATAGATGTTATTCTTGTCATAGGAGAATATGTGTCAAAATAATCAAGGCCTTCTTGTTGTCTATAGCCTTTTATCACAAGTCTGGCCTTGTACTTGTCAATTGTTCCATCTGCCTTCATTTTCTGTTTGAAAATCCATTTAGAACCAAGTAGTTTATTTCCCGGTGGAAGATCTACTAGTTCCCAAGTATGATTTTGCAAGATAGAATCTATTTCACTCTTTATAGCCTCTTTCCATAAAGGACCGTCAGTTGAGTTCATAACTTCTTTATATGTTTGAGGTTCAGCCTCTAACATGTAGGTTAGAAAATCTGGTCCAAAAGACTTTTCCATCCTTGCCCTTTTACTTCGTCTAGGCTCTTCCTCAGTTTTTATGATTTTATCGTTTTCAGAGTTTTGACTCTTACCTTCTTCAATAGTCTCAACAGTTCGTTTTGATGAACTTGGCTCATCTTCCTTAGTCTTACATGGAAATACACGTTCAAAGAACAATGCATTCCTAGGCTCTAATATTGTGTTCTTATGTATGTCAGGATTTTTAGACTCATGCACAAGGAACCGATATGCACTACTATTATGAGCATAGCCAATGAAAATGTAATTAACTATTTTACGACCTATCTTCATCCTTTTTGGCATTGGTGTTATTACCTTGACTAAACACCCCCACACTTTCAAGTATTTGTAGGAAGGTTTCCTTCCTTTCCATAGTTCATAAGGGGTCTTATCGACTGTCTTATGCGGAACCTTATTTAAAAGGTAATTTGTCGATAAAATGGCTTCCCCCCACATGTTCTGTAATAACCCAAAACTTATCAACAATGCATTCATTATATCTTTTAAAGTACGATTTTTACATTCAGCAATGTCATTTGATTGGGGAGAGTATGGTAGTGTGACCTCATATATAATTCTATGTTGTGCCCAAAATACATTAAATGGTTCTACATATTCACCACCTCAGTTACTTCTAACCATCTTAATCTTTTTATTAAGTTGGTTTTCAACTTCTTACTTGTAGAGAGCAAATGTCTCCACAGCTTCATCTTTGCTTTTTAGCAAATATACATAGTAATACTTTATGCTATCATAAATAAAAGTGATAAAATACTTATTATCACCTCTAGTTTGAACAAATTTTAAGTCACAAACATCACTTTGTATTAGGTCTAATGGTTCAGTATTCCTTTCAATCGTTTGGAATAATGACCTTGTTAGTTTTGCCTCTACATAAGTTTCACACTTATGTTTTGAGTCAATATGAAATGTAGGTATATGATCCAAGTTAATTAATCTATGCAATGTATCATAATTAACATGTCCTAATTTATCATGCCATAAGTTAGAAGACTCAAGTATATAAGCAGAAGACTTTTTCTTTTTATTCACATTGTTGGGTTTACAGCTATGACATTCATTTTTCACATGCCATTTTTTACATAACCCCTCCTCACATACATTCCTTGTTTGGACAAAGCAATTTTATTAGCCTCAAACACCATTTTGAAGCCATGAATGCTTAGCATTGTTCCAGAGATGAGATTTTTCTAGATATCGGGCACATACAGCACATTGTAGAGCTTTACTTTCTTGCCCGAAGTCATCTTCAAGAATACAGTTCCTTGACCCTTGATCTCAGAAGTTACAGAGTTGCCCATAAATAGCTTTTCTTCAGTTTCCAATGGAACTAGATCAGCAAACTCGGCCCGGTCGTAGTAGATGTGTCTTGTAGCCCCAGTGTCGAGCCACCACTCCTTTAGTTTGGAGTCAACCAAGTTCACTCCTTTTGGGGCCATCATGCTCCACCACATTAGCCTTAGCAGTGTTTGCAGTTCCGTTGGAGAACTTCTTCTCGGACCGTTTATTGTCTTCTTTGATGCGAAGTCGGACAACTAATTGCTCCACGGTCATCTCTTTTCTCTTGTGCATTAGATAGTTCTTGAACTCCTTCCAAGCGGGGTGTAGCTTATCAATTAGCGCAACTACTTGAAAGGATTCACTGATGGCCATTCCTTCGGCATGTATCCTATGGATGATAAGTTAGATCTCTTGAACTTGACTAATCACAGTCTTTGAGTTCACCATCTTATAATTCAAAAATTGGCTCATTAAGAACTTCTTAGCACCCACGTCTTCGAACTTGTATTTCTTGTCTAAGGACTCCCATAGTTTCTTAGCCGTTTTCTTCGAGCTATACAAGCTCATCAGATAAGCCATTAAGCACATAGTTACGGCACAGGAAATCAGAATGATTCCATGCATCAACAGCTTGAAATACTTATGCATCCACTTCATCCTCTCTAACACTAGGAGGATCCTCTTTCAAGAATCTCGCAAGATTCAATGTTATCAAGTAAAACAACATCTTTTTTTGCCACGTCTTAAAGTTCAACTCAATGAACTTTTCAGGCTTCTCATTGTAGTTCATGGGAACTGAAATAGGCAAAGTCTGTATCAAGGTTGAGCCAGGAGTTGAGACCGAATTTGTTGTCTGAACCACCAGAGATGGCTCAGGCGTCACAGTGTTGCTTCCGCTAGGAACAACCACGTTCATGTTATCAGCCATTCCTTTTCAAAAAAAACTTCAAGTTAGTACAAAAATTCAAAAATTTCCAACAAAAGGAAATGTCTCCTACGTAAATCTGTCTTTGTATGCAAATCTGTTTTAAGATTGTTAGGCAAAATATGAAAAATACAAAGAAGAATAATTTATCTAATTAACTTCTTATAATAAAGGAAATGTTACAACATAAATTCAACCTTCTATCGAACTTAAAAGGAATCAAAAATTATGTCGAGGCACGTGAAGTACATTTTCCTTAAAACAGATTCGTCCTCTCCAAGAGTGCTTGAGGATACGTAGGACATCCGTTTCCCAGGATACAACGACAACGACGGAATCATGTAGCACTAACAGAATTGTCACATCGAACTCGAACTTGCACCTTTCCTCTATCACCAAAACTGACTACAAAATTGCAAAAGAACTCAAGAACAAAAGAAAGAAAGAAAGCTAGTGTTTTGTGTGTTTGTGTTGTGTTTTTTTTATGTGGAGAATGGCCTTTATATAGGCTCACAAAATCGAATATTTCATGCATAGATTAATGAGATTAATCACCCATTAACCTAAAATTTAATCCTTTAATTCATGAGTTTCATTCCTTATATTGCACTTGGCTATTTCCATGTCTAGGTTCGGATTTTCCATGGTGCAAAACCAAAATCCTTTTGCATTCTTAAAGAAAAAAAAACTTCCACATTCATGCTTATTCATGGTGGTTTCTATCAAACTACATTATTCCCCCCATTAAGCTTTTAATCAAGCCAATTAAGCCACATTCATGCAAAATTCGGTTTCTAGGAGAATATAGATGGTCTTGGCTTTTCTTGGGCCCAAAAAAAATAAAGAAAATTGCAAAACAAAACCTGCACGAGGTGGACTTTTTTGGTCTAGTATTCGTGTCCATAGGTCGCGGGCGCACACAATGGACCCCTAACCCTCCATGTCCAAGATTTGCACCCCACCTCCCTATGCGTGAGAGAGTCTCTTAGGTATACATGCTTACCTAGGCCTTGAAATGCAATCCCTTATATACACCACCATGGCTTCACTCCTAGCCAGTGTGGGATTTTTGCAATTTCCTTTCCAAACTATCATTTCAAGTTACACATTTAGAGCATCAATTTCTCATTCACCCGATTATCATTTTAAGTTTGTGAATATCCGATTTTGATCTCATCGCAATGGAGAATGCAAATTCATCGAGACTCGTTTCAAACTCTAATTGGGTTTCATTCAAAATCGGGCCTCAAAATGAGCCTTTAACATGGCTTAAATAAGCCATTTTTTCCAACAAATTTTAAAGACAAAAGTTTCAAAATTTGCTACACGATTTTTTCCAAAGTGACGAAGAACTTGCACACACGCATATGATTTTTCCATGGAGGACTTCTGATCAAATACGGTTTTAAGGAAGTTGATGAAAAATGTGGAAAAAATGTTTGTCACGACTTGGAGTCAACTAAGAATGAAACGACCCTTGTCCTATGACTAATCACGTAAGATCAACGTGTGAGACGGGGAGGTCTGAAACGGTGCAGGCTGGTGTACACCTAAAGAACAATCTTGTGAAATTTCAACATACAAAGAGAAAATTAAAGTGTGAATTTAGGACCCTCTGTTGACTTTCTATTCAATATAAAAATATAATATTACATTATGTTATGCTTTTCTGTCAAAAAAACAAATAGAGGGACAAAAAGAGGACCATGTGATGAGTCGCACATTTCTTTTACTATTTATATCTACCTATTTATTCTCATCTACATCCGGACCTCAGAAGAGCTTCAACCATTCTAGAAAAGTAATGTCTTTGGCAAAAATAAAAATAAATAAATAAAAGAAGCATAGAAGATAAGGATGGTTGCTAAATGTTAAAAATTAATTAAAAAACTTGGATTTAAAAACTATTTCATGTCTAAAGATAAATGAAGACTTGATTTTGGTTATCATCCGCAAAATTGCGGAAAAAAAATGTATATTAGTTGTCGTGTTAGTTACCAATATGCCAAAAGAAAAAAATCTTGGTATAATTAGCGATAATGTATGAACTCTAGTTAAATAACTACACAAGTAGGGCTGGCAATTTGGGTCACGACACGACAACACGACACGAAACCCGCACGAAGTTAGAGGGTTTGGGTTTCTTTTAAATGGGTTTGGGTCAAAACGGGTCGAACCCGTCAAACACGATTAAATAAAGGATTGAACCCGCACGAACTCACCAACCCGCAATTGACACGAAATAACCCGTTTAATAAATGGGTTATTTATGGGTTAACACGAACACGACCCATGAATTACCCATTTATAATTTTTAATATATATTATATAAATTTTTAAAGTTTAAAAATTTAAAATTCAAAATTTAAATATAAAATATGTATTTTAGTTTTTATATGTATATTTTTAGTTTTGTATTTATCTTTTGTGATCTAAATTTAAGTGCAGCTTGATTGTGAACTTAATTTGATTGTTATTTAGATGTTTAATAAGTTTTTTTAATGTTAAAATTGATGATAGGTTAGTTAAATAGGTTAATTAAATAGATCAATAATAAGTTAGTTAAGTGGGTCAATAACAGATTGAATGGCCGGTTTATGACCCTTTTAGTAAGTGGGTTTAGCATACACGACACGACACGACACGTTTATGATCCGTTAAGGGTTTAGCAGACACGACACATTTATGACCCGTTTACGACACGACACGACACGTTTATGACCCATTTAATAAACGGGTCATAAACGTATCGTGTCATGTCAACCCGTTTATTAACAGGTCGTGTTCAGGTTGTGATTTTTTGACACGATTATTAAACGTGTCGTGTTCGTGTCGAGTGTATTCTTGTCAACAAACGTGTCAGACACGACACGAACACGACCCGCTGACACGATTTGCCACCCCTATACACAAGGGTTAAGTATGTTAACCAAATTAAAAAAAATTAAGACCATGTATATTATGTCATCGTGCGTATATTTTTAAGCATGTAGTTCATATTTTTAAGGGAATTATGAAAAAATGGTCTTTTTTTAAAAGCATTTTTTGAAATAAAAAAATCATTTAAAAAATTACCAATCACTTATTAATTAATTGATGGACATTGATTAACTGATATCAATATTTGTTTTTATGGCCAATCAATCGGCTTGAATTATGATAATTAATATTTTAATAACCACCAGCTGTTTAAAAAAAACAAACAAATTTGATTTTTCAAGTAAAATTTCCAAAAATTATCATCTGATCAATTTATCTATTTCTAAAGCGTCATCAAAACTTTCTTAAGCATAAAGGCGATGGAGCAATTGATATATTTAAATCACACTACTATTAATAGAAAAAATGGACCAACGTTTAGTGTATAAGTAAAAATTATGAAGAAAATTAGTGTCGTTATCAAATCCAATTATTCCAAGAAATAGTGAATATACTACTGCGTTTTATCGTTTGTTATATCGTTATTTGCACTCTTGGATATCCTTTTATTTATGGGTTTTTTGCATGGATATTTAAATTAGAGGTGTTGAGTAAAAAAAGTGCCTATTTTTTTTAATTTACATGAATATCTAAAATAGTATGTTTTAAAGATAACATCACCCTTTACAAAAAATTGCGAATTAACATAAAGAAATTATAAGAAAGAAAATAAAAAATGTTTGAATAAATAGGTTAAAATTGATTTCATGATATTAATAATCAGATTTTATATAAATAGGAAATTTGACTTTTATAATAAGAAAAATTTTATATCTAAATTCTCATAATTTTTATTTCATTACGAATGATATAACACTTTCATAATAATGTTGTTATCTTTATGGTTCTTTATTGTATTGCGGGTTTTTTATGGTTATATTGAGTATGGTATTATGATAATTAAAATGAATTTGTCTTCGAAATTGTTGATCTAGTATGGCAAATTTGAATATTTTATAAGACCTAAATATAAAAAAATAAATACAAATTATGATAAAAATGTGTTTAGATTAATTAAAAATAATTCATATCTGTCAACAAAAAAAGAAAATCATCATCAATGTCAAAAAAAAAAGTAAAAAAAAAGAATATGAATAAAAAAGGAATAATATGAATTATGATAAAAAGACAAAATAGGTACTACATATAAATATTTCATTAAAAATAGACATTTACGCAAAATGGATATATTTTAATATGGTATCTTAAAAATGGAATTTTAGTGTAATTACTCCTTAAATTTATCTCTTTTACAATAGAAATTTCTGACTTGGAATTAGATAAAGGAAATATAAGATAAATAGACAATTTTTAAACACTTATTTAAATAAATAGTTTTTTTTTTTTAAGAAAAATAACCGTTAATCAGCGATTGACTATAAACAATCAATAATTAACCAATCATTGAATAATATATCCTAACATTAATCAATTGATAATTAATCATCGTCAAAAATTGATTAACCATATCAATTAATCAATCATTAATTAAACATTTTTTAAAAACAAGGGTCATTTTTCTAATTTTACAAAACTTTGACTAATTATTAAAATGCTTCTTCAAAAATGCCATTTACTCATAAATCCCTTTATCAGTTTGTACTCATAAATACTTTTTGTACATTCTAAAGCCAAAATTCAGCTCTATGCTTGCTTAAGGTAATTGATGACCTCAATTTTTTTGTAAAAATGAAAATTAAAACGTTCCAACATGTGACAACGATCGATATATATATATATGTATATATATATACATATAGCTAGATCTATCTAAAGCTATAGCCTATAAAGAGTTTACCTGCCCCAGTGTTGTTGTGGATGGCAACTACAGAATTTATAAACAATACCAAATAAGGAGTCCATGTTGAATTATCTATATTTATTATATTGAACTAATGATGTATGATAATGATTTTGTTTAAAAATTCACTGTCTCTCTTCTTCTTCCCCCCCATTTACTAATATGTGTGTGTGTATGTATGTATATGCATATCACTTTAGCTTCAGCAATTTTTTCTTTTGTTTATATATATAAATACATAATTTTCAATGCTCTGCCATTTTTGAATACTTAGCTTAACTTAATTATATCACTTGACTGGAAGGAATTATAAATCTACAACTGGCAGATTTGAAACCGTCAATCATGCTTTAAACTTCAGTGAGCAGGGTTGTATTGTAATCATTTTGATAAGTGATTTCAGAAAATAAGTATCAAGAACCAACAGTTGAAAAAGATGATTCTAATCAGCAATTTGAAATAGATCACTTCAAATAGTACGGCATAACTAGTGTTAAACTAAGTTCCCGTAAACATTATAGGTTTGAACAGGAAAATTTGGATTTGAATTAAAAATCTAAACTGAATGTGTTTTCGGAAGAGACTAATAAATATTATACTGATTCCTAAAAAGTGAAAATTTGAATTGAATTCGAGTTGAATTGAAAATTTTGATCTAAAACAGCTTTCAAAACACACTATAACAATCTGATATCACCACTGAAATACTGACTATTACATATGAAGACAATATTGGTTTAAGTCAATGACACTCAATTTCCCAGGCCAACAAGTATTAGATGGCCATACAAAATGGGGATGGACATGGTGGAACATGGACTTCAACAACTCCTACAAGCAACTGCACAACCTTCCTCATGTCAGGTCTAAGAGATGGATTTTCTTGAATGCACCGAATGGCAACCATCACAGCCCTCTCCAGATTTTTTTCTATCATCAAAGCCCTCTAATTGACAATCAACCAGAAGATCCAAATTTCCCCCTCGGAAGCAATCGTAAGCCTAGTCTGTCAATATT
The DNA here is from genome assembly GCA_035233585.1 of Antiaris toxicaria. Lineage (NCBI taxonomy): Eukaryota > Viridiplantae > Streptophyta > Magnoliopsida > Rosales > Moraceae > Antiaris > Antiaris toxicaria. Next base: position 1,239,376 of record CP141153.1, on the reverse strand, counting down.
TCTTTCCCTTCCTCACTAATCATCATATCCACATTCCTCCTGCAGCAAACGATCTCCAATAGTACAACTCCAAAGCTGTAGACATCAACTTTGGCAGTGACGGGAACTGTCCTAAACCATTCCGGTGCAACATACCCTTTTGTTCCTCTGATGGCGGTATCCGTTTGGCTTTGATCCATCATCAACAGCTTTGCCAAGCCAAAGTCTGATATATTTGCTTTGTCATGCTCGTCGAGAAGTATGATCTGAGACTTTATGTTGCAATGGATGATCTGAGCGTTGTACTCTTCATGCAAATAGAAGAGCCCTCGTGCAATCCCCATGGAAATTTCAATTCTCCGCTTCCAACAAGGCTTCAAATCGCCAAATAGGAAAGCGGCCAGAGTGAAGCACTCATGCTGAGGAAACAGATGCTATTGTAGCCACATACACCGACGCCTTGTGAAAAACTCATTGAAAAGCAAATGATTTCTGGTATAGTCCAGAGAGAAGACCAGCTCACATTATTGGCAGTGAAACTCTTTGAATGAAAATATTGCGTGAAAACTCCATCGAAACTCAGAGTTGCTCTTAAATAGTATTCCTTCACTGAAACCATTATTCCCTCTGTCAGAATGAAACTTTCACCATTCTCTCTCACACCATACATATGGTCGGACTCGTTGAAGACCAATTGTATGCCTGCCTTTTGGTAATAAGGCTCGTTCGCATAGTCGGTGGGCAAATTGAAGGTGTTGAGTACAAGATTCCCATCTTGTTCCAAACGTAGTTGAAATCTCCCTTTGGAATAGTTTGTCTACGATTGACGAGAAGAAAGTGTCCCCCAATGTCTATCACCTGAGAAGGTAAAATGGTATCCGTAGTGTGACGTCCCTCACGTACGTTATCATACCAACCAGCCGAGCTCTAACGCCGACCGTGATGGTTGGCAACCTCGTGGGTCGTCGTCCTCTTACTCAACATACTTAACTTTCTATTCTTAACGTTCTCATTTTAAAGCGGAAGCAATTTCTATAGTAAAAAAAATTTTTTTTAACTTGCATATTATACCTATATCTCTATCATACTCTTATGACATATAATTCATAAATTTCTTTCTTTCATCTTCCTTATTGAACGCTCAGCGAAAGACTTATGGTAGTACCATACCCTCGCCCAGTCCCTTGGCACGTGCAGATCCGTCCGTTGTCCATCATATTACTTTAAACTAACAGGTTACTTACCTGTAACATATAAACAACTAATGAGCTAGATGCTCAGTAAATTCAAATATACATTTATTAACTTATAAATACTAGTAATATATATTATTACTAAAATATATGACATCATGTACATCGTCTATACATATCATCAAAACATAACATAGAATGTGAGCTTCATCATGCTCGTTTATCTCTTTGCTAATCATTCCCATCATTCTATTGATAATTTCTTATCATTCTATTCTAATCTCTTCATTTTTTTTTCTTTTCATTCCTATCATTTCTTAACTTTCTGTTCTAAACCTTTATAACTTTTCTATCATTTTGTCCTCATCTCTTATCTTTTCGTATCTTATAAGCTAGTAACATATATACTAGCATAACATCACGTAAAAACGTGTCATTCACATCATACACATAATATCAATTACATCACATCACATATATTAATTCTGTTATGTTCTTTTAAATTTCGTTTTATTAATTATTTATTTTTCATCGATTTCATTATGTCATTCTTTCATATCGTTTGTTTCTTTTCTTATCGTTCTTTACTTTTCTTTTCTTTTCATATCATTTCTTTTCTTTTCTTTTCACTCTCTTTTCCTTTCTTTTCTTTTCGCTCTCCTTTTCTTTCTTTTCTTTTCACGCACTCTCCTTTCCTTTCTTTTCTTTTCACTCTCTTTTCCTTTTTTTTTTCTTTTCACGCACTCTCCTTTCCTTTCTTTTCTTTTCTCTCTCCTCTCCTTTCTTTTCTTTCTTTTCTTGTCACTCTCCTTTCCTTTCTTTTCTTTTCACTCTCCTTTCCTTTCTTTTCTTTCTTTTCTTTTCACTTTCCTTTGGTTTCTTTTCTTTTCACTTTCTTTTGGTGGACCCGTTGTTGAACATACCTATTTGCGCGCGAACAGTGGAGGAGGGGGAGCGACCCACCAACCTACCTCACAGTCACATTAATTACCACACCTTCGGGGTTGGTCCAACCTATAAACTACCGCACCTTCGGGACAGCGCCACATCTGCATGGAGGATATAAACCTGAAGTCTCGACCTTGTAGGGAGACCGGTACGCCAACAACTTAAGTTTTCAGTCTTATTACCTTGTATGCTTTTATTTTTCTTATATTGATTTTTTCGTTGTACATCTTTTTCATGACATTCATTATTTCCTTTCTCATTTTTCATAGAACATTTCATGAGACATTTGTTCTTTCGTCGTTCTATCTTTCTTTCGTAATTCTTTCTCATTGACATCTTATTCTTTCATTCTCATTTCGTAAGATATATATATCATTGTTTCATGTTGTTGTTTTTCTTTTCTTAATTCTGTACTTTACTCGTGTGAATTATGTCAGTCACACTTTAGCATATATAGCACATATTACTTATATATCATCACATCACATCATAACAAATAAAAACACGTTTAGTTAAGTGCAGACAATTATTCTCTGTTTATCATTTGCATCATTCTATCTACCATATCTTATCATCATACTCCTATCGACCATAGCCTATCGCTCTATTCTATCAATCACATCTTATCGTTATGTTCTAATCTTTTCAACATACCTTTCATCATAACCTATCATTGCTTCTCTTTCTTGTCTAACTCTTTGCTTTCATATCATTTTTCATAAAACACCTATCATTTCATTCTCACAAAACGTACCCTTTCTTAATTCCTTTCATTACCGATCATCGTTACTCTATCAATCATAACTTAACTTCCATAAAACTTTTCATAAAACATCTATTCTTTCCTTTAATATCTCATCTCTTTTTTTTTTTATATTCTATCATAACATTCTCGTTCTTACTCTTTCCATTCTTCTATCTCTCTTACTCACATCTTTACTCTCATAAAGCTTTTATAATATAATACATTTCCTTCGTAATTCAATATATATACATATATATTTTTTTAAATTATTTATTAAAACCTATCTTTTAACATCATCATAGTACTGTTATAGCGTTACTATAGCATCATCGTAAATCACATCATGACATTTACATACAAAACATATAAATACTATAAGCTTGTTCATAGTTGCGGACGGGTAAATGCTTGAACTTACTCATAGCGTGCTTATCCTCTTCTTAGAATCCATCGACGTCCTTTGTCGCGTCTTGATCGGGTTCCTACAGACAAACTTTGTCCGTTAATCACATTTTCATTTATAGCTTTTATTTTATTAAAAAGATTGATTCTAATCTTATAACCCTTAATTATAGTCTTAAGACAACTTTTTAAACCTTAATGGCCATTTTCGAATTTTTCTCCAACTTTTTGAAAAATTACGATTTTACCTCTAACTTTTGATAAAATTACAATTTTGCCCTTGACGTAATTTTTCATAACTTAAACCTCAATTTTGGCTTTTACAAACTTCATTACCCCACTCTAGGGTCATTGGGGCTCTTTTCACATAATTTGATAATCTTTGGGCAAAATAACCATTTTGCCCCTGATGGGTCGTTTAATCATAACATTTTCATTTTTATGCTTAGGCTGGATTTTCTAAACCCAAAATCATCTAATTAACTTTTTAAATCTTATCAGACCTTTTCCGGATTAATTCTTATCATTTTACCAATTTTTCACATTCCCGACCCTCGAGAAGTACTATTCCGACCTAAGAGTCGGTTTCATGTTTTTCTTGCGTTCTAGGGTTTCGAAGGGTCGGTTTACTAATTATAACTTGCCCCTTCTTTTTTCCATACCCTAATTCCTCGAGGAGCTCGGGTTACCTTCCCGATCATATTTTACCCCTCGTTTTCCCATATTACCCCTAGTGCCGTTTTTAGAAATTTTGGCAGCATTTTCGTTTAATTTTTTAGGTTTCAGCATTTAGGAAACGCCTGAAAACCATCTATCCTGATCTAATTCTATCAGGTACTATACCAGAGGCCTAGATTTTACGTAAAACTCATATTATTTACGTAAAATCTACATTATCACATATTTTTCTTTTTTTCCATTACAGTCATTTTCTTCTTTTTACATACATTCTTTTCCAAAATTTTCATACCAATAATCATAAAATCATACAATAGCCCGAAACAATTAAATTGTGGAACGTAAAGAGGTCAGAATTTATACCGAATTGCATTCCGGTCTCAACGGCATAAACCCTAATTCTTCGTTCTTCATATCTGAGGTCCCGTCTTGCAAATCCGATTTCGCAGATGCGTCCGGAACGTCGAAGATAGGCCAACGAGCCAAACTTCAATTTTTGGTCACCGGTCGTCGTTGACTGGCGTTGACTAGTGGCGACGGCGGTGACGGTGGAATGTGGGTAGTCCATCTTGAAGATCTCGATAAGAGGACTCCATTGGTGGTCTCAATTTCACCATTCGACACCTCTATCGCCGGAAAATCTCCTCGAAAGCCACGGCAGCGACAGTGGAACTCCACCATGCCGGACTTTTTCCCCGAAATTACCTTGGGGCTTTTCTTCCCCATGCCGAGGCATCCCTTTCTGCACCGGCGGCGCACCTCAACATCGCCGGAAACATCGAGTTCCACAACGGCTTAACGGCGGCGACGTCGCGACTTCGGGTGGCGCGATCCGGTGGCCGTTGGGCTGAAACACCACCTGGGTTTTGTTCTACTCTTCACCACGAACATTTTGAGACCGGTTTCGTGGCAAATGGTGGCCGGACAGCGAGGAAATCGTCGATCAAAATTCTCGGCTCCGGCGGCATTCGAGCGGCGCGTGCGGGCTCCTTCGGCGTCGGTTCCGTCGACTCGGCACACCGTTGAACTCAGCTCGGCGAGAGCTTTCCAACGGTGCTGGCGGTGTCGTGAACGGAGGCCGTACGTGAAAGTTGGTTACTGTTCATATGCGGGTAGAGAGAGAAAGAGAAGGGAGGAGAGAGGGTGTACGTGGACAAATGAGGAAATTTCACTTTTTTTTCGCTCCTTATATACTTTTTCGCCCAAAATTTCAACATGGGCTATCCTGACTAATTTGGGCGTCCTGAATTTAAATATATTAGTTTTATTTTCATCTGAGATCATCTTGACCAGTTTCTGATACTGCGAATTCTCGGTCAAAAATTACCCTTGTGCTTAATGATCAAATTTGTGGCGTCCCCCACATACATTACCATACCAACCAGCCGAGCTCTGACGCTGACCGCGATGGCTGGCAACCTCGTGGGTCGTCATCCTCTTACTTAACATACTTAACTTTCTATTTTTAATGTTCTCATTTTAAAGCGGAAGCAGTTTTTATAGCAAAAAATTTTTTTTTCTTTTAACTTACATATTATATCTATATCTCTATCATACTCTTATAACATATAATTCATAAATTTCTTTCTTTCATCTTTCTTTTTGAACGCTTAGTGAAAGACTCATGGTAGTACCATACTCTCGCCCAGTCCCTTGGCACGTGCAGATCCGTCCGTTGTCCATCATATTACTTTAAACTAACAGTTTACTTACCTACAACATATGAACAACTAATGAGCTAGATGCTCAGTAAATTCAAACATACATTCATTAACTTATAAATACTAGTAATATATATTATTACTAGAATATATGACATCACGTATATATACATCATACACATCGTCTGTACATATCCTCAAAACATAACATATTATGTTAGCCTCTTCATGTTCATTTATTTCTTCGTTCGTCGTTCTTATCATTCTATTAATCATCTCTTATCATTCTAATTTAATCTCTTCATTTCTTTGCTTTTCATTCCTATCATTTTTTTTTTTTAACTTTCTGCTCTAAACTTTTATAACTTTTCTATCGTTTTGTCCCCATCTCCTATCTTTTCGTATCTTATAAGCTAGAATCATATACACTAGCATAACATCACGTAAAAAACGTGTCATTCACATCATACACATAACATCAAATACATCACATCACATATATTAATTCTATTATGTTTTTTTAATTTCGTTTTATTATTTATTTATTTTTCATCAATTTCATTATGTCATTCTTTCATATCATTCGTTTTTTTTCTTATCGTTCTTTACTTTTCTTTTCTTTTCATATCATTTCTTTTCTTTTCTCTTCACTCTCCTTTCCTTTCTTTTCTTTTCACGCTCTTTTCCTTTCCTTTCTTTTCTTTTCACTCTCCTTTTGTTTCTTTTCTTTTCACGCTCTTTTCCTTTCCTTTCTTTTCACACTCTTTTCACGCTCCTTTCCTTTCTTTTCTTTTCACTTTCTTTTCTTTTCTTATCTTTCACTTTCTTTTCTTTTCTTATCTTTCACTGGTGGGCCCCGTTGTTGAACGTACCTAGTTGCGCGCTGACAGTGGGAGGAGGGGGAGCGGCCCACCAACCTACCTCACAGTCACATAATACCTCACCTTCGGGGTTGGTCCATCCTATAATCTACCACACCTTCGGGGTAGCACCACATCTGCACGGAGGATATAGACCTGAAATTTCGACCATATAGGGAGACCGGTACGCCAACCATTAAGTTTTCAGTTTTATTATCTTGCATTCTTTTAGCTTTTCTTATATTGATTTTTCGTTGTACATCTTTTTCATGACATTCATTATCTTTCCTTTCTCATTTTTCATAGAACATTTCATGGTACATTTGTTATTTCGTTGTTCTATTCTTTTTTTTTTTATAATTCTTTCTCATTATCATTTCATTCTTTCATTCTCATTTCGTAATATATATATATTGTTGTTTCATTTTGTTGTTTTCTTATCTTAATTCTTTACTTTATTTGTGTGAATTATGTCAGTCTCACTTTAGCATATGTAGTACATATTACTTATATATCATCACATCACATCACATCATAACGAACAAAACACGTTTAGTTAAGTGCAGACAATTATTCTCTGTTTATCTTATCATTTGCATTCTCCTATCTACCGTATCTTATCATCATACTCCTATCGATCATAATCTATCGTTCTATTCTATCAATCACATCTTATCGTTATGTTCTAATCTTTTCGTCATACCTTTCATCATAACCTATCATTGCTTCTCTTTCTTGTCTAACTCTTTGCTTTCATATCATTTTTCATAAAACCTCTATCATTTCGTTCTCATAAAACGTACCCTTTCTTAATTCCTTTCATTACCGATCATCGTTACTCTATCAATCATAACTTAACTTTTATAAAAATTTTCACAAAACATCTATTCTTTCCTTTCATATCTCATCTCTTTCTTATGCATTCTATAGTAACATTCTCGTTCTTACTCTTCCCATTCTTCTATCCCTCTTTATTACATCGTTACTCTCATAAAGCTTTTATAATACTTTTCCTTCATAATTCAATATATACATATATTTATATTTTTTTTTTTTATAAATTATTTATTAAAACATAACTTTTAACATCATCACAGTATTGCTATAGTATTACTATAGCATCATCATAAATCACATCATGACATTTGCAAACAAAACATATAAATACGATAAGCTTGTTCATAGTTGCAGACGGATAAATGTCTGAACTTACTCATAGTGTGCTTATCCTCTTCTTAGAATCCATCGACGTCCTTTGTCGCGTTTGGATCGGGTTCCTACAGACAAATTTTGTCCGTTAATCACATTTTCATTTATAGCTTTTATTTTATTAAAAAGCTTGATTCTGATCTTATAACTCTTAATTATAGTCTTAGAACAGCTTTTTAAACCTTAATGGCCATTTTCGAATTTTTCTCCAACTTTTGAAAAATTACGATTTTATCCCTAACTTTTGACAAAATTACAATTTTACCCTTGACGTGATTTTTCATAACTTAAACCTCAATTTTGGCTTTTACAAACTTCATTAACCTATTCCGGGGTCATTGGGGCTCTTTTCCCATAATTTGAGAATCTTTAGACAAAATGACCATTTTGCCCCTAATAGGTCGTTTAATCATAACATTTTCATTTTCATGCTTAGGCTGGATTTTCTAAACCCAAAATCATCTAATTAACTTTTTAAATCTTATCGAACCTTTTCCGGATCAATTCTTATCATTTTGCCAATTTTTCACATTCCCAACCCTTGGGAAGTACTATTCTGACCTAAGAGTCGGTTTCATGTTTTCCTTGCGTTCTAGGGTTTCGAATGGTCGGTTTACTAATTATAACTCGCCCCTTCCTTTTTCCATGCCCTAATTCCTCGAGGGGGCTCGGGTTACCTTCCCGATCATATTTTACCCCTCGTTTTCCTATATTACCCCTAGTGCCGTTTTTAGAAATTTCGGCAGAGTTTCTCCTTAATTTTTAATGTTCCAGCGTTTAGGAAACGCCTGAAAACCATCTATCCTGATCTAATTCTATCACGTACTATACCAGAGGCCTAGATTTTACGTAAAACTAGTACTGTTTACGTAAAATCGTTACATTATCACATATTTTTCTTTTTCTCCATTACGGCCATTTTCTTCTTTTTACATACATTCTTTTCCATAATTTTCATACCAATAATCATAAAATCATATAATAGTCCCAAACAATTAAATTGTAGAACGTAAAGAGGTCAGGATTTATAGCAAATTGCAGTCCGGTCTCGACGGCATAAACCATAATTCTTCGTTCTTCATATCTGAGGTCCCATCTTGCAAATCCGAATCCGCGAATGCGTCCGGAACGTCGAAAATAGGCCAACGGGCCAAACTTCAATTTTTCGGTCACCGGTCGCCGTTGACCGGCGTTGACCGACGGCAACGGTGGCGACGGTGGAATGTGGGTAGTCCATCTTAAAGATCTCGATGAGAGGAATCCATTGGTGGTCTCAATTTCACCATCCGACACCTCTATCGCCGGAAAATCTCCTCGAAAGTCATGGCCACGGCGACGACAGTGGAACTCTGCTGTGCCGGACTTTTTCCCGAAATTGGTTGAGGGTTTTTGCTCCCATCAACCCTGCGGTCATTTCTGCACCAATGACGTACTTCAACTCGGCCGGAATCGACAGTTTCGACGGCGGCTCCACGGCGGTGTTTCACCGGATTTGTCGAAGCTTGGGCAGCACGATTCCGCCGGTGTTGAGGCGATTCACCACATGGATTTTGTAGTACTCTTCACCACGAACATTTTGGGACCGGTTTTGTGGCAAACGGTGGCCAGACGGCGAAGAAATCGGCGTTCAAAATTCTCGGCTCCGGCGAGCTTCGGGCGGCGCGTCCGGCGGCCGTTCCGTCGCGTCGACCCACCGTTGAACTCAGCTCGGCAAGAGCTTTCCAACGGTGCCGGCGGTGTCGTGAACGGAGGCCGTACGTGAAAGTTGGTTACTGTACACATTCGGGTAGAGAGAGAAAGAGAAGTGAGGAGAGAGTGTGTGTATGTGGACAAATGAGGAAATTTCACTTTTTTCGCTCTTTATATATACTTTTTCATCCAAATTTTCAACATGGGCTATCCTGACTAATTTGGGCGTCCTGAATCCAAATATATCAGTTTTATGTCAAGATAATATCATCTTGACCTACTTCTTGATACTGTGAGTGGCACACACGTGTACACACATAATATCACTATCAATCATTTTTCATCCTTTAACATTGTTAGAACATTTTATTTAGTTCTAAACAATATTAAATCACTTAATTTCACATTTTAACGCTTAAATTCATTGTGTACTTATTCTCCGAGAAATATGAATTTTCTCGGTTATTACAAAATTTGAGCGTGCTGATAGGCTATCCTAACTAATTTGGGAGTGCTGAACCCAAATTTATCAGTTTTATGTCAAGATAATATCATCTTGACCTATTTCTTGATACTATGAGTGGCATACACGTGCACACATATAACATCACTATCAATCATTTTTCATTCTTTAACATTGTTAGAACATTTTATTTAGTTCCAAACAATATTAAATCACTTAATTTTACATTTTAACACTTAAATTCATTGTGTATTTATTCTCTGATAAATATGAATTTTCCCGATTATCACGTGTAGGATTCTTGAAAGTTTCCCATAACTCGTTTGAATTTCCATCTTCGAGCACAAAGTTGCCTTCATCACTCATAACAGCATAGGCAACATATCCAAGAATGGTCTCGGATCTCCGTAGCTCTATGCCTTGTGGACTAGTTAGCACAAGTCCTCGATCAGCGGTGAAATTGACTTTCGAGTCCTTCTTCGGTGCAGGATGATCTCCATTTGCGTGCCAAACGATGGTTTTGTCTGGTAATTTGGCATACCATATGCATAACAAGAAGAGATCATGCTGATTCTGCAGTTGGCAAAAGCCGAAGGAGAAATCACCAGACCAAGAAAGCCAAGAAGAATTCTCTGCTTTTGCTAATAGAGAAGCTCCTATTGATACGTTACCGATATTAGTCTGGACTAAAGAATAAGTTGGTAAAAGAAGAAACTAGGTAAAGATTGTGATCCCAAGGGACAAACCCATACCGAGAAGCCAAAAAAATATTAATATGGATCAAAATAAGAGAAGACTATTGTGCAATACTCTATAGTGGTATTGGTCGTTGCATAAGAAATTTTTTAAGTCCTTTATCAAAAAAGGCCTCAGGAAAGAGCAACAAAAATGTTGACAAAAAGAAATGCCAAATGAAGAAGAATAGTAGTAATGATTAGTAGAGAATATGATGTGGTTGTTGGATTAAAGAAACAGAAGAAATTAGTGAAAGACCAAGTCAAGCTTGAAGGCAAAACTTGTGAAAAGAATGTTAATAAACAAAGAGAACATGGAATGTAGAAGGACAGAGGACTTAATAACTAGAACATTTCGACCTAATTTGAAGGAAAAGAAATTTAAACAACAAAATGTTTGGTATGCCTAGGAAGTTTGAATGTCCAATTTTTGGAGTGTCTAACCAATCATATTTGGTCATGTCATTTTAAAAGTTTGAAATTTTTTATAATTGAATTTTTTGTGCTTCAACACTTAATATCGTTCAGTATAACGTGTCATAATATTTAAAAAGTTAAATACCATCTGAGACACCAAAATTAAAAAGGTGATCCCAATCGATGCAGTTCTATGCAATGATGTTCTATTTGTACCGAATAACTTCAACTGATTCAGCCACAAGTGTAAGCCTAATCCGACAATTATCATGCATCTGATACAGATCACTCCAAAAAATGAGGTCCTGGTAAAGAACTATTTTTATGTCTTCCTTTAAAGGAGTCTCCTTCGAAATTGAAAGAAGTGTTTTTTTCCCCCCTTACACCAACTTTTTTCTGAATTCGGATTTGAGATCTGAACAACAAGTTTATGAGTTTTTATAGAATATGACTAAAAGGGGAAAACTGTAGACGTAGATGAAGATATTACAATACTGTCTTACATAAATTTCTTACAGATTCCTCACTTCCCCTCTTTATGCTTTTTTTTTTTTTTTTCTGAATCTTAAAAAAAAATTACAAGAACAAGCTAAAAAATATTTGGAGAAACTGGTTAAGTGGGAGAACAAATAAAATGAAAAAAAAAAGTGTTTAGAGATCTGATTCTCCTACCTATTCGACAGTAAAATGAGTGATGAAACTGCAAAAATGTGGAAAGAGAATGAGACATATATATAGTCTCTCTTTCCTTTAGAGATCTTTACACAGATATTCTATTAGATTACTTGTTCTGGATAGGATTCGACTTGCTGCGCGGTGCTTTCCTTAAACTCGTCTCTGGAGATCGCTCTGCATCTTCAAGAGATTTACTGATCAATTTCTTTGGATTAACAGCAAATGAAGCAACCGGGACTAGCAATCTTCTGGGCTGGTTTCTTTCTCTTGCATGAGCTTGTCTCTCTACAAGGGGCAAGAGCGAAGAACATAAAGAAGTTTGCACGAGAATCAAGGCAAAGAAGACCACAAAAGCTCTCTGACTGGTTTTCATGGTGGTGGCTGGTGAATAAGAAAGAGAAATAGAGCTTGTTGGAAGAAGAAAGCAGGCAGAGATATTTTTATGAAGTTTTCTACCTAAAAAGGTGGTGGCGCATGCATGTTATATGAATTTGTAGACAAAAGAGTAAGCGTAATATGATAAACAGGTCACTCAACAAAACAAAAAAATAATGAATTTGTTTCCCACTAAGTCAAAAATTGTCACATGATAATTCTATAGTATTAATAATTTGTGGGTCTTTTAAAATTCACATAATGGTAAGTAATTATTACTCATAGAAATTTGGTTGTTGCATGACAAAATTATTGCCCAAGAATCCTTCTGCCAATCAGCGGGTATCAATGGTTTTGTTTCACTCTTTTTCTCTGACAAAGTTGTTTAATTTTACTAAAACAAGATGAAAGTTTGTAAGGGCAGGTTGACAAACTGGCACAGCAAAGTGTGTAACTTCAATCTATCTAAAAATAATTAAACAAGGATGTTTCGTTTAATGGATATGAGGGAGATTTTGGATAGGAGCTCTCAATTTCTTGAAGTGTTTTCGTTTCTCTGTCATAAGTGAGAGTCATATGCCCCAAACGAAGAAAAAAGAAAGTTGGATAATATTGGCAGAAAATTATGTACTCTGACTTCACAGACTTTTCAACTGCTCATTCAGATGGTAGTAGGTTCCTAAACCGACCCTTAGCCATGGTAATACTGATAGTAGATTCCTCTTCATACGATTTTACATATTTCTTTTTTGTTCTGCTGTGGAATAGAACTAAGAAGCTGCGGATCATGTGATCCTAAATTAATAAACTTATTTCCCTGACTTCTCTGAAAACTTTTGAGTATTTAACAAAATGTCTCATGTGACTTATCACATGAGACCAAACTAGTCACCTCATTTTTCTGTACTTATTTGTATAAATAACTAAATAGTATTATATGTATGCGAAGTTTGACAAGAACAGCTAAGTTTGGCTGGGTAGGCTTGCTTTTAATCTCATCATATTCCAGGAAACTGCCTAGTTCTCCTTTCATCAACTGCTACTACCTCAACCAAATCTTTTTTTCTTCTAATTTTCAACACTAGTCAATTTAATCGAGGAAAAAAAAAAAAAAACTGTCGTCAGGTCCTAAATCGAGACTTTTACGGTTTTACTACAATAAAATTTAACTTGATTCCTGCTCCAAACAAATTCCTCTGGTCCAGAGATTGAGGTGTTTCTCTGTACCCCCTTGTTTTCTTCTAATTTTCAGCATAGCCATATTTAAGCAGTTTGATTCCTTAGTGAACCTACCCAAACCGCCTTCCGCAATCTTTAAGGAATATAGACTGATAATTTTCTAATATAAAAGGATTTGTTCCAATAAACTATGTGATTTGCATCAACAATTTAGTCACTCTATCTGATTCACTAGGGATGGAAAACTCTTTTAATTGTTTACTAGAAGAGCTTGTCTGCCATTGGCGGAAGTAAATGGATTCTAGAGGTTGAAGAGAATTTATATTACAAGATCTGGTCGAGGAACTCCTGAAAGATGCATCAAAATTTGACTAAATTTGCATTATTTTTTTTTTTTTAAGCTTGGATTCAAAATACATGTGGATAAAAAGATTCTCTGAAGAAAAACATGTGGTCTATGTCAGCAGAACAAGTATAGAAGAAATGGCGCTGACTTCTTCTAACCCCTTCGAATGCATAATTAAACACTCTAGCTTGAAACTTAAAAGTAACATGGTTTTGCTGTCAAGCATGCTTGTTCAAAGATTGTGGACTAGGTGCTGGTCCATGACAAAAACTGATCTAATGGTACTGACTACTGAGGCATGATCATCTTAGTCATAACCAGTTTCACAAGTCAAGATCCTCGAGCTTCAAACTCAGGAAAACACTAAAATCTAACTGTCATGCAGTTCCCAAGATTTCTCGCCACATGTTATGCATTTTTTCCAACACAAGTCACTAGCATTTCCAAACTGGATTGGACTTCCTTCCAAATCTATGAAATCACCAAACTTTTTATTATTTTAATCATATGAAATGTATAAATTAACACCAAAGTTATCACAACAGAATTAAGAACAAAGAGAGTACAGAGCTTAAGAAATTTATCTCATTCAATTTCCCTGTCGGCAGAAAATACAGAGGCGCCCTCCTTCAATGAAACGCTGTCATAGCCAAATTGCCTTGAAAAACAAGAAATCAACTGCTCCTGAATTATTTCCTCTGCAGGGAGCACCATTTTTGTCTCCTTTCTCAATGATGTAACTTCTTTATCTTCAATCCCACATGGCACAATATGCTTAAAATAGTTTAAATCTGGATCAATATTAAATGCCAGCCCATGAGAGGTGATTGCATATGAAATCCGAACCCCGATTGCACCAATCTTTCTATCTCCAACCCAAACGCCAGTTTCACACTTTCCCCCAGCACGAGCGTTGATGCCATACAAAGACGCCAACTCGATCATAGTTGATTCAAGTTTCTCCACATAATTCCGAGCACCAAGTCCAATATCACGGAGAGAAATAATGGGATACAGGATGGCTTGATGTGGACCATGAAATGTTATGTCTCCTCCTCTCTGTGTATAGTGTAGTTCAGCTCCCATATTTTGAAGGTCGGATTCATGGACTAATAAGTTGTGGTCAGTCCTCCGTTTGCCAAGAGTGTATGTGGGTGGATGTTGCAAGGACAAAAGAGTATCTGGTATCTTATGAACTTTTCTAGCACTTACCAGTTTCTCCTGCAGCTTAAGTGCATCCAAATAGTTGACAATGCCCATTTTCCATACCTCGAGGTTCCGATGAATTCTCATTCCCTGCATATCATGGCACAAAACTTCAGTATTCCAGCTTGAAAATAACATGTCTAAATCTGTTTGGCTTTTTTTTTTTTTTTTTAATGTTCTGATCACATTGTGTTCACCCACGACTAAAGTATCATACAATTATACACATGTTGCAAACTTAACAAACTCAAAAACTGATAAGAATAAAGATTTTCGACATACACACTAATAATTGGGATTCAATTTTTGACTCATAAATTCTCAATATCAATATCATCCATGACAAAATTATCCAAGTCAAATATGGCCAACTTTTCCGAGACCACCATTTAACGAAATAACAGACCAAGCTTAAAATAAAATAAAATAAAATAATATCTTGATATGTGAGACCTTTTGCTACATGGCCATTATGCAAAATAACTTTGTAGTTTTACATATGTAAACATATGTATAGATATAGATATAGATATAGATATAGATGACTGTGTAGTTGATATTAAAGTCAACAAAATCTACATACGCATTTCAACAAACACTTGATGGGCAACCATTAAGATCCACTAAACCAAAGCAGAATTACAACTAGTCTGAAACAATTTTCCAAATGGTTTGAAAGAACCATACAGGGAATTTGAAATAGCATTAAGCAGGTTTGAGTATACCCACAGCTAAAAGCACAAAGAAAAGAACAGAACGAAAGAAAAAGCTGTGAATTTCATAGCTTTAAAAGAAAATGTAATAATTACCTGTAGAAATCGAATCACCACAGGCGTTCAATTTTCACACCACAAATCAATCAAATGCCAGAGAGAGTGTGTCGATTGGAAGGTGCTAAAAATTCGCACAGCCCTCTAAACTCCTTATTGGAACGACATCGTTTTTCTCTTTTTTTTTTTATTTTTTTTTTTTCTTAGTTTTTGAAGCCCCGTTTAGGCATCCGGCCAAACTCACACTATTTTAATTTCATCTTTTTTTTTTTTTTTTTTAAGATCAATAAAAATTATAAATTAGTCAATTAATTTAAATTTAAAATTTTCATTTAATTTTAAACTCAATTCATAAATCAAACGAATCAATATGATAAATAATTTAATTTAGAACAAATATGACAAATAAACTTTTTTTTGGAAAACGCTTGTAATAGGGCCTCAAAAATAATATTTATCATAAGAATTTTTTTTTAAAACCATTCAGATATAATTAAACAGTTGATATTTAATTGTTATAGGACATCCTATCTCACAAAATTATAGTCTAAGAAATTAAAAAAATTCAAGAAAAAAATTAAGAAAAAAAAAACCCAAACATTCGCATCCACCGGAGGCCCACCCTATCAATGATGCGCTTGCCAATGACCTTCTTCTACTATTTCTCTAACTTATTTGACGACGAAGAAGAAGATAGCGACGGCGACAAGATGAGGAGGAAACACAACAGATTCGTGAATTGCCATTGTTGGTAACCGCCATCGCTACGAGAGGAGAATTCTCCAATATTGATCTCCGCTATTCTGTGAGGCAGATTGTCATAACTTAGTAAATCGATTTCTGGCTCAATCGAGTTTCTAAAAATCTGAGTATGTGGATGAGAGTCAATCCATAGGGGGATTTAGTGTGTGAATCTGGATGTCAAGCTCAACAGGTTTGATGTGTAAGGGGATTAGGTTTGTCATTTATGGATGGGCAGGACGAGGGGTAAAGGAGGGGAGGTTCACTGTCAACGAGGGGGAGGTGGGTCACCAAAGTTGGGAGTTGGGGTTGGAATGTTGGGGTTTTTTTTTTTAATTTCTTTTTTTTTTTTTTTTGATTTGATCATTTTTTAAAAAAAAATTCTTAATATATACGGTGAATTAAGATGTATTATAATTATTATAAATAAACAAATTTCAACGATTAACATTTAACAGTTCAAAAAATATACCTACAATGGGTATATTTTTTAATTCCTATCACAGAATCTTTTTTTTTTTTTTTTACTATGAATATCTATTTTATTAATTCCAAAATGGAGATATATATATATATATCTCAAACTATGAATACAAGACGTGACCCTTAACCCCACCTTCCCAGAACTAGCTCTAGCAGGTAAATAATTTGAGTTCCTTGCTTTATCCTTGACCGTGTCATAAAATATAACAATTTTTTTTTCCTTTTTGTTTTTGTTGTTGGAACATAACAACATGAATCCCTTAAAAAAAAACAAAAACAAAAACAAAAACAAAAAATGGAGAGAGAACATAATAATTAATTTACTAGGCTAGTCATGTAATTCGACTGACGTTGTTTAATTATCCGGCATTCAAAGGATAGTCATGTGAGATACCTCGACTTATAAATAAAGATTCCACACGCACTTAATAGAATTTGATGATTCTTATTGAATTAATGATTATCTATGATGGAAATCAATGATGCAACTCACAACGAAAAGGCATTTATTAAAAAAAAAAAAAAAAAGGTTGAACAACCTCAACTAACTGGAAAAACAAAAACAAAGCAAAATCCTCATCTTGGTGGTGCTTACGCACGAGATACTTATAATTCTACGCTTACCTTCACTATAATCCATAATATATAGATATAATATATAAAATTCCAATACTCGCGTTCCAAATTTCATAAAAAATATATATATATGTTATATATATTAGCAGCTACATCAAATGAAAGAGCATACACAACATTTATTTTTTAATCTTTATTATAAGAAACAAACTGAATTTCACTATTATATACAAGTTACCCTTTTAAAGCCTTTTTTTGTCTTTTTTTACTTCGTTTTTGGAAAGCAAGATTCTCTATAATCCAGAAAAAGAACACAAAATTTATATAGCTGACATTTTTTTTTTTTTTTTGAAGGTGCGATTGTAATAATATAGTGATACCTGAAAACAAACACAAACAACTCATGAAGAACAAGATAGCATGCAGACTCCTGGCCTGTATGCCCAGGCAGGAGGCAAGCGAGCATATTTTTCCATTCCCGGCTGTTCGTCGAACGGCCGTTCCATTACTTTAAGCAGTCTTCGAGCCTCCTCAAAATCGCCTTGTTCAGCAGCGTCAATGGCACTTTGGCAAAGATAATTCCTGAGAATGTATTTGGGGTTGACTGCATCCATGGAGGCCTTCCTATCTACGTCAGAGATGCCACTAGCCGCCAGCTGCAAAAACCAAATGAAATTTAGAGAAAGGACGAGAATGTTGAGAACAGATTTTACCACATTTCCTTTTGTTTTTACAGGATATGTAAAGCCTTAGACCCTTCTTAAAATTTGGAAAAATATTTTGAAGTATGAAATGAATAATTTTAAGGAAATATTTAAAGCATCTACAGTGCAAGATTTTTGAAATTCAGGAATTCTTGTTTTAACTTTTAAATGTATTTTAGCCGTGCGTGCACGTAGGTCTATTCAGCAAAAGAAAATTGTGCGTGTGTGTGCATATGGCCGAAGACCCAAAAAGCATATTATCGTACCTCCTCTATGTAGGATTTTGCCCATCCAATCCACGCCTCTTTGCGCTCCTTCCCGATATCTAATAGAACAGCCTTAAGTGGGACCAACAACTGCTCTTCCGGAATGCTGGGATCAGCTTTGATGTTTGACAGCAACCGAAAGAAATTTGTGTAATCGACTTTGTCAATAGCCATGTTGTTAAGAAGTTTACTGATCAATTGCTTATTATATTTGGGAAGACCAAGTTTTTTAGTCATTATAGCTTGATACTCGTCCATAAATTTGGTTCCATATCTGTAACAAGTCAAAAAACAAAAATCTTCAATTGCATGCTAACAGCAGAATTCTCTTAAGAATGAAGAACTAGATATCGAAACTACCTTTCCATGGCATAATTTGCCTCTTTATCATCTATCAACTGAGCAGTGGATAAAGTTGTGACAAATTGGGCAATATTCCATAAGCCTACATCAGGCTGATTTGCAAAACAATATCTTCTTCCAGGAAGATCTGTAGTATTTGGTGTGTAACTTGGATCAAAAGCATCCAAAAATCCAAATGGACCGTAGTCAATGGTGACTCCCAAAATGCTCATGTTATCAGTGTTCAAAACACCATGAGTAAAACCAACCCCCTGCCAGCTGGCAACCAAGGATGCTGTACGCTCAGCAATCTCCACAGCCCAAGCTGTTAAAAATTACCACAAAAGCAACGAGGTAACAAAAAAGATCAATAAATGTCACACTAATCTTCTTTGATTTTATCAGATAACAAATAACACTCATGTCTGGTTCTGCTACCTACAACAACATTTGAACTTGTGTCCTTTTCATAATGAGTTGAAGGTTTATAATTCGTCCTATATGCTAACTAGAATTAGTATGTCTCGCTAGCACAAAAGCATATTACAGAACTTACCTGCATACTTGTTAGAAGTCAGATCCACAACTGAATGATCTTCATCGCCAGTGCTAAAAGATAAACTCTCACTTTTGTCCATGTTCTCTATATGAGGAAAGTGATGCTTAATGGCATAATCTGCAAGAGCACAAACAATTCCAAGATCCTCTTTGCCTCTTAATGCATGTATTTGATATGAACCAAACCGCAAAAAGGACTCGGAAACTCTGCAGACAATTGCACCAGGCTCATCCTTTGGGTTCCCACTGCAAATAAATTTATGTCAATGCAGCAACTGATTAAAATTAAAACAGTTATTCTCTGATTATGATTCTTGGGCATTCATAATGCCCAGTTTCATCATTTAGGATTAACAAAACATCAAAATTTCCAATCCCACTAGAAAGGAAAATTTGTAATTGAAAGATCATAATGGAACCTTCTCAAACAATAAGCAAGGTAAATTATTTTTTAATAACTTTAAATAATAAATTAAGTTTCCACAACAATAGGAAACCACTCAGAGACGAGAAAGTGTTGGTAGCATAATAATCCAAGTATGCTGAACATACTCATAGAACATATCTCGAGTAACAAGTTTTCCTGTCGTCACAAGACAGAGAGCTCGAGTCGTCGGAATTCCAAGACTATGCATTGCCTCACTGCAAAGGAACTCCCTAATGCTACTGCGCAGCACTGCAAGCCCATCCGCAAATCGGCTGTATGGAGTCTTCCCAGCTCCTTTAAGCTGTAGTTCCCATCTTTGGGATTTAGAATTAACGACCTCGCCAAGAGTTATTGCCCGACCATCTCCCAACTGCCCAGCCCACATGCCAAACTGATGTCCTCCATAGCATTGGGCATAGGGCACACTGAAAAACAGACATCCAATCCAAATTACACATAAAATCATCAAGGGCCTAAAAATCAAGTTCCATAACACAATCTTGAGTGTAATACTTACGCTCCCACCAAAGGAGACGCCCCAGAGAACAGAAGAGAAAAATCTGGCCTTTCAAACCTGAAACTCCAACAGAGACATTATTAGTTCCATAAAAAACAACACACACATGTGAAATGGAAATCTTCATGAATCATAATTACAAAATTTCAACAACTTCCTTCAAATGGCCGTCAGATATATTCTCAAGAGCAGTAATATTTATCACCACTATACATTTATCAATAGAAAGATTGACTATCCCATGGAAAAATTAATATTTATACTTTGGAAAAAGACCATTTAAAAGTATCAATCACTAATGGAACACATGCGAACGTTCGGTCATTATCTTATAATGAATCCAACAACCTCATGACCTAATTTCTCTGGATATAGTGATAATTATTATTTTTCAATGCCCAAAAACACTTAACTATAACACTTACAATCTCTAATTAAAAGTTTATGTTTTTGAACTAGTGTTTCTAAACAAAATGATAACTTCTTTGTTGTTCTTGGTTTTATCACAAGAAACAAGATTACTCACTCTTTAGGATCCAAATCAAGCAAATCAGCCACTGATTCAGACCACGCCACAAGCTGAGGCTTATCCACTTCTGCTGAGGGTAACACTTTTGTATAACACGCATGCAAAACCTAAAATATGGAAACAACTAAAATTCAAACAATTTCTCCAAAAATAATAATAATAATAATAATAAAATAATCTCAAGCAACTAATCACTCAAAGACATTTCGGACTAGAAAGTGTAAAGCCTTTTCTCTTTCCGCCACTTTCTTGGCAGCCAAACAGAATTTCAGGTCAAAAAATTAAACAATAAAAATAAAAAGTCTAACCTCTCGCGGAGTCGTATCGGACCTGGGATCGCCAGGAAGTTCTCGGACAAAGGAGTGGTCCCAATTCAGATCCTCGAGCTTCAACCTAGCTCTCTTCGCGCCGTTACCAAAACCACCGTCCCGCTGATCATCATCGCCGCCGCGGAGGCTCTGGTTCTGCAAATCGCGAGCGACGGACTCGACGGAGACGGCGGCGGCTTCCGGCGAGGGAGAGGGAGAATCCATGGAAACACCACCCGAGCTAGCGCGGCATACGACGGGCAAGCGGGGAAATTTGAGTGGAAGCGAGGGGCAAAAGCGGAATTTCGGAAGGGGGTGGCGGTGGCGGTGGCGGAAGGAGGTGGCGGAGCAAGAGAGGAGAGAGAGAGAAGGGAGTGAGAATGAGGCCTTGGATGAGAAATGGGAAAGCATTTGCATTAAATTTTTTTCTTTCTTTTTCTTTCTTTTTCTTTTTATTTTTATTTTCTTTTTCTTGTCTCAGTTTGGTTTGTTTGACCATCTACATAGGAAAGGAAAGGGAAAATAACCGCTTTGCTTTGATTAGAAAGAGTACGTTTGGTTTGGCTACGTGGGAAAACAGGACTTTTGAGAATTGTATATTTATGCCTTTTCCATGCTTTATTCTGCCCGAGGATACGTTGCGACAATATCAGCCTTACATTTATAGTCAACATGTATATAATTTTTAGACTATTAGGGCCGCTTTTGGCAACTACCTGCAGATCGTTTTTAGATTAAAAAAAATTATTTTAAAAAATATGTTTAGAAAAAAAAAATATTTTGGGTGAAAAAAATAAAAAAAATTTTAAAAAAATATTAATATGAATATTATTTTAATTATATTAAAATTTTATATAACTTTAATAAAATTATTTTATTTAGATTTGTATAAATAAAGTTATGAATTTTTGAAATTTAAAATTTATTGTAATATTTTAAAAATATAAATAATAAAAAGTGATAATATATTAAAAAAATATTTTAGAGAGGGTAAAACTAATGTTTTAAATAACATTTAAATACTCTTCGTTAAAATACTTGTGCGCGTGCGTAATAGGCAAAGCTATTATTGTGCTAATCAATAATCCATCTAAACTATCACATAATGATAATCTAATTATCACGTAATAATCAAAAAAAATAAAAAGTGACGAAAATGTACATTTGTGCTTTAATCTAGATAATGAACTTATACTGTAGACTATTATGTGATAATGACTTAATTATAATGAAAGATAATGAAAAAACACATGAAAATCTTTAATATAAATAAGAGACTTTTGTGGCGGGGGAAGCTCGTTTTTCCCTACTGATGGAATAAAAATTTTAAACCTTTAGATGAAAATCCAATGGCTGCAAATCAAAGTTCTGCACAAACAAAAATATAGATAATTACATTAGATCACATATTTTCTTAATTCTAATTTCAATTTAAAAATCTAATATTTATCCAATTATTGATAAATTTTTTAAAAGAATTAAAAAAGTCCCGTCCGATGGACTCATGACCATGGAGGCCACACCGACCACAATGTGTCATCACCTATTGACGGACTTAGAAAATCCTTGAGTTGTGATCCACCACCAGCCACCGGTGCGTCGATCAAAACTAGTCACAACGTACTACAACTCGGCGGTTTTCCTCTAATGAGCAACCCATAAAGTGGGGGTCACCCAATCACGACACTTGCAACCTTTGACAACCTATCGATCAAGGGGGGCTCGACAGCTCGCGAAGGAGGAGCCGTGTGGGTTGCAACCCGAACAACAAAGAAGACAAGTGGGTTTGCCGCCGTGAGATGCTATCGCGGGGATACGCAATTATCGCGTTGCCCACCGTGGGTTGCACAAATCCGGCGCAAGGGAAGACCTTCTTCTTTGACGACGAGCACATGAGGGCAAGGTGGTGGCAACGTGTTCTCTGCCGAGAGCTAAAAGATTTTTTTAAAATTTTTTAAATATTTTACAAAATAATAATCTGGTTGATAATTTTTGTAAATGTTTGGTACCTTGTTTTGCTCTCAATCGTTAAAAATTCATCGGTGATTAATTGTTTTTTAATCTATTAATAGAGTAAAATGTGCTTACCCCATAATAGATTTGGCATTATAAATAATAAAAATGGAAGGGTAGTAGATTTTTTAAATGTTTTTATCAATGAGAATCATTAGTGTGTATATATATAAATATATATTTCTTTTGCAAAAATCCTTGTTTTTCTTGCAAAACAAAATTTCGTTTCTTTTTTTTTTTTTTAACCATTCGTTTGAGTAGCTCTAGCTAGCTAAATAAAAGTAATTATATTATGAATCTTATCATGACTAGCTCTGGAGGTGAAGATGGGAATTTAGAATTTTAAACTATTCTTATTAATAGTTTGTTTGGATAAGTTATTAAAATAATTAATATTGTACTCAAATATAATATGTGTTTAGTTACACTACTATTATAATGAAACTATTTAATTATTTCACTATTTCATAACATGTCAACTTCAATCAAAATCTACATATTCACTTCTTAGAAGTTAGTATCACACTAATTTTTTATATCTCTACCGTATAATTAGTATTGTTCTTAAATACAATATGTGGTCTTGATAGCAAACATAGCATTCCATGCTCTCATCGTCCACATTTTCAAATTATTAGCATCTTGGGGTGGAGGCGTAACTTTAGTTCCATCCACAATATCTCAAGACATATTCGGCCTGCAGGTAAGACTCCATACATGTCGCCCACGTGTTGTAATTTTTGTTGTTCAGCTTCTTAATTCCTCAACGACTTGAAGTTCACTCATTGTGTTGGCAGTACCTCAGTAATAGCAAACAAGATTCGTTCTAAGTAACAAACTTATAAAGTAGTGTAAACATTACTTATGAACAAAATAGCCCATACGTGGCTCCAATACCAATTGTTGAGCACAACAAGTGGGAATATAGGAGAAAACAACTTCTATTATATATTAAAATAGCAATACAAGACCCGCTAAGGAAATACCTGTCAGCACTCACATTACAACAAGGAATGGAAAAACTAGCGCATATTTACTACACGACGAAGGTTCTCTGCACTAAGACACTCCTCACAACTACAACTTCTCTCTGTTTTGTTTCTCTTCGTAGTCATGTTTTGAGCTTATGTGTACGGCCCTATTATGGGAGCATTCCACCAAGAAGGAAGAACCCACGCAAGCAGTGGTAGGCGAAGCGGAATCAAGATCGTCGGTTTGAATAACGCAAACATTGTGAGAATCCAATGCCTCGAAACCAAGGATTCCTCTGCAAGGTTTGTCCGCAAAGGGTGAGTCAAGGCCTAAGATTAGGCCCAAAGGCATAGTCAATAAACAATAGGTAAATATTCATGTAATAGCCCTTGTTAGACCTGAGGAACGAAGGATGCTAGGTTAGCAAAAAGATAATTATCGGTTCATAGAGAAAATGCCTCAAGTCAATGTTAAAGTACCAAGTTACTACCATGCTGAAATAACCAATGTCATACTCCCAAAAAAAATGCTTGAATGACCTTTAACAAGATACTTGTATCCGAAATAGACACAAGTGGCAAGAGCTTAGCTATGGTCCATTGTCACTGGCCTTTTCCTTTGTTTGCTTCCAAAAGGTAAAATTATTTTCACCTTTAGCCATCCGAAAAAGCAAAGGCCAGTTAACTTGTTTTATTATTATTTTTTTATTTTACTTTATTTGTAATACGTGTGAGGAATGTGCACCTCATCAACTTGGCCTTGTTTCTTTAGCCGGTGTTGTTGTTTAATAAGAAATTTACACAATTTTCACCCGACTTGCTGGGTTCTAGTCAAAGTTTTGGTTTGCCTGAGGTTGCGATGGACTGTAAGTTCTCAAATACTAGTGGTGAGCTAATTAAGCCGATTCTGAGTTTTAATTAGGAATTTTCAGTTGAATTTCTCATCTTTGTTACGCGATTACTGATTTTTTTTGGGATTTCTTGAAGTTTTACTCATGATTGATCCCATTTTTGTACATAATTTGAAGGGAATTTTTTTGTGATTTCGAAGTTTAAGATCACTCTTTTGATGGGCATTATGGCGCTTAGTGTGAATGATTAGGTTAAGTTTCTTCGAGTTTTGTGTTTTTTATGGTTATTTTAATCTTAGGATTTCTGATTATTATGATATATTTAGATAAGAGATTTATTTTTAGAAAATAGAAAATTTTTAGATTTGAAAAATAAAGAATTATTTAGATTTTTTTTTAAAATAAAAAGTTATTTGAATAGATAAAAAAAAAATTTTAAAAGAACTCTTTTTTATTTTTTAATAATAAAAAATTTTACATAAAAAAATTTAAAAAATTCATTTTTTCAGAATAAAAATTTTTTTATTTTTTAAAAATAAAATTACCAAACAAACATATTTCTTCCAAGCAACTCTCTGTAGTCCAAATTGGCCAGAGCTAGTTTTATCAGAGTCATTATTGCTGTTCCTGTCAGGTCGGTCCACGAATAAGGCAGCTAAGGCAGCCACTTTAGGCCTCACCCAAACTCAGGGCCCCACATTTGATCTACATATTTCATAATATAATAACTTATAATTATACATATACATATATATATATTTTGCAATGGCCTTTTGTCCAATAACTTTATGTTCAAGAACTTTTGAAGTAGTTTTTTTTTTTTTTAATATGTATTGAATAGTACAAAAACATTTACAGAAATATAAGATTTTGATTTTTGAAAGACGCAAACGTTTAGAAAAATCTCGATAGTAAGCTTAAAAAGCATGAAACAAGTAATGAACAAGCCAGATTACACACAAAGTGCAGAAGATTCTTTTCGAATTAATTATTTATGCATATAGTATATTAAGTTGTTTCTTTAATTAAGAATATTTTTGAACAATTTTAAGTACATGAAGCTATTTTTTTATTTTTATTCAATTTTTAAAAATTAAAAGTCCTTGGATGAAGATAGTTTAAAAACTTGCCGTATTGACCTTGAACATGCACTAAAACAAAGGCAAACATTTTGAAGTCAACGGTTCAGAATTAAAAGTATTAAAAGAAATTGTCTAAAATGAAAAAAAAAACCCAATAGAAATACTTAATTATTTAAAAAAATAGATTCTTTTCCAAATTTATATATCGCTTATAGAATATTATCAACAATATCTGTATCAGTAGCTTTTGTAAAAAGAAGTTTTTCAAAATTAAAATCAATAAAATCATATTTAAAGATCCACAATATCATAAAAAAAAAAAACAAAAACAAAAATTGAATGAATTAGCCATATCGCCCATTGAGAAAGATATACCAGCTAGACTTGAATATAAGAGTCTAATTAACAATTTTGCATCACAAAAGGCTAGAAAAATGGATTTTAAGTATAATTAAAACCATCTATCGTAAAAGGCCTGCTCTATACCTTTGCCAAAGGCCTCGAACGTGATTGAGCCAGCCCTAAATAGTATTAGATTAGTTTGGCATAAATGGATTTAATAAAGACACTGGCTTAAGCTAATCCTTCGACGTAACTTTGTTTTTGCTACGTTTCTTGTATTTGGAGTTTCATCTGGAGTTCTTAAATGGTTACAATAGCTGAGAAAGCATCTGCTCTGAAGTCCATGCAGTTCCCTTCTACAGACGTCGCAATCACCAGAAGGGCCCAAGCAACTAATCGAGATTTTTCAGGTGCTTTTAGAACAGATTTTGATCCATTGATAGGAGAAAAAAAGTTTGGATGCGATGGACTTGAAGACAACCATTTCTACTAGGCTGTTATAAACGACTATAAAGAATTATCTCTATTTCCCCTCTTTTTTTTTTTTTTTTTTATGTTTAATGAAAAACCTGTACATGAATTAATATGGGCATTAACCCTGAATTAATACGGGCCTTTCCCAATTATTGACAGGATCGACATGCTCTGTTTATGATATTAATACAGCAGATGAGACATGGGAGTGGGTTAGTCTCAAAGAGGTCCAACTGCGCATTTTCTCCTCAGTGTTTTGAATATGTCAAGAAAAACTCCCTCCTTTAATGCCATTCAGGTATAAATTTCTTTTTGGTAATGACTTGAATGCGTAGAGTTTCTTAATTTTGTGATTGACTTTTGGGAATTTATTTTTGGTGCATGAGGTTGACGACTCGTAGTAAATGCATTTTCCTTTATTTCAAACATTCACTAGGTCGGACCAGCATCCTGGTGTCAGTATACTTTTACTAATTATACAAATTAGACCTTAGTAAGTATATTTTAGAAGTTGAATCCTGCTGTATTACGTGCTTATTGGTAGCCATTATTCTAGACCAGGATATAGGTAAGTATTTACAGATTAGTAGTGTTCATGTACCTTCCGAGTCTACCGTCAACAAAAGTTCGCTAACCAGTGGCCTGAGCTGCGTAGGCTTCTTTTACAGTAAGCTTCATATTTCAAAAGTAGCCCTTTTACAGAAATTTTCTTGCTAATGACCATTTACAAAAGTAGATATCTCCTGAAGGTATTTGATGGGAAGGTGAAGATCCTGGCGAAAGCGGAATTTCGGAAGGCGGTGACGGTGGCGGAAGGAAGCGGTGGCGCTAGAGAGGAGAGGGAGGGAGAGAGAAGGGAGTGAGAATGAGGTGGAGGAGGCCTTGGATGGGAAATGGGAAAGCTTTTGCATTAATTTTTTCCATTTTTCTTTTTCTTTCCTTTTTCTTTTTATTTTCTTTTTCTTTGGTTTGTGGAATGGAAAAATAACCGGCTTGCTGATTAGCACAGAGTACTTTCGGCTTGGCTACGTGGGAAAACACGACTTTTTGGTACATACATTTTTATGTCTTTTTCCGTGCTGTTTTTTGTTTGAGGATGCGTTACAACAATATCAGCCATACATTTCCACTTCTAGCCAACATGTATACAATATCTTGACAAAATACTATTTTTTCACTCTTTTTGCTGAATTTTTAAACGTTTTTCTCCTTAGAATCATTTGTGTATATATGCAATTTTCTCTTACAAAAGTCCATTTTTTCTCACAAACAATAATTTGTTTGAATAGCCCGAGCTGGCTAAATAAAGGAATTTATGTCTCGAATCCTATGCCCCTAGCTCAATGGGAGAAACGAAAAAAAAATTAGAATTTTTAATTTTTCTTTGTTAATTGTTCATTTGGATAAATTGCTAGAATAATTAAGATCTGTTTGGCAGACAGGAGATGAAATTTTCGAAATTGACTTAAAAATAAGTTTAATTGAAGACATTTTAAAAATGAATTTTAATATGAAAAATAAAAATAAATTATAATGATATTTTTTTTATTTTTCTAAATTATAAAAATATTCTCTTAATTGAAATAGTTCCCCTTTAATTGAAACAGTTACCCTATTAATTAAATCTAATAGGACCAAGATGTACTTTTTTTTTTTAACTCTATTAAATTTTAATTAATCTTAATCATTAATTTTACCAAATTAAATCAAAACTACAAGGTCACTGCACGCCCTCCTACCCTCCAACCAAAGCTCTCTTCGATCGATCCGGAGCCGCGGTGCAGTCCCCTACGCTGAAGCCTGCTACTTCGGACTTGCCCCCCGTTGTAGCTACAACGAGTGAGCCATCGCCGTCGTCACTGCCAACCACTGAGCCAAAGCCCCTACCGCCCCCCGCACACCGGAGTGAACCCATCTTCCCCATCCCCCCACCACGACTGGATTTTTGAAACTCAGGAAATAAACGCATACTTCTATCATATGATTGTCCCAAAACTTACTTGAATGAATCGGTAGTGCCCAATAGCATCAGAACCATGAAAAAGGTTTCATAACTAAAACTAGAACCACCATCTTTGTCTTATAAATATATATATGTAAATATACATATATATATAAAGAAGGAAAAAGTAATTCTATCTCCTAGCTTGAAATCTTGAGCAAAGCCTTCCAATTCTTCACGAATCCCCTCCAATATTCAAGTTATCTAGTCAAACCCACGGGAGAAAGAATGACGAATCTCCGATGTTTGCTATCCATTGGAAGTATAAGGCACGGTTGTTGAGACAGAGGGAGAGAGGCTTAGGGGAAAAAAATAACACCTCTTTTTCATTAATTAATAAGGTGTATAATAATTAGTATGTCAATTGTCCTTCGTTAAGGTAGTATCTTGTTTTGGATTATAATTTTTATTTTTATTTTTATTTTATTAATATCATAGTTATACATGCTTTTTAATAATAAATGTAAGTTGTCCATTAAAAATTAAAAGGGATTTACCAAAAAAATAAAAATAATAAAATCTTTTTCTATTAGAGTGTAAATTGTTATTAGAAATGTTTGATAGTCAATTAAAAATTGTTTTTGCTTTTAAATAAGGATAAAAATAATATTATTTAATGCCTTCATACACAAATAAATATCTTTTTATGTAATGAGATGCATTTATGTTATTTTAAGCATAATTAATAGTTAAACTAATAATTAAACTCACGGTTAACTAATAAAAGAGGAGTTTCTGTAATTTTTTTTTTAATCAAGAAAGGTTAAAACTATTATTAGTTTTAATTAAGAAAGTATCTCTATAATTTTGAAAAAATACAAAAGATGTCAGTGTAGTTTATACTTGAAAATAGTATGAAAAATTAAAATGTGTTCATAAAAAAAAAAGAAAATTGAATATTATTTTGTTTCATCTTCTCTTTATGAGTATTTTGATATAAGAATAATTTCATTCTGATTTAAAATAAAAAAGTTATAAACTTTTAAAATTAGAATCTTTTGAAAATAATTGAGAGAGAAAGTGAGATGTAGATTAGAAGTTTTGGTTATGCCACTACTAAAATGAAACTATTTAATTGTTTCACTGTGTTATAACAATTTAACTCAAATCTAATGACACATTTGGTAAACAAATTTTGGCAGTACGAAAACCAATTTTACACCAAATGTAAAGTTTTACATTCAAATATAATCATTTTCAATAGTGCTACAAAAATAATTACTATTCAAAAGTTTTTTAAAACAATCACATCAAATTTTCAACCCTAATTATTTATCTCTACTTTTATCAATCATATCAACTTTTCAACTCTAAAATACTTTTCATTTAAACACACATTTTATTCAAATACAAAACAAATATTTTTCAACCAAATACAACACTAAAAAAAGAATTGTATTTAAACACAATTAAAACACAAAGTGTTTACCAAACGCCCCCTTAAATTTATATCTTCATGCATTAGAAATAAGTCATATGAGCATTTATTTCAATATACTCCTTATAGGTTATAACAATGTTTTTTGTCTTTTGTTCTTAATTTTTACTATTAATTTTTATAATTTTAATCCTTTTCAATCAATCAAACAAACGTTATAGTTCTTCTCATACGAGTCATTATTTTTATATATTTATATTATTCAAATGTTATTTTTAATATAAACTAAAAATATTTCTATTAAGATTATTTTAAAACAAATTAATAAACTTTGGTGTCCTCAAATCTAGAGAATGGCTTGCAATTTTATAATCCTTTAAATGAATAATCCTTTAAATTTGAGATTTTATTCACCAAACTTGCATTTAAAAAATTAACAATTGACTCATATTCAAGATTAAAGTTCGCGCACTATATATATATTTTTTATTAAATTAGACACACAATTTTATTTTCATTACAGTAAAGTACGATAATAACTTCTTCTTTTTTTTTTTTTTGTAGTTTTTGGAGATAGAGAGTCGTGATGACCGGCAAGGTTGTAGTAGATACTCAAAAATAATACCTACCATAGCCATTTGTTTATAGGGCATAAGATGAATTTTAAACAGTTAAGATATATCTGTGCATTATAATTACAATGCATTTTAGCTCATAAGCTAATAACTTAGAAATTAAAAATTTTCTAACAAACCTTAAAATTAAATCTCCATTATCGAGCCTCATCTCTACCACTCTCTCCCTAGTTTCGCCATCATTGGAAGGATGCCGGAAAACAAAAAAGCGGAGTATGTTGCCTCGGGACCAAAAGACAGATAGGCAAATGATTGAAGGCTTGAGGCCGTGGTGAAGAAGATATGCCATGAAGTCGTTTGATATCTTCATCGAGAACGGGACTATGGAGCCATTGGAGGAAGTGTCGTTGGAAAGTGGAGTGAAATCTCTATATGGTTGCCTAGAATCATGGGCGTTGTCCATAAGAATGGCAAATTGACACAAAATCTCATCGACAAGAATAGAGGAGAGAGCTTTTAGTTGCAAATCAGTGACAAACACAAGGCCTAGAGAGAGAAAATGGCTCAATGGTTTAAAGGTGGAGGTCAGAAGGTGGGTTTGCAAGTCACCAGTGGAGTGGGTTCAGTAAAGATTAAACGTCGAGGATAGGGCGGGTTTGCAATTTGCTAATGAGGTTGAGGGGGGTGAGGTTTGGTGAAGGAGAACCGATAGAGGATGAGAGGGATAGTTGCAGATCGTTAGTTGTGAGGTGGGTTTGTTACGGGCTTCATCAATTAAAGGTAGGGAGCATCTTATCGGTGATGGGGGGTCTCACCGATGGTTGAAGGAGGTGGGGAGGTAGGGTGGTCGGGAAAATTTTTAGCATTTTTTAATTTTTCTAAAGGAATTTTTCAATTTCTTAAAATATTATACAATAAGTAAGGGTGTATATTAATTATTATAGGCAAACAAATTTAACAATTCAATTACATTTAAATAATTTATAAAAGAGTTTAAAAAAAAAAAACCTACCATAAGTATCATTTTTAAATACCTACCTCAGATCTTCCTAATGATAACATTAAAAAAGAAGTGCTACGAAAAAAATTATTTAAAAAAAAAAAAAGGCCACACAAGAAACGCATTTCAACGGTTAAAAAAACGCGTTTCAGAAACGGCCAGCCTTGGCCGGGGCGGAACTCAAAAAACTCATAACTGAAAAAGAAACTGTGCCACAAACTCGTTTCAAGTCCGCCTTTCTTCGGTCCCCGATCCCCTCTCCTCCTCGATCAATCGTTCTTGTTCGTACAGATCCGACTCTCCAAGCGCCTTTGCCCTAAATTCCAAAAATATATATAATAAAAAAATAAAAATAACAATAACAATATTTTCTGCCCCTAAACTCTTCAAATTTCCAATTTCACCCCAAAATTTGAAGAAAACACTCTGAGCCCGAATTTCTCTCTCTGCTTTCGCCGATCGATCGTCTTATCTCTGTGCTCCTCGCCGCGCTTCGAATTCAACTTTCTCGAGCTTCGCCCCCCGATTCATGGCTCCAATTCTGTCCAATTCGGTGATTTTGATTTGACCAGTGTTCGACTTGAACTAGGTCGTACTAGCTCGAGGTTTCGAAGAAATTCACTTAATTTTCGCTTTCCTCGAGTTCCTCCGACGCTGGCTTGCTGGGGTTCTAGTTAAAGTTTCGGTTTTTCCGAGGTTGCAATGGACTACGGGCTCTCCGATAGCAGTGGTGAGCTAATTAAGCCGATTCTGTTATTTATTTATTTATTTTCTTTTGTGTGTGTGTGTGTGTGTGTGTGTGTGTGTGTGTGTGTGTTTTAATTAGGGATTTTCAGTTGAATTTCTCTTCTTTGTTACGCAATTACTGATTTTGTTGTGATTTCTTGATATTTCACTCCGTGATTGATCCCATTTTTGTAGATATTTTGAAGCGAATTTTTTGTGATTTTGAAATTTAAGATCTTTCTTTTGATGGACTATATGTAGCTTAGTGTGAAGATTAGGTTAAGTTTTGGCGATTTCTGTGTTTTTTTATGGTTTCTTCACCTTAGGATTTTCGATGATTAAAGTAATTCCCACCCACGTTTATCACCTTAAATCGAGTTCATGGTGTTCTTGAAGACATTCTTTTTATTATTATTACTATTATTATTATTCTACTTGGAGAAGCATCATCTGGTTTAAACGACTCTCAGTAGTCCATGTTGGTTAGAGCTCGTTCTATAGAGTAATTATTGCAGTTTCTTTACGTTTCTTGTACTGAATTGAAGTTGACTTTCGAGGTTTTGACGAGAGATTGTGTAGAAAGAGTGATTAGCTGTCTATAATAAGAAAATCAGCGTGATTTGTTCTAATGTTGGGACCTATTTCTCTTGCTACTTACCATGAGCTTTTTGAGTTAATATTAGTATTATATTAGTTTGGCATTAGTGGCCTTTATGAAGACACCAGTTTAAACTAATCATTCGGCGTAATTTTGCTTTTGCTAAAATGTAACTTGTATTTGGTGTTTCATCTGGAGTTCTTAAATGGTCACATTAACTGAGAAATGAGAATTACAGAAAAAGAAGAAGAAGCATTAATTCCATAGCTTTTCGGCTAACATTTCTCCTTTTCTTTTAGGCAAATAATATGACATTAGTTTATTTACTAGAGACAGTTGAGAGGAATTGAATAACAATTAGGATGAAGTTGTTCCTAGTCATTTGTCTGTTTGCAAATCATGTCCCTTATCTGTTTTTCTTGATCCCGGGAATTGAGAGGAATTTGATGTGCTCGAATTGCAATCATGGTGTGCACTAATCTCCATGAATGGATTGACATGTTTTTATTTGAATGTGTTGTCACTGCTGTAGCTGCTTACAGAGACAATGCCAATCATGTAGTTGTCGAATCAGATAGGATTAGTTACTTGATAAGCCTACAAACCTTGAGAGGAATTTTCTTGCTTATTTCAAATTCTGAAATTACTTTGGACCTGTACGGACGAATTCATACATTGCTTTTTGTTTTTTGAATAAATTGCAGGTACGGATGATGATCTTCCCCCTACTCATCAAAACCGATTTCAACGAGGTGGTCGTGCTTCTGGAAATGGAAGAACTGCACCCGTTGGTTCTGTTCCAATTCCTAGGATCCATGGTGACATGGAAACCCAGATCCACCATATTGAGCAAGAAGCATATTGTTCAGTTCTTCGAGCCTTTAAAGCTCAATCCGATGCTATCACTTGGGTAGATATTTGATTTTTAATTTTCCTTCTTTCTGCTGTTCACGTGAAGAAAAAGTCTCAAATGATCTTATTCTTTCATCTTCTTATACTTTCAGGATAAGGAGAGCTTAATTACAGAACTAAGAAAGGAGTTGAGAGTATCTGATGAGGAACACAGGGAGCTTCTATCCAGGGTTAATGCTGATGACATGATCCGTAGAATAAGGTCTGACGATATCTGACATGTTGTGCTAAGCAGGTTCATGAAAAATATAGTATACTTTTGGTCAGTACCATGCTTTTACAGAAATTGTAATAAATTATGCTGTTAGGGAATGGAGAAAGGCAAGTGGGCTTCAACCAGGGATGGGTAGTGCTCCTCAACCTGTTCATGACCCTATACCCAGTCCTACTGTTTCAGCATCACGCAAAAAACAGAAAACATCTCAGTCTGTAGCTTCCTTGTCTCTTGGTGCTCCATCGCCTGCACTGCCGCCCTCTATGCAGCCATCCTCATCAGCTTTAAGACGAGCTCCTCCTCCGGGAGCTCGAACCAAGAAGCCAAAATCAGTAAGTTCAAGAGTTTTTGGATATTGACAAAAACATGGTGAAACACACTTTTTGGATTTTATTTCCACATTGTTAGTGGAGCATAATGCCTGCTGCATCTGCTATGAAGGCCATGCAGTTCCCTTCTACAGGCATCACTGGAAGGGCCCAAGCGACCAATCGAGGTTCAACCGGTGCTTTTGGAACAGCTGAAGCTGCTGAGGGAGCAGCTTTTGATCCATTGATAGGAAGAAAAGTTTGGACAAGATGGCCTGAAGACAACCATTTCTACGAGGCTGTTATAACTGACTACAACGCACTTGAGGTAATCTCTGTTTCTTTCTTTCTTTCTTTCTTTTTAAGTGTTTAATGAAGAAGCTGTATATGAATTAATGTGGGCCTTTGTTTAATTTTGCCTTTCCCAATTATTGGCAGGGTCGACATGCTCTGGTTTATGATATTAATACAGCAGATGAGACATGGGAGTGGGTTAATCTCAAAGAGGTATAACTGCACATTTTCTTTTCAGTGTTTTGAATATGTTAAGAAAAACCCTTATCCCGTGATGCCATTCAGGTTTGAATTTCTTTATAGTAATTGGTTGCCACTACTGAGACTCTTAATGACTTGAATGCAAAGAGTTTCTTTATTTTGTAATTATCTTTTAGGAATTTATTTTGGTGGTAAAGGTTGATGACTCGGGGTAAATATATTTTGCTTTATTTCAAACATTGACTGGTTTGGACTAGCATCCTGGTTATGCTTTTATTGTCCATTATCTATTAATTCAAAAAATGAAACTCGCATGCTTGTGAATGTTCCTCTTTTCATGAATACTCTGAGCCCCTGTTTGTTTACAGCATTGTATTCGCATTACATTCAAATGCAATGCAATTTTCATCTAAATACAAAAGTATTGCATTTAAACGTCAATCACATTATATTTAAATCCAATACAATCATTATTTATTATTTTACTTTTTCTATTATTTTTATTAATCATATCACATACTCTTTTTCTCTCTTTTTTTTCTCTCTACTTTTAACCATCACATTATATATTCATTATTTAAATACAATTCAAATACTTTTCATCCAAGCACACATTGCAAGTGCAATGCAAATACTTTTCCTTCAAATGTAAATTGCATTCGATGCATTTCCTTCAAATGCAATGCAAACGCAATGTGTTCACCAAACAATGCCTTATTTGTGCAACCCTTATCATTAGGACTTGTTAGGCATTTAATATATATTGACATACTGATACTGATCGCGTTTGTTGAATCAACTAGACTAACAAATTTGATAGCAGTTGTACCTCTTTCCCTCTCTCTCTCTCTCTCTCATTTTTCCAACCAAAAGGTTACACTTTAATACTTGAGGTTTACATTGCTGTCAGGTTGTGAATTTTGTTGGGCTTGGGGTTTCAACAGTTATTATTGGCCTAAATTAGCGGATTTATAACTTAAGTCTTTAGTAAGTAAATTTTAAGTTGCATTACTTAGTCTAGTAAACGGTCTACCTACTGGATTACTTGCTTATTAGTACTTTCTTTTTACTGCAACTTGGGCCATTATTCCATTATAGACTTGGAATTAGGTAAGTAATTACAGATTAGCTGTGTCCATGTATGTTCTGATGGCAACTTCCGCGTCTACCACTCAACAAAAGTTGCTAATTGGGGGCATGTGGTGCGAAAGCTTCTTCTATAGTTTGCCTCTTGAACTGTTTACCTGAGATGATGAAATCATATTTCAAATGTTGACCTTTTACATTGCTACAAACTTTCTTGCTAATGACTTTGTACCTTCCAATGGTAGATATCTCCTGAAGATATTAGATGGGAAGGTGAAGATCCTGGGATTTCTCGTAAAGGTGGTCGCCCTGGACCTGGCCGAGGGAATAAGAAATCCATGACGCGGGGTGGTGCAGTTCCTGGCGCTGGAAGGGGTAGAGGGACCACGAAGGGTCAATCAAAGAAAGATTTTCCTTTACAACAAAATGGCATTGGGAAGAAAGGCATGGGCGATATAGAAATACTTCACACGGACACATTGATAAAGGAGGTATAATAAACTACTTTTTTTTTGTTTTCTATTTTAACCTATATTCCTTAATTAGCTGCCTGCTTTATGACTAGTTTTTCCCTGTATGCATGAACTTAAAACAGGTTGAAAAAGTTTTTGGTGCTAACCATCCCGACCCTCTGGAAATTGAGAAGGCAAAGAAAGTGCTTAAAGTAAGAACCAAAGAAACTTTTACCCTTTGCATTTTTCCTTGCACCTGAGTGCTTTTTTCTTTGCATTATTTTGTGACGTTAATCCTAATCACAGGAACATGAACAAGCTTTGGTTGATGCAATTGCGAAGCTTGAAGATGCATCTGACGGTGAAAGTGGTAATAACTAATTACATATAACCATCTACATAAAGTCGATGAATCCATTCTACCCATTGTTGTATCTTATTACCCTCCATTAGCGGATAGTCAGATTGACCACCTCTGGTTCTGTACAAATTTTTTAATCAATGTCCTTTTTTTTCTTTTGAGTAATGGGCACCCAAATGTGTCGTTTAGTTAACAGTCAGCTGACCTTGTTCCATGTTAATGTTAAATCCTTTGAATATGAACAGGATGACCCTTTCTTTATGGCAAGCATTAGTTAGGTTGGAAACTTAAATTATACCATCTGCTAATCGTACCACCTTATTACGAGTGACATAGGAGTGCTGACTTCCTGTCACACTGGGATCGTAGATTTTTATTACATTGGATGTAATTTTTTAGGGACAAGCACAACGTCTTCGAAAGTCTGTGGATGACGGAAAAACTACCATTTTTTTTTTAATATATTTGTTTTGCCTGAGAAACAGATGAGGGAGACCATCCATTCTCTCAGGGGCAATCCATAGACCATGAACGAGGATGGAGGAAACGGCAGTTTGATGAGATGGGGGAAGGGCGACCAGTTGAAGGTTCAAATGGTGATAAACTGGCAAGGGATGGAAGACTTGTATCGGATGATCAACATTACGAGCGTGATGACGTGTAACATTTAGGGCCCTAGGATGCTCGTAGCGCCGAATTACATCTGTATTTGTTGTAGTAATGCCAAATTCTAATTTAGTGACTAGGTTGATGACCCTTTCTGTTGTATTTCATTTGCTAGAAGTAGGCTTTTTTTCATTGTAAGTTTTAACTTAAAGCAGGGAGAATGCTTTATGTAAAATTTTTTCTGTAACGAACGATACTTAGTTTATGTAAAAATTGTTCTACTTATGGCCATTTCTCTCTCTCTCGCTCGCTCACTTTCTCTGTGTATCTTTTGTTCATGTATGTGCTATCTGAGAAAGCTGCTAGATTTGTTTCTACTGTGACGGCATATTAGAGAAACAAAGCAACCGAATTGGCCAATTTCCTGCAGATTGCACACCATAAATTGTTAGCATGTACACGCAAAGCACAGAGCTAATAAGACAATTTGTAGGCAATGTGTCCAAACACAAACTCTAAATTGGCTGGTCATCCTACAACGATGCAATAAAATCAAGGATGAGATTCCCCATCTGAGCATCATAAGCTGGGCCTTCCATTTGGAAGTGACTTACTCCTTCTATCAAGTGTGTTTCGGCACGCCCCGCTGCCGAACTAATCTTGTTGTTTAACTGCTTTACGCTTGTGAACCCATCCTTAGTCCCCATCACGAAGAGCTTCGGTTTTGGGGACTCCAGAATGGCTTTGTTGTGCCGTCCAAATAGGATTGAGGCCATCATGCCAAAAGGGTACCCCAGGCTTACATACCCCACAACCTGTTCTATTTGATCAACCGCCGAGCCTGCGATTGGCGCACCTGCAGGTCAAAAAAAAAAAAAAAAACCCGGGTTGGGAATAAGGTTGTTATGAAGATCACAAACATTCCAAGACAAACATAGCAAAACAACAGAGCAAAAGAAGGGAAGCTTAAAGACATATTTCTTCAGATTTACAAAAGCTACCCATATTTCTCAATGGAGCAAACGTTTCATTATTGTTCACTCCAAGGAAATCCTAAGACTCTGGTCATTTTTATTTTCATCCGTACACATCTTCTCGTTCTAGATCCACAAGGTTTCCAAGAATGGAATTTCATTAAGCAATTAAGGAACTTTAATCTTGAATCCAAACTCTCTTGTCTGAGACAATTAAAAAGTCCAAACTTTCGGATAAATCGAGGACACTCATAATCACCAATATGCTGAAACCTGAGAACTTGCATGATCAGAGTCATAACTAAAAACACATCGAAGGGAAATTACCAAGTACTAATCTTGGCCACACTTTCATAATACAGATGTGACCAAAATACACACACATATCTACACTTTTCTGATCTGAAACATATTGTATTTGCCCCCCCAAACTTGTTCCAACACCCAAAGTAATTCCTTTCCCACCAAAAAAAAAAAGGCATAGAACTTCTAAAAACTCAATAGAAACTCCGATCCAAGTCAAAAAACAAACACAAATTTCACAGATCCACAAAACAACCCATCAAAACCAATCAAATCAACAAAGCAATCTAAGAACTACCCATGACCCAAAAAAAAAAAAAAAAAAACCTTTTTACTGCCACAAACATACGCATCCATGAAAGACTGAAATCACAAGAGAGAAAGAGAGAGAGAGAGAGAGAGAGAGAGAGTTGAATACCAGCAGAAGAACCGACCAACAAAATCCTGTTGACAGAGACATTAAGGGAAAGCCAGTTGCAGACAGCAAGAACATCCTTGATTTCGGCGAATCCGGTGAGAGAAGCCCTGCCTGTTGACCTGCCAGCGCCTCTCATGTCAAAGGTGACTGCCCTCACGCCTTTCTCCGCCAACCCACTTGCTATTCCTCTAAGCAGCGCCTGACAACCTCCCAAGATTGAGAACGGATGGACCAGAACCACAACTATCTCCTCCTTTATCTCCTCTCTTGGCTTGAACAGCCTTGTGTGGAGCTTCACTCCATCGCTGGTCTCTACTGTACATGACTCCACCGTACACTCTGACATCACAAAGAGAGAGAGAGAGAGAGAGAGAGAGAGATTAATGTTGAATTGTTGGTTGGTTGGGCAACGCCAAGAAGAAGAGAAGTGATGATAAAAAGTTGAGTTGTAGAGACTTGGGTCGTGAAACGAACAAGTGTTATTTTTGTTGTTGGGCTGGTTCCTTTGGGAGAGGGAAATGTTGAAGAAACTGGTTTGCGGCCTTTTTTTTGTATCGTTTGTTCGGCTATAGACCATGCTAAAATGTGATTTACTATTCATTGGGATAAGCATTAAGTAGAGCTTCTTTTTCCATTTTTTTTTTTTATTGTGCTAAAGTCTATACTAACAACAACTCAACGACTTTCCATTTTCTGGTTTCTATTAATTGCAAAATCAGCACGTCCTATGACTGGAGTTAATATAATACCCTTTTCTTGGTATACGATTATTTTTGTTTTTGGAAATAATTTTTTATTTTAAAAAAATATAAAAAATAAAAACAATTTTAAAACAGTGTTTGCTTATTTAATATTTTCAAAATCATTT
Source organism: Antiaris toxicaria (assembly GCA_035233585.1). NCBI lineage: Eukaryota > Viridiplantae > Streptophyta > Magnoliopsida > Rosales > Moraceae > Antiaris > Antiaris toxicaria. The sequence goes on along the minus strand of CP141153.1, from coordinate 1,199,387 downwards.
CGAAAACGTTGTTTTCAACTATGTTTTTTTTTATTTTTTGAAAACAAAAAAAATTTGTTTTTATTTTTCTGTTTTTATTTTCTCTCACCTTCTCCTCTCTCTGTCTCTCTATGCATATGTAATGTCGATGACGACGACCATGTCCAACGATAACCTCCATCTTCGGTGAAGGGTGACGATCATGGATTCTTGATGACGGTGGCAACCTCCTTGCTACAACAACGACGGACTCATGACGCCGACCATTGACTCGTGACCCAAATCTCGTCATCACTGCTACTTAGGGTTCAGACCACCAATGTTTTCCACTCCTACCGCTTATTACAACACCCACTACTAATGGGTTTTTTTTTTAATTATGACTAATAAATTATTTTTTGTTATTTTTAAAAAAAAATTAAATATAAGTATATTTTTATAAAATACTCACTTATGAAATGAGTTTTCATAAATATAACCAAACAAAGTTTCATTTTTATGTTTTTTAGAATATACACTCAAAAAACAAAACCAAACACAATTTCAAAAACGGTCTTAACATAGTTTTCAAAACGTTTTTATTTTCAGTTTTTTTGAAAGTAAAAAACATTTTAAAAACAATAACAAACGCCATTGACATGTTCTTCCAATCTTGCTTCGTCTAAAAAACAACATGTCGTTTTTAACTGATGCAAGAGATAAGGCCTCAGAACTCCACTCTTTAACTACATATCAAGGGGGTATATATGTATTTCTATTTATAATATATGTATTTGTGTATGACTTACTTTGCTAAAATGCTTTTCATGTAGAATATGGGAATTTTACTATAAAATCTTCTATTTTTTTAATCATTAATAAGAATTATTATTGAGGTTACAAGATTAAAATTTTAACGATATGATACATGTTAAAAATATGAAGCATTAAAATGAAAAAGTTTAATAAAATCAAATGATATATTATAAAGAGATAAAAACTACTAAAATAACTAGAAATTCAACATTAACCCAAATTAAAAAACTTAATGGATGTTAAGGTACATGAAGCTCACGTTTTTCTAAAAACATATTTGTCTCTTTCAGTAAGTACTTGAAAATTTAGCGAACGTCTATCTATCAAGATATAATGACAACAACAGTAATCTAGCATGATCAATTATTGCTTTTAGCGAACTTGAACTTGTGTTTTTTCTCTATCACCAAAGAAAACCACTATAAAAAAAGGCCTAAGAACAATGGAAACAAGAAAGAAATTCTAAATTAGTGTGTCTAAACATGCTATAGAGGCCTCCGTATATAGACTATTGGAATAGGGTATTACAAGTTTGAAATGATGAGGATTTAATCTAGTTTAATGAATATTATATATTAGGTTACAACAATTCATTTGCTCCTTAATCATGTACTAATACAAATGCATATTAACGTCCATAATCATGTACTAAAACACAAAAATATCAACAGATGAAAACTATTAATATTCTGAAAATAATAATAATAATAAAATTCATATTTTGGAATGCAAATAAAATATTTGTAAAATGTAAGCATAATGGCAAGCCAGGCTAGGGGTCCAATGTATGCACTTACATGATACAGATGAGGGAGCCTCATGGATACACCATCTTATTCAAGTCTAAAAGTGCAATCACTTATAATCTCCATATTGCCATAATACCTAAGTAAGGACTCCACATTTTTAGCAACTTTCCAATAAAATCCAATTTTCAATGAGCACAATTTGAGTGTTAATTTCTCATTCACCTGATCACCATTTTTAGTATATAAAAATACGATTTCGATCTTCTAGCGATGGAGAACGTAAATGCACAAAGACCCGTCATTTTACAACACGTGTCTTACACAAATTTGGGCCTCAAAATGGCTTCTCAAATGATTTAAAAAGCATTTTTTCCAATAATATGACATATGATATGAGCATTTCGGTATCACAAATGTAAGTTTTTAAAATGAACAGTTATATATTATATCATTGTAATATATATTCGATGATTAAAAAGCAGTTTAAAATGAAAGCTCCCTCGTGTTAAAGGGGAATAAGGTAAGCTCTCTTCTCTCTTGGTAGTAAATCACAAGCTTGATTGGCCAACCACTAAACGAGGAAACCATAATGTAGTGTGAAGGTAAAGGAGAACTACTTCTAGTGAGGGCATAATCAACTTTATGCTCAGGAATCTTGGACTATAGAGTCACTTGAAAGTATCACCGCACTTTGTCTATGGAATCAAGAGTGCATACAAAGAGGAATCCGCCAAAGGAAGTACCTTTATCTTTTTTCTAATACAATGCTCAAAACTCAAGCAAGTTGGTGATCAACATTTACTTGAACGGAGAACATTAATGGGTTAGATTTTGATTGAGTTTATCAGAAAAATGCTTTGCAACGTCGAAGAAGGAAAGACACTTCTGGTAAAGTTTCACTTCAAAAGGGAACTAGAGAGCATTAATTTGCGGAGTAGTTATTGGAAAACTATTAACATGATGGCTCAAAGTCAAGTCCCAAAGTTATTAAGAGCCTGTTTGTAAAATGAATTTAGCTCAAGTTCAAATTTGAAAAAAATAATTATGAGATGCAAATACTAAAGTAAAAAGGTTTGAACCAAAATTTTTCATATTCTTGCATGAAAAGTTCACTAAATGTATGACTTGCTTCATATTCTTACGTTTCTTTGTGAAGTTTCTTTCTTTTTTTTTTCTTTCAAAAATCTGTTTAAAAGGAGACCTAATTGTTGGCCACACTCCATTCAGATAATTGATATTTTCTAGCAAATACTTTTAATGGGAGAATCTAATCTTCTCACCCCCAACATGCATGGGAATTGATTGACAAGGGTCAAAGTCAGCAACGACAGCTTTGCAGGTCATATTTCTTCCTTTTTTTTTTTGTTTATAACAAACTCACTACATCAAGATGACAGCGTCGTTGATTCTAATGGATCCCAAAATCCTCGAGTTATCGGTTTGGCTTCTTGCCTTCCTCGTTGGTCAGGGACTTCACAGTTTAGTTACGAATTAGATGCATGCTCAAATTCCATAACGACGAAAACAAGAAAAAATTGTAAAAGAATACGTAAGATTATATAATATTTTGTTTTAATATAAGAATTACTTATATTTTCAATTGTGACAATAATTCATTATAATGATTAATAAACTGATAAGAAAAAATTACATGTCTTTCAGCTTTTATGGGTTTTTTTTTTTTTTTTTAATCTCTAACATCTCTTATTGACTCTGAAAATAGTATTGCCAAGTACAAAGAAAAATAGAGCTAATTTTGATAGGTGTGAAATCACCAAATTCCTATTTATAAAATTTTGGTTCAAGATTAAAGTCCTTGAACAAAAAACCTAATAAATAGATGAACCAATAAACTCACCCAAATCAATCCATTATAACCCCAAACCCAACCAATCAAATCAAAATATTAACCTAACCCACTCAATTGAACTTTTAATTGGGGGCGTTTAATTTATGTTTTTCTAAACTCAATTTAATTCAAACCCTTCCAATATATTTGTATGTAAAAATAAATATTTTTCATATCTCATACTATACAGTATTTATCTTATATTTTACATTAATTACTTAACAACCTTTTATATTTCATTTTATTTTATGTGAGTTTTTATTATTATTTATTTGCTAGTTTGTAACTTTTATATTTAACTTGGTTTACATATATTTTATTCTTATATCGATTTATAACTTATGAGACAGTTTTGGAGTTTTATAACACTAATATCATGTTGAAAATTATATTTTTTTCATATATTTTTTATTTTAGGTTGAATAACTAGTTCTATTTATTTTTTATTTTTTATTTCTTTATTATGTTTAACTCGATTAACCCAGCTATTCCACCTAAATTTTAATTGGGTGAGTTGATTTTAAACTTTGGATTGATTAGGTGAGTTAAATTTGAAATCAATCAATCTAAATTTGATTAGGTAGATTAAAAATTCTCAAAAGTCTATCCAATTCATCTGATGTTCATCCCTACCTGCACATGAAAGAGAGGTTCCCCGTCCCTCTTCCATTCCCTCAGCAACCTTGTGCAAAAAATCAACTCGTTTATTGTATTCATATCAAAACAATAAGCTCTACAACTTAATGATTTCTCCGAAAAACTTTGCACTCTTCCATACAATAAGGACTTTTTAAACACCAATCTTTATCCAATTAATGGATAGTTTGTGAATCTACAATACAGTCGCCTCACTAACAAGTCACCAGTAAGACACATTAGAAATAACAATATTATAGTCCACTTGGAACATAGGTTTAAATAATAAATAATTAAATTTTTTATAAGAAACACACCATGAATAACTTTTTAAATAATACTCAAATACAGTCTAAAAAAAAATCAAAGTGGCTACTTAGTTACAATATCCCTGTTAATATTGGATAATGGGCAAGTTCAATTTTAAACGTTAAGTGTGGTACTCGGGTTCATCACCTGATTTTGGGGAATTTGTGGGCGCCTTTGGTGTCCCACATTTGTGGTTAGATTATAGAAATGTTTTTTGTTTTGTTTGATACGTGTTTTTTATTTTTTTAAAGTAACCTTTTGCAGGTAAATTCAACCATTTGGATTTTTCCATATGTTGGCAGGCCTATGGTGTGAGTTGCTATTTTCTATCCATTCCAGGCAACAAGATGAGGGCACCGCTTTGTCCATCATGATCTCACTGCAATAATGCTCAAATTTCTACGAATTTTACAATGCACTTTTTCGTTGTTTTGTGGGGAGTACTTTTTCCTTGTTTTGTTTTTTCTACTAAATTATGTAGGGCCTTCTGTGTTTCTTCCACTTGATTCTTTTGGGTAATAGTCAAGTGGGCAAGTCCGAATAAAAATCATAGTAGTTCGGAAGAAAGGCCCCTACCATTGACACTAACCTAATGCAAAATGTGTGATATAAGTATATGCAAATAGCTTTCACAAACTCTCTACAAAGCTCTTCAAAACATCCCTTCTCTTCCAATGACCTCTCTCTCCGACCTTTTAGTTGGGCAAGTAAAAAGTTTAAGAAAACGTTAACTGAATCTAGGCCTAGTCCTAAACAAACAAAATAAAAAACAAACAAACATACTACATAATATACATTATACAACAATGACAACCATCAACTGATCATCTCCTCGATCGCTTTCTAGGCCTCCCTCCAGCAACCCCGACCTCCGACTGATCAACTTTGTCTCTCCCCCTCTTCCCATTTGAAACTGCCACTCTCTCCGGTCTCTTCGGCGGCCTTCCAACCCCTCTCTTTGCCTTTCGACTATCCTCTTTCGTCCCCTTACTACCCTGCGTAGAACTTCGTGTAACCCTTTCCTTCACCGGGCTCGACTTCTTTAACTTACCCTTGTTTCTCTTATTCCTCTCCTCCTCCCTGTCCACCTTGCTATCTTGATCACTATCTTCCTCCGAAACGTCATCCTCCGCCGCTTGCTTCGGTGAGTTCTGCTTCATCCTCTTCAAGAAGCTCGCCGCGCCTTGCTTCTTCTTCACAGTCTCTTTCTTGTCCATCTTGACCTCCAAAGCATCATGGGAGCTGAGCTCATTCCCTCCAAACTCTCGCTCGCTCTCCCCACCACCATTGTTGCTCGTTCTCGAGCCTCCTCTTCGCGTTGGTCTTTCTTGGCTCCTCTTTTTCCTTATACCCTTGTCGTCAATCGCAGCAAAAGAAGAGCCATTCATCTTCTTCTCATTAGACTTTGGCTTCTCCTCTTCCACCACTACTTTTTCTTTCTTATCTACTTTTCCTTTGGACACTTCTGGTTTACCAGAACCTCGTTTACCGCACGTAATCATGACGGGAGACTTCTTAACGTTGTTGTGTGATTTGGGAAGTACTAAATCATCCTCTCGCTTAAGTTCCCGCTTCGCGGTCAACGTTTGACTTTTCCCCGACTTTTTAGTGTTTTTCATTTCCTTCAACACTTGAGCACGTAGCACACGCGCTGCCACGTGCTCCTGAGAGCCTTTGCGGAAGAAAACGACGACGTTGTTGAATATAAGGAGAAGGTCTCTATAAAACTTATGGCCGGACGGGTCCAAGTAGAAGCCTTTCTCAAGCCTGGCTTCCACCGTTTGGAGGTCCATGTGTTGCCGGATGAGGTTTTTGTACCTTTGAGATTCCTACAAAAAATTAGTACGGACGTTTCTCGGTTAGCAATTTGTCAAACCATAAAACGATATTTATTTACGTACGTTCCACATGTTATTTATACGTATGTGCATTTTTCACTAGTGCCAAAACACGTAATTATCTTTGAGGAAAATCCCACCACCAAATTTAATGTAAGGACTAAGAAATAGTTATATTTAAGGAAGCTGTTCCGGGGTTGCTAGACAGTGACAGTTTGGCTGTTCCTCCTCACCAACGTGGGCTCCATCATGAGTCATACACACGAAACCGAGTAAAAGACACTTTTTTTTTTTTCTTTTTTCTTTTTGGTGCTAAAGGAGTAAAGAGTTTCTTGTTCGTCGTTGTTTCACTTGGGAAAATTTTAAAAAATAATAAAATACCGCTTCTTATTTAAAATAAATTGAAAAAAAATGAATAACAGAAAACTTTTCTAGAAAAAGAAAATAGTGGATCCAATAAAGGGCTTATTGGTATCTACAAACATACTTCATATTCCGCCACCTGCCACGTGGCCCGCCCTCAGACAAGGTGGGACTGGCTTAATTCTTAAGCATTACACTAGTCACTAACTAATAAGGACAAAGACTCTTACGTTCTATTGCTTGTGTCGCTTCTCTCATTCTTTTAATCGCTTTCTCATGTTTTTCTAATAATATTATGTATTACATCCATTAAGATACGTATTAATTACATAAAATCATAACTTAAAATATTTTTAATAAATGTATCATAATATCATTATGTATATATCATATTATACATACATATAAGGAAAGATAGAAAATTCATGAACATATGAACAAACACCATTACTAAAGTGCTTCGCGCCGTAAAGGTGGTGAACACAAGGTGGGTTTACGATTGACCCATAGTAATGGGCCTAAAGAGACCACCCAACAATTCACATATGATTCTCTTATGGGCTGTGGACCTATTACCATCCATTCCAACAGCCCACATGAGACAATTCGCTCCTCCTCAGCTTTTCGACCAGATAATATTTCAAAAATATTACGTCGCTTAGATTAAAAAGGGATAATTAAAGTGGTTGCAGGCGTAAATTAATTTAATAATTAATTTTATATTAGATTTTATTATAAGATAAATAATTTAAATTCTTTATTTTAAATTTAAAATAATAATTTAATAATTAGTTTAAAAATTCTTAAATTAGACTTTAGAATTATGTTTACTTAAACATTTTCCTTAATAAACAAAGGAATAAAAAAGGACTGCGCAAGATGACAGGGGGACATTCTGGGTATAATACAAGAATATCAAGTCGTTTCCTTCTCCGCTCTCCAAACTAGCGTGAGAGGTGAGAGAGCCTCGTTCTCATGCGCTACAACCCAAAAAAAAGTTATTTCCTTCACCCACTCTCTCTCTCCTCTTTATTTTTGTGGAAAATATATATTAGTTCAATTTCACTCCACACTCAAAAAATAAAAAATAAAAAACAAAACAAGAGGAGAGAAAACATATTGTTTCATCCAACCAAAAAAAAAAAAAAATCACCCGATTCAATTAAAACGACAATATCACTATCATCGTCCGTGAAATGTCGCTGTGATATTGGCCCATAACAAATCTAACCGACTCGATATCGATGATAAAGCAAAAAAAAAAAAAAAGGAGTTTACGAAAAAAGCCTCTAAAATAAATTTTTTTATATTCAAAAATTAATAAATAATAAGGGAGCGTATTCGTAATCTTTATCTTCATTTCCCGGTTTCATAATTTGATTTAATTCAATTATACCATTTTTTTTAAATCTTTTGCAATTTTTTTTTACTGTTTTTTGGCAATTATTTTTAACGTTAATTTTGTTTTTCTGAAAGACAGATTTTTCGTCAAAGCAAAGCCATAAGGCATCTGGCTCTTCTTGCCCAAAAAAAAAATATAATAATAATAATAAATGAAATGAAAACAAAGAAAGTACCTGGCTACGAAGCCGGCGTTGGAAGAAAGAGCCGAGCCGATGCGAGCGAATGCTCCCGAGAAGCTTAATGAACGGCTCAGATTTGATAGCCGAAAGCCGTTTGGTGGCGGGAGAAACTTCGTCTCCCTCAGCCTCTTCTTCCTCCTCCTCGGGTTCCTCGCCGCTGCTACTCTCTCCTCCTCTTCCGCCGCCACCGCCTCCTCCAACACGATGCCGTTTTCTCCTCGTCAGGCTCATCGAGCTCTGCGCCTCGCTGCTCTGCTTCGCGCTACTCTCTCCCCTGGCCACGTCATTACCACCATCCCCCGCCGCCGCCGTCGCTTTTCGCTCCGATTCTGCGCGATCCGATTTGTTCCTGTCGGGTTCGGGTTCCGGCTCCGATTTTCCCGATACGACGCCGTTTCGCTGTAAGTCGCTGCGCTTTTGACTGGTGGAATTCGACTCGTTGAAGGATCGGTTCTCCCGGTCGCACGATTCAGAGCCGTCGTCGCCGGACTTCGATCTGCCGCCGCCGTCGCGATTCTCCGAGGAGGTCTCGCCGTCTCCGGCTTCGGTAACTACGTCGTCACCTCTGAGATTCTTGTTCTTCTTCTGAGAATCGAGTCGCTTTAAGTCGTCCTCTTTGTCCTTGAGGCTCCGCTCTCTCTCCTCCTCCAACCTCTTCACTTTCAACTCCAACGACCTGTCAAAAAGAAAACCAGACGCAACAACATCACATCACATCAGAATCGCTTATTTGCTCAGATCTCATCAGATCTCCGTCGAGAGAGAGGCGAGATTTACACGATCGAGACGTCGCGGCGGCGGACCTCACGGCGGAGCTCGTCCACACGAATCCGCTTGAGGTGGTCGACCATGGCGGAGGAGAAGGATTCTTCGTCGTCGGCGTCGCCGTTGTTCTTCTCCGACATCATGAAGCGTCGCTTCAGGTCGTCGAACTTGTGTCTGCAGTTCTCCGGCGTGAGGAGGAAGGTGGAGGAGGTCCGGTTCTGGACTTCCACGGCGATGGAGTCCCAGCTCTTCGTGCCGTGCCGGTTAACGGCGCACGCTAGCAACAGTTCCTCCAACGTGCCCCACGGTTGCACGCTCGTTTCGTGTTCCCTAGCCATGCTCCTCTCATGTCATCATTTGGTTTTCAAAAATTAGGGTTTTTGGTTTTACATAAATGTGTATATATATTTATATGTTTATATATGTGTGCGTGTGTTTATATGTTATATGTGCATATATATAATTTCACGCACGAGAGATTCAGATAAATTTGGTTTGCTTCGATAATGGAACGGATGTTTTTCTATTGCTGCCTTTTATATATATTTCATCTCTAAGTGATTCTTGTGCGGTCGCCTTTTTTTTTTTATGTATTTATTTTTTAAATTTAATCTCTTTTTTTATTTTTTATTTTGGGCTAATTAGTCTTTGAAATTTTTTTGATTTACTTTTTGGGTCAAATCTTTCTTTCTTTCTTCGTGACTGGATTTGCTTTTTTCCTCATCAGATTGTTACTGGGGTTTTTGATTCTATCTCGGCGTCTCTCCCCTACCGCCCGGGTAGTTGGGCCGGGCCGAGCCTAAATTTGAGCTTCTATTTTATTAAAAAAAAAAAATTACAAGTTTTCTATTTATAGTTAAACCCACTAAAATACTCTGATAAATTTCCGTGGAGAAGGAAAAATATATATATCCGATGTAATTTGCTTTGAGGTCAACACTGTGTTCAAGTTCAAAAAAAAGGTCTCTAATTCAATTATCAAAAACAAATGTTTCGATTTAAAACATAAAAGTTGTCAGTTGTTGATCCAAATTCTTCCCCAAAAGGAATCGAGTCCGGTGCAATGATCTTTAGTAGTGTTTATAAGTTGTAACTCAATCTCAGCCCCGTGAATGCAAGGAAGTGTAGATATTATTTTAAAAGAGTTAGTTAGGCTCCGGCTACTTCTAATATTATATTCACCTTATATTTAAATCTAATATAAATTTTATCTTAATATAAAAATATTAAATTTAAATATCTAATATATTATATTTTAAATATAATATAATTACTATTTATTAATTTATTTTTTCTATTAATTTTATTAATCACATTATATATTCAATTTCTCTCTTTTTTTTTTTCTTAACTTTTACTCATCATATCACATATTCATTATTTAAATATAATTCAAATATTTTTCATCCAAATATATATGACATTTAAATGTAATTCAAGTATTTTTCCTCTAAATCCAATACATCTAAATGTATGCATCTAAATGGAAAAATATTAAATTCAAATGTCAATTACATCACATTTTAAATCCAATATAATCACTATTCATTAATTTGTTTTTTCTATTATTTTTATTAATCACATCACATACTCATTTTTGCTCTCCTTTTTTTCCTCAACTTTTACCCATCACATCACATATTCATTATTTAAATATAATTCAAATACTTTTCATCCAAACACACATGACATTTAAATGTAATACAAGTATTTTTCCTTTAAATATAAATTACATTTAATGCATTATATTCAAACATAATGCGTTTGCCAAACAGAGCATTAATTACACTGAAACCTTTTAAATTTTTTTTATATCTTTTTAAAATTATAGTGATGCTTTTTTAATCAAAATTAATAATACTCAAATTCTCTCTTCTTAATTTTGTTAAGTTTATATTTGAAATAATTAAAATACCTTTTCTTAGTATTTCACTATCAATTACTACTTTCATTTTTTTTTACTTTATAAAACAAATATTATATTTTGAATATTCTTATCATAATTATATATGCTTTACAATTATATATTGCTTTGCTATAAAAATGATAATTATATACTATTTAAACAACAAAGTACAAATTATGATCATAGGTGTTTAAAAATCAATTAGAAATTATTTTTTGTGTCAAAAAGGGTAAAATTATTATTTTATAATTTGGTATATAGCTAAAAGCATTTTTTAATGAAACAAGGGGCAATTTTGGTATTTTTAGTATAATTAAAGGTCAAATGCACAGTCAACTAACAAATGAGGTATCTTTGTAATTTTTTTTTAAGTTAAGGGGTGTTGAAATTATTAGTTTTAATTAAGGGTTATCTTTATAATTTTAGAAAAATATAAGGTTTGTCTTTATAATTTTTGATAATACAGAGAGTGTCAGTGTAATTTGTTCTATTTTAATAAAGTGTTGCATCCTTGTAGAGAAATGGAAATCCTATATTAAGAGAAGTGTAATAATTCTCTACATAAAAAATGCTAAGGTCACCCTTTTTGCCACTCTCTTTATCACTTGCTAACCTATACTTTTAGAAAAATTATTCAATGGATCAAGTAATCCGTATCATTATGCTTAAATAGTGTACTCATTTAATAAATAATTGATATTTATTTAAGTTTTCAATATTAATTATCCTGATCATACAAATAAATTGAGAATTACCATAAAAAATAATAATAATGAAGAATTTAAAATATAATTAATATTAATAAATTATTTAAATATTAATTATTTATTAAATGAATATATTATGTAAATATAATAACGAGATGTAACCAATAATTTCTCCTTCTTTGGACAATTTCTTTCATTCTCCTCAAGGAAAACAACAAAATTCTAAACCATCTTTTCATTATTTATTACAAACATGCAATTGATTTTTTTTTCCTGACAATATATATAAAACTTTGAAACCGTGTCACGTTTCCTTTTCTTTATGTTGGCGCCGGAGTCTTAAGTCATGAACACGGACCATCACTCTAAAACAGCTATGTCAATATTTCAATATTTTGTAAAATAAATGAAAATATAATTTTTCGTTGTTATTTTTGGAAATTTTAAACATATAAAAGTAAATCTATATATTTAAATAATTTTAAGGGAGTTTCTATAATAAGATAATTTTTTTACCATATTAATAAAATAAAATCTAACGGTCACCGTTTAATTTGAATAAGGGTGTATATGCCCTTTACCACTTCAAATTAAAATCCACATATTTCAAAAAATTAAAAAAAAAAAAAATCCGATCATCCCCTCCACCGACAACCACCCCCATCAGTAGCTATCTCCCACCACCGCTAAGAGCCACCTGCCCTCTCCCCTATTGCTCTCACCTCACCTGCACCCTTGCCTTCTCCTTCGATTTTTCCCGTGTCACCCTCTAAAAACATCTCCAGTGATCTCCTCCACCAACTAGCTCGCCACAAAATCTTAGGCAACTCCTCTATGGACCAACCTGCTGCCACCTTGCCCTCCTAAACTTATTGAGGGAGGAGTGGGTTTTGACCCACAAGTTATGATTGGAATTGCAGCGAAGGCGACGAGGATGATGACGGGCTGGAAGATGTCAATAGAATGCGTGAGACTTGTCAAGACATCAGATCCATAACAAAGGCCATGAGGGAATTGCGACGATAGCAGATCTTTGCCAGATCTAGGCAATCGCAACCCTAAATAATCCCTCTGATGATAAGCATTGCTCATAACCCCAACAGCCATAGGCGCGATGGCAAGGGCGAGATCCTCCTTTGAGTTCCAAATCTCATGGCAATGTGAACACAATCGGCTCTACCACCTCCAATGACCAACACGACGACCTACATCCCATGACGAATACAGAGAAGAATTGAGGTTTTTTTTTTTGTTAACAATTGTTTTGTAATCATACGTAGTTGGATGCATAATAGATTATGTGTATTCAACATCTTAATCATTTAAATAAATTCTAATAGTTTGAAATTTTTTTATTCTATTAATAAGATAAAAAAAGCTTATCCCATTATAGAATTGGCCTAATTTAAAATGAAAAATGAAATGATGAACAAGCATTATATTATAACTACACTACTACGTTCATTTAGAAAATTTTCTTGAGTAAAGGCTGGAAATAGTTACATGTATAGTGTATATGTTGGAAACATGTATAAAGTTAGAGCTCGTTTGGCATTTCAAAATTTTTGCCTCCAAAACATCTTTTTTAATACTTTTTTTACCTCACTATCACTTTTTACTATTTACATATTTAAAACGTTATAGTAACTCTAAATTTTAAAAATTCATAACTTTATGTATACAAGTTCAAATGAAATGATCGTTTTTTAATTGAATAGAATTTCGATAGGAAAATGAAATAAGATCTATATTGATAATTTTTTTCTAAATAAATTTTTAAGATTTTACATGTTTTCACTTTAAATAGTTTTTTTTCCTAAACACATTTTCCAAAACTACTTTTTTCTAAAAAAAAAAAAACAAACTCTAAAACTTAACCCTAAATAAGCCCTAAGTGAAAAAAAAAAAAAAAACTTAAAACAGAATTACATAATACGTTCCTTTTTAAGGTTATTTAGGATTTTTTTTCTAATTAAAATTTATTTGGTTATTATGTCACAGTAAAAGCATCATTTATAATTTAAAACGAAATTTATTAAAAAAAAAAGTTAATACATCACTGATAAACGGGGGAAAAAAAAAAGGAAAGGAACCAAACAAATGATAATGTACAATATTTGTAAATGGCATATTTGTAATAATGTATAATAGGATAAATTGTAATTAGGCCCTTTTTTTTTTTTTTTTGGGAAAATGTGAGGACATATGACAAAATAAGAAAAATAGAGAGTGATGAAAAAAAAGTTACAAGAGAGTGATTTTAACATTTCCCCTTTCTGCTGCAAGACCTTATACAATATACATAGTCCAAAGCGCAAACCAAGTTTCAACCTTAAGAGAATTATTCCATGTAGAGAATTCATTCGGGCCCTTCATTACCCATATGAAGACCATTTCTAAACGGCTACGTCGGGGAGTACTGGATCATATTGCTCTACGTCATGGCTTAATATCCATGATGAGTACTTACGATCTCACCATTTCTGAAAAGCCCAGAAATAATCGTCCACTGCCAACTAGAAGTTGAGGAATGAGGCCTACAACGTAGAGACGTGTCTTAATCTGGGAAGCGTAGTTTTGGAAAGAAACACTTTTTTACTGCTCCGGCTGGAGGGGGAGGGAATTAAATAATGTAAATCAGTAGCCCCAAAAGAGGGCTAGAGACAAATTTTGGATTCTGAACTCCTGTAATTTTTCTTCTTGATAGTGTAAATACCTCCCTTAAGGACAAAAGGGTTATAGCCCGTGTTAAAACGAACCTCTATAATCTCTTTATGTTCATTTATTGTTATATTTACTTTGATTCAACATGAGAGAAGACTTAAGTACTATATGGTGAGGATTGAACCAGTTAGCAAATTTTTACTACCAACAAAAAGAATTTTATATATTTGAAAAAGTGAGAAATAAATCTAGATCTTATAATGATTTAGAAAAATTTTACTCTTATAAATTTGATTAAAAAGGAAATATTATTTATCAAACCAATTCCTCTATCTATAAAAAAAAAAAATTAAGGACAATTTATTATGTATCAAACTTTAGATATCTCATTAGTTCAAAAGGGTAAGCACATAATTAGTCAAACCTACAACAAAAAAGGCTTTGTAGACATAAAGAATTGTGATGAATTCATTCCAAAACATCAAAAAAATTTATTTTTTTTTAATTTTTCTTTGGTTTCTTTTTGTTTCTTATTACCTTTCATTACTTTAAGGTTTTGTTTAGTTTTTCATCTTTAGCTTGAAAATTTCAACTCAATTTTTGTCTTATTTTAAAAAAGTCAATAAAATTATAATTAGTTGTTAAAAATTAAATTAACATCTCGAATTGATGAACCAAACAAAGAATAAAGTATCTGCTCATTTATAGAACCAAAAAGAACTAGTGCAATTTTGCTCCAAAAGTACTAGTCATACAATTATATACACCTAGCGTTGAAAGACATGTCAAGTCCCAATAATAAGACTACTAAAATTAGATTACGACATTTCAAAAAAAAAAATAAAAATAAAGATTAGATTACGAAGTATCAAGGTCATGGCATAAAAGATCTTGGCCGGCATCGTCAATAGCCAGAAGGGCAATTGCTCTATGGGCAGTTTAGAGAAAGGAGTCGGAGCAGAAAAGGATATGCTATGCATATATAAATAATTGTATCAATAACGGCAATTTTCATCCATAATTAATTATCCATGTACAATTATGTTATATGCCCATTCTTGTAAAATAATAATGATAACAACAATAATATATTCATTGGAGGTGTTTGTTATAATTTTTAAATTTTACATCATTGTAGAAAAGATAATAAAATTAAATAAACAGAGAACATGCTGCCCATGCACGAGAATTACAAAAGCAATGGTAGCTACATGCATTGGTTGACAGAGATGCAGGCACAAAGGCCCAATGAGAACTTTTTAAGCTCCTCTCGATTTTTCTTATCTATATTGTTATATTTCATTATGTATTTGATTTAAATTTACAAATAATCCCCTGTAAAGTTAAACATCTCATTTTATTTTCCTAAATATTAAGAAATTGAACTTTTTTTTTTAAGATTTTACACTTTTTCATCCTAATTTTTTTTTTTCACTAAACATATTTTTCAAAACTCACTTTTTTCTAACTTATAAAATTCGTCTCCAGAACCTCCCCAAATGGGTCTTTAGTTGCTATATTTAATTATTTTTGTTGTGCTTTGTTTTAGAATGTGTTTTGCTTCTCAACTGTTTTGCCATTGAATCTATCATAACTACAAACTTTTAGGGTGCATTTTAATACAATTATTGCATTGACATTGCATTGCATTTAAATACAATGTGTGTTTGGATGAAAAATATTTGAATTACATTTAAATATTGAATATGTGATATAATTGGTAAAGGTATATAGAAAAACGTAGAAAAAAAAAAGTATGTCATCTGATTTGTAAAAATAGTAGAGAAAGTAAAATGATAAATAATAATTATATTTGATTAAAATTATGTGATTGATATTTGTTTATAATGTTTTTGTATTTACATAAATATTATATTATATTCAAATATAATACTAAACCAAACGAGTTAATATTTTTAACTTAAGGGTAAGTTATTTTATTGGTTGCTTTGTATTGCACTTTTTTTTTTTTTTTTTGATGCCTCCTCTCTTTGGGTTAGCACTTGACCATGGCGACTTATAAGAGTCTTGCCTTTTGTAAAGCTGCCTTTTGCTATAGACTTTGGTCCCAATGTGTACTCTAATAATTTATTAATTAACGATCTTTTAAGAATAGTCTCCTGTTTATAAACGGAATTGCAAATTTTATATTATTACATTATTATTATTATTATTTTAAGGATAAAGAATTCAAACTCTTTATTTTTTATTAAAGTTGAATATAGAATTATTATTAGATTATAACCACAACTTTTAAATTGTTTAAACTTTTACCTAAAAAAAAAAAAAACTATTGTATAAAATTTCTTATTACCCGAACGTTTAGAGAAATAAAACACTTCCTGTCCTGACAAATATCATAGGTCACAAGCAAAAATTGAGGAAAAAAAAAATAGGCCAATTCTATAATATGCAATGTCATTTTACTTAATTAATAGAGTAAAAATCAATAACATCCAATGAATTTTTGATGGTTCTGATCAAAAGAATGTAACAAATAATTATCACAAATATCACAACCTATTACTATTTTTACAAGACATTTTGAAAAAAAATTAAAAAGAAAAATAGAAAAACACTCCGGCAGACCATCGATGGAGAGCACCCTCCACCACCTTGCCCTCCCGAACTCATCACCGGAGAAGAAGGTGCAACCAACTGCCCTTCCGACCACGTCGCCGGAGAAAAAGGTCATGAGATCCATCTCCGGTGGGTAGGTCCCGGGACCCATCTACAATATTCACTCCTCTGTGCCCTCCATCAATTTTCAAAACTATAGCATAGGTGCAAAAATCATGGAAATAAAGATCTTTGACTTTATTAGTATTTTCCCTTTCTTGAATAGTTCTCTTGATGCTGATGCCAATGAGCGCAAATAATGAAAATAAATTTCTTTGAATTCATTAGTATTTTCCCTTAATGATGACGCCGACGAGCGCTAGAGCACCTGACGAAAGGCACGCCGGTGAATTTATTCTAACACGACGCTGAAGAAACCCGCCAAAAGGAAATGGACGGCACCGTTACTTTTGACACAATTCCGAATTGCATCAAATGAGGAGTCGCCACTGCTGATGAGCCGACAAGCGTGATGATCAACAAACTTTGAAAGCCATCGGCACAACCCTCCATCGGCTTCGCTTTGCGGCGGAGGACGGTCATACGGCGCCGCCGGCAGCTTTCAGATTCAGGGCAGATTCGTCGCCATTGCCACTGTGGTGAGGCCAAGGTCTCGTCAGCGTACCGGAAAAAATTTTTTTTTTTTCCTTAAATTATACGTGGGAGGTTCTGTATTAGTTAGATGTTCTTTTGTCTGTTTTAATCCTCTGATTTACATCAAGAGATGTAGAATTTTTACCTCATCCATGGGTAAAGTAATCTTACCACATGATAGAAGTCCCCTAACAAACGTTGTTCTTTAGTCATTTACGACAACATATGTTTTCAATCAAAACGACACATCCTTAACCACGGATGAAAAACATTATTATAAATAAACGACACTAAAATTTAAGATAATGAAAGACACGGCCTGGGTAATCAAGATAAACGATGGTGACTTTTCCTAATTAACGAAAGCAACGTATCGTAACTTTAGTGAAAAAAACGGCACCACTTTGAAAAGGAAACAAGAGTAAAAGAAACAAATTTTCATCTATATTTCATAAACTTTAAGATAATTCTCATTTTATTTATTGAACTTTAAAAACTTTCATTTTACCTAATAAATTTTTAAATTAACCTCACATAAAGAATTTTAGTTAAAAAAATGGAAAAAGTTAAGTGTAATCATTTGTGTTTTTTGTTTTTATTTGTTTTTAATAAAAATCCTAATATTAATGGGTTTAGTAATGCTAATTTCCTTATTTTTCTATCTATTTTTAATCAAACTTTTAATAAAAGAGATTAATAGGGTATTTGGTAAACGTCTTATATTTACATTGCGTTTGAATATAATGCATTAAATACATTTTGTATTTAGATGAAAAGTATTTGCTTTGTATTTGAATGTAATGTATGTTTGAATGAAAAGTATTTGAATTGTATTTTAAAATTAAAAAGTTGATGTCATTGGTAAAAGTAAATAGGAAAAGTGAGATAAAAAGAGAATATAATGTGAATGAAAAAAAAATTTATTTTTAAAATATTTTAAAATAATAAATATATTTAAGTTACTGTTGAAAAATATTGTATTTTAATATAAAACTTTTACGTTTAGATGAAAATTATAATAAATTTAAACATAATATAAATATAAAATTATAAACAAACACCTAAAATGTGACAAATTCAAAATTTACGGGACAAGGTAAAAGTTTTTAAATTTAGAGAATAGAGTGTGAATGATCATCCTGAACTAAAGATTGCATTTATGTGATAAACTGCAACATACTTGAAAGAAAAAGAAAATGTCGTTTTCAATCATAACTAACGACAAAATTTTGAAGTAAAACGGTGTGGTAGTTGAAGATACAAAATCGACGTGTCTTTATCAGCCGTAAACGACAAAAAACTTTTTACAAGTAGAAGGATGAGATTTTTTTTTTTTTTTTGGTTTATAACTTGAGATACGAGTGATTAAAACTCTATATTTTTAAAATAAAATTTAACGTAAAATAACTATTAAATTATAGACGCAATTAGTATTTTGAGTAAAAGATGACGTGCTTCTTAACCACAAATTAAAAAGTAGTTTAATTTAGTAAACGACATAAAATTTTTAGAATGTACAAGATATGAATAATAAAATACTTTTTCATCAGGAAAACGATGACAACATGTTGTTTTAAAAGAAAACATGTTGTTTTCCAGCTTAATCGACTTGTCATTATTTTCGCAGTTATACAAACAACGCTTTAATCAACTTTTAAAGTAAGACAACGTGTGGTTTTTCACTTCATAAACAATGGACTTCTCTTGTCAAATAAATAAATAAATAAATGGACTTCTAAACCTAACATGACTGACATGTCGTTTTTCTTTAAAGACTACCTGTCGTTTATATTAGAAATGAGAATAATAATATTGCAAAAGGAAGACATCACAGCATGCAATACGATACTCAATATAAAGGAGCATTGCATTATATACGCTAAACATTTGTTGATATGTAAATAAATAACATAATTTCAAATATTTAAAAATTTATAACATAATCAAAATTTATTAATACATGATTTTTCATTTTTACCCTCAATTAATTTTTTTCTTTCTTCTTTTTTTTTTTTGAACACACATTCTATTTATAGCATAATCTACTATTTTCAATCAAAATTTATTTATTTTTATTCTCTCTTATTTATTCTTATTTTCCTCGTTCTCCCCAATATAAATCACACAAAAGACGCATAGCCCATTTAGAGTCCAAAACTAAAACCGTAGTTAGGATGACAATCCTAATATAATCTTATATATATATATATGCATGAGTCCTTTTTCATTTGATAACAAATTTTTGTCAGACAAGAACGGCCGCACGTCCTGGAGTAGTTGTATGTAAAATTAGAGAGTGGTGATGATTTTCTCTCTCTTTGGGGTTGTACCGCCTCTCCCGCAGGTTTTTATTGCAAGTTTTTTTTTTTTACTCCAATTTTTTTTTTTCCAACTAAACACACATTTTTTAAGCACAATTTAATTCCAATTAAAATATCTTAAAAACTCCGTCTCTAAATTGTCCTCTTAAATTGTCTCTTAAAAGTGAAGAGGAGGATAGAAAAGCATTCTCTGCCTCTGTCTAGCCTATTTCCATCCTAACGTATAACATGACTCTTTTTTATGTTATATATATATATATATATTGGAAACTTTGGCAATGGGGTAAGGCTACTTTACTCCGATAATAAGGTAAAAATTATATACCTTTAGATTTAATTTCAATAGTGAAAAAGACTTAAAGAACACCAAATTAAAATAAACCCATTGCGCTTGATTCACATCCTAGCCAAAGCTAAAAAAAAAAAAAAAAAAGACCATGGTTGAGAAGTCTAGTGAGCAGGGGAGCTCAACAGCTCAGGAGGCGACTAGAGGGGGGGTTGAGGGCTTTAGTGGTGGTGGGGTCTCCACAGTTGGGAGGCGGTGGAGGATCAATGGCTAAAAGGCAGTAGAGGATCGATGGCTCATGCTAGTGAGGGAGCTCAACTTGACGGCTCGTGCGGTAGAAGGGGCTCACAAAACACCGAGCTAGGTACGGGAGTGGCGATTTCTAATAGTGAAGGTTGGATGACGAACGTTGAACATCTTGTGCTTCCACTGGAAGCTTGCTTTGAGGCTTCGCCGCCATTCCCATAAGGTGCTCCGTTGTGGACCCCTAGACTACGGCCATCACAACAAGTTGCCATGCTCGCAACGTCGCTAGCAACGATCACAAGCCTAGGTGTAATAGAGGTCCTTGAGTGGCAGTGGATCGCAACCCATGTGGTCGTCATCATTGATGGAGGTATGACATTAATCGTGTGTCAAATCAACGAGTAGTTGCGGACCAAAGGTTGCACCGGTGGGAACGAAACCCAAGCCTACGGCATTGAAGCGAGGTGGCGATTCTAACAATGGTCGGCTCGTCATCAATGATAGTGGATAGTGGGTAGTGGGATGTGATCAATAGGAATCGATTTTTCCTGTTTTTTAGGATTGTTTTTCAAATAATCTTATGTGAACGTTCTACAATTAATTTGATGTATCTTTTTGATCTTAACTATTTAAAGATAATTAAATGGTTAACAATTTTTACACCCCTCATTTGGTAGATACATTGCATTCAAATGCAATGTAATTTTCACCTAATGCATAAATATTCCATTCAAATGTGAATTGCATTACATTTTAAATCCAATACAATTATTATTTATTATTTCACTTTTTCTATTATTTTTACTAATCATATCACATATTCTCTTTCTCTTTTTTTTTTCTTTCTACTTTTACCCATCACATCACATATTCATTATTAAAACACAATCTCAATACTTTTTACTAAAATACACATTATATTCAAATATAAATTATATTCAATATATTATATTCAAACACAATATAAATATAACATATATAACAACAGAACCTTAGTCTATCAATTAAAAAAATAAAAAAAAGTGAGGCACCACAACTTCGAAATTCCCTGTATATTTTTCGTTTCTAGCAAATAAATAATTATTAAATGTTAGGTTAGGCGGGAAAAAGAAAACCCAAAGGTGCCATGGCATGATTGACGCTTCAATTAACCGATCAAGTACTCATTTTAATGGGAAAAATTTTACATCAAAGTTTCGGTGACTAATCAGTCAAATCAATCAAGTACTTGCAAAGAATTTTAAAAACAAAAACATTTTCAAAAAAATAAGAAATAAAAAACAAAAAGAAAACTTGATGATCAAAGTAATGGGTTGAAATAAAAATGATAATAATAATAATAATAATAAAGCAAGTTTCAGTTTCGGCGGGAACAAAGCAATCAGAATCTACGGTTCGTACGTCACTCGTACGATAAAGTAGTTTCGTCGTTGTTTTTTCCTACAAAGAAACCCTTTTTTTTTTTTTTAATTTTTTTTTGGGGTTCATCCAAAGAATGGCTACACTCAAGTTCATCGTCAACGCTGACACAGCCCCCACTCACTATCACGACGAGTCGACTCGGCCGAATCGGGACGATTTCGTAGAACGCCGTGTGCTTCGCTCCAAATACCGAGCCGTCATCAACAAGATCGATGGTGCCAAAACAACACAGTCTCTCTCTCTCTCTCTCTCTCTCTAAAATTTGTTCATTTTCAAAGCTTGGATTTTTATTTTTATTTTTTTGTAGACAAAAAAACGTACTTGCAAGACCAGATTCGCAGAAGTTCTTTGTTATCGCCAATAAAGTCGAAAATCTGTTCAAGAACAGTATCATCATTTATTCCCTCTCTAAAAATCCATTCTTCATATATATATATATGTTTATGGTTTTGATACATACACACATACAGTAGTTAGGCATGCAAGAGAACAAGTTTCAGATGCCTAGGCTCTAATGGGCGTGGCTAAGTCGGTAGAAGAGTCAGTAAAGTCATACAACTCAAAGAGGGTATTTCCCAATCAGACTTTGTGTTGTGTGTCTTGAGATATTTCGGATACTCTCATGGTGGAGAACTAGGAACCAACAAGACATTTTTTTCTTGGAAACACATTGGCCTTCTTGCTTCTCCAGTTTTCTTCAAGGCTTACGGGTGTTCCACTGTGTGAGTCAATCAAAAAATGTGTTACATAATATGAGTTTACGTATATGTATATATAACGTATGTACTTCAATGTTAAGGGTTGAACCAGTAAGTAAAACGAACACAGCAATTCCTCTATTGACGTTTGGACCCATAAATAATGTGATGAAGCCAAAGAGGATTTATAGAAAACGTAAGAAGCTTACTGAAGCTGTTCGGCCTCAGGAGGTAATAATAATGTTCTTGGCATTTTGATATATATTGGTTGTGAAACTAAAGGGGCATTAGAATTATTATTAATACACTTACCATTTACCCAAACATTATCGATCATATTCACATCTTTTAGTATATTATTTAGTTAGAATTTTTAAGAACAGGAATGACAATTTAGTGACTTTACTTATGTTCATGTCAAAATTTTCCATTACAAAATCTGTTCACTTATGAGAAGACAAAAATTGGTGGGGTCTACTTTTCATTTTTTGTACTCAAATTTTCTTTTCATCTAAAGTTAAGTTCCAAACTTACTTCAAACCAAACATCTCCAATTATAAATTTCCATTCCAAAGTCACTCCAACATTTTCTTTCCTTCCACTTTTCGTTCACATACTAGACATTAGTGTTTGCTAATGCACAAGTATGACTCATGTGCTACAGTTTGAAGACAGTAGGTCGGAGCAATGATCTGATATAGGTACAGCCGATACAATGTCAAAAATGTTCGAGATCTTGAAGAAAAAGCCGGGTGTTGTGCTTGAAAATCCGATTTTAAACAGGTCTTCTTTTGCACAGACGGTAGAAAATTTATTTGCTTTATCTTTTCTAGCCAAAGATGGCAGGGTTGAAATAACTGAGGCAATGGTTCATATCTTGTTTGTAAGTGCACTTTTCAACCTTGTAAGCAGCTCAGATTTCGCTTGTTTCTTTATGTCAACGATACTAAACTTATTCGTCGGTGTTCCTTCCCTATTCAGCACCAAAGAATGCTTCTGATGCCGCTTCTCTTGCATCAACTACAACCATTTTGTCTTCAGATTTGATTTCGAGGACTGGAAGGTATAGCTTTCAGGTGTGATTGTGACGACAACTTATTTGCTTTATCGAGTCGAGTTCCGCTTCAGCTTGTAGATGCCCACGCCTGCATATTATTGTTCCAGTTATAGACGTTGTGCTTATTTTGTTTTGCAGATGATGAAGGATGTGGTGCCAGTTGGAGAGGAGTTGATGCCTCATCGAAGCGTGTCTATTGCGACGAACGGAGAAGCAGCATCAGCAGATATTCCCACGGCGACACCGATCACAAAAGTCTCAAGGAACCAAGAGCAGAAGATATCTATTGCGCGAGAATGCCCTCGACGATGCTCTGAGGCTGCAATGAGACTGCTATTGGGATTTGTATTTGGATATTATTTATTTTAAATAAATTTATTTATTTTTTTAAGCATGATTATATGTATATATTTTTTGAATATTTTATAAATATCAGACTTTAAATATTATACATAAGTATTATATAATAGAGGATAATATATAAGAATGATAATTAAAATCATCCGTAATAAATAAATAAATAATTAATTAATTAATCAATTAAAACATAAAATCTTTAATTGAATATTATTAGCACATGTCATTATTATTGAGAATGTAACGGTCTTATCTGAATCGTTAATATAGTAAGACATTTAACACACTATATATAATGTGATTATGTAGAATGGAGACTTTACATAATGTGATTATGTGAAACGATGACTTGACAAAATATGAATAGTTAATAATTTTCATTAAATATAGCAGATTTTAATTACGACAACTGATGGTTATATATGCAATGATTTTAATCCTGAGTTATTAGCAGACTCTTATTTATGAAATCATATCTTTTGATTTACTCGGTAAGGATTTAAAATATCTTATTTTATTCCTTGTATTTTGTAGACATGATGAAGTGAGTAGTCCAGAATGTTAATATTATAAGATAAAATTCATTCCTTCTTATTTAAAAAATAGATAAATATTTCTCTTGCATGATGATGCGGGACTTGAATGGATGAGCACTTAATTTCGTGATTAATTTCATGAATTTATCATTCATTAGAGAATCAATGATATTTAAGGATAAAGAAGTAATTAAAGGGGTTAACAGATTTTACCTAGTTCTAATTATGAATTATTTATAGAAGGTTGATTTATATGTGATTGCTATATCAAACGGACGACTCTATTTTTTGAGTAATTTTATATTTATAATTTCAAGAATGTAGTTCCAAGTTTTTAGAATCTAAGAGTTTGATTAATTAATAAATTTATTAGAATTTAAAATTATAGGTTCATAATTTCTCCTATAATCGGTGTTAGCAATTGAACAAGTATATTTGATAAATTGTATTTATGCTTACAAATTATGTGATATAAAATATAAAAGTGTGTTTGCTTATATTATTATAAATATTTATCTGTTATCTAAGTAATTAATTAAGAATTAATTGTATTATTTAAATATTAAAATTAAATGATATAATAGATGCGATCCACTATCGTATGCCTATTATAAATAGGTGTGACTATTAGTGTGCAAATATTTATCTTTTAATTGTGAATATTTATATATTAAATTTGATTTTAATTAAATATATATAATATAGTATATATATATAGTTAAAAGGAAACGGATATCCTTTTATTGCAATATATATATATATAAGCGTTATGTATATGTCTATTAATATATACATTAATCAAAATTAAAAAAAAAAAAAAGAAACGGAAACTCGCCTTGCCTTTGGTAGGAACATATACGATATTATATTATATTTTGAATGTAATATAATAGGTTTCCAATTAAGAATTCATCTTAATTTTGAATATTGAGAATATTTTAAATTCAAGATGAAGATTCAAAATAGCCTACCTTACTTTATAAATAGGATTTATGTTAAGGTAGAAGATATGATTGATAAAAATAATAATAGTTTGAGAAATCCTAGAGAGAAATGTTCTCCTGTTACACTTTTTGTTTTATAATATATTGATGCTAAAACAAAGACATCTAGATTATGAGTATGTGAATCTTTCTATCAATAGAAAACGTCCACTCATTTTGTTCAGTCAAACGACAAAGGTAAAATATGGAAAAATGTGGCATCGAAGGAGACGTGTTATTTACGAATTTATGTGATTTTTTCATATAACTATTTTCAAAGTTATTGACTTAATCGGATGGTGGTATAATTTTATTTCTTTCATTCTTATATATTAAATTAATATAACTATAGAATAATAATAAAAATTTATAAAATTTTTATTATTTCGATCTCTTACTCTAGTTAAAATTTTTAAAATATCATTTTTAAAACCAGCTGCTACTTCCATTAATAGCTGTAGTAAGCCCAAACTGAGCAATAGGCTAATTTGAAAAGAGTCATGTACGTGTGCGTGTGTGTGTACGAAGGATTACTTTAATCATCATTTATATATAGGTAAGTCCTAACCTCATTAGCCTTGCTCCTCAGCATATGGCATTGCATGATATCTCGAAGGTTCATCTTTTTTGGGTAAGGCAATTGACTATTGCAACTTCAGGGCCTTTTTGTTTTAAAGGTGCCATTTGCTAGCCTTTGGATCCCACATCTACTCACTTGTTAATGATTTATTTATGAAGAGTTTATTCCTATGCTTTTCTAGTTTACACCAAAAAAAAAAAAAGCTTTTTTAGCCCGAGTCCTGACCAGTTTATTGTTCAACTTCTTTTTGATTTGAAAAAAAAAAAAAAAAAAAAAGACTTTGGTGGAAGTATTAAAATACAATGCTAAAGAGCATTGATGGTGTCGTGTACTATCATCCACTAATAGAAGGATCCTCAGATGAGGCCTATTCGTAGTTTTTGGCCTCCGAGGTGCTGCAAGCATTTTTCACATGTTAATCAATAATTAGTTCACGTTGAGCCACTCTCACATTTGCTTAAACCTGAAGTCTCCAACTGGCATCAAGCTCATCAACTCGTAAACACAGTTATAACCATAAAATGGTAATTCCTGAAAATTACCATACCTACACTCAATAATCTCATCAACTTTCAAAAGTTAAGATTAATTAAAGTCGCTGACTATAGTTCAGATAAACTCAGGACAAAATGGGTGGGCCGCTGGCCAAGCCATTAAAGAAATTCCAACAATTGGGGGGGGGGGGGAGGAAGGAAGGAAGCAGTATACTAGAGTAGTCTTATTCTTGACAAGACCAAATTGTCAAAAAGTTCAGCTTACTATTCGAATGGCATTTTTTGTCTTCGTTCTAGTGCTGAGTCTTTGGAATGTCGAGGTCTTTGAATATTGGACTGTCAACTCCCACACCCATTGCGTGCAGCCCATTGTCGACATATATAACAGCGCCAGTTATAGCTGAAGCCAAGGGTGATGCCAAGAAAGCAGCCGTGTTTCCCACCTCCTCTGTTTCAGTGTTTTTTTGTGATTTGCAGTAAGTATTTCACAGAACTTGACCATAATAACAAAACAAAGAGTGGAAATGGGGGCATGGGAAAGTTAATGAAGGGTGAGACGAGTTTTGAAAAAACCTGCAGATAGTTCCTTTTGTAGAGGCGCGTTTTCTAATGAATAGTCAATCATCATATCAATGAAGCCAATAGCTTTTGCGGCGCGGCTTCGCAGTGGCCCTGAAGATTTACACAAGAAAAAGTCTCATCAGGTCCATGAATAAGGATCGTGAAATCAAGACCATCCATATCACATATAAATAGAAGTACTGAACTTAGTATTGTGTTTAAATTACTAAGATGGCTGAAAAGACTGATTTAATCACTATGAGTTCACACAGAAGACAACACCATTTTTGTTTAACATCTCTAGTACTTACAGCCCAAAAAAAAAATCTAGTAGAACCTTGAAACCAAGCTAGATCATCTCTCTTATCACATTGGCATTACAATACAAATTTTTTCCTTCACCGTAAATGAGGACTAAAAACGACAAGTAGATTTTGGATAATTTAGTTTACCATACATCTTACACACACGCATGCATAAGTGGTCTACCCACAAGCCTGGGCAACACAAGCCTGGTAAAATGATTTTATTTTTTATTTTTATTTTTTCATATAAGAACTCGATACGAAATACAAAATTTGAGTTAATAAAAGAGGGTGGTGAAAAAGTACCAGCAGATATTGTGTTGACTCTAACTCTGTGTTTTCTACCAGCTTCAAAAGCAAGCACCTGAATAAATCACATCAAAGCAATGAAAAGATTAAAGAAAGAAAAAGGCTTGAAATAAATAACAAAAACCAAATATGGTGGTCAAAATGCATACACAGAACTCACCTGAGTGTCGCTTTCAAGAGCAGCTTTTGCAGAGCTCATACCTCCACCATATCTGAGTATGAACAATCCAATATTTTACGATGCAGGATGAGTTATGATATAAGAATAATTACAAAATTGACATGGATGGAAAAGATACCCAGGAATGATCCTTTCTGAAGCAATGTAGGTAAGAGAAATTGAAGAGCCGCCTGTAATGAAAAAGGACAAATCTATTTACACAACTCATTAAGGTAGATTTATAAACAAAAAGAATGGAAAGCATTATTTGGATAAACAAACGGAGAAGGGCACCTGGATTAGTTATTGGGAGGAAATACTTGAGTAACGAAATATAGGAGTAACTTGATGCTGATATAGCTGCAAGATATCCCTTCCTGGATGTCTCCAGCAGGGGTTTAGTTACCTGTCAAGAAGGCACTTGCTCAGCTTGTTTAGTGTCAATAAATTGTGCATTTTAGTTTCCAAATTCAGAAAAAAAAAGTCTTACTTCTGGTCCATTTGCAAGTGAGTGCACTAGAATGTCAATGCTGCCAAAATCATTCTTCACAGATTCAGCAACTTCCTGCAAGAACAAGCAAAAAATTAGACCTTTTCTAATACACATAAGTATACCATCTAAATGTAAAATCTCAAACACCCATGTCGGCTCTTAAAAGCTCCTCTATAAGCAGATATGCTAATAATGCTTGAGACCAAACCTGAACCGTCCAATTACTGGATCCAGCATAACGCTTGTTTGTTTTTATCTGCATCAACAACGTCAACAAACAACATCAAAACAGGTTGAGTATATATTTGACCATTTTCATAACTTTTCCAAGCAAACTCTGTATCTCTACTTACATCTTCAGGCACATCCTCAGGGTTGTCAAAAACTGCATCCAAAGGATATACCTTGGTTATCTCCATTAGAGAACCATCTGGCAACCTAAACATCGGATAACTTATTGGCATGCTCAATTCATCAACGTCACTCAATATTACAGAACAACCAACTATTCTAGCATCTTACACGCGAGATTCATCAAACTTTCCACGTCGTAGACTGGATTCGAAAATGTTCAAAGCCTACCCAAGAAGATTTCCAGTAATAAGTACACCATTTCCCATGTATATTATACAAGGACAACAAAAATTGAGCAGGCCAATTTACTCACAGGAACCCATGTGCCCACAAGAATTTCAGCACCAGCAGCAGCAAGAGCTTTTGCGATTGCCCAACCATATCCATTATCATCAGCTACACCAGCAATAAACGCTCTCTTACCTACACAAAAAAAAAAAAAATGTTGGTCTTGGTTAACAGTATGCTTGAGACGAGAAATTGCAAAAAAGCAATATGGAATGAAAAACTAACCTTTCAGATCAATTGGCAACCCTGGGACCTGCTTCTTCTCGCTGGATTCAGACATTGCCCTTACAACAGTTTTATCGAATTTCACCGAGGAAGATGTAAAGCTGCGCCCAAAAAGTTGTACAGAAGAAGATATATGGCAGGCGCTAGAAAGCTTTGCCAATGATGCTCCTTTACAATTGCCATGAACCATTGTGGGAGCCGCTTTGAGAGCTCTACGAGTGGATGAAATACAGGGTCTTGCAGTTGCCATTTGCAGGCTAGAGGCTGCCATCGATGCCATCTTAAGTAAAGAAATCTTGTCGAGGAGAACCGAGTTCTACATCAAAACACCAACACGAGAATTGGAATCCAAATGGACATTAAGTGTTGGAAGCAAAACTTAACAACATTTTGAAGAGAGAATTACTTAAATTCAATGACCCATTTGCACAAACTCTACAAGCTTCAAAAAAAGTTCCAAGAATAATCGAAGTGGATAGGAGATACATTACAAACATTTCAAAGAACCTATTTAACGATTCAAATACTACTGCTTTACCCACTAACAAACCGTTCCCAAAATCAAGTTCTTCTACTATTCACTAGTTTCTTGGAATATTCTTGAATTCTCAATCGCCACATAGCCAAATCCTTCCAAAAGAAACGAAAAGAAACCCGATAATCCGCCAAATTAAGCCAAACACAGGAAAAACGCGAAAAAACCCCCCCAAAAAGAGGGGCCAAAACTCTCTGAATTAAGCCAAACCCAGCAACAAAAAAATATTGACGATTAAACCTGAAGCAATCTAAGTTCAAATATAAACTGTACTAGAGAAAATCATGAAGTCATTTACTCGCGCAAACACGATAAATGCACGTTAAGAAGAACGAGCCCAGCAAATGGTAAGAGCTAAAACACATCACCGAGAAAAAAAAAAAAAAAAAACTTAGAAACATTAAATCTCTTACATTTCAGCAAGAAGAAGCGTCAATGCGGAGGAAAGAAACCGTCCAGTTCAGTTCAGTTCTTCGCAAAAGTTTAGAGAGAGAGAGAGAGAGAGAGAGAGATTTTGTCGATAATAAAAGAGCAATATATATATATATATATTTTTAGGTCTCTCTGAGGAGAAGGAGAAGGTGGCGGTGAGAACAAAGATACAAGACTTTGGGAGGAGAATTAGGCGCTTTGAAACTGTCGAAAGCAAGCTCAGATCGAAACGAAAGCGTTTTTGCCTTGTAATTATATGCCTTAATTTAATTTTAAGTTAATTATTTTGTTTAGTGATAAGTAATTTGTAATTTGCATTTAGTAACGAAGTAGGTATTTGGTTACAGCTAGGTTGGTAGGGTAGGCTGCTCCACACTTGTTCCGTGATATTGATCTACGACAAGTCAAGCCTCTAAACGACATCTTGTTTAGTAACCCCATTTCATATTTGGGTAACTTCGCCCGTTTAGTCCCCAAACTATGCAAATTATCGTATTATTTTGGTCCTTCAGCTTTTAATTTCGACAATCTTTAAAATTTTTATTTTTTTGAGGTGTTATATTTTTACATTAAAATTATTAAAATATCTTTGATATTTGAAACAGGTAATCATGTATCAATTTGATAATAACATATAAATTTTACACAATGAGGATGAAATTATCACAGTTAAATTTCAAAAATCTGTTACCAACTTAATGCCCCGTTTGGTGAACGCATTGCATTTCCATTGTATTTGAATGCAATACATTAAATATAATTTGTGTTTGGAGAAAAAATATTAGCATTGTATTTGAATACAGTCTGTATTTGGGTTAAAAGTATTTGAATTGTATTTTAATAATAAATATATGATGTGATGAGTAAAAGTAAAGAGGAAAAAAAGAGAGAGAAAGAGAATATATGATATAATTAATAAAAGTAATAGAAAAAGTGAAATAATAAATAGTGATTGTATTTGATTTAAAATATGATATGATTAGTATTTGAATGAAATACTTTTGTATTTGGGGAAAAATTACATTGTATTTAAATGCAATGCAGAAAAAAGTGTAGGGCATAAATGTTGGGAATTAAAACTGCTAAGAATAAAAATTCATAAACTATTTTACCAAAATTAAAAGTCTAAAAATCAAAATGACAAAATATCACACAAACTAATTACTTTTCAGTCTAGGTATTCTTTTATTACTTCAGACTAGAGATGTCCAACGGACTAATCCGTTTCGATCTAGCTCATTTATTTTGAACTTAATACTGTTTTGTATCGCACTCGTAATTACTTATTTAATAAACGTGCCAGCCTAAATCCATCCTATTTAAATTTTGAAGCCTCAAGTTTAGCTCATGACCCATTTATTAACGTGTCATGCCTCAATTGTGCTTGGATCGTGTTTGTATCGTGTCAATCCTCGTGCTCATACTACATGCCTTTTTCGTACTGAATTAAAAATTTAAAATGAATTAAAAAAAATATTATTTATAACGAAAACATTAAATCTTTATAAAATAAGGATTATTATTAAAAAGAAAAAATTCATATTAAAAATGTTACCAAGCAAAACCCATTGGAATGAAATCTTGATAAGGTACAACTATTAGAAAATACATAGCTAGTAAAAAATTAAACTCAAATGTTCATGTTTCAAAATTCATTGATCAACTCTGAATTTACTTCATATTGGTGTGTCATCTTCCTAGCATGCTCCCAATTTTTTTTATTAAATGTAAGATATTATATATATATATATCAGTCTGTGTCTATTTTTATAATTCATATTTAATTGAGCTTTTTATAGTGTTTTAAATAGGCTCGTGCCATACTTATGCTACAGTTTTAAGGTACTCATATCACGTTTATGTTGAGCTTGCTCATACTCTTAACATGTTTTATGTCTAAAATTTGTGCGAAACACGACCTATTTTAATAAATGAGATGGGTCAAGCTTATGTAATATTCATATCATACCGTACTAATATTTTTATGTGATGTTCCGTATCGACCCACTAAACAGTCTATTTTAACATCCCTGCCACGGACAAACAAAAGAAAAACAAAACAACAAGGTTATTATTATTTTTTTTATGGGGGTTATTAGTTTTGATAATGATACAATAACTGCTTTCCTCTGTTTTTTTTTTTTTTTTAAGACAAATAAAGTAAATAGACACAACACCGGCATAAAAATTAGTAATAAAAGTCTATCCATCTTCTTACATTCCTAGTAATTGACCTTCTGTAACATTAATCTAATAAGTACGAGTACAAAATTACCGTCAAAACCACACAAATAAAAAAGTTTACCCAGGGAGTGAGCTTTGCGCACGACAGTTCTTGTTCCGCAGGTGCAACCTGTAACTTAGCAGTAACTCACGCCATCAACTGATTATTAAAAACACAAAAAGAAATGCCGTTGTTTCAGAACAGGAATGGGCAAAAGCTGATAATATAAAATAGGCCGAATAAATAAATTCAAGAAATATCAAACCCTTTCATCAAACTCAAAATGCTGCAATATTGATTAGAAAGTCAAAAAGAACAGAAAGCTACTTGCTATTACAAAAGTTCTTATCCTAAAAAGAGATTGGCACCAGGGCCGGTGAAAAGGAGTCTCATATCCCTGACTTGCGCAATTCTTCGGTTCCGTGAGCAAAATGGCACCTATCCCCAAAGGTGCATGAACCTTTAGTAAAGTTCTCGCACAGTTTAGTCTTGAAATTGCTTCCCGGAGCTGAGTGTCCCCCGCCATGATGGCTCTTCATGGAATTTCCAGCAGCCGATCCGACATTTACGATGAGCTCTTGAACCATGGCACTGGCTTGTTTGATCTGATCAAAGGTACCCTCAAGCTCAATGTTCCTTAGGTTAGGATCTGACTCGTGATCTCTTATCGAAAGTTTTGCTCCTGTCACCCGACATATTTGCTTGGAGTTCACCCCATTTTTCCCAATAATGGCTCCAGCAAGCGACGCAGCAACACTGATCTTAGCTGTGGATGATAACCCAAAACTGGCTGCAGGTCCGTGTGAAGGTGGAGGGGGCTCCATCCGACCCCCTATCCTGCCTGGCCCTGGTCCCATGCCACGCTGATGGTCTTCATAGGATGGAACTGTTGGCTTGCCAAGCTCCCACTCACCATGAGCAAAATGGCATTTATCACCAAACTTACAGCCTTCAGCTGAGTTAAACTTGTTGCACAAGCGGGTCTTGACAGCTGGAGGAGAAGAACCATCTGGAAACGATGGTGGGGCAGCAGAATTTCTGGCAGCTGGAGGGAGGGCCGTGTTACCACTGATGTTGATCATCTGAGACACAGCTTTGACGCCACCCGGAACATAATGCAAGAAGTGACATCCTTCACCAAAAGGGCACCCAGATGTGCTGCATACAATAAGGATTAAGAACAATGAGGAAATTGCAAACTATAATCTGTACTTATGGAAAGCAAATTTCATAACTGAAATAGAAAAGAAAGATGATTTTCAAGCCCTATTCAGCCAACCAAAAGAATCAACAAAAGAAACTAAAAGTATAGCTATCTTTTCAATGTACTACTGGGAGCAAAAATGGTTAAAACTTGAAAAAGGTCTAAGATTTAAAAAAAAAAAAAAAAAGACATAAGAAAAGTGAAGTAGCTAAGCGTCATCCTGCTATGTTCCACCTTAGATCACTTCATGACATAGTTTGGAATGCGTATAATCAGTGACAAAAGGCACAAACCTTATACTTTAATTACTATTATTATTATTGTTAACAAGAGAAGATTAAGGAAAGAGCATACTTTCTCACCAGAAAAAACTGCACGATATTGAGGAGAACTATTTCCAGCCAAAAAGAAAAAAAGAAACGAAAACAGACAAAGTTTTTGTGTCCCTTCAGTTTACTGCGTGGCAGATAGAGCCAACAGGATGTAAAACAATGTGATACACCGTCATTATTCATTCATTCATTCTTCTTTTTTTTTTTCCCCTCTTTCCCCCCCCCCCCCCTTTTACCTCTTGTTCCATGATTGACAGATAAAAAAACCTTTACCACAACTTAGCTGCAAAATCAGTAGCCCATCAAACTGCTTTTACTTGGACTGAATGTATTAGAGACTACATGTGACCATTTATAAGAGGGAATAGTTCTGCATTCCATACTGCTTTAAATTAACATATTGTGCAGCCAGTAGATACTGAACTACATCTTGTGATTCAACCGTATCTGTTCATAGTCTTTGTTATCATGATTAGAACAGAGAGTACAACCTGTATCACAGCTTTAAATGCTCATTCCATTAGTCCACATCACAATATTTTACTTGCAAAATTGTGTAAACATTTTTACTAAATTTCTATGAATTATCAATAGGAAAAATCGCATTAGACTATTTTATTTTAGATAGGTTAAGATTTGAACCTGAAAAACTTTGTGCATGGCTTCGATTTGCTTCCTATACCAGTTGATAAGGACTCCAATTCTGTTGAGCACATTAATTATTTGCCTCAGTTAAGATTACATTGGATTATGAATCTTCAAACGTTAATAATATCCAACACCATATTATCACTATAAGACTAGTATACATAAGATAATTACCAATCCTGTTAAAATTTTCTACTAGTAGTAGGGATAAGTAGTAGAATAATCCCAATGAATAAAACAGCTCTGAAGCATTTGGGGTGTTTTTATGTCGACCTCCAGTTTGCTCACTGAGTTCTTAAAAAGAAAATTACACTTTTTTTTCCCAAAAAATTACACGTTGAATTAAATGTTTCCATTTTCACTATCAGTCTAAAACAAGATGATCAACTAAAAATTCAAAAATCCTAGACAGTGAATTTTTAAGCACAGTATAAATTTTCTGATATGACACAAGTCAAATGAATTTCATACTACCCCTTTTCTCCTTTTTTATCAAACTTTGCAACAACAATGTTTATACCAAATCTGTTCTCGTTGACCGATGACACCCGAGTAATTACAAAGATTTCTAAACAAGCTATGCCGAGAATGGAGAATTCCTTGGCCGTGTAAAAAGAAAAACAATTCTTCAGAACCGAGATTTTATGCCTTTAAATAAAATGATAATTTTCGAGACTAGAGTCTCATGAGAAAATAGACCAAAATCAGAATGCAACAAAACTACTAAACGAAACTAGTACCATGTAAAATTTTCAAATATTTTTTTGAACACAGCTATTAAAAAAAAAAAGTTCAAACATACAAATTAAATGCACACGCCAAAGAATCATTAGAATACTAGGAATCAAAGATTCAAACTGAAAGAAATTCAACCAGGTTTACTCCAAAACCCCGAATTTTAATTCCTCTACTTAAGATCTAACACTGAAGCACCTTTCACATCTTAAATATTGACAACAACTGAACTCCAATTTCTAACGAAAGAAAGCTCAGTCATTGAAATCTCACCTCTCTCTCTCTCTCTCTCTCTCTCTGTGGATGAATAAAATCTCACTTCATACTTATAGCTTACACCAACAAACCCTCAAGAAACGCCCGAAATCACACAGAACAAAG
The DNA here is from genome assembly GCA_035233585.1 of Antiaris toxicaria. Taxonomy (NCBI): domain Eukaryota; kingdom Viridiplantae; phylum Streptophyta; class Magnoliopsida; order Rosales; family Moraceae; genus Antiaris; species Antiaris toxicaria. Next base: position 1,163,865 of record CP141153.1, on the reverse strand, counting down.
AGAAAACCTAGCCCTAACTGCATAAACAAGAAACCAGAATCCGTTCGCGCAGATCGAAAAAACGACGGAAATCCATAATAAGGACGCGTAAGTAGGTAAGAGAAAGGACGAAAGACGAACCTGGCCTGGATTTCTTAAAGCCGCCATTGCCGTTCAAGGAAGCATCATGCCTTCCTCTCTTGCGACCACCGGCAAACTCCATCTTAACGCAGCTCCGCAAAATATATAGCACAGAGATCCGAGAAGAGTCGGATATGCGAGGGGAAAAAAAACGGGGAGAAAGTACTGGAAAGTGCGAGAAAGTCCGAGAAAGGAAAGCAGCGAAGAATTCCAAGAACGCAGGTAGAGAGAGAGAGAGAGAGAGAGAGAGGGGGAGGGCTAGGGTTCGGGGAGACGAACAGTAGAAAAAGGGGAAAAGGGAAAGGGCGGAACTGAAAGGAGATTTAAATGTGGTTGAATACGAAATCTATGAACTCGTGCTGGTGAGGTGGTGGTGGGGTTCACGTGCTGCCCGTGTGACGCTAGCATTTATGTAAATTCGATTCCGCTTCCGATTCTTGTACGGGTCTGATTCATGGGTGCTGACCTCGATTGGGCCTTACATACATGGGGCCGACGATAACGATGAAAGCCCATAATTTTAAAGCCCATGTCTTCACTTCTTCCGTCCCAGGAAGGTTTTGGGGTGTGGTTTTAATCGTGTTATCTTATCATTATTATGATCTTTAATTGATATTTATTATACTAAATTTAAATCTAATTTATTTAATATTTATGTCAAAATTTCAAATCTAAATCAAACTTATTTATCAATCATGTTAAGCATATCACTGAATTAATCTGTTTAAATTAAATATGAATTAAATAATAACTTATTCAATATAATTGTGATACTTTGACATATTTATTATGTAATATATATTTTCTTTTATGAAAGATAAGTTATATTAACTTTTAAAGTTTTTATATTATTTGTATTTTATTAGCTCCAAAACTCTTGTTTTATATCATATACAATTGAGTAAAAAATAATATATAGTATTGTGATAAGGGGGAGGAAAGGACGACGGGGTAAAGAGAGGAAAGGGAGAGTGAAGGTGATGAGGTGGGGGACAATTGACCATATTGTCGCTAATGTCAACAAGTTTAGGGGAGGGGAAGGTGACAGGGTGAGGTGAGGGGGGGGGGAGGGGATTGACGATGATGGGGTAAGGGGCGACTAACTATGTTGTCGTGAAAGTCGACAGGGTGAGGAAAGAGGAGGGGAAGAGAGGCAGAGAACAGAGTTATAAAGGTAATGAAAGACTAAAAAACAAAAGCAAAACCTAAATTTTCTTTTCTATGTTAAAAATTTTTTAAATATAAATAAAAAATTAATTTTATATTTAAATTTTGAATTTTGAAAACTTAAAATTAAAAATAAGAAAACATTATATAATATATACATAACAATATATATATTAGAGATTATAAATACGTAATTTATAGGTCATGTTCGTGTCAACCCATATATGACCTATTTGTTAAACATGTTATTTCGTATTAATTGTAGATTGGCGGGTTCGTACGGGTTTGATTTTTTATTTAATCATGTTTGACGGATTTGACTTTTTTTTGACTCAAATCCGTTCAAGTAAAAATCAAACTGTTTAATTTTGTGTAGATTTCTTGTCATGTTATCGTGTCATTACCCAAATTACCAGTCCTAATTTTAAATATATAAGTATTGAAAATCAGATAAATTTTAGAGATTTATGTTTGAAGCAAAAAATTTTAGAGAAATAAAGTTTTTGAGAATGCATAAAAAACATTAAAAATTAGTTTTCAACATTAAATGTGATTTGGGATCCAAACATCAAAATATTGTTTCTAGACGCTCTCTTACATAGTATCCTATGGTTTAAATTTTTATCTTGAAATCATTTTTATTTAACATTATAAAAGAGTAAAAATCTGACCCATAGACAATTATAAAATGCATTCATTTTGAGGCATTTCTCAAAATACTCTCATTTAAATTTGTTCCATTTAATGCACTCTGTTTTAATAGTCATTATTATTAGAAAAAAGATTAAGAGATATTAAAACAAAGGTGCAAGGTATATAAATAGTCAATACATAAAAAAAGGGATAACATTAGAAATTATTAAGGAAAAATATATTTTATCCTGGATTTTTAATTCTTATTAAATATTTACATTGGTTAATCGAAATATTTTGTTCTCTTAAAAAAAAAAAAAAGAAAAATTTGGAGAATTTTGTACATTAAAAATTTTGTGTTTCAAAAAAACTTTTTTAGAAAAAATGTTTCATAAATATTATTAACACTTTGATTGGTTATAGATATAACATACACACCTAATTTTACTATAAATTTCTATTTTTAAACTAAAAAAATAATTTGAGGAAATTTGGCTATTTTTATGAAATTATATTTTGCTTCTTAATGTTTTAAAAAAAATTATGTTTTAGTTCTCAAATTTTTTTTAATCCAAAAGTGTCTCTACCTAATTTTTGACCTTCTTTCTCACGTATCTTGTATTCAATTCATAAAATTTTATGAACAAATTTCACTTTTCTCCTAAACTTAAGTTTTATCACAATATATCTATTAAAATTTAATTTATAATATTATTTCCCTCTAAACATTAAATATTTACAAATTTTCCGCTTAATTTAATTTTATTTATGGAATATGCACTTAAAAAATGAAACTATAAAATCATACTCATTGATAACATACGTGGTATTTATTTATTTTATTAAATATAAAATTATAAAGTTAAATATAAGAGAATGATATAAGAGAAAATGACATTCAATCTTAAATATTACTATTCTAACCCAATTTTATGGATAACTTTATAATATAATGCCATATTACTAATAAATGTCACGTATATTTTTCCTTAAAAAATTTAATGAGGGGGAAGTCCATAAATATTTCGTAAGTACGGAATAGAATGTTATAAATTAAAATTAACGACCCATTTTATGACAAAGCCCAAGTTTTGGTTGACCAAGTTTTATTTTTAAGGGGCTCTCGCGACGACTTCTCATTCTTTTCGAGACGAGCACACAACTCCTTGGCTTCACCAGCATCGAGTTTTTCACTGAGTAGAAGACCAATCTCTGAAGCGAAACTCTTCGGAGCAAGCAGATTTTATAGAGAGATCTTGAGGTATTTTGAGGTTGGGTTTCCCCTCTTGAAATTGGTGTTTCACTTTTGTCGTTCTTATTTTACGCAAAACCCTAAAATCCCCGAATTCTCGTTTCTTAGTTTTTCTTGTTAGTTTTTCCATAGAATCCCCCCTTTATTTTCAGTTCTAAAAATCTGTTTCTTTTTAATATTTATAATAAAATTTTTAATCTTATATTGTTGATTATTGTGACTGAATCGTTCCATTTTTTCTGCAATTTAAGTTTCAGAAATACCCTTTGAATTTTGACTTATGGATCCTCAGCCAGAGCCAGTCAGCTACATTTGTGGAGGTACCCTTTTCCTCGTTTGTTAGAAAATTGCAGTTTTGAAGTCGGGAAAAAAAAAAAAGAGTTTTAGTTTTGAGGATTTGAAGACCTTGAGATTTTGATTTTGTTGTTGTAGATTGCGGAATGGAGAACACTCTGAAGCCGGGCGATGTGATACAGTGCCGCGAGTGCGGTTACCGTATCTTGTACAAGAAGCGCACCCGTCGCAGTATGTTTTCCTATGCGGTTTTATTTATTTATTTTTTCCTATTAACCTTTGTTGCTTATGGAGTATATGGTTCTTCAATGTTGGTTTGGAAATATGGCTAAAGCTTTGGAGGCATCATAATTTTTCAGGCTAACCGCTTTAGGTTTAGATACTCTCATTATTCCTAAACTGAAACACAAGAAAATCAGGATTACAGTGAACTATGATGCAAATTAAAAAAAAAAAAAAAAAGGTTCAAATCCTTATCAGCATGAACAAAACACGCAAACTGGTGAAATTTGAAAAGCAATGCGCTGTTTTGTTATTTGACTGCAGTGTCAAATTCACTTCAGATCGAGTCTCCCTTTTCAGCCTATTAGTTAACTCGACACAGCATGGTTTAATTGAGTCTGATGGTTTTCATAGAGACCAAGGTTGGCTGTGTGAATCATTTTCATAAACTAGTTAGGTAGTGTTACATGAATTTACTTTGACTGCATGACCATATCCAGAGCTATACGATACCCTTGACCCATCTTGTTAGTAAAACATCCTGTTAACTACTTCATGTCATTCTTATATTCCTTTGCATTTTCCAATTTTCCTTCTTGAATTGTATTTCTCTGGTGCCCTGCTACGTTGGACATGTAAATCGTCTTAAATGACTTAAGCACATGAATTATGGTTTGGCACCTCATGTTTATTGAGGTGGAGCTTTCATAGGAACTAGTAAAGCATGGTTATGTAATGGATATATGGTTTGTATTTGTAAACAAGTACACTAATGAGTCTTGTGAGCAATGTTCTACAAGTGCTTAAGGTAGAGTTTTCTAGGCCTACTGACAGTTAGACCAATTCATAACACAAATTTGAAGCTTTTGCGTTGCCTTAAGATTGAGGCTTCTGTGCTGTTGTGTTGTGCTGTGTAAAGTCAAAAAGAAAAACTTCAGTGCTGCCTTTAGAACATTTCTTGCAAGGACCATGATTTGCTTGTACATATGGTAATTTTGCGATTCTGTTGGTGTTTAATATTAAGCCAGTATTTTAACACGGGCGTGCCAATATGCCACCACGTGCTTTAAATCCCTTTTTTTGAATAAACACCTTTTTTGTTTCAAGTGGTGGTAGTGCACTTTACTTTTTGCTCTCTTTTGTGTTTGTTTACAAATGTCGGTTGTAAATTGTAAATAATGAATGAACTACCACCATACCTCATCAGTCATTTTTACTAAAACCATTTTTTTTTTTTCTTTTCTGAGTTGGGAATGCCTTTTACTTTGTGCCATATTTGCTTGAAAACAGTGAAACAAAGGTCCATGTGATGCTATCATCGGTTATCATTATATGGTATCATCCAAAGATTTGTGTGATGTTACTTGCATATTTCTCTTGTTGCTATAAATAGCAGCAGTATATAGCTTTTGCGTGGATATTTTCACTAACATCTTTGTTAGATACCAAGCTTTCAGCAATTTTCCCCGATAGTGGATAATCAATTTACTTGACTATTCTACTTATGGCTCTTTCTTCCTCACTGCATTTTCGAATTCTGCCCCGACTGTCCTGTGTTGATCATCTTCAAGTTAACAATCCTGTTATCTTCATCATCATCATCATCATCATCATCTTTATTTATTTATTTATTTTTTTCAGTACTAGTTATTCTAGTTTGCTAATAATTACATGTTTCAAGTGTTGATCTAATACTAGTCTCTCTCTCTCTCCTCTTTTTTTTTGGTGAAATGGATCTAATACTAGTCTTGCTTCTCGCAGTTGTTCAGTACGAGGCACGTTGATGAAGAGACTTGGGATAACAATACGTCCTGTCTTGGTGCACATGAGGTGTTTGTTTTCTTCAAAAATTTAGGATCAAAAACATCTGGTGTTTGTTTGCTGGAGTTTGGTATAGTATTATGAAGTGAACGGATTGCTTGGTGCATTTTGCCTTGTGAAAAACAGTTTGAAGCTGTAAACTCTCTACTTTGGTGTGTTTTCGTGGTATTTCTTTCAGCTACTTTCTTAGTAGATCACAGTACCATAATAAGCAAAAAAAAAAAATGTTAAGGATATTGGATTAATAAAATTGTCCATGAAAATAAAGTAATGGGCGGTTAAGCGGAACTGGGTAATAATTAACAGGACCGGTTAAATGGAATTGGAAAATAATTTACCGAGCAAGCTATTTGGAATTGGAAAATAAATGATGGGATGAACGAATTGAAAAATAAGTGACATAACGTGCTAACTGGATTTATGAATGAAACTAAAGAAAATAAAGTATGAATATGAGAATGACAGAAAATGAGTCGCAGGATATAGAAATTGCTAGAGGAAATAAAGAACTAAAGTCGAAGTAGGTAGACTTATACGGAAAAACTAAGAGTTCAATCTCGGCAGGATTTATTGAACTTAAAATAGTCATATAACACTGGATTATGTTCTAAAAAACCAATCATCTCTCATTCTCTTCTTCCCCCTAATCTCCCTAGTTCATTTGTGTTGTTTTTCTCCAAAAATATTTTAACTGCATCTCCCCAAAAAACAAAAAATGCATCTTGCTTGAATCGCATCAACCAAAAACAAAAACGAAAAAAAATATATATATGTTTGTTTATTTTTTTGTTAATATTTTCCAACAATATCTAGAAACCACTGCAAAACCAAAATAGTTTTACCAAAAATTTTTCATCTTCATCTGTTTTGCTCTTGGAAAAAAAAAAAAGATAGACATAATTTTTTAGAGCCCAGGAAGGAAAGAGGAACAAAAATAGTGTGGAAAAAAAGGTTTTGTCTTAGTATGATTTCCCACTTACAATCATCGTGCAAATCTCATCTGTCGGAGAGGAAGGGCAAGAGGCGTCCTGTGCGGCATTCCCTGTAATGGCAGCAGGAACAAATCCCACTCTCTCCATTGCGGAGCGTACAAAGTCAACCTCCTCATGACTAATCGAACGAACCCCTTCTTCTCCTTGCCGCCTTTCTGCATCTATGCATTTTCCTAAAACGCAGTTCTATATTTGAGAAGATGTTCTTTGGGAGACTACCATGGTGGATGGGAGGAAAAGAAAGATATACATATTCTTTTGTACTTTTTTTGTGTGTAATTTTATGCAGTGCATATTATAATAATTTGGGTACATCTCTAAAATTTTATTTATGAAAATATACCCAGCAGTTGAAAAATTTTTCCCCATTAGTGAAAAAAAATAAGTTACCTTTATTATAAAATTACCCTTAAAAGAAGCAAACATGTATAGGATTAAAAATAATTTTAGAGGGAACTCTACATTTTTAAATGAACATACAATCCAATGAGCATAGGCTGAAGTTTTTCTCTTTAAATCCTAATGTTATTGGGCTACAGATCCCAAACTTCAAAGTATGCTTGTGATCTTTTATGAACATTTAAAACTATCTTTTTTTTTTAATCTCTTTTAGTCTTTAGTTCAAATGAGTGAAAATACCTGAGCATTGCTGCAGTGTATGGTAAATTAACTACTTGTAAAATCGTGTGTATTTTGTGTTTATATAAAAAAAATCGATTTTATCAAAAACAGTAGTCTGATTTAAATGTTATAAGTTGCTGTAGAGTTTTAAACTTTAACATCGGACTTAATAATATTGTTTTTATTAAATTATTGCTGAGTTCATACAAAGTTTTTTTTTTTTGGTTTTAGTTTTTTCGTATGTTGTTTATCAACAATATATTTATCCTTTCAAAGTCGAGTTATTTGAACTAGTCAATGATAATTAAAGGAACTGTGGATTCGTTTCATGATTTCAAACAATGTCCTTATCTAAATACAAATATATAAGAATTTATCTTATATTCTTGGATAATGTCCTTTTCTAAATATAAATACAATTACATCTATTAGTTTTGAGGTTTTTCCCAAATTTATCGGACTATAGTTTTGAGACATATAGTTTGAACAATAATCAATTCAAATGCAATTACATTCTCATAATTTATTCTAAATAAAATAATATGATAGTATTTAAATTAATTACAAATTTACAATAATTAAAATTAAATACACAAAACACTAATTATAACTATATTAAAAATGTGAGGAAGTATACAATTCCATTAAATAATTAGTACACAAAATCAAAGCTAAATGTGATTTCTCATTTTTTATAACATTCTTATCCCTTCACACATGAACAAACAGATTAAATTTTTCTAACAATCAAAATTAAGAATTTGTTATGTACATGATAATCATTTATAAATAATAAATAAAAATCGTAAAAAAAAATTATATGTATAATTGTTATAAAAGTAGGAAAAAAAAATATAGTATATTATATTGATGTAAATAAAAAATATAATCCAATATACTTTAAGCGAAAAAAATCTAGGAAAAAAATTGTAGTTACAAAATTAAATTGTGAAAATAGTAATATTTGACTCATATATTTAGTGATATCAGCAATATGTGACAAATTTATTGAATTATAAATTTGAAATTATTTTTTTTGATTACCTTATAAAATGGTTTTGCAAAAAAAAAAAAAAAAATACTGGCAACCACAAAAATGCGTAAAATGTTATAATTTTTTTTTTACATATCTTATATTATATGCATAGTACAAAATAAATGACCGGAGTAAAATATATGCTCGTTCAAAAGCTACAAGTGAATAGAAAAACAAAATGGAAAAGAAAAAAAAAGGGCAAAGTAGACCATAAGAAACAATAAAATGGGAAAAAAAAATCTGAGGCATTTTTTTAACAATGCAAAGAGCCTAGAGGCAAGAAAAGAGCAAGAAAAAAGGAACCAATACTAAATATATAATCAAGAATCAGATAAGAACGAACCTAAAGTTTTCAACTAAGATAACTAAAAATCCAAATAATTAGAGTAAAATACACTTGTCCAAAAGCTACCAAGTGAATAGAAAAACAAAATGAAAAAAAAACAAAAGCAATAAGAGAAAAAAGAAACAAAAAATGATAACATAGACCATAAGAAACAACAGAACCGGGAAAAAAAAAAATCTGAGACATTTTTGTAACAATGCAAAGAGCCTAGAGGCAAAAAAAGAGCAAGAAAAAGAGAACCAACACTAAATATATAATCGAGAATCGGATAATAAAGAGACTAAAGTTTTCAAATACTAAAAATCCAAATAATCAGAGTAAAATATTTGCTTATCCAAAAGCTACAAGTGAATAGAAAAACAAAATAAATAAAAAAACAATAAAAGAAAAAAGAAACAAAAAACGATAATATAAACTATAAGCAACAACACTGGGGCAAAAAAAAATCTTAAGACTTTTTTTTGTAACAATGACAAAGAACTTAGAGGCAAGAAAAGAGCAAGAGAAAAGGAACTAATACTTAATATACAATTGAGAATTGGATAAGAAGCAGCTTAAAGTTTTCAACTTAAATAACCAAAAATCCAAAGAGAATAAGAGGAAAGAAAAGAAGATAGCCAGAAAAAAATACATAAAATCACGTAGGGGATAGTATCCATAGTAACTTTTGGACAAATTACATAACTTTCAACGTATCAAAAAAACGTACAATCATCATCGTGAAATAATAAATAGTTTTAAAAAATGGTTAAAAAAAAAGAGAGGAAAAAAATATCATAGGAAAATAACTATAAATAAATTAAATAAATAAAACTTAGAACTATGCAGACATCATGGATAAATAAAAAAGATAATGTAAACTACATATGACTTAGCCATCAGGATCACCCTAAAATAACTGAAAATTGTTCGGTTGAAGTTTTATTCGTCTTAGATTAGACCGCATTTATTAACATCTATTTTCAAATATCAAAGTCAATTATGAGAAATTTAGATAAAATAAAACCGTATAATGAGTGTGTATAACATTTCTTCATCTACATGAGACAAAGAAACCAAAGGCACACATGTTAATCAAATTTCAAAAAACTGAATTCTAGAATTCCATAAAAACGTTCACTTGAATGGACAAATCATCTCTAATGCTATAAATGCAACCTAAAAAATCTCATCCGGTTATACACCATTTCAAAGATATCAGTATGCATTAGTATTGAATTAGTCAAATGAGATATAAAATTAAAAACAACAAATAAATGAAAGCAAAAGAAAGATTAGCCATGAAATAAACCAAACAAAAGCAAATCTTGATTAAAAAAAAATTGAGTCCAGGATAAGACAATCAAGTTTAGATCAAAACCTATAAAAAGAGCTTTAGAAATAGAAAAAATATATTTATCCTCTATCATATGCTTCTGTTTCTTCCTCTCATTAAGTAATTGAAGGTATGAATTTGAAGAAGGGGAAAAAAAAAAGATTGTCAACATCTTACCATTTTTCGTAGAATTTGGACACCAACTTCTATACGCCACAAAAATAAATATTCATGATCCACACATTAGTTGTTGTATTAGACCCAAAGGAAAGGTTCTTTCTTGATCTAATTACAAGGATAGGGCTTTGTAGTATGGAAAGACAAAATGTAAAAACTAGTTTTGAGTGAATATCAGATTATTCTTTTTTTTTTTTTTCCTTTTCATTCCAGATAATTTTTATGTCAATAATCAACCGACCATAAAATAGCAAACTAAGGGACTTACAGTTTAATTTGTATTCTCTAGCAAAAAAAAAAAAAAAAAAAAAAAAATCTAATCCCAACCTCACACCAACAAAAACATACATAAATATTTTCTCTAATAATGGATGAGAAATCAACTAAATAAAATAGCAAATTTTCTGGTAACTTCTGCCTGGTGCACTAATAATAAGCAATAACAAAAACAAAGCTTTCACAAATTATGCGTAAAACAATGTTGGATGCTTTTTACAATTTCATTATTTTAGTTAAGTTACAAATTTTCTAAAGTGACACTTAAATGCCAAGTCCTAGATGGTTGAAACCAGTAGAAAGAGAAACTTGACCAATTATTCCCTTGCCTTCAATTATACACAACCGAATAGCTCAAACCCCCACATAAACCTTTTCATTGTATTAGATTTTATTCGATATTGATTTCTGTCCAAACCAAAGTTCTTTGCTTCATCATAAATCATTATTATGCATGACATGTATGCAGTGTATTTCTCTATATGTAGGAGATATATAACAATCCACAACATACAAATAAATACAATTCTTACCCTATTTCACTTTAAATGAAAATTTCCAATCCTCAACAAATACTATTCAAAAGACTTATACGACGCCGCGATAAGGTTAATGGTGCATCAATTATCCCGACATGATGACCTAAGCAATCCTAAAGAGGCCAACCTAAATTTATCAAGCACACCTCAAAATAATCTAGATTGATAAATGAAAATGCCAAGCATGAAGAGCCATTCTAGCTCAGATTAGGCTTAAATAAGAAAAATGCATTCAACTTTCATTCCATAGCTAAACAAATCTTTCAATCAAACACAACAGAAGTTTCTCCTAGCCAAAATTTTAATCTAAATTTAAAGGGTATGAAGAAGAAAACATTTATTCAAGATGAAAAAAAAAAGCCACTACCTTAGGAATTGGACTCTAAATTTTGCTCATTTCCTTCTTTTGCTTGTGATAGAAGTTCTCATAACCTGACAATGACCCAACTCTTCGTTAGTCAATCACAAAGCAGCAATGAAACCCTAATCCAGCTTAAATACTAACCTATACATGTAAAGGTACTTACTTTTTGGGGATTCGCTAGAGAAGAGCCTACGAAATTGAGGATTAGTGAAAACGAAACTGAATTTCAAAAGTAGAGGACTCCAAAGTTGAAGCTCTAATTTAAGCAACATAGCCTCTAAAGATGATACTGGTGAAGAGAAGTATTTTGCAATCAAATCTTGAATCTATTTTAGTTGCATAATTACAAACAAATCAGATTGATTTTCGGTTGTAAACAATTAAAAAACCAAAAAAAAAAAAAAATCATTGAAACTAAGAAGAAGAAAAAATTCTTGATGGTTGGTAAGAAAATCGTTGTCTCTATTTTTTAATTGAAAGAAAAAAAAAACCGAATATATATATAAATATACTGAGCCTTTGAATTCATCATTATTAATCTCCTCTTTAAAATGCGTATAGAGAAAACACACACCTTTGTCTTCATGATCACTATAAAACTGTTCTCAACAAATTGGTGCAATGAGCTCAAACCCATGAAAGTGAAATAGAAAAGCAAAGCACATAATCGGAAGAAAAAGTAGAATGAAAAATTGACAATTTTTCTATCCCTATCCACCAAATAGAAGTTTCAACACTAGTTTCTATATCAACCAAAAGTTTCAACATCCCAAAACGCACACTATTTGCAAATTGGAACAATAAAAATCACATAAAAATTGTAAATTGATCATATTTCTCCATGCCAAACTGCCAAATAAAGCTTCAACATTGAGCAAAATTTCCATAAAAAGTAAACGTCCAGAAAATCACACAAGTTCCATGAGTAATTCACACACTAATTCCACTACCCTAGATAAATAAAACTAAGCCAATATCACACAACTTATTTTTTCTGTTACTCCATATATATTTTTTTCAATTAATGAATCCAGATAATTGATTTTGTTCCTTATGTTTCAATTCCAGTCAGTTGGTCATGGGTTCGATCTCTAGGGAATCACATTTTAATTATGTTCTTGTATTTTTTGGATAATATTTTTTTTGATCTTAATATCATAATAAACATAAAGTTCAAATAATAAACATAAAATGATTGGATTAAAAAAAGTGTGAGTGCATAAAAATAATGTAATGGACGAGTTTGAAAAAACTAGAGAAATAAGTGACAGGATCAGCCAACTAGAATCGAAAAATAAGCTTGTATTTGATTATTGGTTGGATTTGAAGGAATTGTTTGAATTTAAAAAAAAAAAGTTAAAAATTTTATTGATTTTTTTTTTTTTTAAGAAAAAGAGAGTTGAGAAAGTTTAATTTGGAATAGTAAATCGAAAAGGCTTTGCTGAAGCAGAAAGCAATGAGTTGATTGGAGCAGAATTGCCGAAGCATTAAATGAAAGTGCGTCTCAATCAACAAAGAATTCAAAACTGCGCAATTTCTAAGATCAGTGGAGAGTCATTGAAAAACTATTTACGGCTGGGGAGAAGCTTGCGTGACAAATATGTCTATCTGCTTCAATATGAAAAACGAAATACTCGTTATTGTTGCTAGTTTTCATTTGATCACCAATTAAGTGTACTCCACGTACATACCAACAAACGTGCCAAACCCACCAAAATAAGGTTGGTCAATTGATGTTCGAAAGCGACACCATAATACTAGGTTTAATTAGTCTTAACTATGTACTTTTTTGTTTATTTTGGCTCAGACACACACTGATATTAACTTTTAGTAGTTGCATACATTTAATGGGGCGTCTTTGCCTTTTTTCTTTCGCCGACGGCTAGTGGGGAACCTTTTGTGACCAATCGATGTTAAATCACCAAATTCACAACAGATTTTATATGATGAGACTTAATATTGATAATGTACGTTTTTTAATTATAAAACTATTAAACTCGTATCAAAATAAAATTAAAAAAAACATATATGTAAAATAAGTCGTTTCCGATATTGAGGTGACAAATAAAAAACAAAATCCTATAACTATTGTACTTTTCAGATCTTATGATAAAATTCTCCAAAAATTTAACGTGTAGTTTACGTTAAAGAATTTATATAAATTGACTGAAGTTTAAACAAATGAAAACCTTACTTTTTTTTTTTTTTTGGTGTGTATAAGTACTTGAGAGCTTTTTTTTTTTCCTTCGTGCGGATGTGGCTGATTTCCACAGAAGATCATGCTTAGTTGGGAGAGGACATTTGAGGCATATATAGAGAAGGTCCATACTAGTCGAAAGTCCCACTCAAAAATCAAAATCAATTTGTTGGCGACAAAATATTCACGTTAATATGATAGCAGGATAAAGCACATGTCTCTTTATATTCATTTTCCTAATTATACTCATTGCTCATAATAAACATGACCTAAAAAATAGCTAGAAACAAACAAAACCTGCTGCGGAGATAAGTAGACAAAAGGTCAATTAAAACAAATAGTTGAAACCATCATCTTGTTATAAACATAAATAAACAAAAAGCATAAACATAAAATAATGGAATGATAACATATTTTATTCAATGACCAAAAACCTTATTTTAACAAATGCTTACATGTAGTACAAGAAACCAATCATAGGAAGAAGTTCATGCTTTCTAGCTACCTTTTTTTTTAAAATGAAAAAAAAGACTAATTATATAATTAGTAAAACTGAAAGATATAAAACAAAGACCTAGATAGAGAATTATATAAGGAAATTAAGTACTCTCAAATTACACACTATGAGAAAGCAACCCCTTGTCATAACTCTTTATTGAAGTTGTTCACTTGGTAGTGTACAACTAGTCTAAACTTTTGCTAGAACTTCATCTTCTTGTTCTACTTCCTCATTACCTTGAACAAACTCCTTGCCGTTATCATCAAGATTGATGCATTTGTACCACCTAGCACAGAAGACATAAACCACGAAATCAACCGCGGTGAGCGCCGCGATCAGGAAGTAGAATCGGTCCACGCGTCCGGCGTTAAGGTCGTCGGGTATCCAACCGGGTTGTGCACCTCTGGCAGTGATTCCCATCACCATGTTAACCAACATGCTACTCACGTAATTCCCTAGCGAGATCGAAGCCATGCAAAGCGAGCTTCCGAAGCTCTTGATCCCGTCCGGGGCTTGTCCATTAAAGAACTCCAATTGTCCAATGTACATGAAAACTTCAGAGGCACCAACAAGGACATATTGAGGAACTTGCCAAAATATGCTCAATGAGCTTGTCTTCTCCTCAGGGATCACACGTTTGAGCCTCTCAACCTCGGTGATGCCCGCCGCTAGCATCGCGAACATTCCAATAATTAGGCCAATTCCCATTCTTTGTAGCTCGGTTAAGCCCTTAGGGTTTCCGCTTAGTCTTCCGGCCATGGGGACAAGGATACGGCGGTAGATTCCGGTGCAGATGAGGACGCTGAGGATGTCGAAGGTGGACATGCTAGCAGCCGGGAGGTGAAAGTTTCCGATGTGGGAGTCCATGATATCTCCTTGCTCCACAAAGAGAGAAGCCATTTGAGTGAAGACCACAGAGTAAATTATGGTGCAAAGCCAGATTGGTAACATTTTTAGGACACATTTTGCTTCCTCCACTTGGGTTACGGTGCAAATCCTCCATGGATTCATTGGACCAGCTAAATCTTTCTCCGTTAGAGTAGCTGCCTTATCCAAAAACCTAACAAATTTCCAATAAAATAAAATAAAACAAAACAAGTATTAAATTTAAAATCTATCTGGATATTATCCTTTTCATGACTTATTTTTTTACAAAATATAAATAGCATATAAATTTTATTAAAAAAAAAAAGAGAAAAGACTACAAATTGATAGAATAGTGAATATTGACTTTAAATAAATTTTTAAAAGTAATTTTAAGCCAGTATAGGTTGTTAAAATTAAATCACAACTAAAGAGGCTATATATTTTTTTTTAAGATTTTAGTATATCTAACTCTTTTTTTTTTTCACAATTAAATTACGTAAGAAAATAATGGATAATAGATTACTTACGAAAGTTCATTGCTATGGAGAATTTTTCTACTCCCTTTGATGGCCGATTCCAATCCTTCAACCTCATAGAGTTCTTCTGGATTCGCCTCGACAACATTCCATTTCTTAGCAGCAGCCATGAAGACCTGAGCAACACGGGGAATAGGGTTCCCACACGGTTTAACATATCGATATCCGGGAGATCCAAACAAGAATGACACTAGGGCTACAACGGCAGAACCCAATGCCGCCAAGAACCCTAAAGTCCATTCCCCTATATTCTCATAGTACACCAAGATGGTGTTCGAGAGGAGCGATCCAACATTCAAAGCGAAATAGAAGTAGCAGAAGAAAGCCGTCTTTGAATCCTTTTCTTTGGGGTTCCACTCGTCGAATTGGTCAGATCCGAAGGTTGCCAAAGTAGGTTGGTGACCCCCGTATCCAAAGGCTACTAGGTATATGGACATGTAGAAAATAGCTTCACCGAGTGGCGATGGGGGCATGCATTCTAGCTTCCCATCACCACACCCCGCCGGTTTGATCAATAGCAACCAAGATGATATTGATAGGAGACCACAACCCTAAACATAAACGAAACAATTTGTAATTAATATGATAAAATATAACTAAAAAAAAATGTTATAAGACGTGAGTAGCGGTGTCGGATAACGTATACGGACAACTACTTGTGTGTCTTATTTGATTCTTACACATGTGTCAAACATCTAACTGTTGTGAATAGTAAGTAAATTGTTTAATACAAAAATAATAATTATATAATATATATCAGTATTGTTTGATACCATAACTTATGAATCATGGTCGTTCCCATGTATTAGTCTAACACATTTAGGATCCACCCATTGTGATGATTACCAAGGTTGATATTTTACATTCTTATCGGAATATATATATATATATACATATAAGTATGGGGGGAAACATATTGAAAATCGTTACCAGCACAAGGATGGCTTGAAAGAATGAACATGTCAAGTAACGGCCCCAGTAAGAATCACTGAGGAAAGCGCCGATTAAAGAGCACAAGTAAACAGTTCCAGTCCACTTGCTGACACTATTTGCAGCATCCGCAGTGTCTTGGTCAAGAACTCTGGTTAAGAACAAAACCAAGTTCACTCCAACCCCAAAGAATGCCAGTGTTGCTAGGGCTTGATTGGCTACCATAAACAATTAAAAAAATTAAATCAACACCAAACTAAGCAAGTACCTTTTTTTTTCATATATATATATTTATGTGTGTGTGTACCTATATATTGTACTGTGATATAAATATTACATACCAAGCAAGAGACTTGAATACCTCCACCCTCCTGTTCTCTTTCTAATTCCATGACCACCTCCATTTTCTTCATTGTGCTGTTGATTTATTTTATAAAAAAAAAGTATTAACAACAAATTCATAGATAAATATATATTTGAAATTCGTACACATATACATATTACTTACCCTAATTCTATCATAACTACGGTTAAACGAAGGAAAAATACAATAGCCAAATATGCTTATAATTATAAATTAAAATTGGTCCACTTAATAATATTCCAAGTGGCTACTACCACTACAGTTCACCCATTATTACAGCATTAGCACGTGAAAAACAAACTGAAGTGAAATGACAGTCCTGATGTTCATATAAAGATCTGTGTATATATATATATGTATGTATATGGAGAGCATAGGACTAAGAAGTCAACGTATATCAAGTTTGATGGAAACAGTATGTATGTGTGTGTGTGTATGCACATATATTCCTCGCCCCTAAGATTTCTATTATACACCTTAAATAGGGGAAAAAAAAAGGGTAACAACTCAATCCCTCAAAATAAGGATCACTATAACTTACTAACAAGTAACAAGACGATTCAAGTTATTGCTAACTAAAAAGTAGCGGAAAAAAACTGAAAATCAACTAAATGTCTAAATCCGCATCCTAACAAAATATTGACTCATTCAAGATAAATATAAAGTAAAAAAAAAAAAAAGAATTCTATTGCATTAATCCTAAAATAAGAAAAAAAACCAAAAACTGAACATAAAACATCCCAAGGCTAAACATAAACTAAACTAATATTTCCGGACCTATATAAGGCTCAACTGAATTCATCGGTCAAGTGGTTTAATAACACATACCTTTAGTACAGCCTGGTCGGTGGAGTTACGTGAATCCATAACGGCCATTGAAGCTTTCTGCAAATTAAGTATAAAAATATTATTCATTTGCCAATGAGTGCACAAAGTTACATTAATTTCATATCTTGTAGAGGTTTTTTCCCCCCCACTATATTGCATATGTCCGAAATATTGTCCCCAGGATCAAATTATGCTACGTCATTACTGGACTAAAGTGTTAAAATACTGAAAAAATCAGTTAAAAAAAATTTCAAAAATTTTAAATTATTAAGTGGACAGATAAGGATAGTATTAACATTAACTATACAAATTATTGAACTGTTAAGAGTAGGGGGAAAAAACAACATACTGGTGCTGTAGGAGAAATAGAGGACGTTTCTAATCTACTACTGCCACTAAAATGAGAAAAGAAAATGGGCTAAAAATAAGAACAACTTGCTTCTACTTGGAAGAAGAATAAGAACACGAAATTTTGAAGGAATTATAGGAACAGAGAAGTTGTTTTGAGAAGAGTTAAGTGTTGGAGTTCATTATATAGACAAAAAATTGTGGTGAGAGTGGGTGTGGAATAACAAATAAAATAAAACATCATATTCGAACTTACTTTATCCTTGAATCAAACAAAAAATAATATACGAAATAACAAATAAAAATTATAATAACAATAGTAATAATGAAAAAAAGGATATACTCGTGGAGAGGCGCCAAGCAAGTTTGCTTAGAAGAGGTTTGGGCCACAAACTTGGTCCTCGTCTTCATGAATGTGTAAAATCAATTTCCACATCAAGATGATAAATATATGTGATCTCTATCTCTGTTTATTTTGGAATTTTAGTGGCATTTTAAGTGATAATGCGTCCTCCTTTTCACTTTTGAATTTTTAATGTCAAGAAAAATACAAACTTCCAAAATTTCATCACTAAGCATAAAGAATAGTTGTTCAATAGTTCTTCAATGAAAAGCCTCTTCAATCCGTCATAATATAGTGCTTATAAATTTGTAAATATTCATTAAAAAATACGCATGAAATGATTTATGAACAAGAATTTAAACTTAGAGAAATTACATTTCGTAACATGTTTATAAAAATGGAATTATATTATAGCAGTTTGTTTTTATAAATATTTTAGAAATTGCTCAATTACATAGCAATTACAATAATATTTTTCACATTTTATATTTAAAAATTACGCAGTAAGAGTTTTTCTATATGTAAAATATTCTTAAATTTTTTGCTCTATTTCAACATCACTAACAAGATTATATTATATACGTGTAATTCACCATTTATATCAAAAGTAAATTTAACAAAGGATTGAAATTTAGGTTGATCAAACCTTTTCCGGAACTTGGTGACCGAGAAAGTAACTTGTTCAGGAATGTTAGCAGACTCCGGTGATGGTAGAGAACAGGTGGTAGCGCTTGTTGCAAGATGCAATTCAGACCGGAAAATTACTCGACCCGCTGGGGAATTTAATAACCCCGTAAACCCTTTTGTCATTTATGGTACTGGAAAAGTGCGGAGATGAAGAAATTTTGCACCGAGCAATAGTAATGGCTGTGAATAAACCTATTCAATCTGAAACCAGCAAATTAACAACTTGAACAGTCTTCTCCATGTCTACTCAAAACAAGTGCTGAGCCACAAAAGGATTTTTTTTTTTGTTTTTGGGAACTGGAAGAGAAAATTATTTCGGTGATCGAATTAATTAGCTCTCTAAGCAGAATTTATATAAAGATTGGAAAGTGATCAGATAGCTAGCCAAGCCGCTTCAGTTTTGTAACTAACTCCTCAGAAAGCTCAATCCCAGGTTCTCATTTTTAATTTAAAATTAGCATGAATTTTCTTTTAAAAAAAAAAGAATAAATTTTTGGTTAAAAATTAGATGACTTGGCAAATTATCATTAAAAGTTGAAAAATATATATTCTTTAACTACTTTGCCAAGCCTAAGATCTTATATTTTATATGGGGAGTTTACTCGGACAAACCGGCCTTGAGATTCATTCAAATTACAAGTCACACGCTTAAGGCCAAAAATAACTCGATTTAGACTAGTTTTTTCAGGTATCTTTGTCAAATAGCCAAATATCAGGAAGAATTTAACTACTTTTTTCCTTCTTATTTTCTATAGTGAGAAAATGCAAATGTATCTAAATATGTCTCATATATATACAATTCAAGGGTGTATATTTCAAGACTGGTAATGGGCTAGTTTCCCATTGTTGTGTTGTGGAAAATTTTTATTATAACTGTACTGTAAATCTAAAGTTACTGTATTTAAAAGTAGGTAGATGTTTGGTAAATTTATTTTCAAAGTTGTTGTAAATACCAAAAACAGAATTTAAGTTTTTGATAAACTATGAATAAAATTGCCGGTTAGACGTAATGACGTATAATGACCACAAAGGACATTATTTTTTTCTCTAACACCTAAAAGCGTGAATGTTATATTCTAATAATAATATTTTCTCATATAAAATAGAAATAATTACTACAACAATAATATTTGCTAAAAATTATTTACTATCATCATTTTTTTTCAAATTAATATTTAATATCATCTTTCAAGCACACATAAAATTACAATAATAAAAGTTTTCTTTAAATAAAATAAAATAAATTATAATATTATAATTTACAATTTACAATTTGAAATTTGAAATTACTTTCAAGAGAAAAAGAATTTATAAATATAAAATAGTAGAATGTAATATTATTATTTGTTATGGAGATAATAAAGTGTATGGATTGGAATTATTATTTATTATTAAGGATATTTTAATAAATTTATATAATGATAATAGAAGTTGACATCCTTCTCAAATTGCTACAGTAGTTTTTAGAATCTACTAGATAAAAGTAGGATTTATTAAACATCCTTAACCTTCCGTAAATTATTTAATAATTTAAATGCAGCCTCCAAATGCAATACTAAGCAGGACCAATATTTAGCAACGTCTTTTTTTTTTTTTTTTGGGTTTTATCTCCCGTTCCCAATTCCAAAAATAATAAACAAAGAATGGTAAGAATTAGCAGCGCCTTCTTTCTTGTTTTACCTTTTGATTGTATTTGATTTTTAAATTTATATCTAATTTTATTTTAAGGTTTAGAATTTAAATCCTCCTCCCATCTAGGTTAAAAATAAATAAATAAAGAAAACTATCAGCTTTGAAAATTTTAACTTTTGGAACTAAAAGAATAGTTTTTGAACTTTTACTTAAAGAAAATAAAATACAATTAGCTCTTAGTTTTTTAGTAGAGACAACACCGAAATGTCTAGGAAATTAATTAAAAAAAAGGAAATTTCTAGGAAATTAATGAATCAAATATTTTTTTAATTTTGTGGAGTCATTTCCACTCAAATCTTGTCCTACACAAATTGTTCTTATAAATATGTCGCAGTATATGTTTATTATAAATAGAAATTAGGTCGAAATTTTTTTTAATTGGAGACATTTTGATTAATTTTAAGAAAAGGGAGAGATTATGTCCGGTTTTTTCACATTTTTGAAAAAAAAAATTGTAAGGGAAAAATCTGTAGAAAAAATGTTTGAAATGTGTTGTAATCCTATGAGACAAACGGATTTGATTCTTAAACCGCAGAGCCAAGGGAAAAAAAAAGAACTAGAATTAAGAGCTAGTCAACATTGTTAGCAACAGCAATATGAAAAACAAAATAATAAACGAAAAATAAAAAAAAATTTAAAAATAGATAGGCACTTTCAAATTTCTCTCTATATTGCATTAATATATTGCATGTAAATATGAAGTGTTTGTTTGGTAAAATACTTTAGCTTTGATTTAAAGCTAGTATTTGATATACAAAAGTTTAGTTTAAATTTATATCAGAAATTATACTGAAATAATAAAAGTAAAGATAAAAAATTATTAAATAAGACCTTACCAAGCTAAGGGCTCGTACGAGAGATAAATAAGAATCCATATTTGATGGAATAGAAAAAATTAAAATAATAAAAGCTAAGAGTAAAGGAAAAAGATTAAAAAAAAAAGGTAACAACTCATATTTGATGAATTGAAATCCACCACCAAACAAGTTCTAAATTCAAGCTAAACTAAGTTGAAATTAAATATCCGAAGCTTAATCAGAGCTAAAATAATTAATCAAACGGACGCAAAATTTAGACCTAAAATTAATATTGCACCTTTTTAGGAAAAGCGGAACGAGATTTTTGCTTATTTATGTGATTTTATGTAAATCAGAGTGTGTGTATATATGTATAACGTTGATGATTTGTTATCATCTATCTGAACGTATTCGGTATTTTCTTTTCCGTTTTTGTTAGTGGGACTAATAAAAGCTTCTCAAATGTAGTTCCTTAATTAGCACATATATAGTGAATACGGTTTTCCTATAATCTGGAATATTCATTTTTAACATAACAATCTGGCTTTTGGATTCAATAATAAAAACGATAATTTAACTAGCTAGTCATGGTAATTTGGATTCAATGGTACTTTCAGGATTGATTTATAATTAAATCAAGTATATATAATGAGAGCTCAACAAAATGGGGTTAAGCAGTTCTATGACCGATAAACTTTGCCTAAAATAAGTAAGGCCATTACAAGTTTGTTCTAACTTTTCTACTAGTAGAGAAAATTTTTTAACTCGGTTTTGATTTTTGTTTGGATTTATTAGTCCCCTAAACTAAATTAGTTTCAGTCTAATCAATTTTCCACCTTTCAAATGCAAAATCGACCATTTTCATGCAACACGAAAGTCTCTTATTGCCTGATCTCCCTCCTTTAATCTCTCCTAAAATAACGTACATCATGACCCAACCTAGACAATACATATACATATATACACACACACACTCACACAAACATATATATATAATCTTCACCACTATTCCAATTATCTTAAATCTCATCTATTTTTCTCTTCTTCTCTCTTTAGAGTGTGTTTTTGTGTGTTTATATATATGTTTGTATATAGTTTGTTGTAATCTTACTTGTTAATGCAATGGAAGATAATTCCTCAAGCATGATTTCAAGTGGCAAAATGAATACTAATAATTTTCCGGCTTCCATGGAAATTTCGGATTCGAACAACACGAATTATGAAATTCATAAAAGGAATAAGCGTTCAAGACATGAACATCATCACGTTGACTATGCTCCTTCATCGTCAGCCAAGTTCAAAGGGGTTGTGCCGCAGCAAAACGGGCACTGGGGCGCGCAAATCTACGCGAACCACCAGAGGATTTGGCTCGGCACGTTCAAGTCGGAGAAGGTAGCGGCCATGGCCTACGACAGCGCCGCCATCAAGCTCCGGAGCGGCGACTCGCAGAGAAATTTCCCGTGGACTAGCCTCACTATCCAAGAGCCTGATTTCCAAAGCCGTCACGCCGTGGAATCGGTTCTTAACATGATCAAGGACGGTTCTTACCAATCTAAATTCGAAGAATTCGTGAGGACTCGGTCCCAAAGTAAGGCGGCTATTAAGAATACAAGCCATGATCATCATCAAAATCTCAACAAAAATATAAAGGGTGGTCTTGGAGATGCACCATATTTGACAAGGCAACTATTTCAAAAGGAATTGACACCAAGTGACGTTGGTAAGCTTAATAGACTTGTCATCCCTAAAAAATATGCGGTTAAGTATTTTCCTTTCACTAGTGAAGAGATTAACCA
Organism: Antiaris toxicaria; assembly: GCA_035233585.1. Lineage (NCBI taxonomy): Eukaryota > Viridiplantae > Streptophyta > Magnoliopsida > Rosales > Moraceae > Antiaris > Antiaris toxicaria. Next base: position 1,140,806 of record CP141153.1, on the reverse strand, counting down.
TGTGGAAGGAAATGGAGTAGAAGATATGGAGCTAGTTTTTTATGACAAAAAAATGAGGCCTTGGAGATTTAGGTATTGCTATTGGAGGAGTAGCCAAAGTTTTGTCTTCACAAGGGGTTGGAATAGGTTTGTCAAGGAATATAACTTGAAGGCCAATGATGTCATCACGTTTTATGCACGTGACCGGAGCAACGGAGGCCAAAGTTTTTGCTTAATTGATGTAACGCATCATGGGGTTAATGTGGAAAGTAACAAGTGTTTGAATGATAATGAAGGGATTAATAATAATTATTATCATTGTGATAAAATGTTGAAGTTGGAATTGAGGCAAAATTTTGGTCAAGGCACTGAGTGTAAATACAATGAAGAAGGGGTGTCTAAAAAGGTGGAGGTGAAAGGGTTTAGGCTATTTGGTGTGGACATTAAGTGACAAGCCTTTTTTATTAGTCTAGCCATAATTTCAAACCTATCTCAATAAAAAAAGAAAAGAGTTAGAGTTGGAATCTTCATTCTTAATTTAATGTAAAAAATTATATTTTAATATTATTTTTTACTTAAGGCTGTACCTAGTGGAGGGCCTTGTTGTATAGCAATCACACCAAGGTGTCGATTCTTGATTAGAATAGGAATTCTTCATTTTGTCATTCAAAAAGAAAAAAAAAAAAAAAAGGTTTTAGTGGCTATTACTATGTATACTTGGAACTGTCCTTCGAAATTTCAATTACTACAGTGCCTACTATAGAGAAGGATATAAAATCCTTTTCTTAGCTTGCACCTGTGATAAATTTGAGAATTCTCTAGTCAATGTATTTCTGAAATAAAGTATTAATTTGATCTTTTAATGTTAGTCATTTTCTGCTTACCATGACAAATTCCCACGTAATATTGGATGTGTATTTGACACAAGTGGATATGTGGCGAATATGCTGGTGAGGAAACTAGTAATAAGAGGATATAACTGCAACTTGATTTCAGTTCAAATGGAAAAAGAAACGAATTGAAAAAAATGATAAGGACAGGACCATATTGCACCATTCAGAAAGGACTTATCAAATCAAACATTGTGAAAATCTTCTTCCAAGTGTTTTTTAGCGGGATAGAGGATAAGCTGTCTTCCACTTAAACATTTGACTTTTGACTCCAGTTTGTATACACGTAAATATTTGAAAACTAGTTTTTTTTTTTCTTTTGTATATATCCGGACCAAAAGGAGATGATGAATTATGAAATATATTCAGTTTCACTGTATTAATATAATCAAATAAATTGACTGTGAATTAAAAAAAAAAAATTAAAGAGAGATTTAGTATACGGTAGGGCCAAAAGGAGATGATGAGTTTATGGATTTTAGTTAATCATCAGATCTTCTCTCCCCACTACAATTCAGATAATGCCCATAAGAGCCAAGCACAATGTATAAAAGGGTGTTAATAACTTAATATACAAATTTGAAAGGGTCATGAAAAGTTATATTCCAGAGCTTATATATAACGTTCCGATAATTTTTGATCGATTTAGATGTGATGTAATATTATGTGAAATCATATGTAATATATTGTATTTAAAATTTTTATTAATATTAATGACATGTATTAAAAAAATTACTTTACATTAATAATTTAGGGGGCGTTTGGTAAACGCATTGCATTTTGATTGTATTTGAATGAAATTTATTTTTTAAATGTTGTATTTGGTTGAAAAGTATTTGTTTTGTATTTGAATGAAATGTGTGTTTGGATGAAAAGTATTTTAGAGTTGAAAAGTTGATGTGATTGGTAAAAGTAGAGATAAATAGTAAAGTTGAAAAGTTGATGTGATTGTTTTAAAAATGTTTTAAATAGTAATTGTTTTCGTAGCACTGTTATAAAATTTGTGTTTGGTGTAAAATTGTATTGTATTTGAATGAAGTTAAAATGAAATATTTTTGCCAAATGTCCCCTTAATATTACTATATGTAACAGGGTATGCAAATTGTTGGACCCACCAACATATGTTTGTTGCCAAGTTAGGTTTGGCCACTGTATGCGGCATAAATATAAAGAGCTGGACACCACATTTAATGTAGGGTAATTTTATTTATTTATTTTAGTATGTTGTCCGGATTCTTTTCTTTATATATTTTGTTTGGATTTTTTACAAGGGAAAAAAAAGATTTATGATTTTCTCACATCTCTTTCTAATAATTATTTAATAATTATTGAATGAATTCGTTAATCATATCAATATCAATAGAATCGAATGGTAAAGAATTTGATTTTAGATTTTCACGATTATTAAACTCCAGATTTGAAGGGCATTGTTTAGATCTTATCATCATGTCCTCATGGCTGTCCTTTTTAGTTGTTTTCTTTTTCTTTTTCTTCTTTGTCTATTTGTTTGTCCTCTCAAGAATTATACTAATATTGATATGAGAGAGAATATCTGTATGTGTCACGAAGTCAAGAGAGGGACTTCTTTTGTACCAGAAAGAAAACAATGTAGACACATTTTTCTTGTAGTCATACAAATATATATATATATATATAGCAAACATGGATGAAATTAATTCGCAGATGGATTTCACACCAAAAAAAAAAAAAAAGATGCACAAAAACTAATTTGTGAAATTACTCGAAAAAATTGTGAACTAAGCTTTTTTTTTTTTTTTTTTTTCAAGGTGGACTCTTTGGGTATAAGGACAAGGCTGTAATGTTAGATAAGTCATTAGTTTAATTTTACTTACTAAAATTCAGCAGCATTATATTATGCGTCATTGTACATATTTATGCTAATTATTAAAGATATCTCCATGTTTTTTTCTTTTCATTTTTTACTCTCTTGAAGAAATTAGTTGAAGAGTGAGAATCAGACCACAAAAATGATGGAGAACGTATTTGGCGTGTGCATGTGTAGAATGAGTGATCATATTTTCTTTGCCACTTCTTTTTTTTTTTTTTTCTTTTCTTTTGAGCAACAAGGAGCAGGATACCAAAAAGAGATCACAGCTGATCTTCACTTTTTTTTTTTTTGGTTTATTAATACTACTACTACTAATAATAATAATAATTATTTATTTACTACAAGATAGAGAATTTGGTTGTCATACCTCAATAATAATAATAATGATCATCATCATCATCATCATAATCATCATCATCGTCGTCATTTATTTTACTTGAAGATAGGGAATTTGGTTGGCAAACCTCAATAATAAAAATAAATAGGCCATAAATTTTTGTGGTTGCCAAATCACATAGAAACTTAATTTTTCTATTAAAAGTTACAATTTGAATAAGCCATAAATATCTATAAGTGGAAAACTACCATATAATCAATATCTCTGGGTAAGGCAAGGACTAGATAAAAGACATTAACAGCATCTAATTTCGTAACGCATTGATAGAATCATGGACAATAATTTTTCTCTTTATTTTATTTATGTAAGAGGATACAATGGGCCGACACTAAGCAACTTGAGACGTAGCACAAACTTGGAAAAGAAAGAAAAACAAAAAAAAAAACTAATGATATCGGCAGGCACTGCGATACAACCAAAAAAAAAAAAGCACGAAAAATATAACAAAGTATTCAATAATCATACAAAATATGAAGCTCATGCCAAAAAAAAAAAAAAAAAAAAAAAATCTAAGGTAGACTTGCAAATAGTTTCTCGTGTGACACTAATCCATTTTGTGGATTCATACAATGGCCCAGGTGAAAGGTGGGTTGCACTGTGTGTGTGTATATATATATATATAGAAAAAAACCCAAAATAAAAAAACATTTCACCAACATTTTTTTTTTGGCTAAAAAGAAAGCACTATACAATATATTTACTCACCATCATGAATTGTTTCCCCAATCGAAACAGGACATTTGCTTATGGAGCATAGAAACCAGAGTAGAGGATTCGTTTGCCATTTCTCCAACATTTTCTTGTATTAATCCAATTTGATGTTCTGTCTTAACCTCTAAAGAAAATTAAATTATGGCATATTAGGTCTAGCCATTGTCGGTCGGAAACTATTTAATTGACTTTACATTTTATTTGCTTTCTTACAGATATTATCAACTCTGCTTGGCTTTTTACTTTTTAGACAAAAGAAAAGCTTCATTTTTTTTTTTTGGATATATGGGAAAAATACTTTAATCTTGTGCCTTAAAAAAATTCTCTCTTAGTTATTATTTCCCTTGACAAAAATTATTGACTTTGTCAAACAACACTATTTCACTTCAAACTCTACAATCAACAGCAAAATTTAGACGTGACGTTTTTGGCTAAACCCAAACATCACCGATAAGGAGAGGCAAGCGCTATGCTACAAACATTTTTATTTATTTTTTGTTTTATTTATCCCTTAACCTCATTTCCTTTTCTTTTTGATTTCTCTTATTTGGGTTAAATTGGATTTCGAAATCATAAAACCAAAAGATAACTTTACATGAAAAATATTGATACTTCTATTTAGGGTTTCAAAATCATAGAACTAAAAGATAACTTTAAGGAAACATTGATATTTCTATTTAGGGTTTCAAAATCATAGGACCAAAATATAACTTGACATGGGAAACATTGATACTTCTATTTATTAACATTTGAGTTTGAATAAACATCACATGGACACAGTTATCATCTTTATTTTTTTAATGTAATAACTATTTTTTTAGATGTATCACCAAAATAATTTAAAGAAAAAATATGATAACATTAGTTCTCTTTCAAATACCACGGTATCACTAATAAATACCATATTTATAAATAGAAAAACAAATAAATTTTATTCAGGATTCAAATTTTTAACCAAAATTTGTTCTTAACACTTGTGTTCTATAGAAGTAAACTTTTTTTTTTGTCACATCAGTATTTATGAGCTTTCGTTTAGAGCAATTAATGCAAATGTAGAGCACCTATCTTGATTAGTAATGTGCGCACAATGAATACTTTTCAACAGTATTTAAATGCTTTTCAATTGTGAGACCACTAAATGCACATAAAGTGATCTCAACATAAATAAAATAAATATAATGTGAAAAAACTTTACTATAATATGGTCTCTCATGTCAACTATGATTCAGGAGCAACAAAGCTAGTTTGTTTTAAAAATTTTATGGAAATTCATACGAAATTAGTCATATTCAAAGACTGTACTAATACCAAAAATTACTCATCTAAACTTGATTCATAGTATGTTGAGGGTCGTCACTGAGTTTTGAAAACATTCTAAGAGACTCTACAGTTAATTACAGCTCTTTGATCTTTATAAGTTACCTATACTTCTGTTACCAAAAGAAACTTTACTAAATTAGCAAAAATAAATAAATAAATACGGCTTTATGCTAGAATGTTCTAACAAGAAACATAGTTGGTTGCATTACTGACTCAAGAGCATTATATAAAGAAGCTTAGTGGTCTTGTGCTACGTGTGCTTAAGGAATTTTATTAAATAAAAAAGGTGCAATGATGGGGCCAAAAGAGTTGAAATATTCATTCATAGATTCTAGAGAAAGAGAAAAAAGGACTCGTCCGTGAGTGTTTATGTGACGAAGAGTCAAAAAATATTTTTTTTTCTAGAAAGCAAGGTGTCCTAGCTTAATATACAATGAATAGAAAAGTGTGCGAATGCTAGTTTAATATATTAAGTTATTATGGTCTTTTTTTTTTTAATCTCCAAAGCGGTCTTAGTATCTTTTTGTAATTGTTTTTAAAAATTAATAAAAGTAACTATATAGTCACATTTTTTTTTATATCTACAAGTGGTATCAAAGCTAAGTTAACATATCTTTTTAGATTCTTAATATGCTTTATGATTATAGTTTTGACTAATCTTCCACATCAGAAAAGATTTCTTGAGATTGTCATTGAGTGAATTTCTCTATGTTGTGAGTATTATGAGACTCTACAAGTTTGCTATTACTAATATCTTGCCAATAATATGGGTGACTTACAAGTCGTTGGAGGAATCAGAATGTTCAATAATCAAAATTATAATACGTGGTTAATGTGTATGGAGTCAGATCTCCAAGGCCTAGACTTATAAGAGGTTATTGGTGGTAGTGTGACTAAAAAGAAATGTAGATGTTTTGAGAAAATAGAATATCAAAGCCGACAAAATAATGTTCACGATAAGGATCATAGTTGAGGACGAACTATTAAAGTATATTCAAAAGGTGGTGATACCGAAAACACATGAGATACCTTCAGAGTACTCTATCCACAGAGGAATAACGCAAGACTACGTTTCTTGGAGAATGAGTTATTATCAGTTTCGCAATGAGAAATGACGATTAACAAGTACTTTCACAAGATAAAGTCACTCTGTCATGAGATTTTCAAGTTAGATTCTATGACTATTATTTTAGAGTCTAGGATGAGGAGGATAATTATCCATGGATTGAGACCAAAGTTCAAAAGTTTTGTTGTTGCAATACATGTTTAGCCTACTCAGTCGTCTCTGGTAGATTTTGAAAATTTACTGGCAAACCAAGAGACTATGGCTAAATAAGTTAGTGGAGGCTCATTAACACGTAATGATGAAGCTCTCTTCAACAATAAAAATAAACGTCGTTCGAGGCCAAATATGGCTAAAGGATCAAGACGAGGTGATGACAAATCAAGTAGTTGTCAAGGAGGCTCTCAAGTAGAGGGAGCACAGAAGAATGATGGTAAGGGTAATCAGTCTAATAAGAAAAATTTTTATTGCTACAATTGCAGGAAAAAAGGTCATGTTACTAAAAATTGTTACTCAAAGAAAGAATCAATTGAGAGTAACGCAACGACTTCTAAACATGAAGAAAATAGCGAAGATGAAATAGGACGTTGAAGCTGTCATTGCCATTGAAGAAGAAGAGTTGGCTTTCACAACAATCGTGCCATAATGGATTGACTATGAAAAATGATTGGATTGTTGACTCCGGATGCTGAAATCACATGACTGGCAAAAAGGAGAAGTTACTAAATATGACAAAATATAAGAGAGGTCGTGTGGTTATGACGGCTAACAACTCATGGTTACCAATTGCTCACGTTGATAACAAAACCATTATGCCATGCTTTAGCTCTAACCAAGTGCTACTTCAAGATGTCTTCCTAAGTATGAAGAAGAATTTATTTTCAGTAGCAGAGTTAACATCCTTAGGTCATCATGTCTTGTTCAGCTTAAGTGATGTTAAAGTATATTAGAATATCAAGATTTCAGGTACACCGACAATGGTGGGACGTAGGATGGAGTCTCTATGTAATGTTAGTTGAATCGACTTATGTAGACAAGACTCGACAAAATAAAACAATAGATTTATGGCACGCAAGATTGGGACATGTTGACTACGACAAGTTAGAGGTAATGATGAAGAAGGTTATGCTCAAGGGTATACCTCAACTTAAAGTGAGAACAGATACTATTTGTGCCGGATGCCAGTATGGTAAAGTGCATTAACTTCCCCATAAGAAGTCGAAGTTTAGAGCAAAGGCGTCGTTGGAGCTTGTATACTATGATGTGTTCAGACATGTTAAGTAGCCATCAATTGGTGGGATGCGCTACATGTTCACATTTATTGATGACTTCTCAAGGTACGTGTGGGTTTTCTTTATGAAAGAAAAATCTAACACGTTTAAGAAATTTAAGGAGTTCAAAGAAATGACAAAAAGATAAATCAATAAGAGGATCCAATGTTTGTGTGTAGACAATGGCGGCAAATACACCTCAGATGAGTTTGAATAGTATCTACGAAGCTATAAGATCTATTATCAATTTACGTGTGCAAATATGCTGTAGTAGAATAGAGTAGTTGAGAGAAAGAATCGGCACCTTACGGAGACATGTCGAAGCATGCTACACACAAAAAATATTCTAGGTTGGTTTTGGGTTGACGGTATAAAGACTGCTACCTATGTCATCAATAGTAGGGCTGGTAATTTGGGTCACGATACGACAACACGATAAGAAACCCACACGAAATTAGAGGGTTTGGGTTTTCTTTAAATGAGTTTGAGTCAAAACAGATCGAACCATCAAACATATTTAAATAAAGAGTTGAACCCACACGAACCCATCAACCCGCAATTGACACGAAATAACCTATTTAATAAATGGATTATATATGGATTAATACAAACACGACTCATGAATTACATATTTATAATTTTTAATATATATTATATAAATTTTTAAAGTTTAAAAATTTAAAATTCAAAATTTAAATATAAAATATATATTTTAGTTTTTATATGTATATTTTTAGTTTTGTATTTATCTTTTGTGATCCAAATTTAAGTATAGCTTGATTGTGAACTTAATTTGATTGTTATTTAGATGTTTAATAAGTTTTTTTAATGTTAAAATTAATGATAGGTTAGTTAAATTGGTCAATAATAGATTAATTAAATAGATTAATAACAAGTTAGTTAAATAGGACAATAACAGATTGAATGACCCGTTTATGACCCTTTTAATAAGTGGGTTTAGTAGGTATGACACGACAAGTTTATGACCCGTTAAGGGTTTAGCAGACACGACATGTTTATGACCCATTTAATAAACGGGTCATACACGTGTCGTGTCGTGTCAACCCATTTATTAACAGGTCGTGTTCGGATTGTGAATTTTGACACAATTATTAAACGGGTCGTGTTCATGTCGAGTGTATTTGTGTCAACAAACAAATTAGACACGACACAAACATGGCCCGCTGACATGATTTGCCACCCCTAATCAATAGGCTCCCTCAACCAAAACTTGGTTCTATCTCGCCTTTTAAAAAGCTATGGGATATTAAACCTACAGTGAGTCATTTTTGAGTGTTTGGTTGTATATACTATGTGTTGTGTTGAAGCACCTACACATGAAGTTTTATAAAAAGGTGGTCCAATGTATCTTCCTAGGATATGACGGTCAATAAAAAAGGTGGAAATGTTGTGATCTAGTCATTGATCGTTGCTATATATCAAGAAATATGGTGTTTGATGAGGCATCTTTATGGTGGTCTCTACAAAAGGAGAAGTTGCTAGATTATGAAGAGATCGGGGATCAGCTTCAATAGAAAATAGGAAAGACTGATCGTTGCTATATATCAAGAAATATGGTGTTTGATGAGGCATTTTTATGGTGGTCTCTATAAAATCAGAAGTTGCTAGATTCTGAAGAGACCAGGGATCAGCTTCAGTAGAAAATAGGAAAGCATATTGTTGAGGTATAACCAAATCCTGAAAAGGAGTTGGAAGATAAAGATGATGAAAACTGAATGGCAATACAAAGTCCTTGGTGTTTATAAGAGACTAGTAGAAGAAGTTGAGCCAAGTAAAGAAAGAATAACAAGTCCACAAACACAACTTAGGAGGTCAACTAGAGTACGGAAGCCAAATCCCAAGTATGCAAATGCAACTGTAGCAAAAAAGACAAACTTGAACGAGAGAAGTAATACAAAGTCCGAATTGGAGGGAGGCCATGAAAGAGGAAACTGCTGCACTAACATGAGACTTGGTGCAGAAACCGAAGGATGTAAAACCTATTTCATGCAAATGGGTATACAAGATAAAGACTCGTCCTTATGGATGGATCAAGAGATGCAAAGCTCTATTAGTTCTCTCAGTAACATAGACTAGAGTACAATGAAACATTTAGTCTAGTGACAAAGATTTCTACTATACGAGCTCTATTGGTGCTTGTGGCAAGTAAAGCCTAGAAACTCTAGCAAATAGATGTAAAAAATGCCTTCTTACATGAAGAGCTAGATCGTAAGATCTATATGATTCAACCAAAAGGATTTGAAAGTGAGGTTCATCCTATCTACGTCTATAAACTAAAAAAGGCACTTTATAGATTAAAACAAGCTCCAAGAGCATGGTCTAGTAAGATTGCAAAATTCCTAACCCAAAGTGATTATTTAATGGCACATGCAGATTTAGCTTATTTGTTAAGGCTAAAGAAGGCAAGTTAGCAAGTGTGGTGGTATACATTGATGACTTAATCATTATTGGAGATAACGAAGGAGAAATTTATCGAACAAAGGAAAATCTATTAGTCCATTTCCAAATGAAAGAGCTTGAGGAACTTAAGCACTTCCTTGAACCAGAAGTTGATCAAATGAAGAAGGGGCTGTTTCTTTTCCAGTAAAAGTATGCAAAGGAACTTAGATTGGATTTGTTAAATTTGAAAAAAAAAATTCGCAATTAGATTGAATAATGGATAGAAAAAAATGGTTTCGATCCAGTACCCACCCTTACAATATTTTAAGCATATTAAAAAGTGTATTTCAATGCTTTTCTACTTTTAGTTTATGGGAAAGTATGAGACCACTAAATGCATATTAAGTGATCTCAACATAAATAAAACAAATAGAACCAGAAAAAACTTTTCTATATATGTTATCTTCTGTCTACTATGATTCAAGAACTTTATAGCTAGTTTGTTTTAAAAAGTTTACCTAAATTCACACCAAATTAATCATATTCGAATACTATACTAATGTAAAAAGTTACTCATCTAAGAATTGAGGGTTTATGTGCAAATAATAAACTCTAGAACATGGAAAAGATGGCCTTTACATGTACACGGGACTTTGCCTATTGCCCTCGCAAGGTTTCAATGTGGGATTAATTCTTTAAACATAAAAGAGCTAGCCACGCAACACAACTTTATATCCATATGCATACGTCCATTTTAAAACTTTTCTGCAATCAACTATCTGCAAATAGATAGGAGTTACTGACTAAAACAATATTTTAGTTATAAAATTAAGAAATTCATGAAGCTTTATGTACCTAAAGCCGGACCACTGTCATGAACTTCAGCTCTAAGAGGCTTTGATAACAGCGTCCCCACAATCCGCATGCATTTTTTTTAAATCTCGATAATAATTGAAAGATCAGTTTTTTTTAGTAAACTATCCAATTTAATTAAATTATCAAATTAATTAAATTACCAAAAACAAAAATATAAAAAAAAATATAAGTAATTGAACGAGATTTAGTCAAATGTACTCCACAAGAGCTAAGGCACAACTATTAAACAATCCACTAATCAAATAGATTATAAGTAATAACAGGTTTAAACTATATAAAGACTCACTTTTTTTTATTATTGTCAATCGTCTTGTAACAAGTACATGGATTTATTCAGCAAGCACTGCCTGTTTTCAATGTCTACTTTGTTAAACTCCCTTCAATCTGTAGATTGTCTTCTCTCGAAAATTCTAAATTCTTTTCCTGAAAAAAAACGTTGAACACGAACGTCTCAACCAATATGCATGAATAACTCTACATGTGCCTACCAATGCATCCAACATGACACATTATATGGAGTTGCACGAAATCCTACTGCTCTGTACTTCAAAAAATCTTCAGATGATCTTTGGCATGTATTCGTTGAGAAAAACGTAAACTTCGAAATGAATTTAAATTCTAATTCAATGGATTGAAAATCCTACTTAAATTAAAATTTCTTCATTTAAATCAACTCCCAGATTTGCAATTATCCAAACCATGTTCATATTTATATTTTCCAGCTGCCAGATAAACTTGAATTTTCTCAAATAATTTCCAGCTTAGCAAATTTTTTTGAATCTCTAAATCTGTTTCAGCGATCTTGCGTAGCTGTTGAAACTGGTGCTGCATCATGACTATAATACACTGCTCGACTAAAAACAGTTTTTGATTTTTTTTGAATCTATTGCCATAAATATTAAGTAAAAAACCTAACAATAATTAAACTCTACAATTTAATATGTGTGATTGTGTGTATAGGAGACAAGTGTCTTTGCCGGTCAGCAAGGCACACAATTATCAAGATTGATATGATTCAAAAGCTTAGAAACAAGGTAGTGACTGTAGTTTGATGCTCAAGGATTATTTCAAATGTCAACTTCTCGAATGGTTAGGAATTAGCAATGATTTATTACCGTTGTAATGTGTAGCCATCGAGATGTCGTTTGTACTTTATGCTTCCAACACAGGACAACAAAGTCTAGCATAAAACGATATATCATATGTTACTATTCTTGTAGCATTGTACAATCAAGCAGCATATCGTTTTTTAAGTGTTGGGGGTCAAATTTCTTCCCTTAATTTTTATCGTAATCATGTCAAATGAGTTGAGACAAAAAAAATAAAGAAGATCTAAAATTAACGAAAAATCAGTTAATTAAGAGAGAAAAATGACTCTATCAGTAAAAGTTAAATAGGTTATGATAAACTCCTTACTTTCTAAAGAAGGTGTCAATATGGGCTTTACACCTCTAGGAGTTAATGATGATGCTTCTAAGTATTAGAGAAGACTGATTCATGAATTCCTCTACTTCTTGGAACCATACACGCCTTGTAAAGTTGTCTTCACCTCATTGAGCTAGATCCACCTCATCAAGTTTTGTCTATTCCCCCTTGTTAAGTCGTGTTTGCTTCTCTTTTGATCACTCTAAAAAATAGAGCTATTTTAGCATATTTACACTTATATTTTTGTTATAATCATAAAATTTAATTTAATTTTGCCCTTCAAAATTATTATATTTCCTTAATTATGTTGGTAAATTTGGTATTATGGGCAAAAATAGCAATTTGGAGCTTAAGGCTCTGTTTGGTACATGTGTCGTATTTGTATTGTATTTAAATGAAATGCATTGAATATAATTTGTATTTGAAGAAAAAGTATTTATATTATATTTAAATACAATGTGTGTTTTTGTGAAAAGTTTTTGAATTGTATTGTAATAATGAATAGTAATGTGATGGGTAAAAACAAAGAAAAAAAAGGAAGAAAAAAAGAGAATATGTGATATGATTAGTAAAAATAATCAAATAAATGAAATAATAAATAATGATTATATTAGATTTGAAATATGATATATATGGTATTTAAATAAAATATTTTTATATTTAAATAAAAATTATATTATATTTAAATATAATATAAATATAGCCTGCGTATCAAACGCACGGTTTAAATCGAGTCAAAAGATGAATAAATTGCTAAGAGACTTTCGGACATGATTTTTTCCTCATTCTCGCATGTCGCATGCCCCTCAGGCGCCAATTTCAGCCATCAGATCATCTTCCCAGCAGCTCCAGATCGCGTGTGCATCACACTCTCCTAACAAGCTAGTTATCCAGCGCCACCTGGCCCTCTTCAGCGTGCACCAAACCAATTGCGCCAAGTGCTTGCATGCGTGGGGCCTCTTAAGGCTATTTGGCATCAGATGGACAGCCGTTTTGCAATAAAAGAAAAAGGAAGGGAAAAAAAAAAAGGGGGGGGGGGGGGGGGAGGGGAGGGAGGTGTGGGTGGGTTTTGCAATAAAAGAAAAGGTAAGGAAAAATAACGGGGGGGTGGAGAATTTTGGAATGAAAGGAGGCTGGCTTTCGGCTTAGAGGCTGTAAAATGGGGTGCTCTCGAGCTTCGTGCTAGGCCATCCAATATTCCTTGGTCAGCGATTTTTCTAGGAGAAAAATAGTCGAGGATGAAGGAAAAAAATATTAGGATTAGGAATTAGTATTTAAAATTTTTATTTAATTTGTGTTCTTAGGTTTCATTTTTATTTATGTTTTGAATTTTTCTTTTAGGACTAAAATTTAGTCGGATTTAAAATATTTGAATTTTTTTAGATTTAATTTATTGATGTTTATTTTAATCCTATGTTGAGTATTTTATTATACTCTTAATGTGTGTAAAAGTCTGATGATCTTTTACATAATTTGTAATTTAATTTGAGATTGAGAAGTGATAATTAGATTAAATCTTATTTAATTTATTATGAGATTTTCATAAGTGTAAAGATAGTTACGAGACTCATGCAACACTTTGAATTTTTTTGGTCCTGATGAATCACGATAAGTTCTGGAAAACCTAGAGCTTTCTTTTTATGGTTTTCTCATATTTAATTTTGTGTTTGCTTTTTCATTAGTTTTTCAGTCATTTAAATAAAATTAGAGTTAATTTAATTTCGATACTTAGTAACAATAACTCTCGTGAAAATGATACTTTATTTATCACTTTATTTCTTATTAGTAGTATTGTGCACTTGCAATTTTCTCACAACAACCCTTGTCGAGTGTGTTTGCTTCACTCCCATTCAACCATCTTTGCCTCAAAGAACTCATCTAGCTGTCTTGACCTTATCGAGCCAGATCTGCCCTAACCTAGTCGAGTCATCTCCGTCTTGAAAATCAACAAGCTCTTTTTACCTTATGTAATCACTTGGACCTCGACATGCCTTTAGGAGTCAACCATAATGCAAGTAATAGAGCTTCCAAGTAGAGAAATCACTTACTAGTTGCCATAGATGGGCTCAAATGGCTCTAGCTTGAGGATGCAGCGAGTTTCTTGGTGGCTCCAAGGAGGCAAGGTGATGGTTTTATAATATTATCCCAAAAATGTTTAAATTTTTCAAAACAATTTGAATTGTCCAGATATCATGAAAGTTCTTTATTTAAACTCGTGTCATTCTTTTTAAGAAGAATTGGATAAATACAAGAAACCTAATCACATTCAAAATATGGTAGCACTTTTAAATTTCAAATAAAGGAAATCTGATTTATCGAGGGCGAAGCCAATCTTACAAATAGATAAAAGATTATTCATGTATGAAGATAGATTATATTGTGCTAGTTTACTTTATGCTCTTAGCATCCTATATACTTTTCTCCGTAAAAAGTAAAACCCTAGCACCATAGAGGATGTCATCCTTTTGATGAGGGTGAAATTCTATAAATTTTGTGCTTCTTTATTTATTGTCTACATTTTATTTTATTGCTTATTTGTAATCTCCGTTATAATGACATTAGATCAGTCATTGACCTTAAATACAAATTGACCATAGATTTCACCGTCTACATTTAAGTCTTAATGAAAACGACAAATCGTTTATTATGCGTTACTCTAAAAAGACAATGGAATTCGTAGATGAAGAACATTCGTTTAGTGTTTTATCAGACAAATGACATGTAATTTTCGAATAAACGACATTAATATTTCCCTCCACAGATAATATGACGTTTTATAACTCAAACGACTGCATAGACTAAACTAAAAAGGCATGTCGTTTGACCTTCAAACGGCCGTAATTAGTATAGAAAATGCAAGTCGCTCTAAAATTTATACAAGACTATTTCCAATTCCCATTGACATTAGATGCCTCCTTTTGTAATTTAAATACTAAAATAATAATATCATTTTAAACCAAAAAGGACAACTTTCATGTCAAATGACACACGTCATGTCGTTTTTTAATTAACAAGGCATAAAAGTAAAACATCCAAAATGTCTGCTGAAATTAAACTCATAAAATTGCAAATTTCCGGAAATAGATAGCCAATGGAAATAAGATAGCATTTCAGCAATTACCACGACATTTCTTCCTTTTGTCTGAGACGACAGAAATCCCTTTATTCACGACTGTTGAGGCCGTTGATACTAGAAGTACCACTACTGTTTCCTGCCGTCGCCGTAGCTACAGCGGCAGCCCTCTTCTCTTCTTGCTTACGATACTTTATTCCACAAGCATTACACAGACTCTGTCACATGTAACAAAAATCAGCCATGGGAGATTTTTTTTTGTTTGACTATATATGTTATATATATATATGTGTGTGTGTATGTGTGAAATATTTAAGAAAAAAAGGAAAACCCGTGATACTTTGGCGTTATATCTCATCAACGACGTATTAACTTTGAATCAGTTCCACTAGTCTTTATATGACTAGGATCACCTGTGTGTGCTATCTTTTATTTATCCTTGTCACAAGTTGAACAAGTTTTGTGTATAATATTTCAATGTTGTATCTTTATCTAAAAATAATAATAACGGTGCGCCTACTCAACAATAAAAATTTGGAGACATAAAGTGTGTGAAATAAACCTTGGGGCCGAGAGGACCTCTGCGCCACATGGGAGTAGTCTGAGTGCGGCAGTTAGGGTTGGAGCAGCTCTTATTTGCACCATCACCATCAATAACATGATCCTCTACTGCCAGTGCCACTTCTTCTTCTTCCTCACCCGCATCCATCACCGCCCGATCATGATGATCATAATCGCTGCGCTGCTAGAGGAAAACGTAGATGAATAAGCACTTTTTGAACACTTATTTGAAAACAATGTTTGAAATTTATATTATCTAGAAAAATGACGTGTGACCGTTATAATAAGTTGATTGACTCATTCAGTTAATCAACAATAGAGGTAAAAATATATTCTGATGCCAATCAATTAGTGATCGATCAATAAGATAATCTATATGAAACTGATTGATTATTACATCAAAAATGACTATTTACCTAATTTAAAACCTTCAGTCATTAAACAAAAATAGCTTAAAAAAATGCCATAAGAGTAACTGATATATATTTAACCCTAATTTCCAAAGAAACAAAAATTGAACGTTTGAATCCGTACAGGACAACATCACATGAAAGACCTAATGAACCCCATTGATAATGAGATTACGATTTGTTTCTATATGGAGCTATTCAGTATAGAGTCAGATGGCGCTGTCTTGTAACATAGTTACAGAGTCGGTACAGAATCAGTGCCATACCTAGATAACATTAAATCTTAAATTAACTTTTTTTTTTTTCTAAAGATGATTGGTTCCAAGTAATTTAATAGCCCGTCGTTGTGAAACTGACACAGTACTGGCCATTTGGAGAAGTTGTTGTTATTATTATTATTATTATTACTACTACTACTACTTATGTGCATATGTGCCTTGTACAATTAAATTCCTTGCTGAACATTGAAAAATTATATATAGGCCATAAAAAAAATATCATCATTGATTGTTTAAAATGAAACTTAATAACTTATAACAATTACTTTTCCAAAAAATATATATAAGTATTCCAAAAAAAAGTTAAAATTCTATTTCACAAAAAAAGAGAGAGAGAGAGAGAGAGAGAGAGAGAAAGAGATGCGTTTGTTCATGTGTGTGTGCTTATAAAATTAATCTCCTGAACTTTTCTCGAACAAATCAGGAAACTTTGAAGCAGCCTATTGTTGTTGTTCGTTAAGGCTGCAACATCTTTAATTAATATGTATGATTAATAACTACCAGAATGTAATTGACTCATGAACATCATAAATCTACAACATATATAAATGGATAATTAGTATTTAGAAGCAAGGATAGAAATATACACATATATGTATATATATATTAATACCTGAACAACATTAGCACTAATACTAATGTGAGAGCCATTGAAATCGGCAAGACTAGCTTGTTGAGGGCCGAAGACATCAGAATTAAGTGATTGACTAATATTAGTCGGATTATTGTTGCAGTAATCACGATTAGGCAAGCCTAATCTCAGGGTTAGGTCCACGAAACCTGCTCGATTGGGGTGATTATCATAGTGCAAGTTCTTCATTTTAGATGCGTGTTGAATCATCTGGAAACGATCCATCAACTAAACTTGGCTTGCAAAGTAGTAATGAATTGTATTCAGTTTTTTGATAACCAAAATCTCAGTATTAAGCTTTATAGCATGCAAAAGTAAAACGAGAAGTAAAAAAATTTAAAAAAAAAACGGTGAATAAAATGTTAAACTGTTTAAAGACAAAGACAGTAGTACCGATTAATTAGTCAGTGATCCACACGAGCAACACATGAGATTTTAATTAGACAAAGGCTTACATTATTGTAACTGAAGAATTATTTGATGAGGGTGAACCTGAAAAGCCTGACACAAAACTACATATACAGCCAATATTACACGCGATTGTTGGTAAGATTGGACAACCAATCACATCGTCGATTGAGAAACTACTAATGGAGATGAGAAAAATAAACAAATAAATAAATAAAGGAGATCAGATAAGGTCATAAGAATATGTTTACACACATTATTATACAAAACAAAGAAGATTGGGAGTTCACTGTACATAATGTTTTTCCTTGACTGTCCCTTAGGGGCACTTTTACGAAATTACCTTTGGACGTTATGCTTAGGTTTGGTTATTACCGGGGGCTCTTTGGTCTTTTCACTGATTGGAAGAGTTGTTTTTACAGATCTGCCCTTATAGCTATGTCTAGACCTAATTTGTGTGCCGGTCTTTTGGTCTTTTCATAGTCCCCCTTAGATTTACTTGCATGTCCTTTTGCCTTTTACTTTTGAGCCCTCTTGCTGTTGGGTTTTTGGTCATTTTACCTAGCAAAACCCTATATGGCAGCTTTGTCTCTTCCTCGACTTTACTCCCAGATCTCCCTTTCGGCTGCTTCTTTGTGGTTGTTCTTTTTTTTTTTTTTTGTGTCAGTATTTGATTTTCTCTATTCTTTCTCTTTCTCTTCCTCTCTTCGTAAACTACATAAATGTTAACATAGATTACAATAATAATATATTTTATTGTTATAATACCAAAACTAAATAACAAAATCATTAGTAAAATGAATACTGATTAGGTAATTAACTAGCTTATAACTAACATATTATTTATCTAACTATTTAAAAATTTAGATTTCCTTGACTTTTCTAACTTTCTAATTTAAACATCATCTATATTGCAGCAAAGACGAGCAGCAAACAAAGGACAAATAAAAGCTGTAATACAAAAATTTAACTTCTGCCATTATATAAATATTCTATAAAAGCATATATAAGAAATATTATGCTACAATAAATTGTAATGCAATATATTGTACCACAACAATGCTTTGGTCATGGATTATCACTATATGCATGACACACAAAGCTATATAAAGTTAAAATAGATAATTATTTACAAATAAGAACATAAGATACTGATAACTCTATAAAATAAAGTTACTTTACCATTTTTTTATACATAAAAATTAGCTTATCTTTGAAAATTTTATCTGTCTATTTTTTGGACTTATTTTGTTTTGTTTATTTTAATTTAGATTTTTATAAATTTCATAAAGTTTTTATTTAATTTTTATTTATTTTATCTTATCTTTTTTCTTTTGGTAATAATATATTAATTAAGCTTAAAATTAAATATTTTTAATGAGTTTACCTATATAATTTTACTTTGAGAATATCTAATTTTAACACTTTGTTTTTCTACAACATCAAATTAAGGTGAAAAATTCATGTATTGGAAATAGGTCCCACCAGATATCATTATTCATGTCAGGAAACTATGAAATTAACTGATCTTGTTTGATCTTTTTACCGATACGAGTATTTAAAAAATAAAAGCTCCAATTGGAGGTCGTATGAAGAAATTATGATAATTTTTAAAACTGGATCAATAAAAAGACAGTACACCTAAGATCACATGAGCTTATTTTCTTTCAGTCCAATAATGACGTGACACATGACGGAGGCTAAAAAGAAACCAATAAGAATATGATACATGGCATTCTCTTGATTTTGAAAAATTAAAATCAAGCTTATCATATACCCTACTATACTAGATATTTCCTAATCTCATACACCAACTGTAACTACTATAGTTTATGTAGCAAAGTTTAAAAACTATGCATTGACTACTATAGCAAGTTTGAAATTTTTGTATTGTATGTGCACCGATTCTTATAGTAAGAATGAATATTTTGTGTTGATGTTAGATGGAATAGTGGAAAATTATGCATAATAACTCTATAAAATAGAGTTATTTTATCATTTTTTTATGCATAAAAATCAGCTTATCCTTGAGAGTTTTATTTATTTATTATTTATTTTGATTTCTTTTGTTTAGTTTAATTTAGATTTTGTATAAATTTTGTAAGATTTTTCTTTAATTTTGTTTTATTTTAGTAATAATATATTAAATAAGTTTAAAATAAATATTTCCAATGAGTTTAACTATAGATTTTATTTTGAAAATGTCTAATTTTAATATTTTCTTTGTCTGCAATGTCAAATTGTGATAAAAAAATTCATGTGTAGGAAGTTGGTTCCATCGGACGTCACTATTAATGACAGGAAAACTATAACTTGACTTGTTTTGTTTTGATCCTCTCATCGATACAAATATTATAAAGGAAAAAATAACTCAAATTAGAGCTCGTATGAAGACGTTACGAAAAATTCTAACTTCGAATCAATAATGAGACAGTTGGAACTCATACGTAATTACTTTTTCGTTTTTTCATTTTTCTTTTTCTTTTTCTTCCTTCTCTCTTCTTCGGTGCCAAACTTCTATGAGCCTGCCATGTATACGTGAGCTAAAATCACATGTAGCATACGCTGCCTGATCCTATTCCCATGTGGTTTGGTGGAATAATGCCAGTTTGTGGCCTATAAAAGGTAGAAAAAAGGAAGGCAGAAGGGAGCAAAGAAGAAAGGCGAGGAGGAAAAAGGGAGCATAAGGCAGAGAAATATGTAAAAGCAAATCTGTCGAGGCAGAGAAATCTGTAGAAGCAGATCTACGAGAGTAAGAGATGCAGTGTAAAAAAAAAGAGCTTTTTATGAAGTTTTTATATATATTCTTTTCTTTAATTTAGTTTTATTTTAATCTCAATAAAAAGATGAGTCTCTAGAGATTCTGTCTATACCAATATATATATATATTCTTTTTTTTAGTTTAGTTTTATTTATTTTATTGTGTTATTTTATTTTTTATTATGAATTAAATAAATTTTTGTTAAGAATTAAGATATAGCCTAATTATAATGATTTAATTAAATTAAGCAAATTGTTATGATTGTCATATTTGTTGACATATTTATTCTTAAACTTAATGTTTTCAAATTTTTAACTAACTTTTGAATGATTTGATAAATAAAATGAAACCAAGAGGATATTTTTGTGACATGAATCTAGAATAAATATTATAAAATTTGAAATAGAATAGAAATATATTTTTCTATTTTGTGTATGATCATATTATTAACTACCACAAATTTTTTAATAAACACTTTTTATAATTGAATTCAGATTCGTATTTTTTGGTACTTACATATATAGTATTGTTTATGTGTTTAGTATTATTTGCATACACAATACTATTCATATATATGACACTATTCATATATATAGATTTAAACATATATGGCACTATTTGCGTATACGATACTATTTATCATGAATTTTAATTTATAAATCCTTTACATAAATTTAATTATAAAATTGTAGAATTTCTATTTAACTTGAGAAAAATACATTGATCATTAACAAATATGAATATAAAATCATAATAATATACTTATATAAAATTAAATATGATTAATTATATTGAAAACATAATTCTTAACATCTGCATGTTTGTTTACGTGTTATCAATTTATGTTTGTTTATTTTTTGTAATTTTATTTTATTTATTTAATTTTACAATTGTAATATTTTTTTGGTCACTCAAATAGAGTTAAAGTTAACTAATTTTGGTACTTAATAATACTATTTTTGTAAAAACAATACTAATTTATTAATCACTTTATCATTTTTTTGATTCGTGCACTTGCGAAAATTCATAACAATAACTATAAAAAACCATTTTAGGGGAAGCTTGATGACACAACAAAAATGGAGAAGAAATAGATATAGAGAGAGTT
Organism: Antiaris toxicaria; assembly: GCA_035233585.1. Classification (NCBI taxonomy): domain Eukaryota; kingdom Viridiplantae; phylum Streptophyta; class Magnoliopsida; order Rosales; family Moraceae; genus Antiaris; species Antiaris toxicaria. Next base: position 1,119,395 of record CP141153.1, on the reverse strand, counting down.
AGAGTTAGAGTTAGAGTTAGAGTTAGAGTGTATAAAAATAAATAAATCTTCCTATAAAGCTAAAAAAAAATTTCTTTTCTCTTATTAAGTTTTGTTTTAAAATGAGGAGTTTATGAAGATTCTTCCAGTGTAAATATCAAGTATCCATTCTAAACATCCTTTCTTTTATCTTTATTTTATCATTATATTTAATTTATTTTGTTGTGTTATATTATTTTTCATTATGAATTAAATAAATTTTTGCTAAGAGTTATGATGTAGTCTGATTATGATGATTTAATTAAATTGACCTTGTTATTATGATTGTAGTGTTTATTGGCGTATTTATTCTCAAATTTAATGTTTTCAAATTTTTGGCTAATTTTTGAATAATATGAGGAACAAAATGAAAATAAGATGAGATTTTTGTGATATGACTCTAGAATAAATATCATAAAATTTAGGATAAAATAGAGATACATCTATCTATTTTTATAAAGTCATATTATTAACTAACACAGATTTCTCAACGAATACTTTTTATAATTGAATTTGGATTCATATTTTTACTGTTTATATATACGTTAATATTCATCGTGAATTTTAATTTATTAATCCTTTATATAAATTTAATTATAAAAATATTAAATTTATGTATAATTTGAGAGAAAGTACATGAAGTAAAAAAGAATAGTTGATCTTCAACAAATATGAACACAAAATTATTATAATATACTTAAGTAAAAAATTAAATCTGATTAATTAGTATAAAATAACAATTTTTAACAACTGTATGATTAATTGTTTTTTATGTTTATTTATTTTTGTAATTTTATTTATTTATTTTAATTTTTCACGTGTAATATTTTTCGGTTGCTCAAACAAAATTAAAATTAACTAATTTCGATATTTAAGAACACAATACTCGTAGGAATAATACTTTTCTTATCACTTTGTTATTTTTTAAATTTGTGCACTTGCAAAAATTCACAACAATTACAAGTGAAATGCACAAGGATGCACCCAAAATTTCATAATGAAATAACAAATTTCAAAATTTGGCATCCTTCTTACATATACAAAGGGTCACCCGTGATTACACATGCTTATATTATATTATATTATATATATTTATATATAAATCTACCTATCTCACTAGCTATTTCTCTCATAGTATTAAAAAACAGAAAATTTACCTATTTCACTACTAGCTATTTCAACAAATAAGAATATGAGTAAAACATAGTAAGAAACTCTACACTTATATAAAGAGTACTGTGTTTTCTCAAATAAATAGAGAATATTGACCAATAATCAAGATCTATATCCTTTATACAAAAAAAAAAAAAAGGAAAAAAAAAAGGCAGTTCCAAAGCCTTGTTAGAAGATCAAGATGATAAACCAGCTAGCCATTTAGCCAGTACAAAACGGCAAATCAATATTAAGAGAAATTCATACCAAAACAAAAATTCACAAAGATCCCTCTGCCCACTCAACAAAAAATGGTAAACTATGATTAGATCAAAAGCCTAGACAGATTAAACTATGATAGGAATGTGAGATTATCTAATAAACTGAGCAATGTGATGTATAATGAGAAGTAATGTTCAATTACTTCGTTTGATGTTGTGTTTTATATTAGAATTAAGGCCACATTTATAAAGAGAAGCTTTCAAAGTGCTTTTTCATCATCATCATCATCACCAAACAAAGTCTTAAAATGTTATATTAGAAATAAATAAATTAAGTACAAGCTAAAAAATGAACAATGATAAAATACAAGAATTAAGATTTCTTTTTCTCTCCCTCTCAAACTTCTCAAATACTATGGTTTATTATTATCTTTTTATGTAGGACTCCTGCAGCTGCTGCCGTCAACGAGGACTCAGTCGGAGCAAACCATAGCAATGTTGCTAGTATCCTAGTCTGATGAGGACTTGGTCGGAGTAGGCCACAGCGACGTTGCTGGTGTCCTAGTCTGACAATGTTGTGGTTAGCGAGAATGATCGATATTTGATGATGGACAATCTAGGATCCTACGAGACATCAATAATCTAATAGTTAGTAGTAATCTCTTACCTTTAATGAAGCCTGATTGCATCCTTCGAGTAGCGGCATAAGACAGAGTGGTTGTTATACATAAGCGAGAATTTTACAGTTAATGGTATTTCCCTTTTTTTTTTGTGTTTTTGTTTTAGTTTTATAATAAATGAGGTACTTCCCACACTTTTAGTTTGTATTTATGTTTATATTTTGCTCGAGCTGTTTTTCGATGGTATCAGTATGTTATTTCCGTTAATTTTAAGGTTAGGTAGAGTTTGTTGCGGTTTTGTTCTACGAGTGATCACTGTTTCTCGATCAATCAAAATATTCCATTAATTATATGTATGTTTTTAAAAAGAGCTTTATACATGCTCGATTATAAGATTATCAAGAAATTCAATGAATTTTCCCATTATCAGATCTTAACTTATGTCTACGTTATTGAGTTTCATTAGATTTTACTGATGAAATCGATATGTTGAGAATTGTGTCTTTTATACCATAATATTTTTTTCATCTTTCATATTGATATTTGTATCTTTTTTTAATTTGAATAATAATTTCCCTTAAAAAAAAAAAGAAAGAAAATGAACAATAAACGATGATTAGGATGTTATACAATCATCTTATGAAAATTGTACGACCATGGTGATCATCAGATGGGCTTCCAATTCAACACAAAATATCAGAAATTTGTAAAGGAATTAAGAAGACACTATTGCCCTTATACAATGAATTATTTACATAGATATCTAAATTGAAGATATTAAATTAAAATATGTCTATTTTTTCTTTTATTTACATTAATATATCAAATAGTACTTATAATGACGACATTACCCTTTATAAAGAATAAAAAATTAATATATAAAAAAATGAAACTCAAAAAATAGGAATAAAAAACATTAAAATAAATATTATATAATTGGTTTTATTGTATTAGTATTTTGATTTTGTATAAAAGGAAATTTTTAATTTTTTGAATAAATAATGATATAATAAGTACACATTAGATTTTATATAATAGGTAAATTTGATTTTATTTACTTAGTTTATTCTAAAAAAGGTATGATATGATTTTATAAAGAATTAAATTTTCTCATAAAGATGTTATTGATTTGATTTGTAGTAATTTGTATAAATAATATTTTTTTGTGAAGAATCTAAAAGGCTTTGTTATAGTAATCTTTTTTTTTTTCCTTTGAGTTGTATAAATATAATATTTTTTTTGATTTTTTAGTGGTCGACATAAATAACAAGGTTTTTTAAATAAAGAATTCACTGATTTTCTATAAAAAAAAAGTATGAATCGATATTAATAGTAATTAAATTTTGTTGATGTGTGATTTTTAGTGGTCAACATAAATAATAAGTTTTTTTCATAAAGAATTCATATTTTTTATAAAAAAAAAAAAAAAAGCTTGAATACTTTGTGTTTGTGTAATTTTTCCCATTTTAATTTAATTTTAATTATCTTTATCGTAAATAATTTTTATGATGTATTTTTTGTCTTATCGAAGACATTATTTTTACAGTAAATATATTATATTTATAATAATTCTATTGATGTTATTAAAATTAAAATCAAAAAAGCTTTATCAAAAGTAACGATGAGTTGTAATAAAAATCATTATATTAAAAAAAAGGAAAATTTTTGAATAAAAGAAGAATAATATTAATTATGATAAAAGTATAAAATAGGTACTACATATATTTATTTTTTTAAAAATAGATATTTATACAATAATATTAAAAAACAGACATATTTTAAAATGAGATCATGAAAATAGATTTTTTATATAATTATTTATTGTACAATTGCATTTGTGCAAGTTCAAGATGTACCCAAATGGCAATGAACCGTCTCGAACTTGGCATTTATTTATTTATTTTGAAAAGAGAAATTTTATTACACTCATTAAGAAGATATAAACACGTTAAATAGAACAAAGAAGCCCACATTATTTGAGATAAAACGTTTTATTGAGAATGAATCTATCAGTAAATTTTGATAATGCTCAAACAATAAGGTGCATGTCGAAGCTTGATAAAAAGAGAAATACCTCGGCATATTAAAATTGAACACATATGAGGTTTTTATTGATAAAATTCCAACGATGAATGGAATATTCATAATGATTAAGTGTCAAAACTCAATAGCACTTGGATTACCAGCTACTCCATATAATATAACTCTAGTTGGATAAAAACATAACCAAGATTCCGATCTAGCAAAAAAAATATCCAACGCTGAAGGTAAGGAAACTACCTCCATTATTTGAAGAGAAATGCAATAAAACCCGCATAAAAGATGGTGAAGAAATAGCCATTATTACCCACAATACAAAACATATAATTAATTACATAGAAAGAGTTACTACCGATAAATAACTGCGTGCGTCATTAGGAGAACTGGACAACTAAACTCAAGTTGTTGTAAGACCTCCTTAGTGCTTGACAAACACGTGCCTTTGACAACTATAATGCACCTAGCTAGACAGCTCGCCACGCTACTGGGGAAAAAAAAAACCCAAGGACGCTTGCTTCCCACTAGCCACACACGATCTCTCGCTATCCGAGCACGATATTTATAGTAAAAAAATCTAGCATATTGCTATTAAATATTTGTTAAACCAAATGAATTAAGCATTGCCATTACAATTAATGTTTAACCTTTTTATTTTGAATTTTTCACCATTCTTTTACATTAGTTATTGTTTTTAAAGTAAATCATATATACATGCATATATATATATATATAATATAAATTTATCCATAAGTGGTTATTCGTTATTTGAATCCTATAATTATTAAAGGGCATTGAATTTGTAAAACTCATTAAATGTGATTTTCGAAAGGCAACCTGTTATTAATCTGCAAATATGATTTTTTTATTTTTCTATTTAAATAAAATATAAATAAAAAATAAATTTTTTTATTTTTGAATTTCATTCTTTAATTTATCTCCGTTATGGAATAGGTTTTCTTCTTTTTTTTTAAATCTCATTTCCATTCCAGACTTTATATATTTCTATTTTTATTAACTATTCTTTTCTGTTTTATTTTTTAATAAAATACTTTTTTTTTTCTATAAAGCATTCAATTTTAGATTTTTTTTCCTTTATTAATTCACTCCTTTTATATAATCTAATCTATTCTAATCTAACAATATGTTAAAATAGCCAAAGAATGTGGCTACTGTGCAACTGGTTTCAAGCAAAACGCAGTGAGTTTTGGTGTTCTTTTTTTTTTTTTTTAAATCTTTCTTTCCTTTTTTTTTCCTTCTTTAACCTTTTTTTTTTTTTTTTACCTTTCTTTAATTTCTTCAATCTTTTTGACTAATTTAAACATTTCATATTGGTTCTTTTTACTTTTCTACTTTTTTCTATTGTTATTACCCTTAATACTACCTAATATATTTTAAATATGATCCAACAAAATTACTTCTTTCTTCTCTAATTTTTCTTTACTAAAGTTTTACTTTAATACGTTATTCCTTCAAAAAAATATTTAAATATATTCATACTTAAATATTTATGCTATAATCTTTTAAAAATTTGATCTTCATATGCATTTTTTCAATAATATTACTTTAATAATATTACTGAATAAAATAATTGTGTTACTCCAATATGCCACTATTTAAATGTTTCTTTCTTCTCAAAATATCATTGAGTAATTTTTTATTATATTACTCTCGATCAAAATATTTAAATGTCAATACCTGATTGGACATTTATATTTTTAACTAAAAAAATTCAATTTACTCAAAACTTTGTCTTTATTTCTACTTTTATTCTTTTTTGTAAAGGAATTCATTTTTACTTAACATATGCGCGTGCTCAAAACTAGTTTTCATTAATGTTGATATGTAGAACCTAAAAATAAAATAAAATAAAATAAAATAAAAGTTTATTTCGATATTCGAAGCCAATGAACTTGTCGACCAAACCGCCACTATCTCCACTGCCATATCACTTCTCCTTACTTCCAGTTTATTACCAATCTTTGCACACAATCTATACATAAGAAGTTTTCAATGTGAATCCCACTCATATATAGATGTCAGGCTAAATAAGAAAGAGGGTCAAAATCTCAAAATTCTTTGTTGTTAATGGAATATGAAGTAGTTTATCTCACAATTAGGGGTGGCATCGATGTTCTTTCGAAACCTTCCTTAATGTTTATTGTTCGTTAAGGTAGATAAAAAGAACAGTCAAAGTAAAAATTTGTAGAAAAATATTATGGAGATAACGGTTTTAACTTTAAGAAGGGTGACTAATGACTACATATATACAAACTTTTACCTAAGCTACAAAAAAAAAAAGGTAGAAGGGATAAACACGGAGGGAAAAAAAAAAGAAATAAAAGAAATTATGTAGTTTTAATGAGAGGGGAAAAAAAAAGCAAAGAAGATATCAGATCCCGAATAGTTGATACATATTATATAGGAAAAGACCAAGTAAGAAATCAAGGTGCAAGAAAAAAAAATACTAGTATGGTGATTTTATATATTAATTTCTCATTATCAAAAAAATATTTAATTAATATTTAAGATTAATGGGTTACTTAACTTATTCTAACAAATCATATATAATAACATATTATCGAATGTAATTAAGAATGCATTTCTTTCTATAACTTTTTATATACCTATAAATGGTTAAAAAAAATAACCCGCCATATATATATATATGTATTCAATCATTATGGTGGCGTTTGGTATTGTTTTTGAAATGTTTTCTGTTTTCAAAAAAATTGAAAATGAGAATGTTTTGAAAACTGTGTTAAGATCATTTCTGAAACTATGTTTGGTTATGTTTTCTGAGTGTATATTTTGAAAAACATAAAAATAAAACTTTGTTTGGTTATATTTTTTCAAAACCCATTTCATTTTTAAAAAACCCAAAAAATACAATATTTTTTGGAAATGAAAACAAAAAGTGAAAACAACTTTTTTTCGTTTTTAAAAAACCAAAAAAAAACAACATAGTTGAAAACGGTGTTTCTGAAACGGTTTTGAAAACGTTAAATAAACAAACGCTATTTTGAAACCGTTTTCATTTTCTGTGTTTTTGAAAATAGAAAATCATTTTCAAAAACAAAAACAAACACACTCTATATATTCCATTCTCACTCTTTCTTCTTCATCCTAATCTCAGACACCGAGAATACATTTCCTATGAACCCCAATTCACCACCTTCCCCAACACCTGTAGATACTGAAATTCGAATGAAATAACATATATCAAACATAATAAGTAAAGATTACTAATTATTTTGTTTTATTTTCTTCAAGGGAACAAATATTTTTATTAGAACAAAGCACTAGGATTTCACATTTGCATAAAATCCTCCAATTATGTAGTTTCTCACTGCTGATGTTGTCGATATAAGGCATCATAAAGCAAAAAAATATAATCTTATTTCAAAAAGGTCGAATGTTTACATAATCGAGTTAAACAAAAAATAATAATGGTTTTTGTTTAGTATTTCGCTTCAACGTACAATTGTAAACTCAAACGATGCCGTTCTTACCGAACAGTTAGTTAATTTAGCTTCCCTTTTGAAAATTCACTTCAATTTTATTTTCCCGCTACCTAGATAGACGTAGATTTTACTTGTTTAAAGCTAACTCATACACCTATCTTTCCCTAATTATTGTATTTATCTTACAAGTTAAAAATGATATAAAAAATTTACACAATGTGGGGAGATGCAATTAATTTTCTAATAATTGTAGAAAATAGCATTTTTTATGAAAATAATTTAAATGATAATAAAGTTTTAAAATATTTGAAGTAAATAGAATATTTATTAAGTAAAACAAAAAATTACTTAGTAAATTTATCACAGTAAATAAATTATTTATTTGATAAATTTACTATATACTTCAAATAATTGTAAATCCAGCTATTTACATTAATTTATTATGTAAAAATTTCGTTTACCTCTTTCTCTCTTAATCCTCTTTAAAATTTCAAATGTTAAGAGAGACGCAACCTAATCTATCAATAATTTAGGATCATGCCAAAAGTTTATTCTAAGGATTTTATCAGTTTTTATATGTCTTATTTTGAGGGCCTTTATATATGGTGCTGATCTCATTATCCAAGGTCTGTATAATCATAGACTCACACTTCTATCCCATATTAAAGCACTTCCTCCTTTCAAAATATACAAATAAATAAATAAATAAGTAATGTCCTTCCGGTAATATCTATACATTTATTAATTCACATTTATTGTTATCTACATCTTAAAGATTGATTTTGTGGTATGTAGAATTTATGGTTCTTATTTATTAAAAAATAAATTTAAAAAATTACTTTCAAGCTGTTTCGAATTTGAAACCTCTTTACCAAATCTCTCTATCATCCTTACTTAGCTGCCTACTTACGTAAATGTTTTAACTTAGAGATAAAAAAAATTCAAATTCTAGTGAAGTTAGATGTAGAATGTATCATAATTATTATTACTCGTTCTCTCTTAAGATCAATATCACAATGAGACATGTAAGTTCATATCTAAGTAATTATCATCATATTGATCAAACAAAATAGTTCTACATATATGCATAAGGAACCAATTTGAAGCTCCAAATTCAAAATTAAAGAAGAAAGAAAAAATTAAAGAAGAAAATTAAAAGGAAGAAGAAAAAGCTAGAAAGATCTTTCTTTTTTTTTTTTTTTTTTTTTTGCGTTAAAAGCATATTGCAAAGGATTAAGGGAATATCTAGTTTTTCTAGCAAAAGAAAAAAAATGGAATATCTACTTATAAAAGCTTAAAATTATTAAATGATATAATGCCTTTCATGTGGACTGGAATAGAAAATTTCAATTTGATCACGGAGAGACCCAGGCAATTTGTGAGTGCCACAACGTGTACAAACCAAATTAAGCCAAAACAAACACATTTTTTTGGGCTTTTTTTTTTTTTTTTTGCTCTTTTTATAAACTAATTTTGAGTGCACGTGCATTTGCACGTGCTGTTGTTTTTATTAATTATTTTTATGTAAAATTTGTACATAAATTATATATATATATTTACAAATCGTACTGTAAAGGAAAAAAGAAGCGGATGAGAAAGTGAATGCTAAGAGCAGTCATGTAAAATCCCAGTTTTATATTTATCATAACAAAATTTAAAGAATTTTAGTATTTACAAATTTGATCAATGTGACAGAATTGACAAGTTTTAAACAAACATGAAGATGATATCAAATAAAATAAAATAAAAAAGGTCTTAAAATGCCCAAAAAAAAACCAAAAACAAATTACAAAAAATGCACCAAAAAAATTATCAAAAACAAAATACAAAAAATATATAAGCAAGAAGATTTTTAGCATGCCCGCACTTCAATTTCAATTTACATAAAACTAAATAAATCATTTGCTTTTCTATACAAGTTCAAATGTAATATAATTAATTTCTCAACTAATTAAGCAATCAAAGAAAGAATGATGAAGTTTAATCTCTCTTGTTTCTCCATCCAGATGACGGTTTACTGGATTTGAACCAAGAGTAAATTATCCTTTATCCAAATGTTTGTATTGTTCTTTTCAGTAAGACGATGCTTCCTCTGGAATTCGAAAGGTCCAGATGTGAGGTTTGACGCTCTCACAGACTGCTTCAGGAATTCCCTACACACATATTAATAGTTGAAAACATCCCAAAAAAAAAAATTAAGATGATAAACGCAAATAAATTCATTATATATATAAATAAAAGAAAGGACTTAAACATAATTCAGAACTAAGAATAACTTCAAGAGACGTGCTCAAAATTTGTAATGGCACTATTTATTTAAATAAAGAGAGACAGAATTTTGACCGGTGACGATCAGAACTATGAAGTTTACAGACCATGGGTGAAGAAAACACAATATGTGTGTGTGTGTGTGTGTGTGTGTGTATAAAATCAATAAAGCTAATTTTACAACTCAGATAACAGTATATATCTGAACTGTTATCTGAATTTGATTTCTGATTAATATCAGTAGCTAATTTTACTTGAAGATTCCTTATTGTTATTCCTCTTCTTTTATATATAAATATATATATATATTTGTATATATATGTATATAATTAATAAAGCTCGATATGTAATTTTCTTTATCTTCATTTCATGGTTTCTGACGGTAACAAGCCCAAAATTCAGGTGCTCCACGTAGAATACAAGAAAAACATAACTACACGAGTTTAACAGGAACCAATTAGTTAAAAACATCACCACTCTCATTTCTATAAATTTCCCAAGAAAGATATCAATTTAAGATCAATTCAACTTCGTCGCAACGCATAACCGAAACCGCATTCAAGTTGTTTTAAGCAAGTAAAAGAAAATAATGATTCAGCTACAATCATATTTCTCATTTAAATCAGTATCGTAATTTTCTCCGATTTAAATCCGAAAAAAGAGATAAAAAGAAAAGAAACAAAACTCCTTGCTCTCCAAGTATTGAATTCCCCTACGGCGGTGGTGACTTTCACCGGCGGCTACGACGGCATAAACCGGTGTATTCTCCGGTGAGATTCGCAGAACATGTAGGTCGGATTTCGGATTTTTCTCCGACTCCGAGGAAGAAAGAGGAAAGAGATATGGTTATATGGCGATATGGCAACTGAAGAGACGGAGAAAAGGTTAAAAAAAAAAAAAAAAGATCTGAACAACGTGAGAGGTTGAGCGGCGTGCAGAACCATATCCTTTATTTCTTGCTTTAAATCATGTTTAATCGCTTATAATATACTTCTTTATAAAATAAAATATATATTATCTTATAAGATTAAAAAATAAATAAAAAATAAATATATTTTTTTTATAAGATGATGTAATTTAAAAGGTTAAATATAATTTAAATGTTAAATTTTAAATAGAAAAGTAGATTGCGGCGTGTGAAGTCGATTGAAGGAGGGGGTGATGTGATACGTGTGAGGTTGAGGTAGGGAGAGACTTTGTGTCTAATTATGAAATGGGACACGTCACCACCACTTACTCAGCATTACAAGAAGCATACAATGAACGTTTCCTTTTCACGTTTCATTTAAATTTGATGTAATTTTTTTTTAAATATAAAAATATTTTATTAAAATATTAATTATTTTATATTTTAAATTTAATATAATCATTATTTATTATTTTATTATTTTTATTAATTATATCATATATTCTTTCTTTTTTTTTTTCTATTTTTACCCATCACATTATATATTTATTATTAAAATATAATTCAAATATTTTTCATCCAAATACACATTGTATTTAAATACAATATTAATATTTTTTTTCAAATATAAATTATATTAAATACATTACATTTTAAATAAGAGACCTTAATATCTAGTTACTAAACCAAAATAATAATAATAATAATAATAAACAAATCAAACCAGATTAAAATCGGTTTTAAAAGCAACTAAATACACTAATAAGCGACACGTGTCATCTGAAACAAGTAAAGTAGCAGCTAAACATGCTCATCGGCTCTTTTTATATATGTTATAGATTTATTATTATTATTATTATTATTTGATGAAAAACAACAATGGGACTGCTTAGAGTCAATTCTTACCATTTCTTTATTTAATCCAATGAAGAAGCTTTGACAGGTGTCCGGTGCTATTGCACAACGGAACAAACCTTGAATGGTGGGCAGTTTCGTCATTTACGAATGGTCAACTTTTATTCAGTGCAACAAAAAAAAAAACCTTTTCCACATTAATCTCTCAACGGATCTTGAATTTTCATTTTAGATACAAATCAATTGTTTAACTTTGTAAGTATCTATTGAGATCAAATTTTATATCTCATCTTTTATTATATATGTATTAATACAAGTCATCTAAGAGTACAATAAAAAGGACAAGCTTATAACTATAAGGATTCAAAACAAGTCTCAGAGCAAATAATCACTCGAGTCGTAGATTAGTCTCAAAATAAGTCTTTGGACAACTCATCAGTCAGTCGCAGTAAGCCTCAATCTGTCGAGATGCCAGGGATTTCGTGGACATTCTCTAGAATTATTTATTCACGATTTTAGAGATTTGGATAATCTTTTTAATATCAAATATAATTAAATTAAGCTCATTAATTTAAATATATAAAATTTCAATATCAAGATCTTATCTTGAAAAAATTTTAATAAGTCAAAATCTTATTCATATGTAAATTTCAAATACAAACCCTTCTTGTGATAGGATTCTCCAAACTCTATAAATATGTTTACCCGCCAAGATCAGAGACACCTATATTCTTCTCCACACATACCTACACAAAGGAAATCACCATTAAAGCTACAATCCCAAGCTCTCAAGCTTAAACACCATAACACAAGATTATTATAATCTTCCCCCAATTATTTGTAATCAACGAATTCCTTTTCATCTTCTCTACTCCATTTTTAACTCACACGAGCTCTTTTGTATTTTTTACATATATAATAAATGCACTCATAGCACCACAAAGGACGTAGTCTATGAAATTATGGGCAATCCTCTATAAACATTGTGTTGCTGTCTTTTCTTGATTTTCTCAGTTTTTCTGCATTTATTTTACTACTTTTCCCATACAACTCAACGACCGCATACCAATCGTTTGTAGATCATTAGCCCTCAATACAAAATTGACTGTAGAATTTCACCATTTACTATATCAAATAATATATAATCAATTATATATTAAATCATGTTATTCATATATTATACCATGCCATTTAAATAATCATATTATGTTGTTGCAATATATTTAAATAACATATATGATGTGATTAGTTGGTTAATTATCAATAAGATGATGTTTTCAAATAAGATGAGCATAAGACACTAGTTTTAGTTTTAGTTCCAATCGTCATCCTATCCATCAAATTAAAATTAGAAGCGGTTTTTTTAGTAAGATATAAATAAATTAATACCTTAACAATGATCTTAACAATAATAATTCTGAATTTTTTTTTTTTTTTTGGCAAGTGAGGATGCTTTTGTTTAAGTTATAATAGCCATATCGGCACTTATAAACTTAGCCAAAAAAACTAGGACAAGCATCCAACTAGAAGCAATTCCTAGCAAGAGAAAAGCATGTCTTGCCAACGTGTGGGCAGCCATGTTGCTTTGTTTCCGCACATGACCACAAGAGCCACCAGCAGCCTCCTCCATCAAAACTTTGATGTTGTCAATAATTTGACTCTCAGCAGCATACAGATACTTCTCATTAGCTGCTCTAACTGTTAAAATACAGATACTTCCGGGAGAGTGTTTTTCCTTTTCCAAAAAAAAAAAAAACAGATATGTTTGTAAAAGACATTAATGGCAGGGGTGCGACCGACTCCTACAGGACAACTCAAGACAAAACGACAATGGAAGGGTTACTTTCGTCAATTTGCAAAAGCTCATCCCCTACGAACGACACTTGGGGCGAAATCTAATCATAACCGTCGACTAAAGAGGGGAGAAAAAAAAAAAAGGACTTAAATCAATCGAACGGCAAGGAAAGCAAAACTTGCCAAAAGATCATCTACGTGTCAACATGGAGTCCAATAAACAGCACACGTGTCAACCAAAAAAAAAGAAGAAGGAGAGGACGAATCCGTGTGTCCGACCGTACGCACCTGCGAGAATCTTAATGGGACCCACAGCAATCCAAGCTGGGTTTTTTATTATTTATTATTTATATTTTTTATAATTATAGCCCTTTGATCTTTAAATACGAGTCTCCAAGCCCCACCATTTTCCGAAGTAAGAGAGAGAGAGAGAGAGAGAGAGAGAGAGTTTGGCGCAGAGGAGAGAGAGAGAGAGAGAGAGGGAGAGAAAGAGAGCACTTTTGTAACAAAAGTGCTTTATATTTCTAGGGAGCTGATTTCTCAAACACAGCTTCCTTATCTCCAGGTACTTTTGTTTTTTTGTTCTCCGTTTTGGTTCTGTTTTTCTATTATGAACTTTTTGTTTTTTCCTTTTTTCATTTCTTTCCTTTGGATATAATGATAACATTTTCAAGCATTTTTATGCTGGATCTATCTCTTAATATGTTCTTCTGCTTAAATTGCATTTCTGCTTCGTAATTTTTTTATATTAAGTTTTGCTCTTTTTTTTTTTTTTTGGCATTTTAATGGTAATGCAGCTAAAGTTCTGTTGTCTTTTTTGGGTTGGAGAATTTCTTTTAAACATTCCAGCCATTTTTTCCTTTTTAACTTAGCAGTCTGTGGATCTGGAAATGAGTTGAATATGATAACAAACGCCTAAAAATATTTTTCCCCCAAAAAAAGAAATGTTCTTTGACTAAACAAATGATGGTATCTGTTTTTTTTTTTTTTTTGGGTCCTTCCTTTTGAAGAAACGTGCATTGTATTTACCATTTGCATCACAACTTTTCTTTTTTCTTTTTTTTCTTTGTTTCCTCTTTTGAAGGAATGATAAGCTTTTGGTATGGAAGAAAATCAGACATTAAAATGCTCTTTTTTTTTTGTTATTTTAATTCCTGAAATTTGTTGCCGTTGCTGTTTTTTTGTCTGATTTAGTACACGTTTGGTACTAGCATTTTTTTAGCATTGCATTTAAATGCAATGTAATTTTCCCCCAAATACAAAAACATTTCATTCAAATACCAATCACATCACTATTTATTATTTTACTTTTTCTATTATTTTTATCAATTACATCATATATTCCCTCTCTCTCATTTTTTTCTTTCTACTTTTATCTATCACATCACATATTTATTATTAAAATACAATTCAAATACTTTTTTCCCAAACACACATTGCATTCAAATGCAATGCTAATACTTTTCCTCCAAATACAAATTGCATTCAATGCATTGCATTCAAACGCAATGCAAATGTAATGCTTTCACCAAACGAACCCTTAGACCAAATATCACGGAGTGCAATATTGTTAGCATTTATTTTTTACTTTTCTCGGAATTATCGTCACTTCATATAGATTTTGAACTTTTTTTTTAATAAATATTTTTATCTTTTATTATCAATAAGGAAAAAAAAGTATTTTTATAAATAACTTTGTATTATAGAATTTCGTTTAAATTGATCCTTATTAATTTGTTACACTATATCATTTGATATATATATATAATTATTTAAAATATCCTTTCTTAGAAGTATTTTAAATATTTTAAACATATAAGAATCAATTTGAATATAAGTTTATAAATAAGGGGATATTTATAAAATAATCATTTTAATAACTTTTTTTTTAATTCTTATATATGAGATAGGTATTTTAAACGATATTTTATATATCAAAATATAATAATTGGTTTTTAATAAGGGATAAATATTGGGTGGGATGGGTGAGCTTTTATGATTTTTCAACCTGTTCAATTTTTATTGGGTAGGTTGAAAATATTTTTTACTTATTCAATTAACTTAATATAAAAAATCAACCTATTCAATTAAGATTGGGTGGATTGAATGGGTTCGGCGGGTTGTATATTTTATTAAAAAATAATTCAACAACAAATGAAATTTAAGGGGGGAAAAAAATTAAACTCATGATAATTTTTATATAAATTCTATCACAAACTCTGTAAAAAAAAATCTAATATAATTTCATTAATAGTCGAATATAAATAAATATAAATCGTAAGAATAACTAAAAAAGTGTAAGGATATTTAAGTAATTAACAGTAGTTTTTATAAAATTATCAAAAATTGCATCTATATTGAATAGTAATGCATTGTATATATTCAAATAATTTAAAAAATAGTTAGAGATGAATATTAATTAGTAAAAAATAAAATAAAAAAATATGTAGATGAATATGAGATGAGTTGGGTGGGTTTTTAAATTTTTTTAATCTATTCAATAATAATTGGGTGTTGAAAATTTTTTTTAATCCATCTAATTAATTAAATATAACAAATTAATTTACTTAATTAAGGTCAAGTTGGATAGATCGGAAGGGTTTGAGTTTTTTTTGTTCACTTTTAATTTCTAACAAATGAGAAAAAAGTATAATAATTGATGGGAATAAATAAGAGTTAATTTGAAGGAGGGCTTATAATTTAATTTAAGGGTTATTTATGAAAATAACCCAAGAAAAAAACTAATAAAACAATAGTAAAACTTTTGACGACATATTCTTTAATGCCGTTGTTGCTTTGCGGTCATTTTATCATCTGGTGAAGTGCTTGTCGTGTCTCAGATTAGCCAAAAATAAAAGTAGTAGTCATTTGTCAATAATGAATATGCTTTTACAATACCTATAACATACCTTATTCGTTTCAGAGATAAAATATTTTGAAAAAAACAAGAGGAGTTTGGATATTTTGGCAATTAAGATATGGCTGGGCTCATGTCCAAGTGGGTTTTTCTACGGTTGGTAATTGAGCTACAACTTTTTTTGTTTTGTTTTGGTTTTTTTTTTTTTTTTTTAAATTTTGGTCGAGTTGTAGTTCATTTTCTTTTTCTTTCTCTTTCTCGCTTTCTTTTTCTTTTCCTTATTGATATTTTGTAGTGCTTTTTTGGAAAAACTTTGATATAGTCAAAAGCAAGAAAATTCTTTGCTTTTTTTTTTCCTTAATTCTCAATATAAATAAAACATTTTTAAGAAGCTAGGACAAGCAATTTTCTGGCGTGTGGTGTAGCAAGCAGTGCAGTTGTCGCTACTGTGATTCTCTCCTCTTCAACCCTCTCTCTCTCTCTCTCTCTCTCTCTCTATATATATATATTTATTTTTATATATTATATATTTTGCATATTAATACATACATATATTTGTGTGTGTCTGAAAGGGCTGTGATCCGTGACATGAGGGGTTGAGTGGGAATTTTGGAGATTTCTTTTTTTAAGTTGAAAAAAAATGAGTTTTGAAAAATATATTTGGGGAGAAAAACTATTTAAAGTAGAAAAAGTATAAATTCGTAAAAATTTGTTTAGAAAAAAATTATCAATATAGATCTTGTTTCGTTCGTTTCGAGGTTAAAATCATTTTCACATTTGAATTTGTATATGTAAAGTTATAGATTTTTAAAATTTAGAATTAATTATCAAAATTTAAAAATATAAATAGTCAAAAAGGCTGATGAGATGGAAAAAAGTAAAAAAAAAAAAAATCTAGCTTATATCTAGAATTACAGACCTTAGGTTCATTACAACTATTTTTTCAAAATCTCTACGAGAGCGTTTGGTTTTATTTTTGAGATTGATTTTTCATTTTTAAAAGTAAAGAAAAGGAAAACGGTCTTAAAATAGCAGTTGTTTATTATTGTTTTCAATATTAATTTTAAAACATCATTTTTAATATTTTTTTTGGGTTTATTGAAAACAAAAAAAGTTGTTTTTACTTTTTTATTTTTATTTTCTCCCTTTCTCTCTCTACTTGTGTAGCATCGATGATGATGATCATACCTGACGATAAACTCCATCTTCAACAAAGGGCGACAATCAAGAACTGAAAACGACGACAATGGCCCCTTTGTAACAACAACCATCGACTTGAGGTGACGACTATTGAATCACGATTTAAATCTCATCGTTGCAGTCACTTACAGCTCGGACTACTAAAGTCTTCCATCCTTGTTCCTCATTGCAAAATGAACTCCAAAGGGTTTTTTTTTTTCAATTATGATTAATAAGTTATTTTTTGTTATTTTATTAAAATTAAATATAAATATATTTTCATAAAATACTCACTTATAAGATAAGTTTTTAAAAAATAATCAAACAGAGGTTCATTTTTATGTTTATCAAAATATATATTCAGAAAACATAATTAATCATGGTTTCAAAAATGATTTTTGTAAAATTTTCATAACATTTTTCAGTTTTTTTTTTTAAACAAAAAAACATTTTAACAACAATATCATACTTTATCAATATCTACCAAATCCAGCTATTGTGTTTTTTTGTCGAGCACTTTGTGTGGTGCGCCTGGCTGCGGTTATTTGTGAAAGGTTTTTTTTCTTTTCTTTTTTCTTTATTCTTTTTGTGGTTCAAATCTCTTTGGCATTTATAAATTTATGTCTAAGTTTTGTCCTTTGTTTTTGCTTGTCTACCAGAGTACCAACTTGAAGAAAGTTATTGTTACTGGTCCTAACACTTCTACTACTACAACAATAATGTGCATATATATATAAACAAATAAATAAATAAATAAGAGTACCCTGCCCTGTATAATGCTAGTCCTAACAGTCCTTACCTTGCATAATGACCAATGAAAATGAATGCTAATGCTAATGCTAATGCTAATGCTAGACTTGCGACTACCAACGCAACTGTGGTGTCTATTTTCAATCATTGATAAATGGGGGTCCACATGAATTATATGCTAATCATGCAACGAACAATTCGTCCACCACGCTGATCAATATCTGAAAATATTAGGAGCGTTTCATGGCTGTAATTTTTACTAACATGGATTTTATTTTAGGGAACGCAATGGGAGCGGGAGGGCGGATGCCAGTGCCAAGCGGCACCAAGTTGCAGGGAAAGAAGAACCTGGTCGAGCGAGTGCCACACGCAACCCCTCCATTCACTCTAAGCCAGATCAAGAAAGCCATCCCGCCCCATTGCTTCAAGCGCTCCCTCGCCCACTCTTTCTCCTACGTTGCTTACGATCTCTTCTTCGCCTCATTGTTCTACTATGTTGCCACCTCTTACTTCCACTTATTCCCCGACCCCCTCCCCTACCTGGCCTGGCCCCTCTACTGGATCGTCCAAGGCTGCGTTTGCACTGGCATTTGGGTTATCGCCCACGAGTGTGGCCACCACGCCTTCAGTGACCACCAATGGATTGATGACACAGTTGGCCTCATCCTCCACTCCGTGCTCCTCGTTCCCTACTTCTCCTGGAAGTACAGCCACCGCCGCCACCACTCCAACACCGGATCCCTAGAACGCGACGAGGTCTTTGTCCCAAAACCAAAATCCAAAATGTCATGGTACTCCAAGTACTTAAACAACCCGCCAGGCAGAGTCCTCAGCCTTTTGGTCACTCTAAGTCTTGGATGGCCTTTGTACCTAGCCTTCAACGTCTCTGGAAGACCTTATGACCGTTTCGCGTGCCACTATGATCCCTATGGTCCAATCTACTCCAACCGTGAAAGGCTTCAAATCTTTGTCTCGGATGCAGGGATTTTGGTCACAACCTTTGTTCTTTACCAGCTCGCCACTGCAAAAGGGCTGACTTGGATTATATGCGTCTACGGCATTCCTTTACTAATTGTGAACGGCTTCCTTGTGTTGATCACCTACTTGCAGCACACTCACCCTGCGTTGCCGCACTATGACTCATCAGAATGGGATTGGCTAAGAGGAGCTCTGGCAACCGTTGACCGAGATTACGGCATTTTGAACAAGGTTTTCCATAACATCACTGACACACATGTGGTTCACCATCTATTCTCCACAATGCCGCATTACAATGCCATGGAAGCGACCAAGGCGGTGAAGCCTCTGTTGGGAGAGTACTACCGTCTTGACGAGACGCCGATTTTCAAGGCTATGTGGAGGGAGGCCAAGGAGTGTCTCTATGTTGAGCCAGACGATGAAGCTCCTAACAAAGGTGTTTATTGGTACAAGAACAAACTCTGATCGGGAATTGGAAGGAAAAACAACATGTAGTAGGATGAAAGTTAGAAACAAGTGTGAGTTTGTTGGCATGTGTTGTTGTGTTAACGTTAATAATGGGGGGGGTGGGGTGGTGGTGTTGGGGTTGTGTGGCGGGGTGGGAAAGACTTTGGTCCATTTGAGGGGAGAGAGAGTAGTGGCCTATGGTTATAATTTAGTTTGTTCTCTTGATCTTGTAATGAACCTTATTTTTAGCTTACCATTTTGTGTTTGTGTTTTAGTTTAATGTCTTCGGTGAACTCTGTCTCAAGCAAATAGATTTGAGCTCTCTTGTAAGTTTTATAATTGAAAGAAACGACATGTTGTTTCAATTCTGTATGGTAATAGACTAAGTAGACGACAAGTCGCTTTGTTTCAAAGGGAGGTCACCGGTTTACTGACAAAAGAGGGCACGAGCTTAATAAAAATGACATGTCCTTCACTCTTAATTTAAAAAAAAAAAACTTCATGCGTAAACGACAAGTCGTTTTCATTCAACAAAGCTCTTAAGCATACCATACGCTTGAATGAACGAAATGTCGATTTCATTCGAGAGGAAAATACATGTCGTCTAATTTGTTTAGACAAAAATGACATCAGAGATAAACGGTTGAGCAGGATAAATGCACGTCTTTGATGGTTTAATACTATTTCTTTTTTTTTGTTTTCAAACTTGAGATAAGGGGTTCGAAACATGCACTTTTGGACGAAGTTAGATATAATAGTATTACTAAATCACACTTATAATCATGATTTAATAGTCTATATTTTGATTATAGGATTAAAAAATAAATTCAAAAAGTAAATTTAAATTTTTTAAGAGAAAATTCCTTTTCTTTTTTTGTCGAAAATAAAACTTATTAAATATTGCTGAGGAACAATCTCCAAACAAAGTGAAAAACTTAGCTATAAGATTGAATTAAAATGAAGGTTGAGTTCGGTATTATTTTACAATTTTTTTTTAATCTAAATAGTTAAAAATGAGAATATTTTGAGAATTGCTTTTGGACTAACTTTAAAATTGTGTTTGGTATTTTTTTTTAGTTTTTTTCAAAAATATCAAAAATAAAATCTAAAAATTACCCAAAAAAACCCACTTTGCAATCCTCCCTAATTGCCACCTTTGTTCCCCATTGCAGATATCACAACCTTGCTTGTGAGCTACCTGTAACTGCTTCAGTACCGAACGCCTATGCCTAAAAAGACCAACGAAATGATGCCGGTGTAGAGTGAAGGAATCCAACGATGATGGCTTTAGGGCATAAATCGGTAGAATCAGGGCATTTGGAGAAGAATCTCATGATGAAAAGAACAACATTGAGCTAAGATTGTGAGACCCTAGTCGATTCAGCACCGAGAGACTCAAATGAAGGTCATTAGGATTTGTAGAGAGGAACGAGCATCGTTGATGTCAACAGAGGCCATCACAGGTTCAAGGGGGAGTGTCGCTGTCAGAGATGGAAGCTATCTCAATTCTGGCATGTGGTCATCATGGGAGGCCATCACCAGTGTCTTTAAAGGCAGAAAGGAGAGATGGGAAAGGGGGGGAGAAAATGAAAAAGGAAAATGAAAACTTTTTTTTTCGTTTTCAAAAATAAAAAAAAATAATAGTTGAAAATGGTATTTTGGGAATGGTTTTGAAAATGAAGAACAAAGACACCATTTTAGAAATGAAAAAACATTTCCAAAACCTTTGTCAAATATCACTAAAGTTTCTTGTCATTTGCATGTCAATATAGGCCTAAAATTTTCATAGCAAAAAAAAAAAAAAACTTTTAACAACTTTTTATTTTTCCCTTCTTTACTTTTTTGACATGCTTTATAATTTTATTTTTTAATTTTTTGAATTTTATTGTTTTTCAAATAAAATCTATTAGGATACCATATACATTTTATCATATGTCACCAAAATGATAAGTGACCATCGTTAGTGTTGGTCTCTAGTTTCGGTCATCAACGTTAGTTAATGGGATATTATCATAGAATATGTTGGATATTCTCCTAAAATATATATAGATATTTTTTTTGTTTCCAATATGAATGGCCGAACGTTTTCGGTTCTAGCCGTCGATGTCAGTCACAAGAATATTCTAGTAGAAGATATTTTACTAAATTTTTTTTTCGTTTTCAACACAAATGACTAAACATCTTCAGCTCAAGTCACGATTATATTTTAATAGAATATTTTGAGTATCATATTACAACATATATATTTTTTTACTTTTCAACGTATATGACTAGATGTCTTTTGGCTCCATCAGTAATATTTTTGTAGTTTTCAATATACTTTGTGTGGCGACCCCCCCCCACGTACGTTACCATACCAACCAGCCAAACTCTGACGCCGACCGCGATGGCTGGTAACCTCGTGGGTCGTCATCCTCTTACTTAACTTAACTTTCCATTCCTAAAGTTCTCATCTTATAGCGGAAGCAATTTCTATAGCAAAATTTTATTTTTTTTTTACTTACATACTATACCTATCTTTATCATACTCTTATAACACATATATCATAACTTTCTTTCTTTCTTTCATCTTCCTTTTTGAACGCTCAGCGAAAGACTCATGGTAGTACCATACCCTCGCCCAGTCCCATGGCACGTGCAGATCCGTCCGTTGTCCATTATATTACTTTAAACTAACAAGTTGCTTACCTGCAACATATAAACAACTAATGAGCTAGATGCTCAGTAAGTTCAAACATACATTCATTAACTTATAAATACTAGTAACATATATTATTACTAGAATAGGTGACATCACGTATATACATATTATATATACATATCCTCGAAACATAACATATTAGTGAGCTTCCTCATGCTCATTTATCTCTTCGCTAATCATTCCCATCATTCTATTGATAATCTCTTATCATTCTATTCTAATTTCTTCATTTCTTTTCTTCTCATTCCTTAACTTTCTGTTCTAATCCTTTATAACTTCTCTATCGCTTTGTCATCATCTCTTAACATTTCATATCTTAAAAGCTAGTAACATACACACTAGCATAACATCACGTGAAAATGTGTCATTCCATACATATAACATCAAACACATCACATCACATATATAATTCTATTATGTTTCATATCGTTTGTTTCTTTTTATGTCATTCTTTACTTTTCTTTTCTTTTCGTATCATTTCTTTTCTTTTCTTTCCACTCTCTTTTCCTTTCTTTTCTTTTCGCTCTCTTTTCTTTTCTTTTCTTTTCTTTTCTTTTTCTTTTCTTTCTTATCTTTCACTGATGGGCCCCGTCGTTGAACGTACCTAGTACGCGCTGACAGTGGGAGGAGGGGGAGCTACCCACCAACCTACCTCACAGTCACATAAAACCTCGCCTGTCGGGGTTGGTCCATCCTATAATCTACCACACTTCGGGGTAGCACCACATCTACGCGGAGGATATAGACCGGAAGTCTCAACCATATAGGGAGACCGGTACGCCAACATTAAGTTTTCAGTTTTCTTATCTTGCATTCTTTTAGCTTTTCTTATATTGATTTTTCGTTGTACATCTTTTTCATGACATTCATAATCTTTCCTTTCTCATTTTTCATAAAACATTTCATGGAACATTTGTTCTTTCGTTGTTTTTCTTTTCTTAATTCTTTACTTTATTTGTGTGAATTATGTTAATCACACCTTAACATATATAGCACACATTACTTATATAACATCACATCACATCATAACAAACAAAAATATGTTTAATTATGTGCAGACAATTTTTTTTTCTCTTCTCTATTTATCATTTGCATCATTTTTCTATTGTATCTTATCATCATATTTCTATCAATCATAGCCTATTGTTCTATTCAATCAATCACATCTTATCGTTATGTTATAATCCTTTCATCATACCTTTTATCATAACCTATCATTGTTTTTCTTTCTTGTCTAACTCTTTGCTTTCATATCATTTTTCATAAAACATTCATCATACCTTTTTGTTCTCATAAAACATACTCTTTCTTTAGAATAATTCCTTTCATTACCTATCATCGTTGCTCTATCCATCATAACTTAACTTCCATAAAACCTTTTATAAAACATCTATTCTTTCTTTTCATATCTCATCTCTTTCTTATGCATCCTATCGTAACATTCTCGTTCTTACTCTTTCTATTCTTTCTATTCTTCAATCTCTCTTACTCACATCTTTAATTCTCATAAAACTTTTATAATACATTTCTTTCGTAATTCAATATATACATATATATATATTTTTATAAATTATTTATTAAAACCTATCTTTTAACATCATCATAGTATTGATATAGTGTTACTATAGCATCATCATAAATCACATCATGACATTTACATATAACCCATATAAATACTATAAGTTTGTTCATAGTTGCAGACAGGTAAATGTCTGAACTTACTCATAGCGTGCTTATCCTCTTCTTCGGATCCATCGACGTCCTTTGTCGCGTCGGATTAGGTTCCTACAGACAAACTTTGTCCGTTAATCACATTTTCATTTATAGCTTTTATTTTATTAAAAAGCTTAATTCTGATCTTATAATCCTCAATTATAGCCTTAGGACAGCTTTCTAAACCTTAATGACCCTTTTCGAATTTTTCCCCAACTTTTTGAAAAATTACGATTTTACCCCTAACTTTTGACAAAATTACAATTTTGCCCTTGACGTGATTCTTCATAACTTAAACCTCAATTTTGACTTTTACAAACTTCATTAACCTATTCCGGGGTCATTGGGGCTCTTTTCCCATAATTTAAGAATCTTTGGGCAAAATGACCATTTTACCCCTGATATGTCGTTTAATCATAATATTTTCATTTTCGTGCTTAGGCTGGATTTTCTAAACCCAAAATCATTTAATTAACTTTCTAAATCTTATCGGACCTTTTACGGATCAATTCTTATCATTTTACCAATTTTCACATTCCCGGCCCTCGGGAAGTACTATTCGAACCTAAGAATCGGTTTCATGTTTTTTTTTCTTGCATTCTAGGGTTTCGAAGGGTCGGTTTACTAATTATACCTTACCCATTCCTTTTTTTCCTTGCCCGAATTCCTCGAGGGGGCTCGGGTTCCCTTCCCGATCATATTTTTACCCCTCGTTTCCCATATTACCCCTGGTGCCATTTTTAGAAATTTCGGCAGAGTTTCCCCTTAATTTTTGAGGTTCCAGCGTTTAGGAAACGCCTGAAAACCATCTATCCTAATCTAATTTTATCACGTACTATACCAGAGGCCTAGATTTTACGTAAAACTCATACTGTTTACGTAAAATCGTTACATTATCACATATTTTTCTTTTCTCCATTATAGTCATTTTCTTCCTTTTACATACATTCTTTTCCACATTTTTCATACCAATAATCATAAAATCATATAACAGTCCCAAACAATTAAATTGCGGAACATAAAAAGGTCGGGATTTATACCGAATTGCAGTCCGGTCTCGACGGCATAAATCCTAATTCCTCGTTCTTCATGTTTGAGGTCTCGTCTTGCAATTCCGACTCCGCGGATGCGTCCGGAACGTCGAAAATAGGCCAACGGGCCAAACTTCCATTTTCGGTCAACGGTCGCCGTTGACCGGCGGCGACGGTGGCAAGTGGGTAGTCCATTTTGAAGATCTCGACGAGAGGAATCCATTGATAGCCTCAATTTCACATTTGGAGGCCCCAATCGCCGGAAAATCCCCCCGAAAGTCACGGCCACGGCGGCGACGGTGGAGCTCCGCCGTGCCGGACTTTTTCCCCGAAATTGATTGAGGGCTTTTGCTCTCCTCTTCACGGCGACCATTTCTGCACCGGTGGTGCAGCTCAACATCGCCGGAAACGGCGGTTTCGACGGCGACTCCACGGCGGCGACGTCGCGACTTCGGGCGGCGCGATTCCGCCGGTGTTGAGGCGATCCACCACCTGGGTTTTGTAGTACTCTTCATTACGAATATTTTGGGACCGGTTTCGTGGCAAATGGTGGCCGGACGGCGGAGAAATCTCGCCGGGAAGATTTCGGCTCCGGCGACCTTCAGGCGGCGCTTGCGGCTTGCTCCGGCGGCTGCTCCGTCGCGTCGACCCACCATCGGACTCAGCTCGGCGAGAGCTTTCTGATGACACCGGCGGTGTCGAAAACGGACACCGTTTCCGATGGTCGGTTACTGTACATATTCGGCTAGAGAGAGAAAGAGAAGGAGGAGAGAAAGTGTGTGTAGATAAATGAGAAAATTCTACTTTTTCCCGCTCTTTATATACTTTTTCGCCCAAAATTTCAATATGGACTATCCTGATTAATTTGGGCGTCTTGAATCCAAATATATCAGTTTTATTTTCATCTGAGGTCATTTCAACCAATTTCTGATACTGTGAATTTTCGATCAAAAATTACCTTTGTGCTCAATTATCAAATTTGAGCGTGCTGATAGGCTGTCCTTACTAATTTGGGTGTGCTGAACCCAAATTTATCAGTTTTATGTCAAGATAATATCATCTCGACCTACTTCCTAATACTGTGAGTGGCACACGCGTGCACACACATAATATCACTATTACTCATTTTTCATCCTTTAACATTGTTAGAACATTTTATTTTAGTTCTAAACAATATTAAATCACTTAATTCCACATTTTAACGCTTAAATTCATTGTGTAATTATTCTCCGAAAAAAGTGAATTTTCCCGGTTGTTACACTTTGCTAGAGGTTTCCAGCTTTGATTGTTGGTGCCAGTGCTGTTTACTAAAATAATCTTGTGGAGTATAGTTAGTAATCTACAAGAATATATTTTACGACAAATAAATGGTCGAAAGTGTTCGGCCTCGATTGTGGAGCCTATCTCATAGAGTTTTGTGGTAGAATATTCTTAATACATAATCAAAAATATTCTACTAAAACACTCCTCTAACGGGCACTACCAACTTAAAGTTGGAGACATTTTGGTAGTGTTTGGTATTATTTTTGAAATCTGTTATATTTTTAAATTCTCTGAATTGGAGATCGTTTTGAAAACAATTCTGAGAACGTTTCTGAAATTGTGTTTGGTTTTATTTTCTAAGTGTATGTTTTGAGAAACAAAAAAGTAAAACTGTGTTTGGTTATATTTTTGAAAACCAGTCATTTTATAAGTATTCTATAAAAACATATTTATATTTCACTTTTAAAAACATATTTATGTTTTTTATAAGTATTCTATAAAAACATATGTTTGATTTTAAAAAAAAAATTATTATGAATACCAAAAATTAAAAATTAATAAAAATTTTTAATTGAAAAATGAATTAAAAATTAATAACCATAATATTTAAGTAATTACTATATCAAGTAAATCTTAATTAGCCATAATAATTAAATGGGAGAAATGGGAAAAATGAAATCTTAATTAATTAACCATAATAATTATTAATTAACCATAATAATTTTACGTTGGGAGCAAAAGAGATTTTTGATTCGTTTTGAAATCTGTTTTCAAAAACAATACAAACCAAACACAATTTCACACCGATTTTGAAATCGATTTCTTAGGAAATCGTGAAATCTGTTTTGGAAACAAAACCAAACACGCACTTTATGATCTACGTTAAACACTTTATGATCTACGTTAAAAAAAAAAGATTCTGATAAATTGTCAAAAATATTTTACTGAAATATTTTGGTGATCAAATTGGATACCAATGCTACTGGTGATAAAACGTATACAGTATTTTAGTAGGTTTTTTTTTTTTTTTTTCTAGAGGAAATCTTAATAAAATATATTAGATTGATGTTTAACTAGCAATCTCAAATGGCAAAGAAGCAAAAGTTTCAAATACAATGGCAAAAAGTCAAGAGATTTTAACAGGGTGTTTGGAGGAAATGCTTGGAGATTTTTTTTTTGTTGGAAAAAAATTGTTTGGAAAATATGTTTAGGGGAAAAAAATTGTTTGGAGTGAAAAAAATATAAAATTATAAAAAAAATTTTAGAAAAAAAAAAATCAATATGGATATTATTTTATTCATCTTAAAATTCTATGTAATTTAAAAAAAAATCTTCTCATTTGAACTTATATACACAAAGTTATGGACTTTTAAAGTTTAGAGTTTATTGAAATATTTTAGAAATATAAATAGTGAAAAGTAATAAAGTATTAGAAAAAAATGTGTTTTAGAGAAGGCAAAACTTTGCCCCAAATAGAAATATTAAAAGATTGACATTTGCGTCGATTTTCAAAAAAAAAAAAAACAACACTTTAAAAGAAAAGAAGAAAATGCATTTTTTTCTTTTTTTTGGAGGGAACGTATGAATTTTTCATAAAAAAATTAACAGCATCTGAATATCAACTTATAAGGTAAGAAACGACATGTTCTTTCAATTGTATATGGTTGTATCCGTAATAAGGGACTCGTTTATAAAATAATATAAATTAAGTGGTAAAATCAAATTAATTAAAGATTAAAGAAGTTAAATAACGGATTGAATCAATTGTATATGGGCGTTACGTATATTAGTCTAATTGGAACAATCATTTATTGATATTATATTCAAATGTAATGTAATAAAAAATAATATGTGTTTGGATGTTTTAAATTATATTATATTCAAATCAATGTGTATTTGTATTGCTGGTTAATAAAAAAAAGAGTATGTGTATAAAAGTATTTATATTTAAATGAAATACATAAATACCAAACGCATATTGAATGTACAATATAGAAGGCCATGAGTATTATTAGGAGAATTCAAAATGGATATGTAGAATTGTATGTAACGTGTTGACTATCCTTAGTGAAGTTCAAAAAAATTATGCATGATAAGGAAGGTCGCTGCTATCATTAGGAAAATTCAAATGGAAAAAAGAACCACGCTGGCTACCAAAACTACAATGATTTTAATTACCTAATTTTTTTCTTGGGCATTAAATATTGGTAAACTTTCCATTTATATTTTTATGGTTATATTTAGTATATCGTATCGTATTGTACATTCTATGAATGTATATGTATGGTTTAAAAATACAGCCTTTTTTTAATTGTATTACATTGTACTAAAATTTTAGAATATGTGGGTAAAAGATACATTTTTAATAAGTCTTTTAATAAATATCTGAAGATTTATAAAATTAAAAAATTGTTTTTTTTAATAAAATAGATCACTAATTGTTCATAGTCAATAAATAAAATTTGTTCTAAAAAATTTGTACATCCCTACCAGTGTTGACTTGTTAAGACTATAGTTAATCACTACTTAATTATCATTAATATGCATTTTTTGTAGTTGATTATAGCTGATCATCGATGAATATATGGTCTATCAATGGCTACTAATCATTTTTCTAATACAAAACTCAGTCATTTAAAAATAAGTGTTTGAAGGGGGTCTGGTTGTTTTATTAAAATTATTTGATAACCTGTTTAAAGTGCACATGTTAAAAGTGCCCAAGTTAAGGGGGAGTTTGGTTTGTAAGTCTAAACTCAAAATTTTTATCTCAGTTTTATCTTTTTCTGAAAAATCAATAAAAATTCTAATTAAATCAGCCAACTTCATCTTAAAAATTTCATTATATTTCAAACTCAATCCATAAATTAGCAAAAAAAAAACATAAATAAAGACATTATTTAGCGTTTAATACAAAATTTATTCAACAAATTCTAATCAATTTATCCAAGTAGTTTAGAATTCAACCTCAGTAAAAAATTTTAGAGGATTTATTAAATATTATCGATGATAGAACTAGTCTATTTTTTTAGCGTAAGCATGCATTAAAGGAAAAAGGTTTCAGATGAGCTTGTATAGGGATAGTCAATTATGGTGGGGTAAAATGAGAAACATGAGTTTTTAAAGATGAAAATAAAAACAAAATTAATTGGGGGTGAAAACCTCTATACGTCATGGGTAGTTCTGCCCTGATTATTTTGCATATTCAAGTGTTATAGCAACTTTTTTTTTTTTTTTTTGGTTTTCCAAAGTTCTTATTGTTAAATCTCTCCATAAACATCTATTTTACGTATACAAACACAAGAACTCTAAGGTAGTATTTGATATTATTTTTAAAATATTTTATGTTTTCAAAAAAACTGAAAATGAGAATATTTTGAAAACTGTGTTGAGATTATTTTTGAACTGTGTATGATTATATTTTATGAGTATATATTCTGAGAAATATAAAAATGAAAATCTATTTGATTATATTTTTAAAAACCTATTTCATAAATGAGTATTTTATGAAAACATATTTGTGTTGAATTTTAAAAAAATAACAAAAAATAAATTATTAATCATAATTAAAAAAAATCTTTTTACTAGTGGGTTTTACAATGAAAGATAAGGATAAGAGATATTGGTGGTCTAAACCTTAAGAGACGGTGACGGCGAGATTTGAGTAGTGAGTCGGTAGTTATCGTCATGAGAGGGCTATCACTGTCATCGCTAATCTGTGGTCGTCATCCTTCACCGAAGATAGAGGCCATCGTCAAACATGATCTTTATCACTAACATTACATAAACAGAGAGAAAAATAAAAATAAAAAAGTGAAAATAAATTGTTTTCATTTTCAAAAAAAAAATAATTGAAAATAATGTTTTCAAAATAATTTTAAAAACGTTTAATAAACAAATATTATTTTAAAACCATTTTCATTTTATATTTTTTTAAAAATAAAAATCATTCTTAAAAATAAAACTAAATCCCTTATAAATCTCTCGGTAAAAAAGATAATAATATCAATAAATTAATAACAATAATACTAATCTGGATATATAATATTATATAATTTGGAGGAAAATATATTGAGTCTCAACGTAAAATTGTGCTTGATCGGAAACAAGAGCCTCGATTAACCAGGAATGCAGTGAAAGGACAAGCTAAATTTAACTGACAAAATCATACTACTCAGGCTAACTTATTACTCAAACATGTATGAACTAAAATTGCTAGCCAACATCTAGATCCTCACAAAATCCCTAATAATTAAATGATCAGAGCATTGCCCATGGCGATTCCTCGTCTGTCTCACTGGAATTCTCAATAGTGATCGACACGGCAGCTTCAACAGCAGGCGCGTTGGGCGCATTGGCGTTGTCGCTGTTGATGCCTATGGCAGTGTTAGCATGATTAAACATTCTTGTGATGTCCTTTAATATCGGCCTCTTCCTTTTCTTTGTATGGGAACTCATATGCCCTCCTAACGCATTCCCGGTCCGAAATGATACGTTGCACTCGTGACATCTGTGAAAATACCCTACGTCTTGAACCGTAGGAGCCACCGCTTGAGTAGCAACATTCCTCCTTTCTTCTCCAACAACCGGTTGGTTGACGTTGAGCCCGAGCCTCAGCCTTTTCAGTGCTCTCTCAGCTTCAAGAAGATGATTGTCAGATTTCGAAGTGAAGATTGGGTTGTCAATAGGCTGACCAAACCGGAGAATATTAGTCGAAGGAGGGTTGATAGGGTGTTCCTCATAGGGTTCTTGTTTTGGGACCAAAAGATAGAAAAGAGGGCCTGATAACAGGTAATCACAAACCGGGCAAAATGGAGGTTCGGGCTCGCGGAGGAGTAAACGCTCTGATGCAAACGAAATGTCAGCTCGGATTCCTTGCATCAGGAGATCTAAGCTTGATGCAGGTGGAGAACCATTGTTGGGGAAGGAAATTGGTGTGGTAGTAGTAATAGTGCTACTCTCTCCAATGTGTGGAAAAAATTGGAATTGGGAGAAATACCGGGTACTTTTCAAATGAGTTTGATACCCACCAGCTGCAGAGACGCCAGGATAATTTCTTGAGAGGCCCGGAAAAGTGGGCATTTCTGTTTGGCACCCCATTTGTGACATCATACCAGAGCTGTTTGGTTTGACCTCATGGGTTGAGTGGTCATTGGGGAAAATAGGGTTGTTTGGGTTTCTCACAGGAAACTTGATCCCATCAGCAAGATTGTTAGCCAAAGGAGGATAGTGGCTAATGGCTGCAGATCTCATTGCCCCCAGGCCATTCAGATAGTTGTTCCCATAGTACATCCTAAGTGGTGATGGCCTTGAAATTGGAAAAAGGAGATGACTTTGAGTGTTGGAAAAAGGAGGAGGATTATTCGCAAAACCCAAACCCATGTTGTTGCTTCTCTGGCCATGAGCAAAGTCACTGTTGTTGCATGGGACATGCTCCATTGTTGGCGCCTTGGAGATGTTGGGAAGTTGGAATTCTTTGCCTGTGGGGTTAGCCATGTTGAACCACTCCTCGCTATATTTTTGGGGGTCACTCTCGAGGATTTGTTTCTCCATAAGAGCCATTTGAGAGATAAAAGAGAGGGAAAAAATGGAGAATTTTTTCTCAGGGGTGTGAAAAGGTTTGGGAAAGCTAAAAGGAATGAGATTTGTGAAGAGAAATGGGTATTAAGGAGTGTTGTTATATACACAATGTGAGGGTCCCAAGACTAAAATTTTAAGGGTGTCAAATGGAAATATCGTATGCTTATGAAGTGATAGGGATAAGTTTTTTCATACATGGAAGTTTGTTTTAGCTATCCATCTTTGTAATATTGGAATACCCTTTTGGTTACTTTTCCTAAAACAAAAACAATATTTTATTAGTAGGAATGAAATACCCAAGATGCCCACACGGCGTTTTTCTTTCGTTAATGTTGTTTGTTCAATATTAGGAGTCTCAGATGATATCTCGCGTGTCGTTAGTTGTGAACATAATCTCATGTGTTACACATGAAAACACTTCTTCTTAAAAAATATAGTTAACAGAATACATTTAGGATTCGTTTGATTTATAAGTTGAATCTGAAATAAAATAAAATTTTTAGGTTTAAGTTTATAAATTTTGTTGACTTTTTTAAAAAAAAACAAAATTAAATCCAAAAATTTAGATTTAGATTCATGAACCAAATGAGATCTTGAAAAGAGAAAAAAAAAACTATTTTTAGCTATATCAAAACTTTAAAAGACTAATATATGCAGGCCATTATGCTTTTTCATAAAATATTACACTTATTTTTCTCATATATTAGTGAAAGAAATATATACATATCAGAGCCTATGACAATTTTTTTTTTAATGAGCCTATGCAAAGCTAATAACCATGCATATTCACACAAAATAAAAATATAAAAAGAAAGAAAAGCTCAGCATGCCAGTGCATGAATTCCTACCTATTTCATGTGTGAAGAATTATACCTTGGTATTAATCTCCTCCTTTTGTTAGTGAATCATGTGTCCATATTAATTTTAACTAGCTTCCTATGTTGTTTAATATATATGAGTGTGTGTGTGTGTATCCCCAAGAGAACAACAATATTTAGCACTAGATTATAATCTATCTAAACACGCCTTTATTTAATGACTATTTTTTGCCGCATAACAAACCCTATAGATCTTCATCTTTCATAATAATAATAATAATAATAATAATATCTTAAATACGACAAGTTAATTACAATATATATATATATATATTGTTTCGAAAGGGTAAAAGGGCTTTTGTGAAGATCTCCCGAATAAATGAACTTACAGTCCAACAAATGTTGGAAATATATACTGTACTTAGATTTTCTTTTCTTGGGCAGAAAAATCCTTCTAACTAGGGCAAATGGTATTTGACAACTAAAACTCTCGATTAAAGAACATCAGATAATGGGAAAAAAATGATTTTTTTTTTTTTTTGGTCAGAGAGAAAGATGGTATTTTGTCATTATTTTTTTATGCACACCAAATGCTGTTAAACATATATACACATGGAATTTCCAGAAAAATCAAGAAATTATCGCACTCAAATAAAAGATATTCATACAATTTACCCTTTTTAATTCTTACTATCTTTTCCCCCTCGCTATAAATAGCAATTTTAATCGAGTCATTATACGACAACTCAAGATCTCAACCAAAGTATTACCGAGGGGAATTAGCAGAAAATAGTAGCCACAATATTTATATTTGAAAATATTGTGAACCAAATGATATTCTCTTATGAGCTGAATTAGCATAGATAAGAAATTTATGGGCTAGTTTGGGGGAATGCTTAGAGACATTTTTTTTTATTGGAAAAAAAAGTTGTTTTGGAAAATATGTTTGAGAGAAAAAATTGTTTGGAGTGAATAAATAAAAAGTTTTAAAAATTTTAAAAAAATCAATATGGATATTATTTTGTTCATATTAAAATTCTATATAATTTAAAAAAATAATTTTATTTGGATTTATATTCACAAAGTTATGAATTTTTAAATTTTGGAATATACTATAACATTTTTGAAGATGTAAAAAATAAAAATTGATGATGTATTAAAAAAAAAAAGTTTAGAAAACATCAAAACTAAAGCTCTAAACGAGCCCCATAAATAGGTTAAATTCATTTTTGGTTTTTGATATATGAACTTCTAATTGTCGGACTAATGACCAATGTTTGCCCTTCAATGCAAAATACTGTTAAAAAGTATATCGTAATTTTCACGTAAAGATCAAATTTGCATTTTAGTTTAGGTTGACTTTGTCATTTTTACACATTTTGAGAACTTTTTGTTAGATTTATTTTTTTATTGTAGAAATTGTAAATTTTCTAAACGGACGTGACATTGGACGCATATGCCTTGATGTTGCAATGATTGCGTAGTTTATAACAATATTTTTTCACCATAGGACTAAAGTTGGATGGTTAATAATTTGAGGACTAGTTTTGATATGTTTTAAAGTTTGTGTACTAAATGAGATTAAACATATAATACAGGGATCATAATGAAAGAATCCATACAGATTGCTTATTATAGTCATTGGATTAGCTTTTTAATTGTTTATTTTATAAATGTCCACGTTAAAAATAATGTAAAAACAACAATTTTTTTTTTTAGGTGTAACACCATCAGAAAACAAAAATACCTTGGAAATCTTAGGTGCCGAGGAGTTGGGTCCCCACGCATGGCGACCACCTGCCAGTTCTATACCGTGAGACCCACCTTCAAGTCTCACATAGGGGCTATGTGCCACCACTCATGTGAGATGCGTGCTCCCTGGACGGAGAACCCAATGACATTGCAAAGGTAGACGTTTTTTTGCGTTTCTGTCTGAGTTTAGGTGTTTTCAATTTTAGAGAATCTCTTAACATGGAAACCGTCAATGGGGCAGTTAATTTCTACACAACTCTGAGGATGCTGTCATTAAATCTCACAGTATTACCCAATATGCAAAACCAAAATAGCATTCAATTTATATCTGTTACTAGCAATATTCCTTACCTTTTTGTGGTGAAACAAATAGATTTTTTTTCTTGTATAATATACATATATATCAAAGAAATAAATAACGTACTTAATTTTGGTCTTTGGTCAAATCTATGCTTACCAAGATTAGAAAACCTGTTAATTAAAAATACGTACCTCAAAAAATTAAAAAGAAAATAAAAATGGAGTTTACGTCTTTACGAGCAACCCTAATAGGATATATACGTATATATATATATAGCCAAAAAGTTTTACATTTTCTCATCGCTCAAAATATATTTTCTCGTCATTTTGTAAGCCAATATTATATGTCATATCCCATGGCATTTTCTCTGAATCGCAATTCCTATTCCAATCAACCATGTCGTTTAAGCCTCCACAACCAAGCTATCAATGGCCAATTCCATGTGTCCAACTCCAACGCTATTGTGGGTGATCATACGAATGAGAATGTCTTTGTTAGCTCTTATCCGAACCATTTTAGTTCCAACACTGGGACGGGACCGCATCCAACAAATCAATTCATATCCCAACTGGATCAGTGTCAAACAGTGACAAATGAGGTAC
Source organism: Antiaris toxicaria (assembly GCA_035233585.1). Classification (NCBI taxonomy): domain Eukaryota; kingdom Viridiplantae; phylum Streptophyta; class Magnoliopsida; order Rosales; family Moraceae; genus Antiaris; species Antiaris toxicaria. The sequence goes on along the minus strand of CP141153.1, from coordinate 1,084,090 downwards.
GGAACATGTGTCTCGTACCTCAAAGAATCCAAGTGTGTCAAACCGTTAACATTGACTATTTTCCGTTACAAAACCAGTCATTAGTGTCAATTGGTCCCGTAAGTGGTCGAGTTCATCTCACCGAGGTTGTTCGAACCCAACTCAACGATTCGGCCTCTACTAGGGAACGTTTTCTTGGTCCCAATCATGGTTACGGTGTCTGGTTTAACCAAGGCCAAACCCATCTCCAAAACCAAGCCAACCATCCAACATCCACCGAAGCGCAGCCATTTAGTGGTGTCTCTCACTATCAAAATCCTACTCGCAATGTTGGTCATGGCTGTTTCTCTAGCAATTTTTTGAATGTCACCCAAAGCTCTGGTCATTGCTTTCACAGTCCCACCTATGAGCCATATAAAACTCACGTCCAAAAACCAGACTCTACTATTAGGGACAGCAATATCTTTGATCCTCAACCGTTGGATTTTTATTTTCCTCCTGAAACCAACGATCCAAATCCTACCCAAGATGATGAATCACAAGGTCTTCCAATCAGCCAATGTAGCAGCAATAACCAAGTGTTGAACGATCAAGGCAGCAACAACATTTCTGATGGTGACGACGAAGAGGGGATCGACGGCGATGGGCGGACCCACAGCCTGCCTTACAAGAAATATGGACCGTACACGTGTCCAACATGCAAGGGGGTGTTTAGCACATCGCAAATGTTCGCTGCTCACGTGGGGTCCCACTACAAGAATGAGACTGCGGAGCAAAGGAGGAAGAGGCAATTGGCAAAGTATGGGAAGAAACATCTGCACCTTGTCAAATCGAGGGATGAACTTAGCATTGTGCCTTGCAAGCCTTTCAAGGAATTTGCTGCAACGGGGCATGGCAGGAATGGAGTGCCTGTGGATGTCAAGGGAGATGGGAACAGCCATGGAAGTGGTCCCGTTAAGGAGGAACCCATGGAGATGTAATATGCTATAATGCTGTTGTTCGACAAACTTTCCTTAGAGTAGAGAGCAAGACGCTCAATTTGGTTATCCGTTTTAAATTTAGGTTGGCTAGTGAAATATATATATATATAATAATAAGCTACTTAATTGATTTGAGTAGAGATTAAAGTTTGTCTTTGTTTTAAATTCAAAGCGATCATCTTCCCGAACTGAAGATATAGATCCTTGCATTTTCTGAAATATTATAGCCTTCATTTCTCATCTCTTGCTTTTTAATTCTTAGGGGACGCAATATAATTTTTATCTAAATACAAAAATATTATATTTAAATATTAATTATATTATAATTAAAATCAATACAATCATTATTTATCATTTTATTTTTTCTATTATTTTACCAATCGTACCACATATTACCTTTTTTTTATTTACTTTTATCAATCATGTAATATATTCAATATTTAAATATAATTCAAATGTTTTTCATTTAAACAATCATTACATTCAAATAATCAAACAATCAAATATAATACAAATATTTTTTATTTAAATATATATTTCATTCAAATATAATATAAATAGGATACGTAGTTTAATAAAACCCTTATATTTCCTTGGTATCCTTTTTTATAAAGCCCAACCGATGAATGCTTAGGCCTCTGTAGCCAATCATATATATGGTAAATTTCTAATTTTAGATGGGAGCGTGCTTTCTTCTCAAGTTATCTAAATGCACTATCTTTTATTATAAAATATATTTTTTTTTTAACAAAAATAGGACTTGTTTATTTTATTGATTTAAATTTAAATTTTTTATTTCAATTTTATCTTTAATTAAAAAATTAATAAAAATTATGAGACTCAAATTTTTATTTTTTGCCAGACTCAGACTCAAAGTCAAACTTATGTAATTCTTTATAGAAATAGGACAAATTTGAAGACGAAACGTCTTCCCGTACAGAAAATGACAGCTGATTAGTTTAAAACGACATGTACTTTTCTGATAACGACAAAAGATGCGTTTTTCTTTTTTTTTTTTCCCCTTAAAAATCGTTCGTCGAACAACGGGCAGCAGCTTTGTGAACTGACAGTCAATGAATCTTACCAATAAACGACGTGTATTAGGAAAAACGACAACTCTTTTTTTTTGTTTTATTTGAAAGACAACTAATTTTTCTAGTTTCTACTAAAATAACAACAAACTACAAAAGCGACATGCGACAAGTTGTTTTCCGATAAGCAACCTGTTTCTCCCATGGCAATATATATAGATGTGACATTTCTATTAATTCCGGCTGAACATTTCACTTTTTGGAATCACTGACTGTTTATAAAAACACTACTATTTGTTATCTAGATTCAAACTTCAATTCATTTTTTTTAAAGAGAATTCACGTCAATTAAGTATGACACCAAATGCATATTACAATAAGACATTTAAATGGTACTATACAAATATAAAACAAGTATATATAATACAAGGATATGTTCCCAACATTGCATAATGTACTGACCCTCCGCTGCTTTTGCTGTGTTATCCATTTTATTCTTCCAACCGTGCTCTTTTCTGTTCGGTACCGAGTTGAGACTTAAAAAGTGACTTTTTTTTTTGTGTGTGTGGAGAGTTCTAAAGAGGTGCTTATCTTTGGAGGTAATCTAAGAAAATGTTAGTACCTGAAAAATTGTGAAAATTACAGAAGACCCGGACATAGTTCATACTATTTTACAAAGCTTTCCCAGATATGATGGAGGCAAGCATTTTCGCGGTCCAAGTTACTTCAACAAGGCTTCCCAGAGGAGCTCTAAGATTTTCTGCCATTGACATAAGAAGGACTCTACATTCTGCCATACACAAATTGAAATATTGAAGAAGGAGTTAAAAGAAAAAAAATAAACAAATAAATAAGTACAATAAAGTCTGAAAAAGTGGCTGACCTGAAATTTTGCTGAAGTTGAGAAGAGAAATGGTAGCAAGGACTTTGTGCTCAACCTCATGGCCATATTCCAGTCTTTGCTTTAGCCTTGAAACGAGAGCCAAGAAGGCGGTGAGGTGAAGCTCGGTCTCGGACATTGAAGCAAGTGAAGAGCTCAGCCATGCCACTGTTGTTAAGCAAGCTTTGATCAAGTCCGAGTTTTCTGATCCAATACACTTGGAAATGGCTTCTATAAATGACCTCTTTCCATTGCCAAGTAGTGACGCAGACAAGTTCCTCAACCACTCCTCATTACTTTCTTCGTCGTCGTCCTGTATTTTGTTAACACAAACTTAAGATTTTTTCTTTTCAATATATATTTACATATATTGTGAATGCATATTTGATGAGGACATACCAATGAAGATGCGTCATCAACTAATGAGCAATTTTCTTCGTTTTTGTGTGAATTTTTTTCATGATCGACGCTGAATCCTGCTTGGTTTAGGATCCAACGATTTGTTAATGAATTACCGGAGGAAGAGAAACGCCCTCCCAAGATAAGAAGCGCTCTGCAGCAATTTTCTCGGATTTTCTTGTCAGACAAACTAGCTTCAACTGCTTCTGTGATGGCATCAACAGCCTCCTCTCGGTATATGCTGTACTTCCGAGGCTCCAGCTATTAAGCCAACAACAGCTTTGACCGATCAGCTAAGCCACAAACACAATTCCTAAATATAAATATATAAATGTCTATACATATAGTGAGAGAGAGAGAGAAAGAGAGAATACCAGAACATCCAAGTGTAACAAAAGCACAGCAATTAGAGGTCTTTGGTGTGGAGGAGAACTTTGGAGATAAACAAGTAGAACATGCATTGTACTTTCTATTCCTCCATTTTCATTTTGCAAACCATTAAGAAATCTTATAACATCATTTTTCCTGCAATTACATAGAATGCACACCAATTAGTAAAAATGGTGACATAATTTAACTTCCTTTTTCTTTTCTCTATATTAAAAAGAGCATATAAAGCTAAAAAAAAAAACAAGAAACAATAAAAAATTTTCACTACAAACCTCTTAAGGCAGATCAGTTCGACCAACAACACCACCACATTTGCTCTTGCCTTAACCTTCTTGCAATGAATCAGCTTAACCACACCCTTCATGTCAATATCTCTCGCTATCCAGTTTCTACAACCCAAATCGGCTTCGATGCAGCACACCAATAGCGCCACGACACACGTTTTCTCCTCGATGTCCCCGCACTTGAATCTTTGAAGAAGAAACTGCAAGCCTCCAAGGGACACAAGGTGTTTTGCATTGGCCAGTCTTTCCTCTTTGGTGCAAGCACCAGTGAGAAGAAGCTGTTCCAAGACCAAAGTGGTTGTGTCACTCTCATCTCTTAGCTGATCTAAGAGATGTTTAGAGTGTTGTGACTTCCACGTGTCAACCAGACGCTTTAAGACCAAGTTTGTGGAAGGGACTTGTTTGCATTCCAAGGGCTTTCCTGTTACCGGGCATGTTCTGTTTCCCTGGTCAAACCAGGCCTTTATGGCTTGCCTCTCAAATGTTTGGCCAGTTTCTAAGGTCACTGGTTCTTCAAACAACTGCCCTGTTAGAGGGCAAATGAAGTCCTGTGGAATGATTGGGAAAGAGGGTCTTTCTTCAAAATACACCCCATGCAATTCTGTGCCAAAAAAAAAAAAGAGGATGAATTTGTTTTTTGGCAGAAAGTAGAAAAAGGTACGATGTATGGGTTTCAATTATGGATATTTTCCTCTAGTAATTTTTTTTTGCCGAATTTTTTGAAGAACAAACACGAGAAAATGTATTGTATAGCAGGCCTAAAGTAGATGTCATGTACAGTATGATATATGTAACAGGACAAATTTATTGTTTTTCATAAATTTTTAAAGGTTAAGGAGAACTAAAATTCATTTTCTCAAAAAAATAAAAAATAAAAAAATAAAAGTTGACTAACCTTCGGAAGCCGATCCTACTTTGGCTAGCTGCATTCAGAAAACAAAATTGAAAATTGAAAAAGAAAAAAAGTCAATAATCATAATATGGTATAGTGAACCATTTTTTGTTGTAAAATTAAGGCAAGAATTGAGTACATTTACAAGAGAATGGGTAATTGGTGCTTCACTGTCTGGTTGTTGCAGCTCAAAAAGAGACTTTGCTAGCCTTTTTAGAGTAAGCTCGTTCTCTTTTGTTTGTGTTGGTGAATGTATCACTTGGCTGTTTTCTAGTGCTTCTTGACTAATCACTGTGTCAACAAATTTTTCATTGAAATCTCTTCCTATCGAAACACTCGCCCCCGGAAAGCTCCATTTCTCCTTGGATGTCCCAGACAGTCCATTCTCCTGCATCAAATTCATTTCTTCTCTCATAAATATAATAGAGAGTAATAAAAAAAATGGCCAATGGAGATTGGCTTCAATCACAACAAAGATGCAAAATTAGTTTATTAAAAGAGCAATGCTAGATACACCGACTCTTTTTTACTGACTTTTTTCGATACCAATTCGCGTAGTAGCTTTTTATCTTTCTATTCGTAGATGCAACATAAAACAAGGGTTAATAAAAGAATAACTACTCATGAGAAAAGTTGTCATTTGTTATATATGTCTTTATTACTATCACTTACAGTATAAAATTCATCTTCTGGCGCGTTCTTAGTGAGATCTTCTTCCACATCTCTATCAGTCTCTTTGACGACAGGAGAAACATAAGAATTTAGTATACAATTATCAGAATTCTCCGTGTCCCTTCCGTCCTCGGATCCAGGCTTGCTTGAATGGCTAAAAACAGCATTGTAGAATTTCTTACCGACCATCATCGGTTGGGGTGAAAATGGATCAGCAGGACTACTAGATTGCTCGGAAGAATGACCTTGAGAATTACTTCCCTTCTGAATTTCCCGAATGGATATCGACGGAACATAGATGGAAGGAACAGGAGTAGTTTCAACACCTTCTGTCAGCCAATCCTTGTAGTAAACTGCGAATTGGTAAGTGCCGGAGTCTACTATCTCATTGTACACTTTCTCGAGAGTTTTGAGTTTCCTGAGCCTTCCTGGTGAGTCTGCTAAAGCATTCTCCTCTTGGCTGTACCATGCTTTTAAGTGTGAAAGATGTGGAGAAAACAGATAATCCCACAGCTCGGGCACCAGTTTTGTGCGGGCCTGATTCGGTGAGTCGCAAAAGACCTGCAAGAGGTGCTTTGCCGTGACTCGGTCTTTCCTCTGCAGCTTGTAGACCACACTTAAGTAGAGATGAGCGCAAGCTGACAACTTGTAATTGGGGACCCCAGAAGTGAATCCATCTTTCAAGTCACTTGAATTTAGCCCCACAATGACACTGAGCTGTAACACTGCTTTCTTCAAATCCTTCGTGCTTTTAGCTTCCTCCATCGCCTTTTCTATCACGTCGATCGCTTCCTCAAGCTTGGCGATGATTTTGCTCTCATTGTTTCCCTCTTCTAGTTGAACAAAATTAAGGGAAGAGAAGCAATTATCCCTAAGTGTTGATCTAAACTCCTTGTCTCTAAGAAAGCGTTTGATGTAACCACTTAGAATCGACACCATTGCTTGGATTGCAACCTCATCAAGCGCAGGCTCGGAAACTGCATGGACAACATTGTCATATTTCTTGACTCGAGTTTCCTCAAACCGTTTTCCATTTGATGGGTCATTATGACTAGAAGTCCCATGTTTCTGTTTCATGCTTCTCATGTTGTTATCGCTTAAACTCCTACGTCCAAGCATTTTCTCGGAACTTCTTCCACGACTCCTGTCCTTATTTTCCATTTCCTTAATATCCCAATTCGAGAACTTCTCATCGTTCAAATATATGTCCTTGGCTCTCTCATTTTCTTCCTCTCCAACCTCAACTATCTCAAAAACTTGTCCTGTCTCATGCCTATCTCGCACTTCTTTCTTTGGCCCTGCAACAATTTCTCTTCTAACATGATTGTCTCTCGGTCTTGCACTACCAATAGGATCATACATTGGCGACTCACGTCGAGTACTGTGTCGAGACACGTCGGACTTTGTTCTCTCAGTCCTGATTCTGTCCCTTGGCATGAAATCTCTCTTGAGTCTGTCGGGGAAAGGGAAAGGCGGCAGATTTGGTGATTCTGATTTGAAGGAAGTTCTTGACCTGACCAGTGATTTTCGTCCTTTGAATCCATCCTCTGCAAGAAGATCCTCCAAAGATGATGCCATCGATGATTCCAAAATGGTTTATTTCCACTGAATCCTATGTCACAGAAGAAATGACAACACAAGAGTTAGATGACGTGGACTAAAATTCATAGTTTAAATCAAAAGATTTGAGGGAAAAAAAAAAAGAAAAGAAAAATAAAAAAGAAAACTGTTGGACCAATAAATTCTCTCCCAAGTGCTAATCAACTTGATTATAACCAAAAACATATTTTTTTTGAACATCAACAATTGAAAAGGAGGTCATAAACTTCAAAATCAAACGCCTAGAACTCGTCAACACTACGAATATAACAAATCAATATCTGCTAATTAAAAATAAATAAATCAATGTTACTTCTTCCCTGTCACAAATAAATCATCATAGAACATATACCCTGCTGATACGTCCTGCAAAAGGCCACAGAACCTTTGCCACACAACTTTTTTTAACCCCTTTTTTCCTTCACAATCTCAATTCGTTAAAAGGGTTTATAAATCAAGGGGCGTCTGAGGTATTAGCTTTTACCTCCAAAAACAACTTTTTTCTACTTTATCATTTTTTTTATTCATATCTTTAATACAATATAATAAACTCTAAATTTTTAAAAATTCGTAACTTTACGTATAAAAATCCAAATAAGATAATTTTTTTAATTACATAACATTTCAAGAAAAATAAAATAAAATTCATATTAATATTTTTTTTTTGAAAATATTTTTAAAATTTTACATTTTTTTCATTCTAAACAGTTTTTTCTTTCAAACACATTTTCCAAAACTATTTTTTTCAACAAAAAAAAAAAAAAAAAAAAAAACATTTCTTAAACCCCCAAACGGGTTCTAAGAAACCGGGTCATAAACTAATTAGCTTCTTATACCATTGTCACAAAGAACATGCATAAAACATACTTACTGCTTATATGAACAGCAAAATATCATTTTCTCACATAAATTTCCATACCCTTTTGAGCTCCAATTCTCAATATGGAAAATGAGGTCAAAATCTAGAAATCGAAGTCCTAAAACCCGGCAACAACTATCAAAAATTAACCAAAAAATAATGAATGTCCGATTTTCGCACCTTTCAAATTCACTTCTCGTTGAAGCTCTACATGACATGGTTCGGAAAGAAACATTACCTGAAATCCAGTAGCTGAGGAGCCAAAAAAGAGCACAGTTTCCTCAACACCTGCAAGTGAAAAACTGGCTGGACACAGCATATAATAATTTAAACGGCTCCATTATTTATTGGAGCCCTCGACTATAGACGTTGCGAAGGAATCTTAGGAGAGAACAAAAAAGGAATGATGAAGATGCTGGTTAAAGAAAAAAACAACGAGGTGGAGTTGTCTATAAAGGACTGCACGTAATGGAAGAAGACAAACAGTTGAGGAGAAAGGAATGATTAAGAGAAATGGACAATGGTTACATTAGGCAACAAGGCAACAAGGCTTTGGAGTTGTGGTGTGACAAGTGAAAGGTGACAAATAATAGACAGAAAGACTTGTGTTTATAAAAATTAATTAATCAAAAAATTTATATAAAATAAAATGTAGGTTTATATTATGACTCTTTCAATATGGCGTTCTGCTGTAGTTTCATTATGTATATTTGTATGTGTGTGTGTATACACACACACACACACACATACATGTAGCCTATTATTCGTTTCAAACACTCAAACTGCCGTCCTTTCACTCCCTCTTCCTTGCTTTGGTCGGTTGATTATTGCTCTTGTTTATTTATTTCTTCAACACCATTGGTTGGTGATAGTTTACTTACATGGAATATAATAAAATAATTAGGAGAAATTTCCTGTATTAAAAAAAAATTATCAGTGGTGACATTTACAAACCGTGTAGACGTATATCGAATATTATCAAGTTAACCATTTTTAGGAGAATTCTACAAGGGAGCACCCTCACCTTAGAGATCATTAACCTAAATCTTAACATTTGAATAAGATAATGCCAAGGAAGTGTGTATATAAAAATGCACCTCCGAGAACTTTTTTACAATATCTCATCTCATACAATATAAAGGATCTAATTTAATTTTACATATATACACAATTAATTACTCTATTATTAAGACATAGTCTCTTTTTTAGTTTTTATTATTTAATTTTAATACGATCTGACGATTTAAAACTACGTAAAAGATGATTTGTATTATTTATATATGCAGTAGACTTGTTCGAAAATAAATGGGGGTTGGCAATGGGTTGCAACAGATAAAACCTTAAAAACAAAGATAATGTCCCTGAATCATATGCCAGGGGTGTACTCTCCCATGTCAACCTGACGTTAGAGGGAGAGTTAAGTTGCACCGGCCTAGCCAAAAAGGGAGGCAAAAGAAAGATTTAAAAACCAAAAAAAAAAAAAAAAAAAGAGAGAGAAAGAGAATCATTTTGGTTCTATGTAATATACAACACGGAACTGTATTGCAAGGTGGGAATTTGTTGACCCCATTCCAAACAGTAAATTCTTTGGTCGCCCCTTAATATATTTTTGAAAGGTATTTTATTTATTTATTTGTTTATATATTCATTCCCCCTATTTTTCACGGCTTTTGGGTATTGGTAATAAATGGGCAGCCTGTTGTTCAATTCTTGTTAATTTATATGTGTGTAAAGAGAGGTACTTTTTATCACTCTGCGTGGAGAAGGATTGGGGAATGGCTTTTTGGAAGAGGGCTAGAGATAATAATCTGGATTAGTATTGTCCTCTACAACACCTACGATTTACAAACGGCTTCTTATAAGTGCTGAGCTAGACATTTTCATGTTTCAGCCAAAAAAAAAAAGGGGAAGGATAAGTGAGTGGGATTGAATTACAATTTTAACGAACAATTTTCTCTTATCAATTTTTTTTGCAATTTCCAATGTATAGCCAAGTTTGCCAAAATGGTAATATAATAAAGAGATTCCAATTCCTAAAAATTAAAAAAAAAAGACTTAAATGATTTAATAATATTTGATTCATTCATCTTCTTATTTATGTCTTTTTTTTTTATAATATAATATCATATCTTATTTACTTAAAAGTATAGAATTCTAATCCTTACTCTTAAATTAAAAAAAAAAAGTAATGATACATAATTAACTCATGTAGTCATTTTATTAATATGATATAATAATTTAATTAAAATGAAATTTTAACTAATGCATTGTGATCTTATTTAAAGGACGTAAAGGAAATAAAATGACATGCGAGTCTAACCCAATTTAATATTATGCGAATACTTTGGTTTTATTTTATTTTATTTTATATTTTTTTACTTCTGGTGGTTTTGTTGATTACACTTATGGAGTTATTATGAGCCTATGATTTTTGATAGAACGTCACGAGCCTATGATGTAGCAAATTAAAGAAAGCTGAAAGATATATCACATTGCACAAAAAGGTGCATGTGTTCATGTGATGTCCACATCAAACATGGTGCATCTTTCTTTATACAAAATACGTCCCTATTTTTTCTTCTTTTTCTTTCGGCTCTGTTTGAAAATACAATGATCAGGAATAGACTATTTGGAGATGAATGAATTCAAATAAAGGACCCTCCGTTAATATTGTATTTATATGTAATATAAATACAATATAATTTTCACTTAAATACAAAAACATTCCATTAAATACGAATTATATCACATTTTAAATCTAATATAATTACTATTTATTATTTCTCTTTTACCATTATTTTTACTAATCATATAATATATTCTCTTTCTCTCTTTTTTTTTTCTCTCTATTTTTACTTATCATATCACATATTCATTATTAAAATACAATTAAAATACTTTTCATTCAAACACATATTACATTTTAATATAATGTAAATACTTTTTTTACAAATGTAAATTGTATTGAATGCATTACAAACGTAATGCATTTATCAAACTGAGTCTGAATATCGTTATATAAATTAAAAAAATAAAAAAGAAAAAGAGATGAAGAGAGGTTTAAGCAAGAAGAAGGAAGAGATAAACAACCTACTGTGGCAGAGCCTAAAAAATTTCTTTATACAAAATATGTCTCTCTTTATTTATTTATTTTTCTTTCGGCTTTGCTAGAAAATACAACGATCAGGGGTAGATTCCTTGGAGACAAACGAATACAAATTAAGCGGTATCGTTAATATAAATGTTCAAAAGAAGAAGACGGTGAAGAGAGAGATGGATGATTGTGTCGAAGTAAACATCAAGAGAGGCTTTAGTAAAAACAGACGAATAGGTAAATAACATACAATGGCTGAGCTAAAACCCTTTTTTCGGGGAGAAGTAAATTAAACAAAAAATTTTTTTGAATTAAAACTATATCAGTTAAATCTTTTATTATTATTTATTGATTTATATCTTTGAGAGCTAAGCTTGTAATATAATTTATTTAATTTGAAATCTAAGCTTGCAATAGAATTTAATTTGATTAAAGTTTAGATTTCTAAAAATTATGAATTTACACAGTAATGTAATTGATTTCTAAATATAAGTATTTAAGAAAAAAAATGGATAAAATTTAAAATTTTCTTTAAAAAATTATGCTAATATAGTAATTAAAAAATTTAAAGGGGAAGAGGACAAATAAGGGATAAATTATAAAATATCTTATTATAAAAAAAAAAAATCATACAGAGTCTTCAATTTTAGGGGTTAAATTGAAATTTGCTAAAAAACTGGGGGGCATATGCTCTCTTTCTCGCCACCTATTTCTGACCCTGAAAACATATTTACGAAGTTAAAATAAATAAATGACTAATAGCATGTTTAGAAAACTATTATTAAAAAAAAAACATATTTGTGAATAAATATGTGTTTATTGATAATGAAAGAATGGCTATCTAATAAACAAATACATTAATTTATTTATCAAAAAGTAAACTATCTACCTACCTAATTTCATAAGTATATTATTAAACAATATAGATATTATGTATTCTTCTCCAGACACATTTTAAGTATATATATTAGTTAAATATTATAATTTATCTTCAATTTACGTTTCAATTAAATACATATTTTCAACACACGTCTTCAAAAGTCAAATCTTAATTTATATTCTAAGCGAGATCTTACTCAGACTTTAACGTATGTTCTAAACGAATCCTTAAGTTGTGTTAAGAAAACAAATGCATTTTATAATACAATACATGTAGTTTGAATAATTCATGTATTCTATTTCATGACAGATATATACAAACAATAAATTCACTTAAAACACTCATCCATTTACCTTTTTTTTTAACATATTTTTACCAATCATATCACATTTCTCTCACTAATACACATTACTTATAAGGTTTGTTTGGGGGTTGATTGGAATCAGACTAATGGGTTATTATAATGTTTTTTTGTTTTTTTCTCAAACTTTTACTTTCAGTTTTTATTATTCTAGTTCTCTCAAACCTTCAAATAAAAGTTTCAGTTCTCCTTCCCACCCTTAAAAACAATGTACATTGGACATCTAAACGTATAATGAATAAGTTGAAAAATACTAAAAATACAAATTCTAATCTTAACTCTTGAATATCAATTTTTGTAATACATGCTTGTTATTCTTTTATTAGTAAATGTTAAAAACATTGTCACATTAATTGATTATATTTATATTAAAAATATGATATAAAAGTTGATATTAAAAAGTTGAAACTCAAATAGATATCCCTAATACTATTTAAAAATAACAATTTTACTCATCAATCTATTTATCCATATTGACCCAACCTAAATGGGATATATAAAACCCGTTCTAAAGGAAGTGGTTTATTAATAGGTTAAAATTTTAAAACTTGTAACAGATTCAAGGTGGAGATAGATCTAGAGATTCCTTTCGTTTAGTTTTTTTTTTTTTTTTTCAAATTTACCTATATACATATTATAATATATATATATATAATTTTTTAAATCTATTAATTAAGGGTGTCTAGAGCATATTTCCAAAACACTTTTTCAAAATTTTTTTTTGTAATTTTCCTTCAATATCACTATTTACTTTTATAAAACTCTATTTCTCATTTTTAAAAAATTCAAACTTTAAAAGGATGTTTGAAAGTTACATTATGTTTGTGTTGTATTTAAATATAGTGTAATTATCATCCAAACATAAAAATATTACGTTTAAATACCAATTATATTACTATTTAAATCTAATACGATCGTTATTTATCATTTTACCTTTTTTACTATTTGTAATTTTGTACTAATCACGTCACATAATATCTTTTTCTCTTCTTTTTTTTCTCTACTTTTACCAATTACATCTCATACTCAATATTTAAATATAATTCAAATATTTTTTATCTAAACAAAATATTGTATTTGAATGCAATATAAACACTTTTCATTCAAATGCATATTACATTCAATACATTATATTTAAATATAATGTGAATGCAATATGTTATCCAAACTCCCCTAAAAATCTATAACTTTCTTATTTTAAATTGTACAAAATTTCAAGAGAAATGAAAAAAAATCTATATTGTTGATTTTTTTCAAACACATTTTAATTTTTTAACATCAAATTATTTTTTTATTAAATATATGTTTTCAAAACTCAATTTAATTCAACTCAATCTTTAAAACTGTGTCTTTAAATATCCATGAATGATCATTAAGGGGTTGTTTGAGGACCAATTTTGGTCTTCAAAATAACTATTTTTTTGTATTTTTTTCACCTCATAATCACTTTTTACTATTTATATCACCAAAATACTATAGTAAACTCTAAACTTTAAGGTAGCGTTTGGTATTATTTTTGAAATGTTTTATGTTTTCAAAAAAATTAAAAATGAGAATGTTTTAAAAATTATATTGAAACCATTTCTGAAATTGTATTTGTTTATGTTTTCTAAATATATATTATGAGATATATTAAAATGAAATTTTATTTGATAATATTTTTTAAAATCCCATTTCATAAGTGAGTATTTTATTAAAATATATTTATGTTTAATTTTAAAAAAATAAATTATTAGTTATAATAAAAAAAAACCTTTGGTGGTGGGTTTTGCAATGAGGGGTAGAGATGAAAGACATTAGTGGTATGAACTCTAGATGACAATTATGGAAAAATTTAGATCGTAAGTTAATTGTCCTCACCGTGATCGGTGGCCATTGTCGTGAGGGAACTGTTACTATTGTCGTCAGTTTGGGATCATCGCCTTTCATAGGAGATGGAGGCCATCGTCAGATATAGTCGTCGTTATCAACATTGCACAGGTAGAGAGAGAAGATAGAGAATGAGAAAATGAAAACAAAAATGTGAAAACATTTTTTTTATTTTCAAAAAACCCAAAAAAATAATATAGTTGAAAACAGTGTTTTCAAAATGGTTTTGAAAACGTTAGATACATAAACGTTATTTTAAAACCGTTTTCATTTTTTATGTTTTTGAAAATGAAAAATCATTTTCAAAAACAATTTAAACGCAATATAAAATTTCATAACTTTGTGTAAATAAGTCCAAATTAGATGACTTTTTCAAAATTATATAAAATTTTAAGAAAAACGAAATAAAATTATATTGATAATTTTTCTAAATAAATTTGTAAAATTTTATATTTTTTTACTTCAAATAAATTTTTTCCCAAATACATATTTTAAAATTACTTTTTTTCTGACAAAAAAAAAACTCTAAAATTCTCTTCAAAAGGATTTTAATGTCTCGTTTATTTATCGTATTATATTTATATTACATTTAAATATAATATAATTTTCAACTAAACATAACGTATTATATTTAAATATTAATCATATTATATTTTTAAATTTAATACAATTATTATTTATTATTTAACTTTTATTATTATTATTATCAATCACATCATATACTCTTTTTTTTATATTTTTTTCTTTATAATTATTTATCAAATTACATATTTATTATTTAAATATAATTTAAATATTTTTTATCTAAATATATATTATCTTCAAATATAATATAAATATATTTTATTTAAATATAAATTATATTTAAATATAATATAAATACAATATATTTATCCACCATCTTATAAATTTATCATCGAAACAGAACATTCACTCGGTTTAGCCGGAAAAGAATGTAACATCAAGATGTACGGAACAACGTCACAGTCTAGGAGGTAAACGGCCCGTTTTCATTAGCAGGTATTTTGGCTGTCGCTGTTAACAAATGGGTGGGTGCTTGGTGATTGCGGAAAGTGGGGTCCTCGCTAGCCAGTGCACGTTCCCATGCCTTCCTACATTTGCCCTCGTCAGTCCGAATCCTAGCCTTCAGTGGGTCCCACCAAAAAAGTGGAAAAAAAAAGTGTTGGGCTTAAGACAAAAACAGACCGACAATTCTCTCATATACCCGGATAATTTATTTCTTCCTCGCTAAAATTACTATATTAGCCGTGTCTTTTCGTCACAATACCTGAACTGCCCTACCTCGTACGTTAATCATTTACAACGGCGCTCTGAATTTCACCGGTTTGACATCGCCGGCGCGTTTGCTGTGGGACGGCTGTCACCTCGGTTCTTGGTAATTTGATTAGCCCGGAAGGGTAGAAGCGTCCTTTCGGAATTCGTACTCGGGTAACCTTTCATCCGGGTTTAAAGTTTAGGATCTCTGAGAATCTGGCCTTTTGAATTTCGAACCGCCGTCCCAATATGCCCTTGCTTTTCCGCTTTTATTACGAAATCAATACTTATAGTCGTTACTGGCCGGAAGGAGTCGATTTACTAAATCATCCCCGCGTAACACCCGATACTACCGCCACACGTTTCTACAAATGATATTTAATGTCAGGGCAGTACGGTCATTGCGATATCTGCACGATTAATTACACCGACAGTGGCACAACTGTGATTAACGGGGAAAACAAGCCCTCTTATTGAAACGGAGTTCAAGAATGTGGACCCACCAGAATTAGTAGAGAGTACCTTTGGCAGATGGTATGGCACTCAACTAGCCAAGCGGATCAAGTGTTTAAAAAAAAAAAAAAAAAAAAAGAAAGCCTTTCTCAAAACATCTTCCTCTGCGCCTAAGTAGCTTAAAGTTGCAGCAGCGTTTTTGTGCTGCACAGACCCCTTTGTCTTTTGCCCTCTCTCTCTCTCTCTCTCTCTCTCTCCTTTCATTCTCTCTCCTCTGCTTTGCTCTCCTCCATTCTCTCTCCTAGGGTTCTGCTCTAGTGGAAGCTGCTGCTACTATCTCTCTCACTGTTCCTGTTCGATGCTTTGTTCAGAGGCTCTCGGCTTCCCCTAAATCGGCAGGTGATTGCTTTCTCTCTTATCTTTCCTGTGTTAAGGGTGAATCGTTAGGGTTTCTCTTGTTCTTCGTCTGAAGTCTTTTTTCTTCAAGCATTGCTGAAATGGTTCTTCGATGTTTGGTGTTTTAAGGGAAAAAGAGGTGGTCTTGGCTCCTCTCACTCTGAAGCTCTTATCGGACCTTGAGAGGGGAAGAAATGTCCTCGTCGCGAGGGAGGTCCGATCAGCCGCCGCAGCCGCAGCGGCGGATCCAGCGGACGCAAACCGCCGGGAGCCTTGGGGAGTCCATTTTCGACAGTGAGGTAGTTCCGTCGTCACTCGTCGAGATTGCGCCGATTCTCCGTGTTGCCAATGAGGTGGAGTCCAGCAACCCCAGGGTCGCTTATCTCTGTAAGTTCTAGCATTTTATTTTTTATTTTTTATTTTTTTGCTACAAATGTACCTTTTATTGTTTTCAACTTAGAAAATTGAAATGCATCTTTCAAAAGTACGTGGAAATTTTTCAGTTTGTTATAATGCATATTTGGTAACTTTTTTTTTTTTAATTTTCCATTTTTGATTTCCAGTTAACTTAAAGACGACATTTCTAGATGTTAGCATCCATTTTTACTCACAATATCCCTCTTTGTTTACTTATATGATCTTGTTTCTATTCATTATGCTTACAATTTTGCATATGGTTTGTTGATGCATCCGCATCTTTTTCACTTGTGGGTATCTTAAGGAAGTTAAATGCCTCCCTAGTTTCTACTTCATGGTGCTTCAACTCGTCTATCTTTTGATATCCCATTTCAGCATACTTTATCCTTCTTTTTTCGCATTTTGGGCTGATCTTTCATTGTTTCTTTCATAGAAGTTCGTTCTTCCCTCATTATATGCATTTCGTTTGCAATCGTTTTAAATTCAATGCACACATGGACTTCTGTTGTAGGTCGATTTTATGCCTTTGAGAAAGCTCATAGATTGGATCCCACATCAAGTGGGCGTGGTGTACGACAATTTAAAACCGCACTCCTTCAACGTCTTGAAAGGGTAAGATTTTTGTTTGGATGGCTTTTTTACACAAGGTGTGGGTTCTCCAAGGCCTTGTTTGTTAGTTCGCTCGGTATCCTTAACTGATTTGACTCTAAATTACAGGAAAATGATCCGACCCTTATGGGTAGAGTGAAAAAAAGTGATGCACGTGAAATGCAGAGTTTCTATCAGCACTACTACAAAAAATATATCCAAGCTTTGCAAAATGCTGCAGAGAAAGCTGACCGGTAGGCCGTTGTTTTAGATTATTTGTGTTTTTAGGTTCAGATTTGCTTGGGAATTTACTATAGATTTTTTGCATTGGTTGATAGACCATTTTTCTATTATTTTGCAGTGCACAGCTTACAAAGGCTTACCAGACTGCTAATGTTCTCTTTGAAGTGTTAAAGGCCGTTAATATGACCCAATCTATGGAAGTTGATCGTGAGGTTAGAATACATGACAGATGACCGCACATCTCTAAGGGTGACATCTTTAGTTTGAGTTTTAATATTGCTCTGTCATTCTAAAGGACTTCTTTTTACAACTTCTTATGGTTGTTGAATCTAGATCTTGGAAGCTCAAGATAAAGTTGCAGAGAAGACGCAGATTTTAGTGCCCTACAATATTCTTCCTTTAGATCCTGATAGTGCAAATCAGGCAATTATGAGATACCCAGAGGTACGTTTTTAGCATTGTAGCTAGCTTTGACATTGCGTCGTTGCTATGATCTACATTTATCTGCATCTTAATTGTAGATTCAAGCTGCTGTTGTTGCTCTTCGTAACACTAGGGGCCTTCCCTGGCCCAAGGAATATAACAAGAGAAAAGATGATGACATTCTGGATTGGCTTCAGGCAATGTTTGGGTTTCAGGTAATGTATTTTTCAAAATATAGACCTCCTGCATTGCATCTAAAATTTCATTGGCTGTATTGTCCACTGTTGCTTGGTTTACTCTTTTCATAGTCATTGGCTATTTTTATCAATTTGCAGAAGGATAGTGTGGCAAACCAGAGAGAGCACCTGATTTTATTACTTGCAAATGTGCACATACGGCAGTTTCCAAAGCCTGATCAACAACCCAAGGTTAGTGCAGTTAATATAGATACTAATCGAATGAAATTCTCAGTGGAATGGATAGTACATTACTGCATATTCCCTTATTATTTAAAAATAGTGGAATTCGGAACATGTCCCTGATAGGACAGCCCAGTAGCCAAGTCATTGTTTCCTAATCTGAAGTTCTGGGTGAAAATCTTCTCTAGGGAATATTAGAAGAGAGAACAAATAATTAGTCATTTCAATAATTTATTAGCTGCTGAGTTTTTTTTTTTTTTTTCCTGTGCATTCATTTTGTTAGTTGGATGACCGTGCTTTAAAGGAAGTGATGAAGAAGCTTTTCAAGAACTATAAAAAATGGTGCAAGTACTTGGGTCGGAAAAGTAGCCTTTGGTGAGTGCCTTTTTCATTCTCTCTTTGGTGGAGATTTATTTATTTATTATGTTAATTCTTAGATGCTGACATCCATACTCGGATGCTGCCAGTTTTTTTACCTTTTTTCTATTTGCATAATATAGTTAATGAGGCTAAAACTCTGCTATATTTATGAGAGTTTATAGAGCAGTCTTCACGGTGCTACCTTTGTGTGCTAATTGCAAGTTTTATTTTGTAAAAACGAAGTTCACTGTCAAATTTTAATGCTTTTAACCTGTTTTGTGCATCTAACTGCAGGTTACCAACCATACAGCAGGAAGTTCAACAGCGCAAACTTCTATACATGGGTCTGTATCTTTTAATCTGGGGAGAGGCAGCAAATTTGAGATTCATGCCTGAATGTCT
Source organism: Antiaris toxicaria (assembly GCA_035233585.1). NCBI lineage: Eukaryota > Viridiplantae > Streptophyta > Magnoliopsida > Rosales > Moraceae > Antiaris > Antiaris toxicaria. Next base: position 1,064,945 of record CP141153.1, on the reverse strand, counting down.
ATGTTATATATATCACCATGTATGTTGCTTGAATTATCACATTCGTTAATAATGTAGCAGTTCCTATGATAGTGCTCTTTTAAGCGACTGCATAGAGCAATTTTATTCTAACTTCCTCATCTATGTTTTAGATGGCATTTGAACTGTATGGTATGCTAGCTGGTAATGTCAGTCCCATGACAGGCGAGAATGTGAAGCCAGCTTATGGAGGTGAAGAGGAGGCATTCTTGAGGAAAGTTGTTACACCCATCTATGAAGTGATTGCGAAGGTTTTTTATGCATCTTTTTTCGATGTCTTTTTTCTGAAGGTTTAATGTAGGATGATGAATGATATTTAGTATGGGTGAAAAATTCTTCTTGTTTTTTATGATTCTTTGGCTTTACAGGAAGCTGAAAGGAGTAAACAAGGAAGATCAAAGCATTCACAGTGGAGGAATTATGATGATTTGAATGAATATTTCTGGTATTTCATTTGGTCTTTTTGGAGCTTTCTTCATTGGTTCAGAGGCCATGATTGACTCGTTTCAATGGATTATAGGTCAGTTGACTGTTTCCGGTTAGGTTGGCCTATGCGTGCAGATGCTGATTTCTTTTGCTTGCCTCTTGAACAACTACGTCATGAAAGAAGTGGGGTAGGACATGTTTTTCATTTCTCCTCTTTCTTAATTATTTTTTAACATGAAAATGATAATAAAATATAAGAGTATTTGTACCAAGAAAATGGAACGCATGCCAAATCTCGTGAAATGGTGCTTTACTTTTCGTCAAGGGAAGTTAGTATTTGTTCATAGTTTAGACAATTTCATATTAAGCTCTCTCAAATGCATCTCAACAATTTATTGCGAATCTTGAAAGTAAAGAATTTCTTATTTGTTGGCATTTAGCAAACCCCCCTCCCCCCTCCTTTTTCCAGTCCTTATACTCTAGTTCAAGCTTGTAAGCACTTGATTCTTCTGAAGTTTGTCCCCTTTTTTTATCTGAAAGATGCAATCTTCTCTCTTTTTGGTTTTTTTTTTTTTTTTTTTCAACAAGATGTAATCTTCTTTTCATAGTTCTTGTTTGATCTGAATGATAATCTTCACTTAAGATTTGTAATTTGTGGTGGATTTGAAGGATAGCAAGCCACTTAGCAGAGATCGATGGGTTGGAAAAGCTAACTTTGTTGAGATACGGTCGTTTTGGCACATTTTTAGAAGCTTTGACCGCATGTGGAGTTTTTTTATTCTTGCTTTACAGGTATTTAACTTCCGCCCAATGTCATCATGTTTCTTCCTCTCCAAGTTTTTGACTTGGTGCTGACACTGGGTGTTTTCTGCAAGGCTATGATTATTATTGCTTGGAACGGTTCAGGGCAACCTGGTGCTATCTTCACTAATGACGTTTTCAAGAAAGTATTAAGCGTGTTCATAACTGCCGCAATATTGAAGCTTGGGCAAGGTTAGTATAGTTTTCTAGTCCTATGTGCAAGTATGTTTTCTTCTCCATTCCTCTGTTTATGGATTTTGAGGACATGCCTTATTTACTTCGTTTTGTATTTTGTTTGAGTAATATTGTATAAGTCTGTAACAGTTAGATTTTTTAACCCTTTCATAGGATTTGGTGAAATTTAAGTTTACTTCGAATTTTTCTTTTAAAAGTGTATAACTTTATTAAATGGGCATTTACATCTTACCATGTGCTAGTATTTTGATGAATCATTTGCACTTCTGCAGCTGTTCTTGATGTAATTCTTAGTTGGAAAGCCCAGTGGAGTATGTCATTTCATGTCAAGTTACGGTACATTTTGAAGGTTGTTTCAGCTGCTGCATGGGTGATAATCCTACCTGTCACTTATGCTTATACTTGGGAGAATCCTCCTGGATTTGCTCAAACCATAAAAGGCTGGTTTGGAAACAGCTCCAATTCACCGTCCTTGTTTATTTTGGCTGTTGTCATCTACTTGTCTCCAAATATGTTGGCTGCAGTGTTGTTTCTTTTTCCATTCATTCGCCGAATCCTTGAGAGATCAAACTATAGAATCGTGATGCTAATGATGTGGTGGTCACAGGTTAGCAAATTTCTGTTATTTTTGCATATTTTGGCATTCTGAGATTGCTACTTAATTTTCTGAATTTCTGGACATTTGCAGCCTCGTCTCTATGTCGGCAGGGGAATGCATGAGAGTGCGTTTTCCCTTTTTAAGTAAGACTCCATCGTTCAATTGGTTGCTAGATTGCTTCTTTAGACATAATCATCATGCTCAATCTGAACGTGTTATTTCTCTGTTTTGAACTTTTAGGTATACTATATTTTGGGTTCTCCTTCTAATCACGAAGTTCGCTTTCAGTTACTATATAGAGGTGTTGCTTCCATTCCCCCACTTGTAGTTGTTAATCCTTAAATTTAATAAACAAATTGGTACAATGAATGATGAAAGTGTTCCCCGATTGAAGTTTTTTTTTTTTTTGGTATGTGTTAACATTTCTTGACGTACTTTGTGCTGGTTTCATTGTTGATTTTTGCTGATGTATGATTATTCTTATAATCTTCCATTCTTGTTTCAGATAAAGCCTCTAGTAGGTCCAACCAAAGCTATCATGGATGTGCATATTTCTACATTTCAGTGGCATGAATTCTTTCCCCGTGGTACTGAACATAAGGATATTAATGTAATGGATTTGGTTGTTTTATCTTTTCATCTCAATAACCACTTGTTAACTTTGTGCAGCAAAAAACAATATTGGTGTTGTTATTGCACTTTGGGCTCCAATTATTCTTGTAGGTTTTATCATCTTCTGAGTCTATGTTTTTTTTCATATTTGGCAGACATTAATGGATATTCTAATTAAGCAACTTTTGTAGGTTTATTTTATGGATACCCAGATATGGTATGCAATATTCTCTACATTATTTGGGGGTATCTATGGAGCGTTTCGACGCCTTGGAGAGGTTAAGAGCTGTCATCATTCTTTATTCGCATATTTGTTTGCCTTTTCCACTATGGAAATCTAATGGTTAAAAGTACCAATGACCTGTCTTAATTAGTCGTGGAATTATGTGGCTTATTGTTGCTTCAAAAATTGTTCCAGATTCGAACATTGGGAATGCTAAGATCTCGCTTCGAGTCACTTCCTGGTGCATTTAATGGTCGTTTGGTTCCTGTGGAAAGGAATGAGCAAAAGAAAAAAGGGATCTGGGCTACCTTCTTTCGTGATTTTCCTGAGGTTCATATACTGTACCATTTATAATTTTGGGATTTTATACTAGTGTATTTGCTTTGATCGAAAATAATAATGCCATTGTTTTTATTTATGCATAATGGTTTATATTAAAGATCCCAAACAACAAAGAGAATGGGGCAGCAAAGTTTGCTCAGTTATGGAACAAAGTCATCAGTAGTTTTAGAGAGGAAGATCTTATAAGCAATAGGTAATCTATTGAAGATTATATTCTGCATGGTATAATCTTTATTTGAAGTGGTAACTGAACGTTATAGTAGTTGATTGTGCATTGCTTATTTTCTTTCATTTTCCTTTTTTCCTCTTATTGCACTTGGCTGAGTTTTTGTATAATTGTCAGGGAAATGGACCTTCTCCTTGTTCCTTACTGGGCTGATCGTGATTTGGAGCTTATACAGTGGCCTCCATTTTTACTTGCTAGCAAGGTTTGTTTTATTATGCTTACCTAGAAATTCTTATATCTTCAGTTTCTCTTCTACATTTTTCCTTGTGTGTCTGCCAATTAGATTCCAATAGCATTAGACATGGCAAAGGACAGCAACGGAAAGGATAAAGAGCTAAAAAAGAGAATTGCGGCAGACACTTACATGTCCTGTGCTGTTCGTGAATGCTATGCTTCATTTAGGAACATTATTAGGTACCTGGTTCAAGGTGAACGTGAAAAAGGGTATGTTTCTGTACAATTTAAGAAGTTTCATTGGAGTCCAGATAGTTTCATTTGTTTGTCTATCGCTGCTTTTCGCTGACAAGTGGTAATTTCTCTTACTGGCTGTCCAGGGTTGTCGAATATATATTCTCTGAGTTTGAAAAACACATAGAAAGTGATAACCTACTTATTGAGTTCAAGATGAGTGCTCTTCCTACCCTCTATGAGCACTTTGTTAAGCTTATCAATCTCTTGGTAAGATTTGAGAATTTTCCTGGAAATATGTTCTTGTCCTCTTTTTTTTTTTTTTTTTTTTTTTAAATAAGGTTTTATTGGGTCATAACACAAGCATAATTTTTGCAGTTAGAAAACAAGCAGGAGGACAGCAATAAAGTTGTGCTTATTTTTCAGGACATGTTGGAAACTGTGACGAGAGATATTATGATGGAGGACCATATAGCAAGGTGCTGAATCGTTAGTTGGATCCTCCTTATATGCTCTTTTAATGCTATATCCTAGCAATAGTAATTATTATGTTATTATTTTCTACTAGTTTGGTGGATTCAATCCATGGTGGGTCTGGGCATGTGGGGATGATTCCACTTGATCAACAATATCAGCTATTTGCATCTGCTGGAGCTATCAATTTTCCAATTAATCCATTAACAGAAGCATGGAAAGAGAAGGTGCATCAATTTAGATACAAATTATTGCATGATAAATTTTTCAAGTCTTTGAGAAGTTGCTAAGATCACACGTCTGCATTTCAGATAAAACGGCTTTATTTGTTGCTTACCACAAAGGAATCTGCCATGGACGTGCCATCAAATTTAGAGGCTAGAAGGAGAATTTCTTTTTTCTCAAACTCATTGTTTATGGACATGCCTGATGCCCCAAAAGTTCGCAATATGCTTTCTTTCTCGTAAGCCTTCTGTCAGATTGTTATTTATAGTTTTGCTCGTTGCATTTTTCTCTTATTGCAACTCACCGTGACTTGCATTTATCTGCGTGATATATGCTTTGTACTTTTGGACCTTTGGTCCATTTAGCCTTTGCAGTTAGTATTTTTTTTTTTTGGTCCAATCTTAAATTTGAAAGATGTTCATACTTTTTTTTCCTACATTGGCATAATTATGTTGTATTATTTATCCTCTTTATTTTTGCATATCCCATGATACAATCCTGCTTCTCTGAATTGTCTTTAGATTACTGTTGTTACGAAGATACAAGGATTTGGTTAATTTCTGCAACATATTGTCATTCAAGCGCCAAACAAACAATTATGATTTACCCTTTTTTTTCCTCGCACTATTAATTTTGCTTATAATTCTTCGTATCGTTGCAAACCTAAGGCCACTGCCTAACAGCTTTCAGTTATGGTACTGGCTAGTTGGGTGTTTTAGGCTTGTATTTCTTTTCTTTTTCCCATGCATCTTTCCTGACAAAATTATATAACTTTTGCTTGTAGTGTTTTGACTCCTTATTACACAGAGGAGGTTCTTTTCTCCTTGGAGAATTTGGAAGAACCAAATGAGGATGGTGTCTCAATATTGTTTTACCTGCAAAAGATTTTTCCAGGTTTATTTATCACTGCACCATGAACCATCCAGTGTCTTTATTTATTGTTTTGTTTGCCTAAAAAATATGCATGTTTTGTTACTGATCTGGTTGATTGAAACATCCAGATGAATGGGAAAACTTTCTTCAGCGAGTGAAATGCAGTAGTGAGGAGGAGCTAAAAAAATCTGATGAATTGGAAGAACTTCGTCTTTGGGCATCATATAGAGGGCAGACTCTGACTAGAACTGGTACTTCAAATTTTTTTCAAGGAGTTTACCTTATGCACAGGTGCACGCGCACATGTAAATATGGATAATTTTATCTGTACAGTTTCTTACATTGTTATATGATTGTCAGTAAGGGGTATGATGTATTACCGGAAGGCATTGGAGCTTCAGGCTTTTCTTGACATGGCTAGAGATGAGGGTATTTATTCTACCTAATGGAAACATAATCTAGTCTTCCTTTGTGTAGTTTGCTAATAACGTAATATTATTATGTTATCTTGCTGAATTTTCGTATCTTTAGATTTAATGGAGGGCTATAAGGCAGTAGAATTGAATTCAGAGGACCAACAAAAAGGGGATAGATCACTGTGGGCACAATGTCAAGCAGTAGCTGATATGAAATTTACATATGTCGTATCTTGCCAACTCTATGGTATTCACAAGCGATCTGGTGATGCTCGTGCATTGGACACCTTGAGGCTCATGACAACGTATGTGTATGCCAAGAATAGTATATTTTTAAACTTTGTCTCTCAAAAGTTTCAATTGACATGTATGTCCATGTGGCAGGTATCCATCACTTCGTGTGGCATATATTGATGAGGTTGAGCAGCCAAGCCAAGACAGATCAACTTCAAGAAACAACGCCAAACTTTATTATTCAACTCTGGTGAAGGCTTTGCCAACAAAGTCCATTGATTCTCAGGAACCGTTTCAAAATCTGGACCAGGTAAATATCATCACAACAGAGAGTTCAAATGGATGGAGCAATGGTTGACATTTAGTAATTGTTTCTTTTCTTGTATGTATGAAAGATTGGATGACCTAGCAATCACGATTGTTGCATTGGCAATTTGTCTAACTTCATAGGCATCAATCTGGTCCATACTCTGTGTCATACTTGTCGAATGAAAATTTTGTTTTACTTTCAAATTGCAGTTGCTTTCTATTTCAAACTCAAGGTTAGAAACAATAGCAGTTATTAAGCAAGCATGATCATTGAGTTCATCTATTGGTTAAACCTTATGTTGATATCTGGATATGCTAGTGACAAGAATAAGGGATGAGAAAATATTTTATATTTTATGCATATGATACATCTTGATTATACACTGTATATATAGGAGATTACAAAAGCAAAAAGGAAACTAAATCAAGAGAAATTAGGGAGCTAAATCAAAAAAGTTGACTAACTAAATCCTTTAATTTAAGGAATTATATCTAATTTCCTATCCTAATATTTACGCTTTGACACTCCCCCTCAAGCTGAGGAATAGATGTCTTCTATTCCTAGCTTGAATACAAGATCATGGAAATTTGAACTGTTTAGGCCCTTTGTTAGAACATCAGCTAATTGTCGTTCTAACGAAACATAGCACATGCACACTAATCCTTCCTCCAATTTTTCTTTGATGAAATGCCTATCAATTTTAATATGCTTTGTCCTATCGTGCTGAATAGGATTATGAGTAATATTGATAACAGACTTGTTGTCACAATAGAGCTTCATAGGACCTTCCCATTTGACTCGTAAATCATCCAAAATAATCTTCAACCATAGCAGTTCACACAATCCTTGAGCAATGGCCCTAAATTCTGATTCTACAGATGACCTTGCAACCACGTTCTGCTTCTTGCTCCTTAACGTTACCAGGTTACCTCCAAGAAAGTACAATACCCTGTAGTTGATCTTTTATCCACCAAGGAACCGGCATAGTCAGCGTTGGTGTAGGCTTCTACAGCAAGTGTTATTTTTCCTAAACAAAATTCCTTTTCCTGGATTGCCTTTTAAGTAATGTAACACCTTGTAAGCAGCTTGCAAGTGAGGTTCTCTTGGATCATGTATGAATTGACTGATCACGCTCATTGAATATGCTATGTCTGGCCAAGTGTGAGCAAGGTATATGAGTCTACCAACCAACCAACCTCTGGTACATATTCTTTTGTCAATAATCGGTTCTTCTTTAGCTTCTCCCAACTTATGATTTGAATCCATTAGAGTAGAGATTGGCTTACATCCAATCTTCCCTGTATCTGCCAATAAATCAGTCACATACTTCTGCTGAGATATGAAGATCCCTTGTGTAGAATATGCCACCTCGATGCCAAGAAAGTACTTCAGTTTTCCCAATTCCTCTATCTCGAACTCTTTTATCAACCTCTGCTTTAATCCATACTTTTCTCTTTCATTATTGCCAGTCACTATGATATCATCCACGTAGACTAGAAGTGCAGTTACTCCCCCTACAGCCAAATGCTTGATGAAGAGAGCGTGATCCCCTTGACTTTGCTTATACCCAGACTCCTCCATAACCTTCACAAATCTCCCAAACCATGCTTTAGGAGATTGCTTCAATCCATAAAGGGCGTTTCTCAACTTGCACACCTTGTTACCTGTGTCTCTTTCGAATCCTGGTAGGATGTTCATGTAGATCTCTTCATCTAGGTCACCAAGAAGAAACGCATTCTTAACATCATACTATAGGAGTTGCCAGTTTAGGTGAGCAGCCAATGATAACAAGATTCTCACAGTATTCATTTTTGCAACTGGAGCAAAGTTTTTTAGTAGTCAACCCCGTACGTTTGAGTGTATTCTTTGGCCACCAATCTCGCTTTATATCTCTCAAGGGATCCATCAGCCTTGTATTTTGTTGTGAAAATCCACTTACAATCAACAATGTTTTTCCATTATGGCTTATCAACATTCTCCCAGGTTTTATTCTTCTCCAATGCACTCATCTCCTCTCTCATAGCATCCCTCCATTCCTTTTTTGATAATGCCTCAAAAACAGTTGCAGGGATAGCAATGGTGTTTAGACTCACAGTGAACTTTTTGTGGGTTGGTGATAGACGCTTAAGGGAGACAATAGTGAGATAATGGATAGAGTGGTCATTTAGTGCATTCTCTGGTACCTTTTCTAATAGCAATGGGAAGGTCATCTATTGGGTCATCAATGGGTTTTGAAGGTGGATCAGATCGTACCGTGATCTCATTCCCAGAGTTTGAGTTAGATTCTTGGACTTGTGTCAGTTCTGGAACGGCCTTACTCCTTGAATACACTTGAGGAAACCTTGGAAAATTGTTAAGAGACACTAATTGGGATAGGAGATGACTAGGGTTCAATGGGAGAATTGGGTGACTCTGATATGACTTGTTCCAAGGGCTTGGACTCGGGTTCAACAATACGGTTTGAGACACAAGGGAGGTCGAGGGTTTTGAGTGGCTCAAAGGTCTCCCAAGGACTGTCTTCCATCATTGAATTCTCCCCCTAAAGAGAGGACTTAGAGAAAATAGGTGTATTTTTTGTGCAAGTGACATCTGCAGAGATGTAAAATTTTCTGGATGAGGGGTTGTAGTACTTATATCCTTTTTGAGTGGATGAGTAACCAAGATAGATGCATTTGATGGCTCGAGGGTCTGGTTTGCCTCTATGTTGACTGTGGACATGAACAAAGGCAGTGCACCCAAAAACCCAAGTGTGAGGCCATTTGATGTTCTGAAGTGAGGGTAGAAGCTGTTAAGGATTTCTATGGGACTTTTGTTGTCCAACACACGTGAGGGAAGTCTATTTATCAAGTGTGTGGCAGTAAGGACAGCTTCTTCCCAATAGGACTTAGGGACATTCCCTTGAAATAATAAAGCTCAAGTGGTGTTGAGTAAGTGCCCATTTTTCCTTTCAGCCACCCCATTTTGTTGAGGTGTGTCAATACATGATGAATCATGAATAATGCCCTGTGATTGGAAGTTGGGTGATAACACCTGGTTGAAGTAGTCCCTAGCATTGTCTGTCCTAAAGCTTTTTATTGTAACCCCAAATTGGTTTTCAACCATTGAGTGGAAATTAGGTGCAACAATGCTAACATCAGATTTTTGTTTAAGAAGAAAGGGCCATGTAACTCGAGTGCAATCATCAATTAAGGATACAAACCAACGAGCCCTAGAAACATTAGGTACAGTAGAAGGTCCCCATATGTCATTATGAATTAAATGAAAAGGAAAAGAGCTTCTTTTATTGCTAATAGGAAAAGACACACGAGTATGTTTGACCAATTCACAAATCTCACAATGAAACTCAGAAATATCTAATCCTTGGAACAAATGAGGAAACATGACCTTTAAAACCCTAAAAGATGGATGACTTAGACGCAAATGATACAACCAAACGGTATCTTTATTCGATGAATTGAAAAATGACAAAGGTAAATTTTTCTGAGATGATTCAAGGTGGTAAAGGCCGCTTCTTTCCTTAACAAGTCCAATCCTCCTCCCTGAGCCCTGTTCCTGAAAAACACAATAAGAAGGGAAAAAGGTAGCATAACATTTAAGATCATAGGTAAGCTTTTAAATTAACACAAGGTTGGCCAACAGTTTTGGTACATGGAGGACATTTTTAAGGACAAGGACAGGTGTGATATGTATATCTCCAAATCCTGCAACAGTAGCTAAAGAGCCATTGGCCACTTTAATTTTTTGGTTACTTGGGCATGGGGTATATGTGTGGAAAAAATGGGATGTAGGTGTCATGATCTGTGGCACCGGAGTCTATTATCCATGAGTTGGTAAACAATTTTTTTGAGGCATTCATACAAAAAGGAAAGGATGGTTTACCTAAAAGAGCCAAAGAGCAAGCTCCCGAAGGTTTTTCAAGAGATCCCAAGAGATTTTTCAGCTTCTCAATTTCCTCACTGTTGAATCCTCCTATTGCTGAATTTTCCTCAGGTTTGGGCTGCTCTGCCAAGTGTGCTTGAGGTCTCTGTTGCCCTCCATGGTTTCCCCATTCTCGGCTTGGTGGTTTCCCATTTAACTTCCAACATTTCTCCCTTGTGTGCCTCGGTTTCTTGCAGTAAATGCACCAGATATTGTCTTTGTTTTCCTTGACCTGATTTTCTCTACTTGACTACTTAGACAGATCAGTTTTTCCCATGTCCTGATGATCGGTTTTTGCTGCTAAGGTCCATGACTTGTGGTTCAAGCATAACACTCCTTCGGCTTTCTTCCGCTTGAATTAAAGAAATTGTTTCTTCTAGAGACGGTGTGTCATCCTTGCCAAGGATTTGAATCCTGATCTGATCAATTCAGGATTTTATCCAGCCAAAACTTCATAGACCCTGTCCCTTTTAATGAAACTCTTCAAGATGGCAGCGTCTTCAGGGCATTTCATCTCAAAAGCTCGGTAATGATTGAGTTCTTTCCATAGATTTTGCAATAAGTTTGCATACTCTGGGACAGATTTGTCTCCTTGTTTGGTTGCTGCCGTTTTGACCTTAATCTCATATACTTGAGCGGCATCACAAGCCTTCGAATATGTGGAGCGGATGAACTCCCAAATCTCCTTTGCAGTAGAGAAAAACATGCATGTGTCACTAATCATAGGATCCATAGAATCCCATAGCCACGACATTATCATGGAATCTTCCTCGTCCCATGTTCCAAATCCTGGATCATTTATAGCCTGTCCTATTCCAAGAAGATGGCTAAGCCTCCCTTTGCCCTTGAGGTACGTTCAGACAAATTGAGACCACTTGAGGTAGTTTTTCCCATTGAGCTTATAAGACGCCCGAATGTTCTGCAAGTCACCAATTTTTTGAGCGGAATTGAACTCATCGGACGGAATAGAATTGCTAGATGGTGGCTTCAGTGGTGTCGATGGTTTGGGAGGTTGACATGGTGAAGGAAGGGATTTTGCAGCAATTAAGGCTGTATTATCAAGAATTAGAGATGGGAAGGAATGGAAGGAATGGCAACAATGAAGGCTGCACAACAAGGAAGGAGGAACCCCCAAAAATATGGCTGGCGACAATGAAGGCTGCACAGAAAAAAATATAGCAGGGATGGCTGCAATGAAGGCTGAAATGGCTGGCGGCAAGGAAGGCTGCCCAGAGAAAGAAAGAAAAAAAAAAAAAAAATAGAGCAAGGATGGCAGCAATGAAGGCTGCACAAAAACTGAGCAGAAATCCCAGAGAAGAAAACCCTAGGGCTCTGATACCGTGACAACAATAAGGGATGAGAAAATATTCTGTATTTCTTGCATAGGGTACATCTTGATTACACACTGTACATATAGGAGATTACAAGAGCAAAAAAGGAAACTAAATCAAGAGAAATTAGGGGGCTAAATCAGAAAAGTTGACTAACTAAATCCCTTAATTTAAGGGATTACATCTAATTTCCTATCCTAATGTTTACACTTTGACAGCTAGTTCTATACTAGTTATTGAATTCTTAAAGCCTTAAAAGTCTATATGCCCCAACGTGATTAAACAGTTCCATAGTAAGGAATGTTTTTGCAGTGCTTGTGGGCTTTTCCTCTGAGTCCGACATATGACTAGTTGCTGATGGAACTTGTTGTGCAGCTCGCTCTATTTTATAAAACCACTTTATTGTATTTTTCACTCAATTGTATCTTTGTACGTACACAGATAATCTATAAAATAAGGCTTCCAGGACCTGCCATTTTGGGTGAGGGAAAGCCAGAAAACCAGAATCATGCCATTATTTTCACACGTGGGGAGGGTTTGCAAACAATAGACATGAACCAGGTAAAACAGTTTGTATTGTGAAAGTTCATATTGCGGCATATTGTAAATCTTCTAATGTTTCCAAGCTTTTGCAGGATAACTACATGGAAGAAGCCTTAAAGATGAGAAATTTGCTGCAAGAATTTCTAAAGAAGCATGACGGTGTGCGAAATCCTTCAATTCTTGGACTGAGGGAGCATATATTTACTGGAAGGTAGATTTCCTGGTAATGTGAACTAGGCACAAAGAAGTTCGTAACTACAGTATTTCTAATTGTTTTTCTGCTACCTGGTGTAGTGTTTCTTCTCTAGCTTGGTTCATGTCAAATCAGGAGACTAGTTTTGTGACTATTGGTCAGAGATTGTTGGCCAACCCACTAAAGTAAGTTAAAACTTCTAAATCTCTTCAAACAACTGTAATTGAAAGAAAAAATAATGACATAAATCTAAAGGGTCTGTCATATGTGAATTTGTTTCCGTTTGTTCCTTTCTTTCGAGTTTGTTGTTTTACGATGCTATGTTAAGCTCTTGGTTCTTTGTTTCTGTTCAAACCAGGGTTCGCTTCCACTATGGTCATCCAGATGTGTTTGATAGGCTCTTTCACCTTACCAGAGGAGGCGTCAGCAAAGCATCCAAGGTTATCAATCTGAGTGAAGACATATTTGCTGGTAAAAAAGGACATATTTGAGCAAAGAAAGATCATTGTTGTATTTTATAAATGATTTTAGTGTTGTAGGGTGACTAATGTGATTGTCCTGCAGGATTCAATTCTACACTGCGTGAAGGCAATGTAACTCATCATGAGTACATACAAGTTGGGAAGGGGAGAGATGTGGGGCTCAACCAGATTTCTATGTTTGAGGCAAAAGTAGCTAATGGAAATGGAGAGCAGACATTGAGTCGGGATATATATCGTCTTGGACATCGTTTTGATTTTTTCCGGATGTTGTCATGTTATTTCACCACAATTGGTTTCTACTTTAGTAATCTGGTATTATTACTGTACTTTTGTTTTATAATTCAGGTTTACACCATTATATGTTATCTGAAGACACTAAATAATAACTTGTCTCCCTTTTTCAGGTAACCGTGCTCACTGTATATGTGTTTCTTTATGGTCGACTTTATCTTGTACTTAGTGGACTTGAAGAAGGTTTAATTACTCAACGGGGTATACGGGATAATAAGCCACTTCAAGTTGCTCTTGCTTCTCAATCTTTTGTTCAGATAGGATTTTTGATGTCCCTACCCATGTTGATGGAAATTGGTCTTGAAAGGGGTTTTCGGACAGCACTGAGTGAATTCATACTGATGCAATTGCAACTAGCCCCGGTTTTTTTCACATTCTCTCTTGGAACAAAAACCCACTATTACGGAAGGACGTTGCTTCACGGAGGTGCAAAATATAGGTCTACAGGTCGAGGTTTTGTTGTGTTCCATGCCAAATTTGCTGATAACTATAGGCTCTACTCGCGCAGCCACTTTGTCAAGGGTTTAGAGCTCATGATCTTATTGATTGTGTACCAAATATTTGGCCAACCTTATAGAAGTGTTGTTGCGTATGTTTTGATCACTGTATCTATGTGGTTTATGGTTGGCACCTGGCTTTTTGCACCTTTCTTGTTCAATCCTTCTGGTTTTGAGTGGCAAAAGATTGTTGATGATTGGACTGATTGGAACAAGTGGATAAGCAATCGAGGTGGAATTGGTGTTCCTCCGGAAAAGAGTTGGGAATCATGGTGGGAGGAGGAACAAGAGCATCTCCGTCACTCTGGAAAGCGTGGCATAATAGTTGAGATTTTGTTGGCTATACGATTCTTTATTTATCAGTATGGGCTTGTGTATCACTTGACGATTTCAAGCAAGACCAAAAGTTTTCTGGTAAATCCTAACCTAGTTTCTTCTTTTGTCATCTCTCTCTCTCTCTCTCTCATTACTTGAAATGGTAATAGAAGAATATCAGTCTCTCTTTTTTTTCTTTCAATTTACATAATCATTTAGTTCTGTTTGAATAAGATACGATTTAATTTTGGCTTCCTGTAATGATATAAATACATGATGGCACAGAATAATCTTACAAGCCATCTAATGCTAGTTTGTAATCCCAACTCTTTTCTGAATTTTCTTTTATTCTGAAAAACTAACACCATGGTTTTTCAATATTTGACAGGTTTATGGCATCTCGTGGCTTGTAATTTTTGTCATATTGTTTGTGATGAAGGTGAGTGCCAAGTCGTATAATTTTTTCTTAAATATTTTTGGAAGCAAAGTGCTTTGTTCCTTTTAAGGCAATATTTATATGTTCCTCAAGTTGATGTAGTTATTCATTGGCTATTCAATTTTTTCTTGTTTAGGTTCTTTCTGATTGCATTCCTTATGTATACCTAACCTGAGTTGTTTTCTAAATGAATAAACAAATGTATAGCGACAATGCAGCATTACCGTTGTCTACTGTTCCAGCAGAGGAAAAAAATGAAACAATAAAGAAAGAAAATGCTAATGCCTATTCATATGTTGTCTGCTTTTGCATTTTCTTTGTTATGCTGCTAAATCATTGTCACTTGTGTGATAGCTACATGAGTGCTTTTATTTATCGTACACTTCCGACTAACTTTTTTTTTTTTTTTTTTTTTTTGAAGACTGTGTCTGTTGGGAGGCGGAAATTCAGTGCAAGTTTCCAACTCATGTTCCGACTGATCAAGGGATTAATATTCTTAACTTTTGTGTCCATTCTGGTTACTCTTATTGCCCTCCCTCACATGACAGTGCAGGACATTGTTGTGTGTATTCTTGCTTTCATGCCGACTGGCTGGGGGATGCTTTTGGTTAGTTAACTTTTCACTCTAAATACTTATATTTCTTTGGAACTCTAAACATGGACTTGCAAGCTTCGTAGGTCAAAATTTGTTTACCTTGTTATTAGGTGGTGATGGTAACCAAGGGTATCGACGACTAAATTTATGGTTTCTGCTGTTAGTTTTAGTTTTCATCTGTTCTCTTAAAGATCAATCTTATTTGGTAAATTACCATTTTATTTTTGGTTAATAAGAATATGAAGAATGGTATGGGGCATTAGTGGTGCCCAGTGCCACCTGATGCTTGTGGATTGCAGGTGTGGTGGTGCCACCGCTGATGCAAAATAGTATTACGCGTCGCATCATCCACTTTGATTAGCTTCTCTGATATGTATTTGCATGGATTACATAATGATTATTTCCCCTCCTTTGTCCAGATTGCACAAGCCTTGAAGCCTGTTGTTCATAGAGCCGGGTTCTGGGGATCTATTCAGACACTTGCTCGAGGTTACGAGATTGTGATGGGCCTGCTTCTTTTCACTCCAGTTGCATTCTTGGCCTGGTTCCCATTCGTGTCAGAATTCCAAACCCGTATGCTCTTCAACCAAGCGTTCAGCAGAGGTTTGCAGATTTCTCGTATACTTGGCGGGCACAGGAAAGATCGGTCGTCCCGAAACAAGGAGTGAGCTCAGTGACAGGCAAGAGCACACGAAAGAAGTGTTTATTGTTGTTGAAATGTTTGTGCGTAATGTAAATTATGGACTCAGGTTGGGGCTGCAATTTTGTTAATTCCATTTGGCTTACTGGAGAGCCCTCACCAGCTTTATCCAATTCAAAAGATTGGGAAGGATTTTTATTCAGTTTACCGTTTAAGCATGTCCTCTTTTTTGTATTTAAATGATGTTTTTTATTTTTATTTATTTATTTATTTATTTGGGCTTCGTCATACTAACCAGTGCACTGCTAAACATCGCCTTCCATCTTCTAATGCTTAACGAAAGAACAAAATGCCACTTCATTAAAAACGGCACCGCGTTTTAGTGCGCAGGTGGGGAACGACGCATCGGTTCGTGTAAATATTGTCATATGACATCCTGTAACCGTTGGCGGCTCGACGACGTATAGTGTCATTAATGACATGCAGTTGACAAGTTTCGCGGCGTTTTACATCGTTTAACCTGGAACAGTAAGCAATGCGGTATTACCACTTTTATAGAAATGTATTAGAAGGAAGGATTTTCCTGTTATTCTATAGGAAGGGTCTGTTTCATATGTTCCTAATATTCAAATTTGAACCTAACCTTTAGGGGTGAATGTCTTGGGTGGATTTTTATAATTTTCCAACCCACTCAATCTTTATTAGATAAGTAGAAAATATTTTTTATTCACTTAATCAATCAAATGTAAAAAATTAACTCATTCAATGAAGAATTAAAATCAGGTTTGGTTGAGTGGATTCGGCGGGTTGTATATTTTATTAAAAAATAATAATAAATAATATTAAAAATTCAACAACAAATAGAATTTAGAAGGGAAAAAAGAATTTAAATTCATGATAATTTTCAAATAAATTCTATCATAAATTTTATATAAAATTTTTTTTTAATATAAATCTTATTAATAGTTGAACGTCAAATCAATAAGTTATAAAAATTATCAAAAAAAAAATATAAAGATACTAATTTAATTAACGGTATTTTTCATAAAATTATAAAAAATTACATTCATAGTAAATATCAAATAATGCATTATATATATTTAAATAATTTAAACAACATTTAAAGTTGAATTTTATTTAGCAAAAAAAAAAATATGTACATGAATAGGGTGGGTTTTATGGGTTTTTGGAATTTTTTTAACCCTTAGGTGGGTTAAAAAAATTTTTTACCCACCCAATCAACTAAATGTAACAAATTAACCCACTTAATTAAGATCGAGTTGAATAAATTGAGTGGGTTTATTGGATGAATGAGTTTTTTGTTCACCCATACTAACCTTTAAAAGGAATTTGCATTTAAATTAAGTTAAAATAATCAACAATGTCTTTAAATTATCAAGTGCATGTAGTGTAAAAAATTTTGAATAAATATGAGAAAAAAAAGACATAGTGAGGGTTAAAAATTATAATTTTAAGGAGTTGATTAAATATGAGAAAGAAAGACATAATGAGCGTTAAAAATTATAATTTTAAAGGGTTAATTGTCAAAGAAAAAAAAGTCTAGAGATAATCATTAAATTCAAAAAGTTTTGGGGGTGTGTAAAAAAACCTGAGGAACTTTAGATTGTTACAGAAGAAAAAAAACTTTTACAAAAAATATCATTTGCAAATGTTTCATGGGTAAATGAGAAAAATAAGCTAAAAATTAAAAAGAATAAAAATAAATAGGTCAAAAGTTCTGATTTGATAGTAAATAGTAGATTAAAATGTAAATTTAAATTTGCATTTATTTAAAATCTTAAAAATACCTTTTAATAATTTACATTATAAATACATTATATACGCTCAATTTATACAAAATTTGCACTGTAAGGACAACATTTACACTTGATTTACATTCAATTTAACTCATATACCAAATCAAACAACTTTAACCCTAATCCTAAATTAACCTTAAATCCACTGCCACCACTAGATTGGACATTGACGGCAACTACGTCAGAAAGCTTGAGGCCAACCATGGCAACCGCAAATCTGGTGATGATGAGATCGAGTTCATCGATGAATAAATCATGTGTTGCCTGGTAGATCACCTCGATGAGATAAAGGTCGCGTCATAAGGGGGAGAGAGATTATAGCAAAGAGGCATGATTTCGACGATGTTGTTCTTCTCCGATGACAAGAATACTCTAGAAGACGCCGTTATTCTCCTCGGTGATTAGAGCTTTAAGATCTCTCCAGTGGTTAAAGCTTCGCGATTTCGAATCTTGTCTTGTGATGAAAGATCTCCCAATATTGGCCTCGCAATCACATCGCGACAACGATTGCAAGGAATCGAAGGATGCCGTGGCTGGAGAAGACAACAACGATTGATGATCTCTATGAATCTTTGCTCCAGTTGGTCGTCAATGATGGCTGCTTCAAGTAAAGAAAAGAAAGAAAATGAGGTTCTCGAGTGTAAGGAAAGGGAAGAGATAGAAATGGAAGAGAGAGTGTGTGGTAGGTGGTAGGGGCAAGGATGAGGGTGGGGGTAGTGAGCAAAAAGGAAGGGGAGAGAGAAGAAAGAGAAAGAGCGTATGTGTGAGAAAGAAGGGTAAAAATATTAATTTATTAGTTTATAAATTTGATTATGTTGTATATTTTCAATGTTTTTGAATTATACTATTTACTTCCAATTGATCAAATATTTGGTTTATTATGTGTAATTTCTCATGTTTCATTCACCATATGTAAATATTTCATTTATTAAAATTACATGATGAAAAATAAATATTTATCATTGATTTTAGCTCTTTCTCTCTCTTTCCCATTCACCCTCTCTTTCTCTTTCCCCTCCTTACGTGACTCTTTCTTTCCTCCCCCAACCCACGCCTCTACCTCTCTCTAAATTCTCCTTAACGCAGTGCTGGCATTCTCGGACCCAGACTTGCGATGATCTTTCACCATCGTGACTTTTAGTCATCGGAATCGCGCTTTCCGATCTATTATGATGGTGCCAAATCTATTAGAGGTCGCAATGGAGGATCGATGGAGGCAATGATCGCCACTAGTGATAATGATCAGAACAACGTCAAGGAGATGAATCTTTGTGATCACTTAGGAGAAAGAGAGAGAGATAATAAAAAAAATTTAATTTTCCAAAAATAAATCATATTTATGGTATTTTCTACAAAAGTTTTTTAGTTGTAGTAAAAATTAATCCATATTTACGAATTGTAACATGTAGCCTAATTATCCCAAAAACTAGAAGGGAAATTATAGCAAATAGGGTATTTATTTTTTTTAATAGTTTGGAGGTAAATAGCATGATTTGAAACTATTGAAAACATAATTAAGTTTCAATATAAGTAATATTCTCATTTTATTCATAAAATAGGTTTTTGACTTATTCACAAGAGATTTATTGTTAAATAACCTTTTGAGCAAGTTTTTTGACAAATGATCAAAGTATTTAAAAATTAGTTAAAAGGTCAGTTTTCTTATATTGGTTAAATAATTTTTTTAAATGGTCAATCAGTAACTGACCATAATGTAAATTATCGATTTTCTTAGTCAATTACTAATTAACCCTAGTTAATAATTAATTAACTAAACTTGAAAACATGACAAACAGTTATTTTCCTAAATTAAAAAAATTTTGATTATCTATTAATTTGGGTGATCAAAATGGGCCACCCAGCTTATTTTTTCTATTTACAATGATAGGATTGAAACTAATTTCAAAATTACCTCTATTTATTTTTATGTTCCCCACAACCTACTATTTCTCTCTTTTCTTTCTCTCTCTTCTGCGTCATCTTTGACAATGATGGTTGCCTTCGTCGCGATCTCCAGCAGATGGGGCCATGATTGGACCTTCACAATTCCCCTGGGATTTTGTTTTGCAGGTTGAATCATTGGGAGGCGAGGTGGTTGGAGATAAGATCGCACTTTGATCTTGTGATTTGGATCTTCACTACTACTTACTTAACTCTGACAAGCCAAGCATTGTTGACGCCATTTTAATCTCTCTTACGAGAAAGATCATCGTGATTTGGCCTCGTGAAGTACGATGCTTATAGTGGAGGATAGAAATTTTCCTGCCATTTACTGTGATCTAGCTTGGTGAACAATCGTTGGAGAGGATGACGCTTGCTAGGTCCACCATCACAATCTTCGTCAGTTGACGTTTGTCGCCATTGCCATTACTAGTGCTCCCGACTTCATCATTTCCTCAATTGCCATTGAAGTTACAGCAGGAATGATGTAGAAAAATTAGGTAATTTATATAACAGAATTTTAAAATTTTTTACTTGGATCGTACTAATTCGAGTTGCCATATACAATAAATTATTTTACAACCTACATATCTTGGAGAGAAAACAATAGAAATGTTGGAGAAGGTAACTAAGAGAGTTTTAACTAACTAGTATTCTTTATTATTCTTCAATTTTTGAATAGTGGAGTATATGGGCATTCGATCCCTCAGTTGATATTCGGTGCATGATTTTCTTCTTTCAACCATGTAAAGCTCTTAAAACTTATTATTATTATTAACATGAGTAATAATAAGTTATTTTATATTAGAATCTATAATCTAAATAAAATAGGAGCTCCCAGAATCCTATTTATATTGAATTGATTGGATGGAATTTAAATTCAAATAGGACGCTTAAGAAAGATTTTTCTCTCTTCCTTATCCTCAAAGTTGGCTTTTTTTTTTTTTAAAGGCTGGGGAGACACAAAAATCCCCCACCAACAACATAACGGTGATCCGAATTTGATTCAAAATTCAATCTCCATGTTTCTTGTGATTTTATTTGCATGGATAATGTTTCATAAATCTAATTTAAATTTAAAATAAAATCATGATAATTTTATTTAAATTAAATAATTATATAATAATATCCAAATAAAATTAATAAGGAGAAAATCTTTTTCTTTTGTTTTATTCTAGTAGAAAATGCCCACCACATATAGACTAAAATAAGATTTTATTTCAATTTAAATTTAAATAAGATAATAATAAATTAAATTTAAAATATTTATTTAAATAGGATTATCCAGATATTAAGAATAAGATTTTATGTCAATTTAAATTCAAATAAGATAATAATCATATTTAATTTAAAATATTTATTTAAATAAGATTATCTAGATATTTAAATTAATTATTCAAATAATTAATTTATTAATATATCATATTTTAAATTAATTTCATATTTATCATAAAAGATAAATACAATGAATTTAGATTATAAATCTTATATTCCAAATAAATATTTATTTATTTAATTAAATGAAATATAATTCTTATTCTACCTTTAGCAGAAAAAATGCCTATACCCTGTAAAAGGTGATCCAGATTTTTTTCTTCATTAAGTCTAAGAATCAAAGTTGTAATAAATAATCCAATTAATTACCATCTGTTAAGGAATTGTATTGAATGAGTAAAGGAATTAATTAGACATATATAATATGAGCTCTAATAATTTATGTAATTAAATATTCTATGCTAAATAAATTAATTACACAATTATTAGTTTCAAAATTAAACTATTATAAACTTGAAACTGCACTCTTAATTATATATCATATTACGTAAACCAGTGTGTAACCACCATCTAATGACCTTGACATATGTGTAACATCCTCATATGATATCCATGATCAACTTAAGCTCAAAGTCCGTTCAACCTTTTGATCACTTTGTCGTACAAAGTCTACTATATATCTAATAGAAAAATGATTATTTACCAAATATGAATAATGAATCATTTGCCAAGTAAACGACCCAAAATCTTGTTCATTTTTATATCATGTATAATTGTGTTAAAAAGATAATATTTACTTTTTATAAGAGCTATGATTCCATATTTATAAACAAAACTCACATCGAATATAAGTCATGTGTCCAACGAACAAGTTTACTAGCTTAATATTTTGAGACGTTTTAGTATTTAGAACATCAAAGTACAAAGTCATAAACATGTAGTTATTTACTTACTCAGGATTACATTTATTACATAATGAACATCAAAAGTAAATAAATCCATTCAAGCGAACTTATAGATTAATTATACTTCAATCCAAGTCTAATATATTATTGCCATCAAGCAATATATTATATCTCTACTTAGAAGTCAGCTCGCTCTAAATGGTTAACACATGTTATCTTTCCAATTAGATTTAGACAATATAATAGTTTTTATATAAGTTAAATGTTTACTCTAACCTCATAGACTATGGACTACAGATTTAGACGATTTAGTTTGGAATGTTGTCTTCTTGTATACAAAATCCATTATATGCAACCTAATAGTTTATACGTCAAGAAGTTAATGAGCCATATTTACTTACATTTACTTTAACATGTAAATAAAAATGAGAATAGTATAGCAAAAATATAATGATATATCTCAAATATATTATTAATCAGTTCAAAATAAATGAAATTCATCTAAAAATATCTTTCACACTTAGGGTATTACTAACAGATTAAGCCATCGCTGTCTCGTGATGAAGTTGACAACACGATATCTATCAAGATCTTATCACTGTAGCTTCTCTGACTTCCTTTGGTGGCAAGGTGAAGGAAAATTGCTGGCTGCAGAAGCTCACCTTTAGTGGTGGGTGGGTTGTTAAGGAGGGGAGTTGGATTTGGTTTAGAGTTAGGGTTTTGTTAGACTGGGGCTTTATTGTGAGATAATTTTGGGTTTTTTTTTTTTTTCGGTTTTAAAATCTTTTTGTAAATAAAATAAATGGAAAATATTTATATTGTAAAGTGATGGTTTTTCAAAATTAATTAACAATTTACAAATATTGTAAATTAGGTAAATAAAAGATTTACGTGGTATATCAAACATTACGTATAAATAAAAAAATGTACCAAAATAAAAAAATTTAACAAAAAAATACTTATTTTCTTAAAAAAAAATATAAAAAATTTACCAAAGTAAAATCAAGGCTTTATACATAAAATATACTATGTAAATAAAGGATTTATAGAAAATCAAAGATTTACACTTATTAAAAAAGAGGATTTGATTTTAAATCAAATATTTACACATAAGCTTGTAAATAAAGTATATACCAATAAATCAAAGATTTACCATGAATTTCGTAAACACATTTAATTTATATTGCATTTAAATGTAATACAATTTTTACTTAAATACAAAAGCATTTCATTCAAATGTCAATTATATCACTTTTTAAATTCAATATAATCACTATTTATTATTTTACTTTTTCTATTACTTTTATTAATCACATCATATATTCTCTTTCTATCTTTTTTTTTCTCTCTACTTTTACCCATCACATCATATATTTATTATTAAAATACAATTTAAATACTTTTTACCTAAACACACATTATATTTAAATGTATTGTTAATACTTTTCTTCTAAACATAAATTACATTTAATGTATTATATTCAAACGCAATGCAAATGTAATACGTTCACTAAACGAATCCTTACACATGAGAAGTATTTTCAAAATTTTAAATTATGATAAATCATGATTTATCAAAAATATTCTACTTATTAAAATCTCAAAACTTTTATATTATTTATTTTTACTTAAGATGGATTTTAGCCTATTTTCTTCCCCCTCCCGAACTGGAGTTTATAAGTTGTATTGGGCGTGACTTGCATGAAATTTGAAAGCCCAATCCTCTAGAGCCTTGGGTTGCGCTGGCCTTTTAAAAAGCCTTTACGAGTGTAAACGGTAGCCCAGGATTGGACAAAATTTTGGGTCCAACCCACCAATCAGAGTCCCAAACACGGTGTTCCAAAGTCAGGCCTGTTTATTCATTTTTCTTATTCCTGAAGTTTTCTTTAATTCTCCGCGTACCGTGTCCGCGTGCGACACACGACCGGCTGTAGCCGGTAAAACCGGTCACGCTCCTCTGTTTCACTACCAAGGGAGAATTTGGAGAACAAATTCAATTTTAATTTTACTTAAATACAATACAATTTTACACTAAATACAAATTTTACAATAGTGCTACGAAAACAATTACTATTTAAAATATTTTTAAAACAATCACATCAATTTTTCAACTCTACTATTTATCTCTACTTTTCTCAATCACATCAACTTTTTAACTCTAAAATACTTTTCATCCAAATACACATTTCATTCAAATACAAAACAAATACTTTTCAACCAAATACAATATTCAAAAAACAAATTCATTCAAATATAATCAAAATGCAATATGTTTACCAAACGCCCCCTAAGGGTTCGTTTAAGAGAATATTAGTGGTGGAATTTTAGAAGTTAGATGATTTGTTTGGTTTATGGATTTAATATAATTTAACTTATAAATTAAATTAAGTTATTTAAATTAATATAATTTAAATTAAATTATCTAAATTAGTTCTAATTTATTTTAGTTTGATAGGGTCTATTTATATTATTTTTTATCTCTACTTTTATTATTTCAACATAACTACTAGTATAAGTTATTTTTATTTTCATAGTTTTCAACATAAGTGAAGTTAAATTAGGCTTAAATTAATGTCGGATCTAATTTAATTTTTAAATTAGATTAAATTAAATTGACAAACCAAATGCACATAGAGATAAGTAAAAGTTACTTTTGATAAAAATAAATTTCATATATATCTTATTTTTAAATTTTAAGTTAATTACAAGATTCTCCTTTATTTCTAATTATTTTAAAAAATTTTATTTTGTTAAAATTACAATTCATCGCCATTTAATTTAATTTTCTTTACATATCTATCTAATTAGTGATTTTTTTACTAAACTTAGAACATGAAACATCGATTTTATCATTACATAAGATAACAAAATTGGTATCAATTGATGAGATCTATATTTCATTTTGATTATAATCTACGATTAAAATATTAGATTCAAACTGACAATCCAAGTAGATGCTTATTTTTTTTCTATGATAATTAATTTATAAATGAGGTTGATATTGGTTGTTAGAATATAGAATCTGTTCAATAGTTTTTCTTTTTAACTTAAAGGTGTGGATTTGGACTTTGCAGAGTTTTTTGATTCATAAGTTAAGTTTAGAATATAATGAAATTTTTATATATAAGTTAGTTGACTTAAAGGTGTGGATTTGAACTTCGTAGATTCCTTTTGTTGATATTTTAGTAAAAAGCCAAAATTAAAATGAAAATTTTAGATTCAAATCCATATGTCAAACAAACTAGGCATTTTTTAATATTGTCATATATAAAATTATTATTAAGTTACACATACAATCATTATACTATTCAATATTGCCCTGATATTGTAGCATATTTTTCTCAGCCTTACCATTAATGAGGGAGAAATTTGTAAAACTATTAAATTGAATGCGTGGAAATTCAACTTGCAAAAATATGAATTTAGTTTATTTGAATACTTAGGCTCTGTTTGGTAAGCGCATTGCGTTTGAATGCAATGCATTGAATATAATTTATGTTTGGAGAAAAAATATTTGTATTATATTTGAATGTAATGTGTATTTGAGTGAAAAGTATTTGAATTGTATTTTAATAATGAATATGTGATATAATGGGTAAAAGCAGAGAGAAAAAAAATGAGAGAAAAAGAGAATATATGATGTGATTAATAAAAATAATAAAAAAAGTGAGATAATGAATAATGATTGTATTGGATTTAAAATATGATTTGATTGATATTTAAATAAAATACTTTTATATTTGGATAAAAATTATATTATATTTAACTATAATATAAATTAAATGCTTTTGCCAAACGCTTACTTAGTTTTTAAAAATGAAAATTTTTTTATTTTGAAATAATAAACCTCTAAAATTTTATACATGAATGTAAAAAATTTTTTGCTTTTAAACATCCAAAAAGAGTTTTCCTCTAAAAAATGAAAATTTTTTCACCTATTTAAATAGTTTTTTACTTTTAAATAAATTTTTTTCTATTTTAAAAATAATTTTTTTAAAGCAGAGATTCTATTCTAAATGAGAGCATAAAAGTTTTGTAGCTCCCATTTAGGGGTAAGATTTTGACATCTCTAAAACCAATTTTTTTCGTAAATTCTATCATTTTTCGTCATTTATATTTTTAAAACACTATAATAAATTTCAAATTTTAAAAGTCCATAATTTTGTGTATATAAATCCAAATGAGATGATTTTTTTAAATTGAATAGAATTTTAAGAGAAATAAAATAATATCCATATTAATTTTTTTCTAAAAAAAAACTTTAAAATTTTGTATTTTTCACTTCAAATAATTTTTTCTCCTAAACATATTTTTTCAAAACAACATTTTTCTAACTTAAAAAAAAAAAAAATCCCTAAAACCTTACACAACTCTCCTTTTTAGATGGAGAGGAGGGGTCTTTTCTTTCTTTGCATTTTTCTTACCCTTTTTTTCTTTTTAAGAGAGGAGACTCCTTTTGTCGTCACTTTCCATTCTTCATTTTTGCCTTTCCGGTTATAAAATATATCGAAACAAAGCAACCTTTCATCTTTGTTTTTCTTCCTCGTCTTTAAATGCTCATTAAACAGGGGAGCTCCTTTTGAAAGAGATACCTGCTTTTCGTTCCGAGCAGGTCGAGACCAATTCAACTCGTCTTCAACTCGGTCTCTAGGGTTTATCATCTCACACGTTCAACCTCGTCTCAGATTCGGTACGCCATTTTTGGTTATCTTGCATTTTCTCTCTCTTCTTCCTCTTCTTTTTCTTTCGCCGATAAAATCATGTACAGAATCAATCGGAGCTGAATGAAAATGGAGCTCGATTTTCGGATCCTATTTTCTCCGTTTCTGTTTTCTGTTTCCGATGTTTAAAATTAGTTTGTTGGGATTTTGTTTTTCCAGCGTATAAAAGATTTTTGTTGGCGATTCTTGCATTTTCTCGGTAATTAAAAACAGAGAATCATACTTCAACGGGAATTGAGATTACGCTGTTTTGAGCTTATACCTCTGGCATTGAAGATTTGGAGGTTATTTTCTTACCCATAGAACTTAATTCACTGACTTGATTTGTGTTTTGTTTTGCATCAACTTCACGTAATGGATGAGGATAGACAGCTTTAGTAACCCTAAACTACTGTTAATTTTCCCCAATTTTCTGTCTTGGTCATGAAAATCTAAAGCATTTACAAGTATGCGAACACTTGTTGAGTTGGTTTACAAAGAAACTTCAGTTTAGGCGTTGGAAAGTCGAGATTAGCAGCTTGATAATTTATCATGTGGTAATTTGGGTATTTTCAAGTTTTGGTCACTCAGGAAGGTTGAGTTAATGATTTTTTGTTAGTTGTTTTTCCTTAAATTGCTCGACTTCCATACGTAGTATATATAAGAAGAGCTGTTGATTTCATTTGATCTGTATTTTACCAAGTTATTGTCGGGCTTGCTGTACACTATTGAACTTTCCTTTTCCTACTCAGATTTAGTTCGAGTTTTTCTATTAACTTTTCTTGCCTTTGAGTATGTGTTTTGTTTTAAATGTCTCAAGTCGAGGATCTATGGGTTTTGTGTTTCGGAGGGAAAGAAGTGGGACAACGTGTTTAATTCCTTTTCTTACCTCATAGAACTTGACATGCAGAGTTGTTTTTTTTATTATTTTTTAAAAAATTTTCTGAGGAGTCTTATGATTTGCCGTCTAAGGAGATGAGAGAGATATGAAGTATTTTTGACTTTCTGTTCTGTCCTTTTTCTTTTTTTTTTTTCTTTTGGAGGGATTTTCGACTTTCTGTTCTAATCTAACATAAAATATGTAAATCATATAAGAACCCTAGTTCAGTTAGGTAGGGGGGGGTGTGGGGGAATGGAATGAAAAGGAAAGTAGCCCAATTCTGACATTTGGTTGGCTAAAACATAAAGAATAGCTATTGTAAAGGAATGGTTTTTCACCCATTTCAATGGAATTGTGGTTCCTTCCATATGAGGGAGGAATGACAATTCCAATTTCTTTTAATTTTTTTTTTCTTCCATGTTTATTGGTCTTCAAGTTTTTCTTTTCTTTTCTTTTTCCTTTTGCTTTTTTTGGAACACAACCACCTTCCTTTTGTTCCTCCATCTTACTGCTGCTCCTTCGACATACTCTAGCAGAATCACTGTTGTTGTCCATCCACTTAAGTCCCAGCTCTTTTGCCATGGTCCTTTAAGATCTGGCGATCTTCTCACTGCTGCTGCCTAGCCAAATTCTCACCCGTATCTGCCTCCTCTGCCAGCTTCTTGCCTAAATTTTCGCCCTATTTCATTGTCCATGCCAGATTTGCCTCCTGCTGCCAGACTAGATATCTCAATCGTCGTTGTTCTTTGACACCTTTATTAGATCTGCCTTTCTTGCGCAGCTCATTGCCCTTGACAACACCGACTATACACTTGTAAGGTCCACCAACAACCTTTGCCAGTGAGATTCGCTAGTGTATTCCCAAATTCCTAAAATTCATTCAGTTTTGAATCAACTAATCAGATGAAAACTACCAAGTAGTGTGGCCTAGTGGTTAACGCTCATGGTGGTGGGCTTGTGGTCTAAGGTTCGAGTGCTTGGTTATTCTCTTGGGGGTATTAAATGTGAAGGCTTGTTTTCTGCCAGCTTGGTACTTGATTGAGTGCTTGGGATCACACTCCCATGTGTCCTTATCGCTAGACCATTCGATAGGGTTAGGATGACGAGCTCCTTGTTGAAGAGTAACCTATGTTGTTTTGTAGGTAAATCGAACATTCTTATCAGCGTTTAGGGGCCCCTTTGGTCACGCCTGGGGGGGGGGAATGGGATGCTGACACTGGTCGCCCCTCCCTGGACCTTTTTACTAAAAAAAAAAAAAAAAACTAATCAGACAAAAAAAAACACAAAAAAAGAGATTAATTTCATGTTGAAATATTTTATGTGCAGTGTTCAACTATTGTTAAACAAATCAGATCTTTTTTTTTTTTTCCAAAAAAGTTTTTTAATATTTTTTTTGTGGTTGGTTGTGGCCTTGTTTTGGCTTTCTCAATCTTTGGTTTGTCTCTCTGTTCAGACTTTTGCCTTTCTTCCTTAGTGGGCTAATGAAAATCTTGGTGTTAGGATTATGATTTTTTAGGCTAATTCAAAGAGCTGTGAAAATGGAAGATGTAAAATTTGCCTTTTCCCCCTTTCTGTGCATAAGGTTAACCAAAAATTTGTTTTCAGGAAAAAAATAAAAATTTAGAGGAAGAAAATAGTTATAACTGATCTTTAAGAGTTAGGAAGTAGAAGTTATTTGAATGAAAATTTCTCATGTGATAATTTGGTTATTTAATTTTTCAAAATTTGGCTTCTCAAAAAGGTTGAGTTGATGATTTTGGATCTGCCAAATTTCCTTGACTTCCGTGCTTGGTTTTTCAAGAATAGTTGTTGATTTCATTTCATCTGTATCCACTGCAGTAATGCAGTGATGGCTTTGAGTTTCATCAAGTTCCTACATTAAATGAACTTTTAAGCACAGGTTGTTGGAGATTCTAGCGTATTATTAGGGAAGTTTTCTTTTATTGTGTAAATATTTTCCTTTATTAAAGAATCTTAGACTTTTCTAATTTATTGTAAACCAATTAGGCTATTTTTAGGGATTGTTTCCCTTTTCTATTTTTGCCAGTTTATGGCCCCATAAGTGTACATATTCGATACCTTGATGAATAAAAATATCATCAGAGAATTCTTTTACAATTGCGAATTCTCTTTTCATGGTATAAGAGCCACTCCGGCCTTGGTAAATTGAAAACTCTTCCTTCTTTTTCGATTTCACTTTCTTGCTGAAATCATGTCCGAAGAATCCCAGACCCACGCCTCGGAAGCTACGTCACCCTTGTCAACTATGGCAAGCATCCATGCGGCAAATCTAGCACCCTTGGAGAATCAGTCTCTACAGATTACTCAACACAAGCTGAATGGCCAAAATTTTAGGGAATGGTTCCAATCCGTGATGCTGGTTATCCGTGGTAGAGGCAAAGCAGGATATCTAACCAGTAACCAGTACTATTACAGCACCACCGAGCACGTCACCAACATATGGCACTTGGGAAGCGGAGAACTCTATTGTTATGGTGTGGTTGATCAATTCCATGGAGCCAAACATTGGAAGGACATATCTCTTCTGCAAGATAGCCAAAGAGATATGGGACGTGGTACAAGAAATTTATTCTGATCTAGAAAACACTTCTCAGTGTTTTGAGATTAGGTCGAAAATCCGGAATATAAAGCAAGGAAATCTCTTTGTTACAGATTATTATAATTCATTAATTGAATTATGGCAGGAGATAGACCTTTTTTATGAACTTGGATGGGAGTGGACGAATGACGTTGCCAAATACAATAAGATGTTGGAAAAGGAGCGGATGTTTGATTTCCTACAAGGGTTAAATCCTGAGTTGGATGAGGTTCGAGGACGGCTACTAGGGATGAAACCCTTTCCAATACTACGAGACTCGTTTGTTGAAGTTCAGAGGGAAGAAAGTAGGAAACG
This sequence comes from Antiaris toxicaria, assembly GCA_035233585.1. Taxonomy (NCBI): domain Eukaryota; kingdom Viridiplantae; phylum Streptophyta; class Magnoliopsida; order Rosales; family Moraceae; genus Antiaris; species Antiaris toxicaria. The sequence goes on along the minus strand of CP141153.1, from coordinate 1,034,891 downwards.
AGTCATGCTGGGCTCAGCACACTTAGGCATAGCAGCCTCTATGGAATCCCAAGGCTCGGCACTTATGGTGAACAAGCAAAGATGAGGCCGAAGCCAACCTACCAGAGAAAATCCGCTTCATAAAGACCAGTCCAAGGATAAAGCTTGGTGTGATCATTGCAACAAGCCGTACCATACACGGGACATCTGCTGGGAGTTGCACGGAAAACCCGCTGATTGGAAGCTGCGGTCTCAGCGGGGGGCAGCGTGGAGGACAGAACCGAGCAGCACATGTCGCTGAGACATCATCTGGACAGGCCTCACAAGATTCTGGTTTTAGCCTTTCTGCCTCCCATGGAAATGCTGCGACAACTCATTAGTCAGATCAAGATTGAAGGACCTGACAACCAAAACGCCACGGCTACAATGGCACAAGCAGGTAAAATTTGCCTTGAGGATAATTGGATCATTGACACAGGTGCCTCAGATCATATGACCGGATCAAGAGAAGTGTTTGACGAATATGGTAAGAATGACGATCATATTAAAGTATGGGTCGCTGATGGGAAGATGTCACATGCTATAGGGAAAGGGACGGTTTGCCTGCCCAATATGGTTTTGAATTCTGTTCTATATGTTCCTAAGTTGCTTATAACTTGTTATCTGTCAGTAAGTTAACTAAGGATATGAACTGTGTGGTAACGTTTTTCCCTACTCATTGTGAATTTCAGGACCATTCTTCGGAGAAGACGATTGGCACTGCTGAGAAGAAGGATGGTCTGTACTGCCTTACTAAAGCAAGAAAATCCGAAGAAAGGTCTATGTCTGTCACCTCAGAGTTTGAAATTATGCTATGGCACAAGCGTCTTGGTTACCCAAGTTTCCCTTATATAAAAATTTTGTATCCAAATCTTTTTATTAATAAAGAAAAGTCTTCTTTTTATTGTGAGCACTGTGTCCTTGCTAAACAAACTCGAGTCTCTTACCCAATTCGCCCACACTCACCAATGAAACCTTTTCAATTGATATACAGAGATATCTGGGGTCCCTCGAGGACAGTGAGTTTAACTAGAACCCAGTGGTTTGTCACCTTTATCGACGATCATACAAGGGTCTGTTGGTTGTATTTAATGAAGGAAAAATCAGAAGCTTTTTTTTGGTTCAAATAGTTTCATAGGTTTGTCCAAAACGTGTTTGAATCCACAATTTAGATCCTTAGGACTGACAATGGGGGGGAATTTTTTTTGAATCTGTTTGGCCAATACCTGGGGGAGAATGGGATACACCACCAAAGCTCTTGCGTGGATACACCTAAACAAAATGGGGTAGCTGAGCGAAAGAACCGTCGTTTACTAGGAGTAGCACGATCTATCATGTTTTCAGGATCTCTTCCAAACTCCTATTGGGGAGAAGTTGTCCTCACAGCAACTCATTTGATAAACTGGCTACCTGCAAAAATCCTGAATTTTAGGAATCCTCTGAGTGTTTTTCGTGAGTGTTTTCCTAATATTGACCTGTTTAACCCTTTGACTCCCAAGGTTTTTGGATGTACTATGTATGTATACAACAAACAACCTGACAGGAGCAAACTTGACCCCAAGGCTTTCAAATGTGTCTTTGTAGGATACTCACCAACAAAAAAGGGATACAAGTGTTATTCTCCTGTCCTTAGGAAATTCTTTGTATCTTGTGATGTAACATTTTTTGAGGAACAACTCTACTACTCAAAGACACTCTCCACAGAAGAACACCAAAATAGAGAAAACCACTGGGATCCAACTTGGAACCTCAAAGTTTCCTGACCAGTAAATCAAGACATTATTTCCATGTCACCCACAGAAAGACCAAATACTCCAGATTTCCATCCGAGTCCCCAAAACGACTAGCTAACACTGGAAGGTGGAATTGAATCTAGTCCTGACCCAGAACCAAGAACAGAAAAACCTTTGCAGGTGTATTCACGCAGGCCTAAAACTTCTCAGCAGGGTCAATCGTTCAACCAAGGATTGGATCTTGGAAGGAACACTGAGATTTTGCACCAAGTTCCTATTGTTGATGATCTCGATTTGCCCATTGCGATCCAAAAAGGGGTAAGATCCTACACCAAACATCCATTATTAAATGTAGTAACCTGTAAACAGTTGTCTCCAGGATTCAAGGCTTTTACAGCAAAAATTGATGAAGTTCAAACTCCAAAGAATATTGAAGAAGCTATGATGGATCCAAGGTGGAAGGAAGCTATTCACGATGAGATGAAAGCTTTACAGAAGAATGGGACTTGGGATTTGGACTTACCTACGGGAAAAAAGGTGATTGGAAGTAAATGGGTGTTTACAGTGAAGTACCGAGCTGATGGAGAAGTGGAAAGATATAAAGCTCGCCTGGTGGCGCAGGGGTACACATAGACATATGGAATAGATTATGATGAAACATTCACTCCTGTAGCAAAGCGCAACTCCATACGTGTTCTTCTATCTGTTGCGGCTAATTTTGAGTGGGGGCTACATCAACTTGACATCAAGAATGCCTTTCTGAATGGTAATCTTGATGAGGAGGTATACATGAAGGCTCCACCTGGTTTCACGCAAGGTGAGAAGGTTTGTAAGTTGAAGAAATCATTGTATGGTTTAAAGCAGTCTCTTAGGGCATGGTTCACCAAATTCAGCTTGACTCTCGCTTGATTAGGGTATCACCAAGGGAAGGCCGATCATACTCTGTTCGTCAAAATGGGTCACCTAGGCAAAAGGGCTATTCTCATAGTATATGTTGATGACATAATACTTACAGGAGATGATGAGATCGAGATTAGAAATCTTAAGTATAGGTTGAAGGAGGAGTTTGAGGTCAAAGATTTAGGGCCATTAAAGTTTTTTCTGGGAATGGAAGTTGCCAGAAGCAGAGAAGGCATATTCTTCTCTCAAAGAAAATACATCCTTGAGTTGTTGAAAGAAATTGGAAAGCTAGGCTGTAAACCTGTAGGGACGCCGCTTGAGAAGTCATGGAAGAACAGAGTCTCAGGGGAGGATGCGCCTGTAGACATAGTCAGAATTTAGTCAGAAGATTGATTTACTTGTCTTTGACACGACTTGATATAGCTTATGCTATGAGTACCGTGAGTCAACACATGCATTCTCCTACTCAGAGAGACTTAGGAATGGTGAATCAGATTTTGAGGTATCTCAAGGGAACAGTTGGAAATGGGTTGATGTTTTGAAAAGTAAGAATAAGAGCATAGAAGGTTATGTTGATGCAGATTGGGCTGGAAGTGAGGATTGCAAATCTACTTCTGGGTATTGTACAAAGTTGTGGGGTAACTTGGTGACCTGGAGGAGTAAGAAGCAAACTGTAGTGGCAAGAAGTAGTGCAGAGGCTGAATTTAGGGCAATTGCACAAGGAGTTTGTGAAGTAATTTGGCTAGAATGACTAATGCAAGACCTAAAACTTGGTGTGGTTTCCTTAAAACTGTTCAGTGATAGTAAATCTGCTATCAGCATAGTCAACAATCCAGTTTAGCACGATCGGATGAAGCACATCAGAATAGACCGGAATTTCATCAAGACTGAAATTGAAGAAGGAGGAATCAATCTCTGCTACATTCCTACTCAAGAACAGGAAGCTGATATCCTCACTAAAAGTCTCTTGAAGTCCAGCCACGAAAATCTCCTTTGCAAGCTTGGAATGCGAAATATCTATTCCTAAGCTTGAGGAGGAGTGTTAGAGATTAGTAGGGAAGTTTTCTTTTACTGTGTAAATATTTTCCTTTGTTAGAGGATCTTTGACTTTTCTAATTTATTGTAAACCAATTAGGCACCAATTAGGCTATTTTTAGGGATTGTTTCCCTTTTCTATTTTTGCTAGTTTATGGCCCCATAAGTATATATATTCGATACCTTGATGAATAAAAATATCATCAGAGAATTCTTTTACAATTGTGAATTCTCTTTTCACAGGTTCAGTTTGAAAAATTTTCCCTGAAATTTTATTTTCTATAGGTTTTATAGAAAATGTCTCGAGTTGAGGATCTGTGGGAGCGTTTAGTCCGTTCTGTTTTGAGGAGAGAAAGGACTGGGAAAGATGCGTATGGGAGGCCTATTGATGGGATCGCTGGAAACGTACCATCTTCACTTGCCAACAATAGAGATATAGATGAAATTCTGAGAGCTGCAGATGAAATCCAGGAAGAGGATCCCAATGTCTCCAGAATCTGTATGTTACACATTTTTTGTTTTCAATCTCTTGGTGAAATTCATTACAATCTCTGGGAGTTGAATACTTGGAAAAGTTTTAGAGTGATTAAATTTTTTTGTTTACCTACAGTGTGTGAACATGCATATTCACTGGCTCAAAATCTGGATCCTAACAGTGAAGGAAGGGGAGTGCTACAATTCAAAACGGGATTGATGTCAGTTATTAAGGTATTTGCTTAGTTTGACTTCGGGAAGTTTCTTTTCAAAGACTGTCTGTTACATTTTGCACTGCTTACATTTGAAATTTCATGTTTGCGTATGGATATATGTACCCATGTCTTCATTTTTTGTTGGATTCACATCTTCAGCAAAAGCTAGCAAAGAGGGAGGGCGGAGGAATAGATAGAAGCCAGGACATAGCTCGTCTGCAAGATTTTTACAGATTCTACAGAGAAAAGAATGATGTGGACAAGTTGCGAGAAGAAGAGATAAAGCTGAAGGAATCTGGCACTTTTAGTGGAAACTTCGGCGAGTATGTACCAACCATGTGAATCTAACTAGATCTGCTTTTTATTTGCTTTGCATCTAGTGATGTTACTGTAATAAACGGGTTTACTTAGAAGCAAAAAGGAGTATGTAAGTGTTTTGATTTTTAGCTACCTCATTTTTTTTCCCCCTCAAGAGAGAATGATTTAAGTACGTTTATTACTTTTTTATCCTTTTCTTCTCTTTATGCTTACTAATTTTTTTAACTATCTCTATTTTTTATGCTCACCTTTACCCCCGGTATTGACTTCAGAATTTTTGTCTTCCTTGGCCTGCTTGATTTCTCTCTTTACTTTTTATTATCTGTTGAACCCAGGCTGGAGAGAAAGAGAGTTAAGAGGAAAAGAGTCTTTGCAACTCTAAAAGCTTTGCAGACAGTTCTTGAGCAGTTATCTCCAGAAATTCCTGATGAGGTTGGTTGTGTAGTTCTATTGAAATTAGTTAGAAATTTAAGAGTGGTAGTACTAAATAGTTTTTGTGTACATGCATTTTTGCTATTGTTTTCATTGTCATTGATGTATTTGTGATGATTAACATCCATATATATATATATATTGTGCGTGTGAATGCTTGCATGCGCAGTATTTGACCACCAATAAGGGTTTTCGTTGTTTTCCTCTTCTGCTTCAGATAATACACATGAAATAACGTTGAAAGCATATCCTATCTAATTTTGCAGCTGAAACGGGTAATGGAATCTGATGCAGCCATGACGGATGACCTAATTGCTTACAACATTATACCACTCGATGCTCCTAGCACAACAAATGCCATTGTGTCTTTACCTGAGGTTAATTAGTTTAAATTTTTATTTTTCCGGCCCATCTTTATTTTTTGTAACAGTTCTTAACCCAATGTATTTATGACCAGGTTCGAGCAGCAATATCAGCACTAAAATATTCCGGAGGCCTACCGAAGTTGCCCACAGATTTTTCCATTCCTGCAACAAGAAAAACCGACATGCTTGATTTTCTGCATTACATTTTTGGATTTCAGGTTTGGGTTGTCTGCATTACTTTTTTGGCATATGAGCATAATTCTTTCGTTTTTCAGTTATTCTTGCTTCTTTTAGATGGCTTAGAAAATTGGAACTTTGTATGAACCAAAACTATTCTTGTGAGGATATAAACTTTTTGCTTCTAATGCTTAAACTTTATGGATGCCAGAAAGATAGTGTCTCCAACCAGCGTGAACATATTGTTCACCTTCTTGCGAATGGACAGTCACAACTTCGTATTCTTGAAGAAAATGAACCTGTAAGTCAAAAAATTTTACTGCTGGTTTTCTGTTGGCTTAGCTCACTTTTGGGAATTTATGATGGTTGTTCTATATGTTTGTCAAATCATTCATGATTCACGTCATTTTTAATATTTTTTTGGCTCTCCTGTTCTTTAGGTTGCATTTGAAATTCAGGTTTGTCAAAGAATTATGTGTTGGAAGCTTGCTACTTCTATATCAAAACTATTTGTCTCGGCTTTTACTTGTTTAAAATTTTATGGTATTACCATTAATTTTTGAGTTTCTTCATTATTTATAAGTATATAGCTTGCTCTAAACTTGATTACGCTTAGAAGGAAGAGTTTGGTACCTCCTTTTTATGTTATTTGCTGTAATCTTTAGGGTATTTCAAGTTCTCCATGTCACAGAGACACTTTATTGTTAAGAAAGTGCTGTCTAGAAAAACAGTTCTTCAGTCCTGGCATAGCCATAGAGTATGAATTGAGTAAAGATTTTCCATATAGAAAGTTATAACGTAGATGACATGACACTATTGATTTTATTATCTACATTTGGGGTGTATTTATTTAATCCTGAAATAGATTTCCTTGTACTATAAAAACCTGTCATGCAACAAATCCTTGTTGAGCATATTTGAATTTTAAGTTCATTCATGCGTTTAGTTATATGGCTAGGCTTTGTAATGGTTTGATCATTTTTCATGTCTGGATATGATTCTACTTCTTCAGGAATTGGATGAGGCTGCAGTGCAAAACGTTTTCCAAAAGTCCCTTGAGAACTATATCAAATGGTGTGAATACTTGTGTATTCAGCCAGTTTGTAGCAAGTATGGATATTTAAATCTGTTTCTGTACTCTTTATTGCTGTTCCTTATTTTATTTTGTTGGCATATGGTGATAGAGTCTTATGGGTTGTTTTAATGGAATTCAGTTTCAATGTTGTCAGCAAGGAAAAGAAACTTCTTTTTGTTTCCTTGTATTTTCTGATATGGGGTGAAGCATCCAACGTCAGGTTTCTTCCAGAATGCTTGTGCTACATATTCCATCATGTAAGTCAAGCATCAGATATATGTATATATACATATATATATATATATTAGATTTTCTGTGTGAATGCAATTATTTTTTTTTAGTAAATAAACGAATTATCACCATTGCAACTTAGGTTGTAGTTGCTAGCAGTAGTAGATATAATAATAACATATCTGCTAGGCTAATCTGCTAGGCAGTGTTGTAACTTTTATACTTCTTTTATGCAGTTTCTTTTTCTAAGATCAAGGGTTCGTTTGGAGCAATGTCTCCAGACTCCAAAATTTAATTTTTTTCCAAAACTTCCCCACTTTTCACTATTTACATCTTTAAAACGTTACAGTAAACTCCAAATTTTAAAAATTCATAACTTTGTGTATACAAGTCCAAATGAGATAATTTTTTTTTTAAATTTCATAGAATTTTGAGAGGAACGAAACAATATCCATATTAATATTTTTTTTCTAAAAAAATTTTTAAAATTTTTTATTTTTTCATCTCAAACAGTTTTTTCTCTTAAACACATTTTCCAAAACAACTTTTTTCCAACTCAAAAATAATGTCTCCAGCCTCCTCCCCCAAACACCCCCCAAGTCTTGCTAGTTGTCTGGAAATGTCAACCAATGTGAAGCACCTTGTTTAAATCGTTGAAGGGTTTTTCATTTTCTTTGTTTTCTTAAATTAGAAAAGAATTGATTGGAGTCGGTTACTTCATAATTGTTTTGAGAAAGAAAAAGTTAATTATTTCATATACCTTTTCTTTGAGATGCACGTCTGTCAGTCTTTTTGTCGTTTGTTCCCAACTATGGTTTCGTTGGGCATCACAATAGATATCTCTTATAAGGACCAATTGAAGAGAAAGTATACATCTTCCAGTGACTTAAAATTAACTTTCTCCTGTCCAATTTACCCAAAATGGTCTAGCATGAAGTTCAGTTTGAAGATTCATTCTAGCATGGGAGTTTCGGACATGAAAATATGCCAAGGCACATAATTGCATTACATATATATATATCCACATATAATTTAAAACAGGGACAAAGGAAACAACCGGTTTGTGATACCAACTGATGTAGGATCAAGATAGAGGAGAGAATATGGATGGAAGAATAGAGCCAAGAGAGGAAGAACCACTAGATAGATATAATTAGAACCACTAAAGAGTAGAGAGGACTTATAGAGAGAGGATGAACTCAAGGGGAGCAAAACCAAGAATCTCACTAGGTCCTGGTTTTGTATCCTTTTCAATATTTCTCCTATAATTTACCATGTATAATTCTTTTTCACTTTGAATCATAACTTTGATGTGCAGATGGCAAGGGAAATGGATGAGATTTTAAAGCAGCAGATTGCAAAGCCAGCGAATAGTTGCAATTCTGAGAATGGTGTTTCGTTCCTTGATCAAGTTATTGTTCCTCTGTACGATGTTATGGCTGCAGTATGTCTCTCTGACCATCTTTTACTGGACAATTGACATATTGAGCGAAAGAACTTGTTGCTTTTTCTTCACTTAATTTAAGAAAGATTTTCTTTCTTTAAATTCACTTTTCAAGCTCATAGCTATTTATTTGGTTGCAGTTGTTTTGTTTATTGCAATAATTACATGGTGCAATCTAAAGATAAACGTGTTATTGTATATGTTATCATATATCCCGATATAAAAGAATTACAATTTGCTAGCAACTACTAGTTTGTACTGCAAGGACAGTTTTTACTGCTACAATAACTTTGGTCACATTGACCTGGCAAACCATATTCCTTTGTCTAATATGTACTGTCCATTTGCATGATTGAGAAAAACACATGGGAAACGATGGCCGTAGATGTTCAACTAAAGGGTTATAAATTATCAGTAATTCTCGTGTTTTTTTTTTTTTATTTTTTTATTTTGCAAACATTTGATTTGTTTGATTGCTGTTTAAGGTATATTGTTATGGATCTGCTTATGTCATTTGGAATTTTAGATGACTATTTGTGTTATGAAGGCTTCGAACCTGGGTGAATAAAAAGAAAGAAAATTTGTTTCTCATTTATCAAAGTGTGCAGGAAGCTGCAAACAATGATAATGGACGAGCACCTCATTCTGCATGGCGCAATTATGATGATTTTAACGAGTATTTCTGGTGAGATTTTTGCAGCGTTGTATGCTTTTATAGAATATCATACTTCAACAGCTAACAATTTTCCGTTTCAGGTCACTTCATTGTTTGGAACTTGGCTGGCCATGGCGCAAAAATTTGCCCTTTTTTCAAAAGCCGAAGCCCAAGAAGGTTTCCTACTTTATCTTGAAATTAATATAGTTGCAATATGTGCGTGCATGCATGCATAGATACACACACACACACACACATATGTACATATAAAATGAACTAGTGCACGCACACACACACACACTAATCCCGCCAATCAAACAGGGCTTAAGGTACTTTGTATTTTACTATGGCGGTCCTTATGAGCATAAATCCACTTGTAAGTGTGTAGCTGATTTAATTATCTTTATATGGAACAGGGTACGCTTAAATCTGGTGGAGGTAAACATCGAGGGAAAACATCTTTTGTGGAGCACCGAACTTTTCTTCATCTTTATCATAGCTTTCATCGGCTCTGGATATTCCTTGCAATGATGTTCCAGGTTTGCATGTTTACATTGAAACTGCATTTCTCTTCTGGTCTTTGACATGGATTAGTCAAAATTCATAGTTGAATGTTCTTCATTCTTTTTTTTGTCTTTTTCTTTTTTTAATTGTGCTTTTTATCCCTTTTTGCTGTTGATACCCTAGTTTACTTTTTTGCTGAATGATAAACTTTTTTGCTAAATAATAAGATTCATCGCCTCAAAGACTGCAACCTATTATGATTTCAAAAGATTCGACTAACCAACTTCCTCTCTGATTTCCAGGGACTCACCATTATTGCATTCAATAGAGGAAATCTTAATGAGAAGACCCTTCGGGAAGTTCTCAGTCTTGGTCCAACATTTGCTGTGATGAAGTTTTTTGAGAGTATGTCTTTATCGTCTGTAGAAACAACACTTTATATGTATATTAATCTATCGTTAATGTTCTCAGGCCTATTTTACCGTTACATTTTTCTAAATTAATTTCTTTATTCTTTATTCTGTTTCATTCATTCAGGTGTCCTGGATGTTATAATGATGTATGGGGCATATTCTACAACACGGCGCCTAGCTGTTTCTCGTATTTTTCTCCGTTTTCTTTGGTTCAGTACCGCATCGGTTGTCATATCTTTTCTTTATGTGTACGTATTTTATCTTTTCTCAACATTTCTTCAATCAGTTTGTTTCTGCTTGGGTGTCCTTGCGTTGTTTCGGTCTACTTCTAAGTTGTGTTTCATTTACTCTGTTAAATTCAGGAAAGCACTCCAAGAAGAAAGTAAACGGAACGGAAATCCTTTTCTTTTCAGATTATATGTGATTGTTGTAGGCATATACGCTGGCATCCAATTTTTCATAAGTTTCCTCATGCGCATTCCTGCCTGCCACCAGTTGACTAATCAATGTGATCGTTGGCCGATAATTCGCTTTGTCAAGTGGATGCGCCAGGTCCGTTTATGTATACACTTTACATGTTTCTATTGCTGGTTGATTTGCATTTTTTTTAAAAATTCTTGGTTTATTGATTTTGCTTTTTTTTTTTTTTTAAATACTTGGTTTATTGATTTCTGTATTCTTTTTTGAAGGAACGCTATTATGTCGGCCGTGGCATGTATGAGAGGACCACTGATTTCATCAAGTAATCTGTTTTTCTCTTTCTCTCTCTCTCTGGATGTTTGATTTTGAATTTAACATACATTTTTATTTCCCTTTCTTATAGAATAAAAATGTATTCAAAATTGTGTTCTGTTTTTTGTCTAAAAGAAAATGTGGTGGTAACTAATTTCTTTGAAAGTTTGCAAAATTACCTTATTGTGGTATGTATTAAAGTTGACTGGAATTTACATGAAAAATGTTATTGTAATCTTTCAGGTATATGCTGTTTTGGCTGGTCGTACTGAGTGCGAAGTTTTCGTTTGCATATTTTCTCCAGGTTGGTCATGAATAAAATTTTCCTCTAGCTATAATTTTTTATACATATTTTTTAAATAGTGTAAGTGATATTCTATGTTTGTGTTTGCCTATAATTTTTTATACATATTTTTTAAACAGTGTAAGTGATATTCTATGTTTGTGTTTTGCAGATCAAGCCACTAGTGGAACCTACTCGAACAATAGTGAAAATGAATGCAATCCAATATTCTTGGCATGATATAGTTTCTAAGAGTAAGCTACTGAATGTTTTCATTTTTGAGATGTTAAAAGCTTAAATCTTCTGATTTTGTTTATTACGTCATTGGTATATTAGGGGTGTTTTTTGCTTTCGTTTTGTATGTTGAATGCAGGAAATTAAACTCTTTGACCATTTTATTAAAGTTCTTTCCACCTCTGTTTGCAGATAACCATAACGCTTTGACTGTTGTTTGCTTATGGGCTCCAGTAATAGCTGTAAGTTGGAATTCCCTTACCACACAGACAAATATATCCATTAGACCCAATGCAAATATTACCATCTGAAACTTGATTTCCTGGACACATATCCAACATATACTAAGTTTATTTTAGGCATACTCAAAATGCTTTGCATGTTCTTTTGGAGGAATCCCAACCCAGTAAATCGTGATTACCTTCTTTTCAGTCATTTACTCCTGATTTTTTTGAAACTTGACGTTGAATAGTTGGTGTTAGGTTGATGGCTAATTTGTTGCAGTGGCAATTTACTTGGTGCTATTCACACACCTCCCTTCTCTCTCTATCCTGACCGCTTCTCTTTGTGTTGCAGATCTATCTCTTAGATATCCATGTGTTTTACACTGTTATATCATCTATTTGGGGCTTTTTGCTCGGGGCCAGAGATGGTCTAGGAGAAGTGAGTAATTATATCTGATTGGATTCGGATCAATTTCTGTGTTTCTATCAATTAAGCTTAAGATAAATCCTTTTTGTCATTTGTTTTTGTTTTAATGTTTTTTGCAATCTTACGTTTCCCCTCGTTTTATTTCCAGATTAGGTCCTTGGAAGCACTTCACAAGCTCTTTGAGCAGTTTCCTGGAGCTTTTATCAAAACTCTTCATGTATCTCTTCCTAACAGGTGACTTCTCTTAATTCTTTTGTGAAACATTTTGCTAATTATTAATGTAAGTAAGATGTAATGAGATTCAAAAGGCACTGGAAAAGAAACATTCACTGGAGGTGTTAATGAACAGGATTAATAATCAAAATGGGAACTTTTTAATGTTAGTTAGCACCTAAATGGAAAATAAATACGGAGCTTTAATCTTGATTGCCAAAATGTGTGTAAAGAAAAGTTTCTCATACCATTGAGAAAGGTAATAAAATGACCTTCCTACTTCAATCCAATTCCTTTACATTAGTCCGTATTAGTGCAAGTAAACAAGAAATTCATATGTACTGTGATCATTCCTAAAATTTGACATTTCTGGCAAGCAAATGTGCGATTTGTGGTTTTTCTATTTATATAATGCCCACCACAGGCAGTCAATGTTCCATTTCTGTTTTTTGTTTTTCTTTTTTCCACATTTCAATAACGGTACGGATGCTCTTCTCTATGGATTGAAAACAAACTTCATAGTTGCTTTAACGTTCAAGTGAATGTTCTCCTTTCGTTGGGCAATCTGAGTGTAGTTTTGCTTTTGCAGGCCTTCCAATCAGTCTTCCAGTGAGGTGAGTTGCACCCAAAAAAAAAAAAAAAAAAGACTACAGTTGTTGATAAAATTATGGTTTCTAGTTTCGAATTGAACAGTTTATAGTATTGAAATTGTTTAATGTGAAAAGCGTCTTTGAGGTGCATGCCCGAGCAGCAATTAAGAGTGCTAAATTTCTTAAAACCCCGGAGGGATAAAACAAGTACAATAATTGCAATATTGCATGGACGTGCAATTATCAAAACTAGTTATTACTGCAAAGAGACTGTTATTTTTTAATCGTTAATTATCTTTTTTTCCTCCTCTAGCCACTCATGGCTGAACCAAATTAATCTCAACAGCTTAAGTGAATTCATGACCACTTGCTCCTAGGGTCCTTTGAGATATCTTGCCCATGTTTAGTTTAATGTTTTCATTCTCGTTTTAACAGTTCAGTAGATGATTTTAATGAGCTGACAAAATTTTCCATTTGAAGGTTGAGAAGAGCAAGGTTGATGCTGCACGGTTCTCTCCATTTTGGAATGAGATCGTAAAAAATCTTAGGGAAGAAGATTATATCTCAAACCAGTGAGTAATACAATGAATATTGATTTTGTTAATGCTTCAAAGTTCTGCAGGATTATTGGTTTTACTTGTTGCTATCTTTTTTGGCCCTAAATTTTGTTGCAGTGAAATGGAATTGCTCGAAATTCCTAAAAACTCTGGAACTCTTCCTTTGGTTCAGTGGCCTCTCTTTCTTCTAGCTAGCAAGGTCACTAGTTGCTTTTATTAGTTGTGAATCTCTCTTTGTATTTATATTTTGGACAAGGAAGTCTGTTTCAACGATACATTTGGATATTTTTTTAAAAATAACTTAGCTTAATGTTGTGATCTTTTATTTATGTAGATATTTCTTGCTAAGGACATAGCTGTTGACAGTAGAGACTCACAAGAGGAACTGTGGGAAAGAATTTCGAGAGATGACCATATGAAATATGCTGTCCAGGAGTGCTTTCATTCACTTAAGTTTATTCTTACAAACATATTGGATGGTGAAGGAAAGTTGTGGTAAGTTCCCAATAAGATACAAACATTGTAGGCTTTCGTGTGGTTGCTATGACTGAAAGAATTAAACCTTTTAGTTGTGGTTGTATTCTGACTTTGTAAATTTAATTTACGGATAAAGAAAGTATTTATTTTTCTTTTAATTTTTAATTTTTAATTTCAGGGTTGAAAGGATATATGATGACGTACATGCAAGCATAGCAAATAAACGAATCCACGTCGATTTTCAACTAAATAAGCTGTCGCTTGTGATACAAAGAGTATTTGCATTGATGGGGATTCTGGTTCGTACAATTTTTTAAACAATAGTGTTCATATTTGTGGCAGTTGTAGCTACTATGCATTGCCAATCTCTCTCTCTCTCTCTCTCTCTCTCTCTCGTGTTTTTCTCAACTAGGCGTGTGACTTCACACACCTTTCTGTTGATTTGACCAGGGTCCAAGGCTATTTGATTGCTTCGTACTTGATTCTGGTACCAGTGTATTAGTAATAGTGATCCATTCCGACCATGCTGTTGCAGCCTTAATACAGTTTTTGTTGTTAAAAGAACTTGGAAAACATGCTGGAAACTTAGTTTAGAAAAGTAGATGCTAATTTCTATGATCCATTTCAACCATCTGAGTTCTAGTTGTCCATTTATTTATTTATGTATTTTTTGGGATAAAAACTGAGCAATTTTATGGGGAGAACAAAATTAGAGGGGAAAGAAGTACTAGCATGAGAAAATAATCATGATTCACAGAACCTGGAAACATAATTTCAGTTCCTGATTCACAGAAAAAACTTGTGCTTTCAGTTTTCCCTTTTCTTTTCTGTTTTTACATTGTTTTGGGTATAATCTGCCAGCACTATAGTCCATGCAAGTGGCATTCCAGTATTGGCACTTAATCTTGTACTTGTATTATATGTACAGAAAGGGGGTGAAACATCAGATCTGGAGAAAGGTGCAGTTAAGGCTGTTCAGGATCTGTACGATGTTATCCATCATGATTTTCTATATTCTGATATGAGGTTTGTGTCAAGTTCTCAAGTACGGATAATTTGTAAAGAAATGTCTTCTAACCTAACCATTATTACATTGCTGTCATTCTATTCTATAGTAAAAACTATGAAACATGGAATTTGTTGTCAAAAGCAAGAGCTGATGGTCGTCTCTTTATGAAGATAATGTGGCCTAAAGATGCTGAACTGGTATGTTCTGTTGGTTTTCCTTGTTTCTCTATGTATTCACTTATTATTTCTCCAGGAGAGAGATGTACTAATTAAGGAAGACATGCAGAAATCACAGGTCAAAAGACTCCATTCATTGCTAACCATCAAAGATTCAGCTGCAAATGTTCCAAAAAATCTGGAGGCGGGACGGAGGCTGCAATTTTTCACAAATTCTCTTTTCATGGAGATGCCTGTGGCAAAGCCCGTTAATGAGATGCTCTCCTTCAGGTATTATTTGCTTCCTATCCACGTCATTATGAATTGTATTGCAGTCACTGAATCTTGTACTCTATCCTCTTTTATTCTCACTCTTCTGCAGTGTATTTACACCATATTACTCGGAGATTGTGCTTTATAGTATGAATGAACTCCTGAAGAAAAATGAGGATGGAATATCAATTTTGTTTTACCTCCAAAAGATATATCCAGGTACAGCTAACAAGCAGTACATTTATGCCTTTTATGTTACTTAGTTAGGTGTCATTTTTGGAATCCCACCTTATCTGTGTCTTTTAGATTCCTAAGTCTTGTGCAGAGGGAAATGTAGTTGCTTGAGGGCTTCTTACCTTATTAATTATAATGCTACCATGCATGCAGATGAGTGGAAAAACTTTCTTGCACGAATTGGCCGTGATGAAAATGCACATGAATCAGAACTTGCTGACAGTCCCAGTGATATTATGGAGCTTCGGTTTTGGGCCTCGTACCGTGGTCAAACTTTGGCCAGAACTGGTAGATGTTTTCACCATGTTAATTTCTTTGTTTACTCTTGAACGTTTCTCCTCACTCTGTATAGATTTATTCTTTTAGTTCCTTTTTCTTTTTTTTTTTTTGGCTTATTTTAACCAGTTTTGTATGTTCTTGTAGTAGTCTTCATATTCTAATTTTGTTTTCTTTCATTGACCGGTTTTGTATGTTAGTCTTCATATTCTATCTTTGATTCGATTCCTTGGCAGTGCTATCCTTCTTCATTTCCTCTCTCTCCTTCTTCTTCTTCTTCTTCCTTTTTTTTTTTTTTTTTCCTTTTGAATCTGTGTAAATTTTCCGTGTTTATAATGATATCATCAGGCAACCAATGTATTCATATGTCTTTTGTTGACCAGTTTTGTATATTAGTCTTCATATTCTATCTTTGAAAAGTTCGATTCCTTGGCAGTGCTATCCCTCTTTTCATTTCCTCGCTCCCTTCTTCTTCCTTCCTTTTTTTTTTTGTGAATCTGTGTAAATTTTCCATGTTTATAATGATATCATCAGGCAACCAATATATTCATATTTTGGGGGAAAAAAAAAGAATATGTAATCATCAGGCAATCTTTATGTGTGTGTGTGTGTATACAAAGGTTGTTTTCTGTCTCCTAAAATGTTTTGATGTGAAAGCATTTTTTTTAACAGCATACAGCTATTTTCCTGTTTATATTTCTAGTTGATGCCTTTATAGTTGATACTGACCTGTTTGTCATCATTTATTTATTTGTTGTTTTTGTTCGTTGCTGCTGCTATTTAATAGTGTTTTGCTTCAGCAATGTAGAGGCTACGGTCAATATCTAACCCTTTTAAACCATTTAATTTAGCACGAGCTAATACATTTAATTATCTTAATAATCTGGTTTGGTTTTTGCAGTTCGTGGGATGATGTACTATAGGAAAGCTCTTATGCTTCAGGCCTATTTGGAGAGACTGAATTCTGGAGGTTAGTAGATTTATCTAGTTTATTATATGGTTTATCTTGTTTAATATATTATTTACACTGCCATTTATGCCACCCTGTAATGGTAATTTCAGATTTGGAGGCTGCGATTTCCAGTGATGATGCAACTGAGATTCGAGGTTATGAGTTATCTCCTTTAGCACGGGCTCAGGCAGACCTGAAGTTTACATATGTGGTAACATGCCAAATATATGGTAAACAGAAAGAGGATAAAAAACCTGAGGCTGCTGACATTGCATTGCTTTTGCAAAGGTAAATTCGACCCAATTTCATCCTCACCCTGTTTTCCAAGTTCGTACATTACTTCATAGCTTGATGCCTATATGCCAATAGTAGTTTTATATGCTAAACCATTGTGGTAAATGTTCTATATGTCTCTACTGACAGAAATGAAGCACTTCGCGTTGCATTTATTCATGATGTTGAAACTCTCAAGGAGGGCAAAGTGCATACTGAATTTTTCTCAAAGCTTGTTAAGGGTGATATCAATGGGAAAGACAAGGTACGCCATCTTTACTTTTGTCTGTTGTGTTGAAATCTACGCTCCTACTGGCTTATTTATTAGATTATAACTTGCAATTTTCTTATTTGATTTGATGACTACCACTGAATCTTTTTTTTTTTTTTTTTCCGTCCTGCGTATTTTTAACAATTCCATGATAGGAGTTCGGTATAGAAATAGAAAAGATGAAGGAAAAATCCAGCAGAAAAACAAAAAAAAGAAAAGAAACGAGAATAGAATGGCTACGATAATAGAAAGGAATGATGACGATTGAGAACTTTCGAGAGGTTCTCGCTCTCCCCACACGACGGTTGTCCAGTACTTCCCTGCCTTCTTCACTTTCTTTTCTTTCCTCTTTTATTCTGCTTCCCTCAACTCATCCTCGTGCTCCCTTAACCGCCTAACCAATTATTCACGTTAAGAGACCAAACTGACCTTACTCCTGTGGCGGCCCATTGGGTTGGCCCACTGACTTTTTAGCCCTGTCCCTCCTTGCATATGTAAAACGGATTGGAGGCCTATCAATACCCCTGGCCCCCAGAGTCACCTTGTCCTCAAGGTGGAAGTCTGGAAATTGTTGTTGGATGATCACATCTAGTTCGCAGGTAGCTTCTAATTCACTCAATCCTTTCCATTTAATCAGCACTTCGAATTCTGGTTCATCGGGGTCCTGACTTGGCCCGACAATTAGAACCAATTCGGGCTCCAACCGAAGTTCTAAGTCTTCGAGCAGTTGAGGTGGTATGGTGGTCGTGATCGGGGAAGATCTAATGGTGCGTCGAAGTTGTGATACATGGAAAACAGGATGGATGGTAGCCTCTGGTGGTAAGAGCAGATTGTAGGCCACTGCTCCAATACGCGAAACCACCTAAAAGGGACCAAAGAACCGTGGTGCTAATTTTTCGTTAACTTGTCGGGCTAAGGATTTTTGTCTATACGGATGGAGTTTGAGGTATACCCGATCACCTACCTAGAATGAGTCCTCCCTGCGATGCTCATCTGCCCGTTTCTTCATGCATTGCTGAGCCCGATGCAACCTTTGACGCAGCTCAGTCAGCATGGCATCCCTGTCTTGTAGCTGCCTTTCCACTTCTGAATTGGCTGTGGCCCTTGTTTTGAAAGGGAGGAGGGCTGGTGGGTCTCTTCCATAAACCACTTGAAAGGGTGTGGTTTTTGTGGCGGTGTGGTATGCAGTATCGTACCAATATTCAGCCCAAGGAAGGAAACGAGCCCACGACTTCGGTTTGGTAGTGGCGAAACATCGAAGATAGGTTTCCAAGCATCGATTTACTACCTCGGTCTGGCCGTCTGTTTGCGGGTGGTAAGCGGTGCTATGTTGCAGTGACGTCCCCTGCAATCTGAATAATTCCTTCCAAAAATGGCTCATGAATGCCTTGTCCCGATCGGATACGATTGAACCGGGTACTCCATGAAGGTGCATGATGTTTTGGACAAAGGCCTCTGCTATAGTCTTAGCAGAGAAAGGGTGTTTAAGGCCGATGAAATGCCCGTACTTACTGAATCTGTCAATTACTACCAGGATTGAATCCCACCCATCTGATTTCGGAAGTCCTTCAATGAAGTCCATGGTTATGTCTTCCCAAACACGGTCGGGAATTGGAAGAGGTTGTAGTAGTCTTGCTGGAGAAAGAGTCAATGCTTTATTCTGTTGGCACACCGAGCATTTCTCCATGTATTCTTTTATGTCCTTTTTCATGCCTTCCCAATACAAGCTGGCAGCCACCCTCTTAAGGGTCTTAAGAAATCCCGAGTGTCCTCCTATATTCCCATCATGATATTCTTTCAGGACTGTTGATACCAAGGAAGAACCCGGTTGAATCACTAACCTGCCCTTATACATTAGATGACCATGAGCTAGAGTAAACCCCGGTTTGGTTGGTTGTTGCTGACGCAGGTCTTCCAAAATCCCACTTAATTTCTTATCTTGAGCTATTTGTTTCTCTACCTCCTCTAGCAGCAAGGTGCGTGGAACTAACAAAGTCAACAGGTGTAACCAAGCCCCTTATTGGGAAAGGGCGTCGGTTGCTTTATTCTTCAATCCCGGTCGATACTGAATTTCAAAGTCAAATCCTAGCAACTTTACAAGCCACTTTTGATGCTCCATGCTAACCTCTCTCTGCTCCAATAAAAATTTGAGGCTCCGTCGATCGGTCCGGGCTATAAACTTCCGTCCCAGCAAGTAGTGCCGCCATTTGTGTACCGCCCAAACTACCGCCATTAGTTTCCGCTCATAAACTGATTTTAAACGAGCTTACTGCGGTAGTGCCTGGCTGAAATATGCAATTGGCCGCTGTTCTTGCAATAATACCGCCCCTACACCATGTCCCGATGCGTTTGTTTCTATAACAAAGGGTTTAGCAAAATCAGGCACGGCTAACACAGGAACAGAGACCATGGCCTCTTTCAATTTCTCAAACGCTGCTTATGCTTCTTCACCCCACTTGAAATTGTCCTTCTTCAGTTACTGTGTTAGTGGCCAAGCTATGTTGCCATAGTTTGCTACAAAACGTCGTTAATAGCCAGTAAGTTCCAAAAATCCTCGCAACTCTCTCAAAGAACGTGGTGTCGGCCACTCTAGCATTGCTCTAATTTTGGAGCTGTCCGCTGCCACCCCTTGCTCCGAAATGATATGGCCCAAGTACTCCAATTGTGCTTGGCCAAACAAGCATTTTTTCTCATTAGCAAAGAGCTGGTGAGTCTCCAACACCCCCAGCACACAGTCAACATGTTGTATGTGCTCCTCCAACGAACTGCTATACACCAAAATGTCATCGAAAAATACCAATACGAATTTCCGGAGACAGTCATGAAATATGTCGTTCATAAGTGCCTGAAACGTTGCCAGGGCGTTAGTCAAACCGAAAGGCATGACTACGAACTCATAGTGGCCTTCATGAGTCCGGAAAGCCGTCTTGGGAACATCCTCGGCCCTCACTCGAATCTGATGGTATCCAGACCGTAGATCAATCTTAGAAAAAATTGTAGCTCGTGTAGCTCATCAAGGAGTTCATTGATCATGGGAATAGGGATCTTGTCCGCCACCGTTCCCTTGTTGAAGGCGCGATAGTCTACACAAAATCGCCAATTGCCGTCTTTTTTCTTGACTAAGAGTACCGAACTTGAAAATGGGCTGACACTTGGTTGAATGATTTTGGCTGCCAACATTTCCCCCACAAGCCGTTCGATTTCGGCCTTTTGAAAATGGGAGTATTGTTAGGGACGCACATTAACTAGTGACACTCTAGCTTTTATGGTTATGATATGGTCCCGGGCACGTTTTGGGGGCAAAGTACCCGGCTATTCGAAAACCCGTGGGTGCTTTTGGAGGATGGGCAGTATCCAGTCGGGGGCTTGTGGTGGAAGCTCCTTCCCTATCATCCCAATAGCTCCTAGCTCGACCAACGTGCCTTCTCCTTGTTCTTGCAGCTCTTTCCATAAACATTTCAAGGACATCAATGATTTGCTTAGACTTGGGTCCCCCTGCAGCGTAACTCCTACCCTGCCTACCTTAAATCGCATTGTTAGAGTCTTCCAATTAACTTGCATTCCCCCCAAAGTCTCGAGCCACTGTATGCCCAAAATAACATCGGCACTACCCAGTTCAAGGGGAAGAAAATTTTCCACAATCTCAATATTTTGGAGAGAGAGTGCCACTCCTTTACACAAACCGGCTCCCTTAATTGTCAGACCCGTGCCCATTAGAACCCCGTAGCTACGAGTCCCCTCTAATGGAATGCCCAATCTCTTTACCAACTCTGTGGAGATGAAATTATGCGTTGCTTCACAGTCCACCATTACGACTACCTCCTGTCGTGCTATCTTCCCTTTGACTTTTATTGTTTTCGGGGATGTCAACCCCATCACTGAATTTATGGATAATTCCACTACTTCCCCGATCGCCGGGTTTCGATTGATTTCCACTCCACCTCCAATTCACGGTTTCCCTCCTCTCTGATTACTCCTTCATCGTCACTAACGACTAGTACTTGGAGTTCCTTATTTTTACATCTGTGGCCTATAGTATACTTTTCATCACAACGAAAACAGAGCCCTTTTTCTCTTCTGGCTTGGAGTTCGGAATCTGATAAACGTTTATAACTGGGAGAAGGTCTTTGGGTGTTTACCTTACCTCCGCCTGGTGTTGTTTGTTGGAATGAAGGGAGTTGCTGTCGTCCGATAGCTGAACTGGGATATGGACCAGGGTTGAACGAACTGGGTGCAAATTCCTTAGTCTGGTTTTGAGCTGGGCTTGATGAGAAAGGCTGGCCCAAGTGTCCCCCGTAAATTTCCTCGGCTTGGGCCTAGTTATGGGGCCTGGATTGTCTCAGCCCTCCCGGTCCGTTTCCTCCTCGACCATTTCTGAGGGAGAGATTACGGTCTTCCACCCGTTGCGCGAATTCCGTGATATGCACTAGACCCTCCGGTTTCATCATTCGGACTTCAGCTCAAATTTCCGGTCGTAACCCGTTGATGAAAGTGCTCTCCAGCACATGTATCGGCAAATCCAAGGTTGGCGAGGCCAGCATCTCGAACACTCGTCGATGCTCCCGCACCGACCCTTCCTATTTCAGCGCCTAGAGTTTCTCACATAGAGTTCCGTCTTGGTCTGGCTGAACCGTTCTATTAAACGGGTCTTCAGATCGTCCCAGTTGGCTATGGGTCAGCGGTGATTTTCCCACCGGAACCAAGCTAAGGCCTCTCCATCGAGACTAATTTGGGCGGCCTCCATCCTTTCTCGCTCCGTCAAGTAATGGAGGTGAAAATAGCTTTCTGCTCGATAGATCCATCCTTCTGGATTCCACTTGTCGAAAACCAGCATCTCCACCCAACGAATAGGAAATTCCAGTCGCCATCCTTCCTCAGACCGTCGACCTTCCTCTGGGCTATGTTCCCTACTAACCTCCCCCTTGTCTTCCCCCAAAAACTTCCCTCCCTCCTTCGCGCCCCTAACTCCATTTCCCCCTCTATCTGTATTTGGTAGACTTTCAGCTGGTCGTAATCCCAAATCGGTTAGCACCGCCTTTCCTCGTGTATCTGCGCCTGAGGCCGAACTTCCCGTCTCACCTTTGCTCAGCAGTTCGCAATCTATCCGGTCGAGGATCGACATCTTCTCGAGCAGAGCTCCCACACTTCGCTCCAAGGACCTCAAACGCTGTAGTTCCCCCCTTACCGTCTCCATGTCTCCCCTTACTGCTTCAATTCGCTTTTCGACTGTCCCCATCCTCTCCTCCATTTTCTTTGCTGCCATCTCCTAGAGTCGTTCGTGCTCTGATACCACTGATAGGAGTTCGGTATAGAAATAGAAAAGATGAAGGAAAAATCCAGCAGAAAAACAAAAAAAAGGAAAAGAAACGAGAATAGAATGGCTACGATAGTAGAAAGGAATGACGACGATTGAGAACTTTCGAGAGGTTCTCGCTCTCCCCACACGACGGTTGTCCAGTACTTCCCTGCCTCCTTCACTTTCTTTTCTTTCCTCTTTTATTTTGCTTCCCTCAGCTCATCCTCGTGCTCCCCTAACCGCCTAACCAATTATTCACGTTAAGAGACCAAACTGACCTTACTCCTGTGGCGGCCCATTGGGTTGGCCCACTGACTTTTTAGCCCTGTCCCTCCTTGCATATGTAAAACGGATTGGAGGCCTATCATTCCATTTTCCAGATTTCTGTTCTCGATGGACCACTTTGTTGATATGTTGTGGTTCCTTCTAGATTATGTGTTCTTGTTGTCAGACTAGTTTTCCACACAATGTTAGATGTTTATAGATGAAATTACTATCAAGTATTTGTATGGCACAGGATGTTGTGTTTTCCTAAGTGTTGTATATTCTATAACGCAATTGCTATTGAATAGTTTTTTGGCAGTATGTTTATGTTTTTTTTGTTCACTCTTCTTTCGCCTATCTTTTAAAAGGTGACCTTTCAAATAATTATTTTTGTATGGTACATTATCTTATGATCATGTTTGAATTGTTGATAATTCTTCTTGAAGCTTAACTTAGTTTTTGCAGTATTTTTTTTTCATCTAAAAAAAAAAATGCTTTGTTATCTTCTATTTTTAAGTTGTATACGATATTTCTTTAGTTAGCATTGACGATTTGGTTGTTTATACAGGAAATCTATTCCATAAAATTACCTGGAAATCCAAAACTTGGTGAAGGAAAACCGGAGAATCAAAACCATGCAATTATATTTACTCGTGGAAATGCAATCCAGACAATTGACATGAATCAGGTGACTACCATATTCCTTGGCTTCACGTTGTTCTTACACAGGCTAGAAATGGTCAGGGAATGAGGATGTACTATACTTCTAAAAGTCCTTTCTGGATTTTGATATTATTTGTAGACTATAGGCATGCTTAATCATTCCTATGAGCTGATGTTTCAACTAAGGCAGTTTTCTGTTTGCCTGCACCCAAATTGTTTCAGAATCATAAATTTTTGTTTAAGCATATAAATGGAATCTCTTTGGAAATAAAATCTTTTGGCTTGTGGTTCCTGCTCCGGTTTCCTTGCGAAACTTTTTTTTTGGGTTAGTCATACACTTAAAATATTTCTAGCACCTTTTTTGGTATCAACCATAAAATAAGGTTTTCTTGTCAAAAAAAGTGATTCTGTTTTGGAAACATCAACGTAATTTGTTGAGATTCAAATATTCTCTTAGGTTCAGAATTATAATGTTTGTCTCCGGGCTATGTTTTTTCAAGAGCCAATGCCGTAGCTATTGCATGATGTTTGCTAGAAAAAATGTGCTGTAAAAGTACTCTGGTTTTCTTCTGGCTGTAATGTTGAGTGATTATATCCTTCAGGATAATTATTTTGAGGAGGCTTTGAAAATGAGAAATCTTCTCGAAGAATTCCATCGTGATCATGGCATTCGCCCTCCTACAATTCTTGGTGTCCGGGAACATGTATTCACTGGAAGGTAATATCCGTTGCATAATTGATGTAGGAGGCAAAAGGCCTTGTCGTTTGTCCATTTTGAAGTCGTTTGTGCTGTTGAGTTATATTGTGTTGTTTGGTGTTGATTAGTCTCTTTAGTAAGTGTCGTTCGTTTGTTTGCTATTGTCGTTTACTTTATCTTTTTATGTCATTTAAGTGTGCAACAACTACAAAAGCAGCACTTGTCTCTGTAAGAGGGGAAGTTTTTTTGAGATTGAATTTTTCAGAATAGAATTATCCAAACAGAGGTGTACCTCTTTGAGCTACATGTTCGTTCAGCCATGGATTTGGCTTAATCAAGCTTCTTGCTTTGTCAATAATTATGAGTTTCCATTTTCTTTTCAACCCACTGCTTCTTCATACTGATTATGGTGATATATCATGTTCAGTGTTTCTTCCTTGGCCTCGTTCATGTCAAATCAGGAAACAAGCTTTGTAACTCTAGGTCAACGTGTTTTAGCAAATCCGTTGAAGTAAGTTTATTTGGATCATGCCCTTTATTCATCATCTTTCTTGGTCTCTGAAACCTGGTTCATTTAGAATTGACGTCCTGGATAATGTTTAGGGTCCGTATGCATTATGGCCATCCAGATGTTTTCGATAGAGTTTTCCATATTACACGGGGTGGTATCAGCAAGGCATCTCGTGTTATCAATATCAGTGAAGATATATATGCAGGTAATGGCTTTAGAATTTGTATGATTTCCACTTGATGTTTTTCCGTATATAGCTACCTTTTTCATTTTATTTTCCAATAGGATGATGGTGTTCAGTTCAGATATAATAGCCTGGTATTTTATGATTTGCATTGTACGAATCGTTAATGAAATAGTGGTGTGGTAGCTTGCGGGGAAGGAAAGGAGTCGTGACAGGTGTGGAAATTAGGTCTTTAAATGACAAGTGCATGCTATTCCTTTCGTTAACAAGCTTTGTGGCTTCTGTTTTAACGAATTATTTATTTGGAGTTAAATGCAAGTTGATTTTCGTTGTTGCTGTTGTTCCACCCACCCCCCCTCTCCCTCCTCTTCCTCACGATTTTGATGTTGAAATGAAGGATTTAATTCAACCTTGCGCCAAGGAAATGTGACCCACCATGAGTATATTCAGGTAAGGTTTTTCAATTCCTCAGTCATACAAATAAGGGACATGGGTTTCTAATAATAATTTACAGGTTGGCAAGGGGCGAGATGTTGGGCTCAATCAGATTGCTGTATTTGAAGGAAAAGTTGCTGGTGGAAATGGTGAACAAGTTCTTAGTCGTGAAGTTTACAGGCTTGGTCAGCTGTTTGATTTCTTTCGGATGATGTCATTTTATTTTACCACTGTTGGCTACTACTTTTGTACCATGGTAGGATTTCTTTGTTACATCAACTCATTTTTTATTTCATTAATTTTGGTGATTTACCGGGTTATATGGTGGTTCTATGTCTATAATACATCTCAGCTGTTAAAGTAAGCTGATAATTGGTGGAATATTAGGAAGTCAAGCTAGAATATGTCAGGATAAGTTTGTGGAGGTTTCTTTCTAATGGGATAAAAAAGAAATTTCTGGCATTGTTTGTGGGCTGCGCCCAAAGATTTTGGAGATTTCTTTCTAAATGACATTTTTCTCTTTGTATTTAGGAGGATATCTCTTTGCATTTTTCGTGGCTTTTTTTTTTTTTTTTTTTGGTGGCTTCTTTCTTAATAATTTTATAACACTTTTCTTTTCCTTTAAAATTTGAAAAAAGGACCCTGTGTATTTTTTCCCCCTTTTGGAATACATATAGGAAGATGCTTTAGATTATGCCACCAACTTCTAACATTTTCACTAGTTAAATAATTTTTGAATGACCATGATATAACAGAAAGCTTTATTTGTTTGTACTTCTGATTGACCTCTGGATCTTCATGTCGTCAGTACTGCTGATGTGTACCTTTCATTCCTGTGCAGTTGACGGTGCTGACTATATACATATTCCTCTATGGGAAAACATATTTGGTAAGTTATATTTTACCAATTCTATATGCTAATTAATATGTTGTCAATGGATGAAAATATCTCCATCTGCGGAATCCATTCAGTCCGTAAGATATAATCCTTATTTATGTCTGTTTTAAGCATGTCTACTTTACGTCAGTGGAGTTTAAAAACGTTGATGTTTTATGACTGTTTCATCGTCTACCAAAAATTGCACGAAAGAATTGAGTGTAACTTGTGGCTTTCATTTTATGTAGGATTCTCTGTGCCCATGTGGTGTTTTTGTTGTACAAAATGGTTAAACTACCGTTTAACCATCATTGTGAAAGTGTATTGATGGTAATGGTGGGATTATATATAATTACACATGCTAGCTTTAAGTGAATATCTTGCATAGCTAAGTGAAAAACACGAAACTTAGATCAAATACGCATTAGAGTCTGTGGTGAAGCTCCTACAATGCTTTATTCATTGATTTGACATTCAGTTGGCTAATTTAGACTTCTTTTGTTGACATGCACATGGTGTAAAACATTATTGGAATATAAAAGATGAAGAAATCTTAATAAAAATGGAAAAAAAAAAAAGTTACTGAAACGTTACTTTCTTGTCATTGGTTGTTTTTGTTTGAATGCCACTCTATGTGTGTGAATGTTTCGATGCAATCATATTTGTGCATGTGATAATGAGACATGTTCTTATTTCAGGCATTATCTGGGGTCGGTGAAACCATTCAAGTCAGGGCTCGGATTTTGGACAACACTGCACTTACTACGGCTATGAATACTCAATTTCTCTTTCAAATTGGTATCTTCACTGCTGTGCCGATGATTTTAGGTTTCATCTTGGAACAGGGTTTCCTGAGGGTAAATACGTGTTTTCTTGTGTATATTTCAATTTTTTTTTTACTCTATTTATTTTTGTTCCTCGGTAGTAAATGTAAAATTTCTTTGGCTAATGCATTGTGGTTCAATCAATAACGGTGGGATATGCTATTCAATATGGGCGTGGGAATAAGAAAGTTCAAATTTTCAAGTTTGGAGCAGTTTTATATTTTCCTTTTCTATGCTTCTTTGTTTTTCATGAAAATTTTCCATGTTATCTGTCTCATTTTCTTTTTGTTCACTGCTGCAGGCTGTAGTCAGTTTTGTAACAATGCAATTTCAGCTTTGTTCCGTCTTCTTCACATTCTCTCTAGGGACGCGGACACATTATTTTGGCCGCACTATTCTTCATGGTGGTGCACGGGTTTGTTTTCTTGCTTGCTTTGTAATATTGACATTCCTGCATGATGACCTTTGGTTGCTGACGTCGATTGTCGTTTCTCTTTTAACAGTATCAAGCAACTGGTCGGGGATTTGTGGTCAGGCATATCAAATTTTCAGAGAATTACAGGCTTTACTCTCGCAGTCATTTTGTCAAAGGGTATTGATCTCTCTCTCTCTATAAAAACGTATACATCTACATGTATGCCTATATAAATGCAGGATCGTATTAGGCAGAATTGTTTTATAAATGCCTATATAAATGCAAGATGTGTATATATAGATATACATCTACAAGATGTATATATGCATACACAAGATGTATATATGTATGCATATATAAATGTTTATGCAGGTGTGAATATATAGATATTCATCTACAAGTATGTATATATGCGTAAACATCTACATTTATGCATGCATGTATGTGTGTGTGTGTATTTGTATAGAAATCTGTGTAATATTCTGAGATGTCAAGGTCCCTATTTGATCTTGTTTTAGGCAGAATTGTTTTAGAAGGGAAAGATGTAAATTGTTTATATGCTAGACTTAAATAATCATTTTTTGTTATATATTTTCCGATATCATCCTTCTAGCAATTAAATTTTGATTCAGTTTCCATTTATCTGTTTTTCCATATTAAGTTTTAAAACAGAAACAAAGGGAAAAAATATTTTCTTCTATATAATACTTTACACAGTACCACTTCTTATAGGAATATTACTTCCTAAATAAGGAAACTAACTAATTGGTTTACAGCTATTTTCCTATTACATTACACAGCTAATTATGCAAGATTTGTACAGCTACACAATAAACTATAAAAGGAAAAATAATTCTGTAAATCAGTTGACTTTTTTCAACACTCCCCCTCAAGTTGGCATGAAAATATCTTTTAAAGCCAGCTTGCAAACTAAACTATCGAACTGTTTTTTATGAAGATCTTTCGTCAGAATATCTGCCGCTTGGTTGTTGGAAGGAACGTACACCATGCAGATATCTCCTCTGTCAATCTTTTCTTTGATGAAGTGCTTGTCTATCTCTATGTGCTTTGTTCGATCATGAAGTACAGGATTGTGGGCGATGGCGATTGCAGACTTATTATCACAGTACACCTTCATTGGTGGTGGACTATGAATTTTTAACTCCTCAAGAATTCTTCTAATCCATAGAATTTCACATATCCCATGAGCCACAAACCTGAATTCAGCTTCAGTACTGCTTCTTGCCACGACACTTTGCTTTTTACTCCTCCAGGTTACCAAATTTCCTCCTACAAAAGTACAGTACCCTGAGGTTGACCTTCTATCTGTAACACTCCCAGCCCAATCTGCATCTGTAAATGCTTCTATCTGTAAGTGCCCATTTTTCTTGAACAGTAGTCCTTTTCCAGGCGTTCCCTTCAGATACCTAAGGATTCGATACACAACCTCCAAGTGATGAGAATTTGGAGAGTGCATAAACTGACTTACCACACTGACAGCAAAAGCGATATCAGGACGAGTGTGTGAAAGGTAGATTAGCCTTCCCACCAGTCTCTGGTATTGTTCTTTATTAACACCATTTGTTTCATTTGTCACTTGTAACTTTTTGTTCGGCTCAATCGGGGTTTCAGCTGCTTTGCACCCAAGCATTCCGGTTTCACTGAGCAAGTCGAGTACATACTTCCGCTGATTAATAAAAATCCCCTCCTTTGATCTGGCAAACTCAATACCGAGGAAGTACTTTACAGCCCCCAGATTTTTAATCTCAAATTCTGTGGCCAATCTTCCTTTCAATGTCTCAATTTCCCTAACATCATCTCCTGTAATGATAATATCATCGACATAGACAATAAGTATAGCAAGTTTACCAGTCTCTGAATGTTTGTAGAACATAGTATGATCAGCTTGATTCTGAGTATATCCATATCTTTTAATCACCTTTCCGAACCTCTCAAACCAGGCGCGAGGAGATTGCTTGAGCCCATACAAGGATTTCTTCAATCTGCACACCTTGTCTTCTCCAAATTTCTTCTCAAATCCTGGTGGAACATCCATGAATACCTCTTCCTCTAATTCACTGTTTAGAAAGGCGTTTTTAACGTCGAGTTGATGTAAGGACCAGTCACAGTTTGCTGCTATGGACAGTAGAACACGAATAGAATTGATCTTGGCTACCGGAGCAAATGTCTCCTGATAGTCAATTCCGTGAGTCTGAGTGAATCCTTTCGCTACAAGTTGCGCTTTATATCTTTCGACACTCCCATCAGCTTTGAATTTAACGGTGAAGACCCATTTACATCCAACAGTAGTCTTGTCTCTTGGAAAATTAACAACTTCCCAGGTTCCATTCTTCAAAAGAGCATCCATCTCTTCCTTTACTGCTATTCTCCAATTCGGATTACTTAGTGCTTCCTGTATTGTTCTAGGTTCAGACAGATTAGAAATTTTTGACAAAAAAACTTGATGTTTGTGTGAGATTTTTTTGTAGGATAGATATTTTGCAATGGGATGTTTGGTAGTACAAGAACGAGTTCCTTTTCTAATGGCTATAGGAAGATCCAGATCCACAACCTCTGAATCTTGAGCTTCTGTTGATGAAAAAATAAGGTCAGGATTGGTAATTACCTGTGTTTCTTGAGGATCATCATTCGGTTCTTTAGATTGGGAGGGAACTAAAGATTCAATTTGAACATTTTTCCTTTTATGGAACCTCTTCCTGGAATAAACTAGAGGTTCTGCTGTCGTATTCTGCAATATTTCTCCCCCTGTATTAGACAAAATAATTTCTGGTGTCTTTTGACTAGGATTCTCCTCATTTTTATTATTTTCAACAACTATTTCTGATTCTTTTTTATCAAGAACTCCTGGCGTACTTGGTGTTAAAACAACTTTTGGTAATGGTTCAGAAACTTGCCAAAAATCATCTTCTCCATTTGTACCATACTCCCCCTGAAGTTGATTTTTGTGAAAGAAAGGAATTTTTTCCATGAAGATCACATCCATACTAATGTATGTTTTTTTGGTGACAGGATTAAAACATTTGTAACCTTTTTTGTTTGAAGCATATCCAAGGAAAATGCATTTTTCAGATTTTGGATCCAATTTTGATCGAAAATTATTTGGAATATGAACGAAGCATGTGCATCCAAAGATTTTTAAAGGAATATCTGAAGACATTCGTAGAATTAAAAAACTTTCTTTTAGCTTGTTTAGAGGAGTTGTATATTGTAAGACTTGAGTAGGCATTCGATTTATTATATATGATGCTGTTAAAACTGCGTCCCCCCACAAATATTTAGGAACGTTCATTGAAAACATGATAGCCCGAGCAACTTCAAGTAAATGTCTATTTTTTCTTTCAGCAATTCCATTTTGTTGTGGAGTGTCACGACATGTAGATTGATGAATTATGCCTTTGTTTGTTAAAAAATCCCCTAAACATTCATTAAAGTATTCAGTTCCATTGTCTGATCTAAGGATGCATATTTTTGTTTCAAATTGAGTTTCAATCATGTTGTAAAAATCTTTAAAGAGTTTTTCAACTTCTGATTTCTTGCTTATAAGATAAACCCAACATATTCTGGTGTGATCGTCAATAAAAGTCACAAAACCCCTTTTTCCAGGTAATGTTTTGATTTTTGAAGGTCCCCAAACATCACTATGGATCATAAAAAAAGGTTTTGAAGGATAGTATGGTTTTGGAGCAAAATTTATTCGATGACTTTTTGCCAAATAACACGTTTCACATCGAAGTAAAGCACAATTAACACTTTTAAACAAATCAGGAAATAAATGTCTCAAATAAGAAAAACTTGGATGGCCTAGTCTAAGATGCCATTCCATTATTTTTTCTAATGCGGGGTTCGAACACATACTGCTATAAGCTTGAACCTTTTTATTACCAGGAATAGTGTCCTCAAAGTAGTAAAGTCCTCCTATCTCTTTAGCTCTCCCAATCATCATCCCCGACTTCTGGTCCTGAAAAACACAAGAGGATTCACAAAAAATGACACGGCAGTTAGAATCTTTTGAGAGTTTGCTGACAGATAGAAGATTACATTTGAGTTTTGGAACATGGAGTACAGATTTAAGACCTATACTCTTGGACAGGTTAATGTTTCCTCTTCCAGCAATAGAAGAGAAACTACCGTCAGCAATACGAACCTTTTCATGGCCAGAACATGGGTTATATGAACAAAATAAATGGTGTAAATTTGTCATATGATCAGAAGCTCCAGAATCAATAATCCAAGGGTTTAATTTTCTACCTGCATGTACCATAGAACAATTTGGAGTACCAGTAGCCGGGTTGGGGTTTAGCAAATTCAGGAGTTGATTGATTTGCTCCTTGCTAAATGGGCTGGTCTGTTCAGCAGCAGCATTTGCTGTAGGTGGCTGGCGCTTGTTTCTCGGCTTCCAATCTGCAGGCTTGCCGTGGAGATACCAGCAGGTTTCTCTAGTGTGCCGAGGCCTGTTGCAATGATCACACCACACCCGGGGTTTCTCCTCATTCTTCTGTGAATGTGGAACATTCTGCTTGCTGATATGAGCCTCAGCATTGAATGCCGAACTCTCAGGTGTGCTGGTAGGAGTGGATTTCTTGCAGAGCATCACTCCTCTTCGAGTTTCTTCACGGCGGACTTCCGAGAAGGCCTCATGATTGAAGGCAGGGGACTTCTCCCAATAATTCTGCCCCTAACCTCATCAAATTCCTCATTAAGACCAGCAAGAAATTTAAAAACTCTATTTGCATCAACAATAGCCTTATACTGACTAGCATCATCAGGACACTTCCACTCTTTATCATTAAACAGGTCTAAGTCTTGCCATATTCTCTTCAAAGAATTGAAATATTTTGTGACAGAGTCATTACCTTGACGAATATCACCAAGTTTCAAGGAAAGCTCATAAACCTGAGATTGGTTACCCATATCCGAATACATTTGTGTCACATTCTCCCAGAGTTCTTTGGCAGTAGGGTAACACATGTAGTTTGCGCCTATCTCCTCCTCCATAGAGTTCACCAACCATGTCATTATAATGGAATTCTCTGCATCCCAGGTTGCGTGGGATGGATCTGTGGTGGCTGGCTCACGTACATCCCCTGTTAGGTAGCCTATCTTCCCTCTTCCTCTAATGTACATCCTCACCGATTGTGACCAGCGTAGAAAATTGTCACCATTGAAACGGATTGTGGTGATCTGGACTGGATGATTTTCGGTGGTTCTAGAGGAGAGTGGTGCAGAAACAGATGGCAGGGTAGAAGACTGAGTAGAGGTGGCAGAATCATTTGTATTTTCAGACATGATAGAAGAAAGAAAAGGCACGTATGTGTCTCTGTTTTGAGAAGAAAAAAGAGAGGTTTCCCAGGAATTTTATTCCTGCTCTGATACCATAAAACAGAAACAAAGGGAAAAAATATTTTCTTCTATATAATACTTTACACAGTACCACTTCTTATAGGAATATTACCTCCTAAATAAGGAAACTAACTAATTGGTTTACAGCTGTTTTCCTATTACATTACACAGCTAATTATGCAAGATTTGTACAGCTACACAATAAACTATAAAAGGAAAAATAATTCTGTAAATCAGTTGACTTTTTTCAACAAGTTTACATGCTAAAAGATTAAATAATCGTTTTGTTTCATTGTTGTCATCAGATTGGAAGTGGTGCTTTTATTGGTGGTATACCTCGCATATGGATATAATGAAAGCGGTGCAATTGGATACATTCTTCTTTCTATCAGCAGTTGGTTTATGGCTATTTCTTGGCTTTTTGCTCCGTATTTGTTCAATCCATCTGGGTTTGAATGGCAGAAGTAAGCAATTGCTATAATTTGCGCCTTTTCCAAATGGTGGTGCCAGACTACCCTCAATAATTCTTGATTATGTCCTCGTAGGACGGTGGAAGATTTCCGTGATTGGACAAACTGGCTTCTTTACAGAGGTGGAATTGGAGTTAAGGGATCAGAGAGCTGGGAAGCTTGGTGGGATGAAGAACTGGTAATTATTTTGATCCCATAGCAGTTTTTCCCATTGAATATTTTTCTGGACAGTTTCATTTTGAAATCTGCCATTACATTTTTTAGCCCTTGTTTTCTTTTTTAATCATTGTTCAAAATTATAAGTTGTTTCTTAACCTTGTAGATGTTATCGCTTTACCATTCCTTTCTGAATGATGAACTTTCAATGACAAATTTTTCCTGTCTTAAGGATGAGCATCTGACGATGAACTATCTTGTTGATTTATAATACAAATGTAGATTAAGGAAATTGTGCTATGACATTGTATTTAGATTCAGAGGAGTTGGTCGGGGAAAAATAAAAAAATTGAAATGATCAATATTGTTTTAGAATTACATTTGTATTGGAAACTTGATATTCAAGTAAATGCTTTACCTTGTATAAAGGTGCTTAAGGATGTTTGAAACAATGGTAAATTAAGTTCTTAAACAGATTTCTTGGAAAATCAGATATCTGATTATAGATCATTTTTCTACGATTTCATTAAAAGAATATTTAAGAAAATTTCAACCGAGAGAGGAAGTGGAAAAATAATTTTAATTTGCAAAATCTGGGGATCTCTTTACTTGGATTAATGATCATTCTATTACTTCCATCTGGGTGGATAGTGAATACACCCCTCTCTGCCATCCTAGTTTATCTAGGAGACCACTGTTCTAATAATACAAAATGAATTTGCCTTTCTCGTCTCCATTTTGCAGTGATTTTGTGCGTGTGTGTGA
The DNA here is from genome assembly GCA_035233585.1 of Antiaris toxicaria. Classification (NCBI taxonomy): domain Eukaryota; kingdom Viridiplantae; phylum Streptophyta; class Magnoliopsida; order Rosales; family Moraceae; genus Antiaris; species Antiaris toxicaria. Next base: position 1,000,804 of record CP141153.1, on the reverse strand, counting down.
ATTTACCTTTCTTGTCTCTCTTTTGTAGTGATTGTCTTTTCTCCCTTTTGCAGTGATTTTGTGTGTGTGTGTGTGTGTGTGTGTGGTGATTTTGTCTCGTCTCCCTTTTGTAGTGATTGTGTGTGTGTGTGCTTTATAAATTTATGAATTTGTTGCGTTTATACCTACATGGTAGCAGTAACGTATCGTTTACTTTGGCTGAATGCATTCACATGTTGATTTGCAGTCACATATTCGGACCCTGGAAGGAAGGATTGTTGAGACCATTTTGTGCCTAAGATTTTTTATCTTCCAGTATGGTGTTGTCTACAAACTAGATCTGCAAGGATCAAATACATCATTATCGGTAACACCTCTCCTCATGAGTATAATAACTCTTGCTTAGTCATTCTTTGAACTGGCATCCGGTTTGTTTACTTTTTGCCAGTAATTGCTAATATTAGCGCGAGCCAACATTACCACATCCAAGCTTTGCAAAATATAAAGTTTATTGTAACTGTGTTTCTCCCTCCCTCTCCCTTGCTCTCTCTCTTCTAAACTACAGAAACTCCTGCAAAATGTGAAACTCATTTGGTATTCAATATTCCAAATATATTTTCTATGCGTTGAGTGATTTTGAAAGCTAAATTACATTATTGCCAAAATGCTATGTTATCTATGGCTTCTTAATGACGGTCTTCTATTTAATTCATACTAATTTGATTATGATCTCACTGTTTGCTGTATGTCTGTAGGTCTATGGCTTCTCGTGGATCGTTTTAGCAGTTCTGATGGTTCTTTTCAAGGTTCAGTTTGGAATTTACTAAGTACAAATTTTTTGCATCTACAGTTTAAGATATCTGCTTTATTCTTCTTTGAATCTTCCTTTCCTTTGATTTTGTAGGTGTTCACCTTTAGCCAAAAAATATCCGTTAATTTCCAGCTAATCTTGCGCTTCATCCAAGGTGTTTCTTTCTTGATGGTGCTTGCTGGCCTAGCCGTTGCTGTTATATTAACAGACTTGACTGTTGCAGACATATTTGCTTGCATCTTAGCATTTGTACCTACCGGATGGGGAATTCTTTCTGTGAGTTTTTCTCCTCTCGAATAATTCTCTTTCACTGAATTTAGGATCATTTGGTGATAAGCTGCATTTAGAATGCTTAGCTGGATTTTGGGCGTTTTATTCATTTGGGTATAATGCTAATATCGGACTGTTACTTGTGTCTTTGCTGAAGATTTGAACATTGTTCCCTTGCATCGTTGTCGTACTTCGCGAGTAACTTTCTCTTCCATGCCTGACTATCCACGTTTTTCTCCACTGGTTTTCAGATTGCTGTGGCTTGGAAGCCTGTTATCAAGAAATTGGGATTATGGAAATCCATTCGATCCATCGCTCGTTTATACGATGCTGGTATGGGGATGCTTATATTCATCCCTATCGCATTTCTTTCGTGGTTCCCATTCGTTGCGACGTTCCAAGCCCGACTCATGTTCAACCAGGCATTCAGCCGAGGGTTGGAAATCTCTCTTATCCTTGCTGGAAACAGCGCTAATTCTGGGATATGAGACGAATTACCATCTTCCTTGTACTGTTGTAATTACGAGGCGTCTTGTTCTCTTAGAGCTTAACTTAAAAGTTCTTTAGGACTGTAAATTTTTGGTGTTGCAAATCTGAATCTATTCGGGACTGAGACCCTTTGTGCATAGTTATGTATCATTCAAGATTTATTTATTTATTTTTTTTCCGACGAAAATTTTCTCATGATGGTGGATTGGTTGATATTTATGCTATATTTTTGGTTGCAAGTGTAGCTAATTTAGCAACTAACTGCTTTCATTAGAGAGGTCAATGCATCTTTTTTCTAGAACCGACTTATGCATCGCATCACACAGATTTAAAGTTCTGTGGTCGGAAAGGCTACGAAAATCTTAAGAATATCCACTTGTCCGCCTTCTTTAATCCTGTTAAATAGGAAAGTGGAAAGAGGTTGTGGGTCATTGTCATTGATTGATTTCACAAGGCCTGTTTTGGCCGTCTTTGTTCTATTTTTCACTTTCTGCTGTTTCAAGGATATATTTTCCTCAATTTTAGCCGGGTTTGGTTTTAGGACTTGGATGATTCTTTTTTGGAAAAGTAAAGATGAGTGATCTATTTTGGTTATCTATGGTCGATTTTTTTCTTCTTCTTCTTTTTATTTTTTATTTTTTATTTTTTATTTTTTATTTATCAAAGTTATTGTTTGTCATATTTTCTAGATTTGATTAATTAATAATTAACTTAAAAAATTAATAATTTATATTATAATCAATTATTGATTTCATAAATTATGATAAAAATAATTAATTAGTGATTGATAATTTAAGAAAATTAATTAATCATTTTAAGAAAAATATCTTTTTAATTAATTTTTAAAAACTTTGATTATTTATTAAAAACTTATAAAAAAAAAGGGTTATTTAGCAATAGTGTTGAATACTACATAGGGTTGTTTTTTAGCATAGGTCTAGGGATAGTTATAGTGATTAATATTATCGATATTTCAAATATTTTTTTCAATAATTTATTGCATGATCATTTCTATTTTCTTTGTTTTTTTTGTTGTTTTTTTTTTTCTCAATCTTATATTTTAATGAACTTTGCTTATCTAAACATAAAGCAATATGCGATATAGTTAACAATGAAAGTAAACCCTTTATAATTTCTTTATTATTTACTGGGAAATTGTAAGTTCACCTAGGAAATTCAATCTATCAATAATTTTATATATAACTTTATTATAATATATAGAATCTCAAATTAAGGAAAAAAAAAGTGAGGATCTCTACTTGGGAAAAAAGAAATTATGATGATATTCTCTAGAGAATCTTATTTTATCATGGAATATAGTGCGAGGTTAGGATTCTTTAAAATAATAAAAATGGAAGGTACGGAGCTAATAAATCCTTTTGCGAAGGGTCGTTTTGTATCAGAAGTAGCAAACGTGGGACTTTTCGCTAATTACAGAAAGATATGGGGAATTTGAAAGTTCGCGAGCGTAAACATTAAGGTAAGGAATAAAATTTTTCCCCAAGATGACTTTCAAGTCCGGATCAGAATCTTTTGACACGTGTCCGAGACGCGTCTCAATCCTAGTCGTCCATGATTCGGATACAAATCCAACGGCCCATCGAATTCCTCTTCTTCTATAAATGGATACCTGAGGACAACTGGGTACCAATTTAACAGCAGCAAGGAAAGAGTCAATATTCGTTTTCGGTTCGCGCTCTCGAGGTTTCCGGGAAGGGAGAGAGAGAGAGAGAGAGAGACGTCAGGTTATCTTTACGGTTTTCTGAGAAATTCGAGATATTTGTTTCCTCGTAATCACTGAGGTTTTAGATTAACCCTAATTAAAAGCGACATTTGGGTTCCGATCTTTTAATCGTTTGAAATTAGGGTTAATTTTAGGATTTAGGCATTTACGATTCTTGATCTTGCGTACGACCTTGATTCCGATCGCAGTGATAGAGCCGCGACGAAATCATAGGTTTTAGGGTTTGGATTTGGGGGAAAACATGAACGATCAGTCGCAGATGATGAATCCAGCGCAGATTATGGGGCTGAGCCAAGCTCCGGTGATGAGCCAGCCGCCGATGATGAATAAGCCACTGATGATGAGCCAGCCACCGATTATGAGTCAGCCTCAGATGATTGGTTCGATTGCTCAGTCGCAGGCCATGGCGCCTCAGCCGCAGCAGCCGTCGCAATTGATGATGATGTCGAGCCAATCTCAGCCGCCGATGATGAACAGAGGTTACAAAGTATGGTCGCAGCAGCAGCAGCAGCAGCAGCAGCAACAGCAACATCAACAGCTTTCTTTGGATCGCTCGATGAAGCCGAATTTTGCGGCATCGAAGCCTGGGAGAAACAATTGGAAGGGGAAAAAGAGTACCGACAAACGACAAGACATGAGGAGGGTTGAAAATCTTGCTCCTAATTCATCTATGAATGGTACGGCCGGTAGTGTTGGAGGAGGAGGGTACAAACCCCCGACTCTTAATGAATTACAGTCGCAAAACCGAATGAAAGCGCGGAAATTTTATCCCAAGAAGAAGTTTAACAATAGGTTTGCACCTTATGCGCCTAGGAACACGACGTCGTTTATAATCCGGGCGAAGAAATCGGGTGGTATTGCTTCGCTGGTGTCGCCTTGTCCGGTGACGCCTGCAGTGCTCCCCACTCCAATATTCTCTCCCTCTAGGGAGGTTTTGGGAGACATGGCGAAAGAAGAGTGGGGTGTTGATGGGTATGGGTCGATGAAAGGGTTGATTAGGCTGCGTTCGCCAGGGAATGAGGACGAGGAGGAAGAGGAAGGTGGCGGTGGTTCGAGTGAGAGCGATGTGGAAGAGCATGTTGAGGTGGAGAGGAGGTTGGACCATGATTTGAGCCGGTTTGAGATGATATGCCCAAATTATAGTGGGATCACTGGGATGGAATACAACAATGTTTTGGAGAATAGAGTGGATGATCAGGACACTCATATAGCTCAATTGGAGGAGGAGAACTTAACTTTGAAGGAGAGGCTTTTCTTGATGGAGAGGGAGTTGGGGGATCTGAGGAGGAGGTTGCAGTTTCTTGAGAGGCAGAACCACATGGTGGGCGATATTCACGAGGAGGTGGTAGAGAATGAGTCTGAAAACGACAGTGAGGGCGGGTCGGGTGCACCTGATATGTGTCTGAGTGGTAAGAACCATGAGGAGGTGGTTGAGTTTATGTCTGGACATGATGGAAGTAGAGATGTTGAGGCACAGTCGAAGGAGGGTGATCACCATGGTGCAGCGGAGGTCGAACAAGCTGGGGATGTTTGTATGAAAGATTTGGAACGCGATGAAGTGAAAACTCAGCAAAAGGGGGATATAGAGGTTGAGGAATTGAGGAATGAGATGAATGCTGGGAAAGATGACACCAAAGATGAGGAAGTAGAGAAAAAGGACATTAAGGTTGAGGAAGTGAGGAATGAGATGAATGCTGGGAAAGATGACACCAAAGATGAGGAAGTAGAGAAAAAGGACATTAAGGGTGAGGAAGTGAGGAATGAAATGACTGCTGGGAAAGATGAGACTGAAGTTGAGGAAGTAGAGACCGAGAAGACACTGGACGAAATAATAAGGGGAAATGATGATGGTTCTGATAATTAAGAAGCTAGAACAAGCTTGGAAAGTGGGAAGTGGAAGGAGGAAGAATGAGGAAATGGAGATTTCTTGGTCAGAGAAGAGCATTGGTGATGGTGACTAAGATGTCCTGCATTAGTTTATGTTGCTTCTCTGAATCGATAACTCTTGGGAATATTCTCCTTTCGAATTTCTGGACATATGCCTTTTAGCTAGATGAACATTTTCTTTCATTTTTCTTTTGCCAGCTTCCTGTTTGTTTGGGAAAATAGTTGAAAGAACTGGCTTTGTTCATCGCTCTTTAGCCTTGTTCTGCTATCGCAATAATGCTAGGGGAGTAAACATCGTAGGCTTTTCTCTGTTTTTTTTATGGTAGCTTTTTTCTTGGGGGGTAGGGTATGGCTTTAGGTTCATTTATCTGTATGTGTGAATTTTCTTGCTATGAATTTTCAATGAACCTGTGAAATTGTAATGCATAATCTAATAGCCATGATGGACTGATTTCTCTCGTTTTTGCTTAAGCCATTTCAACTTCTTTTTTGATGTATTTCCTTATTAATAATTACATATTTTTCATCAAGTATTATTTTGTTTTAGCCCAAGTACTTGAACTACATTGGAACGCTGCTATCTGTGTTTTATGTTACGGGTGTGATAATCTTGATACAATATTCTGTACTCATCTTTCGGTTTGGCTGTATATGCTGTGCATCAGTATTCGAAATATCTTAATCTTGTTTTTGTGCATCTTCTTTCTAGTCTGATTAATGGTCTGAGCAAGAAGAGAAGCTCTTGCAAGACTGTTTGGTAAGTTTGCAAAATTTGTCAGGCGCTGATACAGACTAGTTGAGCTAAATTGCAATTTGGGCTTTTGCTACTTGGATAACATGGCACTCCGGTTAGACTTTAGCGGTTGCACAGTAGACTTCTTTGATGCATATTTTTTCTTAGGAGGAGAAAAACGATGAGGATCACATGGATAAAAGTATTTTGGACCATTTTGATATTGCCTTCCGAACTTTGATCCCCATTTTTTAGTTTGGTTTTGTTTACGGAACGATTTAGACATATTTTCCCTTGTAATTTCATTTGTGCTTTTAGATGTATGTGGGGTCGCTTCGCTTCACCTCACCTCAGAATTAGCATGAATGAATCTTTGGGAGAAAAATCTTGGTTCTCTCATCATCCGAGGATGAATTTAAGCGTGCCGTTTGGGATCTCTACTTTCTACCCATGCTAAAGTGGGTGGTGATCAGAGCCTTGGAGTGAGCAAATAGTGAGGAACGGAACATTAAAGCGGTTTCCACGTGTGGCTACCATGGCAAGTACTCGATTGTTAGCCGATGAAGCTGCAGGAAAATACTGGTAACTGCTTGGAAAATAGCAAGGTGAGCCTTGTATTCCTACGTCATCAGAGTTCGTAGGCATCATCCTCTTCATTTATGGTCAATATATTATGGAACCATGACTCCCACCAAAGGAACAACTCCAGGGAACGCTCTACTGAAAAGTGATCTGTGCTTTGTTTATTCTTCTGGGACCGTGGTCTGGATGAGAATAATACTCATCAGATTCCGCCGAGTTTTGATGCTTTGAAACATCATTGTCCATTGAAGAGGGTTACCATTAGACCAGAATAAAGGTATTTTGGTTTTGATGGTGATGGCTGTGGAAGCAACGAAAGTAGGTTGCGGTTGAGAGGTTGGTTGTGGTTGTGGTTTTAAATAAATCACCCAAGTTTTCTTAATTATTACCTGATGATCCATTACTTGGTGTTAATCATTAATAAACCAATTTCAGTCAATAATTAAACAATGAGGATAAATAAATTACCAATCTATCAGGAATTAGACTTAAAAAAAAAAATAACGGCGTTTTAATTAAGAAAACAAAATTTTGGTTATTTTTGAAAGGAGTGGTCAAAATCGATTATTTCACCTAATTTCACCACTTATTGTTGGTTTGCCTGCGGCTTTGGCCACCGGACCCCTCTATCACCATGTACAGACAGAGCATGTGAAATGAAGATTCTGATCGAAGTTATCCTTTGGTGAGTTGTCGGGATCGAGGTTTGCCTTTAATTTCGGAGGCCAGCTACCATATGATTCATTCCTTGCCATTTTAGTATTTATCGCAAATTGACCCAGTCATCTTTCGCATTTTTCATGGCCACGCTTGTTCATGTTCGATGGACGGTTTAGTTGTTTAGTCTATGAGAAACCACTTTGTGGTTGAATTGTTCAATTATTTCACAAGGTAATAAAGTAGAACAGGTCTACCGCCTTAAATTTTGGAAAAAAAAAAAAAAAAAGCCTTCTTAAATAATATTATTTGAATTGGGTTCTGTAAAATAAAACAAAATAAAATGGGCATATATACAAGTAGCAGAAGATGGGATGCTAGAGAACACTTTGAATTGGAACTGGAGCAATGGCTATTTGTCTTTCTACCTCTCTTGCTGATTGGTCTTGAACAATTGGTATTGTATTCATTTCTAGCAGATTCTTATCAATAACTTCATCTCTGTATCCTCTTTGGGTGAAAAATGAAAAAATGTTCCAAGCAGTGTGTACATTCTCGTGCGCATGCTAAAATCCTAGTCATATTTCATTTCAACTTTTTTTCTTCAATTTTTTTATAACATTTTTGTAAATATTATTATTGTACCTTCTTTTTTTTTTTTTTTTTTTTTTTTTTCGGGAGTAGAAGAATCCATTGAACTTATGCTAAAGGTTAAAATGACTTCTCTCTCATAAAAAGTTGAATCACATTCGCCAGTAGGCATCTTTAGGACGGAAAGTTTGTCTCTTGGGGAAGTGAAGGATGTTTTACGCATTCTTCCATTAAGCGTTGGACAAATATCCAAAGAAGAAAGTTTACGTAGCTAGGATCTCCTAATTTCTAAAAGGAGACATTCCTTGCAGTTCGTCGTGTTATAAAAAGAAACATTCGCTCATCTTATTATTCCTTTACAGTTATACGTGCTATAACACCTAATAGGCGAGAGTATTATTGTTCTTTTGATGGCCACTTTCCGAAGATTAGTTCAGATCCTTTAGAATAAGATGTGGTGGACAAAGAAAACGTGAGAATATTACATGTTGGTACTAGCCTATAACTACAATAACTTACTGCCATATACAAATTTTAAATATGTACTTTGGTTTCCATGATACTAAAATCTTCAGCTCGAAATTCCCTTTATCATTTACCTCATTTTTGCTGTGATCCATCGGTCCTTAAATGAACAAAAATGATTTTGTTGTATCCTCGGGTAATTCTAATCTTGTCGTCACTATATCTGCAGCAAATGATTTGTCAGCAAAGTAATTAGAAAACATAAAATCGTTCAAGGGTAATTTTAAGATCGAGGTGCTCTTACAATAATTTAATATCAAACTTGTTTCCAAGCTCTACTGGAAAACCAAAGCCTCCGCCGATTATGGCTGCATCGTCCATAGTTAAATCGTATGTGTTTGGGCTAGTTTTCCTGTCGACCAAAGAAGAAATGCAACAATTACAATGTATCATGGTCAAGCTGAAAAATAAAATGCACAATCAAAGAGAATCTGGTTTTAAGCTGTACTCAACACCCAAATAAAAAGAAACTTACTCAAATTTTCCAGCCATAGAAAACTTGAGCCCGAGCAAGATGTCAACCACAAACTTGATTTGACCGTTCTTCACAATCTGATTGTAACACCAAAATTTTAGCCAGTCAAGAAAGTTTATTCCACGTACAAATTATTTAATTGATTTATAGGAGATAGAAGCTCCGTTCTAGTTACAAACCTGCTTGCCCATAAGGCCATTGGCAGCATTCTCTAACCAACTGTCGGTCTCTGTCTAAAATATGCAAAGTGATGAACATTGGAAAGGGAGAAAATTAATGAAACAACATAAAAAAGTTGATACTCTCCAGCATACTTTTTCATCGTACCATCACTACTTGTTTGAATGTAACCGTCAAAAAAATCTTTTACCCATCTTGCCCTCTGTTGCATCTAATTTCTAGCTGAATTTATCCTAGAAATTTCCATATTTGCATTCTTTTTCCGAAACTCACCAATAGAGTAATTACCATCCCAAGAGATTACCTGTGAACTCCATAACATTTGCCATTCACCCTCCTCAAGCTCTGCTTCACCTTTCCCTTTTTTCTGATACAAGGAGATGAGCTCATTGATCTCCTGCAGAAATTAAACCATTCAGATGATGATTAGCAGCAAAAAACAATAAAAATATCTTCTGTCCATAATTCAGAAAGTTAAAAAATGGCAATCTTACCTCTAGAACTCCTGTATCTGTTGATATGGCTGAGAGCAGTTTTTGCCTTGGTTCTGTTTTCTTTTGTAGAACAAATGTGGTTCCCTGCACTACAGAGATTTTGCTGGAGTTTTAACCACAAGTAACTAGTGAAAATAAGGGTCAAGTTAGTGTGTTTGGAGAGAGGAAAAAAAATGCCTGTTTACCTTGTTTCCTCTTGAGATTCGGAGGTTTCCAGATTCGGACAAATATGTGGTATCTAACCAACCCTTTGCTTCATCTCCTAAAAGTCTGAATGGAACAGGATATGGAACCTTGAAAGGCAAAAACTTAAAAGTAAAGGCTGCTCTGTCAAACTGAAAAAGTATCCGCTTTCCATCTTTGATTGATGCTGCTGCCTATTTTGAACCAAAGACATATTAGTAGAAATAAAACCAGATTACTTTATGGACACTTAAGATAATTTAGGATTCCCCAAATAACAACACAGTATCCAATCATAATAATTCGAGTTCATAAGAATCCGGGAGCTGGCTATTGGAAGGTGCTTGGTTCCATGATCTTGTTCGACTTAATGTTAGACATGTATAGAAATACAATGCAGCAAAACAAGTAATGATAGGACTGGGGGAGAAATAGGACAAACCTCAACTTTGAGCTCACCAATGGCTTCAGAGAACTTCACAATATTAGAAACACGCGGGTCATTTGTTCGAAGGTATACCTCTTGAAATACGCTAAAGTTGTCTACCCCCACAAACGTTCTCTACAAAATGCCATATTAAACATGTTGGCAATTGGCACAAAAGGAAATCCATAAAATATTCTCAAACGTCCTTTTATAAGGAAGTCAATATTCATTTCTGGTCTTACTTGTATTGGAGACGCGGATCCGGGTCTTGTGGTGAACATCAATTGCCACCGTCCTTCAATTAAATCAGAGCTCGTCTGCATTTGCTCAAGATAAAAAGGAACTATATATAAGGATTTCAATCCCCTACATCCATTTGTGTATCCAAATGCGCCGAAAAGCTATATGCAATACGATCAAGACACTTGTACCCACTGAGATTTTAACATGTTAATCGTGTACGTAAGTATTTGTAAAATTTGAGTTGTATTCCTACTTGATTAAAAAAATGAAAACAGTACCCTTACTCAATAAAGAAGAAATTATAAATATACCTCCACTAACTATTGTCAATTAATTAAAACTTGGCTTAATACACCCTTAAAACTCAGAGCGCCTTTGGGGCTCATTATAGATATTTATTGTCACATATATTTATCTTTTTATATCATGTCCGTTGGGAGAAAAAAAAAAATATATTTTTGTTTAGTTTAGCTGCTATTTGAACGAGTTTTCCACCCCCAAAAATCTCACCCCCCCTACATTTTCTGAAGTTGAATGGGTATATGTTTAAGGTGCAGTGTTAGTGTACAAAATTATGCCTATACTAACTTCTTTTATTATAGTTATTATTGTTCATATCTTATAATTGATTTGTATAACATTTAAAATTTCAATTAACGTGATTATTCTTTAAACACTTACTAGTAAAAAAAATTATCAACTGACCCACTACTTTAATGGTAATTTAAAAAAAAAAAAAAACTAATAAAACTAAACACTAGCACAATGATAGAAATCCTTAGCACTATTTTCCACATGTAAGTGTATTCTATGGAGAAGATAACGAACCGGATCAGCCACACCTTGCAAGCCTTCAAGAGTCTGAACTGCCTTCTCAACATCCTGTAATAACCTTTTCTCCATCACCAAAAAATTTAAAAAACAAAAACAAAAATTGAAGAAATGGTGGAACAAATTCCCAAAAAATGCAAGAAGAAATAGTTACGGAGAGTTGCTGGGGAGAAGCGGAGCGGCCACGGCCTTGGATGCCGAGGAGGGCGTCGATGAGAGAAATCTCGTGTTCCGTGAACGAAACCTGCAGCTCTTGCGGCTCTTGCTCGTCCACCAGAGCTCGCCGACGCGTCATGAGAAGCCGATTGCTCCGCAGCCGTCGGAGCACGACCGGAAGAGAAGAAGGCTTTTGAGGAGGCAAGAGGAATGTGGATTTCGAGGCCGCCGAGGGAGGTGGAGCAGCCACCGCCTGGACTCTCAGAGCAGCCATTCTTGAATATTTGACAATGAAGCAGAGGAGGAAGAAGAAGAAGAGAGAGAAAGAAAAGGGGAGAGAGAGAGAGAGAGAGAGATAGTGTATAATGTTTTTGTTGTGGCTTGTATTGGTGTGTGAGTGGAGACAACTGCGTGCTCCGCCACTCACATTCACATTTGCTTTCGCTCTGTTATCCATCCAACCGTTTTTCCATTTTTTCGCATTTTTGGTTTTAAATTATTGTAACTTTTTTTTTTTATTTGGCGCCATTTTAGATTTTTTTTTGGTCAGAGAAAACTGATATGTGGTGGTGTGGTTGCAGGTTCCCGAATAATTTAAAGATATAAATAAAGTTTACGGGAATGTACGTAATGCATTCCGTTTTAATTATGTTTGGATATAATTTTTTTTTAATATTATATTTAATTTAAAAAATATTTGTTTTATATTTAAATAAAATATGTATTTGAATGAAAAATATTTTAAAGTTAAAAAGTTGATATGATTGATAAAAGTAAAAATAAATAGTTAGAATTAAAAAGTTAATGTAATTGTTTTAAAAAATTTTTAAATAGTAATTATTTCTGTAATACTGTTAAAAATAATTGTATCTAAATATAAAATTTTATATTTAGTGTAAAATTGATTTTTATAACTTCGAAAAATATTTATCACACGTGCTGTAAATCTTTTAATATTAATTTAAAAAAAGTTGATATTTGCAATTTCACAAACCATTTCTTTTTCTCTTTATTTTTTTTTTAAAACTCAGTTAGCTGGTTTTCTATCCTGAAAGTAGTCTTGTAATAACGATTTTCTCTCTTTTTTTTTTTACATTTCATTTCACACGTCATTTTTCTTCAAGGAGAAACTGAGGTTTCTTACTGTCTTATAAACCAAAAAAAAAAAAAAAAAGAGGTCTCATATTTTATTTGGGGATTATTTTTATTGGAAAAGCAGACAAAACAAAACAAAACGCAACTCGTTTTCTTCAAGGAAAAGCAATGCGTCTTATATTACTTAAAAGTAAAAGGGGTGGGTCACAACGTTATGTCGTTTTTTAATAAAGGAGTTTTCCATTAACGACATGTCGTTCATTGAAAGAAACAAACAGTATATTGTTTTAGGCAAGATGTGGTTTTATATGTCGTTTATGTGAACTAAGAAAAAGCATGGCGTTGCTAAAGGCAAATTCTAACGTAATTATAATTTCTGTTTGAATACTAGACATTGTCTTTCCCTGAATGTTTGGTAAGGTGTAAGGAAAATAGAAAGGAAGAATAAAATATTTATGTGGTAGAAAGGAGATACATTTTTTTTTCATGTTGTTTAGTAGAATAGAAAGAAAACAAGAAAAAAAAAATCTCATTAATCAAATACATTTTATAATTGTAACTTTATTTAAATTAGAAAATGATAAATTAAGGTCAACATAGATATTTTACCCATATCTGCTCTATCAAAAATTTTCTATCCATTATTTTTAATTTTCCTTCCTTCCTTCCTAATTTCTCCTACTAAACAACCAAAATTCCATTTTCCTTCCAGAATCCCTCCTCCAAATTTCTTCCTCTCCCTTTTCTACTTTACCAAACAAAGACAGGGGCATCAAATTAAAATCTCTCCTCTAATTTCCTTCCTCATCCTTTTTCCACCCTACCAAACAAAGGCAGGGGCATAAAATTAAAACTTGACTTTTATGTAAAGTTGAGAGCGAAAGTTTCTTTAGAAGAAAAATAAATAAATAAAAACAGTAAACGACAGGTGGTTTATATATGGAAAGAAGAACAACAATTTCCAACGACCAACCGTTTTAGGGGAAAAGATATAATAGGCGTCTCCTTCGGACGTTTTCTGATTTTGCTCTGTTACTTTCATTTATTTATTTATTTACTTTTGGTATTTCCATGACATTTTCTAACTTCTAACAACTCACGTTGTTTCTTCATGTTGTTGTTTTCTTAGTTGGATATTATTCCAAGAAGCTCTGGTTGTCTTATAACAGTGATGTATTTTTAAGAGTTAATTATCGTTTCGATTAGAATTTTCCTTTTTTTTTTGAAAGGTACTATTAACGTTTTTCAGTTCTCGTTCCATTGTCGTTTTTGGTTTACAGTCGCTTTTCAAGGTGCTGTTGACATCGTTTTATTTCTCTGCTCCGATTCACGTGTCGTTAGTAATTATCAACGTCACTTCCTGTCGTCATCATTTATTTTACTTCGTTTCCACTATATGTTAATTTTCGGGCTTGCTCTGTTACGCCCCTTTCATGTTGATTGCATGATGTTATTTTCCCAGTTCTTTTTCTCGTTTTTTTTTTTTATGCTAATGTCGTTTTTAAAATTTCGTAATATTCTAAGGATTTTGTCGTTTTCTAATCTCTACGTTAGCGTCGTTTTCCTTGGGTGTCATTGTTTAGTTTGTGTCGTTTATTGTTGTAGTCCTCGTCATGCTTTCCAAGGTGTCAGTTTTCGATCCTACATTCATTTTACCGTCTTAATTTAATACTAAACGAAGGCATCTTGCATGTATTTTTAAAAAACTTCGGTACACGATAAAGAACAAGCAAGGGGGAAAAAAAAAATTCCCAGAACTTACCAAAAAAAATAACGGAGAAAAACATTATTACATTTCTTTGCAGAAAGAAGACTGATTCCCACATGGACCTTTTGAGGGGAAGAGAGAGAGAGAAAGGAAAAAAAAAAAAAGTTTAAGAGTGATTATATACATAATTTATTATAACTGATTCTATTGTAATAAAATACGAAGCCAATAAAGGCCTTAAGCTTCCTCAAAATTTTCTCTTTTATTTTTTATTTTTTATTTTTTATTTTTTTTTTATTTTTAGCCTATATACTGTTGAATAAATTTACACGTAGCCCACTGCAAGGCCCTATAAACCTTTTTTTTTTTTCCCCTTTTAGCCTATATATTATTGTACATATTTACATATAGCCTTTTATCATAATAATGTCTAGCTTCATCATTAATCATAACGTAGAGTTATGAAGTCGAACCCCCACCCAAGTTCAAAAAATAATTATAATAAATAAATAAATAAATAACAATGAGGGTATAATGCATAATGCCCAATTATGCTTGCATCGCACTTCAACAAATCTAAAACTTCCTTGACAAGTAAGACTTTCACTAACAAAGAAAGTACCTAAAAAAAAAAAAAATTGATCAAATTTCTGTCTAAATTGACCATAATAAAAAATATTATATATATTAAAATAACATTAATTGTTGGTTGCGCACTACAAAACTCTCCACGTTCAATAACATAAAACTAATATTTTAACCGTGATCAGTAAGTATGGTTTCAGTAACGCATTATCAAAACAAATTGTAACTGGCTGATTGAATTATCAATTGCTTCCGTAGTTGACCTGCATCTGTCCATATACAGATATGTGTGTGTGTGTGTATAAGAATGGACATTACTCCTAAAGCTTTAAGAATTGAAATATAATCTTCACCATTAAACAAAAATTATCGCATAAAAGTATTTTAGCTTTTAGACGCAAATGTGCACAACATGCAAGCACCAATATGATATATGTATTTAACTATGTTTTGATTCATGAACTTGAACTGCTTGCAATAGAAAAGCTCGATCATTATACACACACACACACACACACTAAACAGACACCAATATTACATTTTCTTAGTTATGTTAGTATGGTGATATTTTAGCTTTTAACTTCTGTCTCTATTTCTGCTCCTACTTTAATATTACTAGAAGAAGACTAGAAGTTCTTGATTTTAAAATCACAACAATCCCAAACTCAGACTTGTATATGTACAAGTGATCTTGATAATCATGAACCCACCACTGATCTCTTGGTCGATCAATATTTAATCTAAAATTTTCGGTGACATTATCTAAAAGCACCAATCTCTGCTTGTACACGTCTTTATAATTAATTCACAGTTGCATGTCTAAGGAGTTTTCTTATCTCAGGCAAACACTACCACCGTAGGCGGCAGCCGCCGTACGTCACCACCACTAAGCTTTGAAGCATGCACATATAGAGATTTGTCTATAAATTATAAGTACATCCCTCTTCATGTTTTTATATCAGAGCTAGCTAGTTAATCCCTTTGAGTAGAGAGTTTTAGAGAGTGTGAGGAATTTGGAAAGTAGAAACTATAAATTGAAGTAACAATGAAGAGGAGGTCAAACAACTTTACCAATAACTTTTCTTCCTTGATTTTTATAGTCACTTTCTTTGGGATATGTTATGTTGCAAGATCCCAACTAACCACAGATTTCTACTACAAAACCTGCCCTAATCTACTCTCTATCGTGCGAAGAGGCGTCTTTAATGCAATGAAGAGTGAAATGCGAATGGCTGCTTCTTTGATTCGCCTTCACTTCCACGACTGCTTTGTAAATGTGAGTTCTTTTTTTTTTTTCCCTAATATTTAGTAAAATATGTATCTTAGAATCTCTATCACCCAATTTCTTTATGATTGCATATTTTGATTGTGAATGATAATAAGTTGGTCCAATCATAATAGGGTTGCGATGCATCGATTTTGTTGGATGGAGAGGATGGTGAGAAATTTTCCCTACCTAATCTGAATTCCGCAAGAGGCTACGAAGTAATTGATACAATCAAAAGCGCTGTGGAAAGTGAGTGCAGCGGAGTTGTTTCTTGTGCTGATATACTTACCCTAGCTGCCCAAGACTCTGTCCTTTTAGTAAGTCTTCTTCTTAATTAATCATCACATGTTATGGGATTTTATCATCATAATTAGTACTTAAAATGTTTTACTACATCTAATTGTAAATCCGATGAGTAAGGGGAATTGATATTTTTGCTTGTATTCGAAGAGTGGAGGACGTTCATCGAAGGTTTTACTAGGAAGAAGGGATGGACTAGTGGCAAACCAGACAGGAGCCAATATCATGCTTCCTTCTCCATTTGAAAGCCTTGAAAACATAATCACTAAGTTTTTCAATGTAGGCCTAAACATCAAAGACGTTGTAGCTTTATCAGGTACTTTCGATCTGTTTAATAAAACTTTCTAAAAAGCAATTTGTAATTTCCTAAATATGTTTACAAGGATAACTTTTAAAAAGTTTTTTGTCCTCTAAATTAAATTCTTCCAGTTAAATGCACAAAATATATAACTTCTTAAGAAAAATTTTTTGATCATAAATATTAAAAAGATTCTTTGAACTTTGTTCCTAACATTATTGTCTTACAAAGCGTAGTTCCAAACATTAACTAGCCAAAATCACAGTTTTACTTTTTTTTCCTTGCTAAAAGAACAATAGTTTTTAGTCAAACTGGTCATCTATCATAATTTGCTAATAATATACACAAATGCTAATGTATATTGTTTGGCATACAAATTTAGTTTAAACAAACTGTATTTTTCAGAGTTTTTTTTTTTGTGAAAAGTTAACAAAAATTATGATTAGTTTTTGAAAATTCAACTATCATTTTAAAATTAAATTAAATTAAACCATTGTTACAAACGAGAAAATATGTGGCAATTTTCGACTAGTTGAACTGTACTCGTTATGCGTATGTGTTGTTGCAGGGGCTCATACAATTGGGCTGGCGAAGTGTGCATTTTTTAGCAACCGATTGTTCGACTTCAACAAGACAGGCGCGGCGGACACCACACTGGAGACGACCATGTTATCCGATTTGCAAAGCCTGTGTCCCGTGAACGGAGACGGCAACAAGACGACGGCGCTCGATCGGAACTCGACCGATCTCTTCGACAACCATTACTTTAAGAACCTGCTGGTTGGGAAGGGACTTCTGAGCTCCGACCAAATTCTGTTTTCGAACGAAGCAGCTGCTACAACCACCAAGAGTTTGGTTGAGAGTTATAGTAATAATCAGACGCTCTTTCTTGAGGACTTTGCGAGTTCCATGATCAAGATGGGGAATATCAGTCCACTTACTGGCTCTGCTGGAGAGATTCGGAAGAACTGCAGGGTTGTTAATTCTGCGTCAACGTAAACTGTGTTGTTATATACATATATATATATATATGAATAATGCCAAGTAATAGCTCCCTTGTATTGTTCCAATGTAGTGAACTCGTCAGTTGTTTGAATAACAAAAGGAAAAGAATGAAGTACCTTTACCAGCACAGAAACTAAAACTTGACGTTTATGTCAAGTTGAGAACGACAAGTCTCTTCCGAGGAAAAAAATATAAATATATATATATATACACAACATGTCGTTTATATGTGGGAAGAAAGAGAACAATTATCATTGACTTGTCGTTTCAGAAGAAAATGTGTAGAAGGCGTCTCCTTCGGACGTTTGCTGGCTTTGCTCCGTTTTTTGTTTGTTTGTTTGTTTGTTTGTTTTTTTTTTTCTTTTAATTGTTGATGTCGTTTTCTAACTTTTCACAACTCATGTCGTTTCTCTGTTGTTGTTTTCTCGATTTTTATTGTCCTGCTTTGATACTCGTGTCGTTTTATAACAACTATACTTTTTCCGGTAATTGTCGATTTATTTTACATTTTTTCCAGTAGATGTAGATTTTCAGGTTTGTTCTCTTACTCTTCCTTTCATGTTGATATAGAGAAAATATTTTTTTTTTCCCTACGCTCTTTAACATTAATGCCTACTTTTTAACATATTGTTTATAAGGATTTTGAAGTTCTCTAATTTATATGTTAGCGTCATTTTCCGTTGGTGTCACTGTTTAGTTGGTGTCGTTTTTTGTACAATTCCTCTTCCCTTAATGATTTACAGAGTGTCGGTTTTCGATCCTGTCATCATTTTATCATCCTAAGAAACGGCATCTTGCGTTTACGTTTAAAAGACTTTAGTAAATGATAACGAACATGCAAGAAAAAATAATCCACAACCTTGAGAAAAAAATATATATATTCAAGGAAAAACGATATGACGTTTAATTTATTTGGAGAAAGAAGGCTTCAAAAAAAAAAAAAATTTTTAATTTCTTTTTACAAGCTTTGGTAGTCTACGGCTAATCGTATGTGTTTAATTGCGCTATTGTTCATGAATTTGTCTCAAGTTGCTAAAGCCATTGTGGTAGATATAAACTATAGGATTACCACTGATATGCCAACCGATTTTAATGAAGTTGTTCTGAATTGTATTAGTATTCGGATTCTAAAGTTGATAATATGGATCTTCTGAGGGGGAAAGAGTTGGTAGGATGCAGGGCAAAAAAAAAAAAGGAATAAGAGAAACATGAGGGCATCATGCAAATTGCCCCACTATGCAAGCATCGCACCTCATCATTTTCCAAACTTGGATTTCAATTTTTAGCTCCAAAGAAATATTAATTGTCTCACTTTGGCCTCTAAAACTTAAAATCTCACGCTATCAACACTTGAACTTATTATATATTTCATTATTGATCCTTTTGTGATAGAAATGTTAAAAAATGATATAATAAAGCACGAGGGCCTCACATGATGGATGGATGGAGAGTAATTTGAAAATGAATATTAGATGGTTGATTAGATAAGTGAATAAAACCAGATCCATATAATCAATTGATTCGATTCAAATTAATTGTGTTGTTTATATATTGGATCAATTGAGTAACGTAAATTTGATTCTATTTACAGTCTAATTAAGCACTCTATATTTATTTTATTAAATTATCCTTCATTCATGCTTTATTCAGCCATTTTTTTAATATATGTATATTATCATAGAGCAACCAATAATAAAATATTTGAGAAGTTCAGATACTAATAATGTAATAATTTAAGTTTTATAGAGCACAGCCAGACAATATATATTTTTTAAGAGCTAAAATTGAAATTAACCATTCAAAGCTTTTTTTACAAGTAAGATTTTTACTAAGAAAGAAAGCACTGAACGAGATAATACCAACTTCAGTCCAAATTAAAGAAATAATTTCTTTGAACTAAATATGGACGATATAAAAGAGCATTGTTAGTTTTTCATTTTTAGACTTGTTTTGTTTTGTTTTTTATTTTGATAACATAGCATTTAAAAAGAACATTGTTTGTTGCGCACTACAAAACTCTCCCACAATTAATAACCAAAACTAATTTTTTAACAATGGTGATCGGTGACTAATGTTTCAATAACGCAATATCCAAACAAATTACTGGCTGAATGAAATATCAGCTGCTGACGTCCGCAGCTCATGACCTGCATCTATCTATAAACAGAGATATATATATATATATATATGGACACTACTCCTCTAGTTTTCAAAATTGATATAAAATCTTCACTATTAATCTTTATGAAACACAAGTTGTTGAAATTTATTTCATTTTTTTAGACGCATATGTACACTCTGCAAGCACCACTAGAAAAGCCCTATTAGATCATCTCTAGAAGAGTGTCAAAATTGATATAACAAAATTTTAAATTTTGACATTTGAATTTAAAAAAAATACTCTTTGATAAAGTGCTATATTTTATGTTAAAGGTAACAAATACTAATAAAATTTGGTGATCAATTTCTTACCAAATTAAAATAAATGTTAAAATTAACTTTTGATTATTATTATTCGATATTTTTTAACTTTTTCATCTAATTATTATTAACTGTTTGTTATTTTTAAATTATTTAAATATTAAAATTTTAGTATTAATTACGAGTTTCAAATACATGAAAGATGATCTTATATATACACTTATGATCTAATTTAATTATTATTGTTTTTTTTTTCTGGGGAAACCCAATAAAAGCATTTTGTATGTGTAAAAAAATCGACCCAATTAGAGCATTTAAAAAATATATATATTAAAACACTTTATATACACATCATTAATACAATTTCTGAGTTATGTTAATATGGTAATATTTAAGCTTTTAACTTTTATCTCCATTTCTCTTTCTACTTTTATTAAAGAATAATATTAGTAACACTAATTTTAATTTTAATTTTTTAATACTAACTTATTTTCAAATAAGTTGATATGATGTGATAATTCTTTAAACACCTATTAATAAAAAGAAAATTTGATTCACTTATCCTATGGGTTGTTAATCAAAAGTAGATACTAGAATTATTGTCTTTAGCATTTTTCTTTGCTGAAAGTTTGTAGAATTACTATTTCTTCTTTCAGAATCAAAAAAATCACAAACTTGACTTACATGTAGGTGTGATCCTGATAACCCTGAACCCACCATTGATATTGGTCGATCAATATTTAATTTAAAATTTTAGGAAATATTAACTAATTAAAGCACTAACTAAGATCTACTTATGACTTTATTGTGAGTTTTAATCTCAGGCAAACATTATACCACCGTGCGGCTGCAGGCCCCGTCACCACCACTAAGCTGCAAAGCACATATGTAGTAATTTGTCTATAAATAAGTAAGCCTTGTTTAAGTTTTCACATACTAAATCAAATCAAAGCTAGCTAGGTCATTACTTTACGTAGAGAGTTATAGAGAGTGTGGGAGTAAATTGGAAATAGGAGACTATAGTGAAGTGAAAATGAAGAGGAGGTCAAACAGCATTGTTCATACCTTTTCTCGTTTGCCTGTTCTATTCACTTTCTTCAGGCTATGTTTATTTACAAGATCCGAACTAACCACAGATTTCTACGCCAAAACCTGCCCTAATCTAACCTCAATCGTGCGAGAAGGCGTCTTGAATGCAATCACCAACGATGTGCGAATGGCTGCTTCTTTGATTCGCCTTCACTTCCATGACTGCTTTGTAAATGTTAGTTTTTTTTTTTTTTTTTTTATTATTAGTTTCAATGCATCTTAGCATTTATATCACTGAATTTTTCAGTTAAAAAAATCTGAATAACATAAATTTAAAAACCATTACACTAACATGGCACAAAAATTTGTGTCATGAAAATTTGTGTCACAAATTAGACAATAATGAAAGTATAGTTTGTATAATGTTGATTAAAAGATGGGAATTTGTACCATATTGATCAATTTGGATGAAAAAATAGGTAACTATTTAAGTAATTTTTTCATTTCTTTAAATTGACATATTTTTTATTGCAAATAATAGTAAGTTGGTCCAATCATAATTAATAGGGTTGTGATGCATCGGTTTTGTTGGATGGAGTGGATGGTGAGAAATTTGCCTTTCCTAACCTGAATTCACTAAGAGGCTTCGAAGTAATTGACGAAATCAAAAGCGTCGTGGAAAGTGAGTGCAGTGGAGTTGTATCATGTGCTGATATACTAACCCTAGCCGCCAGAGACTCTGTCAATTTTGTAAGTTTTTGCCTCATTATCACACATCATTGGATCTTTACTTAAACAGTTGTATAAAACACATATGCAGATATCTATAAATTAAGGAGAAACACTTTTGCCTTCATATTCACAGAGTGGAGGACGTCCATGGGAGGTTTTACTAGGAAGAAGGGATGGACTAGTGGCAAACCAGACAGGAGCCAATATCATACTTCCTTCTCCATTTGAAAGCCTAGAAGACATAACTGCGAAGTTTGTCAACGTAGGCCTAAACCTCTCAGATGTTGTAATTCTATCAGGTACTTCGGTTTGTAGAAGTTCTATTTCACTCTGTTTTTCAAACTTTGAAAAGTCTTACTTTACTTTCGAATTACTTTGAAGTAGTCTCAGTAATCTTTTTTTATTAAAATTTCTATTAAATTCCCACATGGTCTTTTATCATTCATTTTTTAATAAAAGTTCTACAAAATGACCACATAACCACACTATCCTTTTTTTCCATTTGCTTTTAACATCAATTGTGACAAATATGATTAGGCGAGCCTAATTAGATGGACAAAGTGGTAGTTTTTAAAATTCAGATGAAAAAATGTGAATAACTTTATAATTGAAAAGACACAGATGATAATTATTCAATATTTAATATCCTATATAAAAGCTTTGACTTCTAAAAAAATTTTGACCACAAACTTTAAGAAGATTTTATAAACTTCATTCCAACATTACTGTAGCGTTAAAGTTGTTTTAACTACATAGTTAGAAACATTAACAAAAAAAAAAAAAAAAAAACCATAGTTTTACCTTCCTTAATTATTAAAAGCACAAGTAAATTCTATGTCATCAAACAAGTCACCTATTACAATTTACTAATTGCATATATATATATATGTATATGCTGATGCAGGGGGTCATACAGTGGGATTGGCAAAGTGTGCACTCTTCAGCAGCCGGCTGTTCAACTTCAAGGGGACAGGCACCTCAGACCCGACAATGGACCTGGCCATGTTATCCGCTTTGCAAAGCCTCTGCCTCGCCAACGGAAGCGGCAATGTAAACGCGCCACTCGATGAGAACTCGACGTTTCTCTTTGACAACCATTACTTCAAGAACTTGGTGGAGGGGAAAGGGCTTCTGGGCTCCGACCAAATTCTGTATTCTAGTGAAGCCACCAATAGCTTGGTTGTTAGTTACAGTAATAATGAGACTCTTTTTTTTGAGGCCTTTGCGAATTCGATGATCAAGATGGGAAAAATCAGTCCCCTTACTGACTCTGCTGGACAGATTCGGAAGAACAGCAGCGTTGTTAATTCACCTTCAACGTAAACTGTGTGTGCTTATGTATATACAATATATATATATGAATAATAATACAACAAGTGTAATAAAGGGATTCGAACTATGTGATGCCAAGTAGTAGCTCTGTTTGGAATCATATATATATATATATGAACAATACTACAAAAAGTGTAACAAAGGGGTATGAACTATGTAATGCCAAGTAGTAGCTATGCTCTGTTGTTCCACCGTGGTGAACTTATCAGTTATTGAGTAAATAAAAGGACAAAAAAAAAAAAAAAAAGGTACTTCACCACGATTAGAATTTGGTACTTAAACCTTTTCCTTTGTGTAAGGCAGACTTCGGCAAAGCCTTCAGCCAAAGTCAAGATTTTCTGGAATTTTCAAATTTTCAAATTTTCAAATTTGGTTCTTAAATATTTTTTTTTCCTGATAATTAATATCGGGATTTATAATTTTCAATAATGTCAGTTTTATTTTTTTACTCAAGTTTATCAAATTTTAGATTTTTTTTCACTGAAAATCTAAAAAGAATATTATTGGTCATTTTTAATTTCAATACAAATTCATTTTAAAACTTATGCTTAAGTTTAAGTTATAAGTAAATTAAGTTCAAATTTTCATATGATTTGTATTGAAATTACAATAAATATGATCGGCAAATTTTTTTTTTTACTATCACGTTGTATTTAAATGCAAAAAAAATCATTTAAAATTTTAACAAATGTAAGTAAAAAGAGTGATGGTATCAAAAATTATAAATTTAGAAGATTAATTGTCAAAAAAAAAACATAAAAGAATAAATTGTCAAATTAAAAAAATTCAAATGTAAACTTAAAAAAAAAAAAAGGGTAAATTGTTGGATTGGTATCTAAACTTTTAAGTAGGTGAGCATTTAATTCTTAAACTTAATTTTTTTTGGGTAAAAATGCCCCTAAACTCTTAAGTTGGTGATAGTTTAATCACTAGTTTATTTATTTTGGTTAAAATACCCTATAACTCATTAAAAAAAGTGTATGATCCTTTTGTTATTTCTTTTAAAGGAGGATGAGGATACGACGGTGGAATTACATTGATAGAGAAGTTGTTTAGACTTAGAAAGAATGTGAGAGTACATCATTTTTTTGAACAAAAGTATTATATTACCTTAAAATTAATAATCCAAAAAAAAATCCTCAATAAAATATATTCGTTATGAATTAAAAAAAACCCGTAAATCATAAGTAAACAAGAAAATAAATTTTCATAAAAAGATAAATAAAATATATTAGTTTTTTATTTATTTCATTTTATTTTAAATTGATTTGTCTCTTCACAAGAAACAGTATTATTTTTTATTTCTCACTTTACCAATTTTTTAATGATTTTTAACGTTTTTTTAATTTATAAAGATTGTTTTTGATTGTAGATTGTAATGATTTTAGAGAGTGATAGAGTGCTTTTATTTAAATACAAATGTACTAAGGATAACCTCCCCTAGAGTTGTTATGCCGTTGTTGTACCCCTAACACCGTCCTAAATTTTATATTAGGATCAAAACACACATTTTTTTGAATTTAAGGGTATTTTAATAACAAAAAAATAAATTAATGAACAAATTCTCACTACTTAAGATTTAGGAGTATTTTACTTAAAAATAAAATTTAAGCACCAAACTTTTACCCACGTAAAATAACTCAAAAAATTCACCCAAACAGTCCAATAATTAACTCAACAAAATAAATAAATAAAGACTGCAGTGCTTGAAAATAGAGCCGCTTAACAAAATAGAGTGGGGGGAAAAAGAATGGAAAAAGGTTGTTTGTTCTTTCCACCAAAACGCGCGTTTTGGCTTCTTTTTATTTTTATATTTTTCTAAATCTGCCCCTCACCACCGTTGACGCTCTCTGCATTTCCGATTTATAATCTGTTTCTTCTCTCTTCTCTGATTTTGCCTGTTGATTATTGTTTTCCTGGAGATTTTGGGGTTGTTCAAGACGCCATTTTTCCTGTTCAGACCTTGAGGTATGCCTCCCTCACTCACTCTCTCTATGCTTTTATTTTCAACGTCGCTTTTTTTTTTTTTTTGTTGGGGGGGGGGGGGGGGGGGGGGGGGGGGGGGGTGGGTGGTGGGGGTGGGGGGTGGTGGGGGTGGGGGGTTTTGTGGGGTTATTCATTTTTAGGTCTAAATCATCAGTTTGAACTTGTTTTTCCTTTGGTTTACTTGGTTATTCCCGAATCATCGTCTTCAATGTTCGCGTTTTCTCATTTCTGTTGGTGCTCGATTGCAATTTGGAAGAATGTCGATGAAGGGTTTTCGCAATATGATTTGATAGAGGTCTTGGGTGATCTTGTTGATGAATCACTTGAACTTGTTTAGTTAAATTACAGTTAACAAAACACTTTGAATGGGATGAATAGGGTAGGGAGAAATCGAAATAAAATAAAGTTATTTATTTCTGTTTTGCTTCCTTTTTTTTTTTTTTTTTTTTGGCCACGCCGCCCCGCCCCCACACCAACACCAAACCCACCCCGCGCCGTGCACCCAGCGCCCGCCCGCACCGCATCCCCTCCCCACCACACCCTCCACCACAGCCCCCCTCCACCCCACCCCACACCCCGGGCCGCGCCCCCACCCCCCCCCCCCCCCCCCCCCCCCCCCCCCGCAACGATTTTGGTTTGAGACTTTGTTGTCAGATTCCTTTGAAGTAGTGGTACTTGCATTTTGGCTTTGTATTGCTGTTTTGAAGGACAGAGCATGATTTCAGTTACATTGTCAAGATTCTTGTTTTAGCTGTATATACAAGTTTGGATATTTGAAAAGAACTTTAATTTCCCCATTCTCTGAGAAGACATACTAAGATGTAGAATATTTTCTCATTTGTTTTTCTCTTTATATATTTGGTCATCCTTTATCTTACTTCTGTTCGAACTGAGTGGGCTTTGTGTGAGAGAAACGTTGTCACTTTCGGTTGATAGCATTAAACAAAGTGACTTGAGCCAAGAATTTCATCAAAGCTGTTTGTTCAGGGAGATTTGTTTTCATTTTTTCTTTATTTCATATTCGTTTTTTTCTTTTTCATGGTAAAGCAAGGTCGGATAATTACGTGATTTGTTGGCTTATTTTTGCTGCTTCATGTGGACATAACCTGATCATCCTCTTCCAAAGTGTACATTCAAGTTGCACGGTTTCATTTTGTTAATTGGTTCTGAAAAAAAGCTTATGACGTATGCAGGTTGAGTCTCAGCTCATATGTGACAACGCACTTGTGGAGTACATTTCTGCACCTAGTACATTAACATTACTGAAATTCAACTCTTAGATTGTCTACTGTGCTAAAAGATTCTGGTGAGAACTTCATCGTTTGAGCTCTTGGTTCTACATTTTCTCCATTAGAATTTGGGGCTGTCGCTTTCCCTTGAGACATAGAGTGTATATAGAAAGAAGAAACACTTCTTTCCAAATTCCTCTATGTAAAATTCTATTTTTAACTTTGTAAGAAAAGCAAAAGAAGTGAAAGAAATGGCAGCAGCCCTGGTATACCAGATCTTCTCTTCATCAGCGTTGATATCCCTAGGAGTGTACCACATGGTCGGGTCAACTCGCCTCTATCTGAAACTCCCTCAGTCATACTATGCCAAGCCCTTCCACACTTTCCCTTTTTCCTCATCCTCTTCGTCTTCCCGCCTTAAGCACCTGCAGCTTTATCTCCTCCTTGCCGGCCTCCTCATCACCATGGCCCACTACTGCCTATCCTCTTTCGACTCTGACCCCCTCCTCAAGGGCCACACCCCCGTCCACCAATTCACCTCTCTACAATCAGCCACTGTCTGCTTCCTCTTCTTCTTGCTCTCCCTCGCCCTCCTTCTCTCTGATTCCTTCCCCTCATTCCTCCCCCTCCCCAATGATCTCTTCTTTGCCTTGGCTGCTGCTTTCTTCTTCCTCCTTTCCTACATTTCCTCTTCCTCTGCCTCTCTCCAAACTTCTGACCTACAAGCCAAGTGTGACTCTATCTCTGCCCGAATCTCATCTCTTGCCGCCCTTCTCTCAGTCACCCTTGCTTGCCAACCCAGGCTCTTCCTTGCTGACCTTGGCCTTGGTGCTGCCCTCTGCCTCCAGGGCCTCTGGTCGCTGCAGACCGGCCTCTCCCTCTACGTGGATGCCTTCATCCCTGAAGGCTGCCACCGCCTTCTTGATGTTGCCAGCGGTGTTGAAGGTTCCACCAAGTGTGATTTGCAGGAATCCAGCCTCAGAGCCGCTGCAATTCTGGATTTCGCCTTCTTGCTGCACGTCCTCTTCTCTTTCATCATTCTGCTCGTTATCTATGCTGTTGTTTCTAAGAGTGTAGGAGTTAGAAGACTGGGGTCTTATGAAGCCTTGCCCACTACCGTCCACGACCATAATAACCATATTCAGATGAAGTCTATGACAGGAACCCAGGCCTAGACTTTGCACTGCACACCTGCCTTCTGGTTGCTTGGCTTTCACTAGCTTACCACCTTTTTTTGGTGATGAATTTTGTTTATTCTCCTGCTTCAATTAGGTGGACCTTGTTAAATCTGTTAGAGTTTATTTGCTTCAACTGCCTTGTATTTTCTTTAAACTCGTTTCTAGTTTATTTAATGGTGTTCCAAATGAAGGGATTTCTTATTAATGTTATATTAGAGCTCTTATTCATCTTAGACGCAGTCTTGATAGTTGGTTTTTGTTCATTTTTTAGATTGCTGAAAGATAACTAGTTTCCTGTGGACACGTACGACCTTAGTTTTGAATACCCTTTTGCAACGGTAAGAATATATGTATATATATTTTTGATAGAACGATAGAATTAATCAATCAATTTTATTTTCTACTTTTTTTTTTCCCCTGTATTGATTCCAACTGGAACAGGCCTTATACACGCTTAGGGCTAGAGTAGAGGTGGAAAGAGGTTTAAATGAAGAAACTTATAGCCATTTTTCTAAGATTGGTCATTTGCAATGTGTTTTCTCAAAGGTTGATCGTTTGCAATATTAATATTATTTCGTTTAATTTTGTCAGTTTTTTTTTTTTTTTTTACCAAGAAAATTTTATGGTTGGGTTAAAAAAAAAAAGAAAGGACCTTACTGTTAAGATCCTGTTTTTATCCGGAGGTTTGTATTAAATTCCTTCAGTTTTAAATATTTAATTTCTTTAAATTAAAAAAAAATGTGCACTATCTATGTATCTTATCATTTATTAAAAAAAAAAAAACTGATTTCTTTTTAGATTTTTTATATCTAAATTTGTACGCTTTTATTTTTTTTGTTGTTACTTTTTTCTTCTAATAAATTGAATTTGCAATATTATGAAGAAAAGAAAGAAAAAAATTTTCCAAAGGGCTTAAAAACGACTAAAAGACCGACTTAAAGACAACAAAATTCCAAAAACGACGGAAATCTAGAAAACGATATTAAGCTTCAAAACGACAAAACAAAAACGGCAGTAGAATGTAGGCAGTGGAATGAAGTACAACTAACTAGAAACGACAAAGTTTAGATAACAACAAAACGGCAATAACCGTGCGTCAAGACAATAGCAGACGAGTAGAACGAAGTACAACTAACTATAAAACGACATCTAACAAAAATAAAAACTAAAGAAGGACGAAGTTTAGATTACAACAAAACGGCAATAACCGTGCTTTACGCCAAGAGCAGACCGTAAAACGTGAAAACAACATCCAGCATAATAGCGACGTAAAGGTTGGGGAAAAAAAACAAAAAAAGGAAAAATGAAAACGACATCGTTCGTAAAAGACAATAACCACAAACGACATTAAAAAATTACTTGTACCACAGAAACAACACCCTTAAAAACGACAAAATTATGGAAAATGAGATCCATATAACAATAAATATACTCATAGCCTTTAAAGAGACAAACAACTTCAAAGCAGAAAAGAACATTTAAAAACGACAATAAGCTTAAAAAAAGCATCCATGTTGATAAAGACATGGTAGAACGACAATACACTAAAAGCATAAAAACATTTTTAAGAAAAACGAAAAAAAATCTTGAAATCTA
The DNA here is from genome assembly GCA_035233585.1 of Antiaris toxicaria. Taxonomy (NCBI): domain Eukaryota; kingdom Viridiplantae; phylum Streptophyta; class Magnoliopsida; order Rosales; family Moraceae; genus Antiaris; species Antiaris toxicaria. The sequence goes on along the minus strand of CP141153.1, from coordinate 971,786 downwards.
AAACAACGTTTTCTGATGGCCAAAACTAATGGTTCCCCCTCAAATATAAAATTTATAAACATACGTTCACTCAATAAAAAGTTATAATTATACTCCTTTTTTTTTTTCTCCAAATTACACTCCAATTTAATAATAAAAAATTAACTATATTCCTATTTATCTCTTTTATGTTTCATAAATATGAATATCTCCACTGAAACAAATTTTTTTACTCCAGCCATTGCAAGTAAGGATGTCATAGGATTTAGTGGAGGCCTCTAATACGAATAAAAAAAATTAACATTTTGGAGTTTCTAATGAAGACTGATCAGGAGGATATTATAAAATATTCTGAACTCAGAAAGAATTTTGGAAGATTATACGTAAGTAGAAGCCGTGAGTGGCCACGACAAAATAGAGCTGTCAAATAATCAAACCAAATTTTTTTTATTTTAATGGCTTAATTAACTTCACTAAAGAAAACCGTTGAAATGGTAGTATTGGAGTACTGTTTTGTATCTTAGGAACCTTCTTTTGTATTTTGACCATAATTTCAGCTTATCTTATTCCTCTCCATCTCCATAAAGATGATGCCTTTACTAGCCACTAGTTAAAGATAAACAATGAAAACAATCAATTTTAAGTAGGTATAGTTATTTGTTTGATATACCCTCCGTCTATTTGACACGTTCAAATTTAGAAAATGAAAAATTTTTCATTTTAAGAAAAATGAACATTCTTAAATTTCCGTATCTGAACATCTAGCATTTTTCATTTTTGAAAAATAAAAAAAAAACTCTTTAGAAACAAAAAGTTTTCACCCACCCAAACAACTTTTCACTTTTAAAAAAAATTCTAAACAACTTTTTATTTTTCATATCTAAAAATTTTTCATTTTTCAAAAACAAACACCCCATCCAAACGGACTCATAGCTGATGTTTTGAAAGTAAAAAGGGGTTTAGGTAAATTAAAGGTAAAAGAAAAAGGGAAACACTGAGAAGAGAAAAATCACTTTCATTGATTAATTTCCCAATATCAATGTAGACATTTTTCCATCAACTTTTATGTTGAAACTTTGAATTTTTTGGGGCTTCAAAAGATTCCGTGCAATGGGCACCCATCATCGAAAGAAGAACAAAAATATTAAAACTCTTTGGTAGCTAGTTCTTCTAGAAAACCCAAAGGGGCTTCATCTCTTTCAGTTCCTTTGCAAATGCAGGGAGTCTCTTTGTTTTATGCATTTTTTTTTATATTAGCGAGAATTATATTTAGAAATAATAATAAAAAGCCTTAAACAAAACTAAAAACCATTACAAAAAAGACAATTATATTATAAAGGCTCTTTATTATATGTACTTATTGACACTTTATATTATTGACACTTTATATTTTTAACCATCAGATGATATAATTATAATGAAATAAATTTAGAAAAAAATACATGTAATTCCTATACTAAAAAAAAAAAAAAAGAAGGTTAAGAGATAGTATATCTGCATTATTTTTTCGTACCCTAAGTATTAGTCCAATTAGCATAGTTTTTTCATTTTCATTTTTTTTATAAGTAGGATGTTATTTATTTGCTACTGCCAAGGCCCGAGTGTTTGGGACAATGATTTTTAGGCATTTGCTCCACTTGACTGTCCTTCTATTCATTATTTGTCCATGCGAATGGAATATTCAACAAATTATTAACTATATTGACCATACCTATGGATGTTATAGGTTCATTGAAATCAGTCGGTAAATATATGGATAAAGTGGGCCCTCGGCCATTGAGCTGTCGCTTGAAATCATCAATTAAAATCTAGTTTTTAGCTTAATTAGCTGTATAATTTGCTTACATCCTAGCAACTGAGCTGAAAATTTTAGTGCAAAAAAAAAAGAAGATAAAGCTATTTAATTCGTAAACAAATTTTAGTCTAAACAATATATAAAACCAGTGAATACGCAAATCCACATATATATATACACACATGTATATTTTACTACACTGTGTGTGGTAGGCCAATTGGGACAGGTCGTCAAGGACTAAAGGTTTCTAGAAAACGATTTTAATATAAATATATATTTATATATGTGTGTGTGTGTGTGAACGACGAATACAAGGAAAACAAATAAAACAAATAGATATATGGTGCCACATGTAACGATGGTCCAAATTGTCATTATGTGCGTAACTTAGAGTTAAAGAAAAAGCATATGTATTAAGATATAAACATTACAAGATCTTACAAAGAGATAAAGAAAAAATAAAATTATTAGTGAACAAGAAATGAGTAATAAAAGTGGGAATATCTAAAGTAATCACAAATATTTTAACCAAGTATGTAGCAATCAAGCACTTGTCATTTTTTCATGATAACAAGCTCAATCAGGCCATATATTGGTGTAAAAAATTTGGAATTTATATAGCTCATCAATAATCTCAAATACCACTACTCATGATAAATAAAACAGTGGTATTGAGCGGTATCGATGTTTTATTCCTAGAACAATCCCTATGCCCACTTTTAGTAAACCCCAACTTAACTACAAGATAATTAAAGGCGCGTAGTCGATGAAAGCCCCAAAAAGCCTCATATTGACTAATTTCCTGACCCCTACCCTGTAGTGCGGAACTGCTCCAGTAGCTTGGTCATCCACCTTGAACAACGTGACCTCGTCACCAGTTTGCAGCCTTTTGCTGACGGCAAATTTGTGCCAATCCCCGGCAAGAACGGGTTTTGGGTGGCGTCTCTTCCGAATAGAGCAACGAAACCTCGAAAAGGAGCCCCTTTCGTCTTTAACCCGAAGATCCATGATGTGTCGTCCCTGAAAGGATGGAAACTTCTTGAGACACTTGGCTGGGACTGAGAGCCTGCTTTCAACATCCGTCCTCTTTACGAACTTGCAAAAGATTGGCTCCATTTTGAGGCCAAATACACTAGCCTAGTTTTCTCAACACCCCTAGTGCGGGAAGTGCATTGCTTTATGCATATTTATAGACGAGACTGGCCTAATTGTCGTGGGTTACATTACCCACTAGAAATGGGTTTGCTTGTTGAGTAAAGTAGTCGATGTGATTGCTACTTCGCCCCGTGGTCAGGGGGTTTGAAAATTGGAACCCAAATGTGGCCCGCCATTGGCCGTCCTCACAAACCCCTCTCACATGGGTATGTTATATATTATTTACGGGTGTTATATAAACTATCACATATATATTATTTATGGGTGCTGACTATAGGCATATATGACAAACTTTAAGAAAGTACGCAAACACACGCACGCAAATGTATTATTTATGGGTGTTAGATATATAAGCTTATCTGCTTTTAAGATTTTAAATCTAAAATTTTAATTCTAGTTTTGTCTTTTTTTTAATTAATAAAAATTATGATTAATTAATCAGCTTGGACTCAAAATTTTTTATCATTCTAGACTCAACTTATCCACCGTTAAGGTTCTATATAGTGATTGTTGGCATATATGACAAACTTGAAAAGTTCAAAAAGAGAATCATCACTATTAGATATTAGATTTCATCCACGGAAGCAGATTACAAGGGCTTCAATATTGGATAAACACAACACATCCTTTTTGTCATTCTGCTGATACAATAAATCTAGTATTTCATAAGTCATATGCATTTGATTTTCCTGAAAAATTCAGTGATGTATTCAAATATTCTCCACTTTATAATTTTAAGTGGAAACAGCGGCAGGGGGAGGTCTAAGGGGCATATGCTTGATGCTTGCCTTGAAATTTTGAAAAATTTTTTTTACTCCTCTTAAGTTTTGAAAATCACAATCTCCTCTCTCTATAGTTTTCTTCCGATGTAAAATGTTTTACAATTTTATCCATGTTTGTTATCCATGAAATTTCTTTAATTGATACATTTTCAAACGTTTTTTAAAAGATTTAGTACGCCTTACTAACGAATTTTTTCTGTTTTTTTGGAAGAACAAAAATATCAACTCCTATGTCTCTAGAAGCCGAAGTATTCTGAAGGATTTAGATTAAAACAAAAACAACGCCTGTAACATGTTGCACGTTTCCAAAATTAACATAACTTGGCCTCAGCATACTTGTATTCCAAAATGTTGTACCCATTTTTCAAACTTAATTATTACAGCCGTTTGCTTTCTCTATATGTGTGGCCAACCAAATATATAGCTATTCCATGACCAACTATATTTTATATTATGGCCATTCTATCACCAAGTACTGAACTGTCATGAACCGCAGTCACTACACATGTAGTAGTTGTGCATTTTAGAACCATACAGATTATATCACTCCAATAGTAAACGAGGTTTTCTTGCATTGTCCCACTTGGAGAGACTAGTCAACAAAACATCTCGTAGTAGACCACGGAACTATATTAAATTTCTAGAAGATTAGAAATCAATGCAGATAAGTAGTAATTGATTTAAGAAGCATATATATATATATATATCGTACTTCCCACTTGAATATAACAATGTTGCCGGTTCTTATCTATGACAAAATTGTAAACCTGCTTTCAGTCACACATTCACACTGCAATCTGTCTGTTATCTTGGGCTGCCACTGTACATTGCATTTTAAAATTTTAGTTTTTATCTTTACTTTTTTTTTTTAATTGATTTGATTTCAATTGTGCTTCTACCTTATAAGAAAATTAAAATATAATATATTTCTAAATAATAGTTTAAAAAATTATATGTTTCGATGCAATTAAAAATTATGTCCTTTTTTTTTTTTTGCATATATAGTATCTCTATTAGAAACATGTTCTGACTTTGTTGTATAGACACGATTATGCAAATTTTTTTTTTTTAAAACTATAATCATGTAATTCATTGATATTTTCTGGTATATATCTGTAAGCAAGGGATGGCAACATAAATTAGTATAGGGCACTGGGAGATGGTCAATAATTTGTGGCCGGAGGTGGAGTGGAAATCATTCACAGGTTTAATTTTTATGGAAGGGAGAAGAAGAAAAACATGTCAAAATTAAAGTTGAATAAAAATAAATAGTAGAAAAGTTTTGGACCTTTAATAAATAGTATATTTTTGGTAAATCATGATTTATCATAATTAAAATTTTAAAAAATACCTCTTATGTGTAAATCTTGATAAATTTATTTGGTAAATCACTTTTTACTCAATAAATCATTTATTTACTGTGAAGCGCAACACTGATTTACCATTTTAATCGTTGATAAAATCATTTTACTATGCAGATCTTCATTATAGACACGGTTCCGATATGGTGAAGCGCAACAACTGCATCACCAGGCTTGCACAGGCCCCTCTCAGTTGTCGATTTCAATGTAGCTTCCAAGATCACCTCGGTGGATTCTGTGTTAATGGCCTTAGTTGATCCTTCAGCCAGTAAGGGAAGAAAACCCTGTAAATCAGGCTGTGTCTTGCGGGAGTCTCGCCACTGCAGGTCTAATTATTGGGTGGAGAATTGGAGATCCGTTGTAATTGGACTCTAGGGCATGCCCAATTGTTTGCTTTAATTGTGAATGATGACATAAAGAGAGAAAGGGAAAGAGAGAGAAATAGTATCTAGAAAGAAGTATGGATACAATTATAAAATTACATGACTCTTAAATCAAAATTGTTATTTATTTTTTAAATTAAGTATATATGCTATTTACTTCTATTGACTAAAAAATTGACCTATTTATTACAATTTCCCTTTATGGAATTTGTAAATTTCAAGTGAAAAATTTTGATAACCTAGGCCATCTCATTTCGTTGCATGGCCCATATAACTAAGAGGGTTAATGTTGATGTTTGTAATTTGATTGGCCTCGAGCCAAACTAACATCTTGTAATGTGGGTCAAAAGCGGTACGTGGACCAAAGTCATTCTTCGGAAATCTTTGAGTGCGCCTTAGTTTGGAAGGCCAAAGAATATAAATAGGCCCAATTATTCGGTCCAATTAGACCCTTGGCCAACTTTGGAGCTTTAAGTCTAAGAGGAACAAGAATAATATGGGTTAAGAAGAACCTTAAAAATTCCTAAAATACCTAACCCAATTCCTTAGAGCCTAAACAAAGTTTAAATAAGCTCGTTAAAACTAAAAGAAGCCCAAAGAATATTATTAGAATATTCTCTTTCTCCCTTCATAAGAAAGCTTCTAGTTATTTTGCTTTAGGCTATCATTTATTCACCTTTTAAGAAAGTCTTCCCCTAATGAAATGTTTCTTCACCTCCAAAAGCACCTAAAAATGTCCTCATGAGGTAGTTGAACAGCCACCAATTGCCTTCCCTAGATGTATGTAACCTAGAAATCCCACTTTGACCAAATTCAAACCACATGGGAGTGAATTTCTCTCGTTTTCGAAGCTTACCATATTCGGAGCACCTCAAGAAACTATGGCTAGAGACCCTCCAACAAAAAGCTTGAATGGGAAGACTTCTCAACTAAACTAAAAGCTTTTAGTGCCACACTATTTTACACACCAAGATCATCACATCCTTCAGCCTTCAACCCTCTCATCATACCAATAGCCATCCCTTCATTTCTATTCATTATTAATGGCCAAGAGGGGAAACCATTTCTAACCAATGGCTCTACCGATAAAGGGGAACTTGAAGCACGAAGCTAACAAAAGCCATCCTAACCCACCATTGCTCATAGAAATGGCTAGGATAGGAAACCCTTTCTAACACCAATAGATTTTGGTGATAGTATTGTCCGTGGAAAACCTTCGGAATAACTATCCCCAAGTGTGTTGTCACTTCAATACCCCTATGCATACTCTAAACATATCACCGTCAACCCTCTTAACACTACTAGAGATCATATGTCTCACATTTTATTCACCATTTACTACTGAGGTAGGAGACCCTCTCTAACTCAAATCATTACATTGATGAAGGAACACCTGAAGTATAGAGCCACCCTTAGAAACTTTGCATTTCATACCTTACCTATAACTCATAAAAAAGAATTTAAATCCAAATCCTTACACTAGCAATAAAACCTTTAATTTACCAAAACCAACATCTCTTCACAAACCACTCATGTTCCTCTCCCACATTATATGTTTATCTCAAGATCCCTTCTCATGAGAAGTCTTCATCAACACGGGACCAAAATCGTAGTGGGTGTCGCCTTCAGAATCGTCTTCTTCAAGGACATCTGGGTTTAGCTCATCCTAGTTAGGACTAACATTGTGACTTACAAGACAGAGTACTCTGAATACACCCATGGATCGCTTGGGTGCTAGGCCTCCTAATGTAGCCCAGAATACCTTTGGCGACATATTCCATCAACGCCAACTAGATGCTAGATGGACCACTCAATAGAGCCCATGGGCACCCAACTCCCACATCAACACGGCCATCGTGAAAGAGCCCGAACAATGACTAAAAATATAAATTCACAAATAACATAAGAAGATATACCCTCTGTCTGTTTGACACATTCAAATTTGGAAAATGAAAAATTTTTCATTTCAAGAAAAATGAACCTTCCTAAATTTCCGTATCTAAACATCCAACATTTTTCTTTTTTGAAAAATGAAAAATGAGCTCTCTATAAACAAAAAGTTTTCACCCACCCAAACAACCTTTCACTTTTAAAAAAAATTCCAAACAACTTTTTATTTTTCATATTTAAAAATTTTTCATTTTCCAAAAACAAACACCCCATCCAAACGGACCCATAGAGTTCAGAAAAACATGTCAGCAAAAATCAAAGTGACAATAACTTAGTTAAGGATAATAACCTAAAGGAAAGTCTTCTTTATTTTGATCAGCATATTATAATGAGTAATAAAAATACATATAATAATACACACATATGCACGTGTATATAGATATAGATATATTTGAATTGGTAATAATCCCTAACGTAAATCAAATCCTAATGTAAATATTTTTCGTTACTTAAAAGATTATGACACTTACATTTATAGACTATTGGGTTGTTTGGCACCACTACGAATGCATATTGCGTTAAACGCAATGTAATTTTCACCAAAATATAAAAGTTTTACGTTCAAATACAATACTTTTCAACAGTACGAAAACAATTACTAATCCTTTGTTTTTTAAAAACAATTATTTATTAGTTTTTCAATTTTTTTTTTCACATCATACACTTTCTCTCTATAACTTTTTTATTTATTTTTATCGATCACATTAATTTTGTAACTTTAAAATACAATTCAAATACTTTTCATCTAAACATATATTTTATTCAAATACAAATCAAATACTTTTTAACCAAATGCAACACTCAAAAAATAAATTATATTTAAACATAATTAAAACGTAATACATTAACAAAAGATCTATATATTTCTTATCATGGTTTTCTATTCTTACACAGTGTCTTCTACGTATTGTTAAAATGTACATGTCCATTAAATCCGGTTACGTACATTGTCAATTGTATTTTGACCACCTACCTTGTTTATTTTTATCAAGACCTTTGACGAAGCGCAAACACATACATGCCTCATGTCTATAAAGTGCAAACAAATGGTAGGTCCACTACTGGATCCTTGAAAAAAGTTATATATATATATATATATATATATATAAAACACCTATACGGTTGTCCACATTATCATGTATAACCCAGCATGATTTTGACCCGAAGGAATCATACGTATATATTAGTATATCACACATTATCATGTATACCCCAACATCTATTTGATCCGTAGATCGACAACATGTCCCTCCTTAGTCCTTAATAAATATTTCTAATTACGTACTCCTGCCTAATTTTACTAAAAAGGCATAAACATGCCCAGCTTAACCATGCCCCTATTTATCTCCTTTATCCTATAATCAATGACCCCCAGTGTATCAAAACAAAATTTTGACTCCGCAATTGCAAATAAGGATGTCATAGGATTTTGTGGAGGCTTCTGTGAAGACAAAATTAACATCATGAAGTTTCAAGTCACGGCTAATTAAGAAGACATTATAATTTCCTGAATTAAGAAAGTCTTTTGGGAGTTTGAGCTTATTTAGAAGGGCGTGACAAATGTTAATGATATTAAAGCAAATTAAGCCAATATTCTTTGGTTTAATTTCACGGAGGAAAAACCATAATATTTAATTAAGGACGTTATATAGTTGGTGATTTTGCTCTAGGACATCATGTATAGGTTTAAAATGGTCGTATTGGAGGACTTTTTGGTATCTCAGGAAACTTTTTTTTTTTTTTTAATATTTCAACCGTATTTCGTTTTATCTTATTCCCGTCTTTATTTTCGTTAAAATGATGTCTTTACTAATTATTTATTAAAGATAATGAGAACAAGTAATTATAATAAGTAACTACAATTATTTGCTCTTTTTTTTCCTGGGAATTATAATTATTTGCTTGATCCAGCTGATATTTAGAAAGCAAATTAAATGGCTTAAGCAATTAAAGTGAAAGGAAAAAGGGTGAAAAAGTGAGAAGACAAAGACCACTTTCCTTGATTTCCGAATGTTAATGTAGATATTCTTCCATCAACTTCCAAAAAACGAAAAATATAAAAAAGATAAAAAAAAAAAAAAAAAAAACACAAAAGGCCCCAATAAATAAAAAGAGGAAGAAAACGATAAACTTTCGACAGCTAGTGTTCTTCTACAAATCCTAAAGGGGCTTTATTCCACCCCACCACCCCTTTATTCCTCTCCCCACCCCTTATGATCCATATAGAGAGGCTCTTAATTATATGTATTTATTATGACTTTACAATTTTTTTTTTAACATCAAATGATATTAGAATGAAAACAGATTTAAAAAACATAAGCATGCAATTATATAACTATTTAATAAAAACAAGTAGTTTAGAGACAAATATATATATATATATCTGCATTACTTTTTTCGTACCGTTTATTATTTAGCAAAGTTATTTCATTTTCATTTTGAATTACTAGTATACTACTCCCTTGCTGATGCTGACTGTTTGGGACAACGATTTTTAAGCATTTACTCTTGACTATCCTTATATTGACCAACCTGACTTTCAATGTGAATGGAACATTCAACCAGTTATTATTATTGTTATTATTATTATTATTATTATTATGCTAAGCTCTATTTTTTCGAAAGGTCAAGACCTATGGATATAGGTTCTTTGAAGATAAATAAAATCTACGAATAAAGTGGGCCCTTAGCAAACTGACCCTGATAACATTTAATTAAGAGTTTTTTTTTTTTACACCAACTAATTTGCACTTGGCTGTTTTAGAATAATTTTGTATACATCCTGGCAAGTAAGTTGTAAATTTAGAGACAAATTGTACTAATCGCTAGCCATATATTGTAAGACAAGGTGATTAAAAAACAGATAAAGCTTTAAAATTTTAACAATTTTTAGTCTAAAAAAACCCACCTGAATTTCGCTATTAGACTATCTGAAACTTCAGTGGGTATTTAAGTACCATCAACCCCAAATTTGTTATCTTATTGTCCTTTAACAACTTACTTACACTTTTAATTTTGACAATTTGTCGTATGAATTTCTCTGAATTGTTACAATACCCCATGTGGCTTAGCTTCCTATAATAAAGTTCACAAACGTGTAAAGATGAAAAATCTCATTTTCAATAAAAAAATTTTGAAATCTAATATAAATCTTACAAATTTAAATCTTTAATACAAAATTAACAAAATAAAATATATTATAATGATTTGGAAAATTTAGGAACAAATAATTAAAATAAAAAATTTAGAAGGTAAGCTATCAAATGATGATAAATTTAGAGGGCAACGGTGTTATATTTCCAAACTTCACTATAAAAATTTAGTGAATGCCAAATTGTTATAAACCAAGAAGTTAGAATTTGGGATGATTAATCAATATGATTTCTAGAACAAAATATACACACACATTCGTATAGACGATATGATATAACAAATTATAAATTAACACATACAGCATTTGTAAGTTATGACGATAACATCATGCGCATAACTTAAACATGTTTCTGACTCCAGAAAAAGATACAAGGTATAGAGTTGTCTACCCCTAAAGTTATATATATATTTATATATATGCGCGCACAGATCGTGTGTCTTAACAAGCGAAATTTATTTATTTGAAAAAGGGATTTTATAATAAGGTCTAATATGAAACAACCAAAAAAAAAAAACCCTTAACAACATAAGAAAATGAAAAGAAAAAAATAAAGACTAAGCTAGAAACATTAAGATTTTCTCGCATTATATATATAATATTAAAACATCCTCGACAATCCCGAACACCACTGCCCATAATAAATACCAAACACTCATAATAAGTAGGGACACACTGCTGATTTGTTCCATAGAATGATCCCTATGCCCCCTACTAGAAACCCAATTTAACTATAAGACAACAGGGGGTGCATGTTCAATAGAAACCCCAAAAAGCCTCACGACTTTCCTCACCTCAACCCTGTAGTGCAATACTGCCCCAGAAGCTTGGTCAATCTCTTCAAACAACTTCACTTCATCACCAATGCTCAGCCCTTTACTCACAACAAATTTATGCCAATCCCCCGAAAGAACAGGTTTTGGGTGGCGTCTCTTCCGAATAATGCAACGAAACCTCCAAAAGGAACCCTTTTTGTCCTTGACCTGGAGATTAACGACATGTCGTTCTTGAAAGCCTGACAACTTCTTTAGGCACTTGGATGGAAATGAGAGTCTACTTGCAACATCTGTCTTCTTTAAGGACTTTTGAAAGATAAGCCGATCCATTTGGAGGCCAATTTTTACTTTCCAAGTTTTCTTAACACCCTAAATGGGGGATGCATTTCATTGCTTTGCATATGTGTGTGTATATATACATATATAGTTTGGCCCAGTGATCGTGGGTTAAAACTTTGCCCACTTGGAATGGGTTTCTTTAAAAGTAAAGTACTCTTGACACTGATAGCTTCACATGGAAAGGTGTTTGAAAATTGGTGCCAAAATGCGGCTCGCTTTTGACCATCCCCTGTTAACCCCTCACGAATGGGATTGTTTTTTAAATTATATTCTTTACGAGTCGAGCTATTTGGCTCTGGTATTTCTCATCTCAGCATTGGCTCCGCACCACATGGCAACTTTGTTTTGGTTGAAAGAAAATAGCTGTCGCAGTGATACCCAATGTTCTATTAACCTATCAAGTCCTCCAGCATTTTTTTTTTTCATATTTTATTCAGAAACTTGTATTCAACCCTCATCTCTAGTGCATACAACGTTTGGTCATTATTTGTTTGTTTTTCTTTTCTCTTTATTTTTAGGGTTTTTCTTTTTCTTTTTGATAAAATTTTTCAGTTAAATATTAATAATGAACATAATCTTCACTGTTGAATATTATACTTTATGCATAATACGGTATATAGTTTATAAGGACTTTATAAATGAGATTGCCTAGAAATATTATTGGACCAACACAATGTTAGTGTTCAGTACCGTCACCAATTAATTCCATCTAGTACTACTTTAATTAGACTTATTTTTCTTGGTATACCAATTATTATCAAGGAATATAATATCATTTACGTCAAATTAACCCTCACAAGTTGCACACGGTATATATTTGTGTATACATAGGGTGACAATAGAACAATCTGTCAACAAGTCACAATCAAATTACTAATTAATTAGTTTAGTTCTGATCTATTTCAACCAATAATCCCAACACTAATTTGGCCATCAACATTAATGGCAAATATCATTCCCTAGCTGGTGTGCAACAGTACTCTACAGCGATTCAAAGGGCTCTAATATCTAGGCAGTAAAAAAAATGTTTATACCATGGAAATTTTCTTACGGCGGAATAGGATATTTTATAGATTTTTTTTTTAATTTTTGTATATGATTAGCAAGTCATTACGTAAGCATAGTGACGTCATCCCAAAAGAGGATCAAAACAATGGATTCTGATAACATGCGCTGTCATGCTGCTGAGAAAATTGGGTCGGCATACAAAAGTTTATTTGTTTGTTTCATTTATTGATTATGAGAGGAGTCTGAAGACATTAGTTTTTAGTTAGAAAAAAATTATTTTGAAAAATATATTTGGGAGAAAAAATTATTTAAGATGAAAAATAAAAAATTTTAAAAATTTTTTTAGAAAAAATATATCAATATGGATATTATTTCGTTTCTCTCAAAATTTTATGTAATTTAAAAAAAATATCTCATTTGGACTTGTATACACAAAGTTATAAATTTTTAAAATTTAGAATTTACTATAATGTTTTGGAGATATAAATAATAAAAAATGATGGAATTTTGAAAAAAAGTTAAATTTTAAAGTCTGAGACATCGTCACAAACGACCTCTAATTTTTTATGAATACAATGTAAGGTCGGCGATGTTGTTGCCAAATTTATAAACGTCGAAAGGCCGAGCACGATTTTCCATGGAAAAACTTAAGGTTCCAGACCCATGTCGGTAATTTCATTAATTCTCATACAACCTAATATATATGTACAAGTCAAACTCATGATTCTTAGTGTCATATTTTTCATATTAATATGACAATCATGCGACTTTGTAAGACACTTATAATTGATTATCATAGCCATTTTTTAATTCTATGTATAAATAAAATGTAAACTAAAAATAAAACCTTCTTATTTCGCAACTCTTCAAATAAATGCCCTAATTATTTTTAAGTAACATTATTAGAAAGAAAGAAAGAAAGTAAGAAATCATCTGCATGGCCTGCCTCTAGAAGCTACAGGATTCAAAAGTCGCTTTAGATAAATGAAAACAACCGACTGTGTTACTGTCACGTCGGCCAAAAATTAATATGTAGAACTAATTTGGTCTCAGAATATTATACATATTTTTTATTCACAAGAATAGTTATAGATCTTCACACTTTAATTATAACAGTTTAAAATATATGTAATCACTATAATGTTCAACTTTTTAGCATGTGGGACAAATTCAACTTCTAGCTAACATCTTTTTCACGCATTGAGTGTCATGTAAATATATTAGGGAAATTCATCATCATCTACAAAAGAACAGATTTTGTATATTAATAGGTTTACATAGAAACCCATTTTTAAAAGTTGGCTTAACGAGAAAAAGAATATTGGATATATATATATATATATATAAACATCATATTTAAAAAATTCAATAACTTAACATGCCCCTCTTTCTCATTCTATTCTATATACATTTGCTACACATAATTCAAAGCATGCTTGAAGAAAAATGATATTGCACAAGGTGTCATGAAGCAAGTCACTACACACCACATGAAGCTACTTAGGAACATAGAGAATATTTCACTCTCAATATTAAAATCCTTAATCATTATTTATATAGCTTGAACAACAAGGAAAAGACTAGTCAACCACGAAACTATAGGTGATCTAGTAATTTCTAGAAGAAAAAAAAGAAGAAGAAGCAATTATAGATGCAAAAAATATTTGGGGACCACATGGATAGATGTGGATTTGTTTCTGGAAGTTATTGCATGCCACTAGAATGGTATTGGTTTTATTAACGACAAAACTCTAAAGCCGTTCTCCTTCTCACATTCACACTGCTCTCTCTTTGTATTTTGGACCTTCATTTAACCTTTTTTTTTTTCCTAAAAAAATTGACTTTTGCTTTCTTAGTGGATGACTATAGTAAATTATAAAGTATCTAAGCATATGCATGATAATCTAGAATAGTTCAATGAGTTTATGTGATAAAATGTAATAACCAAGAATTTCTGTTTTTTTCGAAATCATTTTTTTTAAATAATATAATGATATTTTTATATATATATAAATATATGAATGATTTAATACTGTTTAGAATAAAATAAAAATATTCAAACAGTGTTAAAAATTAAGACTTCCAAGTTAGAAAAGTTTATTGTTATAGAATGGACGAGATGTTACCAAATAGGTGTCAATGAGGTAACCAGACGTATGGATGATCCTTAAAACCTACTCAAGTGATTAGTATTTTTTTTTTTTTTTGTTAGACTTTCCAGTCAAAAGTCGATCCGATAATGGGAATAGCGAAAATAGGATATGTTATTAAGAAAAAAAAATACTTTTAAGTTATGATGTCTTAATGGAATTATTAAAAAGTAAATCCTATGGTTTAGTTTGGTTATTATAAAAAAAAATAAAAATAAAAATAATTTTTGAAGACGAGGGATTTAAGATAAATTTAAAAAGTTTAGGGCAAAAAAAAAAAGGGGAAAGGCGTTTTTTTTTAGCTAATAAGGGAAAAAGGGGGGTGAGTTAAATAACTCACCACAGTCCCCCTTCCCCTTATTTTCTTCTTCCCAGCCGCGACAAAGAGGGGACGCGAGGGATAGAGAGAGAGAGAGAGCAACGGAGGCGCGGCCGTGAGCCAGAGAGAGAAACCCGAACCCCTCCTGCCCCTTCCTGCTTCTTTTTCTTCTTCTTTTCTTCTTCTTCTTTTCTTCTTCTTCCTTCGTGCAGTTGCGAGCGCGAGATTCGGTGGCGAGCGCGAGATTTCGGCGGCGAGCACGAGAGAAAGGGAGCGCGAGAAAGAGGGAGATCGGGGGGAGGAAATGTCGACTAAGAAAGGGAGAGAACCAAGAGTACGCGAGCTTCTCTTTCCCCTTTCTTCTTCCTCACGATTTCGACCCTGTACAGCCGCGTGAAGCCGTGACTTCCAACCTCTCCAAACTCGGATTTTCTTCGAGTTTTCTTACGAAAAACGCGACTTCAGTTCTTCTAAAAGTAAAGGAACGTTTTTGAACAAAGGTAACCTCTTTCCTTGAGTTATTTTGTGAATTTCGAATTCAAAACGAGGTAGTGTGAGGAAATATTCAAATGGAAATATTAGGGTCCGAAATTTGTTAAAATTGATTGAAGATGGTTAGGAAAGAATGTATATGAGTTTGGGAACTTGAATGCAAAAGTTCGAATGGGTTCTCTTGAGGAAAACGAAAATGCATATAGTTAGGGTTTGAAAATTTGATGATTTTTCATGATAAATTTGTGGCTCTTTTTGGTGAAATAATTAAACTTTATGATTGTTAACTTGATGATTTAAGTGAAAAAAATGGTTATAAGGGTTATATTAACAATAAATGTATTTGGGTTCAATTTTGAACAAATGTTGGTTAAGTTCCTTAAGATGAATTGTGAAGATTTTGAAATGGGATTGTGAGATCTTTAAGCTAGTTTTGTTGAGTTTAGAGTTAAGAAAAGAGATTGAAAATGGTTATGTAATTGTTTGGAAGGGATTAGTTAAGTTTGAAGTTTTGATTGTTGAAATTTGAATGTTTTATGTTGTTAGTAAATTTGAATGAATGAATGGATATGAAATATACAAGAAAGGATTTAATGAGAAAATAAAGTGATGAATGGCATGTTGGAAATAGATAATGAAAAAAAATGAAAGTGATGGTTAAATTTATGGATATGATTTGGAATGTGTTAATGAGTAGTGTATGTGATTGAAAAGTATTTTTCATAGAACGTTTTGAATGTTCTATGATAAAATTAGGCCTCTGGTATAATAATTGGCAGGTACCTAAGTTTTGAAGCGTTACTTAAACACCGGGACCCTAGTTTTTAAGCGGAAATACTGCCGAAATTTCGGTAACGATAATGAGGTGAATTAGTTATAAGAAACTGGGAGTATGGACATTATGGAGATTATAATGTTAAGTAAGTTTGGAATGCTAAGGAAAAGTGTGAAAACACAATAATAAAGATAGTAACAACCTTCTAAGAGTTAATTTGGAGGAAAAAAAGAGGAATAAGGAAAATGTAGAAATTTAATGTAAATCTTGCTATGATTTAAATAAAAGGTGAATATGAGAAATAATCCATGATTATTTCTATTATAGGAAACACAAGAAGTGAAGGGGAAAGCAGTATCAAGGATCCAAAAGGAATCACACTTGCACAGATACTGTAAGTACAAACATTTACTTGTCTACCCACGAACTGACTAACTTTGATGTGTTCTGTGACATGAGTTAGATGAAAAATCATGTTAGAGATGTCTTAAGAATGGTATGTATGCATGATAGGTTATGATCAAAAAGCTAAAAGAATGTAAGATAATAAGACTGAAAACTTAAGTTGTTGGCGTACTGGTCTCCCTACAAGGTCGAGACTTCAGGTCTATATCCTCCGCGTAGATTTGGTGCTACGCTGAAGGTGTGGTAGATTATAGGATGGACCAACCCCGAAGGTGAGGTATTTATGTGACTGTGAGGTAGGTTGGTGGGTCGCTCCCCCTCCTCCCACTGTCAGCGCGCAAATAGGTACGTTCAACAACGGGCCCACCAAAGAAAGTGAAAAGAAAAGAAAAGAAAAGAAAAGAAAGTGAAAAGAAAAGAAAAGAAAAGAAAAGTGATGATAAGAAAGAAAGGAAGACATAAAATGAAAAGATGAGGATATTGTGATAAGCTATGATAAAGAACCCCGAACATTAACCTATGAGGAATTAGAATTGCATTATGTGACTAACCTTAGAGGTTATGCATATAAGTTAATTGTTTGTATGTTTGTCCTTACTGAGCCTGACTCACAAGTCTGTTTGTGGTGTAGGTGATAAAGGTAAGTAACCCAGGACATGATAGAGGGACAGGGAGACTGGCAGACAGATTCCAGAAGTGTCATGGATAAGGGGACAGACCCACTATGTTTTTAGCTGCCAGAGTATTTTTTGTATAAGCATATGTTCAAATACATATATATATATATGCAAACAATATGTAAATGAAATGGAACAAAAATGGAAAAAAAAATATATATATAAGCAGGTATGTTTTGATAAAAAAGGGAAGTTATGTAAATATGTTTTAAAAAAAAAAAGTTCCCAAAATTTTCACTTAATTTTTGAAAGTAAAACTTTTCAATTACACTTCCGCAAATGAAAAGAAACGTTTATGTATGCGAAGTTAACAAGAAAAGAAATGGTAAACGTCAACTCGGGCGAGCTTGGTCGGCGAGCGCCACATATGTAGTAGAGCCTTGCCGGTGTTTGGTGCAATATAAATGTGATAACTCTATGAAACAGAGTTATCATAGCTGTTTTGGATTTAAAGATGTGCTTTATCCACTGAGTTCTTAGTAAATTATTGGTTTAACAAAGCATTTTTTGGTTTTTATGTGTAAAGTTTTATTTTAGAGTGTTGAAATTAAATTTTTAAGTAAACTTTGATGTTTTGAAGTATTTTACATATTTGAAATGTTAAAGGCTTTTAGGAATGAAAAGTCATGCTTTAGATAGGATGAAAATGCACGATTTAAGCAAAATGGCAAGGATGCTTAATTTTAGATGATACTGCAGTATTGTTGGAGCAACTGGACAGAGTTTAATTAGTAAATCAGGTTGACAAATCAAAACATAGTTGGCAGCAAATTTAATTGCTGACCTAGGTAGAAGAGGACAAGATTTTGAGTGGTCTTACTCTAAGGACACTAAACAAAATCTCAACCATTAGATTGTGTACACCTGTCCATTCACCATTTACCCTAGCATTTAAAAGGAAACATTTGCCTTTAGCTAAAAAAAGGGAGGTGACGGCAGAAGCAGAAAACACACGGCCAACCAGAAAAAGGAAAGAAAAGGAAGAACCCAAAGAGGAAAAGCAGCGTAGAGTGGTTGGAGGCAGATTTTTGCAACTTCCGGAAGGAGAAGCTAAAAATTTCATAGCCAAACACTGTGTGCTTCATTTATTTTGTCGATTTCTCTTCTTATTTCCGATTGTATTTTTTTTACTCTCTCTCATTGAACAATGTTTTATGGGTTTATGCTATTTGAACAATCGGTCATGAACTAAATTTCTTTTAGACTAGGATGATAAAGTACCTAAACCTGTGACTAAGAGCTTGTATGCTGAGCTTACTAAATCAATGATATTCAATTTATTCAATATTGTTATTATTGTTTATTTGTGTTCTTTGACTGGTCATCTTGAGTATAATACTGTGATTTTAATTGGTTGAAAAACTGATTAGAGTTAGACTTGTGTTAAATAATATGTGTTCGGTTGGTTTTGTGAACTAGAGTAGCTAAATTTACAAGTTAAGTAGGAATGTACACTTGTCTCACATAACCCATTTGGAACTTGAGCTTAATCTGATCTCGTATTTTATTTTTGCATAGAAAATATGTTAAAAATGAAGTAAGGAGGTAATAGCATAAGTAATTCAGAAGAATCTTGTGAATTTTTGAGTTTTTTGTTAATTGAACAGCATTGCTGTAGCATTGCTATAACATACATAGTCAGATTTGCAAGGGAGGGGAAATTGAATCTCAATCATTCCATCTCTGATTGTTAATTACTCTGGTTTATTGAGTTTACATTTGATATGTATTTTTTATTTCATAATATTACAATAAGTTTAATTTCATTTGCACTCCTATCAATTTTTGTAATCACTTGAATTAGTTTTCATCAAGATTTTTAGTGATAACTTTCTCTGTGGAACGATATTCGACTCGATCACTTTATTACTTGATCGTGACACGTGCACTTGTGTAGGGAAATTTTGTGTAGGCAACAAAATGATTGGGAAACTTAGGGGGCATTTGGAGAAAATATTTAATTTTAATTTTACTCAAATACAATACAAGTTTACACCAAACATAAATTTTACAACAGTGTTACAAAAATAATTACTATTCAAAACATTTTTAAAACAATCACATCAACTTTTCAATTCCACTATTTATCTCTACTTTTATCAATCACATCAACTTTTCAATTCTAAAATACATTTCATCCAAACACACATTTCATTCAAATACAAAACAAATACTTTTCAACCAAATACAACATTCAAAAAACGAATTTCATTCAAATACAATCAAAATACAATGCGTTTACCAAACGCCCCCTTAAACTAAATATTGGCTGTATGTGAAGCTGAGATCAACCACGACTTTAAAAAAAAAAAAATTGTATGTTTCTTTCCAAGAAATATTTTTTTTATGATAAATATTTTTCCAACGTAAGTTAATGCCTTAGTATAAAATTTAGTTTCATTTGTGATTATAGTCATAACCTAACTATAATTTCGTGCTTAATGCATCTCTTATTATTACTAAATTTAAAAAAAATGGTCTCATTAAAAATAAAAAAAAAGTTTCTACTAGGCATACACACACACACTAACGATTTAGAGCGACAGGAATCCAACTGACGATAGTCTGAAAATACATACAAACAACGGCCACTAAATTAGAAACGACGTTAAAATTCAGGAAGAATTAAAAGAAGAAAAAGGCAATAACTACAAAAACAGAAACCTTGAAAGTTGAATTTTGTAACGAATATAAACGAAAAAACAAAACCACTAGAACCTCGAAAACGACAACAGCATATGTCCACAACGGGAAAATTTAAGAAACGACAATGAACCTTTTTTTTTTTTAATCGACAGTAAACTTAACCATATGAATAGCCATACGGGTAAAACCATAAAGCGACATATATTTTAAAAAACGACATGACCCATTTAACAACAAAAACTTCAAAACGACGATGACTATAAACAACTTAAAAACGACAATAAAGCAATTCCTAGACGACACTAAAAAAACTTTAGCCGACAGATTTGTTAATACTTCTCAAGTTACAGACATTATTCAACATTTCACTGGAAGATTTTGATTCGAATGATTTTAAAATTCCTAAATGGAGAAGCGGCCACAGAATCGTTGTATTTAATTGACTCCTCTCTTAACATCGAGCAATGTGTGGAGTTCACTTTTTTCCCATTCAAAAGCTGATGATTTGATCCCAATTCTACCAAACTGTCCGCGAGTTGGTAAGTTTTGCCCTTTCAAAAGTTTCCTAGATGACAGCCAGTTGATCTCTTCATACCTGAAGAAGATACGACTAGTTGAAACTTGTCTCAAGGATGACCCGATGGTTATTATTATTATTATTTTCTTTTTTATATTATAAATCATGTTAATTTGTTTATTTATCTAAAAGCTTAAGTGTTAGGAGACAGGTCAATAATAATTTTATATTTCTATAACTTTCTTTTATGTGCAGGTCAAACAATGGGCATATATAAGGGTAAATATTTATTTTTAAAAGTTTAACATAAATATTTAAGAAAAAATCTGAAATATATTAAAGGTATAACATATAATGATAATAAAAAGATTAAAGAATGTAATTATAGGAGTTTGAACTAAGACTTTCCGCTCTGATACAATGAAACTTTATGACTTGTAATAGACAAAAAAAAGTAATATCATATTCTATTATTCAATCTATATATATATATATGATAACTCTATAAAATAGAGTTATTTTATTATTTTTTCATACGTAAAAATTGGTTTATTCTTGAGAATTTTAGTTGTTTTTTATCTGTTTTTGATTTATTTTGTTTTGTGTACTTTAATTTAGATTTTTATAAATTTCATGAAATTTTTATTTAATTTTACTTTATTCTATCTTATCTTTTTCTAATAGTATATTAAATAAGCTTAAAATTAAATATTTATAATGAGTTTACTTATAGCATCGTATTTTAAAAATATCTAATTTAAACATTTTGTTTTTCTGTAGTGGGCATCACTATTTATGTCAGGAAATTATAAATATCAAGTTTATCATGCATTCTATCACAGTAGATCTTTCCTAATTTCATACACCAGATTGTAGCTAATATACTACTGTAGCTACTGTAGCAAGTGTGTGTTGAATATTATAGCACTGTATCAAGTGTGCACCAATCACTGTAGCAGTATTGTAGCAAGTTTGAAAATATTTGTGCTGTACGTGCACTGAATACTGTAGCAAGTTTAAAAAGTTTATATGGAGGTTAGGTGGAATACTGTAAAATTATGCTTATCAAACGGCATTCTTGGGGAGGCTTGAAGAGAGAGGGAGATACTACAGCAAGTGTGCATCGATCACTGTAGTAGTACTGTAGCAAGTTTGAAAATATTTGTATTGTGTGTGCACTGAATACTGTAGCAAGTTTGAAAAATTGTAATTGCATCGAATACTGTAATAAGTTTGAAAAGTTTATATGGAGGTTAGGTGGAATAGTGTAAAATTATGCTTATAAAAGGGGCATTCTTGAAGAGGTTTGAAGAGAGGGAGAGATACACTTTCTCTCTCTCTCTTTTGCCTTACTTTCATTTTCATATTTTCTCTCTATAATTTTATAAGAATATTTTGTAAGTTAGGTTAGAGTTTTTGGGTGAGGTTAGAGATGATCTTATATGTGTAGTGAATTTGTTTGTATTTTGATTCTCTAATAGTGTGTAAAATTTATACATTTGAGTAAATAATTTTGTTTCATCTTATTTATTTCTCACATCAATATATTTTGTTGACAACTTTTATATAAATTCAGTCAAGTTTTTTTATGTGATTATTGCATGATATAATATATTGATAAATATAATTTTATAAATAGTCTTTTATTACATTATCACTGGTGGCATATTGTCGCTTTTAGATTTTTTATAAGAAAATTTTTCCTAATTATTAACGTAAGAATTTTATTTACTCGAATTCATTTAATACACAAATTCTTTAAATCTTATATTTAGTTGATTATTGGGTTATGAAATTTTCAATTGAGTCAATTTATAAATTGAAATTTAAATAAGTGAACGAAACATATAAATGATTTTTGATGTCTTAAAGTTTTTAACTATTAAATTTTCTCTATTTGAAATTGCATTATTTTCTAATCAAATTGTTCTAAAATTATAAAAATACCTTTTTTTTTTTTTTTTTGGTTTAATTGCGTATCACATTTCTTAAATTGTCAAAATAAAAAATTTAGAGGGTAAGTATTCAAATGTAATAAATTTAGAGGGCAATGTGATTTATTTCCAAACTTTAATACAAAATTTTAGTGAACACGCAAATCGTTATAGATCAAGACCAACCGAGTTTGGGATCAATTATCGTCGACTTGATTTCTAGAATAGGTTTTATATATTTATATATATATGGCCTGCCATTCGCCGTTCCTTTTTTAAACACATGAAAGGGAGTGCCTCTGAAATTATATATTTTGTGTCCTCCGAGCTGTACTGACCATAGACAAATAATTAATGACAATTTTACAAAGCTAATCAAAAGCGGAATCTTCAAATTGAATAATAATTATGTCATCCGCTAAAAGCAGATAATAAGCTCTTTATCGGGATTATATGCTATAATATTAATTGGAAGAAATAAGCTCTTTACTGAATTATTTCTCGAATGCATTGCCCACTTGAATGTTATTTGGTATATTGAAGTCAACACTGTAAAACATTTTTTTTCCATCTCATGTACGTTCACACTGCTCTCTCTATGTTCACACTGCTCTCTCATGTATGTTCAACACTGTACGTTCACACTGTAAAACTTTTTTTTTTTTTTTAATTGGGCCGAAACAACATTGGCTTTGGCAACACGACGGCAGGGGAGGGTGGAGCGTGAGGGATGGTGATGAACAAGTTTGATAAGGTGATTGGGGAGGCTGTTGAACAAGCCCTCGCCGACGGGGGCTGGGTAAGAGTGTTTTGTGGGCAGTGGGGAGATTGGGAAAGCCAAGTGTTTATTTTATAGATATATATATATATATATGCAAGAGTTTTTAATGATTATTATCCTTCTGTAACTATAAGTGGGTATCATACAAAATTATAAAAAATAGAGTCTACCTTAGTTGCATTGATAATGTGACCTTTTTATAACTTGTTATAGTAAGTTATACAATCAATTTTCTTTAAAAAATAAAAAATAAACAACTAATTTCTTTAAAATAAATAAATAAACTACTAATTTACCTTAAGTATTAATTATTATTGGAGGTAAATAATGAATATTTGAAAACAAAATCCCATAATTGAATATAATTTGTTTTCTTTTTTTTTCATTTTAATTTCCTTTTTAATTTTGTTACAATTTTTTTTTAACAAATTTCTTTCAAAAATTTTATTAATGTCTAATACATGGTTGATTAACACATATGAAAATTTCCACATAATCTTCGAAATTCAGATTGCAAGACATAATAATTTTTAAAAAATGCAAGATATAATGACTTAATTGCATGGTCAAGAATTATTCAATTGAACTCTTTTGTACCACGTAATTGAAAGTTTAGAGCAACATACAAATTTCATCAGTCAAAAGAGACAAATCATGGATTTCAACATAAAAATTTCATTATTAAACATTTTAGGATATTAATTTCATCCAATACAAAATTCTTATTTCTTATTCGGTAAACAAGCGTTTGTTTATGAATTATACATGCAAAGCCGAATACTAAAGAGTATTTGTTTAAATCTCTATGTTTAATAATAATTATAAAAAGTGTATATAATTAAATTTTAATATTTTACTAATCACTATAATTAGAATTATTGAAACTAATTCTTATAAAAAGTATGAGTCTTGGATTCAAAAATGTGAAAAATGTATTTATATACGTAGTATAAATGATTCATATTTACATGTTTGACAATAAATTACTTTAACAGACACTTATAAATGATTAATAAATTATTCAAATTTATTTACTAAGTTAACAGCAACCATACTAAAAAATAAAAATTAAACAAAAACTAGCAAAAAGAATGATAGCAACGTATCATTTATGGAAATTTAGTAGAAAATTATTGGCATGTAAATTCGATTATGTAATCCTTGTTGTGAAATCAATATTGTAGAAGATAAAGATCATTTTGTGGTTTTGTAAATGAAATCATACAATAAATAAAAAAAATATAAAGACTAGAAAGTTCTACTTTTCGACTTGGTTAGTTATTTAGCAAGTTGTCTCTATCAACAAATGAAGTTTTTAGCAAGAAAATAAAAGAAAAAGGATATATTTATATCACTTATTATTTAGTAAAGCATTGTATGGTTGTGGTATATATTCTCACGATCAAGGTTACAAAGTGTTTTCTTTTGTCAAATTAATAATTCAATATGCACGATTTATTAACTGCATAAATTTGATTTTTTTTACCCATTCTTCTTCCATATTTGATGGAAAAGAGCTCACAAAATAACATATACTTCTATATCATTTTTGTGAATTCATTTTTTGTTATTCATCTTCTGAACTTGGAAGTGGAAGGATTCAAACTCTACACCTTTTAATAAAATTGTATGTGAAATTCCCATTAGATTATACTTATTGTATTGTTGAAAGAAAATCCAAGAGCTTTCTTTTTATTTCCTTTTCTTTTCTTTTTGCTGAGATTTTTTTCCCTAAAAACTATTGCATATTGTTGAAAAGACAAGTCTCAAATTTTGATCAAAATTGCCTAGAAAGAGAAAACTTTGTATATAACTTAAAATAACAATATGGTACAGTTTTGAAAATAATGTGTGTTTTAAAAGATCCACACTCTTAGATTTAGATCAAAATAAACCTAGAAATACAAGATTGTATGCATGATCTTAAATTATAATTCGGTTTGATTGTGATATGATGTGTGCCATATAGGAGATGTTATTCAATTTCGATCAAAATATATATTTCTACTATTAATGACGATACCATAAATTTTTCAAGTATGCTATTTGAAGCAAAATTTTGAACTAAAACTATGATACGATACTCTCTTACCTTTGTTTATACATTTGCATCTTCAATTTTTTTCCTAAATAAACAAACTAATTTTACAAGAATTTAATTTTATTTTTAAACTTTGAAGTCCAAAATATTGTGAATTTAGATAGTAATCTAGTTGAATTCTAATTTTTTGACCTTTTTTATAATTATTTTTTTAGATAGTATTACATATGAATTTTTTTAAGTTTAAAATATGATTGTTTAAAAAAATATGGCATAATTAAAATTTTATTGAAGTAATTATATTAGAATTTTTTTGGAATTCGCAAGTTAGTAAAAAATTAGTTTTAAAAAATTATTGGGGTTAAATATATAAAAGAGTTCATTGATAATTTTTTAAGAAAATTTAAAAATATATATATACACAAAAATGAGATTCAAAAATTAGAAAAATAAATATTTTTTTAATTCCATTTTATAAAAAATCATATAATCAACAAGTTAATAATAAGTTGTCTATCTATAATTGTATTTAATGCATTTTATAAGTTCAATATTCATTAATTATCATAATTTTTTAGACAAACTACTTAATATATTACAATCATTTGATAGATTTCAAACGATTAAAAATAACAATAACCATTAATGGATAAATATAAAAGTAACTATTAAAGCTACACCCATATATATATGTTATTTATTATAATATGTACGTAAATATATTTAAAAAAAATATTATGCCTAAAAAGATCGAGTAATAGAGTTGGAGACTCCTAGATCTGTCCCCGTTCTAAATCTCATCACGGGTTTTGAAAACATATCTCATTATAACTTGTTCGATTTATATATTAAATCACTATTTATAAATGAGTTAATAGATAAAATTGCCATTCTTACTTGCAAATTAAGTTTTCTTAACTTCTAATTAAAAAAATAAGTTTTCTCAGCACCCCAAAATGGCTATTCATACTAATGTACGCCAGCTCATCATCCAACTTAGCAAGGTTTGGTTTCACCAAATCCGCCATCCTCCTCTCTTTCTTCCGCTGCTTTTTCCTTTTTACTGTTTTGAGTATACACAAATCTAGTGTTTAGAACTTTAATTTCCTGCTAAGAATGGATTAGTGAAATGAAGGGACATCAACATGGATAGGGGGTTGAAAATTGGTGCCATAATGTGGCCCGGCATGACCAGCCTTAAAACCCTCTCGCACATGAGAATGTTATTGATATATATATATATATACACTCACAAATATATGTATTATTTATGGGTGTTAGATATACCGACTATAGGCAAATATGACAAATTTGTAAAGTTCAAATACAGAATCATCACTATTGGATATTAAATTTCATCCACTAAGCAAGTGACAAGTGCTTCATGACCAATTATTAGACAAACACAACAAATCCTTGTAATTGGATTTCATATATTACATTTAGATTTCCTAAAAAGTTTTGTAATAAAAACAAAAGTACTTTCTTTTATAATTTTAAATTATCAAATCACGTCTAAACATATGTTATCCCTTATATTTTTTAATTGTTATTATTCTTCTTAGTTTTAAAAATTCTAATCTCTCTCTCTCTCTCTCTATTTTTCCTCCTATGATAAAATGTTTTACAATGTTTTATGTGATTCACCAGCCAGTTAGTGCGCATGTCAGTCAACTCAAAGTCCATATCACTCGTCAAATAACATATATACACGTACCATTCAGATTTTCTTAACGCAGAAGACAAATTCTTTGAATCAGTCAACAAGAACGTAGATTCAGACGCCGTGTGGAATATAGACCGCACCCAACGATGACCCGCACCACCATTATGCACCAACACAAAGATTCTTTCTTTCTTTCTTTCTTTTTTAAATAAAAGATAATAAACATAATAACAAGTCAGATAATGACGTCATCTAGATGATGTCATTGTTGGGAGAGGATTGACAAAAGTCAGCATGCAAAATGGAACATGCGGTCATCCTGACGAGAAATAAGGTCGGCAAGTGGTACTTACTGATTTATTCGTCGGTCACCAACTACAAGAATCTGCACTTTTCTAGCCAAAACAAAGCAATAAAAAAATTAAAAAGAAAAAACAAAGGTAGCGTTTGGTATTATTTTTGAAATGTTTTCTATTTTTAAAAAAATTAAAAATGAGAATGTTTTAAAAACTGTGTTAAGATCATTTCTGAAACTGTGTTTGATTATGTTTTCTGAGTGTATATTTTGAAAAACATAAAAATGAGACTTTATTTGGTTATATTTTTTCAAAACCTATTTTATTTTCAAAAAATCCAAAAAACACAATATTTTTTGAAAATGAAAACAAAAAGTGAAAACAACTTTTTTTTATTTTCAAAAAACTCAAAAAAACAACATAGTTGAAAACGGTGTTTTCGAAATGGTTTTGAAAACGTTAAATAAACAAACGCTATTTTGAAACCGTTTTCATTTTCTGTGTTTTTGAAAATGAAAAATCGTTCTCAAGAATAAAAACAAACGCCTCCAAAAAAAACTCACAGGAATCCGCTTACAATGAAATCACTCGAGCCCCATTTTTATTTTCTTTCCTTTTTTTTTTTTTTTCCTTGTGCTGGAAATTAGCTAAAGCACCAGTTTCTAATTAGGAGAGAAAAGGAAGGTTTGTGAGGCCCGTGAGGTATTTATTTATTTATTTATATGAGTCTTGACCCTAAACTGTTATTGTACGTTTAATACATTTTTATTAATTATTATAGTATATTTTTATTACGTTTAAATAATATATTATTATAATACGTTTTATTAATTATATAATAAAATGTTAATGATACAACATTAATATTGCGTATCATAAAACTATATCGAATCACATTAAAATTATGCCATTATAATTTTTAAAATTGATGTGACGAAATTTGATAAGAATCTAACCAACAACCATGCCGTGCCGATCAGAATTTTTTGATGTCCTTAAAAAATTTAAATAAAGAAAGAAATCATCTGCCCTGCCTCTAGAAGCTGCAGTACTTAAAAAAGAGTGGCTTTAGATATATAAAAACGATCGACTCTGTTATTACCACGTCATCCAAGTTAATATAACTTTGGTCTCAGAATATGGGGGCATTAATTTATTTGTAATGCCAGTTTTTCAAACTCAATTATTACTACCTTGCTATATGATCAAATAATAATACTGTATATAAATATATGTCCTTCTATCGAGAATAAGTGATCCCCATTGCACGACGTGGCACGAAGCGCTGTCACTACCACATGTAGCTGGCAAGAAAATCATAACTTAGAACATAGAGAATACGCTATAAATATATATATATATACGTGTGTGTGTGTGTAGTCGACAGCTTTGATGTATCCTAGTAAACCACGGAATTAGTGAATTAGTTCTGTAATATATTGCCCATTTGAATGTTATTGGTTATGTTAACAACGACAAAACTGTAAACCTCTTTTCCATAAAGCATTCACATTACTCTCTCTCTGTGGACTTTCATTTTTTTTATTGCTTTCTCAGTTTTAATTTATATAAATAAAAATCTCTAATCATTGACTATGCTGAAATCTCCGAGAATGTATGTACATGATACAGAATAAAGCAATATATATGAATTATTTGACAATATTGTTGTAAAATCTCGATCCCATTTGGAAATTGGAATGTCCCAAGCGTCAAAATTTATCTCAAAAGAAAATTCATTTTTGTTTTGGTAAAACAACATTGAAAAATTTTTTTTTTCCTATAATTGTACAAATTCATTATTATTGTCAGGTGTCTGTAAGCAACGCACATACACCGGTGAAGGCAGGGGCACATAAAGTAAACGACATACCATTTGTGGTCACCGGAGGTGGAATGATGACATACCATTTGTCCAAGATGCGTAGAAGGGTAAACGACAGAGAATGGTACCTCTAAGCGCACAAATACGGGAGAAAACGACATATTATGACTTAATCATTTCGGACATAATAAAATAGGTAAATTCATGGAAAGTAAACGACAATATTACAACGAAATTAGCGAAAGAGAAAACGATATCAAAAAGGAAAGAAAGGAGTCAAATCTGATCTAAATATTTGTAGAAAACAACAATAACCCCAAACGACTAATATGTAAAAAATGAAATAAAACGAAAAATTAAAAAAAAAACCCTCAAGAAAAATCAGAGTGACAATAATCCAACTTAATGATAATGGTAGTGTATCCAAACAACGGCGACTAAATAAATTCAAGAAGGATGAAGAGAAGAAAAGGACAGTACTTATAAAAACATAAGCCTTCAGAATTCATGAATTTTGAAATTTAATAGCCGTCTAAAGAAAAATAATAAAACAATGAAAAGTACTAGATCCTCAAAAACGAGTATAGCATATGACAACGACGGGTAAATTAAGAAACGGCAATAACCTTACTTCAACTGTTAATCTTACACTAAAACAAAACTTTTAGTCCTAACACTTTTTAAAAAATTTTTTAGTCACAATATTTTGGTGTGACTAAATATCATTGTTAGTATGCAACTAGTCACAAATTTTTATGATCACTTAAAACCTTGTGACTAAAAGTGTTAGTCACTCCACAAAACAAAAACAAAAAAAAAAAAAAGGTTTTAGTCACAAAAACTTGTAAATAAATGTATATTAGTCACTAAATGACTAAAAGTGACGTATAGTTATATAAAATATGTTACGATTAAAAGTGTCCTAAGTTATGACTAAAAATTAATTAATTAATTAATTTGTAGTTACGAGTACAACCAAAAAAATGACAAGTTTTAGGGGAAAAAAAATGAACTCCCGTAAACGACAAAAACTTTAAAATAATGATAACTAGATATAAACGACTTAAAAATACCACTAAAATATGAAAACACAAATAGCATTACAAACTACAAGTAGCTCAACGGCGTAAAATTCAGAGAACAACAAAACATACGAACACGTAAACAAAAATCAGAGCGAAAAAAATCTTGCTTAACGACGATAACCTAGCCAAAGGAAAGGCTTATTTTGTGATCTGCGTGTTATAATGAAGTGGTAGATTTATGCAAGATGTCATAATCGCCTACATAGTAAGAGGAGGTGAAATAAAAATGTTTGAATTGGTAACAATTTCTAATCTAAATTAAATCCTATTTGAAAAGTTTTCTACATTGTTTTTCTCTTCAAAAATTTAAATTTATTTTTCAAACATATAATCTAAACAATTAATAGAGTTTGAATCTTTTCATCGTTAAATTAATTTAAAAAAAAAATCAAATCTCACCTTAACTATTTATCTTTACTAAAAGTTTGTGAAACAAACAAAAAGATGGTAGACGTAATACTATATATATTCTTTATGCTATTAGAAAATTCTTTAAAGATGAAATCCTTCATCAACTAGTTAAGATCGTTCACATCAAATTATTGAGAAGAAAAAAACTAGAAACAGAAGCATATTTTGATCAATTGGGACGAAAATAGTTGTGGGTTAATTAATCTTTCGAGTCTACATAATAGATATATCTTTTAGCATCATTTGACTTTTGATAGCTCAGACAATCCTACATTTAATGTGAGTAATAGCGCCAGAATCTATCCACCAAGTGTATTTGAGTATAGAAATTAAATAAACCCAAAAATAAACCAAAGTGAAAAGCGTACCTTTTTTTGCTTGGCAAGTGTGATACTTGTTACATTCTTTCTTCTTGTGTTCACCACCTTTACAGAAGAAATAGGTAAATTCCTCAGCTTGTTCTTTCTAATGTTCTTTTGTGGTGCGACACCTATAGCTTCTTTGTCCCATTTCCTTTTCTTGCTCTTTTCCTTAGAGGTATTTGCCAAATAAGTACTTTCAGTCCTTTCTTACTTTAGCCTTTCATTTTCTTACACACATTATGAAATGAGCTTATTAAGAGACCATTTATCATTTTGGTAGTTATAACTGTGTAACAACTTCAAAATTTACAATATTAATTCTCATCTTAAATAAAGAATTAAATTGTGAATTTCACCATTAATAACATTTTTAAATTGGTGACAAGAAAATATATCAAATGTGTCTTACTCTCTTTGTCTATTTTAGAATTGAGATTTTGTGAAAATGTTATATGTAAAAATATGTATTTATATAATGAAGGAATAAATAATCACAAATTTGTGAATTAAAAGTAAATTTTATACCATGCCAAGATTTATCTATTAAATTAAATTTAGCAATCCTATTATAATAAAAAAAATAATTAATTAGTTAAAAAATAAATAATTAATTAATTAAAAAAAAGAAAAAAAAATAAAGAAGACAGAGGCAGTGCTCGTGCATCCCCCCTTTCCACCCACACTGGGCAAGGCAGTGGGCTTAGCCCATTGCTATTAAAAAAAATTTATATCTTCTCAGTGGGTCAGCAGCCCAGCTAGCCCACTGAGCAAAGCAGGCAGGCAGTGATCTGCTTGCCTGCTACCAGTAAACTGGCATTGTTTTAAAAAAAAAGAAAGAAATATATATATGTATTTCTTTTAGAAACTAGGCTAAACAAGATGTGGGATTTTTGATAATTCAAAATCCACCTAAACAAGCAAAACAAGAATGAAAAGACAAGAGAAAACTAATGATTGCAATGTAAGATATGAACTACTTAAATAATTACTCACTAAAACAACTTACAAATATATGAAAAACCACCAAAACCACCTCCCAACTCACCATCTTCAGCTGAGTATGTTTTTGGAGAGATTATAATCCAAAATTTTCAATTTTTTTACCTACAACAAGGCTTGGGTATAAAATGATTTTAAGGTAAATCAAAAACCACTCTTTTCTCTTTTATAAAGAAACTACACAAATAAAGAAAAGCTTTCTCTCTTCCTCCCTTCATTATGAACGAAATTTTTAGCTAAGAGAAGCCAAAAATATTCTTCATTTCCTTCCATCCACTCCCAAGTTAATCTTTTGACAAGGAGGAAGAGCTATTCCAAGTGCTTTTTAAGGTAAAAACTTACATTTTTCCACTTTTTTTTTTAGAAAGAAAAATGATGTTTTAAAATATATTTTTAAAGTAATGTTTGGTCTCTATTCTAGCCCCCTACCTCAAAAATCCAAGAGTAGTTCAAAGCCTTCAAGAGGAGCTAAAAAGTCACTACTTTCCTAAGAGGTAAATGTGTTGCAAACTAGTGGTTTACTGAGTTCTTCACAAATTTTCTTTCACAATGAGTTCTTACAAATATGAAAAAAAAAAAAATTGGCATGGTAAAGGATTAAAATGTTGTTTTACTACCTAGTGGGATAATATATGTACTCTCCATGATTTAAAATAGCTAGAGAACATGATTTGTATATGGAATAGGATAAAAAGTATGTTTATGTGGTTTTTTTTTATGGTTATTTGAAATGCAATGAGTATTAATGCATATGAATAGGAGATTATGGCATGTTGATATGTTATGTCTTCTGTTTAATAGAAGCATGAATGATGAGGAAAATATTTTGACATACAAATATGTTAGAATAAGATTTAATGACCATAAAACCAAAAAATAACATTTTTTTGGGGATAAATATTAAGAAATTGGAAAATGGCATTTTGAGTGGGATTTTCATACTTATGTAGAAGAGTAGAATATTACCCTTGCCATAAGAAAAAAGAAAAGCTCAAGTTTAGTCAAAAAAACAAATGTCAAAAAATGACGATTTTGCCCTAAAGGGTAAAATCGTAATTTCACTAACCTAAAAACATTATTTGAATATGAAACTTTGCAGTCTTGATTAGAGACTTAAAATAGATCTTATGTTAAATTTTGGTGATAAATGGATAAGAATGACCAAAATGCTATTTTGGGGTCAAAATGTAAATATAGAAAAATTTATGGTAAAAAACATAAAGAATAAAAACTTGTGAAAAATGAGCTCTGATCCTGTGAGAAAACTTTATGAGGACATTAAGTATAAAAAACATGAACCAAAGGGTATGGGGAACTAATTAAGGCTAAATAAGGACTAAGATACAAAAATAAATAAATGATGGATCAAATTATAAAATCTGCTTAGACTATAATTAGACAGCATCTTTGTCACTCTTGAAACAGTATATTAAGCTAAATAAATATAAGAAATAATATGATTTATGTTATAGCAAAATGTACAATCTTAAAAGACATAAAGGGGGCGTTTGTTTTTGTTCTTGAGAATGATTTTCCATTTTAAAAAACACAGAAAATGAAAACGGTTTCAAAATAGCGTTTGTTTATTTAACGTTTTCAAAACCGTTTCGAAAACACCGTTTTCAATTATGTTGGTGGCGTTTGGTATTATTTTTAAAATGTTTTCTGTTTTCAAAAAAATTGAAAATGAGAATGTTTTGAAAACTGTGTTAAGATCATTTCTGAAACTGTGTTTGGTTATATTTTCTGAGTGTATATTTTGAAAAACATAAAAATGAAACTTTATTTGGTTATATTTTTTCAAACCCCATTTTATTTTCAAAAAACCCAAAAAACACAATATTTTTTGGAAATAAAAACAAAAAGTGAAAACAACTTTTTTTCGTTTTCAAAAAACCAAAAAAAAAACAACATAGTTGAAAACGGTGTTTTCGAAACGGTTTTGAAAACGTTAAATAAACAAACGCTATTTTGAAACCGTTTTCATTTTCTGTGTTTTTTAAAATGGAAAATCATTCTCAAAAACAAAAACAAATGCCTCCGTTGTTTTTTTGGGTTTTTTGAAAACGAAAAAAAGTTGTTTTCACTTTTTGTTTTCATTTCCAAAAAATATTGTGTTTTTTGGATTTTTTGAAAATGGAATGGGTTTTGAAAAAATATAACCAAACAAAGTTTCATTTTTATATTTTTCAAAACATACACTCAGAAAACATAACCAAACACAGTTTCAGAAATGATCTTAACGCAGTTTTCAAAACATTCTCATTTTCAATTTTTTTGAAAACAGAAAATATTTCAAAAACAATACCAAATGCCACCAAAGGATCCTAAATATAATACTTTAAGTTAATTGTATTTAAGAATGTGATAAGTTACAAAAACCTTTTTTTTTTTTAGCTTAAGGGCATTGTAAACATTATTCTAAGGCTCTAGGATAATTTTTTTTGAAGCCATCCAATAAGTCTAGATTAAAAAAGATATATCTAATGGTAAAATTGTAATTTTGTCAAACTAAGGAGTAAAATGACAACTTGATGGGGAGAACGTTTTAAGCTGTATGTAGAGGTTTTGTGGACCTATGAAACTGTAAGACAGATTACTAAAAGCGAAGGTCATCAGATTTAATAAGATTAAGTTTAAAAATACTTGACTCACTGAAGCAGGGGCAAAATGGTAAATTAGTACCTAAGGGCTTGGTATGAAAAACAAACCAGCCACTAAACTTGTTGGGATGCCATGTGATTGTTGACTAAAACTTTATAGAGACAACCAAGTATAATGGGCCTTAACAGGTCCAAAACGATAACAAGGACGAAAATACTCTTTAAAAAAAGTTTTAAGCCCAATTATAAATAAATGGGTCATAATAGACCCAATAAATCAAGAACTCACAAAGATGGCCCAATATGATGTCAGAAAACCATGGTTATCCATGGTCACCTAATGAATCCAAATATGAATAAATTGGAAATAAATAAAATAATGGATAAGGAATTAAATATTAATTAATTAACTCATTAATAGATTAATAATTAATTAATTTAAAATTTAAAATTAATTAATTTTTAATTAATATATAATTTATAATAATTATCTAATTAATAATTAATTGAAATTAATTATTAATTAAAAGAACATATGTCTATAATTGAAAACGATTCAAAAACCTTACTCTAATTATCGGATGTTAATTTAAAATTAGGAAACCACATTAACTTGAGAGTTGAGCCAGAAATAATTTACGCGGATATACTGTTACGTGATCTTCTATATGTATAAATCCTACCTACAGTGTGGTTATTTATATGTTATGTACGATATGAGCTTTATGTTTATTTTTAATGATATGATATGATGTCATGATGAGGTGTTTATTTATATACTTTACGAAAGCATGTTATGATGACGTATTTATTTACACGCTTTGTAAAAGTATGCCATGATAATGTGTTTGCATACATGCTTTTTGAACATGTCATTCTTATATGCTCACCATATGGTTTAATGTTTAAGAAAGTGAAACTAAGGATATGTTGTACTAATCTCCAACCGAATGGGAGGATATTCACCCTTCGGCCGAATTGGATATAATAAGAATGATCAATAAAGTTAAAATTAAGGTCGCGTGCACCTCGATACAAGTACAAGGGCCTATAAGATGTTAAATGAATAAATGGACAATTACATAACTGATCATGCATTTTCAATTATATGCATTTGTGGGATTGCACGTTTATATTTGCTGAGTTTATCTTACCTCTTTATGTCTAACACTGTAGGTAATTCAGGCATGTTATTTATGACATATTAAATATTATTATACCGGTGATACGGATATGTGATGGGCGAAAGTACGATGGGATATATCGATGTCACATGCATTTTATATTTTACACACATTATTGGGGACTTGTTTAGTGTTGTTTTGATACTAGTACAAATTTAATACTTCGGTATGACTAAGTATGACATGTTACGTTAGTATATTTTGATTACAACTAATTTTAATTATTATGGTTTTTAAAGGATCATTTCTTCCGTAAATAAGGTTTTTTTTAAAAAAATTTCTTGGACTTTTGAAGACTTAGAAATGAACAAGCAACAATTTAAATAAAATAAAAAACCAAGTAAGCAAGTTTTAAGTGACGGCCTGAGAGGTCGGATTGTCACAAACTGACCTTAAATTGATTGAATTATGCAAGAAGAGAAATTAGAACTAAATGCACAGGTAAGTCCTCAGACAGTTATAACTTTGGTGCCTTTAGTTTGTAAGAAGATGAGATATTTCCATGATGTACTACCTTATGTTCCATTTTCCTTTATATCTCGTTGAAATCAAACTTGCTAAAAGCATACTTGTTTCAGCCTTTCATTTTTTAGCAAAACGCTCTTTAATTTCCTCAAGAAACTGCTCGATAGTAATAATCTTTTCAGACATAGAGCCCCTGAAAGTTTTTGAAATTTTACGCTTCATGATCATAAGACTCATGTAATTTGAATGTTCTCACTTTTCAAAGTCCCTCTTATCATTAGAGGAATTTTTATTTGTAAGAGCAGCAGGTTGTTCAATCGTTAGCGCAAGGTCAAAATATAGCAGTTAAGAATGATCAGAACGTTCTCTTTCTAATCCTTGAAATTCATCCCATTTAGCATTAAGATCAAATTGATGTTAGCAGATACTGATAAAATAGATGCATTAACTGAACAAAGAACAAAACAAACAAAACAACACATTAATATGAGTTTCCAAATAAAAAACAATAAACTCAAATAATGGTGGGACCTATCACAAGATACCTACTACAACATTAATATTTAATTTTTGCATATAAATATTAACTTGTAAGTGATACTTTTGGTATAGTAATCAAATGCTGATAATATATTCGGTCAAACAATAAACATTTCTTTGGGCTAACTTATTGTCTATATAAAAACCTGATAATTATTACAGATTTATTACCACAGGTGTGTTTGAATTTTTAGCCAAATAATAACCTTCATTTGGACCGGTTATTATCCACATGAAATTCAAACACACAACTATCCTAACATTTCAAAGTAATTGATATACACAAGAGATATTACTTTAAAAACATTTTGCTTCAATTAATCAATTTAAAACATCAGACATAAAAAAAACAAAAAAACAAAAATTTGAATTTAAATTGCACCATTAAAAATTTTTTTTTTTTTTCAAAATCAAAATCAACAAAAGTCAATGGTCAAACTTAATCAAAGTCAGAAGCTGGTTGGGGCAGCTCAGGTGGGTCCGGGTTGGATCGGTCAGGTAAACCCAACTTGGATCCTTATCCAGTTGATGTTTCTTTTACTACTAGCCCATAACAAACAAAAATGGGCTTAAAGAGGCTCAACTTTGAGTTTATCTTTTTAATGGGCTTATATCCAAAATGTTGGGCCTAAAAAACTTTGAAAAATAAAACAATATTGGTCTGCCTTTGGTTTGATTAGGTCAATTGACCTAGTAAAATCTACTTGAATCCAACAGACGTGGGTGAAACTGAATCCCACCACCGATTCGGCCACAACCGTAAAAGCTTTTTTTTTTTTGGCTCAAAATAAGTGCAACAATGGCGGGAAAAAAAAAAAAGAAAAGAAAAGAAAACCACAACTCAAGGCCAGAAAATGGAATATTATTCAAAACCAAAAAAAGATGACAGGTTCAATTAATGAACCATTCACAAAATGGTTTTTTTTTCTAAATAAAAACCAAACGACAACAAGGAAGTCTTGATCCAAAATTTGAATCCGAATACAACAAAAACAATAATAATTATGCTCAATGATTCAACATAATTGGTACCACCACTCGTTAGAAAATTCTTTAAAAATAAAATCCTTCATTCATTAACCGAGATCGTTCATGTTAAATTATTGAAGAAAAAAGAAATAGAAGCAGAAGTATATCTTGATCCATTGGGACAGAGATAGTTGCGGGTTAATTAATCTTTTAAATCTATACAATTTCTTTTAGAAATTGAAAATCTCAGTATTCCTTCTAATAATGAGATGTTAGTGAAAAATAGGAATATAGATTGTGTAATTTAGGGACTACAACCTTAATTATAAATCTACAGTAAATTTTTAATTTAGTCTATCATAAAATCAAAAATTAAATTTTAGATTTTTACACAAAATAAAGTACAAACCTTAATTAGATGCTTAAAATTCTAATAGTTTCAACCCTTAGTTAGATCACTTTATTTGAAATGAATTTTAAAATAGCTTATAATATATGTTTGAATATATATGTAGGCCCACACTGTCAATTATCAAACATATGCTACATACTGTGATTGGGTTGACCGTATTCATAAAGTTCAATGTACATGTCCAATGATTTCAGTTACATACATTAATGTAAATTAAATTTTGACCATATCTTGCTCAATCTATAAAGACCTTTTTTTTTTTGTTGGTTTTTTTAATTTATGGAAAAATTCTATCAAGTCCTTTGACCAAGCACATATGCACACATGCAAAATGTGCACAGGGCGGTGAATGATACCCACTGGATCCTAATGTCTTCATAATCACGTAGAGCCGAACGGATTTACTTTCCGTCCAATTTTTGATAACCAATCAAATTATTCAATAATTTTATATATTCATTCTATTAATACTAGTATTTCGAATTTTTTAAATAATGTGATTTAACATGATCGTTTAGATAATACTTAGAACATCAAAATAGGAGGGTTAATTTTAAATTTGACCTTGAGTTGTTTCACTTTACTTCATACAACTTTATAATTTAAAATAGCATGCACTTCCTCCTATCCTACGCTTATAATATATTGTAATTTAATTTAGTGCTTCCGTCAAGTATTTATTACTAAAATGTAATTGAAAAGTGTAGTTTTGATTCAATTTATTGTTCAATTAGGAAAACATTTTATGTAGTGCACCTGTAAAATTGCAAAAATGCTACCTGTTTAATATAGTTTTATTAATCAGATGTGAATGCCCATTTCATGAAAAAGAAGCTGCAGCTTTCGGTTGTTGTGTGAAAACGTGCCGTTGCCGAGTTAAAATTTTACGGTGTCATTTAGCATCTTTCTTTTGTAATAATAAAAGTTAGTAATTTTTATTTGGACATAACAAGTGCACTAATGTCATCTGTAATACATTTGGGGCAGCTCTTAGCATCTTTAGAGTACTACTCTTTAAGGAATTAACTAGCTAATTTGTACAATGGCCTGGGAATTGAGTTGAATTATATTAAAATATAGTACTCATGGAAATTATGATTATTTTCAGGAATATATAAAGACAACATTAGAATGGTCAAAGGCAAAATTTTTCCTACTTTTGAGCAAAGGCATCCAGAAGGCAACTTTATCACTTCCAAAAACAAAATCATTGTACTATTTTATATTCTGGCAAATATAAAAAGACAACTTTGGAATGTTCAACGGCAACATTCTCTGTACCATTGAAACGACATCGACCAAATCGGATGAATGACGACTTAATGTTCAAAATGTTCCCAGCTATTGACAATTAGACGTTGATCATTCGACGACGTTGGCTAATGAATAAAGTAAGCCACACAATATATCTATGGCGCTTAATTAAAAGCATTTTTATTGAGAAATTATTTAATAAATTAGATATAACACGTTTTTATTCTTGTATAATTTATCAATTCAACTAAAATTTAATATTTAAAAATTTTATTTATGTTAACTTTTTATAATTATATTTTTGATGTATTATATTAATTATATAATTTAAAATATCTATAAATATTCTATTTAAAATTTTTTAATATATAAAATTTTTATTAAATGAGTGTATTATATAAATATTATAATATAATACATCCGATTTGATAAATAGTTTCTCCTTTTTACCTCGTCTTCTACAAGCAAATTTATACAAAAATATAAAAAGGTAAAAAAGCTAAAATATAATCTGTTCTAGCATCTATCAACCCCTAGTTTTCCAAAAGTAGCACTAGATCACGATTTTAAAAGAAAATTGCGCTGTGTATTTTCGGTCAAGTTTTCAATAACATACATAATTAGTCGTCATGGAAAGTCATAATTAAATAGCACATTTTATATTAAAGTTTTACTAGATCTTTCAAATGTATTACTTAATTGGAATAGACAAAAGGACGTGGTATCCACACGTCAGCTAAGAAAGGAAAATGCTGTACAATCCATTTTATTCAAAACCTCTTATCATTTGTTTGATTTTTATGTGTGTGGTACGAAATTTAAAAAATATATATACCATAGCTAATTTTAATAGTGTTAAAGTAATCAATTTTAATCTTATATATTAATTGATAGGTGTAATTTTTCATTATTATTTGACTTGACAATATTTAAAACATATATCAATAAAAATATAATAACTCAAATACTACATTAGTTAGTAAAAAAAAAATTAAGATAAAATTGACATTCTTAATAATATCAAAAAAATATTTCACAAGTAGGTGTGAGTTAAAACATTTCAGGAGATATAAATAAAAATGCTTCATAAGATTTTAAAATATGACGTTGAAGTGGTTGTTAGAACGTAAGAGATTTGTGAAATTTGACCCTGCACGCTATCTAATAACAATGAGTTTCATTAAGAATCTTCCTTTATTTCTTTTCCATCGGCCATTAAGATCAGAGTAAATTGGAACTCTGATCTTCATGTCGGCACTTTTCACCATGTATCGGAATTGGACATCTGGAAATTATCTCAAAAGAACATATTAAATAAATAAATAAATATATATATATATAATCTTATCTTCTTTGTCCTAGACCTAGCTATTTGATATCTCAACACAGATTGGAGCTGAGTATTATGGTTTTTACTAGCGAAACCACAAAAAAAAAAAAAAAGGGTCTCTTTCAAAATAACAAACCAAATTTAAAATTGACTATGTTAGCGTCTGTTTGGGAAAATGTTTACAGTGAAACCTTTCATTTTGGGATAAAGTGAATGAGAAAACAAAAGGAGATTTAACAGGGTCTAGCTTTTTATTCAGCCTGTGCCGGATACCAATTTAGACCGTTTTGTACATTGAAATCTTTCCTGCAAAACCGATAACACCAAGTTGGACCGATTTGAGCCATGAAATCTTTCATGCAACACCGACAAGAAACTGAAGATAACTAAATAAGTAAAAAAAATAATAATAACGAATTAAGAAACAAGTTGATATATATGTGTGCGTCTATATTTATATATATATACATTGAAATGGGATTATGAGTATCTATTTAATAAATTTGAAAACTTAAAATGATGCGCAAACAAAATGTAACAAGATTGATATGTTCATTTTTCTGCAATATCATGAGCCAACAAAATATAAATAAAGCTCACAAACAAACTAGAAGTTGATGGCTAACTACATAATTAATTAATTTTAAATCAATTTGTGTCTTTGATGATAGTTGTTCTTTCTTGTCACTTATCTAAAAGAAATTAATAACACACTTTTGTCTGTGTGTGCCCGTGCGTGTCACTAGAAGAAATAAATTATACTACTACACTTTTGTCGATTTATTAATTAATATGATTAATTGCGCCTATGTCCCCTAATTTTTTATTAAATTGTAATTTAGTCCTTAAATTTTTTTATGACTAAAAGATTTTTAAACTCTTTAAAAATATACAATATGATTCTTTTATTAAAAAAAAGTTGAAAATTAGATGGAATAAATTATATATGATACTTGAATCTTGTAAAAATTTTTCTCTTAAATACCATTTAATAGTAAATCATATGTAATAAATGTGATTTTTTTGGGGTTAAAATTTTAACTTTTTTTTTAAAGGATCATCAAATTGTACCTTTGTAAAGCTTAATGATCTTTTAACCAAAAAAAAAATATTGGGGATTAAGTTATAATTTCATAAAAAGGTTGGAGACTAAAACAATATATAATACTATAAAGTCGCTTGACCTTTTTTTCTTTTTTTTTTTTTGTCCCTTTATAAGCCTCTCACCTGTAATGTAATTTACCTAACGAAAATGCATGCACGTGAAACTAGCCGTAGACTAAGCTTAAACTGTCATCATAACTTCGACCAAATGCATGCACATACGCATTTTTAGTTTAACAATCTTATTTCCACGATGGTAGTCATACGTATACATACATACATATATATATATCCTACAGTTCTGATCATGGCCCACTCGGGTTGGTGGGAACGAAATAATACAGATGATTACGTCCTTTGACGCCACTTCCTATTTGGAAGCACCTATAAAAATTAAGTAATTTTAATATCCTCATTATATATCCGTATATCATATATATCCAGTACACTGTCAGTTATAAAAGTGATTAGAAGTACTCATCGTTTTAAGTGATCTAGAGATTAATTAAACCATATTTCATAATTAAAATCCAGTATATATAGGAGGATGGCTCCAAATATTCTTGGGCGGCATTTCTTGTAATTATACTATATATGATGAGAATGTAGAACTTAAAAAAAAAAAAAGAAAAAAAGGTCAAGTGAGGATATAAGTACACAGCACGTTAGACCAAGCAGCTTAGAGAATTTACGTACGTTTGAATTTTACAATTAGCTAGGCACTTCGTAAATTCCTAACACAGGTTAATGTTAAACCAAGTACCTTTTAATTTCCAAAGCCAACTCTAGATACATATAGATATATATAAATATACGTATATTTTTTCTTTTATATAGAAAGATAGATATAATTCTTGAACAGCGTACAACAACCAAGCTAGCTAGGGAATTAGCTGATCAGAAAGAGTACTTTAGCTGTGACAAATCCTCCGCACGCATATATTTACTAAGGGAAGCAACCTAACATATATATTGTGGATTTTTGTTTATATAAATAAAAGAAGAGACAACTATAACATAAGGAAAAGATAGTAATAAAAAGGTACATATCATTATTTAGAAACGATTTTAAAAGATACTGATCAACTGGATAATCATATGGGTAACATGGCATATACATTATATCATGTAGGGGGTTCCATGACCAAAAACGACACCAAATACCACAAGTGCTTTCCTCACTTCAACCCTGTAATACTGCCTAGCTCCGATAGTTTCTTGGCCGTCATGATGCTCCTTGAAAAACTTGATTTCATCCCCAATCCTTAGTCCTTTACTCACGACAAACCTATGCCAATCCCCCGAAAGAACAGGTTTCCGGTACCCCTTCTTCCGAATGGCGCAACGAAACCTCCACAAGGACCCGTCTCCGTCTCTAACTTGCAAACCAAAAGT
Source organism: Antiaris toxicaria (assembly GCA_035233585.1). Taxonomy (NCBI): domain Eukaryota; kingdom Viridiplantae; phylum Streptophyta; class Magnoliopsida; order Rosales; family Moraceae; genus Antiaris; species Antiaris toxicaria. The sequence goes on along the minus strand of CP141153.1, from coordinate 928,470 downwards.
GTGTCTTCCTTCAGAACGTGGGAATTTGTTGAGGCATTTGGATGGGAATAATAACCTTGCATGAACATCTGTCCAGCTTAAAGACTTTGTGAACACCAACTCCATTCCCATAACTCTGTATAAAACTATAAATATATATGCCTATAGATTGATGAATATGAGTACTGAAGGTGTGTGCAAATGCCCTAGTACGTGCCCATATTTATATACAGGGAATCATTAATCTTAATTATATTCAATTATAGTATGCCTCATTTCTTTTTTGTAAATTTGTTAAACGATCTGTCCTTTTACGTTTGAAGCTTGACATGAAATGCAAGTGCGAACTCACGTGGGTTTGAAAAGAAGGCATATTTACAAGGCACGCCGTCCCTACATACCCCATTAGTGTGGATGCAATTGTTTTAACATATGATTAAGATAATCATATTATCCTGTCTAATTTTAATATTTCAAATGATATCTAATTAATTAGATCATATTACTTTATTTAATAAAAATAAATATTAAATATATAAAACAATCAATTATAAAGTATTTAAAATTTTTAAATACTGATATATAATATTAGTTAAACATCGTTTAAGATCTAAAAAATTGAAAATCTAAATTCATATGTGTTGATGGGTACTACATATCGCATTTCTTCTGGCCGCCTTCCGCACTTGCACAGAAATTAATTTTGCATGTTGAATATTTGCAGGCATAAAAATATATTTGTTCGCTTGAGAAAGTTCCAAATAACGCGGACCCCATCTTTCATGTCATCGTTGAGTATACCGACATTGTTTAAATGGTCAAACCATTTTTTCCCCCTATGTAGTCCTCCTTATAGTCACCAATATGCCAGTTACCTCTTTCCTTTAAAACGAAGATTAATCTAAAACACTGAAAAACATGATCAACTGATCAAGTAAAACTTCTAACCGTTTAATAGCATTTTGAAAATGATTTTGTTTTCAATATAAAAATAGAATGAAATTTTTTTAAAAATGATGATGAGATTATTTTTAAAATTGTGTTTGATTGTATTTTTTGAAAGACTAGTTTGGCTATAAAATGAAATGAATTGTGTTTGGGTTTATTTCAAAAAGATCGTTCTAAGTTATAAACCCTAAAAAATGAAAACAAAAAATAGAAAACAATTTTGAGCCATCTTCTCTTTGCTTGATAAAATTCATGTTTTGTTTTCTTTTCCATTTCCAAATTATTTACTAAACAAACGTGGTTTAGAAAATGTCTTCATTTTCATACCTTGAAAGATGTGCAGTTTCATTTTCAAAACAACCCGAAAACAATACCAGATGCCCCCATATACGGTTACTAGAAGTCTAAAACCCACCTTGTACAACATAAAAACTTGAATTAAGAAGTACTGTTGTTTTAATTTAAACAATACATATAGAACCAATATATCTGACAAATACAAAATTGAAGTAATCAGACACGATCCAACACAGTATCACCGAAATATCATCTTATAGTAGCTCAGGAAATGATTATACTATAGCCACAAATCTCTTTTTTATTTTTTATTTTTGGGTAAATAGTATAGCCGCAAATCATTGAATAATATAGGAGATTACCCACTAAATTTGATGCTTTAATTGTCTGTAACGCTCAATAAACAACTTAGTGGAGTACTACTATTAATTAAGTCGCATTGGACCTAATATTTTGATCGAGGGTGTCATTCCTGATTGAATACAGACCTTGGGACGAAATTCGTGCGTGCATGTTACTACAGATATCTTACAGCTCTGACATGCAAGAAAACAATATATATATATATATATATATTCGGACTAGTAACTACTCACTTCCACCATAGTGGAACCATAATAATTAATATATGAAATATCACTGTTGAGTATACTATCATTACTTTTTTTTTCTTTTTTCTTTTGGCAAAATTTATGATAAAATGTGGCCCGCCTTTGACCGTCCCTTGTTTGCCCCTCACGAATGGGATTGTTTTTTTAAATAATATTCTTTATGAGTTGAGCTATTTGGCTCTGGTATTTCTCATCTCAGCATTGGCTCCGCACCACACGGCAACTTCGTTTTGGTTGAAAGAAAATAGCTGTTGCAGTGATACCCAATGTTCTATTAAGCTATCAAGTCCTTTAGATTTTTTTTTTTTCATATTTTATTCAGAAACTTGCATTAATGAACCATCATTGCTAGTGCATACAAAGTCAAGTCGTTATTTGTTTGTTTGTTTTTTTCTTTATTTTTAGGGTTTTTCTTTTTCTTTTTAATAAAAATTTTCACTTAAATATTAATAATGAACATAATCTTCACTATTGAATATTATACTTTATGCATAATAAAGTAGATAATTCATAAGGACTTTGTAAATTGCCTGGATATATTATTAGACCAACGCAATCTAATTGTTCATTGTAGCCACCAATTGATTCCATCTAGTACTACTTTAATTAGAGTTATTTTTCTTGGTATACCAATTATTATCAAGGAATATAATATCACTTACGTCAAATTAATCCCTACAAGTTGTTCACATTATATATTTATGTATACATAGGGTGACAATAGAACAAATTGTCAACAAGTCAAAATCAAATTACTAATTAATTAGTGTAGTTCTGATATATTAAGTCGAACTAAAGCTTCAACCAATAATCCCAACGCTAATTTGGCCATGAACATTAATAGCAAATATCATTCCCTAGCTGGTGTGCAACACTCGACGGTCGACTTAAAAGGCTTTAATATCTAGGCATTAAAAGGCAGAATAGGATATTTTATAGATTTTTTTTTTAAATTATTGTGTATGATTAGCAAGTCATTACGTAAGCATAGTGATTTCATCTCGAACGAGGATCAAAATAATGGATTCTGCGAACGAGCGCTGCCATGCTCGTCGGCATACAAAAGTTTATTTGTTTGTTTTATTTATTTATTAATTTTTTACGAGTAAATGTAACGTACGACGATGTTGTTGCCAAATTATATACGTCGAAAGGCCGAGCACGATTTTCCATGGAAGAATAGAAGGTTCCAGACCTGTGTCGGTAATTTCATTAATTTTCATACCAACCTTACATATACATATATATATATATATAAAATCAAGTCATACTCATGATTCTCAGTCTCATTTTTTCCATATTAATGTGAAAATCATACGACTTTATAAAACACTTATAATTGATTATCATAGCCTTTTTTTAATTCTATGCATAAATAAAATGTAAACTAAAAGTAAAAACTTCCTATTGCGCAACTCTTCAAAATAATGCCCTAATTATTTCAAAAAGAGAATCCTAACTATTGGATATTAGATTTTATCCACCGAAGCAGATGACAAGGGCTTCAATGTTGGATAAACACAACACATCCTTTTTTGTCATTCTGCTAATACATTAAATCTAGTATTTCATAAGTCATATCTATATGATTTTCCTGAAAAATTCAGTAATATATGCAAAAATTCTCCGCTTTATAATTTTGAATCCAAACAGCGGCAGGGGGAGATCTCAGGGGCATATGCTTGATGCTTGCCTTGAATTTTTGAAAATTTTTTTTTATTCCTCTTAAGTTTTGGAAACTACAATCTCTCTCGATAGTTTTCTTCCGTTGTAAAATGTTTTACAATTTTATCCATGTTTGTTATCCATGAAATTTCTTTAATTGATACATTTTCGAACGTTTTTTAAAATATTTTCTATGCCCTACTAACGAATTTTTTCTTTTTTTTTTTGGAAGAACAAAAATATCAACTTCTATGTCACTAGAAGCCGAATTATTCTGAAGGCTTTAGATAAAACAAAAACAACGCATGTAACATGTTGCACGTTTCCAAAATTAACATAACTTGGCCTCAAAAAGTCCAGCATACTTATATTTCAAAAAGTTGTACCCATTTTTCAAACTTAATTATTACTGCCTTTTGCTTTCCCTATATGTATGGCCAAATATATAGCTATTCCATGACCAACTATATTTTATATAATGGCCATTCTATCACCAAGTACTGAACTGTCATGAAGCGCAGTCACTACACATGTAGTAGTTGTGCATTTTAGAACCATAGAGATTATGCCACTCCAATAGTTGACGAGGTTTTCCTTCCTTGTCCCACTTGGAGAAGACTAGTCAACAAAACATCTCATGGTAGACCACGGAACTATATTTAATTTCTAGAAGATTAGAAAGCAATGCAGATAAATAGTTAGTGATTTAAGTCACATGTATATAGGACTCCCACTAGAATATAAAAATATTGCCGGTTTTTATCTATGACAAAAATGTACACCTGCTTTCAGTCACACATTCACACAGCAATATGTCTGTTATTTTGGGCTGTCACTAAACATTGCATTTTAAAATTTTTGTTTTTATCCTTACTTTTTTTAAAAATTCATTTGATTTCAATTGTGCTTGGACCTTATAAGAAAATTAAAATATAATATATTGCTAAATAGTAGTTTAAAAAATTATATGTTTCCATGCAATTAAAAATTATGTCCTTTTTTTTTTTTTCCATGAATAGTCTTTCTATTAGAAACATGTTCTGACTTTGTCGTATAGACATGATTATGCAATATTTTTTTAAGCTATAATCATGTAATTCATTAATATTTTCTGGTATATATCTGTAAGCAACAGAGGGCAACATAAATTAGTATAGGTCACTGGGAGATGGTCAATACTGGTGGCCGGAGGTGGAGTGGAAATCATTCACAGGTATAATTTTTATGGAACTTGTAAATTTCTGGTGAAAAGGTTTGATTATCTGGGCCATTTCATTTCGTTGCATAGCCCATACAATCAAGGGGCTAATGTTGATGTCTGAAATTTGATTGGGCTTGAGTCCAACTTACATCTCATAATGTGGGTCAAAAGTAGCACGTGGACCCAAGTCACGCTTTAAAATCTTTGAGTGAGCCTTGGTTTAGAAGGCCAAGGAATATAAATTGGCCTAATTATTTAGTTCAATTAGACACTTGGCCAACTTAGGAGCTTTGAGCTTAAGAGGAATTAGAATAACATGAGTTATGGAGAACCTTAAAATTACTCAAAATACCTAACCTAATTCCTTTTAGTACAAACAAAGTCTAAATAAGCCCACTAAACTTGAAAGAAGCCCAAAGAATATTTCTAGAATATTTCTAGTTGCCTTGCTTTAAACTATCATTTATTCATCCTTTAAAAAAGTCTTCCCCTGATGAAATCTTTCTTTACCTCTAAAGCACCAAAAAACGTCCTCACAAGGTAGTATAATAGACACCAATTGCCTTCCCTAGATGTATGTAACCTAGAAATCCCACTTTGACTGAATTAAAACCACATGAGAGTGAATTTCTTTCATTTTTGGAGCTTACCATATCTAGAGCACCTTAAGAAACTATGGCTAGAGACCCTTCAACAAAAAGCTTGAATGGGAAGACTTCCCAACCAAACTAAAAGCTATTAGTACCACACTATTTTACAGTCCAAGATCATCACATCATTCAGCCTCTAACCCTCTCATCATACCAATAGCCATCCCTTCATTTCCATTCACTATTAATGGCCAAGAAAGGAATCCCTTTCTAACTTAATGGCTCTACCAGTAAAGGGAAACCTGAAGCATGAAGATAACAAAAGCCATCCCAACCCACTACTGGTCAAAAAAATGGCTAGGAGAGGAGACCTTCTCTAACACGCCATAGATTTTGGTGATAATGTCGATGGCAGAAGACCTCTGGAATAACTATCACCAAGCGTGTTATCACTTCAATACCTCTAAGCACACTCTAGAACGTATCACCATCAACCCTCTAAATGCTATTAGAGATCATACGTCTCACATTACATTCACCATTTACGACCAAGGAAGGAGACCCTCTCTAACTCAGATCATTACGTTAATGAAGGAATAGCTAAAGTATAGAGCCACCTTTAGAAACTTTACATTTCATACCTCACCTATAACTCATAACAAAGAATTCAGATCCAAATCTTTATACTAGTAATAAAACCTTTAACATACCAAAACCAACATCTTTTCACAAACCACTCATGTTCCTCTTCCACACTATATGCTTATCTCAAGATCCTTTTTCATGAGAAGTCTTCATCAACATCAGATTGTAGTGGCTGTTGCCCTTAGAATCGTCTTCTTCAGGATCATTTGGGTTTAGCTCCTCGAAGCCGAGGCTAACATTGTGGCTTGCAGGATAGAGTACTCCGGATACACCCATGGGTCACTTGGGTGCTAAGCCTGCCAATGTAGCCCACAGCAACTCTAGTGGCATATTCCATCAATGCCAACTAGATGCCAGATGGACCGATCAATAGAGGCTGCAGACACCGAACTCCCACATCAACACGGCCACCGTGAAAGAGCCTCAACAATGGATAAAGATATAAATCACAAATAGCATAAAAAGATATATAGTTCAGAAAAACACGTCAGCAAAAATTAGAGCAACAATAACTTAGTTAAGGATAATAACCTAAGGGAGAGTCTTCTTTATTTTGATCAGCATATTATAATGAGTAGTAAAATATATATAATAATACACACACATGCACATGTATATAGACATATATATTTGAATTGTTAACAATCCCTAACCTAAATCAAATCCTACTGTAAATATTTTTTATTACGTAAAAGGTTGTGACACTTACATTAATAGACTATATTTCTTATCATGGTTTTCTAGCCTTACACAGTGTCTTCTAGGTACAGTTAAAATGTATATGTCCATTAAATTCAGTTACTTACATTGTCAATTGAATTTTGACCACTTACCTTGTTTGTTTTATCAAGACCCTTGACCAAATGCAAACACTAGGTGGCAATTCATGTTGGTAGGTCATGTTTGATTAGTCTGTTGATACGATAACCCTTGATACGAATACAATCTATTTAATAATCATGTCAAAAAACAAAACCTAAACACAATTTTTTAATAAAAGAGTTGACACAACACAATACGTTTATGATCCATTTATCAAACGGATCATAAACGTATAAACGGATCATAAACATGTCATGTTAATATACTAAACTCACTTACTAAAATGGTCATAAAAGGGTTATTCAATCTGTTATTAACTCATTTAACTAACCTATTATCAATTTTAACAATTATAAAACTCATTAAATACCTAAATAATAATCAAGTTATAACAATCAAGTTAACTCAATTACAATCAAGTTACATCTAAATTCAGTTCACAAAAGATAAACACAAAACTAAATTAAAGTCTACAACCAAATTAAGTTTATAACACAAGTCACAACTAAGTTAAAACAATCAAATAAATCTAAATTCAAGTCATACCATACATATAATGAAAAGACTAAAGAAACAAAAGTAAAATTTAGTTTTTCTTTTTTGTGTTAAAAAATTTTAAAAAATATTTAATAAAAGATATATTTTATATTTAAATTTGGAATTTGAAAACTCAAAATTAACAATAGAAAAATATTGTATAATGTATATATAACAACATAAATATATTAGAGATTATAAACGAGTAATTTATGAGTAATGTTCGTGTCAACTCATATATGACTCATATATTAAACAAGTAATTTCGTGGCAATTACGGATTGACGACTACATGCAGGTTTGACATTTTATTTAATCATGTTTGACTGATTCAATCCCTTTTTGATCTAAACCCATTTAAGAAAAACTCAAACACTCTAATTTCGTAAAGATTTTGTATCGTATTCGTGTCGTAAGTGAAATTATCAATCCTACAAACACATATATGCCCCAAATCCGTACAGTACAGACAAATGATAGGTCCACTACTGGATACTTGCAAATAGTTATATATAATGTTATATAGCACCTATACGGTTGTCCACAATATCATGTATAACCTAACATGTTTTTGACCCAAAGGAATCACGCATATAATAGTATATCACACATTATCATGTATAAACCAACATCTATTTGATCCGTAGATTGACAACATGTCGTCGTTCGATGGGTGGCAGCTTGTTCAAGCACTTGAATCCAAGTTTTCTTAATACCTAATTAATGAAAGATAACCAACACAAACATAACCTAACGACAATAATATATTTGACTCTAGAACATATCACCATCTACCCTCTAAACACTATTAGAGATCATATGCCTCACATTACATTCACCATTTACGACCAAGGGAGGAGACCCTCTCTAACTCAGATCATTACATTAACGAAGGAATAGCTAAAGTATAGAGTCACCTTTAGAAACTTTACATTTCATTCCTCACCTATAACTCATAATAAAGAATTCAGATCCAAATCTTTATACTAGCAATAAAACCTTTAACATACCAAAACCAACATCTTTTCATAAACCGCTATGTTCCTCTCCTACACTATATGCTTATCTCAAGATCCCTTTTCATGAGAAGTCTTCATCAACATCAGATTGTAGTGGCTGTTGCCCTTAGAATCGTCTTCTTCAGGATCATTTGGGTTTAGCTCCTCGAAGCCGAGGCTAACATTGTGGCTTGCAAGATAGAGTACTTCGGATACACCCATGGGTCGCTTGGGTGCTAAGCCTCCCAATGTAGCCCACAACACCTCTGGCAGCATATTCCATCGACCCCAACTAGATGCCAGATGGACAATCAATAGAGGCTATAGACACCTAACTCCTACATCAACATGGTCACTGTGAAAGAGCTTCAACAATAGATAAAGATATAAATCACAAATAGTATAAGAAGATATATAGTTTAGAAAAACATGTCAGCAAAAATCAAAGCAACAATAACTTAGTTAAGGATAATAACCTAAGGGAAAGTCTTCTTTATTTTGATTAGCATATTATAATGAATACTAAAATATATATAATAATATACACACAAGCACATGTATATAGACATATATATATTTAAATTGGCGACAATCCCTGACCTAAATCAAATCCTACTGTAAATATTTTTCATTGCATAAAAGGTTATGACACTTACATTAATAGACTATATTTCTTATCATGGTTTTCTAGCCTTACACAGTGTCTTCTAGGTATAGTTAAAATACACATGTCCATTAAATTCAGTTACTTAAATTGTCAATTGAACTTTTACCACTTACCTTGTTTATTTTATCAAGACCTTTAACCAAATGCAAACACTAGGTGGCAATTCGTGTTGGTGGGTCGTGTTTGTATTGTGTTTGATTAGTTTTTTGACACGATAATCTTTGATATGAACATGACCTATTTAATAATTATGTTTAAAAAAAAACCTAAATATGACCTTTTAATAAAAGGGTTGACACAACACGACATGTTTATAACCCGTTTATCCAACGGGTTATAAACGTATAAACGAGTCATAAACATATCGTATCAATCTACTAAACCCACTTATTAAAAGGGTCATAAAAGGGTTATTCAATCTATTATTGACTCATTTAACTAACTGATTATCAATTTTAACAATTATAAAACTTATTAAATACCTAAATAACAATTAAATTATAACAATCAAGTTACACCTAAATTCAGTTCATAAAAGATAAACACAAAACCAAATTAAAGTCTACAACCAAATTAAGTTCACAACACAAGTCACAACTAAGGTAAAACAAGCAAATAAATTTAAATTCAAGTCATACCATACATATAATTAAAATACTAAAGAAACAAAAACAAAACTTAGTTTTTCTTTTTGTGTTAAAAAATTTTAAAATACATATAATAAAAGATATATTTTATATTTAAATATTGAATTTGAAAACTCAAAATTAAAAATAATAAAACATTATATAATGTATATATAACAATATAAATATATTAGAGATTATAAATGGGTAATTTATGGATCGTGTTCATGTCAACTCATATATGACTCATATATTAAACAAGTTATTTCGTGACAATTACGGGTTGACAAGTCTGTACCGGTTCGACCTTTTATTTAATTGTATTTGACGAATTCAATCCTTTTTTAATCCAAAATCATTTAAGAAAAACTCAAACACTCTAATTTCGTGAAGATTTCATATCGTATTATCGTGTCATGACCGAAATTATTAATCCTACAAACACATATATGCCCCAAATCCATACAGTACAGACAAATGATAGGTCCACTACTGGATCCTTGCAAATAGTTAGCACCTATACGGTTGTCCACAATATCATATATAACCCGACATGTTTTTGACCCAAAGGAATCACGCATATAATAGCATATCACACATTATCATGTATAAACCAACATCTATTTGATCCGTAGATCGACGACAACATGTCGTCGTTCGATGGGTGGTAGCTTGTTGAAGCACTTGAATCCAAGTTTTCTTAATACCTAATTAATGAAAGATGAATAACACAGACACAACCTAATGATTCTATTTAAAAATATAGAATTAAAATTCTCAATTAAAATTAAAAAAAAAAACATAATAATAATAATAATAAAGGATAAAATTCATCCATTAATTGTCTTTCCCTTTTCTTTTTCTGTGGCAGTTCTACCTTTTTCTAATTAGTAGGGGCATTTAAGTCTCGTTGAGATTTTAATTTTTGTTTTCTGAAGTAAGTTTTTTTTTTTAATTACTGTATATAAAAAATAATAAAACCGTGTCCCTCCTTAGTCCTTAATAAATATTTATAATTACGTACTCCTGTCTAATTTTACTAAAAAGTATAACTATACCCAGTTTAATTATGCCCCTGTTTATCTCCTTTAACCTATAATCACTGACCCCAGTGTGCCAAAACAAACTTTTGACTCTGCAATTGCAAAGTCATAGGATTTTTTGGCGGCTTTTATGAAGACAAAATTAACACATGAAGTTTCTAGTCACGACTAATTAAGAAGACATTATAATTTCCTGAATTAAGAAAGTCTTTGGGAGTTTATTTAGAAGGGCATGACAAATGTTAATGATGTTAAAGCAAATTAAGCCAATATTCTTTATTAAAGTGGTTTAATTTCACTGAGGAAAAACCATAATATTTAATTATGGACGTAATGTAGTCGGTGATTTTGCTCTAGGATCTCGTGTATAGGTTAAAAATGGTAGCATTGGAGGACTTTTTGGTACGTTGGGAACATTTTTTTTTTTTTGGTATCTTGACCGTATTTCGTTTTATCTTATTCCTGTCCATATCTTCGTTAAGATGATACCTTTACTAGTTACTTGTTAGAGATAACAAGAATGAGTAATTATAATAAGTAATTTTAATTATTTGCTTTTTTTTTTCTGGAAATTATAATTATTTGCTTGATTCGGCTGATATTTGGAAAGCAAATTAAATGGCTTTAGGCAATTAAAGTGAAAGGAAAAGGGTGAAAAAGTGAGAAGACAAAGATCACTTTCCTGATTTCCCAATATTAATGTAGATAATTCTTCCGTCAACTTTCGAAAAACGAAAAATATAAAAAAAAAAAAAAAAAAAAAAAACACAATATGCACCAATAATCAAAAAGAAGAAGGAAACGATAAACTTTTGGTAGCTAGTGCTCTTCTAGAAATCCTAAAGGGGCTTTCCTTTTTTTCCCGTTTATGATTCATGTAAAGAGGCTCTTAATTATATGTATTTCTTATGACTTCACTTTTTTTTTTTAATATCAAATGATATTAGAATGAAACAGATTTTAAAAACATATGCATGCAATTAATGTAACTTTTTAATAAAAATAAGTAGTTTAGAGACAAATATATCTGCATTACTTTTTAATAAAAATATATCTGCATTACTTTTTTATATGTCCCAATCAAAAGTCGGATTGGTCAATATCATCAAATCGCCCACCTTTGCTAACGCTGGCCGTTTGGGACAACGATTTTTAAGCATTTGCTCCTGGCTATCCTTTTATTGATCAGCCTGACTATCAGTGTGAATGGAGTATTCAACCACTTATCATTATTATTATTATTATAAATATTATGCTAAGCTCTATTATTTCGGAAGTTCAAGACCAATGGATATAGGTTCCTTGAAGATAAATAAAATCTACGGATAAAGTGGGTCCTCAGCAAACTGTCCCAGGTAACCTTTAATTAAGAGTTTATTTACACCAACAAATTTGCACTTAGCTGTTTTTAGCATAATTTTGTATACAAAACGTACTAATCGCTAGCTATATATTGTAAGATAAGGTGATTAAAAAACAGATAAAGCCTTAAATTTTTAACAATTTTTAGTCTAAATAAACCCACCTTAATTTCACTATTAAACTATCCGAAACTTCAATGGGTATTTAGTATTATCAACCCCAAATTTATTATCTTGTTATCCTTTAACAACTTATTTAAACTGCTAATTTTGACAATTTGTTATGTGAATTTTTCTAAATTGTTACAATACCTCATGTGGCTTGGCTTCCTATAATAAAGTTCACATATGTGTAAAGATGAAAAATCTCATTTTCAATAAAAAATTCTCAAGTCTAATACAAATCTTCTAAATTCAAATCTTTAATGTAAAATTAACAAAAGAAAATATATTATAATGATTTAGAAAATTTAGGAACAAATAATTAAAATAAAAAATTTAGAGGGTATGTTATCAAATGATAATAAATTTAAAGGGCAACAGTGTTATATTTTCAAATTTCACTATAAAAATTTAGTGAATGCCAAATTATTATAAATCAAGAAGTTCGAATTTGAGATTAATCATCAACATGATTTCTAGAAAAAGATATATATACACACATTCATACGGACAACATGATACAACAAATTATAAATTAACATATACACCACTTGCAAGTTGTGACGATGATATCATGTGCATAGTTCAGACATGCCATTGACCCCAGAAAAAGGTACAAGATATAGAATTATCTACCCTTAAAGTTTTATATATATGACGAAATTTATTAAAAGAAAAAAGGATTTTACAATAAGGTCTAAAATGAAACAACCAAAAGAAAACTTAACAAAATAAGAAAATGAAAAGAAAAAAATAAAGCCTAAGCAAGAAACATTAAGATTTTCTCACATTATATATATATAATATTAAAACATTACCAGTACTCATAGCAAACACCAAACACTCATAATAAGTAGAGATATACTACTGATTTGTTCTATAGAATAATCCCTATGCCCCCTTCTAGAGACCCAATTAAACTATAAGATAATAGGGGGTGCATGTCCAATAGAAACCCCAAAAAGCCTCACTACTTTCCTCACCTCAACCCTGTAGTGCAATACTGCTCCAGTTGCTTGGTCAATCTCTTCAAACAACTTGACTTTATCACCGATGCTCAGCCCCTTGCTCACAACAAATCTATGCCAATCCCCCGAAAGAACAGGTTTTGGGTGGCCTGTCTTCCGAATATAGCAACGAATCCTCCAAAAGAAACCCCTTATGTCTCTGACTTGAAGATCAACGACATGTCGTTCTTGAAAGCCCGACAACTTCTTTAGACACTTGGATGGGAATGAGAGTCTTTCTTTAACATCATTCTTCGTTAAGGACTTTTGAAAGATAAGCCGATCCATTTGGAGGCCAATTTTTACTTTCCAAGTTTTCTTAACACCTTAAATGGGGGGACGCATTTCATTGCTTTACATATGTGTGTGTATATACATATATAGTTTGGCCCAGTGATCGTGGGTTAAAACTTTGCCCACTTGGAATGGGTTTCTTTAAAAGTAAAGTACTCTTGACACTGATAGCTTCACATGGAAAGGAGTTTGAAAATTGGTGCCAAAATGCGGCTCGCTTTTGACCATCCCTTGTTAACCCCTCACGAATGGGATTGTTTTTTAAATTATATTCTTTACGAGAAGTGCTATTTGGCTCTGGTATTTCTCATCTCAGCATTGGCTCCGCACCACATGGCAACTTTGTTTTGGTTGAAAGAAAATAGCTGTCGCAGTGATACCCAATGTTCTATTAAGCTATCAAGTCCTCCAGCATTTTTTTTTTCATATTTTATTCAGAAACTCGTATTCAACCCTCATCTCTAGTGCATACAAAGTTAGGCCATTATTTGTTTTTTTTTTTCCTTTATTTTTAAGGGTTTTTCTTTTTCTTTTTAATTAAAATTTTCACTTAAATATTAGTAATGAACATAATATTCACTATTGAATATTATACTTTATGCATAATAAAGTGGATAATTCGTGAGGACTTTATAAAGGAGATTGCCTAGAAATATTATTGGACCAACACAATGTAATTGTTCAGTACAGCCACCAATTAATTCCATCTAATACAACTTTAATTAGAGTTATTTTTCTTGGTATACCAATTATTTTTAAGGAATATAATATCATTTACGTCAAATTAATCCATACAAGTTACGCACATTATATATTTCTGTACACATAGGGTGACAATAGAACAAACTGTCAACAAGTCACAATCAAATTACTAATTAATTAGTGTAGCTTCATGTTTGTTTTATTTATTTATTAATTTTCTATGAGTACAATGTAATGTCGGCGACGTTGTTGCCAAGTTATATACGTCGAAAGGCCGAGCACGATTTTCCATGGAAGAACAGAAGGTTCCAGACCCGTGTGGGTAATTTCATTAATTCTCATACCACCTTACACACACAACATTCCTTTTTTATATATATATATATATATACAAGTCATATCCATGATTTCAGTCTTATTTTCTCCGTATTAATGTGACAATCATGCGACTTAATAAGACACTTATAATTGATTATCATAGCCTTTTTTTAATTCTATGTATAAATAAAATGTAAACTAAAAATAAAAACTTCCAATGTCACAACTCTTCAAAATAATGCCCTTATTATTTTTACGTAACATTATTAGAAACAAAGAAAGAAAGAAAGAAAGAAAGAAATCATCTGCATGACCTGCCTCTAGAAGCTACAGGATTCAAGAGTCGCTTTAGATAAATGAAAACAACCGACTGTGTTATTGTCACATTGACCAAAAATTAATAAGTAGAACTAATTTGATCTCAGAATGTTAGGCATATTTTTTTATTCGTAAGAGTAGTTATAGATCTTCAGACTTTAATTATAACAGTTTCAAAAATATGTAATTACTACAACAGTTCAGTTTTTTAACATGTGAGACAAATTCAATTTTTAACTAACATTTTTTTTCATGTATCAAGTGTCATATAAATGTATCAGGAAACTCATCGTCGTCTACAAAAGAACTAATTTTGTATATTAATAAGTCTAGATAAAAACTCATTTTTAAAAGTTGACTCAACGAGAAAGAATGTTCGATTTATATATAAACACCATATTTAAAATATTCAATAACTTAACATGCCCCTCTTTCTCATTCTATTCTATATACATTTGCTACACATAATTCAAACCATGCTTGAAGAAAACTGATATTGCACAAGGTGTCATGAAGCAAGTCACCACACCACATGAAGCTACTTAGGATCATAGAGAATATTTCACTCTCAATATTAGGACCTTTAATCATTATTTATATAACTTGAACAAGAAGGAAAAGACTAGTCAACCACTAAACTATAGGTAATCTAGTAATTTCTAGGGAAAAAAAAAAAAGAAATTATAGATGCAAAAAAATTTGGGGACCCCATGGATATGTGTGTATTTGTTTTTGGAAGTTATTGCATACCACTAGAATGGTATTGGTTTTATTAACGACAAAACTGTAAACCCGTTCTCCTTCTCCCGTTCACACTGCTCTCTCTTTGTATTTTGGACTTTCGTTTAACATTTTTTTTTCCGTAAAAAAATTGACTTTTGCCTTCTTAGTGGATGACTTTAGTAAATTATAAAGTATCTTAGCATATACATGATAATGTAGAATAGTGCAATGAGTTTCTGTGATAATAAGCAGTAGAACCTCGCCGGTGTTTGTTGCAATATAAATGATTGGGAAGGCATTTGGAGAAAAAATTTCATTTTAATTTTATTTAAATATAATATAATTTTACACCAAACATAAATTTTCAATAGTGCTCCTAAAACAATTATTATTCAAAATATTTTTAAAACAATCACATCAACTTTTCAACTTTACTATTTATCTCTACTTTTACCAATCACATCAACTTTTCAACTCTAAAATACTTTTCATCTAAACACACATTTCATTCAAATACAAAACAAATACTTTTCAACCAAATACAATATTCAAAAAATAAATTTCATTCAAATATAATCAAAATACAATACGTTTACCAAACGCCCCCTTAAACGAAGTACTGGCTATATGTGAAGCTAGGATGAACCACGACTTAAAAAAAAAAATTAAATGTTTCTTTTCAAGAAATGTTTTTTTGATGATAGATATTTTTCCAATGTAAGTGTGTGTTTGGTACACACATTTAGAGTGCATTGCATTTAAATGCAATGCAATTTTCTCCCAAATACAAAAGCATTTCATTCAAATGCCAATCACATCACATTTTAAATTCAATACAATCACTATTTATTATTTCACTTTTTCTATTACTTTTATTAATTATATCATATATTCTCTTTCTCTCTCTTTTTTTCCTCTCTACTTTTACCCATCACATCACATATTTATTATTAAAATAAAATTTAAATATTTTTCATCCAAACACACATTGCATTCAAATGCAATGCTAATACTTTTTCTCCAAATACAAATTACATTCAATGCATTACATTCAAATGCAATGCAAATACAATGCGTTCACCAAACGAACCATAAGTTAATGCTTTAGTATAAAATTTAGTTTCATTTGTGATTATTGACATAACCTAACTATAATTTCACGCTTAATACATCTCTTATTATTAGTAAATTTAAATAAAAATGGTTTCATTAAAAAAAAAAAAAAAAAAAGGTTTCTACTACGCATACACACACTAACGATTTAGAGCGACAGTAATCCAACTAAGGATAGTCTGAAAATAT
The DNA here is from genome assembly GCA_035233585.1 of Antiaris toxicaria. Lineage (NCBI taxonomy): Eukaryota > Viridiplantae > Streptophyta > Magnoliopsida > Rosales > Moraceae > Antiaris > Antiaris toxicaria. Next base: position 911,654 of record CP141153.1, on the reverse strand, counting down.
ATATAAACAACGGCCACTAAATTAAAAACGACGTTAAAATTCAGGAAGATTTAAAAGAAGAAAAAGACAACAACTATAAAATCAGAAACCTGGAAAGTTTAATTTTGAAACGAATATAAACGAAAAAACAAAACGACTAGAACCTCGAAAACGACAATAGCATATGTCCACAACGGGAAAATTTAAGAAACGACAATGAACCTTTTTTTTTTAATAGACAATAAAATTAACCACATGAATAGCCATACGAGTAAAACCATAAAGCGACATATATTTAAAAAACGACATGACCCATTAACAAGAAAAACTTCGAAACGACGATGACTATAAACGACAATAAAGCAATTCCTAGACGACACTAAAAAAACTTTAGCCGACAGTTTTGTTAATATTTCTCAAGTAACAGACATTATCCAACATTTCACTGGAAGATTTTGATTCGGATGATTTTGCAATCTTACAAAGCTAGCAATTCCTAAATGGAGAAGCGGCCACAGAATCGTTGTATTTATTCGACTCCTCTCTTAACATCGAGCAATGTGTGGAGTTCACTTTGTTCCCATACAAAAGCTGATGATTTGATCCCAATTCTCTCAAACTGTCCTTGAACTGATAAGCTTGCCTTTTCAAAAGTTACCAGATGACAGCCAGTTGACCTCTTCATACCTGAAGAAGATACGACTAGTGGAACTTGTCTCAAAAATGACCTGATGGTTATTATTATTATTATTTTCTTTTTTATATTATCAATAACATATTAATTTATTAATCTATCTAAAAGCTTAAGTGTTAGGAGACAGGTCAATAATAGTTTTATATTTTTAACACTCCCCTTTACGTGTAGGTCAGACAATAAACAAATATACAGACAAATATTTGTTTTTGAAAATCTAATACAAATATTCAAGAAAAAGTCCAAAATATATTAATGGTCTAATATATAATGATAATAAAGAGGTTAAAAAGTGTAATTATAAGAGTTTGAATTAGGACTTCCAACTTTGATACTATGAAACTTTTGAACTTGTAATGGACAAAAAAGTTATATCATATTCTATTATTCTATCTGTATATATACAAAACAGAGAAAGTACCCTACATGAAAAAAAAAAAAAAAAAAAAAAGAAAAAAAGAGTAGTTGGTGGAGCTTTACAAGGAATGAAAATAAATGAGAATCTGCAAATGGTGCAATCGGTGGAGATCCAATCAATTAAGTCAAAATTAGAGGTCCAATCAAGGACTCCTAATACTTTTGCTTTCATTGTCGGAAGCTCAAGACGTATGGATACAAGTTCCTTGAAAATTTTCTTACAGAAGGAAAAAAATAAAATAAAATCTTCCTTTAAAAATAAATAAAATCTATGGATAAAGTGTGCCCTCAGCCATTGAACTGTCCCTGGTAATCTTCAATTAAGAGTTCTTGTATTATATATGTTTTGCTGATAAGTTAAGAGTTTATTTACACCAACGAATTTGCACTTTAGCTGGTTACTCCAAGATGTACTAACCGCTAGTTAGGTTGTAAGACAAGGTGATAAAAAGAGATAAAGCTATTTAATTCTAAATAATTTAAAGTCTAAACAAAACCTTCTTAATTTCGCTATTAAAGCATCTGAAACTTCAATAGGTATTTAGTACTATCACCCTCAAAACTTATTAATCTTGGGAAAACAATTACTTAAACTTTTAGTTTAATAATTTGTTCTATGACTTTTATAAATTGTTGCACCCCATGTAACTTAACTTCCATTTATATTGGTCATGAAAAGTTCACACGTGCGAAGACAAAAAATTTCCCTTTTCAATAAAAATTTTTCAAGTCTTATACAAATTTAAATTTAAGTCTTCATTTTAATGTATTGTATATTATAATATTTAGAAAGTTATTAATAAATTGTCAAAATTAAAAAATTTAGAGGGTAAGTTTTCAAATGTACTAAATTTAGAGGGCAATGTGTAATATTTCCAAACTTTAATACAAAATTTTAGTGAATCAAGACAAATCGAGTTTGGGATCAATTATCGTCAACTTGATTTCTGGAATACGATATATATTATATGGCCTGTACATGGCCTACCATTCGCCGTCCCTTTGTTAAACACCTTATGCAAGGGAATGTCTTTGAAATTATATTTTGTGTGTCCTCGGAGCTGTACTGACCATAGACAAATAATGACAATTTTACAAAGCTAATTAAAGGCGGAATCTTCAAATTGAATATTAACTATGTCACCTACTAAAGCAGATAATAAGCTCTTTATCATGATATATCCTATAATATTGATTGAAAGAAATATGCTCTTTACTGAATTGTTTCTGGAATATATTGCCCACTTGAATGTTATTGGGTATATTGAAGACAAAAATGTAAAACTTTTTTTCTTTTTTTTTTTTTTCCATCTCACGTACGTTCACACTGCTCTCTCTATGTTAAAAGATGGGAATTGAATCAGAGGCCGAACCAACATTTTCTTCGGCAACACGACGGCGGGGGAGGGTAGAGTATGGCGAGAGGGATGGTGATGAACACGTTTGATAAGGAGATTGGGGAGGATGTAGACAAGCCCTCGCCGACGTGGGAGGGGTAAGAGTGTTTCGTGGGCAATGGGGAGAATGGGAAAGCCCAGTTTTTATTTTATAGATTTAAATATATATATATACATACATGTTATTTATTATAATATGTATATAAATATATTTTAAAAAGACATTATATCTAAATAAGGTGGACAATAAGATCAAAGACTTCAGATCTATTTTCACTCTAAACTTGTTACGGATTTTAAAAACACGTCCCGTTTATAATCCGTCTCATTTAAATCGGTTTTTCCTGTCTTATTTAAGTCAAGATCACTACAAATAAATGAGTTAATAAATAAAATTGCCGTCCCTACTTGCAAATTAAGTTTTCTTAACTTCTAATTAAAAAAAATAAGTTTTCTCAACACCCCAAATTCGCTATAAATACTAATGTACGCCTGCCCATCGTACAACTTAGCAAGGTTTGGATTCATGGAATCCACCATCCTCCTCTCTTTCTTCCGCTGCTTTTTCCCTTTTAACTCTTTTGGTATACACAAATCTAGTGTTTAGAACTTTAATTTCCTACTAATGGGTTAGTCAAAAGAAGGACACCCACATGGATAGGGGTTTGAAAATTGGAGCCCTAATGTGGACCGCTGTGGCCGTTTAACGCGCATGGGAATATTATTGATATATATACACTCACAAATACATGTATTATTTATGGGTTTTATATACCGACTATAGGCAAATATGACAAACTTGGAAAGTTCAAAAACAGAATCATCACTGTTGGATGTTAAATTTCATCCACTAAAGCAAGTAACAAAGGGTCCATGACCAATTATTGGACAAACACAACAAGTCCTTTTAGTTTTCCTAAAAAGTTTTGTAATAAATACAAAAATACTCTATTTTATAATTTTGAATTAACAAATCAACTTACGCTATCCCTTGAATATTTGAATTTTTATTATTCTTCTAAGTTTTAAAACTTCTAATCTCTTTCTCTTTATGGTTTTCCTTCTATGATAAAACGTTCTATAATTTAGTCACTGTTTATTGTTGAAATTTCTTCAACCGTTACGTATACTCTTTTCTTTCTTTTTTTTTTTTTCAACATTTCTATATTAAAATGTTTTATGTGAGTCTCCACCTAGCTAGTGTGCATATTAGTCAACTCAAAAGACTATATCACTCATTAAAAAAAACATATATATATATAGATATAGATATAGATATATATACGTACCATTGAGATTTTCTTAAGGCAGAAGACAAATTCTTCGAATCAGTCAACGAGAACGAAGATTCAAACGCCGTGTGGAATATAGACCGCACTCAACAATGACTCGGCCCCCATTATGCACCAAATGAGAGTTTCATTCATTCATTCCCTTTTTTTTTTTTTTTTTTTTTTTTTAATAAAAGATAATAAACATAATAATAAGTCAGATGATGACGTCATGCGATGACGTCATCAAGCGTGATGTCATTTTGGGAGAGGATGCCCAGAAGTCAGCATGGATAATGGAACATGGCGTCATTCCGATGAGAAGTAAGGTCGGCAAGTAGTACTTACTGATTTATTCTTCGGTTACCAACTCAAGAATCTGCACTTTTCTAGCCAAAACAAAGCAATAAAAAACAAAAAACAAAAAAACTCGCAAGCATCCGCCTACAATGAAATCACCCGAGCACCATTTTTATTTTCTTTCTTTCTTTTTTTTTCTTTTTCTTGGGCTGGAAATTAGCTAATGCACCAGTTTCTAATTAGGAGAGAGAAGGGTCTATGTTCATTGACGTTTGTGAGGCCCGTCAGGTTTTGATTTATTTATATGAGTCTTGACCCTAAACAGTTATAGTACGTTTAATCCATTTTTATTAATTATTATAGTACATTTTATTAGTTATATAATAAAATGTTAATAATACAATATTAATGTTACGTATAATAAAACTATATCAAATTACGTCAAAATTACGCTGTAATAATTTTTAAAATTAATTTGACGAAATTTGATGAGAATCTAACCAACAACCATGCGGTGCCGATCAGAATTTTGTGTGCCCTTAAAAAAATAAATAAAGAAAGAAAGAAAGAAATCATCTGCCCTGCCTCTAGAAGCTGCAGTACTTAAAAAGAGTGGCTTTGGATATATAAAAATGACCGACTCTGTTAATATAACTTTGGTCTCAGAATGTTGGGGCATTAATTTATTCGTAATGCCAGTTTTTCAAACTCAATTATTACTAGCTTGCTATGATCAAATAATAAATTGAGTTAACCTGCTCTCTTTCTTTTTCCTTCTATACGGTATTTGTATATAAATATATGTGTATATTTCTACCTCATTCAATGCATCAAGAATAAGTGGTCTCCATTGCACGAGGTGGCACGAAGCGCTGTCACTACCACATGTAACTAGTAAGAAAATTATAACTTAGAACATAGAGAATACATTATATATATATATGTATACGTATATGTGTGTGTGTGTCTAGCCGACAGATTTGATGTATCCTAGTAAACCACGGAACTAGTGAATTAGTTCTGTAATGTATTACCCATTTGAATGTTATTGGTTAAGTTAACAACGACAAAAACTGTAAACCTCTTTCCCATCTCGCATTCACACTACTCTCTATATATTTGTTGTTTTGGACTTTCATTTTCTTTGTTGCTTTCTCAGTTTTAATTTATATAAAAAAAAATCTCTAAGCATTGATTATGCTGAAATCTCCATGAATGTACATTGTTAGGTTTTTTAGTATTGATATTTATGGCAAGTTAGAAAAAATTAGAAATTTTAAGAAGGTTGAATGCAGGTTTAACATTATAGTACAGGTTATGCTACTAGATGTTATAACACCGATTGTAACATTGTGAAGATCTGTTACAAAATCGTGAAGATCTTTTGAAATTCGACTTGACCTGGAAGAATCATGGCAAATCAAGTTCAAAAAGGATTTGGAGAGATATTTAAGAAGTTGATAAGCCTGAAGAAGGAAAAACTAATTTAAATTGAATTTCCTAATCTTATTTAAATTAGGATTTCAAAAAACTTAAGATTTGCCTATATATATTGTGATTTTAATTGGGAAAAACATGCAGATATATTTAAAAGTGAATTTAGATAATATTTACATAATATTTACATTTTTAAATCCAGCAGATTTGAAATTTAAAATTTTGAAGGTGTTACAGAAGATGTTGCAACTCTGTTTGTGACATTTTCAAAATTCAAAATAAATCCGAGATTTTGAATGAAATCTTTGGAGTTCTATATAAGGGTTCAAAATATTTGTCCTTGAAATAGAGAACAAGAGTTGTGATTGTGAGATTTTGAGTCCTTCGTGATTTTGAAGCTTTTTGCATTCTTTATGTCTTTTAGGAAAAAGATTTAGCGTCTTCGAGAGGAAGATTTAGCATTTTCGGGAGGAGACAATAACAGTTGAGAGGATTTCAATATATGCTTGTAAGGGGATCTTGCTGAACGTGTTCATTAACTGAATTCAAGATGACCAACGGCAACAACAAAGAGAGAGTTTTTAAATTGTATAAGTCCATTAGTACTTGTAATCTTTTGATAGTTAGTGAAATGTTCAATGTTTGAACGTGACCTCAAAGAGTAGGAAAACCAAATCTTGTTAAAATTGCATGTCTTTATTTACTTACTTTTGATAATTAATTAATTGGATTAATTAATTAAATCTGGTAAATAATATAAAAACGGATCTTACATACATTACATGATACAGAATAAAGCAATATATATGAATTATTTAACAATATTGTTGTAAAATCTCGATACCAATTGAAGATTGGAATGTCTCGTGCGTCAAAATTTATCTCAAAAAAATTTTTTTGGTAAAACAACATTGAAAATCCTTTTTTCTATAATTATACAAATTCATTATTATTGTCCGCTGTCGATAACAAAAAGGAAAGAAAACATTCAAATCTGATCCAAAAATTTGTATAAAACAACAATAACCCCAAACGACTAAAATGTAAAAAATGAAATAAAACGAAAAATAAAAAAACCTCAAGAAAAATCGGAGCCATAATAATCCAACCTAATGATAATATTAGTGTATCCAAACAACGGCAACTAAATAAATTCAAATAGGATTAAAAGAAGAAAGGGACAATACTTATAAAAACATAAACCTTGAGAATTCATGAATTTTGAAACGAAATAGCCGTCTAAAGAAAAATAATAAAATAATACAAAGTACTAGATCCTCAAAAACGAGAATAGCATATGACCACGACGGGAAAATTAAGAAACGGCATTAACCTTACTTAACCTGTTAATCTTACACTAAAACAAAACTTTTAGTCATAACACTTTCAAAAAAAATTTTTTAGTCACAATATTTTGGTGTGGCTAAATATCATTGTTAGTATACAGCTACTCACGAATTTTGATTATGACTAAAACCTTGTGGTTAAAAATTTTAGTCACTCTCCAAAAAAAAAAAAAAAAGGTTTTAGTCACAAAAATTTGTAAATAAATGTATATTAGTCACAACCTTACGACTAAATGACTAAAAGTGACATTTAGTTATATAAAAAAATGTTGTGATTAAAAGTGTCCCAAAGTATTTATTTATTTATTTGTCATTATGAGTACATCCAGAAAAACGACAAGTTTTAGAGGAAAGAAAAATCCCGTAAGTGACAAAAACCTTAAAATAACAATAACTAGATATAAACGACTTAAAAATGACAATAAAAATATGAATTCACAAATAGCATTACAAACTATAAGTAGCTTAACAACGGCATACAGTTCAGAGAACAACAAAACATACGAACACATAAACGAAAATCAAAGCGAAAATAATCTTGCTTAACGATACTAACCTAGCTAAGGAAAGGCTTCTTTTGTGATCTACATGTTATAATGAAGTGGTAGATTTATACAAGATGTCATAATCGCCTACATGGTAAGAGGAGGGGAAATAAAAATGTTTGAATTGATAACAATTTCTAATCTAAATTAAATCCTTTTTGAAAGGTTTTCTACCTTATTTTTCTCACAAAAATTTAAATTTACATTTTAAACATATAATGTAAGCAAATTAATAGAGTTTGAATCTTTCCATCATTAAATTAATTTTAAAAAAAATCAAATCTCACCTTAAATGTTTATCGTTACTAAAAGATTGTGAAACAAACAAAAAAATGCTAGGCGTAATACTATATATATTCTTTATGCTGTTAGAAAATTCTTTAAAAATGAAATTTTTTATCAATCAATTAAGATCGTTTATGTCAAATTATTGAGGAAAAAATAACTAAAAACGGAAGCATACCTTGATCTCTTAGAACGAAGATAGTTGTGAATTAATTGATCTTTTAAGTCTACACAATAGGTATATCTTTTAGCATTATTTGGTTTATCGCAGATTAGACAACCCTGCATAGACACACTAATGTTTGTAGTAGCACCAAAATCTATCCACCAAGTGTATTTGGATACAAAAGTTAAATTAACTCTAGAAGAAACCAAAATGAGAAGCGTACCTTTCTTTGTGTGTCAAGCGTGATATTTAGTACATTCCTTCTTCTTGTATCCACCACTTTTACAGAAGAAATAGGTAAATTCCTCAGCCTATTTCTTCTATTGTTTCTTCTATGGTGCAGCACCCATAGCTTCTTTGTCCTTTTCCTTTTTCTTGCTCTTGTCCTTAAAGGTATTTGTCAAATGAGCACTTTCAGTCCTCTCTTGCTTCATCTTTTCCTCTTTTTGCACACACTATGAAATGAGCTCATTAAGAGACAATTTGTCCTTCTGGTAGTTATAACTAACCTTAAATTGACTAAATTGTACAGGAAGAGAAATCGAAGTAAATGCACAAGCAAGTCCTTAGACAACTCTAACTTTAGTGCTTTTAGTTTGGAAACAAGATGAGACATTTCCATGATATACATCTTTATGTTCCCTTTTCCTTTGTACCTAATTGAAATCAAGCTTGCTAGAAGCATGCTTGTTTCAGCCTTTTATTTTTAGCAAAACATTTTTCAATTTTCTCAAGAAACTGTTTGGCAGTAGTAATTTTTTCAGACACAATGCCCCTGAAGGTTTCCGAAATTTCATGCTTCACGATTATAAGACTCATGCAATTTGAACCTTCTCACTTTTCAAAATCCCTCTTATCATTAGAGGAACTTTTATTTGTAAAAGCAGCAATTTGTTTAATCCTTAGCGCAAGGTTTAGATCCATGCAACCTAAAGGTTGTTCAATCCTTAGCGCAAGGTTCTTGGTTACATGGATGTGAATCTTACACTAAGGATTGAACAACCTGCTGCTCTTACGAATAAAAGTTCCTCTAATGATAAGAGGGATTTTGAAAAGTGAGAACGTTCAAATTGCATGAGTCTTATAATCATGAAGCATGAAATTTTGGAAACCTTCAGGGGTATGAATAATCAGAACGTTCTTTTTCCAATCCTAAAATTCATCCCATTAAGCATTGGGATCAAATTGATGTTAACAAATATTGATGAAACAAATACATTAACTGAATAGAGAATAAAACAAACAAAACACACGTTCACATGAGTATTCAAATAAAAAGCAATCAATTCAAATAATGGCTAGGCCCATCACAAGATACCTAGTACAATATTAATATTTAGTCTTTACACAGAAATATTAATTTGTAAGTGGCACTTTTTGTGTGGTAATTAAATACGGACAATAAATCCTGTTAAACAATAAGTCTTTCTTTGGACCTACTTATTATTTACATGAAAACCTGATAATCATCATATATTTATTATCATATGTGTGTTTGAATTTCTAACCAAATAATAATCTTCCTTTGGGTCGATTATTATCCATATGAAACCCAAATACCGAACTATCTTAATATTTTAAATTAATTAATCTACACAATAGAGATTACTTTAGAAACATTTTGCATCAATTAATCAATTTAAAACATCATACATTAAAAAAAAAGTCAAAATTTGAATTTAAATTGCACCATTAAAAAAAATTTTTTGGTCATGGTCAAGGTCAACAAAAGTTAATGGTCAAACTTAGTCAAATGATAGCTCGGGCGGGTCAGGACTGGAGTGGGTTGGGTAAACCCAACCCGGATCCTTATCCAACCCATGTTTCATTTGCAAGTAGCCCAAAACAAAAAAAAATAGGCTTAAAGAGGCCCAACTTTGACTTGACCATTTTAATGTGCTTATATCCAAGATATTGGGCCAAAATAATAATAATAATAAAACTTTAAACTGCCTTTAGTTTGATCAGGTCAATTGACCTTATAAAATCTAATTGAATCCAACAGATGTGTATCCCACCACCTATTCGGCCACAACCGCAAAAGTTTTTTTTTTTTTTTTTTCTCAAAATAAGTGCAACAATGGTAGGAAAAAAAAAGAGAGAGAGAGAGAGAACTACAACTCAAGGTCAGAAAACGGAATACCATTCAAAACCAAAAACATATGACAGGTTCAATTAAAGAAACATTCACATAATGGTTTTCTTCTAAATAAAAACCAAACGACAATAAGTAAGCCTTGATACAAAATTTGAATCCGAATACAACAAAAACAGTAATAACTATTCTCAATGATTCAACATGGTTGGCTCTAATACCATTTGTTAGAAATTTCTTTGAAGATGAAATCCTTCGTTAACTAGCTAAGATTGTTTGTGTCAAATCATTGAGAAAAAAAAAAAAAACAGAAGCTGAAGCATATCTTGATCCATTGGAATGGAGATAGTTGTGGTTAATTGATCTTCCCAATTTACACAATTTCCTTTAGAGAATGAGAATCTCAGTATTCTTTCTGATGATGGGATATCAGTGAAAAATAAGAATATAGACTGTGCGACTTAGGGACTACAACGTTAATTATAAATCTATAGTAAATGTTTAATTTAACCTATCATAAAATCAAAAATTAGACTTTAAGTTTCTATACAAAATAAAACTCATACCTTAATTCGATATTTAAAAGTCCAATAACTTCAACTCTTAGTTAGATTATTTTATTTGGATTGAATTTTAAAATAGCCTATAATACATATTTAATTATATATGTAGGTTCATAACATCAATTATTATCTAATATATCCTACATACTGTATTGGGTTGACATTATTCATAAAGTTCAATGTACATGTCCAATGATTTTAGTTACATACATTAATATCAATTAAATATTGACCATATCTTCTTCAATCTATGAAAACCCTTTTTTTTTTTTTTAATTTATGGAAAATTTCTATCAAGTCCTTTGACCAAGCACATATTCATACATGCAAAATGTGCACAGGGCGGTGAATGATAGACCCACTGGATCCTAGTGTCTTCATAATCACGTTTAACCCAACGGATTTACTTTCCGTCCAATTTTTGATAACCAATCAAATTATTCAATAATTTTATATGCTTAAAAATTAATTATATTAATACTAGTATTTTGAATTATTTAAATAATGTCATTTAACATGATCGTTTAGATAATACTTAGGTAACATTTGGTAAATGTTTTTTAGTGTTACGAAAACCAATTTTATACCAAATGTAAAGTTTTACATTCAAATACAATCATTTTCAACTGTGTTACGAAAATAATTATTATTCAAATTTTTTTTAAAAGAATCACATCAATTTTTCAACCTTAACTGTTTATCTCTACTTTTACCAATCACATCAACTTTTCAACTGTAAAATACTTTTCATCCAAACACATATTTTATTCAACCAAATACAACACTCAAAAAAAAATTGTATTCAAACGCAGTTAAAATGTAAAACGTTTACCAAACGCCCTCTTAAAACATCAAAGTAGGATGGTTAATTTTAAATTTGACCTCAAAACATGTGAGTTCTTTCACTTTACTTCATACAACTTTATAATTTAAAGTGGCATGCACTTCCTCCTCCCCTGCGCTTATAATATATTTTAATTTAGTGCTTCCGTCAAGTATTTATTACTAAAATGTAACTGAAAAGTGTAATTTTGATTCAATGTATTGTTCAATTAGGAAAACATTTTATGCAGTGCACGTGTAAAATTGCAAAAAGGCAACCTGTTTGTATAGTTTTATTAATCAGATGTAATATAGTAATCTTATAAATTACGATTATTAATTTTCAGGCATATATAAAGACAATATTAGAATTTTTAGAGGCAAAATCTTCCTACCTTTGAGAGTAGGCATCTAGAAGGCAACTTTATAACGTCCGAAGATAAAATTATTGTACTATTTTATGTTCAGGCATATATAAAAAGACAACTTTGGAATGTTCAAAGACAAAAATCTTTGTACTATTGAAACGACATCGACCAAATCGGATAAATGACGACTTAATGTTCAATATGTTCCCAGCAATCAAGCATTAGACGTTGATCATTCGACAATGTCGGTTAAAGAACAAAGTAAGCCACATGATATCTCCATGGCGCTTAATTCAATCAAGCCTTTTTATTGAGAAATTATTTAATAAGTTAGATATAACACGTTATTATACTTAAATAATACATCAATTCAACTAAAATTTTACATTTAAAAATTTTGTATATATTAGCTTTCTATAATTACATTTGTCTTTTCTAATATGTATCATATTAATAATATAATTCAAAATCTCTATAAATAATCTACTTAAAATTTTTTTAATGTGTAAAATTTCTATTAAATGAGTGTATTATATAAACATGACAATGTAATACACCAATCTATTAAATAATTTCTCATTTTTACCTCGTCTTCTACAAGTAAATTTATACAAAAAATATAAAAAAGTAAAAAAGCTAAAATATAATCTGTTCTAGCACCTATCAACCCCTAGTTTTCCAAAAGTAGCACTAGATCACAATTTTAAAAGAGAATTGCGCTGTGTATTTTCGGTCACATTTTCAATAACATACATATTTATTCGTCATGGAAAGTCATAATTAAATAGCACATTTTATATTAAAGTTTTACTAGATTTTTCAAATGTATTAATTAATTGAAATAGAAAAAAGGACGTGGTATCCACACGTCAGCTAAGAAAGGAAAATGCTATACAATCCATTTTATTCAAAACCTCTTATCATTAGTTTGATTTTTATGTGTGTGGTACGAAATTTAAAAAATATATATACCATAGCTAATTTTAATAGTGTTGGAGTAATCAATTTTAATTTTATATATTAATTGATAGTTGTAATTTTTTATTATTATTTAACTTGATAATATTTGAAACACATATCAATAAAAATATGATAACTCAAATACTATATTAGTTAGTAAAAAAATTTGAGATTAAAATTCACATTCTTAATAATATCAAAAAAAAAAAAAGTTTAATATGTACGTGTGAGTTAAAACCTTTCAGGAGATATTAATAAAAATGCTTCATAAGATTTTAAAATATGACGTTGAAGTGGTTGTCAGAACGTGAGAGATTTATGAAATTTGACCCTGTATACTATCTAATAATAATGAGTTTCATTAAGAATCTTCCTTTACTTCTTTTCCATCGGCCATTAAGATTAGACTAGATTGGAACTCTAATCTTCATTTCGGCACTTTTCACCTTGTACCAGCATTGGACATCTGGAAATTATCTCAAAAGACAATACTAAATAAATAAATAAATAAATAATATATATATATATACATAATTGTCCTAGACTTAGCTATTTGATATCTCAACACAGATTGGAGCTGAGTAATATGGTTTTTACTGGCGAAAATTGACTATATCAGCGTCTGTTTGAGGAAATGCTTACAGTAAAACCTTTCATTTTGGGATAAAGTGAATGAGAAAACAAAAGGAGATTTAACAGAGTCTAGCCCTTTAGTCAACCTGGACTGGAAACCAATTTAGACCGTTTTGTACATTGAAATCTTTCCTGCAACACCGATAACACCAATTTGGACCGATTTGAGCCATGAAATCTTTCATGCAACACCGACAAGAAACTGAAGATAATTAGACAAGTAAAAAAAAAAAAGATAACGAATTAAGAAACAAGTTGATAAATATGTGTGCATATATATATACATATATTGAAATGGGATTATGAGTATCTACTTAATAAATTTGAAAACGTAAAATGATGCGCAAAAAAAATTGTAACAAGATTGATTTGTTCATTTTACTGCAATATCATGAGCCAACAAAATATAAATAAAGCTCACAAACAAACTAGAAGTTGATGGCTAACTACGTAATTAATTAATTTTAAATCAATTTGTGTCTTTGATGATAGTTGTTCTTTCTTGTTACTTATCTAAAAGAAATTAAGAACACACTTTTTTCTGTGTGTGCCCGCGCCTGTCAGTGGAAGAAATAAAAAATATAGCCAGAAAGGCTATTTCAATCGTGGCATCCAAAATGCCTATACGAACTCAATTCAATCCCCCTGGAAGAAGACAAAGTAAAGAGGGGGTAGGTTCCGTTGAGCTCTTAATAAGCATAATATTTTATTCATCTGATAGTATTACTTTACTTTTGTTGATTGATTAATTAATAGGATTAATTGCTCATATGTCCCCTAATTTTTTATTAAGTTGTAATTTGGTCCTTAATTTTTTTGATGGTTAAAAGGTCCTTAAATTCTTTAAAAATATACAATTTGATCCTTTTATTAAAAAAAAAGTTTAAAATTAAATGGAATAAATTATATATGATACTTGTAAATTGAATCTTTTAAAATTTTTTTCTCTCAATTACCATTTAATAGTAAATCATACGTAATTAATGTGATATTTTTTTGGGTTAAAATTTTAACCAATTTTTTTAAAGGATCATCAAATTGTACCTTTGCAAAGCTTAAGGATCTTTTAACAAAAAAAATATTGGGGATTAAATTATAATTTCATAAAAGGTTGGAGACTAAAACAATATACCGTAATTAATACTATAAAGTCGCTCGACCTTTTTTCCTTTTTTTTTTTTTGTCCCTTTATAAACCTCTCACCTATAATTTAATTTACCTAACGAAAATGCATGCACGTGAAACTAGCAGTAGACTAAGCTTAAACTGTCATCATAACTTCCACCAAACGCATGCACGTACGCATTTTCCAGTTTAACAATCTTATTTTTATGATGGTATTCATATGTATATATACATACATATATATATCCTACAGTTCTGATCATGGCCCACTTGGGTTGGTGGGAACGAAATAATACAGATGACTACGCCCTTTGATGCCACTTCATATTTGAAAACACCTATAAAAATTAAGTAATTTTAATATCGCCGCTATATATACGTATATTACATATATCCAGTACACTGTCAGTTCCAAAAGTGATTAGAATTACTGATCGTTTTAAGTGATCTAGGGATTAATTAAACCATATTTCATAATTAAAATCCAGTATATATAGGAGGATGGCTCCAAATATTCTTGGGCTGCATTTCTTTTAATTCCACTATATAAGATGAGACTGTAGAAAAAAACAAAAAAAAAGGTCAAGTGAAGATATACGTACACAGCACATTAGACGAAGCAGCTTAGAGAATTTACGTACGTTTGAATTTACAATTAGCTAGGCACTTCATGAATCCCTTACACAGGTTAATGTTAGACCAAGTACCATTAATTTCCAAAGCCAACTCTAGATATATATATGTATGTATGTATGTACAAATATACGTATATTTTTTCTAGAAAGATAGATATAATTCTTGAACAGCATACAACAACCAAGCTACCTAGGGCATTAGCTGATCAAAAACAGTACTTTAGTTGTGACAAATCCTCCGCGCGCATATACTTACGAAGGAAGACAACCTAACATATAGAGTGGATTTTTGTTAATATAAATGACGAAAAGAGAAAACTATAACATAAGGAAAAGATAGTAATAAAAAGGTACATATCATTATTTAGAAACGATTTTAAAAGATACTGATCAACTGGATAATCGTATGGGTAACATGGCATATACATTATATCATGTAGGGGGTTCCATGACCAAAAACGACACCAAATACCACAAGTGCTTTCCTCACTTCAACCCTGTAATACTGCCTAGCTCCGATAGTTTCTTGGCCGTCATGATGCTCCTTGAAAAACTTGATTTCATCCCCAATACTCAGTCCTTTACTCACGACAAACCTATGCCAATCCCCCGAAAGAACAGGTTTCCGGTACCCCTTCTTCCGAATGGCGCAACGAAACCTCCACAAGGACCCGTCTCCGTCTTTAACTTGAAAACCAAAAGTGTGCCTTCCTTCAGAACGTGGGAATTTGCTGAGGCATTTGGACGGGAATAATAACCTTGCATGAACATCTGTCCTCCTTAGAGACTTTGTGAACACCAACTCCATTCCCATAACTCTGTATAAAACTATAAATATATATGCCTATAGATTGATGAATATGAGTACTGAAGGTGTGTGCAACAGCCCTAGTACGTGCCCAAATTTATATACAGGAATCATTGATCTTAATTATATTTAAATATAGTATGCCTCATTTCTTTTTTGTAAATTTGTTAAACGGTCTGTGCTTTTACGTTTAAAGCTTGATATGAAATGCAAGTGCGAACTCACGTGGGTTTGAAAAGAAAGCATATTTACAAGGCACGCCGTCCCTAAATACCCCATTAGTGTGGATGCAGTTGTTTTAACATATGATTGAGATTAGTCGGTCTAATTTTGATATCCCAAATGATATCTAATTAATTAGATTATATCAACTTATTCAATGAAATTAAATGTTAAATATATATAAAAAAAAATCAATTACAAAGTATTTTAAAATTTTTAAATACCAAGATATAATATTAGTTAAACATGGTTTAAGTTTTAAAAAATTGAAAATTGAAATCCATATGTGTTGATGGGTGCTACATATCGCATTTCTTCTGGCCACCTTCCGCACTTGCACATAAATTAATATTGCATGATGAATAGTTGCAGGCATAAAAAAATATATTTGTTCGCTTGAGAAGGTTCCAAATAACGCGGACCCCATCTTTCATGTGTTCGTCGAGTATACCGGCATTGTTTAAATGGTCAAACTTTTTTTTTTTTTTTTTTTGTCCCTATGTAGTCCTCCTTATAGTTACCAATGTGCTAGCTACCTTTTTCCTTTAAAAAGAAGATTGGTCTAAAACACTAAAAAACGCGATCAAATGATCAAGTAAAACCTCTAACCGTTTAGTAACATTTTGAGAATGATTTTGTTTTGGATATAAAAATAGAAATGAAAATTTTTTAAAAATGATCTTGAGATCCATATCAAAATTGTGTTTAATTGTATTTTTTAAAAGACTAATTGGGTATAAAAAGAAATTAATTGTGTTTGGGTGTATTTCTAAAAGAATGTTCTCAGTTGTAAGCCATAAAAAATGAAAACAAAAAAATAAAAAACAATTTTGAGCCACCTTCTATTAACAAAATTCATTTTTTGTTTTCGTTTCCGTTTCCAAATTATTTACTAAACAAACACGGTTTAGAAAATGTTTTCATTTTCATACCTGGAAAGATGTGCAATTCTATATTTAAAACAATTTGAAAACAACACCAGACACACCATATGAATTTAAGAACTCTAAAACCCAAATATAAAAATTTGAACATAAAATCCACCTCGTACAACATAAAAATTTGAATTAAGAAGTACTACTGTTTTAATTTAAACAATACATATAGAACCAATATATCGGGCAAATACAAAATTGAAGTAATCAGGCACGATCCAACATAGTATCACCGAAAGATCATCTTATATTAGCACAGGGTATGATTATACTATAGCCACAAATCTTTTATTATTATTTTTTGGTAACTAGTATAGCCACAAATCATTGAATAATATAGGATATTACCCACTAAATTTGATGCTTTGGTTGTCTGTAATGCTCATTAAACAACTTAGTGGAGTACTACTATTAATTAAGTCGCATTGGACCTAACATTTTAATCGTGGGTGTCATTCCTGATTGAATACAGACCTTAGGACGAAATTCGTGCATGCATGTTACTACAGATATCTTACAGCTCTGACATGCATTAAAACAATATATATATATATACATATATATATATATTCGGACTAGTACGTACTCACTTCCATCATAGTGGGATCATAATAATTGATATATGAAATACTTCTGTGAGATTTGTATCACCGTTGAGTGCACTATCATTTTTTTTTTCTTTTCTCTTTTGGCAAAATTTATGATAAAATTGTACTTCTATTTTATAAACAAGTTATATTTTTAATCATTAATTAATTTTTCAAAAGTTTGATTTATGAATGGGAGTAGTTTTTTATTATGCACTATAAATTTTTAACATGCACGTTCAAAAATCAGACTATATAAAAATAAATGACTAAACAAAAATATCTATATCTAGAGTTAAAAAACTACAATATTTTTCTACAATAAATTTTTTTCTTTTTCTTTCTACGGAAATCGATCACTCATAATCATTAGCTTTAATTTGAGATTACGCCATTTTTATTCAAAGCAAAACATTGTTTCAAATATTAAAGAAAAAGAAAACGAAATGCATGTTAATAATTATTCAGATTTCGAGAGCTCTTAGCACTATCTCCTAGTTCAACAAAATAAAATAAAATTATTTCAGACCATATGAAGACAAGGAGTGCCTACCATCCTAGGATATCAATCTGATTAGGCAGCAATATTCGAAGGCACATTCTCAGCAATGAATAAAAGAAAAAGTAAAAAATAAATAAATAAATAAATCGATTAAAGATCTGTAATATAGAGCAATGATGTACGCTTCAACAAAAAGTTTTTATTGTGAATATCATAAGCATCCAAATATCTAATTTTGTAAATTTTATAAAACTAATATGATTACTGTATCATTCTTTTTTTAAACCTTTAAACAAGTTTTTTTTTTTTTTTTTAAAGTTTCATGATATATCATGAAAGTTTTTTTTTTTTTTTTTTCCAAATGATATGAATCCTATGATCAGTCCAAGCTGATTGAGTTAATTGATTTGATCGATGATTCATATTTTTATCGGGCCCCATTATTATTATTTTTTTCGTAATCATATCTTAAGCTGAAATTCTAAATATATTATATACAAACAACATGCCGTTCATGTACTTGGCAAATACCAATTCACATGACGTTTTCGTAAAAATAAATAAATAAATTAGGCATGTGCTCCGGTTGACACAACCACATGTCGTCGTTCATAAAAGGCGACTTATCGTTTCTTTTAAATGGCATTTTCTCCCCCCTAAAAGAAATGGCATTTTCTTAAAAAAAAAAAATTAGATAATGTATCATTCCATATATTTTTTAACGGTTTTATGATAAAAAGATCAATAATTAAATTTAAAAATTTTTTGATAAAACTAGGGTGTCAATAATATATCATTTTAATTCTGAGGGATAACGTCAGATAATGTATATTTCTCGGGGGGTTGCAATTGAAATTTCTCCATAATTAAACAATTAGCGTGATTAAGCATATTTGAACTTGTCAGATTTTAGTTTTTCAACTGCTTAGCAAGAGAGGAAATGATACAAAATACCCGTATTCCTCTTTGAAAATTTAGTGGCAAATAGTGAAAGAGAAAACTTATCTAACTTTTATCATCGTAATGATATATTATTATTTTCCTTAAGATTAAGTGTATGTCAAAACGATCAACAACATAATTATAAGAAGTTTAATTTTGAATATTATTCTATAAGATGAAAATTCTATTTTCGTATTGCACCTTGTTGTGAGGTCAAACAAGAAAAAACTTATTTTTGAACTGAAATCTTCTGTCTAATTTTGATATTCCAAATCATGTATTATTAATTATATTATGACACATTAATAAAAGCAGTTAGATCTTAAGGTACAAATTATCAAAATATTTCAAATTTTTTAAAATGATATGACATAATACTATTGATTAGATATTATTTGATATATCAATTTTTGAACTGAATATTTGAATCCCTTACATTTAATCACAAAACTGCCTATTGCTATTTTCTTTAGAATATTTAGAAGTATATGCCTTGCCTTAAATACATATATATATATATATATGCTACCTACCATATTGTAAATAGTCTTGCAGGCTCATTGAAAATTAGTTAATTATCTGTCAGTTTTTGTACTTTTCAGTTCTTGCCTATTTTCAAGTTGGCCGTTATATGCATATGTAAATATCTTAATACTTTTTTTTAGCTTCTAATTTGACTTTACTCTTGATTGATAAAATAATGCAACTTGTCATTTCCAACATTCATTATCGATTTTTAAATTTTGTTTTAGAAAAAAAGAAACCATAGTCAAGAATTTGGATGTATAGAACTAATGATTGGCTTCTCTTATTAGAAAAAAATGCATGTGAATCATTAATATTTGGATTTCGAGAGCTCTTAGCGCTATCCTAGTTCCACTAATAAAATAAAATCCTTTCAAACCATATGAAGACAAGGAGTGCCTACAACTCTCCAAGGATATCAATCTAATTAGAATGCAATATTCAAAGACACATTCTCAACAAAAAATAAAGAAATCAAATATATTTATAAGCAGCAATAATACTATGGATTTATCCGAAAACCCGATGATTTATCAATAAATATACGTTATAATTTATCATCTTTTAAATAATCTGTTATTAACTTCAAAACTACTTATAAATTATGTTATATGCTATACACTAACCATCACGTGAGCCTAACATGCATGTTCCGTTTTTTTTTTTTTTTTAACATTTTTTTGTCATAAAAGATCAATAATGTAATATTCAATTAACTCGAGTGCTCAATATTACGTGTCATTTTAAATTCTAAGAGGCAAAATAATACAATGATGTAGGGTTACAATTGAAATTAATCCACAATTAAAAAATTAGCGTGCCCAACTATCATTTTTCTTGAGAACGTAAGTCAACTCGATAGAGGATATTTGAACTTGTTAGATTTGAGTTATTCAACTGCTTTGCAAGAGAGGAAATGACGCAATATTCCTCTTTAAAAATTTAGTGGCAAGCAGTGAAAGAGATAACTTATCTAATTTATTCATTATTATACTTAGTATGTTAATGATACTATTATTTTCGGGGAAAGCATAAATCAACCTCATCGAGGACACAATAATTAGATGCTCATAACTATTGAACATTATTCTACTAGTTGAAAATTATATTTTCTTATTGAACCTTGTTGTGAGGTCAAACAGGGAAATACCTATTTTTAATCACAAGAATGCCCCATTGCTATTTTCTCTAGATTATTTAGAATATGCCTTATATATACATATATATATTATTCATATATCTATATTTATGCTATATCTACCGTATTGTAAATGGTCCTGACTCATTGAAAATTAGTTAATTAGCTATCATTTTTTGTACTCCTCAGTTACAGACTATTTTTCAATAGTTAGCTTTTATATGCATATGTACATACCCTATATTTGTTTTCGTTTAGCTTCTAATTTGAATTAACTGCTTGATTATAAAACAATGTAACTTGCCATTTCCAACATTCTTGGAGTGTTTGGTAAATGCATTGCATTTTAATTGTGTTTCAATTCAATTCATTTTTTGAATGTTATATTTGATTGAAAAGTATTTTTTTTGTATTTAAATGAAATGTGTGTTTGGATTAAAAGTATTTTAGAATTGAAAAGTTGATGTAATTGATAAAAGTAAAGATAAATAATGAAGTTGAAAAGTTGATGTGATTATTTTAAAAAACTTTTGAATAGTAATTGTTTTCGTAGCACATTGAAAAGAATTATATTTGAATGTAAAACTTTACGTTTGGTGTAAAATTACATTGTATTTGAATATGATTAAAATGTAAAAATTTTACCAAAAGCCCCCATATCTAATATTAAAATTTTGTTTCAAAAAATAAAGAAACCATCACCAAGAATTTGGATATAAATAGCTGATGATTGGCTTCACTTACTTCACGCAATTGTTCTACATCAAATCTACAAATTTAGAAGACTTTGCGAACAGAAGAGAATCAAATTGCCTAAGAAAATGGCTGAGGTTGCTGTCTCCTTTGTGATTGAAAGACTCCTGGTGAACGAAGCAAAATTCTTGTTCGGAGTTCCAGGGCAAGTTGAGGGTGCAAGAGACGAGCTCCTACGAATTCGATGTTTCCTAAAAGATGCGGATGAGCGAGCAAGACACGGCAACGAGACATTTCGCAGCCATGTTGTAGAAATCAGAGAAGCTGCCTATGATGTGGAAGATGTCATTGCTACTTTTTCCTTAAAAGTCGCTTCCAAGAAGAGAGATGTCAAGTATGTCTTGAAACGGTTTTTTTGCATCTTGATTGATCTCCGAAGTTGGAACAGAGATAGAGGAAATCTCGACCAGAATATCTAAGTCTAGGTTGAATTTCCAAATCTATGGATTAAGAGAATCAAGGGACTTGGAAGGTGCGTACTCTTGTATAAGTTTCGTTTATTAATGTCTTGAAGTCGGTTACAGTAGCCGAATTTCGCCTCTGTTTTACCGATTTAGAAAGCTCCGTTTTACCTGTTGTGCACTACTGAAATTGCGTCAGTGTTGATTCTTTACAGATCAAAGTTCTCAGGTGACAAGGAGGACTTTTTCTGATGTGGATCAGGATTTTGTTGGGCTCAGCGAAAGTATCACGGAGCTCGTGAGATGTTCGACCGAAGCAAGGCAGCCTCGAGTTGTTCCTATTTGCGGGATGGGTGGTCTTGGAAAGACCACTGTTGCGAAAAAGATTTATCGTCATCGTAAAATCAAAAGTCATTTTGATTGCTTTGCTTGGGCATATATTTCTCAACAGTGCTAAGTAAGAGATGGTTGGGGAGGGATTTTGATCAACCTTAGTCGTCCAACCGAAGAGGAAAGAAAAGAAATCTCGACGGTGAGAGATGATGAGATAATCGATGCCCTTCGTAACGTTCAAAGAGAGAAGAGATGTTTGGTGATTTTGGATGATATTTGGAACATAGATACATGGAATCTTTTAAAGTCCGCATTTCCAGAAGATGAAACAGCAAGTAAAATATTACTGACCACTCGTAGTAGAGATCTAGCTTCACATCCTAGTGAAGATGGCTTTCGCTTTGATCTCCGACTCCTTGATGAGAACGAAAGCTGGGAATTGTTCAAGAAGAAAGTCGGAATGCATGCAACAAGTAATGTGTCCAGTACTCTTTTATTTTCAATTATTTTCATTTCAATAGGAAATCCATTTCTCCATGTTTTGTATGTAGTTAAATATTCATCAAGAAAACACATAAAGACAATCATTTAGGCTGAAACAATTTCTATGTGAAGATTTTAGTTCTCATAAATGACAGTTAAGGCTTGAATTATTGAAAGTAACAAACAGCCAATGGATTCATGAATTAGCAAAAAATTGAAAAGAAAATTAACACAAGCAACAAAATATAATTAGAACAGATAGTAATTCCCTGGCTACTACTGTCTTGCCATCTATGAATCTAAAATCTACTGCCATGAACATGCAATAATTTAAGCATATTTTGTCTTGTGGAATAGCTTGAAGTGAAAGCAATACTACTGTAATGGTAGTCGTATAATAATTCCCGTTCTCATCTCTTAGCATCATTCATTTGCAGGATTGGAAGATGATGAAAAAATGAAGAACTTAGGGCGAGACATGCTCAGCCAGTGCGCTGGTTTGCCATTAGCTGTCAAAGTGCTTGGAGGACTTTCGTCTAAAGCACAAACAGTTGATGAATGGGAGACGCTGTCGAAGAATGTCATGTTGTACATTGGCAAGGGCAAAAGGCATGAGCACGAAGATTCCAAGTACTCCGGTGTTTCTTGGGTGCTAAGTTTTAAGTTACAACAAATTGCCGCATCATTTGAAGTTATGTTTTCTGCACTTAGCCCATTTCCCCGAGGATTTTGAGATAAGAGTAAAAGAACTTTGCCAAATGTGGAAGACAGAAGGTATCATCTTCATGAGCCAACGAAGAGGATGCCCTGGGGAAACTATGGAGGACATGGCACATGAATGTTTACAAGAGTTGGTCCAAAGGTCCATGGTTGAAACAGGAAAGTTGAGTTCAACAACTGGAAAAATTAAAACATGTTGGGTACATGACGTCATGAGACAGTTCTCCTTGTCCAAAGCTCAAAAGGAAAACTTTCTACAAATTGTCAATTCTCAAACCGCAGGAGAGGATATTGAGTCTTTCAGCAGAGAATCCCAAGTGCCAGGCTATAAGGTTCATAGACTTGAAATCTATTTGAACAATAATTTGAAAAATGATATTTCTGGCAATTTAAAAAGGCCTTAGATCTCTTATATGCTTCAACCGAGGCCGAATTTCATCCTATGAACAAGTGATGAAACCCTTGTTGAACCATTCTAATTGTGTGCTTAGAGTTTTGAAGTTAGAAGGTTTTACTAACTGGGGCTGGAGCCTACCGAGAGAGATTGGAAAGCTTAGACACTTGAGAGTGCTCAGTCTAAAGCATAGCGCATTGCAACAATTGCCATCATCAATAGGTAATTTGAGATGTCTGCAAAAAGTGTTAGATTTACGGGTTGTAACGATAGGTGACAGGTTAATAATTGAAATCCCAGATGTGTTATGGAAGTTAGAAGATTTAAGACATTTATTTTTACCGGTGTTAAGAGATTAGCAAATCTTAGCAAGTTAGAGACATTAGTAAACATTTCGATGGAGGATTTTGATTCGGTTGATTTTGCAAATCTAACGAATCTTACGAAGCTAGTATTTCCTAAATGGAGAAGCGGGCACAGAAACTTTGTATTTAATTGTCTCCAATCTCTAACATTGAGCAATATTTGGAGTTCACTTTTTCCAGTACAAGCAGATGATCTAACACCAATTCTATCGAACTGTCCTCGAATTGATAAGCTTCATGTGAGCTTGCCTATTGAAAGGTTTCCAGACGACAGTCAATTGATCTCTCCATACCTGAAGAAGATGCGACTAGTTGGAACTCGTCTCAAGGATGATCCGATGGCGACATTAGGAAAGCTGCCAAACTTGAGAATCCTCCAGCTTTCTGACAATGCCTTCGAGGGAAAGAACATGGTTTGTGCCACGGGAGGTTTTCCTCAACTTGAATACCTTTTCCTTGGCAGCTTTGAGTCGATTACAAGACTGGACGGTGAAGGAAGGGGCGTTGCGCACTCTTTTCCATTTGCACATCTACTATTGCCATGGATTGAGGGAAATTCCAGAAGGATTGAAGGATGTTACCACCCTCAAAGTGCTAACGATTCAATAGATGCCTACCATTTTCAAACAGAGGCTTGAGCATGGAGGAGCTGATTTTGACAAAGTCCGACATGTGCCTTCACTTACATTTTTTAATATCTATTAAGGTAATCAATCTAATTCACAAGTGTGCAATTGAAAGTTTTTTTAATTTTCTTTTTTCATGTTGAAATATGGCACATTCCCAAATTCTTTTAACTCGAAAATCTCAAATCAAAATAATGGATTCACGTACAAGTCTAAATTCAAGAGCATGCAAATCATGTTTTCCATGAAGTAAATCAATTTCCTACTGAATAATGCGAATTGAGTTCATTTATTGGACGAATGACACTTTATTTATTTATTTTTTTTTTTGGTCAATGCAGGAACAATATATTTAATATAACACAAAGGCAGCCCTCTACAGGTGGGCAGGCAAAGCAAAACAGAGAGAAACAGAGCAACCACCAAACAAAGAGAAATAGCACCCATTCAACGCCATCACATTTTTTTTTTTTTTTGGTTATTTATCACACTTGCATGAAGATTACTTGTTCTGAACTTGATTTTTGAATGAATGACCGTTATCTTGCCTTACGTCTGATATGTCAAAGAAAAGACGGTGCTATCTGCAAACTAACCAAAGTTCATACTGATACAAAGAAGAAAGAAGAAACACCCAAAGAGCCACCTTCAGTTCCGAAACTCCAATCTCAAATAAAACCTGGTTAAATTTTTAAGGAACATGTAAATTTAAATCAGTAAAGGAAATGCAAAAAAAGAAAAAAGTAGTTGAAAATCAACATCAACGTGTGCAAATTAGATAAGTTAGTACCTTGTGCATAGAGCTAAAACTCCAAAGTGTTCATGAACACAAGGGAAGGCACATGTTGGACTTTGTAGAAATCTTCTCCGCCCTTTTCAACCCTCTGCTTGAATTGTCTGAGCATATGTTGGAGCACAATTTCCTTGAGAGTAATTATACATCTCACTCCATCTGGAATTCTCCTCAATCTCAAACAGTTGATGATATGCAGACGGCGAAGGCTCGGTAAGGCACCTTCCTCCACCGTCCACTCTTTTAAAGAGTCGAGGTAACAAATGGAAAGAGACTCCAGTTTAAGAAAACCTCCCGAGGTGCAAACCATTTCAGTTCCCATGAAGGCATCATAATCAAGGACAACTATCCTCAAATTTGGAAGCTTTTCCAATGTTGCCATCGGGTCAAGCTCAAGCCGAGTATTAACCAGCGTTAACTTGATGAGTTTTGTAGAAAATTGGCTGTCTTCTGGTAGCTGCTTATAGGTACTTGCAGATGAAGTTTGTAAATTTGGGGACAGCTCAATATAAGTAATTCTACATCATTTGCACTAAACTTAGCCCTGCGTCTTCTCGGAGTTTGATCTTGATCGTCATCATGAAGTTGATTTTCAAGGAGATCTGAATAATAGACGGCCAGAGATCGAAGATTGTTGAATAAAATTCTTGTACCTTCAAACCAAGAACCCAAATTTACTTTTAATTTGGTAAGATTGGTCAGTTTCCCCAACCCATCTAGATAAGAGTAATTCGCTGAAACATTCACCATTGTTTGCAATTTAGTAAGATCACCCAACTGCAATATACTGTCTGAGTAGCCAATTGTGAAGTAGCTTTTTGAACGTCGGCCTTTCGTAAAATAGTTTTGCGGTAGATACAAATGTGTCAACTCTTCCAGTTTCCATAGCACAGATGGTATACAAGAATACTGAAGTTGCTTATGAAAATAAAAGGATTTGACCCGCAAGTCTAAGGTTTGAAGGCATCTCAGATTCCCTATGGATGATGGTAACTCCTCTACAAAGCTATCCTTTAGACTTAAAAGCCTTAAGTGGATAAGATCTCCAATTTCTTTGGGCAACTTTCCAACATGACCTCGATTGAGATTTTCAAACTTCAAAACTCTAAGCAAATGGAAGCGATTGAGCAGTGGTTTCATTACTTGCTCATAGGATGTATCCGGTTCTGGACTGAAGCATATAAGAGATCTAAGACAAACATCCTTGCTTCTAATAAGGGGGAGCAATTCATCCACGCCACTGTTATTTAAATAAATGGCAAGTCTACGGACCTTATTGGTTGGAATTGAATTGGTTCTCATGCCAAGCGATGAAGAACCGATGGCTTCGTTTTGCTTGTGGAGATCAACTGTTTCTAGAAAGTTTTCCTCCTGAGCCTTTGACACGCACAAGGCTCGCATAAGATCATGAATGCGGCATGTTTTGATTCTTCCAGTTGAGCCCCACTCCGCCACTTGAACCATACACCTTCGTACCAATTCACTCAAGCATTCATATGCCGCATCTTCATTGGATAAAAAGCCTTCTGCTACCCATACTCGGCATAATTCCTTTGCCCTTATTTCGAAGTCTTCAGGAAAATAAGCTAAGAGCAAAAAGCATGGCTTCATGTGAAATGACAATTCATCATAACTCAAGCCCAACACCCATGAGACGCTTAAGTTGGAGTCTTCTTGCTCATTGATTTTGCCCTTCCTCATATATGTGTTGATATTCTTGTGCAGAGTCTCCCACTCATCAATGGATTGTTTACTAGATACAAGTCCACCAAGCACCGTAATAGCCAATGGCAAACCATCACAATAATCAAGCATCTTTCGCGCTAATTTTTTCTTTTGTTTGTCATCTTCCGATTCTGTAATACAAGGCCAAAAAATAATTTAACACATATTTATTTCTTTATTTTATTTTTTGTATTTGTAATTTTCACAAAATAACACAATTTCTATTTTAGTAGACAGAGGAACTACACACATATATACGTGAATGCTAATTATAGACCTGCAAATGTAATATACATGAATGAAAAGAACTAAAGAATAATTGAAAAACATTACCTATCTCACTGCTTCCAAAATATGTTTTCTTCTCTAACAGCTCCCAGCTTTCATTCTCATTGAAACACCTCGGTTCGTGGAGGATGCTATGGCGATCGGCATGTAAAGCTATATCTCTATTACGAGTGGTGAATAATACTTTGCTCTCAGATCCAACATTTGGGAATGCAGACTTCAGGCAATCCCATGTTGCAGTGGTCCAAATATCATCAAGAACCACAAGACATTTTTTCTCTTTTAGGACGTTGTAAAGCGCCTTGGATAGTTCATCATCCCTCATTTCTTTGATTTCTTTTCTCTTCTCCGCGGCAGGAGAAATAAGCTTAATTAAAATCCCTTCCCAAACATCTCTTGCTTGAAACTTTTGTGATACAGACACCCAAGCAAAACAATCAAAGTGATGCCTTACATTGCCGTGATGGTAAATTTGTCTTGCAAGAGTAGTTTTGCCGAGACCACCCATCCCGCAGATGGAAACGACTTTATGAAGACTTCCTTCTCTTGTCAAGTGGGACACCAATTCCTTAACATTTTCTTCAAATCCAACAAAATCAGAATCGATGTTGTGTGAGAAAGTTCGCCTCAGATCTCCTTGTTGCCTGTCGTTTGAAGAACTTGAACCTTTATTGTTGCTCAATTGTACCGGTACCCCAAATTCTTGGAAACTCGATCTTGACTTAGCAATCTTAGCACAAATTTTCTCGACTTCCGATCCAACCTTGTGGAGGTCAATCAAGATGCAAGTAAACCTTTGGAGTATGTACTTTCTACCTCTTTCACTTCTAGAAGCTACCTTCAAGGCAAAAGTTGCAACGACATCTTCTAAATCATAAGCAGCTTCTCGAATTTCTGCAACATGGTGGCGAATCGTTTTGTCCCCTTGCCTTGCACGCACATCTGCATCTTCAAGAAAGCATTTAATTCTTTCTAAGTCTCGTCTTGCCTCCTCAACTTCTTCTTTGACTCCAGATAAGAACTTGGCTTCATTCAGGAGCAAGTCTCCAAGTCTTTCTATCACAAAGGAAACAACGGCCTCAGCCATGATGCTCCTGGTTTTCTTCAAGATCAGAATATTGGACAAAACACCAGGTGCAATACAGAATGCTAAACCAAAATAGGCTGGAAATTTTTTTTCTGCGGAAAAAGACTGTAAATAAACTAGGTAAGTGGTCGTATTTTTGAATTAAATATTGTGTAATTATGACTTTAGAGCAGGGCCGTTAATAAAATGGATCCCACAAATTTCAACTTTCTACAAATCTATCAAGAAATTAAGTTGTCGACTGATGGAGTTTAGACTATTGTATTAGAACGGTTGATTTTTTAAAAAGATAAATGTCTAATCATAAATATACATTTTTATTATAATTTAAATAAAATTTTGAACAAAATCTAAATTTTTATCATTATTTTATATTCAAAATTTTTTAATTCAACTTAAATTTATATTTAAATCTAAATTTTTAGTATTTAAAATTTCGTCCTTATTTGTTTTTTCAACTTATTTTTGTTTTTTAATAAAAATTTTAACTAATTTTTTAAAAAAATCAAACCATTATAATATAAAAAATTGACTTTCAACTGATAAATCAAACCCAGCTTAATATCACGTTCGTTTTTTTTTTTTTTCCTTGCATGCACTTTTAAATTCATATATTTAACTTAATTGTCAAAAGCTTAAAAAAATAAAAACTCAAATCTTATCTATGACAGAAATGGTCATTAATATCTGTGTCAAGTGATTGTAAGTAGTGGCACAAATTTTGTGTTCAGTATCTCGTTAGGTAATTTTCTCTGTCGAAATAATTTTTGCAATTGAGATGAGGATAAGAAAAGGATGTGATTTTTAGGTCCATGTGAGGATTAAATTCTGTTGTTTTATATATTTTCCATGGAATCACGTCAGGGTGTCATTATCCGTTTCACTAAACGGGGTTCCACCTCTTTTCACCTTTTGGGTCGGCTTAAGGGGGCGTTTTGGGAGCTTATTTTAAAATCTTCAAAATATTTTTCTTTCAATAGACCATCATTTTTTATTATAATAAATTTTAAATTTTAAAAATTTATAATTTTATGTATATAAATTTAAATAAAATAATTTTTTAAAAATTACATAAATTAAAATAAATAAAATAATATTTATACTAATATTTTTTTATTAAAAACTATTAAAAAATTTTAATTTTTATCTCAAATAATATTTTTTCTCAAACATATTTTCTAAATAATTTTTTTCTAAAATAAAATATCTCCCAACATCCCCTAAATTTATAACGTTAGCATTTTGGGTAAGTGAAATTTATAAGATAAGCTTGAAGGTGAGGATATATTGTCAACGTCACCGCCGACTCTAGTAGATTTTTTTGGTTGTGGCGTACATTTGTTGACCAACAGGAAGATTTAAGAGACAGTTGTCAAGTTGGCGAGTAAATAGATGCCGTTAGAATATTCTAACAAGTATTAATTATAGTTTTACATTGGTTATTATGTTTAATTTTTACGAAGATATAAAAATTTTAAATTTAAATATAATATTTTTTTAATAATTTTTTAAATATATTTATTATTTAAAAATATTTTAAAAATAAATTTTTTTATATACATTATATTCCCCCTATCCTATTTAATTTATATATTTTTATCAATATATCAATTTTTTAATTTTAAAATATAATTCAAATATTTTTTATCTAAACATATATTATATTTAAATATAAAACAAATATTTTTTTATCTAAATACAAAATATATTTAATACGTTATATTTAAATATAATACAAACCTAATTCGTTTACCCAACGTTTCATAAGTTAGCAATATTTAATCAATATATTAAAAACCTTTAAAGTCCATAATGACCAATTTTATTGGTCTACGCACGGAGAGATCTTTGATCTAGGTGGAGTGTATGTTTAAGTGAGTCCAGAAACAAAAAGGTGTTCGCATGCATGTTCAAAAGTGAAGTGCTCAAAAGTCTTAGCAAGGTCCAAAGTTCTTAGTTAGCGGATACGTGTTCAAGAGTGTGAGGAGAGTGAACATTTAATTCTTGTGGTGTGTGAGTATTAGTCTAAAATAATTTGTTTTGTGGTTTAGTTTTTGTCTCTAAAGTTATTTTAGTGTCTTTTCATAATTATTTTTAGAATTTAATAAACGTTATTACACAACTACGTGGATTTTTATCTCAACACTCAATAATAGCATGGAAAAGTGCCCACAGCACTAATGTACTAAGGTTTTTATTGTAACGCTCTAAATATTAACAAAATAATATTTCTAACGCTTTATTGTTAGAAAATAATATGAGCGATGTAATGATATTTTGTTAAGTTAATCATAATATTATATTGAGTTAATTTTAGGTAATGTGATGAAGAATTAAGATGCTAGAACAAAATTCATGTTAAATTGATTTTTTTTTCACTTTAATGAAATTTGTGATTGTTTAATGTTATAGATATAAGTGCTCATTATTATGGATGTCCGTAAATTTAATTTGAATGATTAAGGGAAATCTAAGATTTTTTTAATTTTGGTTTTTATTTTTTACAATAAAGCATTTTGGATAATTATTACCTAATATCTCTGAATTCTATTATTAGAATCTTTATAATAAGTAATTATTTAATTTCTCAATTATTATTATCATTTTTGTATCCTTGAATCACCGAGATTGTGTGTGGATTGATTAGTTTTGAAATCCATATTAATTGTTTTATTTTCCAATCCCGTTTACGAAATTGAATGAAATTGAAAGGATTGTTTTCTTTTCTTTATAATATATTACGATTTTTCCATATATAAAGTTTTTAGTAGGTATACATGTTAACGTTATATATATATGTATAAGTTATTAATATATACACATATAAGTTATGTGTTTGATTTTAAAATATAGGAATTATATGTATAAGTATATATGCTATGGTCAAAACACATTAATTAGGGGGGGAAAACGTGTAAAAAAAGAGGGGAGGAATATTGCCCTTTTAATTTGCATGCAATTTTCTAGTTGTCCAACATAGTCTCCTTGCTCAAAATAAGCCCTTACAACCTAATGTCCTTTTTAAAATTAGAGGATCAACAAATTCTCTCTTTACTCTCGTTCTGAAAAATTCCACTCATATATATATATATATATATTTCATCTTTCTCTCTCCCATCTCTTTACCTTTCCTACCAAGCCACTCATCATCCTTAATTCTTTGTTTTATCACTTTTTTGAAGACTACAAAGACGATTCTAATACGTAAGGTATGTTTTGTTATTATTTCATGGCTCTGATATCTATCACTTGTTGTTTTGATGGGCTTGATGTCTTTAAGGAGTTTTCTTCACAATATTTTTTTTTACGAGTTACAGGAATATTCTGAGACAATAATTGGAGGATATATGATTGATTGATGATGGTTTATTACTTTAAAAATGCATTACATTTTTGTGAGTGATTGAATATGGTTGTCTAGATAATTTTAGGGTTTTTCATCTTTTATTCACGATATTATTAGTGTTTGATTTCTTTCTTTTTTTTTTTTTTTTACGTGTTAGAAACATGTTTCTGGGTTGTATTTGTATGTATGTGAGTTATGTATATTGTGATGTGATTTTATTTTATTTAAGCGATATTATTTTATTTTAATTTTCAGATTGAGGTCATTACTAGAAATTCTAAATTCTGTATTCAATATTTTGCATCCTATTTGAAGGTAAAAATGGACTCCATTTTTTACAATTTAGATATCATTTTAAATCCCTGGATGTCCACTTTCATTTGGAATATTTTTCATGTCGTTTTGGGTCCTGTGCAATTTTGTATGAAATTTCAAAATAGTAGAGGTCTGACTGTTAGTTTTTACAAAGTTCCACGATTAGAGTTTAAAAATAAGTTTGTAGGTACAAATGAACTCTATTTTTAACATATTAGATGTTGTTAGAAAGTTTTAGATATCTACTTTCTTTTGTGACTAGTTTTAGATCATTTGGAATTATGTAAGAATTTTTATGAATTTTTAAAGAGGCGAAGCTCTAGCTATTAGTTTTTGTAAGTAGTGAGATTGCTGTGTTTTTTATGATTCCACGTATTTTGATGATGAAATCAGTCTTTTAGATGTTGTTTTAATGTGATAGATGTCTTAATGGATTATTATGACTTTTTAGTAATTTTATTATATTTATTGTTTATGGCATAAATGGTTCTAGAAACGAATACTTGAGAACCTCACATTTATGAGATTAAGTCTGACATTTATATAAGTACACTTTCACAAGTAATTTGAATTTAATAATTAAGAAGTATATATTATTGACGTTGATAATGATATGATGTTTAACATTTCTTTTATGATGATGTTTTATAAAAAAAATAAGTATATGTATTTTTATGCTTTAAAATGGCATTGTATATCCTATATGTTGATGGTGACTAGTGAGTTGTCTTTTTTATCTGATGAGTGGACTTATTATCATGGTTGATTTGGGATTTGCTTCCCCGTTTTTTCCGTGACTAGCGTGTTATAATGGTATAATACCAGACCCAATATATGATGATATTTTTAGAGTCAAAAAGTTTTCAAATATGTTTAAATTTATTATGATGTTTATAGTATGATGATATTTATTTTATGATGATGAAAGAAAAAAAAAAGTTTAAATACATTTGTGAAGTATAAATATCTTACTAAGCCTTGTTTACGTAAATTAATTTATGTTACAAATAAAGAAAAGAGTAAGATATAATAATGGAGAAGCTTAAAGCGGAAGGAGGATAATTTATGATAGGAAAATGGGAATAACAATCATGAAATAATTATATTTCAATTTTCAAATAAAATTTTGGGACTTTAATTATGATTATTTTGATTGGAAGATTATTTTGGACTTCTTAATATTATTTTGCAATATGAATTTTTATTATTTATATTAAACATGAAAGTTTTTTTTTTGATAAGATGAAAATTAATATTTAAAAAAATTTAGAGTTGATTAAAATTTTCAAAGTCTTTGTAAGTTAATATTATTATTTCAAATTTTTATTTTTCATAATTTTATAAGAGATGAAGATTGAAGAGATAATTTAACTATATAAAAATGGGAGAAGGGTACATTTATTCTGACTATTTTGGCTTATAAGAAGAATAATAAAAAAAATTTTTGACTTCTTAGCCAAGGTAGCTTACAAATCACGTTATACAAAAAGATGGCATTCTTACAAGTCCTTAAAACCACCCACTTTCGGTTGGGAGAGTTTGCTCATGCGAAGATGTTTTTCACTTTGGCCTTGGCACTTTCACTG
Organism: Antiaris toxicaria; assembly: GCA_035233585.1. Classification (NCBI taxonomy): domain Eukaryota; kingdom Viridiplantae; phylum Streptophyta; class Magnoliopsida; order Rosales; family Moraceae; genus Antiaris; species Antiaris toxicaria. The sequence goes on along the minus strand of CP141153.1, from coordinate 877,742 downwards.
TTGTCTTAAAAACCACATCCACACAAGAAATAAATTACTTAATGAAAATAGGATCTCTACTTAAATTTTAAACTTGGCAATGCAAGAACCAAAACATAAACCTTGGTTAGTTCTTTGTTAGACCATATTTAATATATTTATATATATCAATATTATATTTATTACAAAATAGTATAAAAAATAGTATTATCTTGTTTTATACTTCAATATATTATGTTATTTCTAATATTATTTCTATTTTTTGTTATCATTATTGTACTTTAAAAGTTGTAAAAGAAAACTTTTAGTATTTAAATAAAAATATTGTAATAACAAATAAAAATTAAAAGTGAAATTTGATATTAATTATATCTATTAGCAAATTTATCACAAAGTTTAACATAAAACAAATTTAACATAAAAGATAGTACTATATTGAAAAATACTGTTTTCTTTTAAATGCTAACATTTATCATTGACACACTAATTTAACATTACGCTGAAGATGCTCTTAGCTATTGTACTTTATGCTTTTAGACGATTTATTAAATAGAAAATTTTTGTTGTCGTAAGGCTTTGAACAACACGAAATATCATAGCGCTATACTTGAAAATTCATGGCACCGGGACCAGGCATCTTCTTGCCAACTACAACAAAAGAAAATTCATTCCCTTTCGATTTGTTTAATTTATGAATTCTGCGGACTAAAAGCATGGGACAAAAAGTTTAGAATCTGCATGTCTAAGTACTAAACTTACCCTGCTGCTCCAATAAACTGGAAGGGGAAACTTGAAGGCTGCACGAAATTCATCTTAAAGCTGATATCAACAATCAGATTACTCGACATAACCTGTTTTTGGAAATTAATTAGTGTGCTAACGGAAGTATCTCCAAGGAAAAGAAAGGAAAAATTAGCAATGACCAATATTATTTTGGCATGTCCACAACAAATGATCAATATTATTCTTTTGTGCTTATGTATTTATTTATCTGTTCATATTTTGTTGGAAGACATCAAAAATAGAAGAAGACATATCCGAGAACCAATATCCAAAAAGGATTACACCCAAAGATTGAAATAACAAAAACTCAAATTCAAATCAAGGATGTCAAATGTGTCTTACCTTTGGTAAAATATTAGGATCCAATCACTTGTTCGCCTTTCAGTTGTTTGAAAATTAGAAGAAACAGTCACAGTGGTTATGTAGTGTGTATTTTATGATTATACAAACTTGTTTAATTCTTTTCTCGTGCAACCGTAAATAGATATTGGTCTAATTTATTATTCCTATTTGATGTGGCCTAATTTACATTTCCTTGCTGGAGGATTCCAATGTGAATCCAAGTCTGTGGTGTCCGTGTCTCCATTTCTCTGGGTTTCTTGGTGTAGAAGGTAACTTTTGGCGGACTGGTGTTGAAGATACTTGTATTCGGTTCTGGGATTCTTGGTGTAGAAGGTAAGTTTTGGTGGAATGGTGTTGAAGATACTTGTTTTCGGTTCTCGGAGAGAAAAATGTAGCTAACTAATTTGGTCTTTCTTTCTTTTTCTTTTCATTTTTGTTTTAATTAGCAAGTCTGGTCTTTACATCCTGTAGGGATAACTTTTTCAGGAAACATTTTCTTATTTAATTCAAAACTCTCAATCGTATATCTTATTTTCTCTTTCTTTTATTTTTAAAAAATTTAAAATTTAAAAATTCATAATTTTCTTATTTTAAATCAAAATAAAATGATTTTTATATTAAAATGCTCAAAACGATGAGATAAATAAAACAATATTTGTTTTAATAATCTTTTCCCAACATATACAAATTTTTACACTATTTCTTAAATCACATAATTTTTCAAAAAGTTAATCCTCAAATACACATTTTCAACCCAACTTTTAAAATTCCGCATCGGAGAGTCCCAAACCGGCCCAAAATACACTGCCACTAAAATCAGTCCCTTTTTTCCTTCTCCTTTGTCTAGACAAGTAAACTTCTTGTCGTTAAGTGGCCATCTCACACGACATATGGATTTCTATTTGGGCAAGAAACGACATACAGTTTATGCACAAGTTGAAACAAATAACTCTTTTATTTTTAGGAAAGAGATATGACTCCGTTTTCATGCAATATGATTTTATTATTATCATTTGCTCGTAAACTTGTTCTTTTAATGATATCTCGTTCCAATAAAGAGAAAATTTACGGCGTGTTTAATAAATATATTATGTTTATATAATATTTTAATATAAAATATAAAATATATTTTAATAAAAAATATTTGTTTTTATATTTGAATGTAATATGTGTTTAGATAAAAAATATTTAAATTATATTTTTAAATTGAAAAGTTAATGTAATTAATCAAAGTAGATGAAAAAATAAAATAAAAAGAAAAAATCATGTAAATAAAAAAATTATTTTTAAAATATTCTGAAATAATAAATGTGTTTAAAATATTATTAAAAAGTATTGTATTTAAATATAAAATTTTTATGTTGAGGATAAAAATTACATTATATCTAAATATAATATAATGTAAAACCGTAAACAACGTCACGTTAGCTCTGATCGATGTGCACTTTCTCAAGGAAAGAAAAAAAGTTTCAATATATATATATATATATATATATAAATGCATATATTTTTTATTTGATAATTGCAAACGACCGACAATGCATCTGCATTACTTGTCGTATTTATTGTGTACAACTACATTGCGTTTGTCTTCAAGTTAGAAAACGACATAAATGTCTCTTTAAGTTCTAAAAACGACATTTTCTTGTGCCTGTAGCCGGTCTAAGATAGTCCAAACCGGTTCGGTCTGCGGTCCGCGAACAACAGTAGCAGACTTCAACGAACAAGAACAACATACAAAAATCAAAAAGCTTCATTCGTTTCCCCTTCTCTCTCTCTCTCTCTCTCTCTCTCTCTCTCCTCTATGACTCCTTTACACGTCGAGCCCTAGCCCTAGAGCTATAGCGTTGATGGTGTTTGGAGAAGTAAAGAAGGTTTTAGGTGACCAGCAAGGAGAAGAGATGGAGACACATTTCAATCACAATCTGTTCGAGAGACGACCACTTCTCAAGTCCAAGACTCCCGCCTGTAAATGCATCAGAGACTGGTATATAAATTTATAGCCTTTCTTATTTATTCAATATAATTTTTTGTATTTGATTCTGTTTCCAGGCCTCAAGTAAATGTAAAAAGGGACTATCTTGGACCTTTTTTTGTTCAGATTAGGGGAAAATTTACGAATTACGAATCATGAAATTTAATTACTGATTCTTATTTCGTTCTCCTGAAGGAATTTAGAATTTTAGCAGTTTATTGTGGCTCAATTGTCAGTGTAGATTGGTTTTTCAGGAATTATGTTTTAGGGTTTTATGAAGAAAATTCTAATGTATAAAAACAAAAAATAAAACTCCATAACCTAAGCCCTGAAACTGTATCTGGCCTTATAAACGAATAAAAGCTTCAATTTTTTTTTTTTTTGAATTCTACCAAGCTTTTACTTTAAATTCCCACACAAAGTGCCAAAATTAAAAAATAAAAATAAAAATAAAAAAATAACTGACCTTCCTTTTATTTTGGAAGTGTGTTTATGTATATATGTGTGTATATTTTTATAGTACCTGTTATAGGACAGTATTGATATATGTATATAGGGATATATATATATATATATATTAGTCAGGTTACAATTAATTTTCAAATAGAAAGCAAGACCCCTTATGTTTGGGTGGATGTATTGAATCTATAAATTGGAAATACTACTGGCTGAAAACAAGCAAAAGTTGCTCTTTTGAAGTGTTTAATGTAAGACTATAAGCTTCTGGCTAACAAGTTCTATCGTCGTCTAGGGCTCCCGAAGTTATTTCGTCGTTTAATGTAAGATAAGACTAGTTGGAACTCGTCTCAAGGATGATCCAATGGCGACACTAGGAAAGCTGCCAAACTTGAGAATCCTCCACCTCTCTGACAACGCCTTCGAGAGAGATAACATAGTTTGCGCCATGAGAGGTTTTCCTCAACTTGAATATCTTTTCCTCGGCAGCTTGAGTCGATTACAACGGTGGAGGAAGGGGCATTGCAAACTCTTTTCCATTTGCACATCTGCTATTGTGATGGATTGAGGGGAAATTTCGGAAGGATTGAAAGGTGTTACTGCCCTCAAAGAGCTAACGATTCAATTAATGCCTACCAATCTCAAACAGAGGCTTTAGCATGGAGGAGCTAATTTTGACGAAGTCCGACATGTGCCTTCACTTACATTTTTGAATATCTATTAAGGTGCAAAATCTAATTCGCAAGCGTGCGCTGGAAATTTTTTTTTCGTATTGAAAAATGATACATACTTGAAAATCTCGAATCAAAAGAATGGATTTACACACAAGTCTAAATTCAAGAGTGTGCAAATCATGTTTTCCATGAAGTAAATCAATTTCCTACTGAATAATGTAAATTGAGTTCAGTTATTGGATGAATGATACACTTTTTTTTTTTTTGGGTCAATGCAGGAATATTATAATTAATATAACACAAGGGCAGCCCTCCGACCAGGTTGGCATGCAAGGCATAACGGAGAGAAACAGAGCCACCACCAAACAGAGAGAAATTGCACCCATTCAGGCCATCACATTTTTTTTTTTCATTATTTATTATAATTTCATGAAGATTACTTGGTTTGAACTCGATGTGTGAATAAATGACCATTTTTCTTGCCCTGCATCTGATATAAAAGAAAAGGCAGATGAAAAAAACCGGTGTGCTAGCTAGCTGCCAACTTACCGAGCTTCATACCGATACAAAGAAGAAAAAAGAAACACCCTAAGAGCCACCATCAGTTCCGAAACTCTGATCTCAGATAAACCCTGGTTAATTTTTTAAGGAGCCTGTAAATTTAAATCAGTAAAGGCAATGCTAAAAAGGAAAAAGAAGTTGAAAATCAACATGAACGTGTGCAGATAAATTAGTACCCGGTGAACAGAGCTAAAACTCCAAAGTGTTCAGGAACACAAGGGAAGGCACATGTTGGATTTTGTAGAACTCCTTTCCTCCCTTTTCAACCCTCAGCTTGAATTGTCTGAGCATACGTTGGTGCACAATTTCCTTAAGTAATTAAATATCCCACTCCATCTGGAATTCTCCTCAATCTTTAACAATTCACGATATGCAAACGGCGAAGGCTTGGTAACGCACCTTACTGCACCAGGAGTGGACGTAACAGATGGAAATAGACAAGTTTAAGAAGACCTCTCGACTGCAAACCATTTCAGTTCCCATTAAGGCATCATAATCACGGACAACTATCCTCAAATTTGGAAGCTTTTACAATGTTGCCATTGGGTCACGCATAAGCCGAGTATTAACCAGCATTAACTTGATGAGTTTTCGAGAAAATTGGCTGTCTTTTGGTAGCCGCTTTATAGGCACTTGCCGATGAAGTTTGCAAGTTTGAGGACAGCTCAATACAAGTAATTCTACATCATATGCACTAAACTCAGCCACTCGTCTTCTCGGAGTTTGGTCTTGATCGTCAGCATGAAGTTGATTTTCAAGGAGATCTGAATAATAGACGGCCAGAGATCGAAGATTGTTGAATAAAATTCTTGTACCTCTAAAGCTAGATCCCAAATTTACTTTCAATTTGGTAAGATTGGTCAGTTTCCCCAACCCATCTAGATAAGAGTAATTCGCTGAAACATTCACCATTGTTTGCAATTTAGTAAGGTCACCCAAGTGCAATCTACTATCTGAGTAGCCAATTGTGAAGTAGCTTTTTGAACGTTGGCCTTTCGTAAAATAGTTTTGCGGTATATACAAATGTCTCAGCTCTTCCAATTTCCATGGCACGGATGGTATTTTGGAACGTTGAAGTCGTTTATGAGAATAAGAGGCTTTTACCCGCAAGTCTAAGGTTTCGAGGCATCTCAAATTCCCCATGGATGATGGTAACTTCTCCACAAAGCTATCCTTTAGACTAAAAAGCCTTAAGTGGATGAGATCTCCAATTTCCGTGGGCAACTTTCCAACATGACTTCAATAGAGAATTTCAAACTTCAAAACTCTAAGCAAACAGAAGCGATGGAGCAGGGGTTTCATTACTTGCTCATAGGATGTATCCGGTTCTGGATTTAAGCATATAACAGATATAAGACAAACATCCTTGCTTCTATTAAGAGGGAGCAATTAAACTACACCATTGTTATTTAAATAGATGACAACTGTAGAGGTGAACATTAGATAAGTTTGGTGGGTTTTTATAATTTTTTAAAGTGGGTTCAAAAATTTTTTAACCTATCCAATTAAAGTCGACTTAAATTAAGTAGGTTTAACAGGTTGTGTATTTTATTAAAATAAATAAATTACTCAAAAAATTCAACTACAAATGAAAAATTTAAAGAAGGGAAAAAAAGATCTAAACTCATGACATATTCTCTATAATAAATTCCATCAAAACTTTGCACAATGAAAAAGTTCTTACATAATCTCATTAATAATCTAATATAAAATAAATATAAATTATTAGGGTCACCAAGAGATATAAATATACTAAATAATTAACGGTATTTTTCACAAAACCACCAAGAATTACATCTATATTCTATATTCAAACGATGCATTCTATTTATTCAAATAATCTAAATAACATTTAAGAATTAATATCCTTGAGCAAAAAAAAAAAAAACAAGTGGAGTGAATATTGGGTGGGTTTGGTAGGTTTTTAGCATTTTTTCAATCCATTCAATTAACTAAATATAGAAAATCAACCTTCTTACAATCGGGTTGCATACATTGGTTATATTCGTTAGGTCGCTGGGTTTTTTGTTCGCCCCTAATGACAGGTCTATAGACCTTATTGGTTGGAATTGAATTTGTCATCATGCCAAGTGATGGAGAACCGATGGCCTCATGTTGCTTGTCGAGATCGACAGTTTCTAGAAAGTTTTCCTCCTGAACCTTAGAGAAACACAAGTCTCGCATAAGATTATGAATGCAGCATGTTTTGATTCTTCCAATTGAGCCCCACTCTGCCACTTGAACAATACACCTTTGTACAAATTCACTCAAGCATTCATATGCCACATCCTCCATGGAGACAAGACTTCTGCTATCCATACTCGACATAATTCTTTTGCCCTTATTTCTCAGTCTTCAGGAAAATAAGCTAAGTGCAAAAGGCATGGCTTCATGTGAAACGGCAATTCATCATAGCTCAAACCCAACACCTATGAGACGCCTATGTTAGAGTCTTCTTGCTCATTGATTTTTCCCTTCCTCATTTATATCTTAGTATTCTTGTACAAAATCTCTCACTCATCAGTGGATTTTCTACTAGATAGAAGTCCTCCAATCACCGTAATAGCCAATGGCAAACCATCACAATAATTTTTTCTTCTGTTTATCATCTTTCGATTCTGTAATACAAAAATAAAAAATAATTAACACAGATGTTTATTTCTTTATTTTATTTCTTGTATTTGTAATTTTCATAAAATAACATAATTTCTCTTTCGGTAGACAGAGGAACTATACACATGTATAAGTAAATGCTAATTGTAGAGTCGCAAATGTACTACACATGAATGAAAAGAGCTAAATAATAATTGAAACACGTTACTTGTCTCATTGCTTTCAAAATATGTTTTCTTCTTGAACAACTCCCCAACTTTCATTCTCGTTAAAACACCTCAGTTTGTGGAGGATGCTATGGCGATCGGCATGTAATGCTCTATCTCTATTACAAGTGGTGAATAACACTTTGCTTTCAGATCTAACATTTGAGGATGCAGACTTCAGGTAATCCCGCATTGTAGTGGTCCAAATATAATCAAGAACCATAAGACGTTTTTTTTTTTTTTAAGACATTGTAAAGCACCATGGACAATTCATCATCCCTCATTTCTTTAATTTCTTTTCTCTTATCTACGGCAGGAGAAATAAGCTTAATTAAAATCACTTCCCAAACATCTCTTGCTTGAAACTTTTGCGACACAGACGCCCAAGCAATACAATCAAAATGCTGCCTTACATCGCAATGATAGTAAATCCGTCTTGCAATCATAAGTAGCTTCTCTTACGATGCTTGTTGCAACAGCATGTCAAACTTTCGGCAATGAGTTTGAATTTTTTATGACGATTTTTTTGTCGTCGCAAAAAATGCTTTTTTGATGCAGTAAGCTGTTTTCTAGTAAAATGTAGCAATGACATCTTCTGAATCATAAGTAGCTTATCTTATTTCAGCAACATGTTGACAAATCATCTTGTCTCCTTGCCTTGCACTCACATCTGCATCTTCTAGAAAGCATTTTATTCTTTCTAATAACTTGGAATTTAAAGGCACTACCAAGGCACTACTGAAGAAAAAAACTTTGTTTGTCAGATTAGTTACGAAATTAGGAAGTTGAGTGAGATTGACAAAATTAGGTATGTTAAACTTTATTAGTCTGAGGTTATTTGTGAAAATAATATTTCCTTTTAATATGTGTCATGTGACCAAATAAAATATCATGTTTGATTAAATTATACGTTTACATATACACATGTTCTGTTAAATTAAATTAGGGTCTTGAGATTTTTTACTATTATGATTAATATCTGATAAATTTCAACATACCATGCCTCAGCAACTATGTATATGCTATATAAGACTTTAAAGTAGCCTTTTAGGCCCCCATTCCGAATCCCATAATCCCATTTCCTTGAAATATAGATTATATTCTCTCTCTCCGAATCTCACTAGTACCAAATCAATCAAGTTATAATATTTGTAGTCTTCTTCAGCTACTCCAAATATATCCTGCATTTAGATCCAATAGTAAATTGACTTCTTTTTTTTTCAATTAAATGAACAGAAAAAGGAAAAAAAACAAATAACAAATAAGAAAAAAACCTCTGCACTCTGCCCAACATTAATGGCTGATCCATTGATAGTACACATATAAGGCTGCTCATAAAGTCTTTCGTTTATTGATTCCAATTCATGGAGTTTCCCATATCCTTTGATCTTGAATTTTTTAGTGTCATGAAAAATAATAATAATAAATTGGGTTAAATTAAAGTATAAAGGTTTGAAAAGCAAAAACATCAATGAAATCACTTACAGAGATGGGCTTCAAATTAACTTGATAAGGACTATCTCACACAAGTGGGCTTCTTCAAATGCACTTTCATTCTTGATTATATACTTTAAGGCAGTCCGTGGATTGTTTGGATCAGTTGAATAATCAATGAATTCTTGGGCTACAAGCTTTATTTCTTCACCATGGGCCATTTGGGAACTGTTTCATTTGTACGGAGGGTGTAAAAAGCCCAAGAATAAATCTATGCAGATATAGCCTGAAAATATAAATTATTTTAGAAACAACAAATTCATATTATTGTTTGAAAAAAAAAAGGGTGAAGATGAAAAGTGTGAGGAAAGAAAAAGGTAGAGGTATTTTGAAGAGAGAATGAAATTATAAGTTGTTTGGTACGAAGGAAAAGCGAAATTATATTATTTGTTAATTGTGAAAAACATATTATAGGTTGTTTGGTACGAAAGAAAAGGAAAATTGTTCATATTTGTTTTGTCACAGAAGACTTTAGCAAAAACAAAAACAAGAAAAGAAACAAAAAACAAAAAAGAAAGTTAGAGAAAATGGTTACCATGATTTTCTTGGTTTTTCAAGTGTGGAAGGATTCCACTGTGAATCCATGTTTGAACTATTCTCGGGTCCATTCTTTTCTGGGCTTCTTGGTGGTTCTTGAAGAGAAAAATGTAGTTAATAATACTCTTTCTTTCTTTTTCATTTTTATTTGTTTTGTTTTTTTTTTTTTTTTTTAAATGCCTCTGGTCTTCAACTGAATTCTGTCTCTTTTTTCTTTTTTTTAATTCCTCAAGAAAAAAAAGTGTTTCAATATATTTAAAATGTATTTGATAATAAAAAACGACTGACATTGCATCTTCATGACTTATCATATTTATTGTGTGGAACGACATTGCGTTTCAAGTCAAAAAACGACATAAGTTCCTCATTAAGTTCTAAAAACGACATTTTCTTGGGCCTATTGCCGGTCTAAGACGTCCTAATCGGTTTGGTCTCCGGTCTGCGAATAACAGAAGCAGACTTCAACGAACAAGAACAGCATACAAAAACCAAAAAGCTTCGTTCTTTTTGCTTTCGCTCTCTCTCTCTCTCTCTCTCTTCTCCATGACTCCTTTACATGCCAAGCCCTAACCCTAGAGCTGAAGCCTTAATGGTGATTTGAGAAGTGAACGAGCTCTTAACAGGAACGCGCCTATAAGCAGAGCAAGGAAAAGAGATGGAGACACATTTTAATCACAATTTGTTCGAGAGACGACCAATTTTCAAGTCTAAGACTCCTGCGGTTAAATGGATCAGAGAATGGTTTATAAATTTCTCGCCTTTTTTATTTATTCAATATAATTTTTTGTATTTGATTCTGTTTCTAGGGCTCAAGTAAATGTAAAAAGGGGCTATCTTGGACCTTTTTCTGTTCAGATTAGGGGAAATTTGATAAATTATGAAATTTGATTACTGATTCTTATTTCGTTCTTTCCTTTTTTTTTTTTTTTCTTTTTCCCCTGGAGGCATCTAGAATTTTTGCAGTTTATGGGGGCTCAATTGTCGGTGTAGATTGGATATCAAGGATTGTGTTTTAGGGTTTTATGAAGAAAATTCTAATGTATAAAAGCAAAAATAAAACTCCATAGCCTAAGCCCTGACACAGTATCTGGCCTTGTAAACGAATAAAAGCTTCATTTTTTTTTTTTTTTTTGGAATTCTACGAAGCTTTACTTTAAATTCCCACCCAAAGTTCCAAAAAAAAAAAATTGCAATCCTTTTACTTATTTTTGAAGTGTTCTTATGTACATATGTGTGTAAATTTTTTAAGTACATGTTATAGGACAGGATTGATATATGTATATAGGGATATATATATATATATAGTATTAACAATATATGGATATATATATATATATTAGTGAGGTTACAATTAATTTCCATATGGAAAGCAGGACACCTCATCTTTGGGGTAGGGTAGATGTATTCAATCTGTAAATTGGAAATACTCCTGGTTGAAAAGAAGCAAAATTTGCTCTTTTGAAGTGTTGAATGTAAGACTATAGGCTTCTGGCTAACAAGTTATATCGTCGTTTAGGGTTCCCCAAGATGTTGTGGCGACCGGTGGGAAGTGCTTTCTCTTAAAATGGGTAACAGGTATGTCGTACTTAGGTGCTGCCCGTCTCTCCCTTTTCTCTCTTTTTCACATTGATGCGCTATGTTATCTCTCTTTGATATTGCCTTAATTGTGCTTACGTGCCGGTGCCTGAATTATGTTATTACGGATGATGGTCTGGATAAATATGTTTTGATTGGCATTTATATGAATTTTGCCTAATGTTTTGTTCTCTACTTCTCTTTTGTCTAGAGGGCCAATTGAAGGCTTTGAAAGAGAAGACTAAAGAGCCAGAGGTACCGGAACCAGAACCTGAGCCAACAACAGAAGTACTTTTTCTTTGCAGCTATGAGGGCTGTGGAAAGACCTTTATTGATGCTGGTGCTTTGAGGAAGCATTCTCACATTCATGGGGAGAGACAATATGTTTGTCACTATGAGGGCTGTGGAAAGGTATTGTTCCTCGTGTCATTTTCTTCTGAAGCCTCTTTTTCGTAATAATCTAGCAAAAATGTGCGACTGAGAATTAAGATAGGAGTTGCATTTATATCTTCCGGTTTGTTATTTGAAATTCCGGTGTTCCTTTTATTTCCCTTTCCTCTTACCATATGAAGTCTTGAAGATATGTATCATTTTGTTGCAGAAATTTTTGGATAGTTCAAAGTTGAAGAGACACTTTCTTATTCATACAGGAGAGAGAGATTTTGTATGTCCTCATGAAGGCTGTGGTAAGGTGATAAATTGTTTGCCATCTCTATGTATGTTTGATCTCTTTGCTTGTTGACTTTATCCTGTTTAGTCATTAAGAAATGCGCTTGTAAAAACATCTCTGAGTGCTATGCACCACAGAGCTTTGTGCATTCTACCAATTTCAAGTTTGAAATCTGCAGGCATTTTCCTTGGATTTCAACCTAAGGTCACACATGAAGACGCATTCACAAGAGAACTATCACATTTGCCCATACCCAGACTGTGGAAAGAGATATGCTCATGAGTACAAGCTAAAAAATCATATTTCATCTCACCACGAAAAGGTTGGTACACGAGCAGTTTTTCTCATGCTTTGGAAGGCCTTCAATGTTTCTACTGATAGGCTATGATTAGAACAACAAACAAAGTTTTCCGCCATATTTAGGAGAAATTACCTTTGATGCGAATACTTCCCTTTTGTAGATGACATCATTATTACCTCCAAACTATATTTAATCTCTCTCTTTCAACTATTAACAACGAGGACCTCCCCACCCCCAACACACCCATAATTATTGTTTATTTTGCAGAGTCCGGCTGTGGATGTGATAAAATATGCCCCAGCTCCAGAGAAGCCAACCAAAACATCCAAGCCTGCTTCAGGAGTTTATGGCTCTGCATCATCAGACCGCCCTTATGCCTGTCCTTATGAAGGGTGTGAAAAGGCATACATCCACGAATACAAACTTAAACTTCATCTAAGGAGAGAACATCCCGGGCATATGTCTGATGAGAATGCTGAGAATGCCGCCACAACAGCTAATGCTGATAATGAGATGGATGAAGGCAGTGACCAAGATGCCTACGGTGGTGGAAAACGTGTGAATGGCAAAACCCAAAAGCAAAACAAGCCCAAACCAAGCCTGAAGTTACCTCCTGCAAAAATGGCACAGCGTAAGGGCTCGACTCCATCTCCTGCTAGGGTGAACATGGTGAAAAAACCATGGCCAGTCAAAGACGAAGTTTACGAGGAGGCAGACAGTGAAGAAACAGAGGAGGACCGTGACAATGTTGAAGATGGTTGGAGATTTGCGGAAAACAACGAGGATGATGATGATGAAGAAACAGAATATGAAGACTGATCCGATCCCCCGCCCCCCCGCAATTTTTGGTTTCAATTTGTATTCACACTCCATGCTTTTGTCCTTTATTTTAATCCAACTTTTACCCTTTTTTTTTTTTTTTTTAACTAGGCTATGCTATTAGCTTTTTACTCCTATTTGCCGTTGGAGTGATATTAATGTATTATATTTGTTAGAAATTTAGGATCGATTTGGGAAAACATTCTAATATTAACATTTGAAATTTGGGATGAAAATATTTGAAGTAAAACATGTAAACGTAAATGTTAATTGTCATATGAATTGGTATTTGGACGTTAGGATTTTATTTTTTAAATATAAACATTTAAATATGTGTTCGAATAGTTATTAAGGGCAGTCATTTGAATTTGTGTTCTAGTAGATCTCAAAATTTAAAAACAGTATATAAAACATATTGGGATGAGTCAAATTGAGGGGTGGTCTTTTAACATTTAAGCCTAAACAGTTTATGAACCGTGATGGTTCATTCATATTGACCTCAACAAACACTATTCTAAATGTGGTGGATGATTCCCCTAAATAGAGGCTTAGGTTTGTGCTTTCATATGAGCAAATAATAAAGTTTCTTATAGAAAAGAAAACGAGTTTACTTAAATATATAATAATGAGTTTAGTATATGATTAGGAATTAAATTTTTAAAAATGAATTGGTTGAGTTTTTAAAAAATTAATTAAAATTTTTATTGATTTAAAAAAAATTTTAAATAAAATTTTAGATTTAAACTTGATTTCTAAACGCGAGCTAAGTAAATATCTCTCTCTATTTAACTAGGAAAGAAATTATTTAGTAAATGAGACGAAAATGAGAGGGGATTAGCTGCTTTTTCATTTTCGGTTTTTCTTTTTGGTTTTCGTTCATTTTTTTTAAAAAATATTATTTTAAATAATTGTTTGATTTTTATTAAATGAGCATAAAAAAAATCGACGACTATATATCCAGTGTCACCGTCGTGGGGTCAAATTAATGTTTGAAAAACTTAAACAGAGATAGATACTTATATTTCATAAATAAATGTCAACAACAGTTCATAATCAACCTTATTAATTGCGCGCAACTTCTTTTCTACTGAAAATTTGACTTGGTCAGTCATGAAGATGGTTCTTTTTTTTTCGATTGTTATGGAATCCTCTAGTCCTCGGCTGTTCTCCATATTTTCAAATTTTTAATAAATACTAGTTAAGTAATGCGTGTGAGATAACAAATAAACGTGTGTTAAAAAAATTATTAGATAATCACATTAAATATTACATAATAATAACATAATTGCCATGTAATAATCAATAAAAGCGAAACGAAATTCTTTATCGATTCTTCTCCTCGTATATAATAATAGATATAAATATAACTATAGATTAGCTATCAATGGATTGAAAAAAGGGAAAAAAAAAAGAAAAAGGTTATTGATCCTCTAATAAATTAAGACTTCGTTTGGTGAACACATTGTATTTGCATTGCGTTTGAATGCAATGGATTGAATGTAATTTGTATTTGAAAAAAAAAGCATTAGCATTACGTTTAAATACAATGTGTATTTGGATGAAAAGTATTTAAATTGTATTTTAATAATGAATATGTGATGTAATGGGTAAAAATAAAGAGAAAAAAAAGAGAGAGAATATATGATGTAATTAATAAAAATAATAAAAAAAGTGAAGTAATAAATAGTTATTGTGTTTAATTTAAAATGTGATGTGATTGGTGTTTGAATGAATATTTTTATATTTAAAAAAAATTATATTATATTTTAATATAATATAAAAAAATACATTAACCAAACGCATGCTAAGTAACACTATATTTAATTGATTTCTTAGACGCAGAAAATAAAATGAAAAAATATATAAAGTTCGTACAAATGAAGAACATTCTCTTCTCTTGAGCATGAGATAACATTTTATATTTTAGTTTTAGAAAAATAAAAGTCGTCTCGATGTAACCACCGAATATGAAAGAGAAAGAATCACATAAAGTAAAAGCCATTCTTTATATAATAAAAAGAGCAGACACAAACAATGTAAAGTACACGGGAAAAAGAATTATTAAGGGAAAGGCAAAATTCCCAAAGCAAAAAAAGGAACGACAACACGTCAGAAGAAGATGCTTTCTTTTGTCCTCGGGCACACCTAATCTCGAGAATCTTCTGTTTGGATTTTGTGAAAACTTCCTATTTTTCAATATTTAATTTAAAAAACAATTCTTGCCATCATAAAAAGAATTAAGCGATAGTTTTACACAATAATTTTTCATAAGTAAAGTGTATAATTACTGTGAACGACGCCTATGTCGCAGCCAAAACCTCTCTCAACGACAGCTTCCCACTCGGACGATGATCACAATCTTGACTTTGCAAAGCCTCACGCCTCTCTCGCCACCGTTTAGCCAGCTTACGACGCCGTTTTCCAAGCACCAAAACGACAACTCTCCAAATGGGAAACCGAACCCTCTCTACGAAACAACCCTCCATCCCGAAAACGACATCAGACATCGACGGACGACACTCCTCGTCCAGCGACACGCAACTCGCCGCAACAAAAAGCAGGTGCCTGACCGCCCCCGCCACGTCATCATCATCGGATGGCTGCTGAACCTTCGGGTCGCAGATCTCCGCCACGCGTCGCTCTCTGATAAGCGGTAGGGCCCACTCAACAATCCCCGACGGGTCCCTACCGAGGTCAATTACCTTTCTGCCGCTGACGATTTCAAGTACCAAAACGCCGAAGCTGAAAGCGTCGTTTTTGGCGCTCAGCTTAAACGGCGTCGTGTAACAGGGGTCCAAGTACCCGATCGTGCCCGCGGGTTGACCCGGCTCGTCCACGTGGACGAGCACGGCCAGGCCGAAATCCGCAAGCTTGGCGACGAAATCGCCGTCAAATAAAACATTCGCCGACTTTATGTCTCTGTGGACGACGGACGGCCGAGATTCGTCGTGAAGGAATCGGACGGCTCTCGCTACTTGGACCGCGATCTCGATACGTTTCGGCCAAGACGGCGGCGTTTCGCTGACGTGGAGGAGGTCATGGAGAGAGCCGTTGGGCATGTACTCCATCACGAGGAGAACTTCCTCCTCTTCCCGCCGATTATTTCCATTTACTCGGCTGGTCGTCCCGAGGAAACCGACGACGTGGCGATTTTTTTGTAAAAACGACAAGACTCGTATCTCGTTTTGGAGCTTGGAAGTGTCGTTGTGACGATGATGGTGATGATGATCTTCCTTGTTATGGCCTGCATGGAGAAGAGGCTTTTTGACGGCGACGAGTTTGTTGTTGTCGTCTGCGATTGCAAGTTTGGCTTTGTAAACGGAGCCGTGGCTACCTTTTCCGAGGAGTGTGGAGGGAGAGAAGCTGTCCGTGGCCTTAACCAGCTCGTCATAGTCGAACTCTATCATTTGGTCTGATCTTTCTTTTTTTCTTTCTACTTCTTTCTGTTTGGTTGGAGAGAAAACAAAAGAAAAGAAAAATATATATATATTAGTTGGTGTTTGTGTGGTGGAGTTTGGTTTTGAGGGATTCAAAGTTTTGAGGGACGTGGAGGGCAGAAGCTTTTGGAGATGCCCAGGGAATAAAGAGGATTTTGGGGGACATCAAAAGGCGTGGTTATAGTGTTCATATATATATATATGTATGTATATAATATATAGATAATAGAAAAGTAGGATAATAATTATTTTGAGAAGGAAATGTTGTCTAAGTACATATAAGTGCGAGAAAGAAAAAGAGTTAGAGAAAACTGAAACGCAAAGGTTGTGTGTGTGTGTGTGTGTGTGGGTGGGGTGTACTAAGTTCGAAGTTGAAACGAAAGGTTAGGGATGATTCAGACTCCGAACAAGGATGGGATGCCCCAATAGCTATTTGTTGGGTTCCCAATTACGTACTTTTATCTCTCTTTTATATATATATATATATATATATAAAAGGGATTTAAGCATGTTCTTTTGTGTTGATCTTTATAGGAGATGCCAAAGTGTTTGATAGGGGTTTAGGTCAATTTTTTTTTTTTTTTTTTTTTTTCATGCAAGCTTGATTATTGGACCAAACCATAGAGGAAAAGCTGACACTCTACTCCTTCTTTTCTCCTTTTTTTTTTTTTTTTAACTTGGGAAAATATGTAGAAACAAACGTTCTGGATTAGATGAAAAATTGGTGAATCAAATCGAACATTTTTTTTTTTTTTTACAAAGTAATACTGTGATCAAAAAATACAAATGAATCAGATAGTGAGATTAATCCACGAGGTGCTCACTTGTGGTCATGATCAATTACACGCGAAGTTCCTTTTTTTTTTTTTTTTTTTAAGTTCTTGTTAAGTCGTCCCGAGTAATTACCTGTCACTTATTATTTAGATGGGTTCATGGGGTGCAATACCATGTTAATTAACTAAATTTTGATCTTTACTACATGGAATAACGTAAATGGCCAATTGTGTTTTGTTCTCCTCTCAAAATTACTTTTCTAAATCCTTTTAACTGGCTAATCACTTTTAAAAAAATAAACAAAACAAACAAACAAAAAAAAGCTTGTATTTTGATTCAGTTACTTTATGAAAGATTAAATTGCCTCATTTTAGCATTCCCCCCCACAATAAATTCAAAGTTCAAAGTAGTATATTGAATTGTGGCTTACTTTTTCACTTTTGATGTTCATGGGGTGCGGCAATAAGAGAGTAGCTATGTCACCACTCCACGGCTCTAAGGCTTGTACTCAAATTAATTTGTCCGGCAGATTAACTAATGTTGCACTCTATTTTTCCTGCAATGTTAAGACAGGTGCAATAATAAAGATCCCACCTAAATACTTTATACCAGCAAAACTTTTTGATTCTTTATTATTGTTATTTTAGTTTCTGTCAACGACCATTTTCAGCCAAAACAAAGTCAAATAGTTTTTTTTTTTTTTTTGAACTTCAATTAGTTGAAGATATATATAATCCATATAATAATGTTTTTTAAGGAGAAAGAAATTAAATATTATTTTTACATAAATATTTTTAAATTAAATAGTAAATTATAAAAATATTTGAAGTAAATAACAAATTTACCTAATATATTTTCTATTTTTCTAGTAAATTTGCTATTTATTAGTAAATATTTTAAAACTTAACCGTTTGGTTCAATCACTTTCATATATTTTCTACAATTTTCCTTTTTCTATATAGAAATCAAACAACGGTCTAGTTACAACTATGACAGTCTAGTGTCTACTTCGAACGCTTCACACTTCACTTAAACCAAAAGGCATGTTTTTTTGGTTTAGTTTAGGTCCAAACGCGGCATGCATTGGGCTATAAGCCCACAATGTTTTATCTTGGACTGAGATAGTGACGGTTTGGTTGTAATGAAGGCCGAAACCAAGCCTAGACTCCTGATCAATTTGGGGCTCCCTTCGTTGCACCGCCAATGGGCTTGAGCCCAAACTGTTGTTTCATGGACAAGGAGACGCGTCAGGCCGGAGGGCCCATCTAATACGACACACAAATTTGCACTTAACCCATCTAGGATTCAACCCCGTGTCCTTGTCCCTTTAATAACATTACCATACACCAAATAAAAATACATATTTAATTATAATATCATATCATATATGCGATGATATTATTTGTATTCTGTTTTTGTCATTCTAATAATATTATAATATATTTATAAATAATTTGATTTTTAAATTAATGTGATATAACATTATAATTAAATATATATTTTTTAACGCATTATAATATTATTAGATCGACATGAACGAAATATGAATGTTGGGTTGAATCCCACTTTATGATTGAGTCGATTCTTACGCGTACCATGTTGAAGCAAAACTCACTTCACATTAGGATAATTTGCACAAATGCACACTAGATTTAATATCTGTCAGAGGGTTGGATTTTAACCTATTAAATTTTGACACTTAAGGCTCTACAATAAGCGGCCAAGGATCAAGAACAATCCCTTACATGTGCTATCCTAAGAAAAGAAGGAATAGCGAACTAGAAGGAAATGTAACGCTATAAAAATAGATAGTTAAATTTGACAATTCCTAATCGTTCAGGTCAATCTAAAATGACTGTCAATTTATGGAGAGGATACTTGGATTTTATTTTATTTTATTTTATTTTCTTTGTTGATTAAAAATTTAATTTTGATAGTAGAGATCTTAAATGTGATAATTCTTAACATTGTGGTTAATTGATAATGATTGTCGGTATTTTTAATAGAGTGATTCTAAATTTTTGCACGAATACACGTTATGAAATTGTTGTTGATTGATAAGTTGAAATTTGTATCTTTAATTTTACAGAATTTGAGAACTAATTATTGTCTTCCATCAATAATTAGCATTTTAAGGTATAAGAAAATTTTCAAATTCTAATAGAATTCGAAATGCTAAATGAAAAGGTCAATATCTAACTACTAGAAAGCGAAAAAGTTGGTTGTGCGTTTAAAGAGACCCATGTAAGGCTTCTTTTTTTTTTTTTTTAAATCTATTTTCGTTGCAACTGTGACATAATTGTGAGAATAAAATCGATAAAAATTGGATTCTTACTTTTTATTTACTGAAAATTTGAAAATTAGCAAAGCTGACAGAGCAAGTGACAATATGACATGCAGGTGAGGTCAAATTCAGTGTTAAGATCCATATGATGTCTATCAAGCCTTTCCCCTGCTGATTTTGGCTCTTCTTCTCCGTAAAGACTCTCACTTTGATACCATATACTTCCATATAAAACATATATATATATATTTAAACATATTGCTCTATCTGATCTCCATGTATAAATGTTATTCATAAGGACTTCTATCTCTACCCAAGTAGTTTTTTTTTTTTTTTTTTTTAAGGTTGGGTGTGTGGGTGTACGTGGTATTTGTCAATAAACAGAAAATGGGCATTTTGCATTTCACTTTCCACCTGTGAGTAACAGATGGAGGGAAAAAAAAAATATATACAGTGCTACTTCAGAATTCCTATTTCATGCATCAACACGCATTAAATTATTCATAAATATTTCAACCTGTAAAAAGTTTGTTTGTTGTCGTTTCAGCCTCTTTCGTTTTTGTACTTTTATTTTTTGACCCTATCTTGTCAATTTTATGTCTTATGTCATCGCATTCATTCTCTCTCTACTCCAATATTTGTCGGCAAACGTAAAAATTTCAAACAATAACCATATATTCCACCTCATTTTTTTGTCTAAAAAAAAAAAAAGGAACAAAAAAGTTGACATTGAAGCCATATGCACACTGTTAGATTAAGGGGGCGTACGAAGAGGAATGAAATGTTTATCCGAGAAGATTGACTCTCTGTCTGTTTGACACATTCAAATTTGAAAAATAAAAAATTTTTCATTTCAAGAAAAATGAATATTTCTAAATTTTCGTATCTGAACATCCAATATTTTTCATTTTTGAAAAATGAAAAAAAACTTTCTAAAAACAAAAAGTTTTCACCCACCCAAACAATTTTTCACTTTCAAAAAAAATTCCAAACAACTTTTTATTTTTCATATCTAAAAATTTTTCATTTTCCAAAAACAAACACCCAATCCAAACGGACCCTGAGAGAATTAAAATAATAAAAATTAGAAAATATATAAATAAATAAATACTGTTATAATTTCTGAGCTCAAGTATAGTTGACGTGTGAGTGTGTAATAGTAGTAATTTAAAGGGAATAAAATTACTTTTTTTATTGGTATGTTATTTTAACTTTTTTTTTGCTAAACCTTTGTTTGGTTTTTTTGTTTTGTTTTTTCCCTTTTAATTTTTTATAGATATCTTTGTTATAATTAAATAACTTAGGGCTGTTTGAGAGAGATACTCGGAGACATTATTTTTGGGTTGAAAAAAATTTGTTTTGGAAAATGTGTTTAGGAGAAAAAACAGTTTGGGGTGAAAAGTAAAAAAATTTAAAAATTTTTTTAGAAAAAAATATCAATATGGATATTGTTTCATTTCTCTTGAAATTCTATGCAATTTTAAAAAAATTATCTCATTTGAACTTATATACACAAAGTTATGAACTTTTAAAGTTTAGAATTTACTGTAACGTTTTGAATATATAAATAGTGAAAAGTGGTGAAATTTTGAAAAAAAATTAGTTTTGAATGTCTTCAAAATATCAACCAAACACCCCCTTATAATAAATTCACAAACCGAAGGAGGCCTCCCTTTGACAGGCACCCGTTTGGTAAATTATTTTAGTTTTGATTTAATTTAAATTAAGTTAAATTGGACATTTAGTTTCAGTTTAGTTTAACTTAAGGTTCCGTTTAATAAATATATTATGTTTGTATTGCGTTCAAATACAATACATTAAATACAATTTATATTTAAAGAAAAAGTATTTACTTTACATTTGAATGCAATGTGTGTTTGGATGAAAAGTATTTAAATTATATTTAAATAATGATTATGTGATGTAATGAATTAAAATAGAAAAGAAAAAAGAAGAGAGAAAAAAAGTATATGATGTGATTAATAAAAATAATTGAAAAAATAAAATAATAAATAGTGATTATATTGGATTTAAAATGTGATATGATTGATATTTAAAGGTAATATTTTTACATTTAGATGAAAATTGTATTATATTTGAATGCAATACGAATACAACGTTAAAACAAATGAATGCTAAATTTAACTTAATAGGACTCACGGTAATAACTTTTTACTTATATTTTTATTAATTCAATATAATTTTTAATATAAGATTAAACTAAACCTTTCCATATCAAATGAAATATTTTAGCTTAATCCAAATTAAATCTAAGCTAAAATAATTTATCAAATCGAACGAACGACCTTTTAAGCTGTGCCTGTAAAGCATGCTTTCTTCCTCAAAAACGACATTCAGTATGGTGGTATAAGTGTGCTTTCATTGTGTCAATATGTTTTATTTTTTGTAAGAAAGCCGTCCTTTAGGCCGCAGACCCTGCTTTCTTTTTCTTTGTTTTAACTTATTAAGGGTAGCAAATGAAATTTATTGAGCTAAAGACTTTGCTAAAGTAAATATTGAGAATTTATTTTCAAAAATAACTTTTAGGAAACAATATAAAAAGCATCCCCTTATCAAAAAATAACTCGCCGTTTGTTTGACACCTTCAAATTTGAAAAATAAAAAAATTTTCATTTCAAGAAAAATGAGCATTCCTAAATTTTTGTATCTGAACATCCAAAATTTTTCATTTTTAAAAAATGAAAAAAAAGCTCTATAAAAACAAAAAGTTTTCACTCATCTAAATAACTTTTCACTTTTAAAAATAATTCCAAACAACTTTTTATTTTTTATATTTAAAAATTTTTTATTTTTCAAAAATAAATCTCTCCTCCAAACCAACCAAATAAAAAGCATCCTTCGAGCTAATTAATATATGAAATCGTGATCAGCAAAAACAAAATCAATAAAAAATTGTAAATAATAACGCTTTTATCTTGTTACAATATAAGGATCGTTTTTCATAATATCATTTTTAAGAATAATAATAGTAAGGATTATTCTTTTTAGTTACAAAAAAAAAATGGAGCTCTACCAAAAATAAAAAATGGTACGAGCATTTCTAACTTGCAATTAGTTTCTGGTTTTATAAAGGTATAAACCGTAGTACCAACGAAGAAACAAATGACAACAATTCAACAGTACATGTATCCAAAAATCGAATTCATTCTTCTACAGGCAAAAGAAGAGATAAATATGCTTATTTTTCCTGTTATATTGGATAACAAACCATCTATTGCCCTCTCCGGCCTATGATCAGTACTCCCGTCTGGTGGTAAAATCCACACGCAAACAAAAAAAACAAATAAAATAAATTATTATAACAATACAATTGTTAAGATCATATTTATTTTATCTCTTATCATATATGTATCCTTAAACATGTCATTAAAGAGCACTAAATGACTCATTGATAAGCAACCCACGAGACCTAAAAACAATTTCCAATTACTTCAGAATAATTACCTAGTGAGTGAAAATCACACAAGGTCAAATATGAAAAGTTAACCCTATAATCATTAAAAGATAAACCAAATCAAATTTATCAAGTAAGAAAACCAACCAGTTAACTCGGATCTCGTTAAATATGAAAGTTTCCTAATCACTTTTAATTATTCATAACTTAGAAAGTCAACTACGAAAAAAAAAAAAGCAACTTCCAATCATCAATGAAGACATATTTTACCGTAATCAAATAACCAAAATCAGAACATCAACTCCTATAACTAAGAACTTACTACATAAGCCTTTGGAACATATATTGGATATCACTTATACCAAATCTTTTGTCCTAAACAACATATTTTCTGTAATACACCAATCTCCGTTTCTTATCTGTTTCATTCTTACTCTAGATCACCATTATAATATTGATTCGTATATAGTGAAAGCTCACACAAACATTACAGAGGATGTAACCTAAAGATTACAGGTGAAATTCTGTAAATACTGTTGTCTCTCTTTTTATTTACTTTTTTTGTATTACTTTATTTTATGTGATTTATTAACAACCTGTCAATAACTACTCGATGACTCACTTATCGTCCTATTCGATCATTAACTCTTTATTTACTTTGACAGTGGATTTCACTTTCTACAATAACAAAAAACTTAAAATTAAACCAGGTGCTAGAATTTCTATGGTATGATATTCTACATGCTTCATGCTATAAATACCAACTATTATTGTAATTATTAAATTAACTTTTCAAACAATTTGATTTATAATAGAATAATTATATGTTAAGTATTGTAATTTTTTAATACAAACATTGATCATAAATTATACTGTTAAAAATTAATCTAATATTTAAAAAGTAATTCAATTGTAAAAAAACCTAGGTTCCATTTTGGAGAAACACTTGAATACTATTTTGCATTATAGAAAAATTATTTAAGTAGTCAAAATTTTGTTCACTAAACCGGTATTTAGATGGAGCGTCTATTTTTAGAATAAAAAAATTTTCTACTTTACAATGAACAATTTTTTGTCAAAAAAAAAAAAAGTTGTTTGAATGAATAAAAAAAATTTTATTTTTATAATTTTTTTTATATTTAAAAGTGAAATTTTTTAATGTTCGTATATAAAAATGAAAAAAGCTTCTCTTTTTTAAAAATATGAATATTTTGATCAAAAGTGAAAAATTTCTAAAAATAAATCTTCCAATTAAATAGAAAAAATTGAATATAACAGAAAAAAATTGAAAGGTTGGATATGGTTAAAACAAACGGATAACAAATTATTACATTGAAAGGGCGTTTAATATACGTTTTTTGGTGTTACGAAAATCAATTTTACACCAAACGTAAAATTTTACATTCAAATATAATCATTTTTAACAGTGCTACAAAGACAATTACTATATTCAAAAGTTTTTTAAAACAATCACATCAACTTTTCAACCTTAACTATTTATCTTTACTTTTATCAATCACATCAACTTTTCAACTCTAAAATACATTTAATCCAAACACACATTTTATTCAAATACAAAACAAATATTTTTTAATTAAATACAATACTAAAAAAAGAATTGTATTCAAACATAATTAAAACGTAATGCGTTTATCAAACGCTCTGAACGAAGACAAATGAGATGCTCCGAATGGAAAGCGTGTACTCGTTGAGGCTCTACGCTAACCATATCATGCGCCTGCATGTTGGGCATGTGGAACCCTTTGACCGATGAAAATGACTACACGAAACTTTCTAGACGTGTGTTTAGGATTCGTTTAATTTTAATATCTTATTTAATTTAACTTATATATTAAATTAAATTGGTTAAATTAATTTTAATTTAGTTAAATTTAATAAAACTCATTTTTATTAGTTTAATATAATTTTTAATATAAATTATTTTTATTTTTATAATTTTTAATATAAGTTAAATTAAATAAACTTAATACAAAGTGATTTATTAAATTAAATGCATGTTTAATACAAATCTACATGAGCATAAGGAGTAGCTATATAAGATGAGAAACCATATTTTTTATCTAAAATTTTTCATCTCAAATCATATTTAATCACTTATTTCGTATCATCTTTTAAAAAAATTATATTTATTATTTATTTATTTTCTATCTTATAAAATGATATATAAGTATTTAAACTTCATTTGTAATAGAAAATTAAAAAAAAAACGTATATTAGTAAAAAAACACCCCTAAGTTTATTTTTTGTTTTTGTTTTTTACTCTTTCACATTTACTGTAGTTCTTAAGAAGACTGAGGGTTCGTTTGGGGGCTTTCACTTTTTTTCAAAACTTTCTTATTTTTTACTATTTACATCTCCAAAACGCTATAGTAAATTCCAAATTTTAAAAATTCATAACTTTTTGTATATAAGTCCAAATGAGATGATTTTTTTTAAATTACATAGAATTTCGAGAGGAACAAAACAAGATCCATATTGATATTTTTTTCTAAAAAAATTTTTAAAATTTTTAATTTTTCACCCTAAACAGTTTTTTCTACCAAACATGCCCGAAAGGTAAGGCAAAGTTGCAGCCTTTTACAGGTCTTTCATGGTGTGGTAAAGATACATGTTAATTTAGCAGCTTTTGTCATTAAGTATCTATCATTTTATTATTTACTTTGTTCGGCAAGAGAAAGCAATTAAGCCGAGGTGAAAAAGCTAAAAGGGGAAAGTTAACGGGAACAGAAAGAAATGAGGATTATCACTGGAAAAATCAATGATGGGAAATGGTTTTTTCTTTTTTTCCTTTTTTTTTTTTTTTTGGGTTGGTGGGTGTTCTTTTGACGAAAAGAAAAATGTGACAAAAGGGTTTGCGCAAAAATTTGCAAGCCTACAGACCAATAATTTAATGGGGCTTTAAATGGGAAAGAGTCCAAGAAGGGCTGAAATTTTTCTGACTGGCCTGTGACACTGTCACTTTGGAATGTGATGTAAATTCAATCAATTTTGTTGGTTGGGATAGAATTTAAGAGAGACAGAGACCCCAGAAACAAAATAAAAGGACTTCGTCGGCAGAATTTGAAAAAAAAAAAAATCTATTTTTCATTTATAAATCTGCGTAAGAAATTGATTGTTACATAATTTTTTTTATTTTAATATGATTTGGATCATATTCAACCATATGAAAGATGAAAAAATAATAATTAAATTAAACTAAAAAAAAAAAAGAAAATTAAACAGATGGGTGGGTCTCTGTCAAGAACCCCTTTTAAAATGGAGAACCAAACAAAGAGTGCATGATGTGTGAACATTAACTCCTCAATGTGACCACTGTCCTGTCCTCGCAGATACTACAGTAAAATTAATGTGGCTGCCATATATATATTTACATTTTTGCCCTTCAATCATGCCTACATTTCTTTTCTTTTCTTTTCTTTTCTTTGAATTTATCAAAAAAGGAGATAAATTCCTTATATTTATGTACACAACCAACCGGAGAGAGAAAAGGGAATTTTTTAATTCGTTGATAATGATGGTGAAGGATTGGGTTAAGCCACTTGGTGGATTAAAAAATTATGGAGGCGATAGGGATGAAGATGTGGGGGTTGGGTTTGTGGGTGATTAGAATTAATTATGTTGAATGATTATCTGTTCAATCTAAAATACTTTATTAAAAAGGTGGAAACCTGCCTGGCCTGGCTGGTTTCTGATTAATGACCATTTCTTGATTATCCTTTAATTAATTATTATTATTTTTGTTTATTTGTTTATTACTATATTGTTTGGTTTTAAATTGTATAGACAAAGAAAAAGGCAGGAATCAACGTGATTTGGGCACCCATTAAACCTTTTTAAAAATTTTCTTTGCCGCTTAATTTATGAATGGATTGAGCTGTCCTTTCCAGCCATTAGTCAAGACCACCAGAGCATTTAAAACACAGAAACTTCAGGCTTTTTTTTTTTTCCTTTTTTTTTGGTCTGAAGTAACTGTTAATGAAATAAAAATGCAAATTTACTAATCACGTTACAAGAGCTTTTATAACAGAATACGCACGTTTTGATAATATATTAGGTTTATATGATATTTAAATATAATATATATTTAAATAAAAAATATTTATATTATTTACGTGGATAAAAATATTTAAATTTGAATTAAATTTATATTATATTGAGAATGTATTATATTCATGTTAAATTTAAATGTAATATATTAAATATAATATGTATTTAGATGAAAAATATTTAAATTTAAATATTGAATGTGTGATATAATTAATAAAAATAGAGAAAAAAAGATAAAAAAAGAGAATATATAATGTGATCTATAAAAGAGAAAGAAAAAAATGATATAATGAATATTGATTATATTATATTTAAATTATAATGTGATTAATATTTAAATGTAATATTTTTACGTATAAATGAAAAAT
Source organism: Antiaris toxicaria (assembly GCA_035233585.1). Classification (NCBI taxonomy): domain Eukaryota; kingdom Viridiplantae; phylum Streptophyta; class Magnoliopsida; order Rosales; family Moraceae; genus Antiaris; species Antiaris toxicaria. The sequence continues at coordinate 850,411 of CP141153.1, read as the reverse complement.
TATTACATTTAAACATAATACGATAAACAAACTAGACCTAGCTTTTTTTTATTTTATTAAGATAAAATTTAATAGTTATTATTTAGTCTAAATAATGATATTCATGTTTCTTATTACGTCCAATTAAAATTTAAATATTTCAAATATTAAAAAAAAATTTTGCCTGAGAAAAAATAAGAAAAAAGGGCCTGGTTGCGTGATCTCTAATCACCCAAACACCGCAATCTCGCGAGCACCCTCGAGTGGAGGACCTTCGCCAACGGGTTCGGCAAAAATAACCTGTCGAACCCCTTCCTTGCTGACGGAGGTCTCTCCATGGTGATCGCCAAGCCCAACGGCTCCACCGTGGAGAGGCGCAACGGAGGCCCAAGCCAGATAGAGTTTAGTAACTTCAAAAATCTGAAGTGTAATCTTGAAACCCAATTCAGAATCTGTGAATTTAAGACTACCCAGATCGAAAAAGCTCGATCAAATGCTAAATCCATGGATCTTATAATACGAGAGTGCACATAAAAGTTTTCTGAGAAATGGGTTCGTTGGTGATCCAAATTGAAAGACTGATTTTCTTTAGTATTCAACAAATGAGAGAGATCAAAGAATCAGAGTTGATTATCGAGAGAACTTTTGTCACCTGTCGAGCTTCATATCAAGTTGCGTTCCTTGTTCCTTTTTGGCGTTAGATTTTTTGGGAACTTTCTTCATGGCATGACAGGGTTCAATCCAAGGCAACGTAAACGGATGCCCGTCGGCTAGTTCCTACCGTCGTCGTCGTCGGATCTGGCCACCATCGGAGGTGATGGTGGGTGGCCGTCGACGTCGGAGGAACAAATCCATTGACCAACGAAAGTTTTTTTTTTTTTTAATATTTTGTTAAATAATTATATGGTATAATAATATTTTGGGTAGTTGGTACATCTGACTAATCTACTAAAGGTTAGAAATTTCCGGTTCTCACGTTATTTTAAGATTATGGTGTATATATTTATTGAATTATATCGTATTATATTTAAATATAAAAATATTAATTATTTTTTATTTTTATTAATTATATTATATATAAAATATAATTTAAATATTTTTTATTTAAATAAATATTATATTTGAATATATTATAAATATTTTTTATTTAAATATATATTGTATTAAATATAAACACAATGTATTAGCTAGCAAAACACATCATATATAAATAAAAACACTCATTAGTTTTGTAAAACTTAAATTGAATGAGTAAAACGTAATCCCAACATAAATATCAACACGTGATCCTAGCAAAAATCAATAAATAAAACAAATTAATTACGTGGTCTCCCCGTATATGTTACACTTTCACGTGTCTGTATATGCGTATATCGTGAATATATCCGCATATGCATGGCCTTTTTATAATAAATTTTGCCGCAAGAATGTATATATTTGTTTGTCTCCTTATCAATTTTTTTCTTAAAGAAATTATGGAAGAGAAATATACCAAAATAGGACTATATGAATCAAAAGTTGCGAGAAATTGTTGAAGCTAAAGGACTAATAATGTTCCCTAGAGAACATGTCGTGCTTGCTAGTATAGAATAACTCAGCGCGTGACATTTATATTTATCTCCATCTGTTTCTTTCCATAAATGAGAAGTCACGGCCAAAATAGTGCATGTACGTGTATTTGTATAACATCCGAACATAAATTTAAAAATCACTTGAATTGTTGCTTGTCAGCACGCCATGAGATGCTCACTGTTAAAACTGACTTTTCTTCCACAAAAAAAAAACCCTTTAATTTTTTTATTTTTAAAATGAAAATGATTATAAAGGTGGCATTTGGTATTATTTTTGAAATGTTTTATATTTTCAAAAAAATTAAAAATGAGAATGTTTTGAAAATTGTGTTAAGATCATTTTTGAAACTGTGTTTGGTTATGTTTTATGAGTGTATATTTTGAAAAATATAAAAATGAAATTTAATTAGTTATATTTTTTCAAAACCCATTTCATTTTCAAAAAATCCAAAAAACACAATATTTTTTGAAAATGAAAACAAAAAGTGAAAATAACTTTTTTTCGTTTTCAAAAAACAAAAAAAAACAATATAGTTGAAAATGATGTTTTCGAAATGGCTTTGAAAACGTTAAATAAACAAACGCTATCTTGAAACCGTTTTCATTTTCTATATTTTTTAAAATGGAAAATCGTTCTCAAAAACAAAAACAAATGCCCCGGAGTGTTTCTTTTATTTTTCCAAGTAATGAACGATACAAGAATTACTCGATTTTTTTAAAATGTATCTCTCTCAACGCTGTGTCGTTATCATGATTATTAATTTTGAACAATGACGCTTTACATAATCAAATATATTTTGGAGAGTTGCCTTCCAATTAAAGAGCCTTTTTTGTCAACAATGGTTTGATAGTTTACGATCATAATAGCTTTGTTTATGCGAACTATGAGGGGGAAAAATAATTGCATGAGCTCCTAAATGTACTCAACTTATCTATCATAAATATTGCATTCCTAAACAGAAAGGGACAGGTGAAATATACTGGTTACACTTCTCTTATATGCATTCCAAATTAATTTACTATTCACTTGCACAAGATACTATTTTGTTGGGTAAATACAATTTTTCATTATGATTAGGGTTTGTAATGAGTTTTATGGTACTATTTTAGGAGGATTATTTATTCATAACTATTGTTTGTACTTTAAATTAATTAAAGTAAGGAATTATAAACTACTCGCTTAATCTCTTTTTTAATTCCTTTATTTTTGTTGGATTTTAAGAAACATTTTTTCTGCCATTCTGGCGTTTTGCATCCAAATTGTACATTACATGGCATGTCTTGTCCGGTTTGCCAATTTGACAGTGCACCTTCGTCACCAATTTTACGCGTACCAGAGTTGCCAAAGAAATGAAAATTATCAAATCCATAAATAAGCATATCTTTCTCAACTTATATACATACCGTTATTTGTATCATATCATTTTTTAAAATTATATAATTCTAACATGACGATATGCATTACTTACTATGATAAATAAATCATACCTATTGCATAATTCTTTTATGTAAATGTATTTTATCTATAGTCATTGACCGTCTTTTACTATAACAATTAAAATTTAAAAAAAAGTAAAATATGATTATTTAATTTAATGATAACATAATTATATCTTTAATATACAGTATCGAGGATAAACAAGGGCTTTAAAGAAGGCCCCCAAATTTTCTCTAAAAAGTAGGCTTTGTTTTAGTTATTTTCATATTTAAAAAAAAAATAGTTCAAAATAATATATGTGTACATATACATACATATATGAGATTTGTTCCCTTAAAACTGCTTTTTTTTTTTTTTAAGGCCTCATGCCCTCGTTTATGGAAAGATCCCCCTATTTTGTTATAAGTTTATTTTTTTTTTCCCTTTAAGCTGCCTTTTCATTTTTTAGCACTTTAAACAGTTAAATTGTAGTTGAGAATATTAGGTAACCGGCCCTATTTTCATCTTTTAAAAATATTAAAAAAAGCATAAAATTATAAAATTAGAGTGTCATCTAAAAAAAGAAAACTGTAATATCTATAATTTTTTCATTTAAAAAGCTGTATTTATTTAATATTTTCTTCTCCCTCACGTTATATCTTTTTAATTTCTAAAAAAAAAAATTTCAAAATAAAAATCTCTCTGATTTCATTAGGCAATAATTGATATTCTTTTAATAATAAAGTTTTTTAATAATATCTTTCTTATTCATTTCTTATCTATTACTTGCTAATATTACTTATTATATTTCATGTTAGTCATCTTATTATTTTATAAATAAAATATCTAGGTTATATTTTTCTTGCTCATTTCTTATCTTTTTACTAATATTGCTTTTTAAATTTTAAATTTTATTTTAATTTTTTTTATTATTGTTGTGTTGTATTTATTTGATTTTCATACAAAACTAATTTAAGAATAAATTTATCTAAAAGAAAATATGTATAAGGTTTTTAAAAATTTAAGAAAAAATAGGATAACATCAATAATATTATTTTAAAAATAAAATTTGATTCGATCTAAAAAGAAGGATTTTTTTTTTTAAAATCAAGACAGAATATTCTATAAAATAAAGAAAAAATCATTTAACATGGTTCTTTTAAGAGTAAATAAAATATTCAATCACCTGACAAACCCATCTAATCTATTCAATCAAACGTTAATTAGGTGGGTTAATTTACTATATTTAATTGATTGGGTAGATAAAAAAAAATTTTAACTCGCCCAAAAAATTTTCAAAATCCCACCTAACCACCTACATGTTTTTTCAAAAACTCACCCAATCATCTAAATATTTTTTTTTCTTTTTTATTAAATGATATTCATTCCTAAGTGTTATTTAAGTTATTTGAATATATAAAATACATAACTTGATATTTAATATAGATGTAATTTTTGATAATTTTATAAAAAATACCATTAATAACTTTAAGGGGTGTTTGAGATAATGTCTTCAGACCTCAAAATTCAACTTTTTTCCAAAACTTCACTACTTTTCACTATTAACATTTTCAAAACGTTACAGTAAACTCAAAACTTTAAAAATTCATAACTTTGCGTATACAAGTCTAAATGAGATAATTTTTTTAAAAAATTGTATAAAATTTCGAGAGGAATGAAACAATATCCATATTGATATTTTTTTTCTAAAAAATTTTAAATTATTTTTTTGTTTCAAACAGTTTTTTCTCTTAAACACATTTTTCAAAACAACTTTTTTCTAATTAAAAAATAATATCTCCAACCTCTTCCTCAAAACACTCCTTTAATATCCTTATATATATTTTTTATAATTCTTATAATCTATATTTATTATATATTCAACGAACACGTATATAAATATTATAGGAGTGAGCACAAAAGAAAAGTAAAAATTAAAAAAAGAAGACGAAGAAGAACAAACAAACAAAAGTGTGGGGTTGGGTTGGGATGAGCTGTCCGACTGAAATAGATGCTTTTCATATGATGCATACCTGCGCTGTCCATAGCTGCTTGCTAATGCTGACTTTGGATTCATCTTATAATTTAACTATTCAACTATTCACTGTTTACCTCCTAACAACTTCACAGCCCAATCACTAAACACCAACCCTTCTAAACTAAGCCGAATTATTAATATAAAAAAAACATTTATTTTATACCAAGACCAAAGTTGACGCGGTCATATTTGTTAGAGATTCCCAGGAAGCAAAAAGATAGGGGAGAAAAATACCCACCAAAATTTTCTACGTATTCAGAACAGTCTGAATTGAGAGAGAGAGAGAGAGAGAGAGAGAGAGAGAGCATGATTGTAACTTGTAAGTAGTAAAACACAATGGCTTACCAAAAAAACCAGTAAAACACAATGAGGCCTTCCTAGGGAGCAAAACGAACAGGTGGGTTAAAAAAAAAAAATAATAGTCAAGCTCTTTTTCCTTTTCTTTGCCATGATATGAATGTGGGCCCTTCTATTTTTGTCCATTGGGGCACCACATCTTCCCTAAAAAGACAATATTACCCTCCATGTTTAGACCAAGCTGCAAATTGATAATGCAAGGATTAATGTTGGGTTTACAACGCCCCAAAGTTGTGGGGGAATGTCCAGAGTATAAATTTAAGTGGTGCCCAATTCCAAATCTATGTTCTTCTCTTGTAAGAAACCCAAAAAAAAAAAAAAAAAGTTTTTTTACTGTAATGTGACTATTTGTTATTGTATGTACTTCTGCAACAAGGGAGAGAAGGAGAAGGGTAACAAAGGTTATTTAATTAACTTGCGTTTATGTACGATTGAAATTGAGTTTTTCAAGTTAGAGTTTAATATTCAAAAAGATTAGTTAAAATTTAATTTTTTCGAAAAAAAAAAAGGATATAAATAAATTGAAAAGTTTACTTTGAAATAGTTCCAAGCACCCCTTCATTTTACCTTCACCTAAGAAAGACCCCACGAGTGGGCTTTCTGCTTTCTTTCTGGCTTCTGCTGCTTTTTCCCTTCACAACAAGGTCCCCCATACTCGCTTCTCCTTCCTTCTCTCTCTCTCTCTCTCTCTATCAATCTAAGCCACCCTTTACCTATTCATCAAAACTTTCTCTTCTCTCTCTCTCTCGGTGTCCACTCTCTGTGTTCTTGTAGCTCAAGAAGACAACAGTCAATCACGCAGCCAAGAAAGAAACCCCACATACTCTTAGTCTAAGTTAGGTCCAAAAAACCCTGTAAGATTGACAGAGAGAAAATAGAAAACATCATAAACAAAACTTTCTCGCTCCTCCACTCCACATATACCTCTCTCTCTCTCTCTCTCTCTCTCTCTCTCCAAAAACGAGAGACAAAAACATAAATAATAGTGGGACTGGGGGTGGGAAGGAAAGAACAAGAGAGAGATAGAGAGATGGGGATTGAGAAATCGGCCTTAAAACCCCTCTTCTAAAAAATAAAAAATTAAAATTTATAAGAAAATAAAAAAAATAAAATCATCCAAAAAAAATTAAGCCCACCCCCACCCCTAGCCCCCCCTTCCCCACCAAATGGACTTAGCAGATTTGCAAAGCAACAAGCCGAACAGCAGCAGCAGCAACTCAGCTCGCCAGCAGAACCAGCTTCTTCACCATCATCATCATCATCATCATCACCACCACCATCAACAACAACAACAACAACAACAACAACAACAACAAAAGCAATCATCATCCTCTCCATCTCCCCAGTTTGTAGTCCCTTTCGATGGCAGATCTTCCTCCGGAGGACCCCCTTTCATGGGGCCCATCTCCATCCAGGCCGGTCTCACCACCTCCACCACCACTGGAACATCCTCGTCCTCTTCCTCGTCCTCTTCGTCCTCGTCCTCCTCCTCAACAACTTCCACCTCTACCGCTCCTCCGCCTCACCTCGTTGACGCCTCCCTCGCCATCGCCACCAGATCCACTCCTCTCGTCGATTCGTCCAAGGTAAAGAACAATAATAGTAGTAACAACAACACCAACAACAATACGAATAATGATAATCTCAATCAGCAACAGCAGCAGCAGCAACAACAATTGTCCATGGTTCCGCCGCCGTCGGTGAAGCGATCAACGAAGGATCGTCACACGAAGGTAGACGGTCGAGGACGGCGTATTCGAATGCCGGCGACCTGCGCCGCCAGGGTGTTCCAGCTGACCAGGGAATTGGGGCACAAGTCCGACGGAGAGACGATCGAGTGGCTTCTCCAGCAGGCGGAGACGGCGATCATTGCCGCTACCGGCACCGGGACGATTCCGGCGAATTTCTCAAGCCTAAACATCTCACTCCGCAGCAGCGGATCCACGCTCTCCGCTCCGCCGTCGAAGTCGGCTCCCCATTCCTTCCACAGCACGCTGGCTCTCGCGGCGTCGGCTCATCACCATCACCACTACGACGAGGCCGGTTTCGCCCATGCCGGATTGTTAGGGTTTCATCCTCAGCAAAATCAGCAGAATCCGTCGAATCTCATGGCGGCAGATCAGATCGCCGAAGCGCTTCCGAGTGGAGACAACAATAACAGCAATCAAAGAGGAGGTGGAGGAGGAGAATCGACGGAGAATTACATGAGAAAACGGTTCAGAGAAGATCTGTTCAAGGACGATAACAGTAGCTCTCAGTCGCAACAACAAGGGGAAGAATCGTCATCATCGCCGTCGAACAAGTCGTTTAAGCAATTACCTAACAAACAAGATTCCGGCGCAGGAGCCGGATCTTCCGCCGGCTTGCTCCGACCTTCTAACATTCTTCCGACGGCGATGTGGGCGGTGGCGTCTAGCAGTGGCGCCGGAAGCACTTTCTGGATGCTGCCAGTGACCGCCGGCGCCGGAGTTCCACCGGTGGCACCGGCGACGTCGGAGCCGCCGCACATGTGGACGTTCCCGCCTCCTCCGGCGGCGAGCCACGGGAGCACATTGCAGGCTCCGCTGCACTTCATGCCGAGGTTCAACCTCCCCGGAGGTCTCGATTTCCAAGGAGGCGGCGGCGGCGGCGGAAGGGGGAGCCAGCTCCAATTAGGGTCGATGCTGATGCAGCAACAGCCGGCGGCTGCGGCTCAGCATCCGCAGCCGTCGCAGCAGCTTGGTCTCGGGGTTTCGGAGTCCAATTTAGGGATGTTGGCGGCGTTTAATGCGTACTCTAGAGGTGGCGGTTTGAACATAAATTCCGATCATCATAGCCATCCATTGGAGCATCATCATCATCAGCAGCATCAGCATCAACATCAACAACATCAGAATCAAGCAACCGACAGTGGAGATGAGGATCCAAACAATTCACAATGACACGAATGCAGAGAATATATATACACACATATATATTTACACAAGTTGGTTAGTTGCTCTTGATTCTCAACTCTATATATATATATATATATATAAATTCCATTTTTTAAAAAGATTATTACAGGAGTAATAAGTGCTATAGATTTTTGGGTTTGTGTCTTTTGCAGATTTGGGAGATTGAATTTGTTATGAAGTTTGAGTGCTTGAAAAATTTCTTTGAATGACCCATCTGAGAAGATAGGTTTGCTAGTTGTCATTGTAGCTTAGTTTTTATTATTATTTTTTTTTGGTGAGTTTTTGTAGTATTTAATATATTTTTTTCCCCTTAATATTCTAGATTGCTTTGGAGGAGATTGAAATGTAATTTGTTAGTTTGGTTGGTCCAAAGGGACCGGAAAAAATATCAGGCAGAGTGACATTGTATAGGAGGATTTATCTGTTTGTGTTTAGTGCATTATTTTCATTTGCCTTGCTGTTTGTATGAGTTGAAAATGAAAAAACAAGCAAAAAAATAATTAAAGAGAGAGAGAGGAAGGAAAAAAAGAAAAAGAAAAAGAAAAGAGCTCAATAAATTCTGTTATTGGCATGCATGCCCTTCTCACATTTCTTCTCCTTTTCCACATCGTATAAAGCATCTCTTTTCTCTCTTTTTTAGTGGCAAAAGGCTAAAGCCGACAGAAAAAATTCAGCCTTTTTTTTTATTTGTTTATTAATCTTCTACTGTTTACTAGATGGATTGGATGCCGAGTGGAAGAAATTCTTGCTAGACGTGTTTAAATTCGGACCCTGCACTGAACTTTTCTCCCCAAATGAGGGGGAAAAAGGGGATTTATTAGGGCAGAAACTGTATTCGTCGTCGGATTTTTTTTTTTAACGATATAATTTATTTATGGCTGAAAACAGACTATCATAAACATTTTTTTTTTACGTGTATCGTTAAAAAATAATCTGATGGTTTATTTAAAAAATGAACAAGAAAAACAGAATTTATAGGAAGATTATGAAAAAGCCAAGCATGCCAAGTTATACTTTGCAGTGTATATCAACTTCTTCGAACATCTGGTAAGAAAAAGAAGCAAGGAATTGAAGCGTAAGGAAAAAATATATGTATCTTTTTTCTTCAACAGCGAAAATGATTTGGGCTAGATTTTTTTATTTTTTTATTTTTTTTACTGTAAAAGGGGAAAGAGACCCCGACTGCTGGGATATCTTGTAAGAATCTTGGTTGTGGATAGGAACAGATTTAAAAAGGAAAAAAAAAAAAAAGTTAACGTAATGATCAAGTATAGTTTGGCTTGTTCGTGAAGTTTTCCAAGAGCATATCATGTTTTTTTTTTTTTTTTTTGGGGCATATTAGAGCATATCATGTTTGATGTCGTTGAAACATTCCTTTATAATTGGATATGCTTTTGATTGAATCACGAAGTCCTTGAGCAACCAAATGAAAAAAAAAAAAAGAGGGGGGGAAAAATGATTTACGAAGATATTATTACTAAAACTGCTTTTGGTAAAAACAATTTGTACAACCTAAAAAATTATATCGGTAGCTTCTAGATGTAAACAAAAAAAAAAAAAAGCTTTTGATTTCTTTTTTTTTATTATTATTAGTTTTTGTCTTTAAAAAAAGAAAATTGAAAGACATGAGAAAAGCAAAAGCAAAAGTGGAAGGGAAAAAAAATACAATCCATGGGTCGGTGAGAGTGACTTTTGTTTTGACTTGTACAGTCAATTCAGATGAAAATCGTTTTGATTGCTTAATCATTTTTTTTCCCCCCCCCAATTTCTTCAAATTATTGGTGGTTTGCAATGGTATCCTTGGCTGTTTTACTATTTCTACTTTTTCCCCTAACCAATTTTTATCGTTCTGTAGTTGATCACTTGAATATCTTCATCTTCATTCATTCTACAGACAAATAAATAAATAAAGGAAGACATCTCATTTCATTTAAGGGTTTCTATCCATTATCTTTGGTCTATCTTAAACAAGATTCCTTTCTCAAAAAAGATAATTTGTACTTTTGCCCTTTACTTGGAATTGGCTATTTTCTCGATTTATATTTTTTAATTTCTCAAAGTTGTAATTTTCTTAAAAACGTTCCAACTTCAGTCAATTCTAAGCTACCCAACTGGATTATACCGCAGTGAAACTATATAGTATTTTAATGTCACATCGTTTGGACATATATAATTATTTATATAGGTCTGAATTGTGATCCAAACCTGTAAAATGAAGAAAAAATACATAATAATGTGGGATGGAATCCCATCTCAATCTAGCACGTCAAATTGACGCCAAAAGGGGATTATTTTGCTTAATAGCAGACAAAACTTAACTTTCACCCAATTGATAAGAAATTGATCCCACAAAAAAGCAAATTTTCTTTATTATAATATTTCAACCTCCAATTTTCTGGAAGCGGTAGTGGAACACTAATCCCGCAATTTACGCAAAGAAAAGCTTCAAAATTGGGATTAACATAAAATTAATAACAAAATAAAAACGGCTCAATTTTAACCAAAAGTAATGGATATAATAATAATAAACTATAAAAAAAAAGTTGAATTTTTTACTTTTCTTCTCAGAGAGAAATAAAAAAAAAAGATTTTTAAAAAAATAAAGGAAGAAAACATTTGTTTATGAAATCAATATCTATTATTCCAGTCTTATTAACTATATTTTTAGTAATATTATAGTAAAGCTTAAAAATACTTAAATAAATTGTTAAGTTATCAAAACATCACGGGGGGGGGGGGGGGGGGGGGGGGGGGGGGGCATATCACTTGGACTTGAAGGATCTTTACGATGATGAGAAGGTGTGTGATCTGTAAAGTGAATGGACGGTCAGGATTGATTCTATTTTGGTCTGAGAGAATTGTCCCGGAACTATATTTTTTGTTTTTTTTGGGGACAATTTGAAAACAAAGAATTATGAATCCACGCGCTTCATGTGATCCAATCATATGTGGTTTAAGTGCGGATTTGGTAAGGGTGGGGTGTGAGAGCGCGCGTGGCTGAAAAGTGGAAACTCTAATTGCTCGGTCATCTCTCTCTCTCTCTCTCTCCGCTCCTCCTCACACGTACGGCCTTAAATGTTTTATTTTGTGAGTATTTTTTCATCGTATATACGTACAAAAAATAAAAAATATAATTAAATTAATTAATTTAAATTTAAAATTTTATTTTATTTTACATTCGATTCATATATTATTTAAATCCATATTTTCAAAAGTATTAATAGTTTTTATTTACAATTTATTTTTTATTTTATTTTTTGTATTAATTTGATAAACTTATCTAGTTTTATTTTAACTTAAATCAAGTTATAATGAATATTTAGTTTTATTTTAATTTAGCTTAAAGAAAGGTATTTTTTTAAACTTCTTTTATTATTTTAACACAATTTTCAATATAAGTTTAAATTAAATCAAGTTAAATTATAAACTAAACTAAATCATCAAATGATTGACTTTGCTTTTAACTTAACTTGATTAAAACTAAAACAAAAACTACATTGGTTCACCAAATGGTCACATTTCTCTTTTATTTATTTTATAGTTTACTCCTTAAATTTCTAAAAGAGTATCAATTAGAATATGAACACCAACTTATGAGAAATTTCAAGGGCACAAATGCAAACAAAATTTTTGTTTGTTTTGTCTCAAATTTAACATTCCTTACCAATTGGATTTTTTTCCTCTTCTAGTTAGCGAATGCTTGAAAATTGTAACTTTATACGATCTATTTATGAGTCTATTAAATTCTTTCTTTTAAAGGTCTTGTGGTTGATCTGTCACGTGAAATTATATGTATTCTTACTTTTGTCTATAAAGAAAAAACAATTGGACTTTTTTATTTTTTTTAATGGAAAAAAAATGGAGCTAATAACTACTTTGTAAATTCAAGTCATCAAATAAAAAACTAGGCCTTAAGGGAGGAAAATGCCAGATCATTAGAAATTTAAAGAACAAGTATCAAGAACCTATTTTTTGTGGGTAAGGTTGTTGTAGGTTCCCTTTTAGAATACTTATCAATAGTATGTATTGTTCGATAAAATTTCAACAGATGAGATATTACTTGTTCATAATGCACCTTACTTAATGAGATAATAGATTAAGAAATTGAAAAATTATCATCCTCAACCTTCCACCAATGACCTCCTGATTTACTACGAAATTTGGTTGAGAAGATTTTGTTGGGATTTGCCAATGGGGGTTTGCTAGTTGTGGAAGATTGGGGTTTTATTTCATTATTAAAAGTGTGTTATAATTATTATGTACAAATAACATCTCAATTATTAAAAATTCATCAAACAATTTAAAAATAAACTCAACTATCAGGTATTTTAAAATGATACCTACCACAAACTCACTATTTTTGTGATCAATAAAAATTTTATGCTATTTTTGTTTTCTCGAAATAAGCAATTTTGCCATTCATTTATTCTTTAAAATAATAGAGTTACATCTTTCATTAGGCTAATGATGAAAAAAATTAGTGTAGTATCACAAGGCAACTAGACTTGTGTTTACTAAAATCAATCTTTTTTAGATCTTGGATAATTTTTAAGGAACAAAATAAAAAATTTTGTTTTGTAAGAAAAATGAGATCGATGGTATTCTCACGCTTTCATCTCAATGGTTATTGAGTAAACTTGTTGATCACACCCATGAGATGATAAGTAATCCAACCTAAGTCTTCACAGTTAGCAAACCCTAAACTTCAAGAACATGTAACACATGGTCTTTCTTGTCAAAAATTATATTTTTACGCGTTTAAACCTGAAATCTGATAAAAATAAAGACTCTAAATACAACTTTTTTACCATTACGCATTAAGATGGTATAAAATAGAGAATTACGTCATAGTAAATGTTATTGACAAATTTTCATCCAACTTGACGGATCGTATTTTGTTCCAATACAAACTTTAACGTGAACTGATGTTCAATAATGTGAAGTGTCGAAATCGAAAGAATTTACACCATTGACGTTTCCGAACAGAAAAAAGGCAAACCTTAAGAAGTCAAAAAACGTGCTAGACAATGAGTTGAAACTTCTCCAATACCTTGCCTAAGATGTTTTTACAGCTCATCCTGAACTGGGTCTCATCACCGTGAAAAACAATATAAACTAAAATATAACTTCAAACACAACTAAAACAATGAGCCAATGGCAACAATGGTAAACCATTTTTATTTTTTATTTATTTTTATTATCTCTCTTCATTTTGAGAATGGAAATTAATTGGGACCGACACTTGGGTAGGTGTCAATCAATTTTGATTCTGTTCCAACTTGTTTTCTAGCCATATGTATAATCAAGTGAAAATGGCAGGAAAAGGTTCCAAAGGATATACACATGATCTATAGGCCATGATGTACGACTCTAAGAATAGTTTACGATGACACGGATGGGACAACGACCAACCAAATCAAATAGATTCTGCAGAAGGTTCTAAAACGACATGACACTGCCAAAAGGAAAGTTTTCTTCCAAAAAAAAAAAAAAAAGACGCACTAAATTCACATTCTTACAGATTTGAGAAAGTAGTAAATAGCTTCACAGCTGAAGAAATCATTAACCATGTTGCAGAAACCATGGCAAACTACCTTTTAACAAATTTCTGTACCCATGCAAAACTCCTCTATTTTTTTTTTTTAAATTCAATATGAGACCGTTTGTTAAGCCCAATTTCATATGCACATTATACAAAGAGAAGATACCTCCAAGCTGTTGATGATGCTTGATCTTGAAGAATTAAATGCAGTTTATTTACACATCTGTCTCCTGGCTTTGTCTGCTTCCTTACACCATTCATTATTCTGACGGGAAAAGAGATCAAGGAATGGTGCTCAAAGCAAGCATCAGCACAATTTCTGGCATTTTGGTTCCTTGTTCTGAGAATGTCTCAAGCTTAAAGCGAAATATATTATTGAGCCTTGTTACTGTCTTTCAGCTGTTGCTGGGGTTCCAATGGAAAAAGCGACAAGATGCGCAGTCTACAGGAATCAATTAGGAATGATATCAGCTTTCTATGGTGATACGAGTAGTTAGCATTTATGTTCGTCGATTTCTTCAACCAGCTCAAGTGACAGCAATTTTCTAATGTATAGTTGGCAAATCTGACATCCGATATTATAAGAGATTGGAGAAAGATGATATCTTACGATAATGTATCAGCTGCATAAAATATTGGGAGCCTTCCCAATTCTGCGTCTCCCCATTTTTTTCTTTGAGAAGGGAGAACTGACTCGGCCTCTGAATCAGTTGCTGTCAGAACAAACTGGAATGGTACACTTGTTTCGTTAAAGCAAAGAAGAATGCATAAGCTTTTGCAGAAAGGTTTAAATCATAAAACAAACGGTGACCAACTTCTTATTTTTATTGTCTTTACGAAAGGCTTGTTGAACATACCAATGGAAACAGTATGGCCATAATCCCATATGTCACGAGAGGTGAGAAAAAGAGAACAGGAAGAACACAAGGGCTTCCTGCAGAGCCATTAACAACAATACATAAATACATAATTTTCCTGATCTGAATATTAGGAATTGGAGACCTTTTAAAAGGCTCTAACTTCTTCACGTTACATGTTCCTTAAAATACCGTCTTAATGTCTTCAAGTACAAAGACATATAGCCAGAAATTATTGTGGGGTTTGATGGAGGGGGGCTAAATGATAAATTATACAACAAAATATAGGCTAAAAAAAAAGAGAGGGAGAAAGAGAAAGAGAGAAAGTTGAGGGTGGCCGTCCTAGACCTTCATTGGCTATGTCATTACATACAGCTCTATATCATCATAATTTGCACTAAACTTTTTTTTCCGAACACTCAACCTTGTTTAGCCCACACATGGTACACAACAAAACGATAACATACAGAACCAAGCCAATTATAATAAACAATCATGGGTGGTCTCATCTGGAAGCTGATAAGAGAACGGTATAGAGAAACCATATAAATCAAAAGCAATAAGTTTCTTTGCAACATGAACCATCGATCACAAGCGGCTCCAAGAGGAAAATGTACTCGCTACAGTCTGACATAATTGCTGAAGAACAACAGTTCAAGTTAAAAATAGTTTACCAAATCCAGCAAAGAATGCCCAGTTTGATTCAAACAAGTTCAGCCTCTTGTCCAGATCTATTGCAGATTGATTCCATTTGTACCTTGCAAATCCAAAGGTTCAATTAGTATTAATCTCATAATGGTATGTGCTACAGGTCAGAGAAAAAAAAGATGTACCACATACTCGAAACAGTAATAGGCATATATCCAAGAAAGAAGGAGAAGGTTCAGTGCCTTCCCCAGGTAGGGTATAAATCCTGTGGCAAAAACCTGTACATACAAAAACACCATAAAATTCACCATCCAAACGTGAACATGCAATGGAACAGATCTATCGTATACAAGAACTTAACTGTATTTTTTCTTCCATAGAGTTGCAAATAACCACATGGAGTGATAACATGGATGCAGAAATAAAGACATATAAAGGAAGATATCAAGGCAAATTACCTCTATGAAGAAGATGGTCAAAAGAAGTATTGAGTAGACCTGCTCTCCGATTCCAATCATGACCCTGCACATTAATTAAATAGCAAGAGCACAATGAGACACGATGAACTTTAAAGTAGTGACTGCAGAAGAAACGTTTACAATCAGAGCATCAATTAAAACATAAGAAAATCGAAAGAGTTTCAAAATTTACCCTCCCAGGCCAGCAGGTCTTCCTACCCGACCTGTATTTTGCGAGGTCAACATCTCTTTCTGTCTCAAGGGATCCAATCTCCTGGGTGCCGCAGATCTCTCTGCAGCAGCAAAACCACACTCAGCAATATCACTGTACCTGGATTTAATATTTTTAGATCAATGAAACAAGAGAAAACATCAATATCAGCGAGAAAACTGTATGCATGACTCAAATAGGAAAGGAAGGAAAATCCCATGGTATCTTGGATTGTTGATGAAAACAGTTATTTTTGTTTGAGATAGGTCATCAAAATTTTCTCCAAAAGATTTTTGAATAATAAGTGCAGAAATGAAGATTTGGTAGTGAAGCTAAAACTTAAACTTACAAAAGAAAAAATGATGAAACAAAGGTGGGGAAACAATACCAGAGGTTGCTCAGGATAAAACTAAATACATATAATGGGTAGAACCACGTTATCTGCAAGCAACGAACAGTTGAATAGATCGCCAGTGGACATGATTTAACCATCAAAAATAAATTATATAAAAAAAAAATCATATATAAAGTATTATTTCATTGGAAAGACCATTTGGCCTAGCTATAGATAGGTGCTATGAGCAGGTATGGCTAGTAATATAAATGAATACTAGTATTTTATTTCTCATACTTACATAAAAGAGCTGTACGAGTTGAAGACGTAAGAAGGAATAAAATTTTAAAAGACCGCCAAAAGAGCAGAGCTGTAGAGAACTAAACTGTGCACAGTCATCGGGTAGTATCCATTGAAGAGTTGGAATGATAACTTTATATAGCAGGGATATACTGCGTGAAGAAAGTTCATATCACTTTACTTGGCAATCAACATGCATTGAAAGCATCAAGGCATCAGTGAAAAGCATATAGAATATAGAGAAACAATGATAGGAAATGGTATAACTGGCATATTGTCAACTCATAGTAGACAAACATCAAATTATGCAAATCACTTTTCTGGGGAAAACATAAAAAAGGAAACTACAAATTCCTCTCCCTGGTTTAAGAGAAGTGCAATACTTCCCCCGCAAATATTACAAGAGTAACCCTCTAAATTTTCTATCCCTTAAAAAATCCACCCCTAATGCTTTCAGTCCAAATTGGACCTGAGGATAAAACTTGATATTTTGTCTAATTTCGTGACATTGAGTTAGCTAAAATATACTAGAGCGAAGAATTCTTGAGGACGAGATGAAAGGATACTTTTATAATTGTTGGGAATACAAGGTTGATCATTACATTTCACTTAAAACTCGAGAGGATTTTAAGATTTTCTCAAACAAAAAAAAAAAAACCGCAGTTACTACCATTTTACTAAGTTGTTTTTACAATAAAGCCAGAAAGAATTCCTTCAATCCAACAAACAAATAAAATCCAGCTTACTCAAGTTTCTGGTATTCCAACGAACTAATCCGCCGAGCACGGCAAAGAAGAAAGATTTTCTCAAACAAAAAAAAAAAACCGTAGTTCCAACCATTTTACTAAGTTGTTTTTACAATAAAGCCAGAAAGAATTCCTTAAATCCAACAAACAAACAAGATCCAGCTTACTCAAGTTTCTGGTATTCCAACGAACTAATCCGCAGAGCACGGCAAAGAAGAAAGATCAAGCAAACTAAACTAGGCGACCAAATTGTTTTAAGCACATATGAACACTATTTCAGTAACAACTATTACAATTACAGACGAATCATTGTAAAGATACAGAGAATTAATGAGAATGTTTCACCTAAAATGGAATAAAGCGATGAGAATTTTCCAAATTTGATTACCATATGTGATCAAATTGAATTCAAAAACTGCATATTTTGCAGATAACAATGTTATCCAATAAACTGAAAGAGATAATGCACACGCATAAACACAAACCTGCCCAAGAAAATGAAACCATTTAATAGAAAACATTGACCCATTCGAATCAAAAGCTTTCTTGACCTGCCACATCAACATCATCAAACGTGTTCAATTTCTCGGGAACCAAACGGAAAGGAAAGGCGATTCTTTTCAAAGCAATTATGCAAAGACAGGGTGAGGGAGAGAAAGGGACCTGAGACAGAGAAGGAAAACACGATGGAGACAACAGGCTTCTCGGAAGCCTTCAAGCCAAAGCAGGGACGCTTTCTTCAGTTTCGCTACGAAAGCTTTTACAGAGAAAGAAGAAGAAGAAGAAGAAGAAGAAGAAGAGGCTTTCGCGGCTTCCATTGTTGTTTCGATTGCAACTCCGAGAGCGAGAGAGAGAGGGAGACGGAACACTTCACGAAAGGAGTAAAAATACATCCTTCTAAAGTTGTGCTTAAGGGCTTTGATAAACTCACCGGTCGGTGCTCCTGACGAACGCAAAACGGGCTACGATCGCGCCACGTGGACATTGATCGTAGTTACCCCATTGTTTGCCCAATCGAGTCGAGAAGGTACCAATAGTACATGAAGCCTTTTCTAGTATCTGTGACGAAGAATCGGAATTTTTAGAGAGAGAGAGTTGGGGAGGAGAAAGAGAGAGAGAGAGAGAGATGGCGCAGCCGCAGAGCAAAGAACCGTGCAAGAAGGAGGCTTGCGACATTCAAGCTTGTCTCTCCAAGAACAACTTTCTCCCTCACAAGTAAGTCTTTCTCTCCCTCTAACTCAATTCACTCACCAAACTGCAACGCTCTGATTTCTTCCAATGTTTGGTTTCATAGAAAACGTAAAGGAAAATGCTTCACTTTTTATGTATATATATATTTCTTTTCTTTCTTTTTTTTCAAATCTCAGCGACCGGATAGAGTTAATCATCACGATTTAAAATTTATGTTTTGGTGTAAAGTTTTAGGCTTTATTGCGGGTTGATGAATTTTGATGATTTCAAAAGGTTGGGGCTTACAAATTTCGATTCCTTTACTTACTATTTTTGATGAATTATGTAGATTCAACAATGGAATCAACAACATAAACCCTTGCTAATGCTTTATGTGCAATTATTTCTAGATAATTCTGCTCTAGAACTGGTAGAATGATGTTGGGATTCTGTGGGAAGAATTCAAGTATTTAGCATTGACGCCTCGTACTTGTCAACTTTTGTCATTTTACCCCAAACTTCTAATTTGGGCAATTTGCCCCATTAAACTTGCTTAATTATTGCAATGTACCTCATATGACAAAAGGCATACCCATGTATGCCTTATGCAAAGACGGAAAACCCAATTTCTAACAAAAAAGTTCCAAATCTAATATAAACCTAATGTAGATCTTCCAAATTTAAATCTTCAACTTAATGGAAAATTAACTAGAGTGTATTTTGGATTATCTATCTCTTACAATGGGGTGACAAACTTCAGTGTATAGGCAATTGGGTATGCCTTAACTTCTGCTATCTTGAATTTGATGGATGGTATTCTAAACAAAGCTTAGTTCATATATTTTGCTTCTTGACAATGTTGCGAAACTTCATGTTGTTTCCTGTTTGACATTATGCGACCTTCTTATTAATAATGTCTGCGTCTTTATATTATTTTTCCCCTGCAGGTGTGTTACTGTCATTGAAAAGCTGCAGTTTTGTTGCGGGAAATGTAACTATGACTCGACGCACTGTGCTTCTGTTGCTGGTCTTCTTAAGCAAATATCCAAGAAAAAGTGACAGTCTCATTTTTTATTATGGAGTGACGATGACTTGCCGGTAAAGACTCTCGATCAGACACTGAAGAGAACCCCTTTTAAGGGAGTCTTTATTTTCATCAGTTGTTTAAACGCTGGTGGGGGAGGTAAGTTGGAAAATAAAATTGTTGACAAGGTATCCTGGTCTGGATGAGAGATGGTTACTAACTGTAACCGATGAAAGAAACATCATATTACATGAATACTTTATATTTGTGCATGAAGCTTATTATTCATTTTGATCCATAAATTTTTTTTTTTCAATAAAATGAAAGGATTTTAAGGTTGTAATTCACTGTGTTTCTTTAATTGTGTCCATCCAAGCGTGTTAAATGTGGTGCTTATAAGCTCCTCTTTTTATACATCTAGATTTCCCTGCAATTGTGCTAGGACTCTAGCCCTGATCTTGCGAGACAGATTTTATCCTCCAATTTTCCCATCTTTCCTTGATTAGTGTTATGTGACTCCTATCTTAGACATTTTCGCTTCCGGTTGCGCTGATGATAATCCGGATATTCTGATTGTCACGATACTGCTCATTCAACTTCATGCTACCATACAGGTCATGACATTATCCAAATCCCGATAGTAAATTGTGTCAACAAGGTTTTGAAATAAATTAATAATTTACTCAGCAACTCAATGGTTTATCAAATACAGTGAAGTAAATGAATGAATTTTTTTACTCGAGAACTGATGCAGCGGAAGAACAGAAGATCAAGCCAAATCCATGGCCAAAGGGGAAAAGAAACCCCCCAAAATGGAGAGGGAAAGCAACAATCTATAGTCTGCTTTACACACTTCCTTCCTCAGGCTTGTATAGCCTTATTAACAATAACCAAATCTACGACTAAAATAAGAAACAACAACTAAACCAAACAACGAAACTTAACAAGGACACCAACGACAGTAAACTTCCTATATCAAGAATTTATCATTTGCCTATCTTGCCCCTTTTAAAAGACCGGCAATCTTCTCACGTAGAACTAAATTGGAAAGCAATAAGAAACTTTGAAAACGACGATAGTGTATTAAAGCTACATTAAGCCAAGACCAATACCTTAATCATGGAGCTAAGTGATACCCAGCAAAAACAGAGTACTCAAACAAAACAAAAAATGGTCAAGGTAGAGAGAAACAGAGCTAAGCAGCAAAACAAAGACAAATTACGATGAGTCCAAGTGCCACCTGGCATCGAATTCAGATTCCGTACAAAAAAAAGAAAAGGCGAAAGTCATTTCTGAAAGGACACATAACATAAGAACAACCCAAAAGTTCTGGAACACCGAGCTTTGACCTTGGATTTCCTGTACATTTTGATTAGCTGTTGTAAATTTTGTGGAATTTTAAGGAACTTGTACATTTAATAACGAAGGAATGCAATGCAAAAAAGAGAAGAAATTGAAAATTAACTTGGACAAGCGTAAATTAGATAAAGGAGTACCTAATAAATAGAGCTAAAACTCCTAATCACAATTGATAAAAACAAGCGAAGGAGCATGCTCAACTTCGTAGAAATCCTCTCCACCTTGTTCCACCCTCTTCTTGAACTGCCTAAGCATACCTTCCAACACCATTTCCTTGAGAGTAAACAGATATTTTACTCCATCTGGAATTCTCTCCAAGTTTAAGCAATTTTAATTAGCAAACGACAAAGACTGGGCAAGGCACCTTCCTCCATCTTCCACTCTCTTTAAAAAAAAAAAAAAAAGAGATAATAGATGGAAAGAGACTCAAGTTTAGGAAAACCTTTTCTGCTGCAAACCATTGCAGTTCCTTCATAGGCATTATCAAGGAGAAGGATCCTCAAATTTGGGAGCTTTTCTAATGTTGCCATCGGGTCATCCTCAAGCCGAGTTCCAACCAGCGTTAACTTAGTGAGGTTTGGAGAAAACTCCTTGTCTTCTGGTAGCTTCACCAAATGCCCTTCCAGATGTAGTTTGTAAATTTGAGGACAGCTAACTGTAACCGATTTTACATATTCAGTTGCTTGAGCTGCAGTATCACTATCATTGATAATAAAATCGGTAAGTAATAGCTAGAAATTGGAGATTGTTAAATCTATTTCTTGTACCCTCGAAGTCTTCCCCCAATATGACTCCTAAATTGGTAAGACTAGCCAATTTCTCCAATCCATCCTGACAATCAACGTTGGCAAAAGCATTTACCAACGTTCGCAAATTAATAAGATTATTAAACAACAATGTTTTTCTCCAGCACTCCTTGAACTTTTTGAATTTGACAATTTAGTATTTAAACTTTTTTTTACATGACAATCACCCCTTGAACTTTTTCTTACATTTTAAGCTTGCCAGGATGGCTTGGTAAGCTAGCAACTAGTTATGTAGGCGTCAACTCAAGTTTTTAGATGATTAGTTAGTTTTAGAGAGAGAGACAGAGAGAGAGAGGGAGTGGAAAATGTTTGGTGTTGTTGCTTTTGTTTTTGCTTTGTTTTCTTTCAAAATTTTCTTCATTGAAAAAAAAAAAAAAAAAGAGATTACAAGCTAAAAATTTATTAAAACAATTAAGATTCTCACATGACAAATAGTTATCTTTAGAAACAACAATAATGAGTTAAAAGTGATACAAACCCAGATCAACTACCTTTCTTATGGAGTTGAGAGCTACATGGCGAAACAGAGCCATAAAAATAAAATAAAGGAAAACAAAGAGAAACAGAGCTAAACACTAAGCAGTGAATCAAAGCCAAATTACAACGAACTCAAATAATAATGAGCTACCTATAGAGTATCGATAGCAGCGAATGAAGACGCGGTACAACAAAAGGAAAAAGGCGAAAGTCATTTATGAAAGTAGACATAACAACATAACAAAAACCTTAAAAAGAAACCTTTTAGCTGTTCTAGGACACCAAGCTCCGACCTTAGATTTTCCCAGCACAGATTGATTACTGTATTAGACACCCGAAGTGGACGAGATAATTAGGCCGTAATTTGTTAGTATGGCTAAGCAGTTGTAAATATTTTTTTAGATGGAACATGTAAATCCGAACAGTCAAAAAGGAAAAATGAAATGAGAAACTGAAAATTAACATGGACAGGTGAAAATTATATAAATAGTAGTACCTCATGACTCCAGTCAAGAACAATTGATAAAAACAAGGGAAGGAACATGCTCAACTTTGTGGAAATCCTGTCTTCAGTGTTGGACTCTCTCCTTGAAATCCATGGGCATATGTTCAATCACTAATTCCTTAAGAGTGATGAGATATCTCACTCCATCCGGAATTCTCCTCAACGAAGAGCAATCGTTAACATGCAGACGACAAAGACTGGGCAAGGCCCCTTCCTCCACCTCCCACTCATATAAGTACCAAAAGGCGACAAATGGAAAGAGACTCAAGTTTACGAAAACCGTTTCTTCTGCAAACCATTTCATTTCCCCCTGAAGGACTCAAAATCAAGGCGAAGGGTTCTCAAATTTGGAAGCCTTTCTAATGTCGGCATCAGGTCATCCCAAAGACAAGTATCAACCAGCGTTAACTTTGTGAGGTTCGGAGGAAACTTGTGATTAAAAAGGTAATTCTACTTAACATGGTGCGGAGGAAACTTTGTGACAAGTATCATCCGAACCTTTTAATTACCCAAAGATAAGTATCATCCCAAAGTCTTGACTCGGTTCTTAATTATCCAATTGTTGAAATCATGAATTACTATCATCATGTCATGGGTTCTATCTTGTTATTTAGTAATCATACGCGATTAAAGAATAAAAACATGTTTATTGTAAAAGCTGACTAAAACATTTTCATCATGTTATTCATCAATCATACGTGATTAAGAAATAAAAGCATTCTCATCATAAAAATAATTGTTTAAAACCATTTTCATTCATGCTGTAGACGGAGTTGTATTTACTTGATCTGCAAGCAGTTCGTACTATGCCTTATTATAATACAGGTGTCTAACTGTAATCATAACACATTCTATTAATACTTATTTTTAAGCCACTAATATCGTTAATGATTAACACGTCTCTTGGTATCTGTTACCGATCCTCCTTTCGGTACTAAACTGCTCTCTTTTTTAGAGTCTTATTAACTTTCTTCTAATTGTGATTAATTAATTTATTTACTTAATAAATTAATTAACGTTTCTCTCTCTCTCGGTAATGTTGACTAATCGGTTAGTTAGCAAATCGACTATCTAACTAATCGTGGTATCTCTACAAATTCTACCGATTTTGAAAACCATTTGCGAGAGCATATTTCATTTTGAGAAACACATACTTTTTAAAAATAATCCCCTTATCACCCTGTTGGAAGGTGGGGATATTTTCTTAAACCATTGTCTCATTTTAAAAGAACATATTTTGATGCTCACTTGAAAATGTGATTTTTGAACCTGTTTAAAAAAAAAAACTGTATATAACTTGCTTAAAAGATCGAATTTGCAAAACTGACGAACACGGCATTTTTAGGTCTCGACGAGACAGACAACTTTTGTATTCATCTTGGAGATTGATTCGGATTCTAACGTCTCCTAAACCTCACAAATCCGTGGCTTTGTTTGGGTTGTTTTAAAAAAAATCATCCAGTTTTTAGGATCAGGAAATATGGCTCTGTTTAGGCCTAACATGGCCAAATTTTTTATGCTCACATAGCTCATTTTTAAGTTTTCGATATGGTCTACATTTTTCATGTTGAGCCCAAAATCAGATTCGGAATCTAGATTACCATTTTTACAAAATCGTGAAACTGTCCTTGCTCTCAGGTTTCCAGTCCCAGTTTTGACCTCTGGTCAGAAAACGGCCCTAAAGTCTATCTTAGCATCATTTTTACCTTGCCAATTTCACTCAAAAGCGTCCATTACAAAATTTTCTAAAACTTTTATGTTTTGCAAACTCTCAAAATCTATCAACAACATGGTTAAAAATCTCAAAATCAGTGGTTGAAAATAAGGACATATTTGCTTCTCATGTAAACCCTAGCTTTCCAAGCATACCACAAACCATAAAAATAAAAACTATAATCACATAACCACATAATCATATAATAACATACTTAAAACTCAAAATAAAACTTATTATAACTCATATGCTCAAATACATAATAAATCCCTTTGAGATCAAAGCTTAACTAAAGACGATAGCCACAAAGAAAAGGGTCCTAACGATTACTTTTGTGTGACCCGAAGAATGAGTTCGATCCAAGCAACTTGTGACGAATTTTAGGTGTGTTTTTGGCTGAAAGGGGGTTTCGGCTGTGTGACGTCCCCCACGTACGTTACCATACCAACCAGCCGAGTTTTGATGCCGACCATGATGGTTGGCAACCTCGTGGGTCGTCATCTTTTAACTTAACATACTTAACTTTCCATTTTTAACGTTCTCATTTTAAAGCGGAAACAATTTCTATAGCAATTTTTTTTTCTTTTTAACTTACATATTATACCTATATCTCTAACATACTCTTATAACATATAATTCATAAATTTCTTTCTTTCATCTTCCTTTTCGAACGCTCAGCGAAAGATTCATGGTAGTACCATACCCTCGCCCAGTCCCTTGGCACGTGCAGATCCGTCCGTTGTCCATCATATTACTTTAAACTAACAGGTTACTTACCTGCAACATATGAACAACTAATGAGCTAGATGCTCAGTAAGTTCAAACATACATTCATTAACTTATAAATACTAGTAATATATGTTATTACTAGAATATATGACATCACGTATATACACGTCATACACATCGTCTATACATATTCTCGAAACATAACATATTATGTTAGCCTCTTCATGCTCATTTATCTCTGCGCTAATCATTTCCATCATTCTATTGATAATCTCTTATCATTCTATTCTAATCTCTTCATTTCTTTTTTTTTTCATTCCTATCATTCCTTAACTTTCTGTTCTAAATCTTTATAACTTTTCTATCGTTTTATCATCATCTCTTAACATTTCATATCTTAAAAGCTAGTAACATACACACTAGCATAACATCACATAAAAAAACATGCCATTCACATCATACACATAACATCAAATACATCACATCACATATATTAATTCTATTATGTCCTTTTAAATTTCATTTTATTATTTATTTATTTTTCATCGATTTCATTATGTCATTCTTTCATATCGTTCGTATCTTTTCTTATCGTTCTTTACTTTTCTTTTCTTTTCATATCATTTCTTTTCTTTTCTCTTCACTTTCTTTTCCTTTCTTTTCTTTTCACTCTCATTTCCTTTCTTTTCTTTTTACGCTCTTTTCTTTCTTTTTTTTTCACGCTCTTTTCTTTTCACTCTCCTTTCGTTTTCTTTTTTTTTTTTTTTTCACTTTCCTTTGGTTGGGCCCGTTGTTGAACGTACCTATTTACGTGCTGATAGTGAGAGGAGGGGGAGCGACCCACCAACTTACCTCACAGTCGATATTTAACTTTTAGCCATTAATCTCACACTTTCGGGAGGTAGTGTTCCACTGTAAGCCATTAACCTCACACCTTCGGGAGGTAGCATTCAATTATAGTGGAATTCGTAACATAAAACCTCACTTACGGGAGGCCGGTACGCCAACACTTAAGTTTTCAGTCTTATTATCTTGTAGGCTTTTATTTTTCTTATATTGATTTTTCGTTGTACATCTTTTTCATGACATTCATTTTCTTTCCTTTCTCATTTTTCATAGAGCATTTCATAGGACATTTGTTCTTTCGTTGTTTTATTTTTCTTTGGTAATTCTTTTTCATTATCATTTCATTCTTTTATTCTCATTTCGTAAGACATATATCGTTGTCTCATGTTGTTGTTTTTCTTTTCTTAATTCTTTACTTTACTTGTGTGAATTATGTTAATCACACTTTAGCATGTGTAGCACATATTACTTATATATCATCACATCACATCACATTACATCATAACAAACAAAAACACGTTTTTTTAAGTGTAGACAATTATTCTCTGTTTATTATTTGTATCCTCTTATCTACCGTATCTTATTATCATACTCCTATCGATCATAGCCTATCGTTCTATTCTATCAATCACATCTTATCGTTATGTTCTAATCCTTTCATCATACCTTTCATCATAACCTATTATTGTTTCTCTTTCTTGTCTAACTCTTTGCTTTCATATCATTTTTCATAAAACATCTATCCTTTCGTTCTCATAAAATATACCCTTTCTTAATTTCTTTCATTACCGATCATTGTTGCTCTATCAATCATAACTTAACTTCCATAAAACTTTTCATAAACATCTATTCTTTCCTTTCATGTCTCATCTCTTTCTTATGCATTCTATCATAACATTCTCATTCTTACTCTTTCTTATATATATATGTGTATATATATTCATAACTTATAAATATATATACACATATATATATTTATAAGTTATTTATTAAAACATATCTTTTAACATCATCATAGTATTGCTATAGCGTTACTATAGCATCATTGTAAATCACATCATGACAATTACATACAAAACATATAAATACTATAAGTTTGTTCATAGTTGTAGACGGGTAAATGTCTGAACTTACTCATAGCGTGCTTATCCTCTTCTTAGAATTCATTGACGTCCTTTGTCGCGTTTGGATTGGATTTCTACAGACAAACTTTGTCCGTTAATCACATTTTCATTCATAGCTTTTATTTTATTAAAAAGCTTGATTCTGATCTTATAACCCTTAATTATAGCCTTAGGACAACTTTTTAAACCTTATTGGCCATTTTTGAATTTTTATCCAACTTTTTGAAAAATTATGATTTTACCCCTAACTTTTGATAAAATTACAATTTTACTCTTGACGTGATTTTTCATAACTTAAACCTCAATTTTGGCTTTTACAAATTTCATTACTCTATTCCGGGGTCATTGGGGCTCTTTTTTCATAATTTGAGAATTTTTGAGCAAAATGACCATTTTACCCCTGATGGGTTGTTTAATCATAACATTTTCATTTTTATACTTAGGCTGGATTTTCTAAACCCAAAATCATTTAATTTACTTTTTAAATCTTATCGGACCTTTTCCGGATCAATTCTTATCATTTTACCAATTTTTCACATTACTGGCTTTCGGGAAGTACTATTCCGACCTAAGAGTCAGTTTCATGTTTTTCTTGCGTTCTAGGGTCTCGAAGGGTCGGTTTACCAATTATAACTTACCCCTTCCTTTTTCCATGGCCTAATTCCTCGAGGGGGCTCGGGTTCCCTTCCCGATCATATTTTACCCATCGTTTTCCCATATTACCACTAGTGCCGTTTTTAGAAATTTCGGCAGCATTTCCGCTTAATTTTTGAGGTTCCAGTGTTTAGGAAATATCTGAAAACCATCTATGTTGATCTAATTCTATCACGTATTATACCAGAGACCTAGATTTTACGTAAAACTCATACTGTTTACGTAAAATCGTTACATTATCACATATTTTTCTTTTTCTCCATTACAGCCATTTTTTTCTTTTTACATACATTCTTTTCCAAAATTTTCATATCAATAATTATAAAATCATACCATAGTCCCAAACAATTAAATTGTGGAACGTAAAGAAGTCAGGATTTATACCAAATTACAGTCCGGTCTCGACGGCATAAACCCTAATTCTTCGTTCTTCATATCTGAGGTCCCGTCTTGTAAATCCGACTCCGCAGATGCGTCCGAAACGTCGAAAATAGGTCAACGGGCCAAACTTCAATTTTCGGTCACCGGTCGCCGTTGATCGGCGGCGACGGTTGAAAGTGGATAGCCCATCTTGAAGAGCTTGATGAGAGGAATCCATTGGTGATCTCAATTTCACCATTCGACACCTCTATCGCCGGAAAATCTCCTCGAAAGTCACGGGCACGGTGGCGACGGTGGAACTCCGCCGTGCCGGACTTTTTCCCCGAAATTGGTTGAGGGCTTTTGCTCCCCTCAACCTTGTGGTCAATTTTGCACCAACGGCGTGATTCAACTCGGGCGGAATCGGCAATTTCGACGGCGGCTCCACGGTGGCGTTTCACCGGATTTGTCGAAGCTTGGTCGGCACGATTCCGCCGGTGTTGAGGCGATCCACCACATGAGTTTTGTAGTACTCTTCACCACGAATCTTTTGGGACTAGTTTCGTGGCAAACGGTGGCCGAACGGTGAAGAAATCTCACCAGAAAGATTTCGGCTCCGGTGGCCTTTAGGCGGCGCATGCGGCTTGCTCCGGCGGCTGCTCCGTCACGTCGGCCCACCATCAGACTCAGTTCGGTGAGAGCTTTCCGATGACACCGGCGGTGTCGAAAACGGAGGCCGTACGTGAAAGTTGGTTACTGTTTACATGCGGGTAGAGAGAGAAAGAGAAGGGAGGAGAGAGAGTGTATGCGGACAAATGAGGAAATTTCACTTTTTTTCGCTCCTTATATACTTTTTCGGCCAAAATTTCAACATAGGCTTTCCTGACTAATTTGGACGTCCTTAATCCAAATATATCAGTTTTATCTTCATCTGAGGTCATCTTGACCAGCTTCCGATACTGCAAATTCTCGGTCAAAAATTACCATTGTGCTCAATTATCAAATTTGAGCGTGCTGATAGGCTATCCTAACTAATTTGGGAGTGCTGAACCCAAATTTATCAGTTTTATGTCAAGATAATATCATCTTGACCTACTTCTTGATACTGTGAGTGGCTTATACGTGTACATGCATAATATCACTATCAATCATTTTTCATCCTTTAACATTGTTAGAACATTTTATTTAGTTCTAAACAATATTAAATTACTTAATTTCACATTTTAATACTTAAATTCATTATGTATTTATTCTCCGAGAAATATGAATTTTCCCGGTTATCACAGGTTGGCTGAGAAAAAGAAGAAGAAAATTTGATTGCTTTAGAGTGTGTGTGGGTGAGTAAGAAAAAGAAAATGGTTCAAATGAATAAGGTGACCTATTTATAAACCAACCCTAAATAAGTTTAATCAATTCTAAACAACTTTACTAAGCTTAATTGGCTAAGCTTGGGGGGAACAAAAATTTTAGCTGTTGCCCCATGTAGAAAACTGAGGGAGGCTAAAAAAAAAAAAAACAGCCCACATTTGCATTTAAGGTTTTGCAAAAAGCAATAGTACTTTGTCTTCTAAAACCCCTTTTTTAATTCAAAAATTCCAAGCATGTTTCCTTGTTTCAAGGAAATCATTTTCACCTTGTCTCTTGGCTCCTAGGGCCGGTTTTAAGGTGCAAATTTATCTGCAAAAACTTCTCTTATCAGTCTAATTTCCCACAATGGTGTTTGGTAATTGTCTGGTTGTATTCTAAACCTTTATCGAATATAGATTCTTTCAATCCAATTCTTATTCTAATCATTTCTAATGAATTGTAAGTGCTTATAAGCTTACTCTGTATCTACTTACTATTCCACTCTGGCTTTGTGGTTACAATTACCGAACACCATTGTGGGAAATTAGACTGATAAAATAAGCTTTATCGAATATAGATTCTTTCAATCTGATTCTTATTCTAATCATTTCTAATGGGTTGTAAGTGCTTATAAGCTTACTCTGTATCTACTTACTATTCTACTCTGACTTTATGGTTGTGTTCTAAACTGTACCAACATAGTGTATGTATAGTATACTTTCTATACTAAAAATTTTGACACAGGCTACCTTGGCTAATTTGGGCGTGTTGATCATGAATTTATCAGTTTTATGTCCATCTGAAGTCGTCTTGATTAGCTTCTAGATACTGCGTGATCCTTACTTGGAAATCACTTTTTGTGCTCAATCGACTAGTTTGAGCGTACTGACTCTAAATATATCAGTTTTAGGTTGGAAAAATGTTATCTTAAACCTTTTCCCGATACTGCATATATCTCGTTCATAACTTCACGTTTTGTACTTAATTGACTAATTTGAGCATATTGATCATAAACATATCAGTTTTGTGTTAAGAAAATCTCATATCGACCATTTTCTCGATACTGCATATTTATTATTCAAAATTCACTTTTGTGCTCTGATAACTTATTTGAGCGTGCTGATTATAAGTACATCAGTTTCGTGTCAAGAAAATCTCGTCTTGACTAATTTCTTGATACTACGTATCACACACACGCACTCACATGTGATAAGATGAACCGATTTATTTTCGGTTGTCCCTTTTATTGTATGAATAGAAATTAAACGTTTCTTTACTCCGTTAATTTATTCAAATTGCTAATTAGTCATTACTCATAGATTTAATTACTTATTTTAAAATAATTACGTCCCATGATCACGGCGGATATTACAATATTATTGTGTGCTTGCAATAAATTCATAACTGTCACGTCTTGCAGCTATCTTTGTTTTTGTATGAGATAAATAATTTATCAAATTCATAGATTGAATTTAAAATACAATAAAATTTTAAATTTTAAATTTAAATTGATTATTTTAATTATAATTTTTATTAATTAAAAAAATAGATAAAATTGAACATAAAAAATTTGAGTTTGGATTTATAAACTGAACGAAGTGAAAGAATATTTTTAGGGTCCACTCGATGATCAGAATCAATCTCACTACCAAGTGGCTCCGTTTCATTTTTCTGGGTCTGTTTGTACATGATGTCAGCGTTATTTCTTTACTTTTCAGTATATAAAGCGGTTTTTTTTTTTTTTCATTTTTTAACGATTAGGTGAAAACTTTTTGTTTCTAGAAAGTTCTTTTTTCATTTTTCAAAAATGAAAAATGTTGGATGTTCATATACGGAAATTTAAGAATGTTCATTTTTCTTGAAATGAAAAATTTTTCATTTTTCAAATTTGAACGTGTCAAACAGACGGATGGTACATAATATAATGGTTATGAGCTTTTATTACTGAATTGGGATATAACTATTCTTATAATCAAAGGGGGACTCAACTGAAAATTTACAAAAATTTTACTATAAAAATCAAAATACTAAAATTGCATTCATACCCACCACAAAAAAATGAGCTAGTTGAAGATCTTTTCTCATTACTTGTCTTATCTTACTACATATAAAATGATGCAGTTAGGATGAACATAAAATCTGGTGATTCAACAAATTCACTTAATTTATCCTAATAGATCATCATTGAGTGACATGATTTTCTACGTTGAGTTGATTAAATGGATAAACAAAAACTTTTTAATTAAAAAATTCTCAAAAACCTACCCAACTCATCCGATGTTCACTCTATTTGTTTTTATTTTTTATTTTTTTGCTAAATGATGTTCACCCTAAGTGTTATTCAGATCATTTAAATATTTAGAATACATTACTTAAATATATGATATGGATGTAATTTTTAAAGATTTTGTGAAAAATACCACTAATTACGTTAATATTCTTATGTCTATTGGTGATTCTCCTAATATATATTTATTTTATGTTAGACTACTAATGAGATTATATTTGAATTTTTTCTTTGTACAAAGACTGTGATAGAATTTATTTTGAAAAGTATGTAATGAGTTTAGTTTTTTTCTCCCTTCAAATTTTCAATTGTGGTTAAATTTTTAGAGTCATTTCTTTTCTTTTTTTTAAATAAAATGCATAACCTGCTGAACTTACCTAACCCAACCTTAATTGGGTGAGTTGATTTTTTATATTAAGTTAATTAGGTGGGTAAAATAATTTTTTAAGCCACCTAATGAAGATTGAGTGGGTTAAACAAATCCCAAAAATTCATCCAATCCAGTTGATGTTCACCCCTAAACACACCGAAGAAGCTAAAAAAGAGCCAAATTCATGTTCCGAGGTGAAGAATCCCAAAACAAGAGAGGGCAACTTATTTTCAGGGGGTGTTTGGAACCTGTTTTAGAGATATTCAAAACCAATTTTTTTTCCAAAACTTCACCACTTTTCACTGTTTACATCTTCAAAACGCTATAGTAAACTCCAAACTTTAAAAGTTCATAACTTTGTGTATACAAGTCCAAATGAGATATATATTTTTTAAATTATATAGAATTTCAAGAGGAACAAAATAATATCCATATTGATATTTTTTTTCTAAAAAATTTTTCAAATTTTTTATTTTTTTCACTCCAAACAGTTTTTTCTCCCAAACACGTTTTCCAAAACAACTTTTTTCTAACTTAAAAATAATATTTCCAAGTATCTTCCCCAAACAATCCCTAATTTCCACTGTCAATATTCTAGTCTCCCAAAAAACATGACAGGGAAGGTTTTGATGCCTTTGGACTAAGGCTTAAAAGTACATGTAAGACACTGCAACTCAAAAGAGTAAAACGACGGCAAGCTGAAAAGCCAAACGACAAAGCGCATATAGCAGCTTAAGATGGTGATGTGCTTTAGTATTGGTATCTTATGACAACACTAAGTTTAATTTTGTAATTTAAATTGAGTTTGGATAAAAGTAAGAAATTGTGTGAATAAATTCAAAATGGGATTTAGAAGTGAAAAGGGATTTGACTAAAGAATATAGAAGAGTATTTTGGAATGGGAAACATTATTTGAAATTTTGAATTTCAAAGAAAGCAAGCCATGTTTGAGACAAAGCAAGCAAACAGCAAAGTAAGAAAGTAATGTTTTAAGTTTTAGAAATACAAGCATTAATCTGTACAACAAAAACAACGTACACTTGGAGTCCTAAATGGACTAGAATTGCCAAAGGTGACGTGGGGATGTAGGTTTTATTATTGGATTAAGTTTATCATTACATATTTTGATTCTTTGTGATATTATGATTTGGCAAAGGACGCAACTTGTGAATTGAGAAAAACACTACAATCCTTATTGGATTATGTTTGCCATTAAAATGAAGATTGTGTATGTTATATAAAAGAGCAAGGCTGAATATTAAAGGTAAGGTTTGCACAGAGTGAGTTATAAGCTTTATATAAGAAAAAACAACCCGGAGCTTTAAGTGTTTAAATCTAACTTTTAAGTTTCATGTGTTTTTCAAGTAGATAAATCTACTCCTAGAGCTTTGTGTGTTAAGAGGTTTTCATAAAGATAAATCTAGCTTGTGAGTTTTTATTTGTGAGTCCTTCACGAAAAGAAACTGTGATCTTTGAGAGATTTTTTTTTTTTTTTTATCAAAGTTCTCCGAGAGAAGAATTTAGAGTTTTCGGGGAGAAGACAATTTACAAGTTGAAGGGAATTCGACAAAGTAGATATTGAAGATGAGCAATGCTAGCTAATCAAGTCCATTAAGTAGATTTTATACGGCTACAACAAAATCAAAGACAGAGTCTTTATTTGTATAAATTCGATTGATAATTGTAATCATTATTAATTAATGGATTGTTCAATAGATAAGCGCAGTTTCGAGAAATAGGTGGATGCAAACCTCATAAAAATTGTTTACATCTTTAATTTATTTATAATTTCAATAATTTAATTAAATCGATAACTTAATTAAATTTGATAAATAACCAAAATAGATAAAACAATTATAAACAAAATTAAAGGCTAAGGAGAAAATAAGCAACAAACAGAGAGTAAACTTGTTGTTTGATTACAATCCATTTCCCTACGTCATAAAAGAGCAGATATTAATTTACTGTTTATTTTCGTTGTAAAAAATGCAGAGTTTGGCTGCATTTCGAGAGATTTGGGAAATCATGCCTTTTCTTTTGGAATATTTCTTAAAACAACAATCTCAAAATCTAAAATTAGTAATATATTTTTTTTTCACTTTAATATAAGAATTATTGTGGTTATTTTTTATCTTTTCTGATTCATTTTTTTAATAAGAATTTTTAAAAAGCCCATTTTATAAATTTAAAAAAATTAAAAGATTATTTTACTTATTCACTCTTTCCCTTTTCGCTGAACAGCTTTAATGCCTTCCTTTGTCGTATTGCTAGGGAACGTGGCAACTAATTATGCCGTTGGATGCATTGCGCATGATAAACAGGTGGCTTTAACTTGTTTCAAGATTATAGATGGTTTTTCAATGAACATTGGGGGGAAGCCATTCCTTTTCTACACTTTTATTTTTATTTTTTTAATACATCATGTCAACAATAAATCAGATGCTGCGTTTGAATTGGTGATTCCATTTTAAAATATAAAAAAAAGTTTTGTAAATAAATATTTATTTAAGTTTATTTAATTTTCTTTTTCTAAAGAAGGAAAAAAAATTTTCAAATATGTTTTTACCATATATTTTTAAAAAGAGAAAAATAATTTTTTCAACCCTCTCATAAAACATATTTTTTCATATCATTTCTTCTCGTTTTAATAACTTTCTACTTTCAAATAGAAAAATTTTTCAAATACCCAAATGACATCTTATTTTCAAAAACAAAAAACCTTTCTTATTCAAAATAATAAAATTTTCTCTCTGAAAATATAACTCTAATCCAAATACATATCATTGCAACATCTTTTTATTTTCAAAACAAAAAAAAAAAAAAATTTTGTGCACTTCTAAGTACAATTTCATTTTCAAAAACCAAAAAACTTTCTCATTCAAAACAAGAAAAAAATTTTTTTTTTCTAAAAGCGGACCTCCTACCCAAACAGGGGAGAGTTTTACATTTTTCTAATTCTCATTTTCAAAACAAAAATGATATTTATTCTCCATAAATAAATAAATATCATTTTCAAAAAAAATTCTGATATTTATTCTACGTAAATCATTTATTTATTAGTGGTGCATGAATCATTTATAGATAAAGAGAAAATGAACTTTTTTTTTTTATAATACCGTATGATTTGGATTCAATAACATTTAATATGGGCAATCAGCTAATAAAAAAAAATCTTGTATTGTAAAATATTTATTAAAAAAATTCTCTTCTGCTAAAAAAAATAAATAAAATAATTTTTTTTAAATTATTATTCAAATTAAAAAGGATACAAAACCAATACTAAAGATGAAACAATCGTGTGATACAAGATACATAATTTTATATTAAGATCGAATTCATTAGTAAAATCTAATGAAGTTTAATGAGGAAGACGTAAGCCAAGACTCAATAACAGGAAAATTTATTCAATTTCTCAATAATCGTATAATAGAGCATGTATAAAGCTCTTTTAAAAATACATCTACAATCAATAAAATATTCTGATCGATTGAGAAACAGTTACTTGCAACACAAAAGCCGCAACAAACTCTACCTAGTTTTATTACTAATAGAACTAACATACCGATATCATTGGATAACAACCCGAGCAAAACACAAATACAATACAAACTGAAGGTGCGAGAACTACCTCATTTATTATAAAATAAAAATAAAAACATGATAACAAAACATGAAGAGAAAATAGTATCGACAATAAAATTCTCGCCTACGTAGAACAACCACTCTTCTGCATTTAGCAACTCAGAGAACATCAATTAGACTCGATTGAAGATAAAAGATTACCACTAATCATCAGATTAATGATGTTTCATAGGATACTGGATTGTCACTAATCATCAGGTCACCGATTTCTTGTAGGATTCGCTAATATATGATTTTAAATTCACATATCGGTATCTAACCACAGAATATGGCTACGAAATTTTGTCACTGGATTGCATATTATGGATTGCATAAAAAGACCATTTAAGTTATTTTGTGACAATAAGTCTACAGTGCTATATTCCAACAACAATGGGAGCTTGATGAAGTCAAAATTTATAGACATCAAGTTTTTAGTTGTGAAAGAAAGAGTTCAGAGTGGACATATATTTATAGAGCACATTGGTACAAAGTCCATGGTTATGGATCTACTCACTAAGGGATTACTGCTCAAGGCCTTTCATGAGCATACCGCTCATCTGGGTGTTATATATTCTAAGGATATTTAATTTTAGTGGGAGTTTGTGTCTTTACTTGTTTTTGACATTGATGTTTGTTATGGTTATTTCAATTATGGTTTATAGATATTTCAGTTATTTTTAGTAATAAAATATTCAGTTTATATTCATATCTGAACTCGTTAAAAATGATTTCACTGAGGTCCAAAGTTGGATCAGTTGAAAATAGACATGCTAATATCACGTTACATGTAATTTCTATGCTACACACCCATTCTTGATCCACGTCATTCAGTTATATCAATACATGATCATTAATAAGTTTAGTTACGATTAAATATAATGAAAGTCGTTTTGATTTTATGTTGATATGATTGAAAGAAAGGATTGTTTGGGAATGCATTTAATAATGATAGTAAAATTCTAAGTACTCATAAGGTTATTTAATATAAAATTAAAATGTGACACATATAACTCAAGTGAGAGATTGTTGGATTTAATTTAGCATGTATTGTTGAATTTTAATCCAACGCATGGGCAATATGTTAATAATGGCTATCATATTAAGGTTGTGCCTAATTTAAGTGATCAAATAAAATTTAAGTAATTTGAACCTTAATGCGTTTAATTAAAATGTGAGGTCTTAAGTGTAATTAATCCGTTATTTTTAATTTTATGATGAGTCAAAATAGATATAATTAAAATTAACGAATAGTTAATTTATATACAGCTATGGTCTCAAAATTATACGTAAGTTTCATTCAATCTGACATTTGACTATCAGAGAAAATTGAGAGACTTTAAGAAAAAATCAAGAGATAATGTAACAATTTGAAAGATCAACCGTAAGATTTAGATTCACTTCTATCATGAGTGATTCAGATACGCTGTCACATTTAGTGTTAAATTATTAGTGGTGTAACATGAATGATCCTAAGGATTCGTTGAAGGCAATTTAAACATATCAAGGTGTGACAGATTTCCTGTACCACGTAGCAATGAGTGTATGTTAGACACCAAAGTGAACGAGATAACTAGGCCATTATTTGTTACGTATTGCTAGAAGGTTGAAAATTTTTGTAGAATTTTAAACGAACAAAGGCAATGCAAAAAAGAGAAATTATTGAAAATTGACGTGGACACGTGTAAATTAGATATAGGAGTACCTGATGAATAGAGCTAAAACTCCTGATCACATTGATAAAAACAGAGAAGGAACATGGGCAACTTTGTAGAACTCCTCTCGTCCTCGTTGTAAACAAAGCTTGAAATGCCAGCGCATTTGTTTCAACACTAATTTTTTAAGAGTAATTAGATATCTCACTCCATTTGGAATTCTCCACGATACAAAGCAACTTTCGATATGCAACCGACGAAGACTGGTAAAAGCTCCTTCCTCCACATTCCATTTTTTTAAATTAAGAAGGTAAAGAATGGAAAGAGATTCAAGTTTAGGAAAACCTTCTCCGCTACAAGTTCCTCTGAAGAATCAGATTCAAGAACAAGGATATTCAAATTTGGGTCATCCTTAAGCCATGTTAGAGCTGGCGTTAACTTGGTGAGGTTTGGAGGAAACTCCCTCTCTTCTGGTAACTTCACCAAACTCACTTTTAGATACAGTGCAAATTTGAGGACAGCTTACCATAGCCGATTTCACATATTCGGTGAACTCAGTTGTAGGATTTTTGGTAATATTTGGATCATAAATAGCTAGAGATCGAAGATTGTTAAATCTAATTCTTGTACCCTTGAAATCTTTTCCCAATCTGACTCTTTATTTGGTAAGATTGGCCAATTTCTCCAGCTTGTCCAAACATTTCTCGTTTGCAAAAGCATTCACCAATGTTTGCAAATTCACAAGATCTTCAAACGGCAATATTTTATCCCAAAGGTCCGGTAGATACAGATGTCTTAATTGTTCTAATTCCCTTATGTAAGACGGCTGTTTGAGCATAAAATTTCTTGACGATTGTTTTACTAACAAATTTAAAGTGGGACAACTTTGTGAAGACTTTCTTCTCTTGTCAAGTGGGACACTAGTTCTGTGATATCTTCTACAAATCCAACAAAATCAGAACCGATGTCGTGAGCAAAGGCACGCCTCTGATCAACTCGCTGCCTGTCGTTTGAAGAACTTGCTCCTCGCTCAGCAAGCTAGATGCTTCAAAACTCAAACTTGACTTAGAAATCCTGGCAGTTATCTTCTCAACTTCCGATCCAACCTTATGGAGATGAATCACGATGCAAGGAAACCTTTGGAGTATGTACATTCTACCTCTGCCGCTTGTATAAGCCGCCAGCAGAGCAAAAGTTACAACGACATCCTCTAAATCGTAAGCAGCTTCTTGAGTTTCCGCAACATAGTAGCGAACCATCTTGTCTCATTTCTTCGCATGCGCATCTACACCTTCTATAAAGCGTCTTATTCTTGCCTCAACTTCGTCTTTAACTCCATACAAGAACTTTGCTTCACCAAGGAGCAAGTCTGAATCTTTCAATCGCAAAGGAAACAACCGCCTCAATCATTTTCCTTAACACGACGCCGTCTGTTTCCTTGAGATGTGGAATAGAAACGAAGGCAAACGTGAGGCTACTCCGATGAAAACCAGGTGCAACACAAGGATACTGGAGAAAAAGAGGATGGAAACCAGAATAACATTTTATCTCTCTCTCTCTCTCTCTCTCTCTCTCTGACATCTACCCTTTGAAATTAAGGTGTAATAAAGAGAACGATGCCAATCATCAACTTTTCAAAGTTAACAAATTTTCCCGAGTATACCGTCCGTAGCATCACTCATTCAAAATCTCCGCCTACTTACCCGAAGAAAAAGGGAGTTAATGTACATCAACTACTATCAACCCTTAACAAAGTCGTTATCACATACGATATCCATATACACTATTATACACACACACACACACACACACAGAGACAGTACATTTATGTATGTGACATTCTAGTTTGTATGGTTTCCTGTGTACGTAATACTCATGTCATGTACCAATTGCTTGTCTGCTTAAGCACGATATGGGAGTCTTTGTCGAGTAGATTGGAGAAATAGAGAGGTCCAATTCTTTGTTGAGTCTTTATCGTATGACAGTGGATAAGATATATTTGGGGAAATCGTGGGATGATCATAATCGAATTCATTATTAAGTTAAATAAAAATTATGTATGTAGAACTTCACTTCAAAAAATATATATTTATAAATATAAAATTGCATTAAATAAATCAAAAGTCAGAACAATGTGTCAAAAATTGAAATAAATAAGTTTGTCCAATTAAAAACAAATTTTAACCTAGTATGGTAAAATTGATAACAGATAGAATTTGTATTGTAAGATTAGGTAAATAAATAATGAATATTGGTTGAAATTATAAATTTTAGAAATTTTACCTATTTTTCAAGGATAATAAGAATTATTATTCTGCTCGTTGGATTAATTTTTATTGCAAACACTTATCGATCATACAGTTAAAAACTTAATCCACGGATTAAAACACAGTTCCTAGTAAAAACAATAACTAAATGACAACTCCTATCTCAGAAATTTCTTATCTACTTTTGCATTTCCTTTTTCAATTTACATTTAGCAGGTAAATTAGAGGTAAGATAGTAATTTGATATTATAATGGTCAATCTCATTTCTCGATCTCAAATTTGGGTAGGTTATCATAAAGTCAAACCTCGAGACAATTTATATAAACTAGTAGTAGGCAAAGTAGTCATTCAATTAATCTTTGCTTATTACCAAATGGAGTGCAAATCTTCTAAAGCCACCAGCAAGATAACAATGAAGAAATCCACAAAAATGAAAAGCCGAGGAATTCCAAAAATTACCCTACACCGTTACACGTTATTGTCTATTCAAACAAGGATATTCATACAAAATTTTCGGAGTCATTTGATTCTTCAAACTTTTTTCCTAGAGCCTACAACCATTTGCCATAAACTAGGATGGACAACAAACAATACAGCATCGCTACAACTACAGAAATGCAACAAACCGCCCAAGGCATTAGGTAGAAAGCATTACAGGCCAAGCTTTGAAAGAAGCTCTCTCCATCTTGGCGTTTCTTCATCAAAAATGTATGTCACTGGAGAAATCAAAACCCCGCTTCCTCCAATCTACAAAAATTAAGAGCAAGAGTTATGTCAACGCATTTCTTAATGTTTAACCAAAATCAGAAAACCAAGCTATCAAAGTAGGTGAACTAATATTTTATTTTAAGTTCACACATAGGAGTTCAAGAGAGAAAGCAGTTGTCTAAGCTTCTACCTGGAGCTAAAGAGCAACATTAAGTGTAGAACTATTTTATGATACCAACTGATACAGCAAGTAACTTGTTTTCTTTTCATTTGCAAATGTAACTTTTTTAATATTTGGCATGGCAATCTTTCAAATACCTACTGATAAAACAATGATAATGCCACACCAGTTGGGATTAAATTTATTTTCACGAAAGGGAGGGTATTGGGCTATACTTAAAACAGAATTAGAAGCTGGAGTAAGTGAGCCAGACTGGTCCAATGGATGTAAATATGTCAGTCAATATCGCAAATCTTACTGTCATAGGATCTAAGGGAAGGGAAGAGAATACATAAGCACTATCAGACTCACCGCTCTTAGTTGTTGCACAGACTTGTAGAGTGCCTTCTTGGGTACACATATGACTATCGCATAGTAATCAGCCAACACTTTTCCATCACGTCTACAGAAAACAGGACTCACAGTGGGACCCTATATAGAAAATCATTTAAGGAAAAAAAAAAATTGGTTAGAAGCTGATTACTGAGGAGGAAAAGGTCATCTGGTTACAACATGTGTGTGTGTGTGTGTAAAGAACAGAACAGAATCTGTTTGAGTTATACTGTCAACTAGAACCTATCATTCTTACCTGCAAGCCAGACAATGTCGGCTGACTGAGGACTCTCTCAGCCACTTCCTCTGCACTACTTCCTCTCATGTTTGCAACCACCTGCCATGAAAAAAGTTTCAAAAACAACATAATTGAAAGGCTGAAAGAAAACACGTTACAAGAATGAAACACAATATACACACCGTGAATTGACCCACTGCCCGGAGATGTGCTTCCAATCTTTCAATAATCTCGTGTGTTGTGTCGAGTACACCTTTCCTCTGTATCAATGATCTTCGGCTTGCAACAAGAACAGCCTGAAGAACATTTGATTTCCAAAGTAAGATGAGAGCTAGCAAAGGCGCAATGCAGAGCCAGCCGCTATAAGGCACTACTAGACTACAAGACCAGATAAATGACAAAGGGTAAAGTCAGAAACAGAAAAGGGCCTACTTACTTGGCTTTCTAATACAACTCCATCTTCAATTTCTTTCAAGTTGTTTTCTCTTAACGTTGTCCCACTGCCCACGAGGTCCAAAATAGCATCAGCTATCCCCATCTGAATTTAAAACAAAGACCAATAGCATATTACCGAATATCAGTACTATCACGCAGCTAACAGGAAAAAAACAACATTGCAAAATGAAAATGTCCAAATTATAATAGAATACTTGTACAAGAATATAATGTAGCTCCATGCCTCCATAGAAATTCTAAGAATAATTACTCTGTTTTAAAGCATACTAATTTGATATGTTGTAAAGGACTTCTCCTTTTAAGTTTGGTCGATGAGGTCTACCGATGTGATACTAAGTATGTATTCCTTTTTAGTTTTGTTTCCGATGATATCTTACCGCAGGAGC
The DNA here is from genome assembly GCA_035233585.1 of Antiaris toxicaria. Classification (NCBI taxonomy): domain Eukaryota; kingdom Viridiplantae; phylum Streptophyta; class Magnoliopsida; order Rosales; family Moraceae; genus Antiaris; species Antiaris toxicaria. Next base: position 808,360 of record CP141153.1, on the reverse strand, counting down.
TGCCTCTAAAGCTCCATCAGCAGTCGAAAATGTCACGTACTTGAGCCCATTTTCTTTCATGAATTTACGACCCAGCTGCATAAAAGGAGAAAAATAAAGATAAAATCAAGTGGAACCTTGCAATGAAGAGCACCAAAACAAATCTCGGAAAGCTCTTGGGCATACGTAAGTGAAGCCAGTAGCAACACGTAGAGGTTTTTCTTCTGTCCATTGAGGCATTTGGCCAAGCTCCTTCAAAGAATTTATGTTCTCGAAAATCCCATAATTTGGAATCTGAAAGAGTCAATATCCACAACAATTATCAACAAACATGCTGGAATCGGCTATCTTTACAAAACATATATCTATATATCAGCAATGACTCACCGCAAGGGATAAACGGCAATCTCCGTAGTCAAGAGCATCATGAACAATGATGAGATCCTCACTCCCCTGAAACAAAAGGTTACAAAAGATAAGCTTTCAAGACAAACTTATCTAAATTCTTTAAGGAAAAAAAAAAAAAAAAACAAGGAAAGTAAATTAACTAGGTAATAGTTTTTTATGAGATTCTCATTCCTCTAAAAAAAATGTTTACCTTTCAAGACTAATCTCTTTTTTAATCCCTTTTTGAAAGCAATGAAAGTGGATTATTAACTAGATAATAGCGTATTTCCAAGAACTACCTGCCCATATTCACTGACAGTATCAAGACCCACAATGCCAAGGTCTAAATCTGCAGACAACAACTTCCTAACAATGTCTTTGGGCCTCTGAAACCACACTTCCAAGTTCGAAAGCTGCAAAAAAAAAAAAAATCATAACAAAAGCACCCATTTTCCTAAGCTCTATTACCTTTAGAACTTCACAATCCACATAAATATGTGGATGTATAAATATATATATACCGCGGAAGAGTTTACCTGGGGGATTTCGGCAACGTACTGTCGAGGATTAACTTGCTTCACCGACAATTGACAGTCCTAATTCGAGCAACATTAAGAGAGAGAGAGAATCAAAATGCTAAAAACATGGTCAAATTAAACTTCGTCAAATTTCGCCAATTCTACTTAGGTTAGAATTTTCTCTCGGTTTCTCGGGAACCAAACAGAAGGATACTGAAAAAAGCTAAAACTTTCATCAAATTTTTGCCGAATTCTATTTAGATCAGAAATTTTTTCTCGTTTTCTCGGGAACTAAACAGGATTTTCCTCTTCTTCTTCTTTTTTTTTTTTTTTTTGGGAGTTACCTTGAGAAGATCGAGGGTATCGGCGGCCATTCGACCTTTGCTAGGGAGTCCGAGACGAACCTCGTTCCGCTCGGAGATTCTCCCTTCGGCTCTGCCATTGACGACGGCCACCTCAGACTGAGCAGCGAGGCAACAGAACGACGCCGACGCCGTCGACGTCGCTGTCGCCGGCGGCTTCGGCTTGACGAGGGAGAGGCGAAACGACGGAGAGAAGGAGAAGAAGGTGAGGGAAGGAAGTGGGGAGGAAGGGCATTTTGGTAATGTGGGAACAACAGACATGGCGGCTGCCTATAGAGAGAAAGAACTCGAGAGAGAGAGGAAAAATGGCGCTGCAGCAGATGTTCGGAGGGAAGAGAAGGAAGGGGGGGAGTTTTTGGGATATTCGTGTTTACGCGAAATTAAGACAACATCTCACTTCGGAGATTGTCTTTTTAATTTATTGTTTAATTTAACATATGTGACTTTTTTTTTTTTTTTGAACTTTTATGTATTCAAATTATTAGAGTAAAAAATAAATAAAGTAACTGATTTCAAATTAATTTAATAATAATATCATATTTAATTTTATTTAAAAATATTAAATTTAAAAATAAATAATTAATAAAAATATTATTTTGGAATGAAAATATTGAAAAACAAGTCATGATTTTTTTATATTACGTTTATAATTACTAGTCAAAACACGAATCTCACATGTATGAAATAATATATTATATAAATGATATAAGAATTTAAAAAACACAAATTGACAAAACAAGAAAAAAAATTTTCTTGCGAAATTAAAAAGAAAAACTCAAAACTTGTCGAGGAAACTAAAAAAAAAAGGGGACAAAACCCATTTTAGTCAAGTGAAAAAATAGGATGAAGCTCCAAGAGTACATACAAAATAATAGTATAATATCTAAATAATACAAGAATTTTAAAAAAAAAAAGAAGAAGAAGAAGAAGAAGAAACAAACATAAAATGACAAAAAAAAATTAGAATTTCCCTGCGAAACTTAAAAAAAAAAAGCCAAAACTTCTTGACAAAAATCCAAAAAAATCTTGGACGAGACCCATTTTAATCAAATAAAAAATCAGGATGAACTCTCTTACCAAACTCCAAAAAAAAAAAATCATAAGAAACCTTTTTTTCTCTTTTTTTTCTTTTACTCGATAGATAATGTCGCTTTCAATGTAGTTCCAGCTATGTGTTTTATTTTGAATCTTGATAAGATTCGGAGGCTGAATTCAATATCTCACATAATTGTCTGAATAAGGTCTCAAGTTGGTAGCATTTGCCATCATGGTTGCATTTATTAGTCAATTATTATCTAATTTCTTAAACTTGATCTTTTTGGCTTGGATGGAATGCCCTTATTCAGCAACGGAGTTACTGAGGGGGTGTTTGTAAACGCATTGCATTTTGATTGTATTTGAATGAAATTTGTTTTTTGAATGTTGTATTTGGTTGAAAAGTATTTGTTTTGTATTTGAATGAAATATGTGTTTGGATGAAAAGTATTTTAGAGTTGAAAAGTTGATGTGATTGGTAAAAGTAGAGATAAATAGTGGAGTTAAAAAGTTGATGTGATTGTTTTAAAAATGTTTTAAATAGTAATTATTTTCGTAACACTGTTGTAAAATTTGTATTTGATGTAAAATTGTATTGTATTTGAATGAAATTAAAATGAAATATTGCACCAAATGGCACCTGAGTTTTTATTTTTCCTTTAATTTTACCTTAAATTTTTTATGATTTTCAAAATTGGTATCTACTGAAAATTAAAAATCTCATATAATTCCATTAAAGCTTTATATTTTATTTTATTTTTTTTATTTTGATATTATTTCTTTTTACGCCCTCACTGGTGTACCTGTCTGATTTTGGCGCTGTCTTTATCAATAGGGGTGTTGTTTTAGCCATGAATGGCTGATTAATAAAATCTATATTTCTCTCTTTTTTTCATAAAAATCCTATCTGTAATATTTTTCACGTAATTTTTGAAATTTAAAGAGAGAATTTATAGTAGGGCTTGGTTCTCACAAACTATCTAGTGTTTATCTTGGAATTATTGAAATAAAACCCAATAATCAAGACACGAAGATATCCAAATTAAAATTTATTTTCGATTCATATTTTTCTCAAACCCCACACTGATCTTTTTTGTTGAAATTTCATCTTCATTTAGGAATCTCTTTCCCGACAGTGGCCGTAAAAAAAAAAAAGGGGTCTTGGGAACGATGTTATCCCTTGTCACAAGGGCGTTTTCGTCATTTGGGGGATAAAAACCATTTTGGTGAACAAAAATCAAATTAGAGAATAGCTTTGGGATATTTTAAAAATTGGGAGGAATAATATTCGGATTGTCAACAATTGCATTTAAATAGAATTTAAAGAGCATATAACGAAATAAATGAGAAGAAACATAAATCGTATACTGTTTTATTTTTAAGTAAATAATTTCTTAGAATAATTTGTCTAATTCTTTCTTTTACTTCATTTTTCTCAATTTAATTAAAAACTTTATTTCGTATTTTAATGGATAATTAACTTGTTAAGCTCCTAAATTATTAATATTCTATATTTTTAATAGTTTTAATTTGGACTGGCATATTACTTTTCAATTTTTTTTGGCAATTTTTTGCCGTAATACTAAGACCTTGGATTCAGTTGTCTTTTTTTTTTTTTAAATTAATAAAGATTATAACTAAATCCACCATCTTTAATTTAAATTTTTCATTTTATTCCATATTTAATTTATGAACTAAACAAAAGATTTTTTTATAATATAAAAGATGAAGAGTGCTAAATGCAAAATGTTAGTTGGAGAACGAATAGGATTAGTTACCCTAGTTTTATCAATGTTTTTGTCCACTTAGGATTAGTAACATCCTTTTTAAAAATTCTAAAACCTTTGTTATATTCCCATAATGAAGCATGTAATGAATTTTAACTTAAAACTACTTCGAAAACATGCTCTTCCTCAGGAATCGCCTATTCTTAATAAAGTACAGGCAGAAACTCAAATGCCAACACTTCATTCAGTCACTTCCACTATCGCCCCTTTTGAAACCAAGAACCAAACTACAAACAAGTTGTTTATACAGTCAAAGCCCGGTGGTACTTACTCCACTGCTAAGCTTCCTATGGAAACATATCCGGAGGAACCGAGTTGCGGAAACGATTATCGTCCTCGTATAACTGCAACCAACCACAATGACAATAACCGAACCAGTTTAGTTACCGTATAATATCATTCAACAGAAGGTCAATCCAATGACGCAGATACAACGATGCCAAAGCACAAGGGCAAGTTTAAATTCAAAGTTGGGAACTATCAAAGGAGCCTTATTTTATAGCTAAAAAGGGTATATTAGAAAACATTGCAGTCAGAAGCAATTTACCTCTTTGACAATCTCCTCACAATTTGACAATAACTCTTGCTGCTGAGCTGCAGCGGCTTCTTTTACCGATTTTGTTTCTCCAGTTACAGCCTCCACCTATTTATAGCATGGAAGACACAGCATTACTACATGTCTACAATATAAAACATCATTGAGGTCCCAAAAATCAGAGTCATGAAGAAGCACCTTTGTTACTACAGCTTCAACATTCTTCTGCCGTGCTTCCAGATCACGCCTCTGTGACTCCACCTCCATTTTCACTCGATTGAATTCTTTAAGAGCATCGTCACACCTGATATCTCTTTCTTTTTCCAACTGTTTTTTTGTCCCCTCCGACTCTTCCACTGGGCAATGAGAAAAGGACAAGGCTTAGGGCTGCGAACTAATTGGATTTACCTTGGACTCCTAACTATTGGTTGAAAAGGAAAATTAAAAACTCATCTCAATAGAACTCTATAAAACCAATAAAAAATAAAATGGTACATCTTTGTTGCCGTTCCAACAATTTGGCGTCAAGTGACTTGTCCAGCATGACCTCATCACTTAATTTAGTTTTTTTGGCCTTGTATTCTTTGTCAACAGCTTTAGCAGAATTTACCTATCAAAGATGCAGACAATTACCAATATAAACCTTTCACACTCTGCAGAACAAAACTTCATTGGTCGAGAAAGAATTATCATCACTCAATAACCTTTGCAAATAGAAGAGACCAGGATCTTAAACTTAGCACCTCCACACCTCCGCTTCCACAAGAGACAGAACAGAACAATAGGACAAAAACCACAAAAAGACTAATATTTTGTCTTTGGAAGCGGAGGGATTTGACTGGTAATTTTCAGCATGCGGCCTAATATCCTGAAGTAGTTTGATATTAAACATTGGGATAATATAAAGTAACAACAAATTTATGACACATCTAAAGCTATTAATAAGGAGGAATATCATTTCTTGAAAAGCATTCTACAAAGCCAAACGAAAACGATCAGGGCATGTGGAAACGCACAAAACAACAAGGCTAGAACTAGATATATGTGAACCTGTTCTTGTATATCCTGCATCTGAGCAAAGCGCTTCTTTATTTTCTTCAAAACCTGAGAAAAATAACAGGAACACTTTCAAATTTAATAACAGGAACATGCTATCAACCAACTTTCAAATTTGTCTTTCATTGTGATCAATTAGTTTACTGTCTTCCAGTAATTCCATCCCCCCCACTGCGCAAACCCCACCCATGCGCCCCCCCCACAACAAAAAAAAAACCCAACAAAAACAAAAAAGAGCAAAAGTAAAGGGAAAGAAAAACACAAAAAGCCATTCATCATTTTGTTAAATATGTGTCTGTTGTGTGTGTACCATGCAGAAAGCAAACTGATATCAAAAGCTTTAGAATTGAAAATACATTACCTTCATATAAAGTTCAACAGTGGCAGATTTCTCCTGAAAAGATTGCATTGCCAATCTTTCTTTATTCTTTGCCTCCTCTCGAACAGATTTCCTCTCTTCTAAAGTTCTCTTTAAGAAGAAATGAGAAGAATTTATACGTAAATGTAAAGGAAGATAAATGAGATCTCGTTTGTAGACAACAAAACAAACATAAAAATTTCAAACTAAATGACATAACAGAATCTTTAATGTGGAAAAAATAGATAAAAAAACCGGCTATGAACATCTATACAACATAAAATTAAGATATTATGATTTTATAATATTGTAAGAAGACAATATTTTGCCAAGTTAGAAGACTCAGAACTCATTTTATATGACGAACTGTTATTCTCTACAGAACTGAAAGAGAAAAAATTACCTGCAGTTTCTCTGGTGATTGAACGACTTTTGAACGTAAATTTGCATTTTCTTGGACACTTTGTACAAGGGCAAATTCAGCACTAGAAATCTTCCAGCAAAAAAAAAAAAAAAAGGGTTCAGCATTAGAAATCTAGATAATAGAAGGAAATAAAATGGCAAAAACAATTAACAAACAAGTCAAATGATAGCTAGTAAGATCACGTCAAACCTGCAAGATAACTAGGAACAAATTCATTCAAGTAATTAAGGTACAGCTTAATCATGTTAGACTACAATCTAAGCAGATAAGGTAGAACCAGTAGAATGAAAGAAACATGGATATCTTAGAAGAAATAGAAGATGATGCAGCATAAGGGTCAGAAATAATAATAAAATCGACAGCCAAACTACACCATACCATCAAAAGGCACTAACTACAGTTAATTAGCTTCACTAATAATAATCATATACAATCAGTTTTCTGAATTCAAACTAAAAAAAAATAGACAATAATATGAGATTCCTAAAACACAGCCAGGATTGCACTTGTTACCATTGTCTATGTTTCCTTGGTCAAAGCAATCAACAAACTGACCTTCCCATCCAATTCTCCACTTTTTTCCTTCAACTTCCGTAAATTGGCTCTCAATGATGCCTGGTGATTATTGAGGCCAGCGATGGTTTGATGTAATTCTTTAACCTTTACATCTACGGCTTGAACCAGAGGTAAGTCCCTTTCTTTTGCTTCATTATGTTTTGCAATCTCTGCATTCAACTGTCATTAAAGCAATAAGGAAACGAGTATGGTGAAGCACTAAATCTTTTTTATATCTAAAAGATACCTCAGAAATCTTGTCCTCCCATTGTTGACGTTGCTCCCGGAGAAGTGTCAGTTCATCAAATATTGAGGATAAAAGTGCCATTTTTGCGTCTCTGGTATGAAAAATAAACAACAAAAGTACATCACAAGCATGACAACGACAGATCCAAATAAAAAAAGCAGTTTGTATTTCTTTCATGAAACTCTGCTTTCACGTTTCAGCTCAAAATCAACATAGCAGTCAACTACTCTTTCTATTGCAGTATTTTCTACTTTTCTTCTGCAGACTCAAACATACTAACAATATGAAATATTTAATTACACGAAAAATATGAGTAACTGCTGGTCTAATGTTTTTCTTAACAAATGATCCAACTATAACGCTATTTCCAAAAACAAAAATTTTAAGGAAAAATATGAGAAACCGACATGGGTCGGAATTCGTAATTCAAATTATTCCTTGTACCCTGTTATGCAAAACGCAATAGGAATAAGGAGCTCCCAGCAAGATGCTGTTTAAGACTTACTTGTGTACACAATAGTTGAGGAGTGCACTGACAAATAATTCAGTACGATCAGCATCTGGTTTTATCAGATCTTTGAGGGTAAATCTCTTGGGGCATTCCAATGAAGCCATCACTTCCTTCATCCTGTTACACAACTTCACAATCCTGGCTGAGTCAATGTGACGGTCCGGGCTTTCAAGTTGCTCCAGAGCATCAAACTCGACCTGCCCATGATCCTCCCTGCACAAATTGGAAATCCCAAAAGGATCCAAAACTAATTAAATAAACTCTAACGAAAAACAGGGGTTTAGCAACAAAAACAATTGGGACCGCAGAGGGAACTACAAGTCTTCTCCCGTAATCACATCTTCTTATTAACAAACTCTTTTCAGTAATGAATATGCTCAACAGATTTGCATTTTCTCTTATGCCAAACATATTAATTAAAAATTCCAATGCACCACCTTTCGTGCAACGGAAAATGCCATCCGGACTATTATAGTGGAACACAGAAAATTTTTCGTACTTCTACCAATCTGATTCTTTCTTGTTCATCTCCAAAGCAACCAACAAAAAACCAGGATAGAACTTCTTCCATTGAATTCAAAGCAAACGTATGGTGCATGTATATTAATCAAAAACAAATCCCAATCGGGAACAGCTCATGTATTATTCTACTCAAACCCAAAAACAGAAACCAACTAAGAATCAACAGTAAAGTTTATGCTCAACATAAGTGCTACTAAATATCATATTTGAATATTTTCTTAAGCCAGACAGGTTTCGACTCCAGGAGAATTTCGTTCGGACTAAATTCAAAAAAGAAAACAAAAATCAACACTTCGTAACCGACAATTCCTATTCCATTCCTTTCAAAAGCAACTCAACCCAACGTACCGAACAAGTAAGAATTCATGTTGTTTAATTCCACAAAAACCAGCCAGAACAGAAACCAACGGAATGTTAAGGTGAAAAAGGAAAAAAAAAAAAAAAAGGTGTGATTTTCTCGGGAAGCAAAAGGAAGTTAGGGTTAAGGAGAGGAAAATATACTCGTTAAGGAAGTCAACGAAAATCAAGATCCGGGTGAAGAGCTCCGAAATGAACTCAGTATTCGGTTTGAGGAGGTCGTTCTCGGAAATCTCGACGATCTGAGCGTTGGCCAGTAGACTCACGATCTCATTTCGAGGAAGCCTCGGGTATACGTACTTCGACATTTCTTCAATTCTTCTTCGATTCCACCCAGGTTTCAAATCGCCGACGACGATTTCTAGGGTTTTCAGAATTTCAAATTTTCAAGTTCACTGTGAAGTTAGAGAGAGAAAATCTGAAGCCAAAAAAGGAGGGAAAACAAAAAGGGCTAACTTGACTACAGGAACCCAGGAAGACGCGGGAGCTTTGTTGGCGTCTGACGATATAAAACGACTTCGTTTCGGCTAATAACCCTTACTATGCATAAAATTACGCAAATAGCCCTTCTTTTTTTTTCACATCTTCTTGACAAACTTGATGCGGACGTATTTTTGTTAGTATTTGATTTATGTTATATTAGTGTAATAATTTGTAAATTTGTGTTATTTACGTGTTTTTTTCCATAAATTTAAAATCTATGAGATAATTACAAGCGTCTTCTTTTTTTATTTCATCACAACCACACATCATGTTTGTTTGAAATGTTAAGTCCAGCTATTATTAGATTTTGGAATATGATTCCCTTATTCTCAACTTATCCCGTTGGTCCTTTGGGTCCGTTTGGATGGGGTGTTTATTTTTAGAAAATAGAAAATTTTTAGATATGAAAAATAAAAAGTTGTTTGGAATTTTTTTTAAAAGTGAAAAGTTGTTTGGGTGGGTGAAAACTTTTTGTTTCTAGAGAGCTCTTTTTTCATTTTTCATTGAAAAATAAAAAATGTTGGATGTTCAAATACAAAAATTTAAGAATATTCATTTTTTTTAAATGAAAAATTTTTTATTTTTTAAATTTAAACGTGTCAAATAGACGGAGGTAAAATATAAAAAAATAAAAATCCTGCACCATTGTCGTTTTTTCGTAGTTTTGATTTGTTGCTGTTATTCGAGATAATGCCGTTTTAAGCCTTGCTGTCGTTTTCTGCCATCCTTGTCCATTTACGTTTTAAAATCTTTTGTTTGATGTCGTTTTTTGGGTTGCCGTTGCTCTCAGCTTATAATCGTTCCGAATTACTTTTGTCGTTATTAGTTTTTTGTCGTTTTCGCTTATTACATGTTAATCATGTCGTCGTTTAAAGATTTTGTTGTATTTTAGATTTCGTTCCCTTTATACGCGTTTTGTTTTTCCTCTTAACATTAATCGTATGTTTATTAGGATAGGTGGTGAAAAAGTCTGTTTGGTAGGAAGAAAAAGAAGATATTTATCCAAAAAAAAAAGAGGAAAAATAAGAATATGATGGATAAAAATTGTTGTGGGTTTTAATTAATTTATAATGGATAATTTAAATTCCCTTAAAAACAAATGATATTTTTTTCCTTAAAATGAAGTACTATAAGTAAATAAATAAATAAATAAATAAAATAACTTATTTTTTTCCTTCCTGTTTTCATATAATCTAATTGAAAATTAATTTCTTTTTAATCATTCTATTATTTTTTTAGTATCTGTTGTAACTTTCGTCTCCATTTATTTTCTTACCTTCCCACCTATAACAATTATTTGATTAACTCCGAGAAGTGGGGGAGGTTGAGATTGACATTGTTTGCACTCTGGCACCTCTACAATTATTTGTAGTGTCAGGTGCAAGCTAAGCTAATAACCACAAGTAAAAGACGCCAGTTTAATTCATGCTTTAATTCCATTAAACACACACTCCAAACTACTATTAAATTACAGTAGTGATTAGGTTCTACTCTCTCTGACTAATAAACTTTGATTATTTTGTGAATTAGATTTCATCGTCTTAGCTTAGTTTTAACTTATCCTTTTTATAAAATTCAATAGAAATTATAATTAATTTTAAAAAATCAACAATCCTTTTCAAATAACGATCTAAATGGTGCATAAATTGAATTTAGAATATAATAAAATTTTAAGTTTAAATTAATTGATTTAATTTTAATTTTTGTTGATTTTTCATAAAAATATAAAACTAAAACCCAAAATTTGGGTTCAAGTCAATGAACCATTTACCTCTATAAATTAAATTAAATCATTGTTTCAGACATAATATACATAACAGTGATATTTTTCTACCAAAAAGAAACTAGCTTATTCGTTTAAGTGATTTGGAAATAAGCAAAATGATGGAATAAGATAAAATTATCATATAGGGCCACTAACTTTTTTTTTTCCCCCGTAAATTATAGAGTTACTAACTTGTGGTCAAGTGGCATATCACTTTCAAAAAAGGAAAAATTAATTAACAAAAGTCTGGCATCACATCCATATTATGGTATTTCATTCAATTATATCTATAATACATATATAAAAGAAGAATAAGATGATGAAAAACAAAAGTTTTTGTATCAAATAGCATGCTTGTTATTTTTATTTATTTTTTAATTGTTATTTTTCTGACATCTTAATTTTACATCTTGCGAACTCGCCTCATTTTCATTTCCACTTTCAGCATTTTATATGTTTTTGTCCATTGATCTTTGATTTTATCCCATGACTTGGGTGAAATTTACTATTAGAGATAAGTTTGAGGTAGTCGTAATTGTAACCTATTTAAAAAAAGCAATTATAATTTGTAAACAATAATCTTAATATATTGTCTCATAAAATTCTTTTTCCTTACCTACTCATAATATGAAACTTTTTAAAAGTATATACAAAACATTAATGTATCATTTTCTTTAATAATGTGCAATAATTATTTCCCTCTGTTTTTTTACTGCTTCTCTTTGAATGTAAGGGCTAAAGACAGATACTTTTCAAAAGCTTAATATTTGATTTTATTTTTTAAGAAAAGAAATTAAATACCTTAGATTTTCATAAGATTAATTTATCATATTCTTAATGTGATGTTGATTCTAATATAAAATAAAATAGTTGCATGAATATTTTAACTATAATTCCAGATATAACTCAAAGTGTACAATTCAAAACTCCTTAACCTAATATAAAAGAAAAGTAAAATAACTTAATTATTAGTTTGCAATAATATTTAGTTTATTTTTTTTTCTTTTGTAAAAGATATTAAAGATTTTAAGCAATCTATCAAGTTTTTTTCTTTTTTTTTTTTAACTTGAAGAGTGGAGAATTTAAACTTTTCACTTTTTGATAAAGTAAAATATGAAATTATAATTAAATTATACTTGTAATTTATCAAGTTTCTCTTAAATATGTAAAGTTGAAATTTATTTGATAAAGTAAACGTTTTACACAAATGTTAATAATTATCTTTTTTTTTTTTTTTTTGAACTTGGTGAGTAAGAGATTTAAATTCTCCATCTTATCGTGATATTAGATGTAAAATTATCTTGAAATTATACTTACAATCATTTATTTATCAAGTTTTCATTAAATATTTAAAGTTAAAATTCAATTGATTAAAAAAAAGTTTTATACAACCCGCCTCGTTGGTGTGACAATCGCAACGATCCCCATCGTTCATTGCCGGCGGCCATCGCCCATCCCTTCGTTGTGAGCTTCTTCACCTCGCAAGCTTGAAAATTTTCCCAATGGATGGGGAAAAGGTGGTTATCCCCATCATAGAAATCCCCCAAGTATAAGACTTGAAAAATCATATTTCAATCTCATTTATTACACTTTTTTTTTTGTTTGATATAAAAACCCCCCTTAAAAAAGTTTTGAAAATATTTCAGACATCTAAAGAACATGAGAACCTAAAATGAAACATATTTATTTTTTGAAGTAGAACCCTGCCGGCCAATTTTTGAAGGAAAAGCCAATAATGCTCTTATAATATTTTTCTTTGGAAATCATTTAAAGGACTTAAGATCTTCTGTTAACATTTTATATTATAATCAATAACATTATATTATATTATTTTCAAAACCTAAAATATCTTTGTTATTAATTTTTATGTATTTCTATGTAGGGAAAAAAAATGAAGAAAACGAATATAAAAAAGAATAAAAAGAATAAAAAGGATGGAGTATGGTTCTCAGAATGTCACTCGCCCATCAACCGTAGTCGGAGTGGAGTCATTCATTTGGTAATTCCGGTTTAAAGCCAAAATCTCTCTCTCTCTCTAAAATCTCTATCTCATCTTTCTCTCTCTAAAAAAGTGTCTGTCTCCGTTTCTCTCTCCTCTGAGTGTGTTGTTCAGTCCGATCCAAGAAATCTCACAGCACAGCTGTACAACGCCCCCATTCCCATTTTGAAACCCCGAGCGCCGACAAATTTCCTTTCATCAGTTTCTCCATCCAGATCTGTCTTATTCCTTTCCTTCTGGCAAAAAACCCAACTCTGTCTTTTCCGACTCGGTCCGAGTTCGACCCGAGTCGTTGAGCATTTCCGTCGGATCAACGATGGCGGTTTTATGATCAGAGTGGGACCCGCGCGGAGAGGCTTAGGCGTGGGCTTAAGGCTGGGCTAGGGTTTTGTTGGTTTGCGGTTCTCTTCGCCTCGCTGCCATGGCGGCGACTGCTACTACGACGACTCCGGGTTCTTCGAGCTGGAGAGACGCCTACCGAGGCATGTCCTCCGACAACATCAAGGGCTTGGTTCTCGCTCTCTCCTCCAGCTTCTTCATTGGCGCTAGCTTCATCGTCAAGAAGAAGGGCTTGAAGAAGGCTGGAGCCTCGGGAATCAGAGCCGGTACTCTTTTCTCTTTTTATTTGTTATCAATTTACAAAAATATCGATTTGCAATTGTTGAAATCGTCTAGAAATCGAGCGATTCTGTTGACAATTTGCCTTTACTTTTTAGAAAATTTCGATTTTATTACTAGGCATTGGGTGGAAAGTGGGTTACAATGTCAATGATGTGAAATTTGGTGCGTAATGTTGATCATTTTCAGTGGATTAGTGGAAGTGATTTATTTAGTTTAATAGTTGATAATAATCGGTGGCTGAATTTAGAGAAGGAAAAGTGCTTTTAACGCGAAATTGTGTTGTTATTAGTTCATAATTTCAGCGTAGATTGGCAGAAGGGGGAAAAGGAAAATTGTTGTGATAAACAAGATCTCCACTTCAAATTTTTGAAGTTTAATAATTGGTGACTGGATTTAGGAAAGAAATTGTGCTTTTAATACCCAATTTATGTTGTTGATCAGTTCATAATTTTCAGCACAGATGGGCGAAGGGGGGAATGGAAAATGCATGAATAAACAAGATCTCCACTCCAAATTTGTACTTGGTTAGCGTATGTAAAGGGCATGTAACAAATGATTTTTCTTACCTTAGATAGAGCGGTTACCTCGTATTGGATCTAGTCCCACTATTTTCGGCAGTTATGTTGTGCCTAAGTCCAATGCTCGCTCGCTCCTTAATGATTATGCGTTTTTCAGTTTATAATCAGTTGTAAGAAGGCATACATCTCACTGACTTGTTTCCAGGATCTGGAGGATATTCTTACTTATACGAGCCACTTTGGTGGGTGGGCATGATAACAAGTGAGTTCTGATTCGTTCTTTCTTTCGGATATTGATTCAATTATCTGATATTATGTTTCTTGTTGGTCCTCATTGCTGTTGAATTACAAAACATCTACAATTCTCAGGACTTAGTCAAGCCAGTAGAATAGTAGAAAACAATAATTGGTTGTTGAAATTGCTAATAATTTACCGTCATAATTGCTTACATCTGTTACCTAGTTGAGATGCTTATTTTTCACAAGTTTTATTTAGAAGGGAAATGAGTAAATTCTGTTGAGTTGCCAATTTTGACAGTGATTGTTGGAGAAATTGCTAATTTTGCGGCTTATGCATTTGCACCAGCAATACTGGTCACTCCTCTTGGTGCTTTGAGCATAATCATCAGGTACAATATCTACCTATTGTTCTTACCTTAACTTTATTACTTTTTGGAATAGAGAACTGATCATCATTTTATCTTGTAGTGCCGTACTTGCACATATTATTTTGCGAGAGAGACTTCATATTTTTGGAGTTCTTGGTTGTGTTCTATGTGTTGTGGGCTCTACATCAATTGTTCTACATGCTCCTCAAGAGCGTGAAATTGAATCTGTTACAGAAGTTTGGGATCTTGCTATGGACCCAGGTGATTGTCTTACTGTTTTTCTACACTTGTTTTTTTTTTACATGTAACGTTTCATGTCTTGTTTTGCTATATGTGTTTTATATTCTTAATAACATTTTTTTTGGCAGCTTTTCTTTTGTATGCAGCCTTGGTCATAACTGCTGTATTTATACTTATATTCCACTTTATTCCACAATATGGCCAGACACACATAATGGTTTATATTGGAGTTTGTTCTCTTGTAGGCTCTTTGTCGGTATGTCTTGGTGCTCAATTGTTGGTAACTTTGGACTATGTTTGCTTTGCCTATCTCATCTCTCTCTAAGTATTTTATATTAAAGCTTTCTTTTGACAGGTCATGAGTGTTAAAGCCCTAGGAATTGCTTTGAAGTTGACATTATCAGGGACAAATCAGCTTATATATCCGCAAACTTGGGCCTTCACTTTGGTTGTGATTACTTGTGTTCTTACGCAAATGAATTATTTGAACAAGGTAATTGGTTGTTTCCTTTTAGTTCCTTTATTTTTGTTCGAGTTAATTGTTCCAGATTATGAAGTAAAGAATGTTTAGATTGCTTATAGAATAACTTCTGCTAAATCCTAAAGGTATTCTTTTTTTTTTTTTTTTCAATTAACTTGATTATAAAAACATTGCTTCTAGAGTGATGTTCTTATACTCCGAAGTCCCAAGGATGTATGAGAAACCGGTTGTTCAATTTTATCTACCACGCATCAGATTGTAGTCCCTCATTTTGTTTTGCCTTTACTCTTCGTGTCACCTTGTCAACTCGTTTTGTCAGTTATTGTTTTGATTATACCATCTGGCTTCTCTCCTCTGCAGGCGCTTGATACTTTCAACACAGCTGTTGTTTCTCCCATTTATTATGTTATGTTCACATCACTAACTATTTTGGCGAGTGTTATCATGTTTAAGGTACAATTTCCGAATGATCACAACAAAACCCCTTATGATGCTTTGTTATTATGTTCTATGAGTTTATTGCATAATAAAATTGAGAACGAAAAATCTTTTGATACTTCCTATCACTGGCTCGCCTCTGTTTAAAACCTCAGAATCTCAAAATTAGAAGCTTGTATACTTACAGCTCAGTATACGATGAATTACTTTTGTCTGTGGTTGCTTTTTCATTGGCTAATTTTGTCTTAATATTGTTGCTTTTTTTTTTTTTTAAATAATTTTGATTCAGGATTGGGATAGGCAAAGTCCAACACAAGTTATCACAGAAATGTGCGGGTTTGTGACTATCCTCTCAGGGACTTTTCTTCTTCACAAAACAAAAGACATGGGTGAAGGTACTCTCTTTTTATTCCTCTGAATTCTGTTTGATTTCCTTTTTCCTAATATTAGGAAAAATTAGTATGCCTCTAATTGTGACAAAAATAAATAAATTATGGCACTTGGACCTTTGTCTTACGGTGTTTTCAAATTGTTTAGGCTCAACAACTACAAAACTCTACAAGTACTCAGAAGAGGATGGTTTTGGTACCGAAGGCATACCTCTCAGACGACAGGAATCCTTGCGAACACCATGAATGTGATTCTCCTAAGTTTACACTGTTATATCAAGAAACTCAGCATACTTCTGTGGGGGAGGGACCCTTGCTATCGGCTATTCTGCTTCTTGTGTCTCGTCTTATCTTGCTCATTGTCGGCATTACTTGTTGCGAGTCCAAGAGAAGATGGGTGAGAATTTTGCTGTTTTCAACTCCATTTTCTTTTCCTTTTTTGGTCCCTCTGTCATCTTGTATACCATTTCCCCATCTGGTAAAAAATGATTGATATTTGCCAATGTAATTTTGTGCTCATTGGTTATACATATTGTATTGTAGCTTACAAGTGCTGCTCAGTGGGATTCTGAAATTAAATTTGGAACTCTCTCTCTCTCTCTCTCTCTCTCGTACACGCATTATTCCAATGGTGATTGTCAAGTGGGTCATTGGCCATCTTTGTTAACGTTTGATGTTTTATCTCCGTCTTTCCTCTATTGTCTCCTGATGGAAACAGACCAAGACAAGAAATCTTTAGCCACATTTTTTGGTGAGAGAGGAAAAAAAGAAAGCCCTAAAGAGATAGCGCATGTAATGCTGTTGTTTGTTAAAAAAATAAAGGAAAATGTTGTTGTTTGTTAAAAAAATAAAGGAACAAAGAAAGAAGGTTAGTTTTATTATAGGGCAGGTATTAAGGGTAAAAACTTTATAGTCATTAGATTATATTGGAGGGTTCTGATTAAAGAACCATATAAAAAATGAAATATTATTAACTATACTGGGTTACATGTTAGAAAATGAAAAAAAAAAAAAAAAAACCCTCAGCCTAGCCAAGTCTCCGGCTAGCCATTCGCTATGCTGCCTACTACAACCTTATTGGCCACTGGTCAAATCTTGAGCCAGAGTTGGTGCTAGCATTGGAATCCATAGTCAGTAATCTGTGTTTGTCAAGATCTAGCCACGTTACTAGCTCATTGGTGTTAACGGGCTAGATCTGTGACCACGTTACTAGCTCATTGGTGTTAACGGGCTAGATCTGTGACAACGTTATTAGCTCATTAGTGTTAATGGGCTAGGTCTGTCGACTATGGTTGATCTTTCGTCTCAAACCTGTTGCAACGTGGGTGGAGTAGGTTTCTTGCTCAGTTTCAACCCACGGCATCGCTATTCGCCTACACAAGGGCGACGGAGATTTACAATGGTGATTCCCAATAGGTTCCGTCTCTGTTGTGATCCGTAGGTCCACCTTATGTGCAATGGGTCGCTACCCACATGAAGGTGGTTGTGACAACTCTTCCATCACTGTTAATGAATGAGGGTGAGGATCATCAGAGTTGGCAGCGGATCCACTATCAGGGCCCAGTTGTCGGCGGGGATGGTGTTGATGGATTTTTTTTTAGCTCAGAAAATTTTGTGTGTGTGTGTGTGTTTTTTTTTTTTAAATATTTGGATTTTAATCTTATGTGATAAAGAATATATACACTCTCATCCATTCAGATTAAACGATGACAGTTAGATTTTACCCTATTGAAGGAGTAAAATTCTTTATCCCATAATAGAATAGCCCAAAAAAAAAAGGTAACCTAATAGAAAATCTATTCGTGACTATTCTGCTGGTGTCAATTTTTGTTTAAGTAATTGGAGAGATGGTCGAACTTGTTGGATTGAACTATTGTTTTTGATAAACTAAATCTCACCATTAATAGTTTTTTGGATTGTAAAAATGTTTTTGACGACATTTAGTAGTAAATATAAAAAATGTCAATTCTCATGTTACATTTGTAAAAATAACTAACGCCATTTTATTTACAAGGAATGATATGGTTATTAATTCAAACCTTGAGCATTTATCAACTTATGAGTTGTCAAATGTAATCATTTAATTTTTATTCAAAATGATAACTTTTTAAATACTAATCACTAACAAAATAGCTACTAAGTTATCTTAAAAAAAAAGAAAACAAAATAACTATTAAGTTGATATAAAAATTGAAATTAGGAGGTTGTGAACATAATTTAATAGCAATTTTACACTTCATCCTATTATAAGACAAGGGATTTGAATCTTTTTATCCCAAATTCAAGAAAAAAAAAAGAAATTAGGGGTTTCTTCTTCCTTTTAAATTAAAGTTGGTGTTACATCATTCTTTATTTATTATAAGCAATTTAATCATTTAATTTAGAAAAAAGATGAATTTAGTGATTATTATTATAATTTAGTGATAATTTTACGTTCAAATTCAATAAAAAAATAGAGAGTTCATATCCAATCAACGTCTCCAATTAAAAAAAAAGAACTAAAGAAAAAAGGAGAGAGAAATAAATAATAGTTTTCATAAAATAAATAAAATAATTAAATCAGGTTTTAAATTTATTTAAAATAAATATTTATTAGTTAAATAATTTATTTATATTAAATTTATTAAATAAATTATTAATTTATAAAATATAAATATATCATTTTCTTGATAAATTTATTATTTATTAAAAATATTTTATTTATTTTAGTTATTTTTGTAAAAATATTATTCACTTCAATTTCCCAAAAAGGGGCTTGGTAGTTGGGCGGCAAACTCTAATCGGGGAACGGCCCAATTCGCACATTGGGCTTGAGAAAAGGGCTTTTAAGACCTAGACAATACGACTCCAAAAACTCCCACCTTAATCAGTAGAGAAGCTCGTTGCACCTTAAACCTCTCCTCTCACACCTCAAAACCTTCGGCGCAGACTGATAATGGCGAGGGCGGGCAGTTCCACCGCCACCGAGACGTCTCCGTCGGACTGCGACACCAACCAAAGCCTGAAGCTGAAGATGAAGACCATCAGCGACGGAAAAGTTAACAACAAGAACACGAAGAAATTGAACCAGAAACAGAGAGAAATCGAAGCCCAACTGAATTTGAAACAGACACAGAAGCAGAAACAGAAACAGAAACAACAACCACCACCACCAGCACCTGCTTCCGATTCCGACTCCGATTATGATGGGGTAACGCAACGAAACTCACTAAAATTGACTGCAATTGTATTCAATTTTTGTCTCTTCCATTTCCTTATTTTATATATTTGTATATATTTATATATAAATTTAGAATAGCTTTTTTGAGTTATTTATAGGATTTCTTGGAGGATGATGGTGGCTCAGAGTCGGAAGATTATGAATCGTTGAGGGACTCAGAATCTGAGGAGAGTGATTCATCCGGAGATGAGGTACTTCCTCTATTTGCCTTTGATTTTTTTCCCCCTCGGTTACGTTCTGAACATATACATGCATATGTCTATGGATACACATATACACACACACACACACACATATACATATATATATATATAGGGTCTGTTTGTAATGGCTTTTTAGGAAGCAGCTTTTGGCTTATTTGGGTGGTCCAAAAGGTGCTCCCGGGGTTTGATATGGCCTCCTAGAAGAGCGGCCCTTCAAAAGAGCTTATAGTGAGAGGCAGGAATTTAGTTTCTCGAGAAAGCTCCTCAGATAAATTTGTATAAACTTCATTCTAAGCTCATTAGTGAACTAAAATGTCATTTTTGTTTTATTTAAGCGCTTATAAAACCATGATTCCAAACACTGTTTTACTTTTATTCTACTAGCTAAAAGCATAAGTTACGCCAAACCAGTCTGTAATCGCATTTTTGCTGCTCTATCTTTTTTTTTTTTAAATGAAATTTTGTGTCTGCATAACATATATGCTGGTGTTTTGCTGCATTTTAACATTTTGTGCAATTTACGATTCAGGGAATTGTGAACACGAGTGACGATGATGATTCGGCCAGTGATCATAGTCATGAGGACCAAAGTGAGAGCTCTGACGCTCATGATGGAGTTGAGGAGAGTGATTCATCTGAGGATGAGGTCTTTTGTTTTTCATTTTCTTGTTTGTTTTTTGAGTCTTGGCACATGAATTTTTTATTTTTCTATACTGTTTTTTGGCTGACAATATTTATTCAAGTGACTCTTCTTCTGCTTGTGTCAAAGTAGGTGGCTCCCCGAAATACAGTTGGAAATGTTCCCTTTGTATGGTACGAGGATGAGGATCACGTTGGTTATGATATTGCTGGTAAAAAGATAAAAAAGAAAGAAAGAGAAGATAAATTGCAATCCTTTCTTGCAAGTGCGGATGACTCAAAGAATTGGTGAGTTTTTTTTTTTTTTTTTCTTTTGGGAAACTTTTGTTGGGTTTGGCAACCAATTAAAAGGGAAAGATAGTCTACTTTGTCATCTTGAAACTTGACTGAAAACTTTTGAGCTTAGAATAGTTCTATGATTCCTTCCTGAATTGGAGTGTTATATCGTGTGGATACTCTGGTCGGCTTAGTCATCTTTTTTGTTTTAGTGGAAATGATATTATCCCTCTTTGTGTGTGCTACATTTGATTTTTGGTGATCTTTTTACTTGTTCTTAGGCGCAAAATTTTTGATGAGTATAATCAGGAGATAGTAGAAGTGACAAAGGAAGAAGCCAAACTTGTTCATAGAATGCTTGAAGGAAAGGCACCTCATGCTGACTTCGATCCATATGCGGTGTGTAGATCCGTAGAAAACTGTTCATTCATTCAATTTTTGGTCATCAAAATCTCTGGTGCCACCCTTTGCTTACATAATCATGTTTCTTTTTATATTTTATTTTTTAATTTTTTAATGCAGCCTTATGTTGATTGGTTTAAATGGGATGACGCCAAGCATCCCCTATCAAATGCACCTGAACCCAAGAGACGCTTCATTCCTTCAAAATGGGAACATAAAAAGGTTTGTTTGTATTCATTTAACGGGTTTTATCTGATAGAAGTCAGCAGAGTTATATATATATTTTTTCTGCATAAATGAATTAAATTTCAAGTCGTTTTTCAATTATAAAACTTTTTTCACTGTTGGTTTGTGGGATAGATCAAGCAATGTACTTTCAAACATGATTTGGTAATTCATGCCCTGCACTTTTGTTTGGTATCTACAGGTTGTTGCACTTCGTCGTGCTATTCGTAAGGGGTTAATTAAGTTTGAAAAGCCTAAAGAGGAACCCCGTGTCTACCTATTGTGGGGAGATGAATCCGAAGCGACTGAAAAGTCTGGGCATTTAGCGTATATTCCTGCACCAAAGCCTAAATTGCCAGGTAATGCTGACCATTTTTCAGGATTGGGATTTTACTTTCGTAATGAATCTTGTGAAGTTTTTTTGGATTAAAAAAAATGTGATAACTTTTGCTTTCAGGCCATGAGGAGTCGTACAATCCCTCTTTGGAGTATATCCCATCACAAGAAGAGATTAATTCTTATCAGTTAATGTATGAGGAAGACCGACCCAAGTTTATACCTAAAAGGTAACATGCACGTGTCTCAAACATTTATCAAATGATTAACTGCTTCTTCTTTGGTAGTTTAGATTATAACATCGTACTTGTTATCATTATTATGTTAGATTTACATCCTTGAGAAACGTCCCTGCATATGAAAATGCTGTCAAGGATTCCTTTGAAAGATGTCTTGATCTATACTTGTGTCCAAGAGTACGAAAGAAGAGGGTAAGTAATAAGTCTGATATTGAAGAAGCTCCCCAAGCGCTTATTTATTTATTTTCGTTTGCTGGTTTTTTGCAAGATATTTGGTTTCCATGTCCTTATAATATCATTCTATTCTTCTTTTGACTGTTTCAGATAAACATTGACCCTGAATCCTTGAAACCCAAGCTACCAAGTCGAAAGAATCTTCGGCCTTACCCGACAACGTGTTATCTCGAGTACAGAGGTCATACAGATGCTGTTCTGTCTGTTTCTGTCAATCCTTCAGGACAGTGGATTGCTTCAGGTGCTGAAGCTATTCTTTTCTAGAGTTAATGCATTTCTTGCCAGGGACACTGAAATTGTTTTCTCAATCATTCTCATCTATTCTGTTGTCTTTTGCAGGTTCAAGGGATGGAACTGTGCGTGTGTGGGAGATTGATACTGGTAGATGTCTTAGAGTCTGGAATGCTGACGAAGCTGTCAAATGTGTAGCATGGAATCCCGTGCCAGAGTGTCCTATTCTGGCTGCTGTTGTGTAAGGCTGAATGTAGCTATTGGATATTTTGTTTTAGCATCTGAGTTTATGTTCTTAAAAAATAAAATAAAAAAACCACTACTGGTATTATTCTGCTTGTTTGAGTATTAAAATTGTTGTGGTCTTCCCAGGGGACCAGAAGTACTTATTTTGAACACTGGCTTAGGGAGTGAAGAAGAACAAGAAAGAGTGAGGGAACTTCTCGAGATTAAAACACCCCCATCATCTGACGACTCTGGTTAGTGAGATTGCTTTGAGTATTAGTTTCCATAGGCTGATTAGCAGCAGAGTTTCTCACCCCTTTTTTCCCCTTTGACAAAGACAAGACTGCATCCATTGCAACTTGGCATCAGGATGATGAGCATGGAGGTATTAGACTGAGACATTTCAAGGTACTGAGCTTTTCTATTTTCAAATTGTTGTTTAAATTCTCTAGTAGTTCGAGTTGGTTACTGCTTATTTCCTATAGAATTCTAACTGCTTGCTTTCATGGGGTTTTTCAGACTGTAGCTTCTGTAGACTGGCATCGCAAAGGAGACTACTTTTCTGCAGTACTGTCAGCAGATATCCTTTTTTTTTTTTTTTCCAAGTGCGAACATGTCCCCATCTGCAACGTTTGTTTGTTTCTTTAGACAACTCATGTCTGTTTTTGTAATGATTTTCACAAAAAATCATTGATCGGTTTTTGGATATCTTGCAATGAGTTTCCTTGACTTGTTTATCACGCGAATCGAGGGCTAATGTAATTCATAGAATATCTAAGAAGCTAACCCAAATAGTTCCAATCAAGTTACGTGGGGGACTTCCAGTCTCTTCTACTTTCCATCCTACCCGTTCACATTTATTCATTGCAACAAAAAAGGATGTTCGGGTTTATCACTTGGTGGAGAAAAAGACCTTGAAAAGGCTCGAGACTGGACTGCGGGAAATCTCCTCTATTTCAGTTCATCCAGCTGGTAGGCTTTGATGCTTCGTCTGCTGATAATTACATTTTTTTTTTAATGTTTGCCAGCTAATATTTTCTTACTTTGTATATCATATTTCTGATTGTTATCGTAGAAATTGTGATTATCTGAACTGTACTTTCCATGCAGGTGATAACGTAATTGTGGGGAGCAGAGAAGGGAAGTTGTGTTGGTTTGACATGGACCTTTCATCTCGACCTTACAGAACTTTGAAGTATGATCCTTATCTGTTTCAATATACATTTACCTGCTACTTCAGCCGGATGTATTTCTCTAATGTGCCTATGAAAAATTTTCACAGGTGTCATCCTAAAGACATCAACAGTGTAGCTTTCCATCGTTCCTATCCCCTATTTGCGTCATGCTCTGATGATTGCTCTGCATACGTCTTTCATGGCATGGTTTATTCAGATCTCAACCAGAATCCTCTTATCGTTCCGTTGGAAATTCTCAGAGGACATAAAAGCTCAAATGGCAGAGGTGAGAATAACAAATAAAACCATCTTCTGTTGAGGGAGATTGATGAAAGTGAACGTAAGATCAACTCCAATGCAAATGCCAATGCTAATTTAGAAGTTGGTAAACAAAAAAATCTAAATCATGACTTGAAATATTCGTATACTTGGTTCTCCGATGCATAATGTTGTTTCAAATGTTTCTATCATTTAGAATTAGTATAGGGAAAATTTTAATTTCAAAATTGAGAAATGGCAATGAAAAGGTCAACATAGTAACCGATACGCAGTCATCTATGTTTGGTGCCCCAAGCATCTCTACTGCAATGGCAATGCCAAATTCTTATGTTAGTGTCTATTGGCTCATTTCTTTACTGCATTGCATTCGTATTATGTTCAAATGCAATGCAATTTTCATATAAACGTAGAAGTATTGTATTCAAATACTAATTACATCACATTTTAAATCCAATATAATCACTATTTATTATTTCACTTTTTTTATTACTTTTATTAATCACATCACATACTCACTTTTTCTCTCTTTTTTCTCTATTTTCTTTTTTCTCTATTTTTACCAATCGCATCACATATTTATTATTTAAATATAGTTTAAGTACTTTTCATCTAAACACACATTGCATTCAAATGTAATGTAAATACTTTTTATCTAAATGTAAATTGCATTCAATGCATTGCATTTAAACGCAATGTGCTTACCAAACATTTCCTAAAGTTGGTATTTATGTATTTATTATTTAAATATAGTTCAAATTCTTTTCATCCAAATATACATCACATTCAAATGCAATGTAAATACTTTTTATCTAAATGTAAATTGCATTCAAACGCAATGTGCTTACCAAACATTTCCTAAAGTTGGTATTTGGATGAGAAAAGGCAATGCAAATACAAAATTATTAACTGAAAACACATTGATAAAAGCTAACGTCTTGAATTCCTATGTGCATTTTTCAGGTGTGATGGACTGTAAGTTCCATCCAAGGCAACCCTGGTTATTCACCGCCGGTGCTGATTCATTGATCAGGCTCTACTGTCATTAAGAATTTAACACGAGAATAGCCTTGACGATTAGTGTACTCAACTCTCAAGTGCAAACAAGAGCCCAAAGTATGATCAAATGTGTCTGTTTAATTGTTTGACAAAGAATCTGTATCATTTATTTATAGTACTACCATTCAAATTATTATGTCAGATGGAACTCATCTTTTGTACTCTACATATCACAAATCTTTCTCTAAAGAATGAAAGGTGTTGGTATTATTCTTTTTCAATCCTTTTGATGGTTCTGGGTTTCACTTTCGTCCTGTTCTTTCAACTTTAACAGCAGCCATTGAGAGTGGTTTTTGGTGTCTAGCAAGGTACTTTTAATAGAACGTGGTTTGACTTAAAACATCGTAAAAGAAATTTATGTGAAATCTACTTTAATATTCTCGTCATCGTGGACTAATTTAAAATTCCTCCTTAATGTTAAGGTCAAAGAGGAGTTACCACTAATGAATTAATTCCATATTTATAGGGGGCTCACTTCAACAATTTGTGAAATAAAATAAATCACCACAAATTTTTTTTTTTTTGAGAGAAAGAAATTACCATAATTCAATATCCAAAATTTGAATCTTTTCCCTAAATTTCAATGCGTAATAGCATTGACTCTTTTTTTTTTTTTTTCATTTTCTTCTTTTATTTTCATAATAAATATAATCTATAGCTAGTAGTGAGGAGTAATCACATTAAAATCTTTTATCTTCTTCACCATAATTTTTTTTTTGAGAGAAAGAAATCACTATAATTCAATATTCGAAATTTGAATCTTTTTCCTAAATTTTAATGCGTAATAATTTTTACTCTTTTTTTTTTTCATTTTCTTCTTTTATTTTCATAATAAATCTAATCTATAACTATCAGGAAGTAGTAACCACATTAAAATCTTTTATTTTCTTCATCATGATATTTTTTTTTTTGAGAGAAAGAAATCACCATAATTCAATAACCGAAATTTGAATCTTTTCCCTAAATTTTAATGTATAATAACATCAATTAACCATTTTTATTTTATTTTTTATTTTTATAATAAATCTAATCTATAGCTATCTGAAAGTAGTAACCACGTTAAAATCTTTTATTTTCTTCACCATGATTTTTTTTTTGAGAGAAAGAAATCACCATAATTCAATAACTGAAATTTGAGTCTTTTCCCTTAGATTTTAATGCGTAATAACATTTACTTTTTTTTTTTACCATTTTCTTCTTTTATTTTCACAATAAATCTAATTTATAGCTATCAGAAAGTAGTAACCACATTAAAATCTTTTATTTTCTTCACCATGATATTTTTTTTTATGAAAGAGAAAAAGAAATCACTCTAATGAAACCGAAATTTGAATCTTTTCCCCAAATTTTAATATATAATAACATTAATTAACCATTTTTTATTTTCTTTTTTTATTTTCATAATAAATATAATCTATAGTTATCAGAAAGTAGTAACCACATTAAAATCTTCTATCCTCTTCAACCCTAATTTTCCCTGATATTAGGGTAAAAAAAAAAAAATCTTAAGTTGCTTGTTTCTCCAGATTTGGTGGTTGCAAACAAAATAAAACATTTTTTTTCCAATCAACTACATTAATAGGGAAACTACTAGAATTTAGGATTGAGTATGGTTTTGTGAATGCCGCGGTTAATTTGAATTTTAATTACCAGTTTATCTGATTTTTTTTCTTTAAATAATCATAATCATGATTAATAACTCTTGTATTTTCAAATAAAAGCATATTTTTATTCACTGACTAGGGTATATATTTTGCTTTCCTGATTACGTTTGGGCAACACACGCACACACTAGTTTTCTTCCATTGAATTCTTCTCTCTCAAGTCATCCCTTTGCTCGTTCTAATTAGGGTTTTGTTGCTGAAATCACCATGGATTTGTTCTCACAATTGCCAGAACACCTTATTCATCGCATACTAAACTTTCTTCCCACTAAGGAAGCAACTCGAACCAGCGTCCTTTCAAAGTCATGGAAAAGCGCATGGGATTCACGCCCCTGGGATTCACGCTCCAGAGTGTTTCTAGATTTAAGGAAATTTAAGGATGATGGTATAGACAAGTCCCTGGAATTCATCAGAAAATCCCTGGAAACTTACATTGAACAAGGAATTGGAGTTGAGGATTTGACTGTTTCCTGGAATGCGTTAGTGGACTATGACAATCAAATATTCGATTCAATGAATCAATGGATAAACTTTGCATTTGCCGCAGGTAACAACCTCAAACGACTAGCAATCATCGGTTCTTTTTTCTACCGAAAGAGAGGCATCGACCGCTTTGGCTTCTCTCTTAACTTGCGCGCTTCAAACACCCTTACCACGTTGAATTTGATTAGATGCAAGCTTGCGGATACTTCTGAAACCATCAAGTTTCCGAGCCTCCAAAATCTCATCTTGACAGATACGCCATTAAATTCAGATATTATCGACAAAATATTCCTCTCCGGCTCTCCTTTACTCGAGCGCTTGAGTCTCAGTGAATGCAAAGGGCTACGAAGTCTCGAGGTTTCAGGTCTGGTTAGGATCACAAGCATTTTGGTCCATAATTGTAGCCGTCTCAAAAGGGTTGACATACAAGCACCGAATCTTCGAGATTTCTCACTTTCTAGCCGTTCAACATTTAAGAGTACTGAGATTAAGCTGGCCGCTTGTGAGGAGAGTTTGAAATATCTAAAACTAGTCCTAGTCAAATTGCCAACCAATGATAAGTACTGGCTTCAAACTATGGTTTCAAGGTTCGTTTCACTTGAGACTTTGTACCTTAACAACCTTGATATACCTCTTAATAAGGAAGCTATTGAGATTTCTAGCTTAAGCCTGAGAGAATTAGTCATCAGAAATTGTAAAGACTTTGACGAGGACACCGTTATAAATGCTCCAAACTTGCGTTCGGTGAAATTCGTGAATAATAACTATCCCCTCTATTCTCTGCCCAAATCAAAAAATCTATCACGACTGTGTTTCTCTGGCCGTGCAGAACAATCTGTTGATGCTCTTTGGCGGCACAAATTGAAGGAATTACTTGCTGAAACCAATCATATTAAAGCTATGAGTATGACTATTAGATGCAGAAAAGAACGGCAGGTGTATATTTTGTTAGACTTACTTATTATTATTATTATTATTATTGTAGTTTTTTTTTTTCCTTTCTAATTTGCTGTTTTTCCTGCGTTAATTCCTGATCTTAGCATCACTATATGACTTTTCCTGTACACTTTCATACAATCTGCCTTTTGGTTTTGTGCAGAATATATTCATCTTCCATGAGGATTTCAGTTATTTGATGTTATGCAAAATAATAGACAACCTTGAGTATCTAAATCATGACTTAGAATTTACTATTGAGAAGTCATCGTTGAGTTGCTTTGAAGATAAGGTAGAGCGTTTGAATGTTTGGATGCTGTCCTCTAGGGATGCTATTTATATAGCGTCGTCGTCATCGTCATCTCACAATACCTACTTTATTAAGGTACTAGTTACAAATTCTTTGTTTAATTTAATCTTTCTCCATGTTTACTACACCGAAATAATTTTAATTTTATTATAGAATTGATGATTTTTCTCCGTAATAATGTTATTTTCCACTTGATTATAGGACGACAACATATGCAGATGGAAAAGGAACTTGGGGTGCCGCCCTTATGGACGTCACTTGAAGGACATTCAAAGTGAAGAGATAAATTTGGAACAAGACATTACGAATATTAGAGATGAAATCGATGCTGCTCTTTTACAAGCATATCAAATATTGTCATACAAGCTTACTAGAATTACCGTACAGTACGACAACAAAAGGCGCCGGTAACAATTTATTGGCCGAAATCGTAGCCAAATATATACATCTCTCTCTCTCTCTATCTCTCTCTCTATTCCTAGTTAGAATTAAGTTTGAATTTCATTGCTCACAACATTGCTTTCTAGTATTATATTGATTATAACTTAATTTATCTTTCTGCTTTAATTATGTGTTTTAGCCTATCAAGTGTTTGCTTGATGATGAAAACTGTCATTTTTGAATCTGGTTTCTTGTGTCCGTTAGTTTATCTTACTTGTGAATGAAGTTTCTCTTATTCCATCAAAGAATAAAAATTCGAAAATTGTAGTGAAAATGTTAAATGAAGATAAGCAATTATCCACGATAGAAAATTTTGGCTCATTATCACTTTAAATTAATGGAGCCCCTTAAAAGGACTTCCATAACCAGGATAAAAAATAATAATAATAAGGGAGAATGAAGTAAATTCAAACATCCTGAAAACGAGAAAAAAAATCGGTCTCTAATATGCAAACGATGGGAAAACTGTGTCGTTGCTATGACTTGCGGAAAGTACCAACAATCAAAACTATATCGTATTTGTAGTTGAAAGTATAGTTTAATTCTATAATTGACTCTCATATGGTGTGGAGTTTAAATCCCTCAACTCCAAGTTAAAAAAAAAAAAAAAAAATCTACATCCATTTTGTAATGGAAATTTACGACATCATCTATGACAACCACTGGCAAAACAAACGACAATAACTAAAAACGACACCAAAGTTCTGTTGTAAAACAACATGTCGTATAATAGTTTTGAACAACTTTCTGCCGATTATCAACTATGGCCAACTATCTGCCCTTGATTTTTGAATTTAATTCGAAGAGAAGGGGAGGACTCAAATGTACGTGTGTGCGTGTACCTCTTTTGTTTTGTTTTTGGATTAAGTAATAGAGCTTTGTGATGCTTTTGTTGTTTGAATTTTGAAGCACATGACATATCAATTAACGAATTTGACATGATATGAATATAACGTTCTGTTTGGTAAACGCATTTTATTTACATTACATTTGAATGTAATGCATTGATATAATTTGCATTTGGAGGAAAGCATTTGCATTGCATCTGAATGCAATGTGTATTTGAATGAAAAATATTTTAAAAATTGTATTTAAATAATGAATATCTGATATAATGGGTAAAAGTAAAAAGAGAAAAAGAATATGTGATGTAATTTATAAAAGTAATTGAAAAAGTAAAATAATGAATAGTAATTGTATTGGATTTAAAATGTGATGTGATTGGTATTTGAATATAATATTTTTGCGTTTAGATAAAAATTATATTACATTTGAATGTAATACTAAAAACGAATGGGGGCTAAGTTTCTTTTTTCTTTTTCGAAAGTGAAGTGGAATTTGAATTTTAAACCCTATGATGAAATTATATATAAAATTCGGACTAAGATATGGCTCGATACAATCAACATCACACTTAATTTTTATTTTTATATTTTGTGAATTTAGGGAGTATAGGATTCAAATTTTATATCTTTAGATGGAGTCAGGTGTATTATTACTATTAAGTTATATCTATAATCACATGATTTTTAACTTTCACTCCTAAAACTTTCTTTTTTAATTAAAGACTATTAGAGCTTTGTGATGCCTTGTAGTTTTATAAAGTATGATACCCTTATCTTATTTATTGTCAAATTTTAAATAAATATTTCATTTTCCACAATATATATGCTTTATACATATATATATATATCACCTTCTCTTATAATTATTTTACATTTTATTTTAGTTCATTTTTAGTGCTACCACATAATTATCTTTTTGTCCGGCATTTATTTTTTTAAACCAAAAAAAAAAAAAGATGATTGGGAAAAATTAGTCTAAAGTGTCAAAATAGAAAAATGTGACTTTATAATTATTTGTTGAAAAATCATTTAGTCAATCTCAAATTCTAAAATTTGTGTTTATCATATAATACTTTGCCGATTATGTTTGGGCAATTATCCTTTATTTATTTTTGTATTAGAAGTTGGATAACAACGTGAGAGTATATAACTATATTCATATTCAATTTGGTACACAAAATTGTAGATACAAATTTTCTTCCACCGATCTTCTCATTAGCCATCCTAGAATTCTCCTCTCTCTACAACTCATCATCCCTTTGCCTTTAAATTGGTCCCGAAGTCTTATACATACAAATATATATATACATATATATAATTTGGGGTTTTTTTTTTAAATTGAAATCATCGCGACACATGTTATAAATGCAACTAAAGTTCCATATTGACTGTAAAGGGGAGGTTGATGGGTTCATAAGGACGGAGGCAATCTCTATTGGTACGAGACCTTTTCAATAGATTCCAAAAACAAATTCACGAGAGTTTAGATCTAGAGTGGACAATATCATATTAATATAGAAGTATGTAAGTTCCTTATTTCTTACAATAGGCATCAGAGTCAGAGCCCGGAGGCAGCTGAGTGGACTTGCAATAAAGATTCTTGAATATGGTCGAAAGATGAAGGTGGTGTACCCCCTGACAAATGATGAAAATTCCGTCTCAAACAACTACACATCTCAGGTGATTTTTGTTGCCAAAAGGGCGGCGTCGGCTTCCCTCTAAACTTGCGTGCTTCGAACACACTAACCAGGATTTGTATAAATGCAAGTTGGTTGATGAGGATGTTTCTGGAAACATCAAGTTCCGAGCCTCCAAAATCTCATCTTGACAAGAACATCATTAACTTGAGATATTATCAACAAAACACTCCTCTCTGGCTCTCCTTTCCTCAAGAGCTTGATCCGTGATTCATGTGATGGGCTACGACGTCTTGAGGTGTCTAATTTGGTTAAGAACACAAGCATTTCGGTCCATAATTGTCGCTCTCTCAATAGGGTTGACATACAAGCACCAAATCTCCCAGGCTTCTCGCTTTCTCCCTACCATGCATTATTGAGCAGACAATGTGAGATTAAGTTAGCAGCTTGTGGGGAGAGTTTGAAAAATCTAAAACTGGGCAGGATCAAATTGCCAACCAACGACAAGTACAGGCTTCAAACTACGGTTTCTAGGCTTGTTTCCCTTGAGATTTTGGATCTTAGCAACCTTTATTGTGATAATAATCAAGCTATAAAGATTTCTAACCCAAGCCTGAGGAAATTAGTCATCAGAAATTGTGCAAGCTTGAACCACGACACCGTAATTAACGCTCCCAACCTGTATTCGGCAATGTTCATTAATAACAAGTATCCTTTCTGTTCTCTGCCCCAATCAAAAAAATCTTTCACAGGTGCGTTTCTCTTCTTGGCTTACAAGACGACCAGTTGGTGCTCTTTGGCCACACGCATTGAAGGAATTATTTGCCGAAACCAATCATGTTAAAGATATGAGCATGACTAGTCTCTGCGGAAAAACACTGGAGGTGCATATTTTGGTGTATACTATAATTGTTATTGTATCCTAATTTGATGTTTTTATTGTATTAATTTCTGATCTTAATATCTATATTACTTCTCTTGTATACTTACATAATTCTGCCTTCTGGTTTTATTGCACGACACCTTGATCTTCTGTGAGGGTTTCAGTGATTTAATGTTATGCAATATAATGGAGAACCATGAGTATCTAAATCAGAACTTACAATTTGTTATTAAGCAGTCATCGTCAATCATGAAGATATGCTAGGATGTTTATTTAATGGTCGGATAGGGTCTTCTCGGGACGCTATTTACATAGCATCATCATCATCTCACAACGCCAATTCATTAGAGTACTAGATACAAATTCTTTGTTCAATTTTATTCTTGTCAATGTGTACTGGACCGAAATAGTTAATCATAGTATTGAGAGTTTTTCTGTGAAATCTTGTTTAATTTCCTTGTAGGACGAGGGCGAATGTAGATGGAAAAGGACTGTGAGGTGCTGCCAACATGAACACAACTTGAAGGACATTCAAATTGAGAACATAAATTTGAAACAAGACATTAAGATTAGAGACGACATTGATGCTGCTCCTTTACATGCATATCGAGCATTATCATACAAGCTCACAAGAGTTAACTTGGAGTAAAACACCGAAAGGTGACGATATTAAATATTTGGCCAAAATTGTAGCCAAATATGTTTATTGACTTTCGTGGCTCGACATTGCTCTTTGGTGTTCTCTTGATTCTAAATTTGGTTTTTTGCCTTTATTATAAAAATGTTTTCTTAGAATCTGGTTTTGTAGAGTACATTAGATTAACCTCCTTCCAAGCCCCTTGGGAATGAAGTTTCTGATATTTGATCAAAGAATAAAAATGGTATAAATAAGCGATTTTTAGGTGATTTATAGGATTGTTGTTCAAAACGTATGTCTATGGTTATTAATTAACTTATAATAGGTTCAGTTTTTTGACCTCTAATTAGATATATATTAAGGATCGTGATAAAAAACAAAAACATGTCTATTTAAGATGATGTTTCCTCAATTATATTAGCAATAACTGTCCATGATAGCAATAACTGTCAATTATGAAACTTCCATTGCCATGCTCAAAGGGGAGCCAAAAAAATTGCTAGCATCCTAAAAACGACAAGAGAAATTGGTCTCCAATCTGCAAACGACCTGAAATCTTTGTGTCGTTGCTGTCACTTGCTACAAGTAGGACGGAACAAAACTAGGTCCTATTTTAATGTTAAGGTTATGACAACACCTAAGACAACCACGAGCTCATACAAACGACAGCATTCTTTAAACAGCAATTCCAAACTTATGCTGTGAAACAACACGTCGTATGAACAACTTTCAGTTATTTATGGCCAAATTTCTGCCCTCGATTTTCAAATTTAATTCATATATATATATATATATTAGTTTATAAGCACGTGCTATGCACGTGTGTATTATGTTTGTTAAATTTTTTACCCCTTTAAATAAAGATGTAGTCATTTTAATGAAAATAAAAATTATTACCACAATACATAGTTAAAAATATAAGATTAAAAAAAAAATAAAGAAACCATATTAAAAAAATAGAAGGAAAAAATGAAGATATACATGGAAAATGATTATTTTGATAGGGAAAACTTGAAACTAAGAAGGAGCAAGGATTTTTGAAATATCATAAAACATAAATGATTAAAATATTAGTATAGGAATCAAACAACATTTTTATTATATAGACAATTAACAAAAATGTAAATGAGAAAGAAAATGATGTTTAAATAAAGACACATATATTAAAATAATTATAAGAATAATTAGATTTTTTTAAATAATTAAGGAATTTTAAGTTAAGGCAAATAGGAAAAAAAATGTTACAACAGAATAAAAAAAATATTTGTTAAGATATATATAAATTTAAAAAACTGCAAAAAAAATTAACAAAATATGGACAAATAGTTAAAAAAAAAAGTCGACAAAAAGTAAGACACACAAAAATAAGTCAAAAAGCAAGAAAAAGAAAAATGGATGACGCACAAAATGACAAAAAAATTAAAAGGGAAAAAAAATTTCCACCAAAACGGTGAGTTTTGATTGAAAGTTGGTGAATACTGCCAACTTTTAACACTTCTATATATACTAGTTGAGATACGTGTGTTGTACGTATTGAATTATAATTAAAAATTTTATAGGGTAGAATATGAATAACAGTATGAAAAAAATCAAAGGAAATTTTTACTTAAGAGAATTAACAAGATTATTCGTTAACAGTAGTTTACATTAAAAAAAAAAAAACGCACACACACATGCACACACACACAAACACAAACACGCACGCGTACACACAAAAACAACATATAAATTTAATCTTGAAAAGAATTGAAGAAAACTCATCTAAATATCAAAAATCAAATTTGATCACAAGTAAGAATATTAAAATATTAAGTGAGACAGTTGAAATTAAAGATTCATAAAGAAATTTCTATCAAGGAATTATTAAAGTTGGGCTTCTAATGGAGAGAAAATAAATGTGGAATATAAAGATTTAAAAAAAAAAGAGAAAGAAAACATGGAGAAATATTATTGGTAAAAGATTTTTGCTAGATAGAAAGCTTTCAATCTCAAATATTATTAAAATCATAATAAAATAAAAAATTATAAAATCAATAGAACATGTAAAGATACGAAATATCAAAATTTTAACCTATTGATCATTTTGATAAATTATCTTTTTACATCCTACCAAGATTATAAATTTGAGACTATCTCTTGCCTTATTATCTTTGCTTATTAATAGATTGTATTGGCTTTCTTTAATAAATAGACACTTGTTTTTTCTCAAAAATAAATAAATAAATATATAAAATGAGCTAATGACTAAAAATAAATTAAAAAATATAAGATTTTTTAAAAGTTTTGAATGTTTTTATGAGATTTTTTAAGATAAATTTTCATGAGAATTTTAGTGTTCACTATATAGGTTAGAAGTTTTATTATGTTTGTGTTATAAGTTTATTTCATTTAATAAATTATTTTTAGTCAAGAATTTTCTTTTATAACTAATAATTATAGTTAAATGTGTAACTAACCCTAACAAGTAAGGGGTAAATAATATTACACATAAGTTTTTTGAACTTATAAAAAACGTGTAAAGATCACATAGATTATCTTATTCTTTATACAAGGAAAAAAAAATTGCATGCAAGCTCAATTCTGTCGATTCCTTCAATGTTGTAAAACCAAATCATTTGGAGTACTTAATATAAAAGCCGAGCTTTTACGGAGTCCAAATGGCTAGACTCAATAATAATAATAATAATAATAATAATAAAGCACCAAAATGGTGCATTTTTTACTAATAAAGGGAACAATGAAACTTTTTTTACTTTTTTATGTATAATAGTAAAAAAAAAAAAAGAAGAAGGGAAAAAAGCCTCATCCCATTTAAACTTGAGAATAATTAAAAAAAA
This sequence comes from Antiaris toxicaria, assembly GCA_035233585.1. NCBI lineage: Eukaryota > Viridiplantae > Streptophyta > Magnoliopsida > Rosales > Moraceae > Antiaris > Antiaris toxicaria. The sequence continues at coordinate 772,772 of CP141153.1, read as the reverse complement.
TTATAGTTTTTAGTAAGAAAGTTAATATTAAATATTTTAATAAAGGATGGTGGATGTTGAGTTTTTAATAAAAAGAAAATGAAAAAAATTACATGTAAAAGAACAAGTTAAAAATTAGGGGGAAAAGAAGTACAAATTTAAAGAAAATATTAGGAAAATGGAAAAAAAAAGTAAAAGGTTAAAAGAAAAGGAAAACTGACAATAAAATAAAAGTAAAATAAAATGAAACTATTAATAGCGAAACGATTTTGTTATAAAAGATAATATTTAAGGAAAATAAAAAAAGCATCAAAACGATACATGAAGTATGGTGATGGAATGAAAAAAAAAATTTTATCTCACTCTTCTAAAGTAAAGGGGAATAAAAGCTCTCCCTTCACTTTATATATATATATATATATATATTACTCTTTAGCTTTTTGTTACACCATTTTAAAATAAAAATAAAATTATTTGGAATTGATCAATTTAAAATAAATTGATGTTTAAAAAAAATAAAGATAATATAATACGATTTTAAAAAAATGTAAAAAATGAATATGCATTTATTTCAAATTAAATTTTCTTTTTAAGCAGTGTAGTTAAACTTATCATAATAATAATTTTATATTTAGCTCTATTTTATATTATAGAATTTAAATTATTTACTCTCAAGTTTAAAAAAAAATAAAAAAATGAATTTAGTTTATTTTTAATTAAAAATATTGATTTTAAAATAGTGTGCTAACTACCTTCTCGTTGAATTGAAAAAAAAAAAAAAGAATTAGTGACGAAAAGAGATAGGGTAGAAATTTGAGTGGTCCCACGAGCTAAAAGCTTGTGAGGTGAGAAAGTGAAAAAAAAAATAATAATAATAAAGCTAGGCTTGTACTTTACTTGTATATAACATAGTAAAATAATATATCAAAAAAAAAAAAATAAACTTGCAGTAAGCTTGTTAGGGTTAGCCAAAAAGTAGACGCATGGTTTCCAAAATCTTCCAAAACGCAACCAAATTCTACGTTTTTTACGACGAAAGTGAACAATAAGCATATATCCACTCTTTTATTTATAGTAAGAGATATATATATATATATGTATGTATGTATGTATGTATTTATTTATTTACTCTAAGTACTAGAGTTTTGTGATGCTTTGCGGTTTGAATTTTATTTTTATTTTTTTGGGGTGAATCTTCGTAGTTTGAATTTTGAAGCTCTTTCATATCGTTTAACAAATTTGACATGAATATGAGTTTTTTTTTCTTGTTCTTTTTCTTTTTTAAAATTGAAATGGGGTTTGAGTTTTAAATATTATGGTAAAATTACTCGTGGAATTGCCATTAGGTTTGATTGCAACTACTGATAGTACCCCTGATTTTTAATTCTAACTCATAACATGGATTTTTTTTTTTTTAATTTGAATATCTTAATCTAAAGCTTTGTGCCTTGTTGTTTGACATAAGCGACATGTAGCTTTTAATCACATAACGACGATGGACTTCAAATCGATATATGATATGTCGTTTCTTTGGATGAACAAATCTATGCCGTTTTTCTGATGTCGTTCTTAATGTCTTTTGATTTCTCTGTTTCTTTGTACTTGAGCGTTTCACTTCATCATGCCGTTTAAATGTAATTATTGATCTTAATTAATTGCGTTACAATCACCTTGGGGAAGCCAAAATTAACGACACAAATTGTCATCATCGTATTTTGCTACTAGAATTCGTTTGGGCTTCACAAAATGCTGTAGTTTAATGATTTTGTTCTTGTACGTCATTTTATCCGAATATTCTCTAAACAAATTTCTTTGTAAGTTATGTCGTTTTGAACTCGCCGTCGTTCTTCACTTATGGTCGTTTCAAGACACCACTGCAATGTGGTTCTGTTTCCATCATATTGGCTTGTTGTCTTCATCTTAGCGTCGTGGTTTTTGTCATACCGGTTTGTTGTCGTTTCAAGATGATTGAGAATATTCACATCGAATTGCCATTAGAGTAAAAAAAAAAAAAAAAAATCCATTGACATATTACAGTGGAATAAAAAACTCCACCCTTTTTAAATCCATGTAAAAGCGCCTTGGCCCATGATATTCTCAAGTAACAATATTGCATTAAGCATGAAACTGTACATATTAAATACCTTTATTGGTAAAGGGCTAACAGAGCTTATACATAATTTTTATCTAAAGAGTGAAGACAATAGACCAAAAAATGGGAACAAATGACCTACGACAGAAGCTGAACAGCCGCGATTGCCGGAATTTTTTCTCTCAGTTTTTGAGTAACGGCAACCCTAACAGTCATTACTCCTGCTGCCGGACCCGTTATCCGAACTTTTACTATCGGCTCCTCTATTGCCACAAGTTCAAGAGATCCACCGGCTGCCCCAACTAGGTAAGGCCTAATTTCTTCAAGTACCTGAAATGGCAAGTAGTCATATATCAGCATCGAATTTGCACATCAAAAACAGATGGGAAAAGATGATATGAGTGGTGCCATGGATACCAACTCTAATCTCAATTTTTTCAGTATCAACTCATGTATCATATTTTCATTGGTGGATGTATTTAATTGATTTGACAATACTTGAAATATTTATTAACAAAAGAATAACAGCTCACATACTATATAAGTTAGTACTTAAAAGTTTAAATTAGATTCGGTGTCACTAAAATTTTTCAAGATTAAAATATAGATCTTCGATAATAGAGACGTCAAACAAAATCATCCGCATTAATATATAGACGGAAAAGAGTTTTCCTAGGAGCTCTGCTCTGAGTAAACATTGAAATTCTACTTTTCAATAAAATTCTTTACAGAGAGTAAATTAATCTATGTATTTACTTACTACACAGGTGTACTAGCATGCAACCCGCTACTTAATTTTCAACTGCATGACAGGGAGCCGTTACTAGGTATGAGAAAATACCTTCTCTACATTTTCTTCATTTAACTCCAGTCCTGTTTCTTCATCTGCAATTGGTTCCACCGCAACTATTTCAGGGATCTTTTCCATTAAACGACGCTCAATGCCCATTTTCATCGTCATAACGGAACTTGGGCAAGAGCCACAAGCTCCCTGTAGCTTCAATCGCACCACATTTCCATCAATTTCATGTAACGCCACATTCCCACCATCCGCAATGAGATATGGTCGGATTTCATCTAACACACTTTCAACATTCTCTGCAGTTAGTGGTAACTCCAGCGCTGAATTTGGAACGGCAACAGCCTTAACAACTGTACATTTTATCGGGAAATATTAGAGAGTGCAAAAAGAGACTGTTCACTTCATTTCCCTACCGAATTAACATCCCTTTCCCTTTTTCTCTCTAGGATTCAGGGGGCAAGTATTGCACATAGTTGGAGCTTATTTACCTTCTGAACCGAAGGAAGAAGCATGAGAAAAAATAGATAAGAATGATTCATCTACGAGCAACTACGAATCAAGTTGGCACAATCGAAAGTTTAGACTCTTTCTTCGAGACCTTAGGCTAGATTAGAGAAAGAGTACATCAGGAAAATTTTGTCATTATGAAATACAAATGAAACCTTTTATAGACTTTAATCAGCTCTACAGCCGCCTATCCGAATGACCCACCTACCGTCCCCTACCCACAAAACCATTAGCTAATGCTCAAGAATCCGAAGATTAGATAACACGATAAAATAACTCCCGGTATAACAAAGAAGTCCCCATGTCCTACATGGCAACGTTGAATTTGGAAATTAGCTGAGTAAATTTCTAGGGCATAATAGTCTGATCAGAGGAAAAATCTCTAACTACTGCTATCCTGAAATTTAGCCAACAAATATAAGAAAAGAAGAAAATTCTTGGACTTAAATAAACAATAAATTTATATATACTTGGAAGTCATTTTCTTTGCAGAAAAATTAACAAAAAAAATAAATAAATATTAAAAAAAACTTAGTTAAATGGCCAAACCAGCTAAAAACATCGATTTTCCAACTAAACCAATCAAAGTTTTAATAAAAAAAACCAATCAAACAATTAAAAAAGAAAAAGGAAAGAAAAACAAACCTAATCCTCGTGAAGCGGAAGGCAACCGAATCCGAAGGAAACGACGGCGTACTGGAACATGCCCTCTTCTAAACGAAGCATGAGTGCTTCCTAAAGAACACCAATTCTGCTGCCCAAACATTTCCCAAGATTCTCGATTAATTAACGACAAAAACAGATCAAGAATTGGAAAAAAAAAAAAAACAAAATCAAATCTTTTGAGAGAAATTAGGGCAAACCTTGGACGGCGACGGCGGCTGAAGGGTTTGACGGGCTCTGCAGTACGGCCGTGAATTCAGCGCCACGGCTTGCATCTCTACTCCGAATTGACCAAAAAAGGAATTGTTCTTTGTATGTATTGCGATGAACAATAGAAGAGAGATAAACAAGATTCACTTTAAATATATATATATTTTGCTTGTGATTTTCTGTCTGGTTTTCTCTAGAACCAAACGGGAGATCGAAGGCTGATATGTATGACCGATGACGGGTCAAGACAAAGAGAAAATGAAAACTCTCTCTCTTCCTTCCAGGTATCTTCTTTCATTGGCGCCGTCGATTATCGAAATATTATTTCAACGGTCCGAACTAATTCTTATGCAGACCATACTTTTTAATATGGCCTAGGTCCAACTCATGTGGCCCAAAATCTACTCACTGGCCCAACAAAAGGGGAGAAATACGAGTTTTGAAAAAAATGGAGGCAAACTTAAAATATTTATTCATCGGAAATAATAGATTTATTATGTAAATTTTATTTATGTTAAATTTATCAAGTAAACAATGTATTTTACATGTTACAAATACATTATATATATATTGTAAACTTTTAATAATTTATCTATAAATCTATTATTTATTGTAAATATTTTAAAAACATGCTATTGCTTTAATTATTTTTTAAAAAATTACTATTAACTATAATTTTTTCAACAAAAAGTGATTCTATTTTTACTGTTTACATTAACATGATACAAAAATTTAACATTAAAATAATATATCATAAATCGAATACTAATAAAAATAAAGTTTATATCATGTTAATGAAGATCAGGAAGTTGTCTCATATTGGTTAATAAACAAGAAAAAAGTGATTATCTCTCTCTCTCTCTCTCTCTCTCGCATAAGATCATCTTATTTATCAATTTGGATGATCAAGAATGTTTTTTTTTTTTCTTTAGGGAATGGATGAACAAGAATGTTGATAATCAGCACTTTTATGTCAATGTAATAATCAATTTTGTAGGATCAAGAATTTATTCACGTCCTTTTATTTAATCGATGTCATATACATTACAGCCACTACATAATAATTTGACTTAATGGATTTGTTTATTTATTTTAGTGGTAACAATTCTCTTCGAATTAATGATTTTTTTTTGGCTAAGTGGAATTACTGATATATTAACTTGTATAGCTACCTCACAAAAAAAAAAAAAAAAAGTATCGCTAACTGTGATAAATCTGTTCTCGGCAAAAATAAAAAAAATAAAAAACAAAGGAATGAAATTTCTCTCCTTATTTCTTTAGTAATTAACACGATAGAATAGAATATTTCTTGCAAGATAAAGAAAAGAAACTCCTTAATACACGAAAGGTTATATATAACAAAATCATTAAACACCATTAAAAAAAATACATTTAAACAAATCGCATTCCACTAAAAAAAAAAAAGAATATAAACGAGATAATGACAAACATGAGATCATTATCAAGAAATACATACCATTCACGTCTCAGAAAAATAAATTGGTCTTGAGTGGGGGAGATCAAAGATGAGAAATTTAAACTAAAAATACATGACATGCAAATACTATACAAAAAAGCACATAAATGGACACACACACAGACACACAATTTGTCTTCTCATTGATGATAATTAATTAACGTACTTTGTTGTAGTACGACTGGTAGTAGACCCTTTTTTCCTGGAAAATAAATCTCCCACAAGAGGAACAATAGGCTTCTTCCTCGTCAACATATTTTTCTTTCCAAAATCATGAGCACTACTCATCGTCGTGTCCTTCTCACCAAGTCCAAGGCTTAGTATTTGAGCCAAAGTGGTGTTCTTCTCCATCCTCCTTTTCAATTCCCTTCTCCACCTCTCTTCCTGATCTCTATCGACATGATTACTGCCACTAGTAACACCACCTGCCGCCGCCGCTGTCGCCGCCTTCGCCGCCTCGGCCGCCGCCTGTCTCGACATGTTCTTGTGGAGCTCCGCATTGAGCGACGCCACCGCCACCTCGGTCTCCTGCTCTCTCTCCTTCAGCTGCCTCAGCTCCACCTTGGTCTCCTCAAGCTCGGCCTCTACTCTCTTCAGAGCGTCCACGATGTCATCGTTATCGTTTTGTACTTTTTGTGTCGTTTCTTGCAAGGAAGAAACGTTGTCGTCGTCCCTAACGTGGTTATCAATGTTGTCGTTTTGGACTTTCAGTGTCTTTTCTTGCATGGGGAAAATATTGCTGGCGGCGTTGACGTGATTGTTATTATAAGGCTTGGGAGAGAAGGAGGAGGAGGAGGAGTATATCTCGCCGACGAGAATCCGCTCGCCGAAGATGGCGACGGCTTCTTTGACGGAGCGGAAAGGGCGGGACGTGTCCACGGAGGAGTGGAAGTCATGTTGTGGGATTTCCATGGTGTTTTTTTGGTGTTTGGTTTGTGAGTTTTTGCATGAGATGAAGAAGGAGATAGAGAGAGAACGGAGATAGAGAGAGAAAAGAGAGCGGTGAAAAATGTTAATTTGATGATTGGTTAAGTTTTTTATGGGGAGTTATTTGGATTTTAATTTCTTTGCTTTTACTTCAAATCTGTTGAGGAAGAGAGGAGGGCTTGAAAGGGAAAGTTGGTGTTGGAGACCGTTGTTTCAAGGTTAAGCAGGTCAGTTTTTGTGGGTGTTTGAGGATGACTACTTACCCACTCCTATTTAATATTTGTTGTCTCCTTTTGGGAAATAAATGGGGTTTAGGATGCGTTTGGTGTGGGAGTGAAAAATGTGACATGTCGTTTACTGGCGTACAAGCAACATGTAAAATTGAAAACGACGTTTTAAACGTTTATTGCTTTTAAAATTTAAAACTACATATGCTCTAACTAAGTTTATATGTCGTTTTGAAACTAAAAGGTATGTTGTTGACACAACGTGACTCGATAATTTTATGGTTGATAGAGAATCCAGAAAACAACTAACGTCGACAAGTTAATTGGTTCACTTTGTTTATGAAGAAGAAGAAGATGATGAATGTTGCCTGTATGGAGACTTAGAATTTAAGATAGTCAACAAGTAAACTTTTATACTTTTTGACATAAAGTTTGAACGAGGGAAGAAAAACTGGATGTTGATTTAAGTGACATTAGATTGTCGTGAACGCGTACCACCAAGTAAATAGTTTTTGTCTTTTCTTTTTCATAGAGTGGAAGAGTAACAAAAACAAATTCTTTGATCTTCAAAAAACACTGAAAATTATGCATAGGTTGAGAGAATTCTCAAGGGATGTCCAGATGAATATTTGACTTTCTAATTCATAAATATGAAAATTATTTCTTGAAATGTCACCTATTCATCTTTTTTATTACTGTAAATTATTTATTTTAATAATTCCTTGGTATCTCATTAGTTTTTAGTATAAACTGCTATTTCCAAAAGATTGCGAAGTTTTTTTCATGAAATATACATACATACATATATATATATATAGAGAGAGAGAGAGAGAGAGAGTTAAATTTGTAATTGTGTGGTCAAAAATTCCATACCGATTGGACGACATGTATTATGCATGGCGATGTGTCGTTTATACTTTGAAGGGTATGTCGTATACTCGTTTTCAAATAAAGTCCATGTATTTATGTACAGCAACGTGTCGTTGTACTTTGGGAACTTTAGAAAAATGCAACAAAATTATACCTTGGATTACTTTTATTATAAAATAAAAATCTCTTAAGAAAAATACCATTATTAAATGAGTCATTTATCAATAAAAAAATCTATTTATCATTCTTTTAGTAAACGAAACATTTACTAATTATAAATGTGGTAAATGATTCATTTACCGCTAATAATTTTATTTTATTTTCCTCTTGTCTCTCTCTTCTGCCCAAAGGATGCCACAACAGCAAGCATGTTGTCGACATAGACGGGGGTTTGGTTGTGCTCAAATTTGGTCATGCGGCTCATCCACGCTGGTGCTGGGATGTCATGGTGGCATTGGTTTGGGCTGGGGGAGATCGTGATGGTTAACGGTGATGGGCATAACTTTCGTGGTGGCGTCGAGACCTCCTACCTCCTTGTTGATTGCACCACCATGGCAACTTCTCACTCCTTCCCAATCACAGCGAGACATGGAGGCAAGACCTTTCGAATCTCCCAGATCGGCCGTTCAATCTCCTTCGGTGAGGTAGAGATCGTGAATCTCCACATAAGTAGTGGCTGATCACGAGGTTTCTCCCCCCGCCTTGGCTCATAATGGCTCCAATCTCTGTTCGCCAAAGATTGGGAGAATGGAGTCTTTTTGCAATCCAACTCCTACGGCGAACTTGCAATCAGAGTTGCACTAGCACCGATTGAGAGAAGAGAGAGAAAGAGAAAGGGATGGAGAGATAAGCCCTTGTGGAGGAGAGCTAGCGAGTAGGTTGGAGCTAGCAATATCAAGACCAGAGGTTGCATCAGAAGATCAACGGAGGCGGCAACCATTGTTGAAGAAGACGAATAGAATGGGAATCATTCAAGAGAGAGAATGGGGAAAGAGGGAGGTGGATGGGGAAAAGTGAGAGAGAACACAAAAATTTTACATTTACCAAATATAAATAATTTTATGGTATATTTTTACAAAACTTTTTAACCTAATGCAAAAATAAATCAACACTCCATATTCGTGGCGTTCCCCCTTATTACCGTTGTACTACTTTGAAGGGAGTGTCGTATTCGAATAAAGCCGCTTGTCGTTTACCGGTAAATGGTACATAGTCTGCTCTAAACGACATGTTCTTGTCATAGTAAAACGACATCTAGTTTATTAGTTGTCAAGTTCCTTTTCTTCTTCTTTGAGCGATGTGAAGAAGAAGAAGCAAAACAATGGCTCCCAAAAAGAAGCAGCAGCGGCAGAAGCAGAAAAGCACCGCCAAAACGACGTCGTCTTCGTCATCGTCGTCCGGTCCGAGGCTCCAGATTTCGGCGGAGAACGAGAGCCGCCTCCGGAGGCTCCTCCTGAACTCCGGCCGGACGGCGCAGTCCGCGGCGGCTCCGGTGGACGACTCGCTCTCGAAGGGTCAGAAGGCAAAGAAGCTTAAACTCCTCTACGAGAAGCTCTCCTGCGAAGGCTTCACCAATCCTCAAATCGAGCTCGCTCTCTCTGCTCTCAAGGTAATCTTTTTCGAACGGTTTGAACCTTTTCATTTTCTGTTTGGTCACCGAGAAAATGTAGGGGAAGAAACGGAAATAACTCGTCGGCAGTGATGCAATTTGATGAGATACTGCAATTTATACTTTTTTTTTTGGTTTCTGTGATCAGATTCTCTTCATTTACACTGTTTTTTCTTATGATTTTGAGTGAATGTACGGAATTCCAAAGAAACGTTCTTGTTCAATTTCATTTTCTGTTTGGTCAGTGAGAAAATTGAGAGAGAAAAAGAAGAACTTGTCGGCAGTGATGCAATTTGATCAGATACTGCAAATTTAATACGTGTGTGTGTGTGTGTGTGTACATATATATATATTTTTTTGGTGATCATTTACTCTTTTGTGTATATTTTGGTTGGATAATTTGCGATTTTTTGCCTCTTGTTTAGCTAGGTTCAGATTATACAATCTTCAAAGCAATTTGTCCAAATTCTCACCGATTATTTCGTTGTGTTGAGTAGGAGAGTGCTACGTTTGAGGCTTCGCTTGATTGGCTGTGCTTAAATTTGCCTAGTAATGAGCTTCCATTGAAGTTTTCCAGTGGAACTTCACAGCAAATAGATGGAGGTAGAACTTATTAGTAAACTGTTTACCAAAGACCTTGTCTCAAGCTTACTAGATTTGGTTGAAAATTGTTTTGTATTAATATTATATTGGAGCATTGCTATTTATCACCACCGATAATACACCAACACATTTGTGGCAGCAGACGAGTCTTGTGGAAAAATGTATGATAATTAGATCTCACACTACCACGCCTGTGGTGATAGCATCACTGAAGGTGATAGATAGTATTTTTCCTTTTACTATTATTCTAAGGTTGATGATGCTATGACAGGTGGTTCTGTCCGCGTCCTATTGACTACTCGAGATGATTGGACTCCTTCGGTGGACGCTTCTCCAAAGATCAATGAGGATGAACTGGGCATTTCTATTAAAACAAAAGGTCGCAGGGATGATGAAAATTTGGACTTACATCAACCTTCACAGGCAGATTGGATCAAACGATATGTGGAAGAACAGGAAGAGGTATTAATTGAAGGCATTAGCTAAGTTAGGTATTTTGTTTTGTTTTGATTTTGATTTTGATTTTTTTTTGTTTTTGGTTTTTTGTGTATTCTTGCATCTTTTCGCGAACTTTTTTGTTTAAAAAAAAAAAAAAATCATTGTGGACTAAATGCATGTCTCATTTCTGTGTATATGTTTATGAGGTTTACTCTTGTTGTTAAATTATTCTTGTGGGCTAAATTTATGTTTCCTTTATGCGTGTATACTTTTGGTGAGATTCACTATTGGTGTTGGAGATGATTGATGAAGTAGCTAATGTCGTATAAATCTTATATACGGTTCTCTATCATTTTCAGGATGAATCTAGAACATGGGAAGATGATTTTGATGAAGGTCTGACCAAAAAGGTATTTCGATTACTATTCAGATTACTAAATGAGTCTACTGAATTCTAGATATATTGACTTCATATCTGAGGTCCAAAGTAACAAGACATTCTCTAAGCTTAGCTCTTTAAGAGGATTTGTTTGATCCTACTTCTATTTCCATTTCATGATTTTGTAATGGACTTTTACTTGACAACGTTAAAGAGATGACTCTATTACTACTTAATTTTATCCATCAAAATAGATATCTGAACCAAGGAACTATGATGTAATTGCTAAAGAATATTGTGCTGCACGGCTAGAAGCTATGAAAGCAAAAGAAAAAGGTGACCAGAAAAGCCAGGAACAGGCAGGAAACACCATCCGCAAGCTCAAGCAGGAGTGCTCTGCTTTAGGTCAGTCTTGATGTTATTCATGTTTCATGCCAACCTTTTCTTAATTTCTATATCTTATCATGTATTGGAATTTTTGTGCAGGATTATCGGTTGGTGTCTTGGAAACAGAATTTGAGAGTGAACAAGCTTCATATGCTGCTTCTGAGGCAATAAATGATAGTTCCATTCCCGACAAGCTGTCTGAAGGAGAGACATTTGGTGATGTAGAACGTGACTCAACGTCTGTTCTGCATGCTGTTGAATCAACAAGTGATTATAATAAGACGGAGTTGTGCACTTCTAATGACTCTACAGTGACACCTACTCTCACAGATGTTCCAGTTCAGGAAACGGCTGTTGGAGTAGAAGAGACTGGGGATGTAGAGCTTGGTAATTTCTTCTCGGAAGATGATCCACTTGATGAAAATGTGTCTTCTGAAATTTATAAATTGCAGAAGAAAGAGAAGATGAGAGAGATGAGCGAGAAAAATTTGGAGAAATTAGGTGGTATCTGGAAAAAGGTAGTTTGAGCAATGCAATGCTTTGTTAGAAACCTTTCGTTCTATTTTATTTTTTATTTTTAATTTTGTAAACAACTTGTGTGATATAAGTAGAAGTCTAAAATTGACAGGGTGATCCTCAAAAGATGCCTAAGGCTATTCTTCATCAGTTATGTCAAAGATCTGGGTGGGAAGCCCCGAACTTCAACAAAGTGCGTGGAAAGGGAAACAGTTTCTTTTATACTGTAAGTGTATTGCGTAAAGCTAGTGGAAGGGGTAAGAGTAGAAAAGCTGGGGGCCTGATCACCCTTCAGCTTCCTGATGAGGATGAAACTTTCGAGTCTGTTGAGGTAAATTACTTTTCCCTACTCATAGGAACATTTTATCATGCTTAACAAAAACAATATTGAAAAAGTTGCATTGACAGCTTGGTTTTTAAATATTTTTATGTACATGCCTTCAATACTTGATGTTGCTATGTTATCAGGGCATTAAATTTCTGACTTTAGATATTGTTCATTATATATTTGATGTTGGCACGTTTTGCAATTTATGTACTTTTTATAATGTAATGCTTTTTTGTTGTATTCACTCAATAAAAAGGGGTGTTCCTTATTATTTTTGGTTATTTATTTATTTTAGATACTCTACACGATAGGTAGCTTATAAATAAAAGTACAGAAAGATGGCCAATTAGTTATTTGGGAGGATGACTTGTTATATGAACTATATATGTTCCAGGATGCACAAAATAGAGTGGCCGCTTTTGCTCTTTATCGTCTGTTTCCTGATCTCCCAATACACCTAACACTTACAGAGCCATACGCCTCATTGGTTGTCCAGTGGAAAGAAGGTAACTCAGTTTGCATTTCGGGCCAAGTATCTAGAATAAGTTTAATTCACAGAAAACTTTGAATTGCTAATATACGATCTATATTTTGTGAGTAAGAAATGAAATGTGATATTTTAGCAGCCTCACATGATTCTGGTGTAAAGTCTTCTATGATTTTGATGTCCTTTTAATTTATAGTTCTTTTTTTGCTAAAAAAATAATTAGTGCTCATTCTGGAGGATAAAGAATGCCGTAACCTTGGTACTCTTTCAGGGGATTCATCAATCAATATAGAAGAGAGTGAGGAAGATCGAAGGGCAAGCTTTGTGGATTCACTATTGAATGCTGATGGTTCTGCATCAACTGTTCCTACTGATGTTACAGATAATATTTCTTATGAAGATCAAGAATCACTCATTGAAGAAAATAACAATACAGCTATTTCTGGTATCAATTCAATTGTTGAAAGTATGATCCTTCTTTTCTCTTTTGGGTGCATTGTAAATCAAAAAGTTGTATATGAAATTATTTTAATTGTAAATTTAGACAATTTATTTATTCCCAACTGATAAACTTGTTCTTTGTTTCTGTCTCTTGCATATTATGCAATTTTCTCTCTTCTGTTCTTTCAACATTCGTTTATTTTCATAGGAAATTAGAAGGAATTGATAAGACTATAAAGCTCTTTGTAGGATTCAGTTAATGACAGCTTTAACATTTTTCATGCGTTAGGTGTAAGATTGTGAATGCAGTCTTACCACAAATGATTACATATATGATCTAAGTATGCTATAAAGTACATGAACCTTTTTTTATATTGCTAAGGTGTTCCTGGTCGGCTAATTCAAATTGAATTGAGTTTCATTACTGTCTACAATGAGTTTTATTAGTATCTATAGGCAAGGGCAACTCAAAGAATTTGTGTTATATAAAACGAAAAGAGTAATGCTAGGGACACCAACTTTAATTCTAACTTTTTAAGTGTCAACTCACTTGTCATATTTTCATTAGTAGATGCAATCCAATGATGTGGCAATGCTTTAAACACTTATCAACAAAAGAATAACAACACATTTATCACATAGATTGATACTCAAAAGTTGGGATTAGAGTTGGTGTCCCTAGCATTTTTGAAAAGAAAAAGAACATAATCTTTTTAGTTACTGTTTTTGAGTTGTTTTTGGCCCTAGTTTTTCTTATTGCTGCATTGCAGGAGTACATTATCACAAAGAAGTGGAAAGCTCTTATCTAAGACGAGAACAGGAGAATAAAAGGAACATGCCGAAGTACAAGGTTGGTGCAAACTTTTTTCTGAATAAAGAAAAATTTTCAGAGGTACTCGGAATGCCTGTCTGTCATTGTGTTCAAAACAAATATTAGATAGTTTTAGGTTCAAATTCTGGGACCATGCATATAGGTTCAAGTGAAGTAGCACTTAGCTTGGTTAAGTGTTTGAATCCCTGGCATATTTGACATTAGATAAAATCTGTGTAGATCATTTACCTCTTTCTCACCAGGAACACCAAAAGCTTATAATTCCACCATCACAATATCAAAAACCTTACATGATGGTTTAACTTTCATTGTCTGGGGTTAAATAATATCTTCTGAAAAACTGATGCAAGCATACTGCACATTGGTAGTGTTTAAATATCACTGCATGGTGGTGATTTAACCCATATTTTCCTGTATCAAGTTCTACTGCTTTGTACGTCCATTATTTTCATTAAAAAAAAAAAATGATGTATCGTATTTACTCATTGAGATTCCTTGTTTCAGGACATGTTAAAAACTAGAGCTGCACTTCCTATTGCTCAATTAAAAGGTGATATATTGAAACTTTTGAAAGAGAATAATGTCCTCGTTGTTTGTGGGGAGACAGGTTCTGGAAAGACAACTCAGGTGAATATTCGTTTCCAAATGGCTTTGGTTCACAGCAAAAGCTATTAGATGTCATTTTCTTTGATGTGCTTATGGCATTCTTCTAGCCTCAGAATCTTGACACTGCTTCTAAAGTGTAATTCCAGCATTTTCATTTAATCAATACCTCTGGAATGTGCTTTAGGTTCCACAATTTATCTTGGATGACATGATCGAATCAGGATATGGTGGACACTGTAATATTATATGCACACAACCAAGGAGAATAGCGGTGGGTACATGATTATCTATACTTAAATGTAAGGTACCACATTCATTTATTTGTGCATTAACTGTTTTTCTGGATAAGTAACTGGAATTACAATCATCACAATAAACACCACCTGTTTTATTGCCTTTATCCAATTTCGATATCATCAGGTTGGTTCTTGAGCTGGACTATGTCTTCCCTCTTTTCTATTTTGATTTTACAAGGTTTCTTGCAAATTGAGTCATGCCATCCTCTAAATGTCATTTTTACAAGAAAAGATTGAATTAAATAAATATGGCATCCTTAATAGCTAATGCTTCTTGGGTTGTGTAAATATATCACAAGTATGGACTGGAAAGTACTGAAAACTTTGCCATGGAGTTGGAGGAAAAAATGTTAATATTTCTGTGTTTAGTAAGTGAAAAATGGAGTAAGAAAACAAAGCTTAAAGTCATAGTAGATTGAACCATTAGTACGTATCTTAAATGGCACCTATTGGTGGAAAAGACACGTATTGACGGAAACCATGAAATTTCCTTCTTCATTCCATTATTTTAGGTGTCCTTAGTTGTAAACATGTGACCGAAGAGTCTAAATAAATACTCAAAAGCTTACTCAAGTTGAAACATTGAGGGAAGGTTTAGTGGTAATTTCGGATTATATTCCTTTGTGTTAATTTACATATTTCTTTTTTTTTTTTTTGAAAAACTTTTATAGTTACTGAACTATGTTTCATGATTTGCTGCATTATATTATAGGCCATTTCTGTAGCTGAAAGGGTTTCAGATGAGCGCTGTGAACCTTCACCTGGTTCAAATGGTTCCTTGGTTGGTTATCAAGTTCGCCTTGATAGTGCAAGGTGTTCATTTGTTTTATTTATTTAATAATTCTGTAGTCTAACACATTAGCAGATACCATGAAACTTGTGTATGACATTGTTCTCAACCAATGATCTATTGGAGCTTAACTCTCAGTTTGTCTATTTTAATTATGTCAGGAATGAAAAAACAAAGCTTTTGTTTTGTACGACAGGCATTCTTTTGAGGAATATTGCGGTGAGCCCTTCCATATGATTTATTGTCTTTTTGTTGTGTCTGCTGTAACTTATATCACATCCTGGGGTTAAATTACCTGGTCAAGTGTAAAATTCTCTTTTTTCCTAGCTTATTGTCATGGATTTAACTCTTCCTCCCACAATAAGAATCTCAAGTAACTAGCTTTGTTCGATTTGCAGGGAAACAAAAACTTAACTGGCATTACCCATATCATTGTTGATGAAGTGCATGAACGGTCTCTTTTGGTGAGTGAGTAAACTTTTAATTGGTTTTATGGAATACGGTCATGAATGTCGTTAAAAGAAAAAAAAAATTATTGGCACGACTCAAAGTCAAAGTCAATCCAATGCATAAATGTGCTCTCTCACTCCACACACACACACACACACACACACACACACACGTATGTGTGTGTGTTGTGTGTTTGTTTAGAAAGAGTTTTGTCTCCTGATAGCAATGTACCAATGCCTAATGGTACTTTATATAAATTTGTCTTGGCTTATTTATTGGCTACTCATTAATCACAACTGTGACCACTCTTCTCTGTCCCTTTATTACGATCTGATATATTCCATTTAGGAACATGAAAAGAAGCTACCTTTTGGAAAACTTATGATTCAGAAAATTAATTTACAGTTTTTTTTTTTGGTCTAACAGGGTGACTTTCTACTTATTGTCCTGAAGAATCTGATTGAGAAGCAATCGGCTCATGACTCTCCTAAGCTGAAAGTTATTCTTATGTATGCTTTTCGCTTGCATTTCAATCTCTTTTTTCTCAGTATATACTTTGTTAGGTTATAACTGTGGAGTTTCAATGTTAAGGTCTGCAACCGTTGATTCAAATTTGTTTTCAAGATACTTTGGTGACTGCCCTGTGATTACTGCACAAGGCAGAACACATCCTGTGACAAGTTACTTTCTGGAGGATATATATGAAAGTATCAATTACTGCCTGGCTTCAGATTCTCCAGCTTCTATAAGATACGAAACATTTACAAAAGAAAAGGTAATGGGATCCTGGATTTTCATTTCTGTGTATTATACACTTATATTTTTGGCTGCTGTCAATTAATAAATTTTCTAGCATTGGAGGCAATAAAATATTGTAGCTTTAGATATATACTCACTTTTTGCTGTTGCTGCTGAAATTATAACTACTAGGCGTTATATTTGTTGGGTGGACGGTGTTTCATGTTTGGTTTTTTTGTTTGTGTTGTCAGCTATTGTTATTGGATGTGCACCAAATTTTCTGACTGTATCGAATTTCTGTTTGGGTTATATGTATTTATTTTGTCCTTTGAGTTTTGAATTCCTGGACTACAAAATCACAGGATGGTCCTGTAAACAACCGAAGGGGGAAGAAAAATCTTGTTTTATCTGCTTGGGGTGATGATTCTCTGCTCTCTGAGGAATATGTCAACCCAAATTATGTTCCAGAGAATTATCAATCTTATAGTGAGCAAACTCAACAAAATTTGGTACTTGCCTCTGACATATGCAGTTATTGTCGTGGAGAAAACTTTTACTTTGGCATTTGCAAGTTGGCTTTTATGATACATCAATTGTGATTTTGATACAGAAAAGATTGAATGAAGATGTGATTGATTATGATCTTCTTGAAGACTTGGTCTGTCACGTTGATGAAACTTGCAGTGAGGGTGCCATACTTGTCTTTTTGCCTGTAAGCCTACCCTTTAGTCCCTTTACTCAAATAATAGTAACAGGAAATATACAAAACTCACATGATAAATTAAAAAATCTTTCAGAACAAGATTAACAAAGTGTATTAATTGCATACAACAGGGAGTGGCAGAAATACATATGTTAGTAGATAAGCTAGCTGCTTCTTACCGATTTGGGGGACAGTCTTCTGATTGGATACTTCCATTACATTCATCAATTGCATCAATTGATCAAAAGAAGGTGTTCTTAAGGCCGCCTGAGAACGTACGCAAGGCAAGTTTTACTACTTACTGTGGCTAATTCTTCAATGTTTCCACATTTAATTTTATTTGTTTAATGCATTTACTACTTAATGCTTGAATTTCCTCAGTTTGAATACAGATTCATGTAGCTTTACTTTTTCTTTTAATATGTGTTGTCTCAGGTCATTGTGGCCACAAATATTGCAGAGACCAGTTTAACAATAGATGATGTGGTGTATGTTATTGACTGCGGCAAGCATAAAGAGAACCGTTATAATCCACAGAAGGTTTGTGCTTTCCAACTCTATGGCTAAAATTGTGATTGTAGATGAGAAATTTGAGCTGTCCATCTGTGATTGCAAACTAGTGTGGCCTTGTAGTTGATGTTCCTCTACAAGGGGGTATGCTTTCATGGCATACCACAGAGTTTTCATGGCATAGGGGGTATGCTTCTATGCATACAAGGAACAGAAAAGATCGTATAACTCCCTTCAGAAAAACTAAAAAGACAGCAGAAAATATTTAAGAGAATATTAGGAATGACAGATGTCACTCCAATAACGTAGGTGGACTACTTTGAATTCACTAAGCTGCTGAATACTTCCTCCTAGTTAGCTTAGGTGACTGCTCTGATTTGGTTTTTACTGTGCTCATTTTTTGGCTCCATCAATAAAATCGGTATAGTGTTTGTGAATTGTGAGCATTATCCAAACCAGCTTAGCACTAATTATGTTATTAACTGCAGAAATTGTCTAGCATGGTTGAAGATTGGATATCTCAAGCAAATGCTAAGCAACGCCGAGGAAGAGCTGGACGTGTAAAACCTGGAATATGCTTTTGCTTGTACACACGTCATCGCTATGAAAAACTTATGCGTCGTTTTCAGGTACTTTGCAGGATAATTTTTATTTCAGAAGATGGGTTTGATGTTTTTTCTAGTCCCATTTCAATTGTTTCTAATGTATTACTAATTTTATCAAGGTTCCGGAGATGCTTCGAACTCCATTAGTTGAGTTGTGTTTACAAATAAAGTTACTCTCTCTGGGACAAATAAAGCCGTTTTTGTCCAAGGTAAATGATACTATCTTCAAATTTCTGGTGTTTCATTTGACACTGTTTATCTTACAGATTTTCTTTGCTAACCTTTAATCATAGGCTCTAGAGCCTCCCAGGGATGAGGCTATGACATCGGCAATTTCAGTTTTATATGAGGTAGTTCTTTGTTATTATTTGATGTTCTAACTGAATTAAATTTGTTGGTATTTGCATGAAATTGTACTTATGCCTGGTCTGTACCCATGTTTAACTGGAATGGTAGTCACTTTCTGTTCATCTAACTTATCTGTTCTATTTTGTAATTTTCTGTTTATATATAGTTGCTTTACAAGTGTACTCAGAATATAGGACTAAAAGGCTCATTTAAATGGTTAAGTGAATTTTATTTCCTTTAAGGAATTGAAATATCTTGTTTGTGAGTTAGTCTCATTTTAATTGATCTTCTTCTTGGGCCTATTATTAGTCTTTGTTTGTACTGTTATGGTTGTCTTGTAATTATTAAAGAAATAATGATTTTCTTGCTTTGTGGAACTGGAATGTGCTAGTTTATTGTGTATGGCCTGCTGCCAAATATTTTCATTTTTGTATCATACTTCTTATTGGGCACAATACCTTTTGCATGTTTGCTAATCACCTATAACATTAGAATTTGGAAATTGGAATTACCTCCAGTGCATATTCCGTGAGCTCCACTTAGTTTATGTTTGTGTACATGTTGCTAGTTATCATATGCATTATTATTCTCACAGTTGAAAGTGTCATAAAAGTGACATTGATATCATGTGTCGGGGCTATTTGTAGGTTGGTGCACTAGAAGGAGATGAGTTCTTGACACCTCTTGGACATCATTTGGCTAAACTTCCAGTTGATGTATTAATTGGAAAGGTTGGCACTTATATTTCTTTTTGTTATTTTGTATGCTACCAAACCGTAATGGAATGTAACAGGAAAAGTAATGCGCTTAGGAAGGAAAGAAAAGGAATAAAAATGGGGATCATTGATTATCTATTAATTTTTAGTATTTATTTACCTCCTGGAAGGTGGTCTTGGAAACAATTTTAGTCCCTTTTTAGTGTTTACTAAACTTATATATATCTTATTCATATAATTGCTAAAATGTCCTTTTACATAATCTTAACCATTGGCTTATAACATTTGAACATATCAAGGGTTTGTCAGTAAATTTAGCTTTCATTCCTTTTAACCGGAAATCAATGCCAAGGGGGTTGTGCTGGGTGCAAGGATTGATATTCCTTTTCCTCATTCCCTATATTGTATTAGGCCTATCAAACTAACATTCCTTATTTTGTAAGTAGACACATGATTAAATGGGAAAGGGACACACTCCTTTTCCATTTCCCTTTCACGTGAAGTAACATACGCCAAAAAAAAAAAAAAAGGGTAGGGTTCGAACAAAAATGATATGGTGAAATTCTTTTTGGACAATAATTTATGTTGTGATCCTCTGAAACTACAGATGATGATTTACGGTGGAATATTTGGTTGCTTATCGCCCATTCTCTCGATTTCAGCATTTTTGAGCTACAAATCTCCATTTGTCTATCCAAAAGATGAGGTTCCTCTTTCAATTCTGTAAAAGTTTGTTTCTTCTTCTTAAATAAATTACTTACTTTGCATTGTGGATCTTTTCCCCTCTTTTCTTATATCCAGAGACAAAATGTTGAAAGGGCTAAGTTGGTGCTTCTGACTGATAAGCTGGATGGTCCTAGCGATTCATATGATGTTGACAGGCAATCTGACCATCTGTTAATGATGATTGCATACATGAAATGGGAAAAAATTCTGCGTGAGGTTGACCAATGTCTGCTTTACTTGTATTGACGATATTCAATAGATGCAGTTGGGTTGCATGATTTACTACTTGATTCTAGGGGCAAGGACCAGTCTTTTTGAATCATATTATGACACTTTAGATTTGCCAAGTATCTTCATGATATCCAGGTTATGACTTGTGGTGCTGACTGTCGGAAGAAAAATTTACCTTTCAAAACACAGATCATTCTTGATTTCATGCTTACCTGCATTACCATTGATCAGCATAACTTGTTGCATGTGTCTATCTGAAGCAGAATGTTTACTAACATGGGGAAGTCTTGATGTTTGCAGAGAGGGGTTAAAGCTGCACAACATTTTTGCAATTCCCATTTTTTAAGCAATTCGGTTATGTACATGATAAGGTGCAGTGTCTTTTCTCTGTCCATTAGCTAATGACAAGATAACATGCTCAACAAAGCTTGCAGTGTCTGGTATAAGTGTACTAATCTTTTTACTAGATACAAGGGAAAAAACAAATGCAATTGAAGAGATGTATAGGGTTTGGAATGGCTGCAGTTCAAATTTGGGAATCTTTAAGAGAGGGGGGTCTGTGAATTTCTGGATTAAGAAATTTTATAGTTTCTATTTTTTCCTTGATCCTAGAATGTGGTTTTCTGATTCTGTGCATGCTTTGTCAGAGACATGAGGATACAGTTTGGAACCTTACTGGCAGATATTGGGCTCATCAGTTTACCAAAAAGCTTCCAGGTCTAGTTTTCTCTTTATCTTTTGGGGAATGTAGAAATTTACGTTTTCCCTTATATTTAAAATGCCTTAGGGCAGCTGTACCAAAAGCCTTAAATGTGATTTATCCCACTTTGATCAAATTTACCATATCTTGTTTCAGGTTGGTGGACGAAAGAGAGAGTATCTTGACATTTGGCTTTCTGATGCATCACAGCCATTCAATATGTATTCACATCATTCCTCAGTAGTGAAGGTAAACTATGTGGCCTTGTCGAGCTATTTATTTCATCTTGAATCTATTTCCCTTTTTCTGAGGTAACATGCATCATTCTGTTTCGTTCTATGGTTAAGTATCCCAAGTATAATCCTCTCAGGAAAAAAAAAAAATCTCAACTGTGTAAGATACTTAACAAGCAAATTGCTGGACGATCTTTCATGAACTTCAATTTTATATGTAGCATTCTATAGCCTGATATGTATTTTAATGTTCAACCCCCTATATGTGTGTGTGTTATGTGAATGTTGAATTTTGGGCCCACGCCTAAGTTACGTAGGTTATTCGTGGATGCATTGCTGAACTTATATTGCCTGCAAAATATGCTTCTTTTTGTTTTTGTTTTTCGCTGATTCTGTTTTTTGTTTTGTTTTGTTTTTTTGTTTTTTTGTTTGTTTGTTGTTTTTGTTGTTGTGTGTTTTTTTTTTCCCTAGTAAAAATAAATCTCTGGAAACTCAGACTTTGGCTACTGCATTTAACTAGTATGTATGTACATCTGAATTGTGGACTCTGAGAACATGTTTGCATCAATATATTTCCAGAAATTGAATAAACATTTTCCACAAAATCAGAGTCAAGTAGCTCACATGGGCCAAATGTTGCAGGCAATATTATGTGCAGGTTTGTACCCAAATGTTGCTGCCACTGAGAAAGGCATTGCGGGAGTAGCTCTTGGTAACCGTAAACAGTCTGCTGGTCTGACAAGTAAAGGTCATCCAATCTGGTATGATGGAAGAAGAGAAGTTCACATACACCCATCATCTATCAACAGTAATTGGAAAGAATATCGATATCCCTTCCTTGTTTTCCTTGAAAAGGTTTCTACACTATTATTCCTGGTTTTCTAATTTGCCTTTTTTCATCTATTTCTTACTTATCGATGAGTTCTAGATTTTTCTTATTATCAGTTCAATATTGTATTTTTAACCAAAATTTCAACTATAAAAATTAGTTTAGTTCATGCTTTGTGATGAACTAAATACTTGCACGTCCACACTTGTTGCACTTTTCCCGGGAAGTTCTACTTTGTGAGGCATCAATAGAGTTGTCTTTAAGTTTTCAATTCTCATTAGAGTGAATTACTTTTGACATGTAATTGTTTTTTAACTTTGAAGTGAGGGTAGTCTTTTGACAGGATGTTCTTACGCTTAGAAGAGCAGATTGCCTATTTGATTGCTGATTTACCAATTATGTTAGCTTAAATTAATGTCTGTTACCTGTCATATTCAAATCATGAAATAAGAGTAATATTAATGTATGCAAAGGGTGGCACACGTACAATGTGAATAGGTATAGGATTACTATTTAATCATATATGTTAAGGTTTTTAACTCATCATATTCACAGGTTGAAACTAACAGAGTATTTCTCCGAGATACCACCATCATATCTCCCTATTCGGTTTTGCTATTTGGTGGCTCCATTAACGTCCAACATCAGGTTCATTTTGCCTGTTTCTTTCAGCAGTAAAGATGCCTGCATAAATATTACAGTTGTTGCCTCTGTAGTTTAGCATTTCTCCATAATTCTCCAATCGATATTGCAGACGGGACTTGTCATTATCGATGGATGGTTAAAATTAACAGCACCAGCGCAAACTGCTGTCCTGTTCAAAGAACTTCGGTTGACTCTTCATTCTATTTTAAAGGAACTGATAAGAAAACCAGAGGTACCAGTCATATTACTCTTCAACTCAATCTTAACAGAATCAGACAAATGCCAAATGACCCATTTTCTTCTTTTTCCTTGTGGATCAGAATGTGGGCGTCACCTCTAACAGGGTCGTCAGCTCGATAATTCATCTATTGTTAGAAGAAGACAAGCCCGCAGCATAGTTTTCGAGTGCCAAAGTACGCAATCCGAGCTGGTTTTTCGCTCCATGTGGTACTTGGACCGATAGCAATGCTATTACTGGTATACATTTATTGCCATCTCAAGATGTGAGCTATTCAATTCGGTTTTTGTTGCCTTGGCACCAGGCTGTAGGTTCACGTGAACTACAAGAGATTTTATTTGGACAGAACTCTGGTTCGTTAAGCACCAGTGGGTTCCTTGTACATCCAAGTCACACACAAACACACACACACACACACACACACACGCAATTTTGAACTTCATCCTGGTCATATATTTATCTACTACCCATTACATGAACCGTACCATATACAATATGCTGAATTATGTTCTGAGAAATGAATAATTTGGCTTTTATGTGTCCCGAGAGGTGTTTAGTTTATCTAGAAGTTATGTCAAACAAGTATTTACACCGGACATGTTTCTATTGGATTGAGAATAAATGAATCCACGATTTTACTTTCAGTTTATCTAGCAGAGATTAAGTAGGAAGGAGAGAGATTAATTTTGTATTAAGAATTGCTGTTTGTTTTTCACCTTCTTCTTCTTCTTCTTCTTCTTCTTCTTTTTTAAAGTTATAATCAGTTGAACCTTTCATAATTGTCGAGAGCTCGTGGGAGATGCAATAACCAGACCATGACAAATGTTGCATAAACCTTAGATGCAATAAATCCCTAAACTTTATTTATTTGTAGTTTCGTATTGGTGCAACAATACACTAGAAATAATTACATAATATGGCACCAAACTAACTAAAAAACATTCAGTAAAAAAGCTAAAAAAATTTCCGGCGAAAGAAAAATAAAACAAAAAAAATCAATCAGCTAACTAAAACAAAAAAATCAACTATTAACTAAATATAATCAATCAACTATTAGCTAAATATTATCATTCAATGATTGATCAATTTCAAAATTGATTCACTATTTTTAAAAGAAAAAAAAGGGTCTTTGTGACAAAACTTTTTAAAAAAAAGTTATTTAATTATAAATCCTTTTTAAATAATACCACGTACGTTAAATGACCCATTTTCTTTATTAATTTATTTATAAAATTTGGATTTTAGTAGTTGATGTTAAGATAATTGTGTCAGGAAAATACAATTAGTAATTATTTAATTATATACAAATTATTAAAATTAATTAGATAGTAATAAATGTATTTACATTATTTATCATTCTAAGGTTTCAAAATAATTTTTTTTAACACAATATCACTTTTTATTATTTATATTTTAAAAATATTACAGTAATTTATAAATTTTAAAAATTCATAACTTTATATATACAAGTTTAAATGAGATAATTTTTTTAAAAGTTATATAAAATTTTTATAGAAACAAAACAATATCCATATTGATATTTTTTTAAAAAAAATTTAAAATTTTATATTTTTTTTCATTCGAAACCGTTTTTTCTCAAATATATTTTCTAAAATAATTTTTTTTCAATAAAAAAAAATCTCTAAACGTTGATTAAAACGGGCCCTTAGGTGACATTTGGGAAGCCATTTCATTTTAATTTTACTCAAATACAATACAATTTTACACCAAACACAAATTTTACAACAGTGCTACGAAAACAATTACTATTCAAAACATTTTTAAAACAATCACATCAACTTTTCAACTTTACTATTTATCTCTACTTTTATCAATCACATCAACTTTTTAACTCTAAAATACTTTTCATCCAAACACACATTTCATTCAAATACAAAACAAATACTTTTCAACCAAATACAACATTCAAAAAACAAATTTCATTTAAATACAATTAAAATGCAATGCGTTTACCAAACGCCTCCTTAGTTTACCGTGGAAAGCCGGTGATTATAAGGATTTAATGGCTTCATATTCTTCCCTCTCTCTCTCTTTTCATTTTTCCCTGTGTTTTTATCATTAAATTAAAAAGGGGTGACTTTAAGTGGAGAGTACCTGTTAACAGTCTTTTTAACTTTAAAAAAAAAAAAAAAAGGCTATTAATAGGTGTCAACAAAGGACGAGATTGAAGAGGAGAGTGATGATAGTTTTTAGAGGTAGTAATGGGATAGAATGTATTTTGTTCCTCCCCTTACCGTCTCAATTGCCTAACTTGGTTGGGAAGACTCGTGTTTTTATAATTAAATTTAGCATAAGTTAGTTTAATGTTTTAATTTGATTTAACTTATAAAAGAAGTTAAATTAATTATTTTATTTTAATATAATTTAAATTAATTTATATTAAAAATTATGAAAGTAAAAATAATTTATATTAAAAATTATGTTAAAATAATAAAAATAGAGATAAAAAATAGTGAAAATGAATCTTACTAAACTAAATTAAACTAATACTAATTTTATCAATTTAATTTAATTTACAAACAAAATCATATAACCAAAAGAACTATTATAATAATTTTCTATCCACCATTATCAACTTTTGAAACCCAGTACATGAGGAGAGAAGAGCCATCATACTGATTATTGAACGTGACACATTATTATAGAGTTTTACACTATAACAAGTTTTGTCAAAAAGTTGGATGATATTTTCATCACTTGAAGAGGTTGAAAACCTATATTTTGGAAAATAGATTTGACCTATGTGCCAAACCTATCTTGCGGAGTATGACACATAGTATAACGAGTTTGGTGTTCTGTTATTAAATGTGTCTAGTTTACTGTTTTTTTTTTTGTTCATATATTTTGGGATGATAATAGAGCAGCTCACTTTGTCACTCAACCTAATTTGATTGGGTTTCACCTTTTTAAAAATATGAGTTAAAATTTTAAGAATTCCCTCTACATTAATTTTAAAATGTATCATTATATTTATTAGATTATTATACATCTCTAAATTCACTCCACAAATTTTGAAACATGTTTTTCAATAGAATAGCACTTATGATGCCCATGAGAAACATTAATTTAATAATTTTTTTGTGCCCTTGACTAATCGAATTAAATTAAGGGTTTTTCCTTCCTTTATTGTTATTATTATTATTTTACATCTTTTCTTGCTTCTAAGAAGCTAATCTAATTAGAGGATCTATTTAAAATTTGGTAACCTACTAATCTATCGTTAAGTGAAATATATAATAATTCAGTGGCATAATGGATATGTGTGTGTGTTTTTTTAGGGCTAACAATAGATACGTTTTAAAGTTTTGAATATATTAATACTGGTGATATAATTTAAGAAAATTTAGTAAGATTTCACGATTATACTAAAAATGTCAAAGTAGTTGAATCGGCCAAAATGTACTATCCTTAAAAAAAGAGAAAAGAAGTAAAATAACCACTATAATATTATTTTAATAATATTTAACCTTTATTTGATAAGATTTTAACATTTTTAAAATTAATTTTTTTAATATTTTAATATTTTTTATTATTTATTGCTTTAAAACGTTTTAATAAATTTTAGATTTTAAAAATTTATAATTTTATATATATAAATTTAAATAAAATAACTTTTTTTAAATTATATAAAATTTTAAAATATTAATTTTTTTAAATTTTTAAATATTATATTTTTTTTACTTTAAACAATTTTTTTATTAATTATATTTTTTTAAAATAATTTTTTTTAATAAAAAAATTATCTCCAAAACCTCTCGAAACGTGTAGGAAAGAAATTAGAAATAAAAAATTATCATAAGGCCGACCCGATTATCTCAAAAAACCAATTTTCCCAGATTTTTCATCTCCAACTACTTCCTTTACAAACAATAAACACTGAGGAACAAAAACCATCTACGTCATTTTCTGCTTCTCTTCAACTTCCCCCCTCTTTCTCTCTCTAACTCTCTCTCTCTCTCTCTCTCATGGCGAAGCCACCATTTTTCTCTCATCGACAGTTGCTCCTCCTCCTCTCCGTTATCTCTCTCCTCCTCTCTCCCCATCACGTCCTTGCCGACTCCCACTTCGAAGGCTTCGAAGCCGATGACGAAGAAGACCTCGACTCTCTCCCCACCGAATCCCTCCCCCTCCGCTCTCCTCCCCTGACCTTCTCCCAACCCGAATCCGATCTGGTTCCGGATACGCCCCCCTCCGATCCGGCTCCGGAGGAGCGTCACGTCTCCGACTCGGATCCTCCGAAGCAGCCTTCCTCTACCACCTTCGAGTACTGGGACGAGGACGAGTTCGAGGGTTTGCCGATCGAACAGCCGTCGCCGGAGGCGACTACGACGGCGACGAGGGGGAGCGTCGATGAAGATGTTAAACCCTCCGATCCGAGTTCGGATCCGAAAGCCTCGCCGGAGACGAAGAAGGCCGCAACTGCTCCGAGATCGTCGTCTTACACGGTGGAGATTGCGTGCGGGAGCTTCTTGATCATTTTCGTGATCAATTACTTCACCGGGAAGCGGGAGAACGAGAACATCGCGCTCACCTGGGCGGCGAAATTCGCGGCCAAAGACTCGATCTTCGACAAGAATTTCAGCCTCCTCGGGGTCGGTGAAGGAGATGACTCGCCGTTGCTACTTAAGGAAGGGCAGAACGTGTTCAAGTTCTACGCGAGCGGGAGAAGGTATTGCCAGGGGCTGCTGGCGACAATGGAGCTGAAGAGCAGGCACGATTTGATCTCGAGGCTTTACAATATGGTGGTGCCGTGCAAGGACGAGATCAGCTTCGAGGTGTATATGAATGATGATGCCATGGATCATGTGGTTTTCGCGGTGGCGAAGAAGAAGGCGGCGAAAGTGATGCAGAAGGAGGTTAGGGATTTGCAAAGGTTTGCGACTGTTTTGAGTCCTCCTAATGGGAGAAAGTGGGTGGCTGACGAGTTGGCGGTCATCTCGGAGTCGAAGGAAGTGGCCGGTGATTTGATCTCCGAGGCTGTGCTTGATCAGGTATGGGTTTTTTTTTTGTTTTCGATTTTTTTAACGTTTGATTTGTTCTGTAATTCATAGAAGCAAATTGCAATGACGTAAATGCATAATTTTATGTTGTGTTGAAAGAAGCTGAGCAAAAAGATTCTGATGTTGAACTTTAATGGAGTCACCAAATAGCAAATTAGAGTAGGGAGGAGATACAATAAGATAACAATGATCAAACAGGAATCCAATCCTATGCCTATCCTCATTGTATGTATGAGATTGTTATAAATCCCTTATCATTACTCTTGAATCATAATTGGAATTGCCTAATTCTCCGGAGTAATTGGATCAGTTTCAAACTTATTAGTATAATTGGTTCTTATGAGGTTGTTAATTGTATGCTAATGCGGCAAAGTTTCTCTGTTTGTGTTTCCTTTTCTTATCATTATGTGTTTGGATTTGCTTTTCGTTTAATTCATATTTGGACTATTAGAAGTTGATGTTGATTCCCGTGTTTTTGTAGCAATTAAGTTTAAAGTATTTGGTCGATGTTCTAGTTCTGAGTTCTTTATTGTGATTTGTGGCTGCGTTTTGGATATAATTTATCTGATCAGACAATTGTTTTAACGATCTTTTGCACAAAATTGCTAGACTTATGAGGCGTTATAAATTTAGGAAATAACAAGTTCAGGTGTTTCCAGCGTTTCTTATGAGTGATTCACATATTAATGCAGGAAAGCTTCTGTCTTTGTGTTTCCTTATAGTCATTATGAGTTTAGAATTTGATTTTTGTATAATCCATATTTGGACTACCAGAATTTGAAGTTTTTATAAATATTTTGATTACTAATTTCAAATTTCTGTTAAAAAATTGTTTTTGTGACTTCATGATGTTATTAGCTGTCGGTATAACTTGTGATAGCTTGCAATGTTGCTTTTGCAATGAAGTTTGATTTCTGAGAAGATTTCTAGTTTCCATATGTTTGATATGCATAGACTTGCTATTATTATGAAATGGGGGCTTTATGTGAAACGGCATTAGTTTCATTTCAGTTCTAGTTATGATCTTGTGAATCATTATTGGTACATTGTAATTGTTCAAAGCAATGCTGTGTAACAATCATAATGGCCAGAAACTATACTCCCTTGCAACCGGTATTTGGCTTGGGTGAATCAAAATGACAAAATGCAGGACGTGGGATCTTGACCAAGTCCAAGATTTCATAATGCGTCGTGGGTGAGATTATCCTTGTCAGCTATATAATTTACTTATAGCTGAAGGAGAAGAGAAAACTTAGGAAACTAAAGTCTTATGGCTTTAATTTTTAAGAAATCCTTTTATTCTACACTATTTTCTTTATTATTGGAAAATGTTTGATAGATTCATGGACCCCTATGCACGCCATAGTTTTTCCTGGATAATACACGTTCTCCATTGGTTTTTTATATTAGAAGGGGGGGAAAAAGAAGAAGAAGAAGAAAAGAAAAACGAAGCATTTGCTGTTCTTAACTATATTTATTGTATGATCCACCCACCTTCCTTAGGCTTTATTTACTTGAACAACTATAAAAGTACCTTCTGCAATTTGCAGGTTTTTGGTGAAAAAGCATTTGAGAAACATGGAAAGGGCTTCATTTCAATGCATTTTTCTGATGACCACCTTGGCATGCACAAGAAGATGCTGCTGTTCAAGTTTGCCCTTCCAGATGTGGACAAAATGGCTGATATGACTCGCTTGGTGTCTTTGATACCCTATTATATCGATCTGATTGGGAGATACAAGCTAAGCGCTCAGGTGGGTTGTGACTCTAGTCATGTTCGGCTACTCAGAATCGACAGAGTATCCAATTTAATAGTGATTTAATACTCTGCCTTTTTTTTTTTTTTTTTAAATGCAGGCTCGATCTAAAACTGATGCAGCAAGAGCAAAGGCTGCTCAAGAGGCATACAAAGAACTTCAAAATGCACGGCAAGAAGCATTGCAGCGAAAGAAGGCAGAGAAGAGAAGGCTGTTGGAGGAGTCTGAAGCAAGGCTTGGTGCAGAGGCGATTCGGAAAAAGGAAGCCAAAGAGCGTTCTCGTCAGATGAAGAAGGCCGTGCCTAGAGTAAAGATGACCCGTGCTCATTAGTTACATAGATTTCTAGTCCCATGTGCCGCCAATGATACAAACTCGCCTCTTTTTCTTTTTTCCTTGCCTTAGTTTTCTGATATTTTAGTTTGAACTTTCTCTTGGCTGCCATAATTTTTTGGTCCCAATACACTCACGGCCTTTGTATTTTAGCTTTGCACCAGTTAGTTCCTAACTTGACCACATCTTTGTGGGTTTTGAATATATGGTAATCAAATGCTAAACGAACTTCCTTTTTTTTTTTTTTTTTTTTTTTGTCCCTTTTTGTTTTGCTCTCTTCCTAAGGAGGGGAAGAGATGGTCGGCAGTGAATGGTTATTGTTTTGCTGTAGGCAGAAAAAACCAGATGCAGGCCATTGACGAATGATCTTATTCGTAAAAAATGGCCTAAAATTTGGAAGTAACATGACAGTTCCATACACATTCGACATTTCAAAAGAAACAACTCAAGATTCCGTAGATGCTGTCCCAATACAACGGTACTCGACAATTGTTATTCATAATCATAAGGTGACGTATCAACTGTATATGTCAATTAAAAGACAACTTCATTAAGGCACTCGAAAGCGTAAGTCCTGTCTGTAATCTGTATAAAATCCTACATTAGGTCCTATGAAGCCATTTAGCGTGAAGCCTCAAATTCTTTCTACATCAGCTTTCTACTGTCGTAGCCCATTATTAATGAGAGTATTTGTGAAATTTATTAAGGTGTGGACAAAAAAAAAAAAAAATAAGACAAAAAAAAATAAGAAAATATAACATTTTTTTTTTTTTTGCTGGAAATATTTGGCTGTGTACTTGTTAACCTATCATGTGGAAGACGTGCCTATTGCAATTTGCAAGTGGTTTGCTGATAGGGAAAATTCATCTAAAGGGAAAGAAAAGAAAAGCTCCCTGATTCGTAAGGATGAAAAATGTCATTGTCTTTGGCCCCTTGCAAGTGGTTGCTGAAGCTGTAAGCGGGTTTAAACAAGTGTACGACGATTCCATGACTCTCTCTCTCTCTCTTTTTGGTAAAAATAGGAACTGTTATTATTAACTTGTTTTTGTGAAAATAAAAACTGTTATTATTAATTTGTAACATCAGATAAAATAACTGATTCTCATCGTCTATAATAAAAGTATAAGATGCTAAGGGGGCATTTGGATAAATATTTCATTTTAACTTCATTCAAATACAATATAATTTTACACCAAACACAAATTTTGCAACAGTGCTACGAAAACAATTACTATTTAAAACATTTTTAAAACAATCACATCAACTTTTTAATTCCACTATTTATCTCTACTTTTACCAATCACATCAACTTTTCAACTCTAAAATACTTTTCATCCAAACACACATTTCATTCAAATACAAAACAAATACTTTTCAACCAAATACAACATTCAAAAAACAAATTTCATTCAAATACAATCAAAATGCAATGCATTTACCAAACGCCCCCTAAATAATGAACAGTTTTATTAATTTTTTGATACACATGACATAATTTAGCTCTTAAAAAAAAGATAATAAGTTAGACACATCTGATAATAAAAGCTTAAATTCATTGTGGTAAAATGAAGAATTCTTTAAAATTTGAATTATTATCAATGCATCTGACTTCACAAATTAGAGATTTAAACAAGATCACGGGCTCAAGATAGACTAATAGAGATAGTTTGCCTTTTGCTTCACAAATAAAGAAAACTCCATCAAGCTTTTTAGTAAGAGTCACCATAACCTTCTAAATTACAGATAACAACACCAACTTCCATGATCTTTTGTGAGGTAGAGATGGAAGCATCTATATTAGTTCTTGGAAAAAAAAAAAAGGTAATAAACTAGACACATCTGACAATAAAAACCTAAGTTCATTGTAGTAAGAAGAAGAATTTTTTAAAGTTTGAACTATTATTAATGCATCTGACTCCACAAATTGAAGATTTAAACTAAGATTATGGGTTCAAGATAGACTGATAGAGACAGCTTTAACTTCCACTTCACAAATAAAGAAAACTCTATTAAGCTTTTTAGCAAAAGTTGCCATAACAAAATCTTATGAATTACAGATGATAGCACCAACTCCTGTGATCTTCTTTGAGGTAAAAATGGAAGCATCCATGTTAAGTTTATAATAAAAGTGATTAAGAGAAATTCATTTTGAGATATGATGAGAGGAAAGCTTCGATGATCTTCTAGAAGCCTTAGACTAAGCCAATTGATAGTCAGTAAGAAGTTACAAAGACTAGTTACAATTAGAGAAGATACTTTACAAGGAGCGTCATGAATGAATTTGTTTCTCTCTTCTTTTGACTACCTAAGTTATGCATTTCTTTTTAGAAAAAGATAAGGCAATATAATGGAAGGTATCAGCGAATTTTAAAAAGACTAAGGAAGAAAACTGAAGCTGAAAAAGAGAGGATTTCTAAATTTGTTTAACTGTTTTACAATGAATAAGCACATGAGCAGTGGTGAAATAAAAAAAAAAAAAAAAAAAAGAAGGCCAACAACAATGGACAAAGCTTCGCAATAGGCTGTCCAAACAAAAGACTAAAAAAAGGGGGAGAAAGAAGTACAATTCAAAAGGACTGAAAAAAAAAAAAAAAAAAAGGTAAAATATCCGAAGGACAAAGAACGCCGTCTGTGGGAATCGAACCCACGACCACATGGTTAAAAGCCATGCGCTCTACCGGCTGAGCTAAGACGGCTTTAGAAACGTCTACCGCGTGTTACTTATCTATTTCATTTTTCTATTAGACTTGTTATTTTCTTTTTCATTATCTTCATTACAGAATATTCTGAGAAGTGAGAAGAATTTGAAGCATAATTCAACTTATTTTCTAAATAGTTGAAATTTATTCCAATTTTCAATTTTATGATGAGAATCGAGACGAGGACAATAAAAACTCCTATAATAGGAATTTTTAAAGGAATTTTAAAAGGTGTAGACTGGGAAAAGAAAGCATTTTTTGCGTTGCTGCCATCCAATACCAACCTTTCTATCTTTGACTCTACTTCAACAAAGTCAACAACAGCACAAGAAATATATGTTGAAATAACAACCTCAAAAATTAAATTAGTAAAATAACCATCCTTCATTAACCCAACATGAATTTTACGACGGCACAGCATTCGATAGCATTAGCAACCATACAAGGCACAAAAATATCATCAAGCGACAACAAAACCATGGCAAAAACGATGGAAATAAAAACAATCTTGACTACAAGAAGAACCAGGTAAATGTAACACGGAAAAGATGAGAAAACGACACTGAAACACTAGATGAAGAAAGGTTAAAACGACAAAAGTACAAAAAAACAGCTACAACCTTAAGAATGACAAGGACCAAATAATTGGTACAGAAATTAATATAATACAAGACCACGAACACAACATACATATAGAATTTTTTGAGCGACAATATTAAAGTCCCACAAAACATAATGGCTATAAAATGAAACATTGAGCATGAGAAAAAAAAAAAAAAAAAAAAGAGGCTTTTTTGCAATGTTTACTTTGAGCTTTTCGTATGGTTGTAATTTGTATTTTAAATCTTGAATTTTGGCAATTTATGCCCTTAATTTACAAATCTGTAACAGTTTAACCTATTGATAATAATGTTGATTTTTTTTAATGAAAATTGAAACTTGATTTATATGTAGATCAATAATTAAAAGCATCAGTATTCTTGATTAACACTTTTATTGTTTGTTCAAGTAAACCAAATTCTAAGATGATAGTGTGCATCATCAACCAAACACTTATTAGGCGAAAATGTTAGAAAATTTGGAGCATAAAGAAAAAAAAGTTCAATACAAACGAAAGATATATTACAATGTGATAAAGATTAAATCAGAAAACTGAAAAAAGATGATGAATGTCAAGATATATAAATCTTACATTTTTCTTAAAACGGATTCATTTTCTTTGATAAGTGCTCGAGAATTCAACAGATATTTATCTTTTAAGATACAATAATAACAACGGTAATCTAAGTATATTCAAATATCGCTTTTGATGAACTTTAATCCATGTATTTTCTCTATCACTGAAACACATAAAACTCTAAAGAGAATCTTCGCCTAAGAATCAAAAAACTACAAGTGATTATGTGATTTAGTGTGTTTTAACATGTTTATGTAGGCTCTAGAATGGGGAGTTATAAAATGAAAATAACGATGATTAAATTTGAGATTAATACTAATTATGCCCATGGTTACAATCACTTATCTTTGGAATTAACATGCCTAACATCATAAATTTGATTATATTTAATAAATCAAACTTTTTTTCTTATTATTTTTTCTCTTTCTCCCCACCCTATCTTTCTCTCTTCATACTGTGGCAAGACCACTGTGGCGTTGGAGTTTGGCATGCCTCCACTTTTGCCGGCCTTTGGTCCCGACCTCGAAGCTCTAATCGCACCCACACAAAGGAGATTCGGTTTTCCTCTTCTCTGTGTCTCTGTGCTGATATCCAACTTGAAGATATAGCAACGATGGCTTTGCAACAGCGGCAATGGTCGCGCTTAGGTGGATGTCACGATTCCTAAGTTCAGGCAATTTTAGATCCGAAGTCCGATCTCTCTCTCCTCACAGTTCAATCTTCGAATTGAATGAAATATGCATTTATATATTTTACATTTGCATTATATTCAAATGCAATGTGTATTTAGATAATTGGTAAGAGAGAGATAGAGTACATGATGTGATTAGTAAATTTAGATGAAAAAAGTAAGAGAAATATAGATAGAGAAATGGAGAAAGTTTTGTAATGTGATAGTAAAAGTAAATGATAAATAATAATTATATTAGATTTAAAATTTAAAGTATTTACGTTTGAATGTAATACTTAATAAACCAAACATATATTTAATTGTATTACAATATAATGTAAATACAATTAGTAATCTAAATGTACCCTTAATGTTCATTGTAACGTAATTATGATAATTATTTTATATATAATTATTGCTCTTATATTACTACTTAGTTTCTAAAGTTTAAATAGTGGTATAAAATTGTTTATATATTCTTTTATGATAATTACTTTATCATGATGGTGATTTTTTTAAATATGGTATATTATTATATCATTATGATTTTTCTCTTTATGATGTTACTATATCATTATGATGTCTTTTTTAGATGTTTAAAGTGCTTTCTATTTATTTTCTATAACGATTTAATTTTTTTATGCATTCGTTGTGAATATCTTAATTATTTATTATAATGATTGTTTTTCACGTAACATGCCACCTATATCTTCTACGGTTCTTTTTTCTTTATATTAAATCAAGTAAAATAGTCTTTTATTCCTTTTATAAAAGATTTGCTTAGTCTGACATTTTTGTAGAGATTTTTTCTTTCCTATTCTATCAATTCTTTATTATTTTTAAATATTTAGGAAAGAGTAATGTTTTTTTTTTAATATAAGTATCAATTTAGACATTCATGTAAATAAAAAAAAATGAATTTCTTTTTAAATCATAACCTCCAATTTAAACATTCATGTAAACAACTCAGAAATTTTTTAAATGGCAATCCTATATATCACCCAAAAATGCTTATTTATAGCGCATTTTCGTTCTTTGATTAGCCATGAGAAACTTCATTCCCAAGGGGCATGGAAGGAGAATAATCTGATGTACACAACAAATCAGACTCTAAGAACACAGTGGCGTGTGCATCATCAGCCAAAACACTTGATCATAGAGAAAAGCGTCTTCTAATAAAGGCTTGTAATCAAGAGAACACAAAAGGGTAGCGTAGTGACTTGTGAGCTATGAAATTCAGACTTACAGCTTGTTTGTAATGGACTCCAATTCATTCTATAAATTGTTACAAGGGCTTTTTTTTTTTTTTATAATCTTTTTTTTTTAATTTTTAGTTTTTATTATTTTAATATTTTTTTGACAATCGAATATGGATTCGAGTCCATCCCTACAAAGGTTTAATTCCACCGATCCACTATTAATTCCTGCAAGGAATAGAGAGACTAGAGAGGAATATAAGTGGCAACAATTGTGGCCAATAATTTGTCACCGGCGCCTTTTGCTGCTGTACTGTACGGTAATTCTAGCCTCTATCTACGGTAGTGTACGGTAATTTGTAAAAGAGCAGCATTAATTTCATCTCTAATATTCTTATTGGCGATCGTTACACACATTAAATGTAATTTATTTTTTAGGTGTTATATTTAATTGAAAAGTATTTATTTTGTATTTGAATGAAACATGTTTAGATAAAAAGTATTTTAGAGTTGAAAAATTGATGTGATTGATAAAAATAAAAATAAATAGTGAAGTTGAAAAGTTGATTTGATTATTTTAAAAAACTTTTAAATAATAATTATTTTCATAATACTATTAAAAAGAATTGTATTTGAATGTAAAATTTTATATTTGATATAAAATTATATTGCGTTTGAATATACTTAAAATACAAATATTTTACTAAAAACGCACCCTTAATGTTTTGTTCCAAATTTATGTTCTCACTTTGAATGTCCTTCAGGGGACGTCCATAAGCGCGGCATCTCACGTTACTTTTCCATCTGCATATGTTCTCGTCCTGTAGTCAATGGGAAAAAAAAACATTACTCCAGATAAAAACCATCAATTCTATGGTTATAAAAAAAATAACTCGACTATTATTAATTCTTAATTAATGATCATTTTACTAAATAAAAAAAAACTTCAACTATGTGATTAAAACCTACACATTCACATAATTTATCAAAAAAAAAAAAAGGGAGAGAAAAAGCTATTGCCACGAGAAGAACGACAAAAGATAATAAACCCACCCAAATTAAACGTCACAGAAACGACGACAAACTTCTCAAAAGGAACTGAAATAAAACGACAAAAAAAAAAGAAAAAAAATCAGAGCGGACCTGCGGACTGTCTCAAGCCGTCGTCTTCCTCTTCCTTGCAAAAATTTTCGAGTGTTGCAGACAATGTCGGTTCAGCCAGTGCGGACCAAACTCCCACACCAGCTGAACCAATCTCGGACCTTCGTGGACGCGAGGGTGAAGTGGGTCCGAGACCCATACCTCGACTTCGTCGTCGAAAGAGAGAAGGACCTGCCCCAAGCCCTGTCCTTCAAGAACCACATCCTCTCCGACCCCTCCAAATCCCTCCCTCTCTCTGTCGCCTCTCTCCTCAAACCGCACTTCGACCTCTCCATTCCCTCCTCCATATTCTTCCACAAATACCCCTCCTTCTTCTCCGTATTCCACCCCTGCCCCGCCCTCCCCCCGCGCGTCAGGCTCACGCGCCGCGCCCTCTCCCTCCACTACGAAGAGTCCGCCGCCTTCGATTCCCTCCGTCACGACGCCGTCAGCCGCCTCTCCCGCCTTTTAATGCTCGCCGGTGGCGGCCGGGTTCCCCTCCGACTGATCCAGCGGCTGAGATGCGATCTCGGCCTCCCTCACGACTTCGCCGCCTCTCTCCTCTCCGACTTCCCCGATTACTTCGACATCCGTGAGGTGAGAAACCCTAGCGATGGAAGATCGGAGCTCGCGCTGGAGATCGTTTCGTGGAGGGAGGATCTCGCGGTGTCGGAGCTGGAGAGGAGATCGTCGCCCTCCGATTCGAAGCGGATCGCGTTTCCGATGAGCCTTCCGAGGGGATTCGATCTCGGGAAGAAGGTGAGGGACTGGGTTGAGAAATGGCAGCTTTTGCCGTACATTTCGCCGTACGAGAATGGATTCCACCTCTCGCCGGGCAGCGACCAGGCGGAGAAGTGGACGGTGGCGGTGCTTCACGAGCTGCTGTGGCTGACGGTGTCGAAGAAGACGGAGAAAGAAAATCTGCTCCTTTTGGGGGAATGGCTAGGGTTCGGTTCGAGAATGTTCAAGAAGGCTCTGGTTCATCACCCTGGGATTTTCTACGTCTCGAACAAGATCAGGACACAAACTGTAGTGCTCAGAGAGGCTTACAGGAGGGATTTCTTGCTGGAGAAGCATCCTCTGATGGCGATGAGATATCGCTATATTCATCTCCTGAATCAGAATCCCAGATCGAATAATAAACCAAATATTGCTATTTGATCGTTGAGAAATTTTGAAGGAACTATTGGCAAGTGAATTTTGATCACAATATTGGCCAAGCTTTGATAAGGTATGTTTGAGAATTCTCTTTTAACTAGCATAAATTTAGTTTCATTAGTTTTGAAGAATATTCTCATAGAATGATGTATTTGGTTTGTACAGCTTCTTTTATTGGATTTAGATTTAGATTATGGAAATAGGGGAATTTGCATTTTTTCAATTTCTCTTTCGTCCAATAAGCCAAATGATGCACGCGAAAAACTAGCTACAGGACTACAAGTTGAACTATAAATGAGCGTAATCCCGTCAGTAATAAAATCCCATGTTTTCCTAGTCATCACGACTAGCTACTTAAATAATCTTATGTTTTCCTTGCCATAAAATCCGAGTGTCGAAGTTACGTTTGCCACTTTCCGGTGGCAAAGCTGAAGAGCATGATTGCCACTCTCAGCCAGGAGAATGCGGCTGTTGAGCAGGTAAAGAATGATGCTATGGATGAGCTCAACAAAATGTCGGAGCAGAACAAGGTGCTGGAAGCCGAATTGCATGAGCAGAAGATGGGTTCAATGAAGCCCGGAAACAATTTGGTCCTTTCGGAGTGTGACATTGTAGTATTCAAGAAGAGGACTGTGGAAGAGCATATTAATGCAGTGACGAAGACTCACTGTGAAGATAAACTCTTCGAAGAGTAAAATGAGGACAAGCACGCTTACTGGAACACTGGCGAATGACCATGTAATCGTGGATTATGAGGACCTAAGACTTCCTGCTTAGCAAGAGGAGGCTTTGAAGACTCAAGTCGATGCATAAGGTGACCAGAGCAGGGATGAATTGGCTGGCAACCATATGGATGTCGAACAACAAGCACAAGTTGGTGCTGTTGATGGGCAGATGGATGATCATCATTGAACACAGTCCCACTTATTGTTTATTAGTTTATTTTTTAGTTGTAACGACCATAAGGCCTGTTAACTGAAACAGCTAACAATTGATACGACCTTGATTTGAACTATTTTCCGCAACATACAGAGATGTCCACTAAGTGGTGTCAAATTTCTAAATTGATAAGCAAGCGTCGATTAGCGAGTACCAAGTGCAACGTTGGTATAATGCCGTTGGTTTGAACTATTTTCTGCAACATACAGAGATGTCCACAGTTGTCCGTTCAGTGGTGTCAGGTTTCTAAATTAACAAGCAAGTGTTAATTAGCGAGTATTAAGTGCAATGTTGTCTGAACACTCTTGGATATGTTTGTTACCTCTGGCTGGTCGAGCCAATTGATGGTCAATAGAGTCAATTGCTGGCTAGTCGAGCCAAGTAGTGGCAATTAGCATCAGGTGTTGGCAAGATGAGTGGAGCCAAATTATGGCGAAGAGAATTTGTAGTGTTAGTGGATACCCAAGATATTTACAGGTCAGGCCAGCTATCGGCTTGTCAGGAATGATGACTAACAAATGGAGCGAGTTTGTTTTTGCTATGATTCGTATTAACGTGGCTACATTTGTATATAGTCCGACTTCTAGCTTGGTAGCTAGTTTTTCATGTGCATCAATTGGCTTTTTGTCTATTTGTATTACCCGATCTATATTACTTGCTAATGATTACTTGTGTTTTTGGTATCATCTTGGCTCTTCACTTCATAATCTATGGTATATGTTTTCTTGTTGAACAATTGTTATTTTGCTTTATTTTTTCCTCCGTTTTTAGATGACTCCGGTGGGGCACAGACGAGAAGGTGATATTGAAATTCAGGCTCTATTCCGATGCAACAATGTACTCTTATTCAGGTGAGTTAGCTTCTGGTTTTTTACTTTTTAAGGAAAAATTGTTAGTGGGATATTTTGGATTATTGCAATACGTATGCCAAATACTATACGTACCTGCTCTATATTGCTTCTTTTGTTTCCTTCAGGTAAGGACCAAGGTTGTAACTGCATAATATTTGCTGCGTTTTCTCCTGTTCTGAATAAAGTGGAAAAAACTTCGAGTCAATGAATCTCCTAAAGTAATTTGGAGTTTGCTACATCATACTGAAGTATAACTGTCGTACATGGCTATTTTAATATGATAGTAAACATCAAGTAAGACAACAAAATGGGAGAAGTGGACACACAGATTTTAATTTGGGTATGCTTTTGTTCACTGCAGAATGGGCAAAGAAAGAAGATTTAGTAACAAGGCGCATATGGATGGGCTCTACACAAATACAAATTACAGTTTATAAAATTGGATGAGTTATCAAATGTTATTAAATCCAAGGCAAGAATGGGCTCTACACGAACACAAAGGCAAGAGATCTTCCTAAACCGAAAATTAAACAATTTAATACAAAAGTCAACTTTCATCAATAAATAATCATGTCCAAGTGCTTAGAGACCTTTTGTTAGACATGGGAAATTTGGTTTTGTTAGACATTCATGGATTATAACCGATTGAAATGGTGAATTTTGATTGTGTTTCGCCGGAGAGAAGCTGCTTTATACTTGCCATACTGTGATTTTTTTTTCTTCTTTTTTTTTTTTTCCAGCTGAAGTTATTGTCACCTGTACTCACTTTTTTTTTTTTTTCCCGAGATAGAGATTGAAATTCTATATATTTTTTTAAGTAAAGTTAGACGTGAAATTATTATTATGATATACTTTAATTACATGCTTGTATAGTTTTTGTACAGGATTTTGATAAATCAGTCTTGATTATCTTTTGGGATTATCAATCTATACCTCCATCTTGTTTCGAGCTGATTTGACTTATCTATATGGAAGAAGCGTATTATTATCCACTATGAAAGAAGCGTGTCAGTAAACTCCTTAATGTGACAATTACATTGTGGGGTAATGTAGTAAGACAATAGTGCAATTTAATATGTCCTCTCTCTCTCTCTCCTTTTTATTCAATCTGAAAAAAAAAAAAAGGTGATTTTTTGGTCTTCGAATTTCACGTGGAAGATGGTAACTGGATTATCTTATCATAGAGTCGCATTCATATCGTGGTGTAACATGTATGAAGTGTTTGAAACACCAATGATGACTGATGAACATCATATAACAATTAATAGAAAACGAGTGTCACCCGTGGGCCCTATATTTTAAAGGATCTATCTCTTATTATTGTGTGAAATGCTCTCCAGTTTTTTTTTTTTTTTTCCTTCTTTTTTGTTTTTTTGGTGTGTGCTTTTGGGTGTTTGTCAGATTCTATTGTTTCCTACTGCACGGTGTTGAAAGTTGAAACGAGTAAAACGACTGCAAAACAAACCGACATAGCCAAAAATTAAAAAAAAAAAAAAAGACATATTCGGCCAAAAATAAAAAAAATAAAAACAAAAAACAAACCGACATTGGCGTTACCCTTGCAACAAATACTCTTTGGCTGTGCAATTTAAAAAAAAAAAAAGGGGAAATTCCATTCATGTTGGGTTCTTTTTTTTTTTTTTTTTTTTGGGGCTGAAGTCATTCAACTTTTGATTTTGAATATGGAAAAATTAAAAACCATTCTTCGTCGGAGAAACGAAAGAGGCGAAAATAAGAAAAAGAAAGTTCCTTTTTTAATCGGAGAATTGTATACCAGGGTCGGTTGGATATAAAGGAATGGAGGATTCTTCGATAAAGGCGTGTACGAAAAAACCTTATTAGTCTACAGGAAAAAAAAAAAAAAACAAGAAAGAAAGAAAGAAAGAAAGAAAGGAAGAAACTAGACTATTAATATAATAAAAAGCTTAGAAAGTAAAAACACCAAAAACTTTGAAAATAAAAAACTTGTATCTAGAAGTTCAAAACTACGTAGCACTACATGATATTTTCTGGCACCTATCAGGAAGCCTTACTTATTACTTATCCATTTGCTAAACCTTTTGCAATGAAGATATTTAATTTTCTGGATTTGAATGGTTCATCGGTTAAGAGTTTAAAATATAATAAGATTTTGAATCAAAATTAATTGGTTTAATTATAATTTTTATTAATTTAAAAAAAAATTAAAATAAAATTAAAGTTTTGAGTACGACACTGCACACCAAAAAGGGCCGAGCTCAACGCGGCAAGGAGACATCTTGGATTGGATCTCAGTCACTATTTTTGACCCAAACACCATTAAAGGAGGGTGAGGTGATGGGGGATGGGAGCCACCAGTAATTATTATAGTTGGTGGTGCCATTATTATTTCCATTTTTAATTATTGGCAGCATCTTGCATTACATACTCAATAAAAAAAAATACAATCTCTTTCTTTTTCGTATTCTAAATCAAACACAACCCTTGCTCTTAATGAAGCAGGAAGTGGTTACTGTGAAAGTATATCTTGCATTATCGCCACTTGGCTACCTTACAAGCACAAGTAATCATAATTTAAAGTCTTAATCTAATGTAGAAGAAGTAGGTTAATGTCATTGTTAAATGCTACGTACGGACAAAACACAACAAAGTTGTAACGTAATAAACAGAAGATATCATTAAAAAAAAAAAAGATGGAAAAAATTGCTACTGTAATTAGTAATGAAAAGTCACTGTCTAGACTTTAGAATATGAGCACATGTAAGATATGTTCCATGAATGACAACATTCTATTGGGATTTTTGTTGACTTTCATAAACCTTTACAGGCTGGCCTTTCCAAACCAACATATATATATATATATATACACACACACACACATACATACAGGCTTTTCACGAGGTGCATGTTTTACACGTTGAATGTGGTTACTATTTATCTTCATTTGCGGCATCGATTCGAACTTATAATTCTTTTTCTTTTTTTTTTTTTGTGGTGTTTTATCTTATAAAATTTATTAATTATAATTTATGCCTGCTTTTGGTAGAGAACCTAGAGTAGAAGCCCATCTCAACATGATTATTACTATCTCTTTTTAAGTACTTTACAAACCCTCGTGTATTATTGCAAATTGTAAACTTCACTGTTTTAATATGTTATTAATATATTGTTTATGGGATGATAACTTACCTTCGCAAGTAATCTTTCACATTTGGCCACGCAAGAAGGGAAATAGGCTGTCAATCATATATTAAGAAAAATGATCTCTTCAAGAAAAGATCACACTATTCCTAGTCAAACATGACTAGGTATTAGGAAAGATTAAGATATAGTTTAAAAAAAGGACAAAAAAAAAAAATGGAGGAAGCAAAGAATAATTAATGCATTCTCTGTAAGGATTAAAAAAAAAAAAACTTATATGATAAATTATGAAAGAAATACTCTATTGGTTAAGCACAATTTTGATTTGTTAGATCATACTGTTTCAGTTTAAAAAAAAAAGTTTGACAAGTTAATTGAATTTGATAAATAACGAATTCATAATTCTGTTTATCAATTATTTAATAGCAAAACACATTTTCCTACTAACTCCCTTTTTTTTTTTGTTTTTTAAATGCATGTGCGCATGTATTTCTTTTTTCTTTTAGGTATTGAAGATCAACTGCATTGATTTGAAAAATAGAACAAAAGCAAATCAGAAATTACCCCCACTTGCTTTTTTTTTCTTTTTTTAATTGTACTTGTTGCAAAAATGATTCTTATTTTTATGGCTTGAGACATGCATATGTTTAAAGTATTGCAATAAAGTTGAATGACAACTTCCACTTGGTAGTACTAGTAGCCAATGTTAAAGTCATAACCATACTTAATTAATAATAATATTAATATTAAGATTAAGATTTTAACCAACAAGTTATGAGTTGCTTCCTACAATTAGAAAATTAAAAGTAACCCCACAAGGTTTTTTTTTTGTTTTGTTTTGTTCGTTTACTTTATATTTTCTCTTCATTTTTGGGTATTAAAATGGCCTACGGAGATTTGAAAATAATAATAATAACAGATTGTAAATAGTCTAAATATTAAACTCTTATAATTATAAGTTGAAAAACTATTTCATGTGGTTGTAAGTGTAGCCAATTCTAATGTAGTCATATCTGTGTTTTGTCCTCAACTACCCCCATTATATCAATTAATATTTGGTGTTTAAACAACTATGTGTATATACATTTAATATATATATGCACACATAAATACGTACGTGTACATATATAAGTGACAGCAACGTGTATCTTTCGTTGGATCAATGGATGCAACAGGTATCGATTATAAAAACTGAAGGATGCGTCAGTGCAAAGCTGTCTCGTTGTAGGATTATTATGATGTTTCAATCCCTCTTGTGCAAAAACAAATAAAATAATAATAACAATATACAAGTATTGCCAGGTCAATAAATTGGCAATATTGTCAAAAGGGGAACAGGAATTATGGAGAGTGGAAAACAGATATACAAGGTTGTAGTTCATTATAATTAATTAGCTGTGAACCCTTTGATGAACTACTGCTTTCTGTTTGTTTGTGTTTTTATCCCCCCACTCTTTCTCTAGATCACCTCAGAATGTGACATACTCG
The DNA here is from genome assembly GCA_035233585.1 of Antiaris toxicaria. Lineage (NCBI taxonomy): Eukaryota > Viridiplantae > Streptophyta > Magnoliopsida > Rosales > Moraceae > Antiaris > Antiaris toxicaria. The sequence continues at coordinate 728,087 of CP141153.1, read as the reverse complement.
AATTAATTCCGCAGATTTATTCCATATGAAACTTCAATCTTAAAGGAGTCCATTAGTTTAGTAATTATATTCCTCAGCATACCAGAGAATGATATATGGCACCGTCCAAATATATATGTCCAGATCAATCATATATATTGTAACATAGTATAATATTGATTATCTGTGTAAGTATAACTTAAAAAGTGTAATTATTATCCCATATAAAATAAAATGTAATATTGTTACATATTCTTATTTCATGTACGGAGAATCCTTGGAGAAGAAGTTACACGTTTGCCTATATTTGTATATTATATTCATAAAGCTATATATATATATATGTATATATAGAGGAAATTGTGTGGTAAGATTTTGATATCTTATCGATAGATACATTGTGGGGTAAGAAAACTGAAATATCTCAACTGTCTCCTTCAGAAGCAAAGGACAAAGTATCCCATGTTATGAACAAATATGACCACCAAAAACAATGGGAAATTTTTAGTAGTAGAAGTAGATGAATTTACAATTTTTCATGTGCTTGTTCTAACTTGATATGATCCACAAAAGGCCAAGGGGGGTTGGCGTGGATAAGATTGCCACATGTTTGTGAAAACAAATAAATGAATAATTTGTCAATAAATTTGAAAAGAAAAATAAAAGAAAATCCCAATAAGAAGAAGAAAGAAGGTTTCGTGTTTCATAATTTATAACGTTAATTAGTCCTCTCCCCTCCCCCACTCATTAAACAAGACTGGGTCCATTTTGCTCTTCTCATACCCCCTAACTTTTGTTTGTATTTTTAAATTTTCAGGTAGATAATTATTGTATGATAAATGCTGTTTTTGACATTGTTACTTACGTATTACTTTATATATATATATATATTGAGAAAGAGAGTACTAAATTACTATTGGGTTCTATATATAAGTGTATCAAAGTTTCATGTTGAGCCACATTGTATTATTTGGTTAGTTCGGGGAGAGAGAGAGAGAGAGAGAGAGAGAGAGAGAGAGAGAGAATAAATAAAGAAGAGAGAGATTAATGGGGAGTTTAGGAGAGATTAGTGGAAGTGATATGGAGAGTTGGAATACTAATAATGATTTGTCTTCAAAGTTGCCCTTATTGTCTCTGAATCATGTCTCCTTTCTTTGCAAGTCAGTGAGGAATTCAGTGAGGTTCTATGAGGATGTCTTGGGCTTTGTTCTCATCAAACGCCCTTCGTCCTTCGACTTCGAAGGAGCTTGGTATGCTTCCTCCTCCTCCTCCTCCTCTCTCCTTCTCTTTCTCTCATTATCTCTTAGATGTTAACAATAAAAGTCAATATAGATTTACAGCTGGATTAAACCTACAACTATCTGTTTTTATTTAAATGCTCGCAAGTTATTGCAATGTACGTATATTCTACATTAGTCTTGAAATATCATAGATCGCATCAAAATCATATTATATGCAGACTTTGAAAGAGGATTTTAATTTTACATCAAAACTGTCCAAGATTAGTATGTGTTTTTTTTTTTTTCCTCCAGAGAATAGTATGGTTTGGTACCTGCACTTGATACGCTGTGTATGCTTGTGTTTGTAAAAACTTCACGAAATTCTTGCTTATACTTGAGAATAGATAATTAACAATGAGTGAAACCAACTTAATTAATAATCTTCTTTTCAAAATATATTGCCTTGATTAGCTCATTTTCATTCATCATGTGATAACATTCACCTCTAATTCAGTTTAACTTTCAAAAGCAAAAGAATACAATAATCCTACAATTCAGATTTCTTAAAAATTTGAGGGAGAAAAAGAGAGAGAAAAAAAAAGGATTTTGTTTCAGACGATGTGTTAAAAAAAGAAAAGAAAAGAAAATAAGAAAAATTAAACGGCATCTTAGAGTTTAGCTCCCCATTCTTGTATTAGGTGTTTCCGTCGATCTTATAAAATCGGATGAAACACATAGAATTGACAGAATTAGACTTTGTGATATTACAGAGCTCTTCTAATTGTTAAATGGAAGAAATGATTAGTAGAAAAAGGGGCATTTGCCCTCCTTTCTAGTTTGTATTAATTTCAGTAGGGAGTAAATGGAGAAATATTACATATTATGACAGCAAGGCCGTATGGACAGACAGCAATTTCAGAGCTGGTTTCTACTAACACATGGTCATCATTTTGGTGTTGGTACAAAAAGTATCATTTTTTTTTTAAAATGTTACTGTCCTTGAAATTTCCAGCTTTGTTGGCATTTCTGAACAAAGCCAAATATGTTAACACCAAAAACCCCACTTTTTCCCACAAAAAATTATAGAAGAATTAGATTTTATTTTATAAAATTCCCATTTTATATATGAGCACTCCTAAATGGTCGGACTCAAAAGGGTTAGATAAGAGAAAGAGGTGAACCCCACATCTCGAGTCGTGCTGTTTAGGATTTTTGATTCAATATAGAGCTTAGGAGAAATATCCAATCACATGACAGTGGCTATTAGCTCTTGAAGCTGTTGAGGGGTCAGTTTGTGGGCAATAAGAACCACTTGAAAAACTAGGTGCTTGATGAGGAGTGAAATGGTACTCACAATATTTGCCCCAGTCCAGTTGTCAACTTGAAAGGGTCTTTTCTTTGTCTCCTTGTTTGTTGTTTATTGGAACGGCTTTTGGCCCCTAAGAAAAAAAGAATCTGCCATCAAATTATTCATTCCTCTTTACATCTCACTTTTCATAAACAGCCCAAATTCATGTAACAGAATATCTAGTAGATTTCTTTCTCTATTACTTCTAATTTATATCTTTATTGTTATGCATTATACACAGATGATCGTCAACTAAACTACTTCATTACATAAAATACTTAATCAGTCTTATATTGTTGCATGACAGTGTTGATGTTCTAACATATATATTATGATTGCATTACTAACCGCATATTTGACGTATATATGTTTAGTTTAATTTGTACTTTTTTTTGTCTTATTTTTTAAAAATGAATAAAAAATATAATTAATTTTGAAAAAATCAATCAATTTTTTCAAATTAATTAAAAAAAAAACAATGTTTCAAACCAAACCAAACCAAACCAAATGTTTTTCTTGTTTGGTTGTCTTGTACTTATTTTTTGAAACCAACGTGATATGACATGCTTGACAGGTTGTTCAACTACGGGATTGGTATCCACTTGCTAGAGTCAACCACAATCCCACCAAACGAGGGCAAGAAAATCAACCCAAAGGACAACCACATCTCATTCCAATGCACAGACATGAAGCTTGTCATGCAGAACCTAGAGGAGATGAACATAGAGTATGTGACTGCTGTGGTTGAAGAAGGTGGGGTTACAGTTGACCAGCTCTTCTTTCATGACCCAGATGGTTATATGATAGAGATTTGCAACTGTCAAAATCTTCCTGTTCTTCCACTTTCTTCTTGCCCTCTCAAGCGGCCTAAAAGTAGTACTAATGTTAATGCCAAATGCAAATCATCATCATCCTTATATGGTGAGTTTCCTATGGAGTCCCATTATATACTCTGCTTGGAAATTGGAATTTCATACTGAAAGCTTGACACTAAAAATGGGAATAACGCCGTGCAGGAAAGCGGAGATCGGAGACGCATTGCTCTGGAGAAACGGCGACGCTGGTTATGATGGAGAACTTGTTGGTGGAAATGATGAACATCTCTATTTGAGACACTAGTTGGTTACATTTTTTTCTCTAATCAGGTTAAAGGAGGTTGATGAAATTTTGTGGTAGTCTGCTTCGTGGTTTTGTTAGTGTACATCTGTGTAAAAAAAAAAGGGGTAAGGGCAATTGCGATGAGAGAAATTCAAGACACTGAAAGGCCTCCTCTTGCTTTCGGCTGTGGTAAAGTTTCATGTTCCATTGTAATTATTTTCCCCCCTGTTTCCATATTTTGGTTAATTTAATGAAATAAATAAGTACTATTCCAAGAGAGAGAGAGAGAGAGAGAGAGAGAGATTTATTTTGGACGTTCGAAATTCTCTTTGCATTTAGTTTGTCGTTAAAAGAGAACGTATTATCAAACGCAGCTTTTTCGTTGTACATAGAGTAAAAAGGTAAATTACATTATGACGATACTTTTGATGAATGGTACAAAATGTACAACACGTTAGGCACCTTGTAGCAGGTTAAGAATGGTGGTTAAGAATGGTAATCCACTGGCTAATTACGTCTAAACAATATATAAATAACAATCAAAGTGTTGTCAAAGAAAACTTTTGAGGTTGAATTAGACCTAATCACCTTCCTCCATATTCACTGCTGTAAAACAAAACTAGCTTATACAAAAATGTAGAAATTTAAGCCCCGTATTTCGGATATGTATTCGTGACCCTTGTTGATCAAACCAGGGGATCTGCACAGAAATACAAAGAGAGGGGAAAGAATGGTCAGGTTGGTCTACAACAGAGGTTGGCAGTGGCTGTTAAGCATGGTAAAGAGGATTTAGAACGCTGGAATGTCAGACTGCCTTATCATTCATCAGAGGCTATGACAACGAAAACATCGTCATGGGACCACTTTCTTGGTTCTGACTTGTCCGAAGGATTAATGAGAGCACATTCTGCGTTCGCAAGTCGATAACCAATCACAATCTCTCGCCTTTGGCGGGCTTTAATCATTATATCATAGAAACTTAATTCTTCCTGGTCGAACAAGTAGAATTCTGCCGGTTTGATACACATCTCATTCCCCTGCGTAAAAGGAACACAAGTCAAACGGATTTTGATATCGATAACATTTGCAAATGGAGTGAATAAGAAAACAATGGTCTTGTATAGGTTATAGAAGATTACCTCCTCTGCAAATAGTTCCTCGAGGACTCGATTGATTTGCTTGTCTTCTGCAACCATAGCTAGTGCCATACTTACGAGTTCATTTGATAACACATAGTCACTGATTTTGGACACCGACACAAGATTTCTTGTCCTAGAATCGAGAATTTCACTGATGATTATTGACTTATGTGAAGCTTGCTGCATTTCTCGGATCCAAGAGCTGTGAGAGAAACCAGACAATCGCCAAGAAGTTGACTTGGTATCCTTGTGTGGTAGACGCTTTGACTGTAAAACACAACAGAAGAAGCAGCTATAGCTGAAATCTTTTTAGTGTACACGCTGCAAACTAAAAGATGCTTATGAAATGTTCCATCATAGTTGCATAAGAGCTTTGGGTCGGTCAATCTAGGAAAGCCTCCACGATCAGTGACGTAAACCTATATGCATGATTTTTTTTTTTGTATTTATTTTTTTTTTTGCGAGTAATAAATTGGAGTTAGCAAAGTAGGTACCTGTATATCTCGAATAAGGAGAAGAGTGGCAAGAGATCTTGAGTCAGCATGCACAACCGAGTCCTCTAATGACTCATCTGCAAGTATTAGTATCTGTCAACCTAGAGTTAGAACTCAATTTAAGAGTATCTTCAACACAAGACTATGCTGATTTCCACTAAAAGCAGTTTAGTTACCAACAAGTTACAATCTCGCATCTCCAACAACATGTGTATTTGTGGACAATACATAGAGATATGTAAAGTCGTAATACAAACAATAAATGGAGAAAAGGACATAAAATCACACCGAATCAAAAGTTTCCAAAGGAAGACTCTCCAAATGCCGTCTAATCACAGCATTTCCCTCACGATGAACAAGTTTTATGTTCAGCAGTCCAGGAATATCAAGCCCACCATCTGTAAGTTTCTTCTCTCTATCTTTTTCAGGAACTTCATTAAACATCCAAAGTTCTGAATTTGTCGGCAGGAATGCCTCCAGAACCTATGAGAAGGAAATGCATAAAGTGATCAGTTGTAAATCCATCTAGAATTGTATGGAGATTCTAAATCATGAGATTATCCTTATTCATTTTCCATCTATATTCAGTTAGCAATTTTGGTCTACTCTGATTTCCAGTGATGTAATCCCAGTGCTATTTAGGAATTACCATAATCATGTCATCAATATCACGACGCCAACCACAAAACAATATCTTCTCGGGATATTTAGGGGGGTCAACAATTTTTGGACAAGAACCTCTGCGTACCTGTGAATAGGACACAACATAACCTCATAAGGGGGGAAAGAAAAGAAAAGAAAGACTTCAATTCCACACTTTTTGTTAGTAAAACTAAGATACTAAAAGGAGAATAGTACTTCATAAATTCCCCATTGAGAAGTCTTTAAGTAAAAAACAACACTATAGAATCAAGCAAAAAACAATTCTACATAAATTAACATTTCTACTGAGTGGACTAAGTAAAGAAGTATAACCTCAGGAAGGGGACCTGGAGCATAGGTGTCATCATCTTCGGCTATGACAAGGACTTCATCCCCCTTTCTGAGGACATAATTATCATCTGGATTTAGTATTATCTTCCCAGCCTCTGCAGCAACCTTAATTCCACATGGGACTGCATCAGGGAATGAAATTAAGACATCTTCAAATCGTACACCATCCAGTTGAGGCCACCTTTTGATGTAAAACTCAGCATTCTCAAACCCCAATATGTCCTCCCATATCTAACCAAAATAAGAAAAATGTAATTAAAAAGTGACATAAACAATAATTCTAATGAATAAAATTTAAAACTAGTCTACAAGTGATGCACAACGTAATCAGAGAAGAGATGGATGTAACAGAAACTCATCACACCTGTGCAAGGCCAGGTTGCAGAGCACATTGTATCATCAAGCGTCCAATCACATCATGCGCAACAACTGTTTCAATGAGCTCACCTCCAACAAGCTTCACCAAAGGCTCATTGTCAAGGTCACTCAATTCTACAACAACGTGGCCCCTCAAACCCTCTTTCACTCCTGTGAGGCTAAGCACAACCCTTAAAGCACGAGCATCACTCTGACACAACATATACAATATTAATATCTTGCTTGTAAATAACGAGTCAATGAGAAGAACAAGGGCATCAGAAATAAGCCATAAACCTGATCAGCATTGTCATTGGTAGCCAAAACAATAATAGCTCGGGCCTTAGAAACTGAAACCTGTTAAAAAGAACAAAATCAATCTAAATAAAATAACTGTAAGCCCTCAACAAAATATAAACTTTTATAAGTAGCAATCAGGCAAAATAATTAGCAGAGCTACGTTTATGCACCTTTTTCAAATCGGCCAGTATAAGAGGACTGCCACTTCTGCAGATAACAGACGTTCCCATGAAATCAAATTCAAGTTTTGCTATATCTATCTCCATTTCTTCCTTATCTCTTTCAGCAAGTACAACCACAACACCACCACCAACACTCTTGTTTGCAATCGCCAGCTGCTTCAAAAGTGAACCCTACAACAAACATGTAACTCTTAGTTGCTGGTTTATGTTTGCATTCAGCATTCTGACCATGGGGATTGTTGCGGTGATTGAAAAGATGGTGGCTTCCAGAATAGTAAAAAGAAGTATGCCAATCGCCTGCTTGAAGATTCACTTTGAAAACGCAAGATAAGCAACCACATGCCTTTTAGGGACTCTTCAAAGAGAAAAGGTGATTTTCGAAAATGTATAATAATATACTATTCTACAGTGACATCCAACAGAGTTCTTTGTACCAAATAAGATGTAAAACCAGACACTTTGAATATCAATGATCCTTAAAGAAAGGAAGTTTAAATAACAAGAAACTCAATGTAAGAGAGGCATCAATGATAAAGGTAATTGGAATAGGTACCAGTTTATCACTCCATCCAAGAATGAGTATGTGATTTCTTTCAATGACCTCACTTTTCCCTTTCCGCAGTGAATCGACCTTCTCGGATATAGCATCTGAAACAAGCCCAAGCATCATCGCAAATATTAACATACCTCCCGAACTTATAGACACAGAGACAATTCTTGGTCCAATGCCCTCTGTTTCAGCATGATTTCCAGAGTCGGCCACAAAAGTCCAAGAAAGCCAAAGAGCTTCAGCAAAACTATTTGTATTGACGGCATACAATGCCAATCCACCAAATGCAATAAGGAATATGGTTGCAAAAAGAAGTGCGAGTAGCTTTGCATAAGGATACACAGAGAAACAAACGTCCACAGTATAGGCAATTCTCTTCTTTAAAGGAACCTCCTCCTTCTTTTTCTTAGTCCTTTTTGAGAAACTCCTTATTTGGGGAAGATAATCAAGATATTTGTACAACAGAAATGGCATTATCAGCGTGACAATAACAGTATATAAGGCAACACTTCTACTGTCATCATTTCCAACAGTCGATCTTGATTTCATATTCTCTTCAGTTTTCAAATCCGCGGTGTAGCTATTATCAAAATCATCTTTATCACTACACGACCTATGAAGAAAAGCATTCTCTTCCTGAAAACCAATAGTCAAAAAGTATGAGCTGAATTCATCCATATATTTACATGCACAAAAATGAAGAAGGTAATTACTGCCTTGCTTGGTGGGAAGGAGAGAAAATAGGAAGGAGCGGTAAATAACGTAAGCGTGGAAAATGGACAAGAAGGGATAGAACCCCTTCTCTTACGGTGTTTGATATGAGAACAAGGAAAGAAAACAAAAATCACTTTCCTAGTTTAGTAAACACAGTTGCAAGGGTAGGGAGAGAGAAGATTTATTTGGTAAAATTATAATTTTATCCTTTATTGGTCAATTTCCCCCAACAACGATACAGTAATAAAGTAATGTAACACTATATTCCGATAAAATCGACACATTTCATTTGAAAACGCATCCAAATCAAGGGGAATTAAAATCAAGATTCTTTGGATTTGGAGAATTTATATAAATCTCATCCCCAGACCCCAGTCATTCGCTCATCTAATCCTTCTTAACAAATATACATACACACACACATATATGTACGTTTGTAATATGTGTGTGTGTGGTGCTAACGAAGCTGTAAAAGCAAAATTACCTCAAGTTTTGCAAGTCTTCGATGCAAATATACTGCATATGATACAAATACTACACAAATGAATGCCAGCTGCAACAGACAGCATTCAGTATAAAATCATCAATTTATACTGACAAATTGATTATCAAAAATATCTTTGCCAACGAACGTGAGCTAATGACTGACCAGGAACATAGGCTGCCAAATCTTCGTAGCCTTTAACCGAATCGAATCCCTGGCGGAAGAGATCGAACTGGCACGACTCGTCACCACTTTCACCTCCTTCTTCTCAACCTCGGGCTTCGACTCCAGCGCGGCGATCCGGGGCGGCTTTTTGTCGACACGCGAACCGGAGGAGGCAAGCGTGGTGGCGCCGCCGCGCTTGGGGGCGAGCGGGACCATGAAGGAAGGGTAGAACCAGTCCCGATTATTCAGGTTCGAACCACCACCACCAGCTGAGTCGTCGTCGCCGTTGTTGTAGTTGTCGCCGGTGAAGACGCGGAGATCCGGCAGTCGCTGCTGATGGTGCGGCGGAGGTAAGGTGGCGGTGCGGCGCATGGCGGGGAAGAGTGGGCCCGGGAAGTGGGGGTGGGCGTCGCCGCCGCCGTCCATTGTCTTGGAGCGCTTCGGAAGCGGCGGACTCTCCGATTTCTTTGGCTTGCAGACTTCGTCGCCGCTCTGAGCTATTGTCGTCATTCTTGGAGAGCGGATTCAGAGCAGAGTTTCAGAATCTTGGAAGAGAGATAGAGAGAGAGAGAGAGACTGTTTGGTTTTTTATTTTTTTCTTTTATATTTCCTAATTAGTAATAAGTAAGCGTCTTTCAAAAAAAAAAAAAAAGAAGCTCAACATAAGTAACTCAGTGAGGTCGACCTGGGCCGCGTTTTGTGGGGCTGTGTAAATGAGAAAGCCCCAGAAACTATGGTACCCGTTCGATTGTTTCCAGATTCGGTTTTTTTTTTTTTTTTTTTTTTTTTTTTTTTTTTTTTTTTTTTTTTTTTGTTATTAGTTTCGGAGCTGCTTTGCCTGCAGGTCTGTTTGAATAACTGCAGTGAAAATATATTTTAGCAAAAAAAAAAAAAAAAAACTGCTGTGAAAATATACTGCTTTTCAATTTTAGTCCTTTTTTTTGTAAATAATTATCGTATATTCCTTTTAAAAAAATAATAATCGTATTTAAATTCTTCCCGTCATTAAATGCATTTGTATTATGAAAATATGATATAAACCCCTTTTTAATTTTAATTTTCGTAGTTTTTTTTTGAAAATTTTCGTAGTTTAAAAAGTTATAAAATTATCTTTTTTTAATTTTAAATAAGGAATTCAAATCTACACTTAGTATAAATTCAAATGTGATATAATCAGATTGTGGTTGTAGTTGTATAGAATTATTCTTTTTTATTGCTGATTCATTTAAAATGTTGATCTTACCCAACACCTTTTACCTGATTTTTTTTTTTTGAACTTCGCTTTTAGCTGATTTTAATGTAATCTAATTAGATGTTTATGCTTTTTTTTTAGTTACTTTGTTTTGTTTTTTTTTAAGTATATAAGGTCCGTTTCGGGCTTAGTTTTAAAGAAATCCAAAACTATATTTTTCTAACACTTCATTATTTTTTATTATTTATATCTTTAAAACTTTACAATAAATTTCAAATTTTAAGGGTTCGTTTGGTGAACGCATTGCATTTGCATTGCGTTTGAATGTAATGCATTGAATGTAATTTGTATTTGGAGAAAAAGCATTAGCATTGCATTTGAATGCAATGTGTGTTTGGGGAAAAAGTATTTGAATTGTATTTTAATAATAAATATGTGATGTGATGGGTAAAAGTAGAGAGAAAAAAAAGAGGGAGAGAGAATATATGATGTAATTAATAAAAGTAATAGAAAAAGTGAAATAATAAATAGTGATTGTATTAGATTTAAAATGTGATGTGATTGGTATTTGAATAAAATGTTTTTGTATTTGGAAGAAAATTGCATTGCATTTAAATGCAATGCCAAAAAAATACTTGTCCCAAACGCCTACTAAAAGTTCATAATTTTATGCATATAAATTTAAATGAGATGATTTTTTTTAATTACATAAAATTTTAAGAAAAATGAAACAATATCCATATTAATATTTTTTTCTAAAAAGTATTTCAAAATTTTTTATTTTTTCACTTTAAATAATTTTTTTCTCAATATATTTTTAAAATAATTTTTTTAATTCAAAAATAATACCTCCAAACATTTCTTTTAAACTCTTCTTAAAATAAAAATTTAAGTTTTTTTTTTTAAAATAAAGAACCCAAAAGGGTAAAATTTTTTAAAGTTACCGAGACGGATTACTCTTCTGTCTCCTTCGGTTCTTTTCGAGGGTCAGCATCAACGTGTAGCTTTGGTTTTGTTTGGATCGGAAGGCGATAAAAAACCAATCCAGGCACTGAAAAGTCCAAAAACCGTACAAATATTGGTGGGGTCCTACGCCAAATCCACTTTCCCACCTGGCACTCGTGTTTACCACTACTGCAACGCCATTTTTCTTTTGTCTTTTGTCTTTTTTCTTTTCTTAAAAGACACTCTTTTTTTCACTGAATAATGCAAAGTGATATATTTACATCGTAATTCCGATTAAAAATAAAAATAAAATAAAAAAACAACTTTTTCTTTAATAGATCCCCAGCATCCATTTCACTTTCATAAAGAGAAAATACTAAATAAAATAAAATAAAAATGCTACCAAACAAATCGGACATTATCCATATGTATTCTTAACTTCAACAGAGTCATGTGGCCACATATATAAATTTGTCGGGCTGAAAAAAAAAGGCTGCAAAATTCTTGCAATCTTTAAAGTTAAATGCCACTATGGCTTTAATTTAAGATAATGCTTTTAATTTTAACTCAGTGATATTAACTCACCCTGTCTCTCTGATTAAAATGTAGAAAATATTATGCTTATAAACATAGTTTAACATGAAAATAATAAGAGGAGAGACGATCTCAAATACTACCTTTTTTTTTAATTAATCTAAAAATCTCTTTTAAATACAAACTTCTATATCTGCCTTTTTATTCTACTAACTTGACATATAAGAGATACTAAGAGTGTGTTTGTTTTTATTTTTGAAAATGATTTTTCATTTTCAAAAACGCAGAAAATGAAAACAGTTTTAAAATAGCGTTTGTTTATTTAACGTTTTCAAAACCGTTTCGAAAACACCGTTTTCAATTATGTTGTTTTTTTGAGTTTTTTGAAAACGAAAAAAAGTTGTTTTCACTTTTTGTTTTCATTTCCAAAAAATATTGTATTTTTTGGGTTTTTTAAAAATGAAATGGGTTTTGAAAAAATATAACCAAACAAAATTTTATTTTTATGTTTTTCAAAATATTTACTCAGAAAACATAACCAAATACAATTTTAAAAATGATCGTAACACAATTTTCAAAACATTCTCATTTTCAATTTTTTTGAAAACAGAAAATATTTCAAAAACAATACCAAACGCCACCTAACAAACTTCCCTAAAGAATAGGAACGTGCTTTATTGTCTAACAAATTAAATTAAAAAAAAAAAACTAACTTAACCAGAAAAAGACGATAAAAACCCGCAAACACTCTGTACAAATTAAACATGCCCAACTTGTCTATTAGTTTCTCGAATAATGGCCTTGAAAGTCGTTTGTTGAGCACGTCAGCTGCTTGTTCTAAAGTAAGTATATAAGTCATACTAATTGTACCATCCTCGATTGTTTCCTTAATAAAATGTTTGTCAACCTCAACATTTTTAGTTCTATCATAGTAAGTCGGATTGTGAAAAACGTTAATTGCAACTTTATTATTACAATAAATTCTCAAAGGAAATTTCACCGATCACCTTTAATTCTCTGAGTAGGATTTTCAGCCATAACACCTTACAAATCCCATGTGCTACTGACCTTAACTCAACTTCAACACTACTTTTTACAAAAAAAAAATTAGTTGCGTCTTACTTTTCGAAGTAAATAAATTCCCCCAAACAAACGTATAACATCCAGAAGTTGATATCCTATCCTCGATAGCACCTACCCAGTCAACATCAGTATATGCTTCCATGCTCCTTTCTCCAATTTTTCAGAAGAAAAATAAAAAAGTCCTAGGACTAGAATCCCCTTTAAGTATTTCAATATTCTATAAACTTCCCCCATGTGTTCTTCGGTGGGAGAATGCATGAACTGTCGTACCTGACTTACTGCAAATACAATATCTGGCCTTGTATGAGAAAGATAAATAAGTCTTCCAGCTAGACGTTGATATCTTCCTCGATCTACTGAGTTGCTCATTTTTTTTCAAATTTCAAGTTCAGATCAATTGAAGTTTCCACTGGTTTGCACCCCAACATTCCTATCTTTCTCAAGATATCTAAAACATACTTTCGTTGCGATACAAAGATTCCAGTTTTGTTTCTTACAACTTCCATAACAAAAAAGTATCTCAAGCTGCCTAAATCCTTCATCTCAAATTCAATTGCTAGTTTTCACTTCAAATTTTCCATCTCCATTGTATCATCCCCTGATAATATTATGCCATCAACATAGCCAATAAAAATAGTAGTCTTACCATTCTTATACCTGTAAAACAAAGTTTGATCTGCTTGAGCTGGCTTGTATCCTTGTCTCCGAATTACTTTTATAAACTGCTCAAACCACACCCTTGTGATTGCTTTAAGCCATATAACGACTTCTTTAATTGACATACCTTCCCATTCTTACCTTCTTCATCAAATCCACGGGGTAACCCCACATAAACCTTTTTCTCGAAATCTATATTTAGGAAGACGTTGTTTACATCCAATTGTTATAGTGGCCATTCCAAGTTTGTAGCTAAAGATAACAAGACTCACACTGTATTTATATTCGCCGCCAGTACGAATGTATCTTGATAATCTATACCATACATTTGAGTATATCCCTCTATTAGAAGAATCATTGTCGTCACCTATCCAACTCCTCCGAAGTACAGCTCCTTCACCTGCAAAAACACCACTGTTGCTCGAAGTCCATCTTTTCACCATCACTGCTTCAATCTGAATCTCGGTCAGATCCCCCAACGTCTCCCAATACATCCATCTCTTTGGACTAGTTTGATTTGGCAACTTTTTTCCCAAGCACCGCTGCCAATCTATCAAAGTCTTTTTATTTCTACCATTCCTCCGCCCCCATCACTGCCATCCTCTTCAGCGACGTTTACCATCTCCACCCTGACACTCAACTCTACCATACCCATCAGCGATGCTCAATAGCTCGCTTAACTAGATTTTTCATATTCTTAATCAACAGAAATTATTCTCTCTGTAGAAAATATAAAGAACATAAAATCAGATCTGTCAAAGTTTTAATCTTTACCTTGTATCGATTATCGTGCGTTTATGGGCTTCCTTATATGAAGCTTCCTATCATATGACCAAGCCTTTGCCCCTATTTCGATTCCCACTACAACTTGTTCTTGAGGAACTTTTAATGCCATATCTCATTTATCAAGTTTTGTGAAAATTTTTTTTTAATTTATTTCTTTGAAATAAATTTTAAAATATATTTCCTATGAAAATATTTAATATGTAATTCTATCATTTATATTCTTTTCATAAATACACTTATTAAGCATGAAGGTAGTTTTGTCAAAACAAAAATAATCATATTTCATTCCATTCACAAAATCCTAACCAAATAATTGAATCAACTTGCTGTTCCATTTTATTCTATTACCATTACTATTCCCATTTCCATTCCATTCTATTACCTTCAACCAAACGTGACCTAAACTCAAATTTGGAATGACAAGATTTTCAACAAACAAAACTGGGGGTGAATTTGAAAGAGTTGGAGTAGATGAACCTGAATAAATTTGATTTGACAAATCTGGGTAAGTTTGAAATTTGGAAACTGAATGTACTAGCTTAAAATTAGGAGAAAAAAAATCCCCTAAATACTTGCATAATTCTGAGTTGGATTTTTAATGTGAATGTGAACTTGATGCCAAATATGAATTCGGTGATTCCCACAAGACATCATGACATGGACTCTCTCCCTTAATTGAATTTTTTTGCAAAAAAAGGTTGATTTTCAAAAAATGTAACATCTCGTGAGACAAAATATTTCCTTTTATTTGGTAAATGACAACAATAATTTTTTTATATGGATGAACACCCAAGAAATATACATTTATGAGACCTAGGATCAAGATTATGAACACCCAAAAATTTTAAGTCTAAGGCTAAAAAAAAGCATGGCTTAGGATAAGACTTAAGAAGACACTCTAATAGTGTTTGATATTTTAAAACATGAGATGGCATTTGATTAATTAGATAACATAAAATCTTATCTCCCTAAAAACATTTTGGAACATTGGATGTGAACATCAACGATAGAGCTACCTCTAGAAGGTGGCGAATTTTTCTTTCAGAAATACCATTTTATTGTGGTGTACTAATTCAAAACAATAACTGTGATGTATAATTCTATTTTTTATGAGATAATTCTTAAGAATAGAATTAAAATATTCTATACCATTGTCAGTGTGAAGTATTTTAATATTTTCCTCATATTGGGTTTTTATCATTGAATTAAAATTTTGAAAAACCATTTCAACTTCAGATTTTTCCTTTAAAAGATACACCCAACTATTAGTACGACACAGAATACGTAAAGGACCCCAAATCTCACTATGAAAGGCTTTGATGCACGATAAGGTTGAGGAGAAAAGAAAATATGTTTATGCTTAGCTAACTGGCAAATTTCATGTGAAATAAATCATGTTTCTGAAACAATGAAGGAAACAAAAATTTTAAGTAACTGAAACTTGAATGACCTAGCCTATAATGCAAAAGCATTATTTGTTGAGTCCTAGAAAGTAAAGAAGTCCCTATAGCCTTTTAAACATGGCCACTCACTAAAACATCATTCTCAAAATAGTAAAGACAATCAAGCTCCTTAGCACTGTCAATCCTCCTCCGTGAAATCTGGTCCTAGAAAAACAAACAGAAGGAAAGAAATTAACCATACAATCTAAATCCTTTGTAATCTTGTTAGTGGACAAGAGATTACAAGATAGATTAGGTACATGTAGAATGGCTTTAAGAATAATATTAGAACTGGTAATTTGGGTCACGATACAACAACACGACATGAAACGCGTATGAAGTTAGAGGGTTTGGGTTTTCCTTAAATGGGTTTGGGTTAAAAAGGGGTCGAACTCATCAAACACAATTAAATAAAAGGTCAAACTACACAAATCTGTAAACCCACAATTGATACGAAATAACCTATCTAATAAATTGATCATATATAAGTTGACACGAACACAATTTATAAATTACCCATTTATAATCTGTAATATATTTATATTGTTATATATATTATATAATGTTTTACTATTTTTAATTTTGAGTTTTCAAAATTCAAAATTTAAATATAAAATATATCTTTTATTTTTTATATATATATTTTAAAACTTTTTAACTTAGAAAGAAAACTTAAGTTTTGTTTTTGTTTCTTTAGTCTTTTAATTATATGCATGATATGATTTAGATTTAGACTTATTTGCTTGTTTTAGTTTGGTTGTGACTTGTATTATGAACTTAATTTGGTTTTGTGTTTATCTTTTGTGAGCTGAGTTTAAGTGCAACTTGATCGTAATTAAGTTAATTTTGTTATTATAACTTAGTTGTTGTTTAGGTATTTAATGAGTTTTTTTAGTATTAAAATTAATAATAAGTTAGATAAATTGATCAATAACAAGTTAGTTAATAGGTCAATAACAGGTTGAATGACATTTTATGACCTATTTAATAAGTGGGTTTGGCAGGTTGACACAGCACGTCTATTACCAATTTACACATTTATGACCCGTTTAATAAACGACTCATAAACATATCGTGTTATGTCAACCCTTTTATTAACATGTCGTGTTTGAATTTTATTTTTTAATACGATTATTAAATAGGTTATGTTCATGTCAAGAGTTATTGTGTCAACAGACAAATCAAACACGATATGAACATTACTCGCCAATATGAATTGCCACCCTTAAATAATATTGGGACCGAGTTTAATATTTCCAATTCCAGTAGGAACATATGAAGTGAAAACTTTTTCATAACCAATCATATGATCAGTGGCACCTGAGTCAATGATCCAAGGCTCACCTTTTTTGTTAGACCACCAAATGCAGTCAATATGGTACCTTTTTGTGCCATAAGTGATGTTGAGGATGGCTGAGAAACAGTTAACATCTTCCGATGTTGCTCCAATTGCTCTTTGGAGAAGGCATTTGATGCTTTAGGTGGATTTTTAGAGTCGATTTTAGTAGAAATATGGAAACCTTTTCCAGCACATCCCAGGGGTCGATTTGGAGTCTAGTTGGTTGGTTTGCCATGTAATTTCCAACATGTGTCCTTAGTGTGATAGGGCCTATGACAATGATCACACCACTTCTTAAATTTCTTAGAATCAATAGGTTTATTTATGTTATGGTCACCATGATTATCTGAGCCTCGAGCCACCAAAGCAGAGGTTTCTAATGCTAGAATAGGGGATCTACCAAGCATCACACGTCAACAACATTTTACTGGCCTTACTTCTGCAAAATCTCTTCTATTTGAGGCAAAGGTTTGATTCCTAGCAGCCTTCCTCAAACATCATCTTACTCTTTATCGAGTCCAGCTAGAAAGTCATAAATCCAGTCACTTTTCACAATCTTCCGGTAAAGTATTGCATCATCAGGATCCTTCCATGCCAGTGTAGTGAATAGATCTAACTCTTGCCAGAGCTTTATTAGATCATTATAGTATTGAGTGACATCATTCTCTCCTTGTCTCAGATTTTTTGCTTTATTTCTAAGTTCAAACATCTGGAATGAATTTTCAAAATCGGAATAGGCTAGCATCATCGCACCCTAAATTCTCTTAGCAGTGGGATAAAGAATGTACATATCAACAGCAATGTTAACTTCCATAGAATGAATCAAACAAGCCATCACCATTGAATTTTGAGCCTCCCAATTTGGATAGGAGGAATCATCAGTTTTTGGTTTTTCAATCGTGCCATCTAAATAACCAAATTTTCCCTTCACTCGAACCACCATTAAAGCATAATGAGACCATTTAAGAAAAGTTGTCCCGTTTAACTTGTGGGTTGTAATTTGTAGGGAAGTATGATTCGAATTTTTAGAGATTACAGTAGGAACAATTGTAGAGGTTGGTTGAGAAGTGCTAGAAGCAACCTCAGAACCATCAATTCTATATTAGCTCTGATACCATGAAAACTAAGTAGATGTTTGGTGAAAGCATTTTTTTGGCATTGCATTTAAATGCAATGCAATTTTCCCCCAAATACAAAAGCATTTCATTCAAATACCAATCATTCAAGCATTTCATTCAAATACCAATCACATCACATTTTAAATCTAACACAATCACTATTTATTATTTTACTTTTTCTATTACTTTTATTAATTACATCATATATTCCCCCTCCCTCCTTTTTTTCTCTCTACTTTTACCCATCACATCACATATTTATTATTAAAATACAATTTAAATACTTTTCCCCCAAACACACATTGCATTCAAATGCAATGCTAATGCTTTTCCTCCAAATACAAATTGCATTCAATGCATTGCATTTAAACGCAATACAAATGCAATGCGTTCACTAAACGAACCCTAATATGAGGAGAGAAACAATCTCAAGCACTGCCCTTTTTTTATTAATCTGAAAATCTCTTTTAAATACGAACTTGTATATCTGCCCATTTATTCCTCTAACTTGACAGGTAAGAGAGATTAACAAACTTACCTAAAGAATAGGAACGTACTTTATTCTCTAACAAATTAAATTAAAAAAAAAACTAACTTAATCAGAAAAGACAATAAAGACCCACTAGGACTATGTCTAATTCCAAATTCAAATATATATATGAAGAGAAAAAATCTGCATGAAAAATCATTCAAATATGTCCATTTCCTTGTTCATGAACTGTAAGAGTTGGAATTTATTACGGTACTATTGATATAAAATAGACATCTGTGCATTATATCTCTTGTGTCACGGTTATTAATTTAATTTGTTACAATTAGTGCTATTGCTAGAAAAATGTAATCTCTATATCTGAGTTTAGTCCCTTCCTATTAACAGCCTTTTTTAGCCGAAACGGGAAAGAAGTAACCTAAACGTGAAGGGAAAGGCGAAAGAGAAGGGCGGCGATTTTCAGTTAATTCAGTGTCTGCTTCGGCCTCCTTGTCTGCATCATTACTTGGACCGGAAGCAACTACTGCATAAGGAGATTTGCTTATAATCCTGCAAAAAACGCAAAACCTGTTAGCAAAAATATTTTATTTACAATATTAGAGATTTCCTTCTATCAAGATCATTTTAATTAGCTTAGTTCAGTAGAACCAGAATAGGTATATTATCGGTTTCATTCAGATTTTTACCTGTCGTGACGCTTTTCAATGAAGCATTGGAGCGAATTTTTCCTTGCAAATGGAACACCTGAAAAAGCAGGCACTAATGACATATTGTGTCTAGTTTTTGAAGTTTGAGCAAGTAAATGACGGGGTTCGAAAGTATAACAATACAAAAGTGAAAATTCAAGTGATGAATGAACTCGGCGAATGTAACGACACAATGACAACACCCCTCGTGCAAGTTATTTACTGAAGCTTTTAGGTGTGACAGTGTTGGTTTCCAAAACGATATTTTAAGAAATTTTAGATGAAGTGGGAGATTGATATAACAAAAATTTTACAAATTTTCATTATTATTCTATAGCTATATTAATTTAACATATAAGAAGAAAAGAATTAGAATTATACCGTCATTCGATTAGGTAGATAATTTCGAAAACACCTTCACAAAAAATCATACAAACCTGTGAACGACACTTCTCCTTCGATACCACGTTCTTCCACATCTAACATTCGTCGCTTGACTGAACAAACCGAATGGGCGTTTTCTATCGATGGAAGGATTCACACACTCACAATTTAAGTGTCTTTGTTTTGGCCTCCAACACATGAGAAAACAAAAAATGCAAAGAGAAAGTTTCTCTCTAGAGTTTTTTCAAGAATCAAAAGTTTTTTCTACCTTGATACAAAATCCTATTTATAAAATAAGGTAGGTTACCCTTATATTCCATCTTGAATTTAGAATATTCCAAATATTCAATATCAAGATTGATTTAAAATTAAAAATTATATTATATTATATTATCAATATAATACTATATATATTGGGTTATATATATATCATATATATATATATGGGGCAGGGTTTCCTTGACTGGAAACCGTGCCTCCCCTTTTTTTTAATTAAATTATATATATAATATCACTTATATATAAATATATATAATCATGAAAAAGAAGGAAAACCTTCTTGGTTATATATATATATTATAAATATTTAATTTAAAATTTAATTTTAAATATAAATATTCATAATCTTTATAAAAGAAAAAACTAAAATAATCATCTATATATTAATGAGTCACACCCATTTATAGTATATATATATAATGAGTCCCACCCACTATATTATTCAATTAAATAATCTCTATTAATTCTCAATTAATTATTTGGGTAATCAAAAATTATTTGTGATAATATAAGCAGACATTCTCTTATATTTTATATCATATAATTTGTGAACATAAATACATTCTTTCAGAGATACTTGTTCAATTACTAAACCAGGTGGTGTGGGAAACTATGGACCTATAATTTCAAGCTCCAATAAATTTGATAATTAATCAAACTCTTTGATTAATTTATCAACTTTATTAATTCTAATATTACTCCACTAAAAACTTAGAACTGTACTCTTAAAATTATAGATATAAAATTACTCAAAAAATATAGTCGCCCATTTGATATAGTCATGACATATAGATCGATCCTCCATAAATAATTCATAATTAGAACTAGGTAAAATCCGTTAACCTCTCTAATTACTTATTTATCCTTGAGTACCATTGATTATTTAATGAATGATAAATTCATGAAATTAATCACGAATTGAGCGCTCATACCATTTAAGCCCTGAATCAACACACAAGTAAATTATTTATCTATTTCTTAAATAAGAAAGAATGAATTCCATCTTGTAATATTAACATTCCCGACTGCTTACTCTATCATATCTCCAAAATACAAGAAATAAGATTAGATACTCAAATCTGTACCGAGTAAATCAAAAGGTATGATCCCATAAATATGAGTCTGCTAATAACTCAGGATTAAGATTATTCTATACATGACTATCAGTTGACGTGATAAGAATCTACTATACTTAACGGAAATTATTAGTGGTTCATATCTCATCATATCCCCGTCCTACATAATCACATTATGTATAATGCACTCATTAAATGTCTAACCACATTAATAATTAGGATAAGATCATTCCATTCTAAATGGTAATGACATGCACTAATGATATTCAATTAAAGATTCCATACTTTAATTACTTGATTAATTGAATAATTGATTAATTATCACGGGCTATTTTAATTATCATCCTTAAATATAATCCTCTAGTATATAACACTTATATACAATATTTAAGGTCACATAAATAATTATGGAATTTTAATGATATTCATAAAATATTCAAAATACATGCACATAATATAATGAAAATCAAATTTATTTATTCTAAAAATAAATAATATCTAGTACATCATATACTTTTGGGCATCAAACCCAACAATCTCCCACTTGCTCGAAAGCAGGTGAGACATGTCTCTCAATCCAAAACCCTCCAAGTGTTTTTCAAAAACTTTGGCTGGCAACGTCTTCGTGAACGGATCCGCTATGTTGTTTTCTGATGCAATCTTTGAGACTCTGATATCCCCTCTCTTAACTATCACCCTAATTAGATGATATATCCTTTCTATATGCTTTGTACACTTATAGTTACTTGGTTCTTTAATGTTTGCAATTGCTCCGCTGTTGTCACAGTAACGATCAACTGGTTTGTTCATATCTGGAACAACTTCCAGATCCGTTAAGAACTTACGGAGCCAAACTGCTTCCAAAGATGCTTCACAAGCAGCTACATACTCAGCCTCCATGGTAGAGTTAGCAACACACTGTTGCTTTATACTCCTCTATATAACGGCTCTACCACCAAAAGTGAATACTGAACCAGATATCGACTTTCGATCATCTCGATCGGTTTGAAAATCAGAATCTATATATCCAGTGACAGACATCTCTTTACCAGAGTATACAAGCATATAGTTTCTTGTTCTCCTAAGATACTTGAGAATGCATTTTACTGCCGTCCAATGATCAAATCCTGGATTAGACTGAAACTTACTAACTATTCCCACTACATAACAAATGTCTGGTCTAGTACATTGCGTAGCATACATTAAGCTTCCAACTGCAGATGCATATGGGAAACGTCTCATGTCCTCTTCTTCCTGAGGTGTCTTTGGACATTACTCCTTTGAAAGGTGAATACCATGCCTAGAAGGCATATTCCCCTTCTTGGAGTTCTGCATATTGTATCTGATAAGCACCTTATCAATGTACGATGCTTGAGACAATGCCAAAAGCCTTATCTTGCGATCACGTAGAATCTGGATCCCAAGTATATAGCTTGCCTCTCCCAGATCTTTCATTTGGAATTGGCTTGCTAACCAGTCCTTTACGTTTGACATTGATACCTTATCATTTCCAATAAGCAGGATGTCATCAACGTAAATAACTAAGAAGATCACTTTCTTTTCTCTTATGTACTTGGAGACACATGGTTCATCTAGATTTTGTTCAAAACCATAAGACTTAATAGCCTCATTAAATCTAATGTTCCATGATCTAGAAGCCTGCTTAAGCCCATAAATTGACTTTTACGGTTTGCAGACTTTCTGCTCTTGTCCTTTAACAACAAAACCTTCTGGTTATATCATATAAATGGTTTTGTCACGGCCCAAAATTTAAACATGTGACACGGCAGCCAAATCATAATATCAACCCGAGATTTAAGGAAAAACATTTATTACAAAAAGCGGGTCAACATTATAATTTAGCTAAGCCTAATTATTTATAAAATAGCATCATAACCACATAATAAAATAAAGGAGAAAATAAATGCTTTTTAATGCGAAAATCAAACACAAAATCGGTTTTCAAATGAAATCACTAACCGTAAAATATTCCCAAGCATAAAATTTAAATAGCGTGAAATAAAGTACAAACTTAAAGTCTCATTACATCAGAACGAGAAACATAAAGAAGAAGATGGAGAAAACGGATAGCATCATCTTCGGTAGTAACGGATATCTCAACGATTTTCGGAACTGCTACCTCCCACACCTGGAAGTAGTCATTTCGAAATCATAAAGAAAAGGGACGTGAGAGCTGGCTCAGTAGGATAGAAATAAAGGTGGATTAAACGGGTAGCATTTAAATGTATGGCATAATATTCGTTTCCGAAAATAAAATCAACAATTTAAGAATACATGGCATAATAATCATTTAAAACAAATAGTCAACAATTTCATGAAAACATTTTTAATATAAGTTTTATTCTGCTGAGGACTTAGCGTAGCTGCAATATACGTACCCCAATATTAAAAATAATAAATCATTAAAATAAACCATCATATTTTGAGTGAGGACTTGTCGTAGCTATATTATACGTGCCTCAAATTGAATTATCCTAGATCATCTCGTTACGGTCTAAATAGGCCGAACGGCCCTGCGCAGATTTAGGGACCTTCCCCTATGGTGTCAACTTTGGGACGCACGCATCATTTATAATGATCGTGAACTAGAGCTTAATTATGTTCACCGGATTATTCAAAAGATGGTATTTATCAAGTTATATTATGTCATTAATCAAAACACGCTTTAAAATACACATTTATTACAAAACACATTGTATGCGTTTATTTCATCAAAAATAGTATAATAATTTCATAAACTGAAAAACAGCATGCCATCGATAAAACTGGGAAATTTAAAACACTTGACTACTTTCAGAAAAGGCTAGAACGTCCTACCTCGATTATCACACAAGCGTTACGATAACGTGATCCACAAATCCAGCAAGAACGTCAAATAAATCCTATAATCACAACATATGATCAGCCTAGGTCTAGACATAATCATCCAATCATTTTAGTGTGCCACAAAAGATTTCAAAACGTTTAATAAACATTTGAGATTTAAAATTTGTGAAAAACTCTAAGTTAGGATATTACTGGACATGGACAGACTGACCTAGGCTGATTGTAAAATCAATATTAATTCATTTTTAATCCCAAAAATAATAAATTTTTAATATGTTAAACTAGACATCCGTAGCTTTAATTCCATATAATTTTTATAATTTTTGGACATCGTTTGGTTATTCAATTAGGCCAAAAACCGAGGGGTTGTTTTCAGGCATAAAATCTGGGTTTCAGTTTCAGTTCAAAAACTGGCAGTTCTATCCGCTTATCTTAGAAAAATATTTTAACTAGGCAAACGGATGAGTTTGGTTCTGAAATTTTTCAGGCATTTAGGGGACATCTTGAATTTAATTTTAGGCTCAAGAATCACTCGAAAATCGTTTATAAAACTCAAGTTATGGCTGACACAAATTTACTGTTTATATGATAATTTTCCAGATTTCCGTTTTTCTGTGTCCGAATTTCAATTAGCCTCAAATCAATTCAATTTTCATCCAATGATCACGAAATTTTGTAGAGGACCTTATTTATATGTGGTTAACACAACCCAAGAATCAAATTGATAAAAACATAAAATTTTACAAATGTGATAATAGGGTTTTTGAAAGGGAAACAAAGAGGCAAAATTTTTAGGGTTTGAGAGAGAGATTCACACCTTGTTTGTGCTGCACTATTTTTGATGCTTGGTCTCCTTTTTGGCTAAATTTGTGTGAGTGTTGGAGTCTTCAAAACAGTCGGGAAAACAGTGGAGAAAACCATATAAATTTCGGATTTAAAATCAAAAGGAGAAGGAGGGAAAAAGTTGATTTCTCACCTTGTTTTTGTCTCAAAATTTGTTGAATCCTTGAGCTGTCTTTAGGTAGGTTTTGTTTGCTGTTTTGGGTGTGTTTTGGGAGAGAAAAATTCAGAGAGAAGACAAGGGAAGGCTGGCTGAATTTTTGAGAGTGAAAGGAAGGGTGAATGAGAGTTAAAAGAGGGTTTTTATACTAGGTTTTTCTTTCCCTTTCTCTTCCTTGTTTGGCCGAAAATTTTAAAGGGCAAAAGGGAAAGTTTTTGTGCTGTTTTGAGGCTAGGATTTTCTCTCTTATTTCCCCTTAAGTGGCCGAAAATTATCTATTAGTTTTTAGGAAAAAAAATAATTTGAATTTTGATTGAGTTTTGACCTAGCTTTTAATTCAAATAAAATCTCCTTTATTTCCTACAATTTATAGCCGAAATTCTTCTTTATATTTAAGGGATGAAATTTAAATTTGAATTCTCATTGGATTTATGGATTTAAATTTTAATTAAAAATCCCAAGTGATGGCCGAATATTTTAGGGTTTTTGAAGTTAAAATTGTTGACTTTTTGAGCGGAATTTGACTAGGAAACCAACCTAGGGTTTCCAAAATATTTTTAATTAATTTTTGGCACACTAATTTTATTTAAATTATATATTGACTCTTAAATAAAATTTAAGGCGTCACAGGTTTCCTCAAGATAACCATTCAAGAATGCTGTCTTAACGTCCATTTGCTATATGTCATAATCATAATGTACTGCAATGGACAAGAGTATCCTAATGGACTTAAGTTTGGCAACTGGAGAAAAAGTTTCTTCATAATCAACTCCCTTTTTTTGGGTATAACCCTTAGCTACCAGTTTTGTTTTGAAAGTCTCCACTTTCCCGTCTACTCCTCTCTTTCTCTTGTAGATCCATTTGCACCCGATGGGTTTTATCCCTTCAAGAAGATCAACAAGCTCCCAAATTGAGTTGGAATACATCGAATCCATCTCAAGTTTCATTGCTTCAATCGATTTCTCCTTATCATAATCGTTCATGGCTAACTTGTAAGTCAAAGGATCTTCTACTCCATCGTCAGCAACGACGAGTTGTGCTTCTCCTCGGAAACGAATAAGTAATCTTATTTCCCTCCCACTACGATGAGGTTGCACTTGATTATGATCAGGTGTTATGATCTTTTGCTTTTGACGTTTGACAACTCTTGTCAGCTGTGGTCTGATCTGATCAGAAAGTAACTAATCTATTACCACTTTGCTTCTAAGTTTGAAATCATTCATATAGTCATGTTCAAGAAAAGTAGCATTTGTCGATACAAACACTTTTCTATCTTGAGGACTATAAAACAAACCTCCTCTAGTACCTTTAGGGTATCCCACAAAAAAACATAATTCACTACGAGGCTCTAACTTCCCAGTCTTACTTTTCAGCACATGTGCCAAACACCCCCATATGCGAATATACCTCAAACTAGGTTTATGACCATTCCACAACTCTAGAGGTGTCTTGAGCACAGACTTCGATGGAACCAAGTTTAGAATATGGATTGCAGTTCTAAGAGCATATCCCCAAAACGATGTTGGCAATGAAGAATAACTTAACATAGATCTCATCATGTCAAGTAAAGTCCGATTTTTTCTTTCGGCAACACCATTTTGTTGTGGTGTATCTGGTGCGGTAAGCTGAGATAGAATACCATTCTTAATCAAGTAATCAGTGAATTCTGTATCTAGATATTCACCACCTCGATCCGATCGAAGCATCTTAATTTCCTTACCTAATTGTTTTTCCACTTCAGCCTTGAATTTCTTAAACTTTCCAAAAGTTTCAGATTTCTTTTGCATTAACGAGGCATAACCATATCTTGAATAATCATCAATAAATGTGATGAAATATTCATATCCACCTCTTGCTTGGACATTTAAGGGTCCACATGCATCCAAATGTATTAACTCAAGAGGTGTTTTGGCTCTTTCACCTTTTACTGAAAAGGATCTCTTGGTCATTTTACCTTTCAGACAAGATTCACAAATAGGGAGTACACTAACCTTTAGTTCCCTGAAAGGACCATCTTTTACAAGTCTTTTAATCCTGTTTAGGTTAATATGTCCAAGTCTAAGATGCTATAGATATGTTTCATTTTCATAAAAAAAATCTTTTGCTTTTTATTCTTATACCCTGCAATTCTGAACATTTCAGTATTAACCAATGTATTAAGATTAGGTCTAAGATAATATAAACCATCATCCAGATTTCCAGAACAAATATTCACACCATTTCTAGAAATGAAAACCTTTTCATTATCAAAAGAAACCTTAAATAATTGTTCATTCAATCTGGAAACAGAAATCAAATTTCTTCTAAAACCAGGAATAAAATAAACATTGTCCAAAATAATAAATTTATTCTTAAAATGAAGTCTAATTTCTCCTACTGCTTTTGTCGACACCACTGTGCCATTGCCTACGATCATTGTATACTCCCCATCTACAAGCTCCCTTGAAGAACTAAGACTCTGCAAAGAACAAAAAATATGATTAGTCGCTCCTGAATCAATTATCCAGGTTGAGAAATCATTCTCTACTAAACATGTTTCCAAAACTAGTAAATCATATTTACGTTGGTTTTTCTTTTTGTTCTTCAACTCCTCGAGGTACTTCTTACAGTTTCTCTTCCAATGTCCGAGTTTGTTACAATGGAAACAATATCCTTTGCCCTTGGGATCGGAGTTGTTACCTTTTCCCTTGTCTTCTTTCTTGTTCCTTTTATTCTTAGTTTTTTTAGCATTCTTGTTCTTTCTCTTTTTGTTGGGTTTTTTTCAGCAACATTTGCTTCTCCCTTTTTTCTCGAATTAACGGATTCAAACTTTGTCAGCTCATTCAACAATTGAGTGAAGTTAAAATTCATACTGTTCATGACAAAGTTATTCTTGAACTGCTGGAAAGATGGAGTGAGACTATCCAAAATAATTGCCACTTGAGTACGCACATCAATTTGTACTCCATTAAGCTCAGCTACATGGAGATGGTTGATCATTCTAATGACATGTTGACGAAGTACCAGGCTTCATCTTGTCATGCATGAATGATGTCACTGCATCAAGACGGGCCTTGTCGGATGGTTGTCCAAACATTTCATCCAACGACTGCATTATCTTATAAACAGTTTCCATGTTCTCGTGCTTATTACGACGCACTTCATTCATGCCAGCAAGTAGGTAACACTTAGACTTATTGTTGGCCTTGATCCACCGAGCGTAAGCTTTTTGTGTAGCACGATTAGCATTGGCTTCAGGTTATGGAGGACACTCTTCCAAAAGGACAAACTTATAATCATCATTGATGAGTAAGAGGTTCATGTTACTTTTCCACTTTCCATAATTTTCACCAGTAAGAGGTTCAAGTAAGAGTAGATTTATGATTGAACTTGACATATTTACTGGAATAAATTAAAAAAATATTTAATTTATGTGCATGAATATCATTAAGAAACTAATTTTAGGCAAAGTAAATATGATGCATGAATGCATAAAAAAAAATAAATATTTTTATTATTTTGCCCAACGATAATCCAATTTACCACATATATTGTGCTGCTGTAAGGTAGGTCACATATTTGCAAATTAGATCGAGATACTCTCAATTAATAAATGTTATTCAAAATATCTCATATTTTCAACATTTAACGACTACCGTTGATTTTGATCAAAATATAATTAACTAATTTAATTATATCTTTATGAGTGTAACCCATCATTTTAGATTCCAAAGACTTAACTCTAAAGCGCCTTTGTAGGGTAGGTCAAATTAGAAATACATCCAGAAATCTTATCTCAAGGAGGCCAACCTTGGTATTGACCCTAAATGAACACCCTCCGTAGAGAGGACGAAATCAAAGCGTCTCGAGGCCCCATTTAAAATCTCATGGTGTTGTACGAATGATGGAGACCAATAGGTCATATTGTCATATAACCCTTTCCCACTCATTATTTTGCAATGTATTTTATTTATAAAACATCTCATGTTTTATAAAGTTTTTTAATGAAATCAAACAATTTGATTCTAAAAAAAAAAAAAAATTCTAAGTTTCCCATAATTCTAAACTCTTTAAAATTATTAACTTAGAGATTTTCATGTGAAGATCCAATATTTAACAATTAAATATTAATATCACATATTATATACTTAATGCAAATAAAATGTTAATTCCTTTAATTTGATCTCATTAAATTAAAAATAGCACAACATCATATAAATAATACTAAATAACTTTAGAATAATTAAATGAATGCGCATGAATGTATGTCATACAATATGACTTGACTTGAGTAGGCACTTTCTATCCTATATGGCATGTTATATGCATGAACATATAATAAATATTATCATCATAGTAAATATAATATGCAATCATATTGAAACGGAAATTAACCGAGTCCTTTGGATATATACAACTCAAAAAAAAAATAAATAAATAAACTAATTTTCTTGAGTTCTTAGAATTTTAATTTTCGAAATTTCCCGAATTATAATCTCATTATAATTCTAATTTTAAAAAAGGCATTTAAATTTTCAAAGATAAATATCAATACTTTATTTGACCTTCCATAATTTAAATTTTTAAAACTTAAATTATAGTTAAATCTTTTAAAATTTAAGTTTGATATCCAAATCAAATTTGGATAAGATTTTTTTTATTTATTTAAATTCAAAAAATAAAGTCAAATCTAATTTGACTTTCTATAATATAAATTTTCAAAATTTAAATTATAGTTAAATGTTTTAAATTTAAATCATGAAAATCAAATCATATTTGACTTTCCATAATTATCCTTTATTTTTTTCAAAATTTGAATCCTATTCAATTAAGGATAATTATTTAAGTAACTTTCAAATTTAAAAATCATGAAAATCAAATAATATTTGACTTTTTATAATTATCCAATTTTTTTTTTTTTGAAATTTGAATCCCATTCAATTAAGGATAATTATTTTGGGTAACTTTCAATTTAAAAAAAAATCATGAAAGTCAAATCATATTTGACATGAAAATCCAATTTTCAAAATTTGAATCCCATTCAATTAAGGATAATTATTTGAGTAACTTTCAATTTTAAAAATCATGAAAATCAAATTATATTTGACTTTCCATAATTATCTAATTTTTCAAAATTCGAATCTCGTTCAATTACGGATAATTATTTTGGGTAACTTTCAATTTTTAAAAAAAATCATGAAAGTCAAATTATATTTGACTTTTCCATAATTATCAAAAAAATAATTCCGAAAATTAGAAAAAATAAATAAAAAAAATTGCATGTCTTCATCCTTTCCATAGTAGAATCTTCATGATCTCTGTCCTTGAATCTTCATGTTCTTGATCATCCGTCTAATTACATAATTAATTCCTATAACGTTTCCGGTATACGAAAAAAAATTCTATTAAAGCAATAAAGAACTAGTAGGGAAAACACGGTGATGATAGACCGCCCCTCTAGTAATTACAATCCAATAAAATAAAACATCAAAAAAAAAAAAATCTAAGGAACCATATAATTAACGACCAAATCCGTTATTCATGCATTCATCACATGAATCATAAACATCCAAATAAAATAAAAAATATACATCATATGCATAGCGCCTACCCATATGATATGTATAAACATAAAGTCATGATTATTACATAATCATTATATTAAATTAATATAGGCTATAGTCGGCTCTGATACCAATTGTTGATTTCGAAAACGATATTTTAAGAAATTTTAGTGGAAGCGGGAGACCAATATAATAAAAATTTCATAAATTTTCATTATTATTCTATAACTATATTAATTTCACATATAAGAAGGAAAGAATTAGAATTATAACGTCGTTCGATTAGGTCGATAATTTCGAAAACACTTTCACGAAAAATCACACGAACCCGTGAACGACACCTCTTCTTCGATACCACGTTCTTCTACACCTAATCTTCGTCGCTTGATTAGACGAACCAAGTGGGTGTTTTCTATCGATGGAAGGATTTACACACTCACAATTTAAGTGTCTTTGTTTTGACCTCAACATATGAGAAAACAAAGAGTGCAAAGAGAAAGTTTCTCTCTAGAGTTTTTTCAAGAATCAAAAATTTTTCTACGTTGATACAAAATCCTATTTATAGAGTAAAGTAGGTTGCCCTTATATTTCATCTTAAATTTAGAATATTCCAAATATTCAATATCAAGATTAATTTAAAATTTAAAATTATATTATATTATATTATCAATATAATACAATATATATTGTGTTATATATATATATATATGGGGCACGGTTTCCTTGACTGGAAACCGTGCCTCCCCTTTGTTTTTATAATTAAATTATATATATATATATAATATCACTTATATATATAAATATATATAATCATGAAAAAGAAGGAAACCTTGACTGGAAACCGTGCCTCCCCTTTGTTTTTATAATTAAATTATATATATATATAATATCACTTATATATATAAATATATATAATCATGAAAAAGAAGGAAACGTTTCCTTCTTTCCCTTCTCGGTTATATATATATAGTATAAATATTTAATTTAAAATCTAATTTTAAATATAAATATTCATAATATTTATAAAGGAGGAAACTAAAATAATCATCTACGTACTAACGAGTCACACTCATTTATAATATGTATGTATATAATAGGTCCCACCCATTATATTATTCAATTAAATAATCTCTATTAATTCTCAATTAATTATTTGGGTAATCAAAAATTATTTGTAATAATATAAACAGACATTCTCTTATATTTTATATCACATAATTTGTGAGCATAAATACAATCCTTCAGATATACTTGTTCAATTGCTAACACAGGTGGTGTGGGGAACTATGTTTAATTAATTTATCAACTTTATTAATTCCAATGTTATTCCGCTAAAAACTTGGAACTGTACTCTTAAAATTATAGATATAAAATTACTCAAAAAATATAGTCATCCATTTGATATAGTCATGACATATAGATCGATCCTCCATAAATAATTCATAATTAGAGTTAGGTAAAATCCGTTAACCTCTCTAATTACTTATTTATTCTTGAGTACCATTGATTCTTTAATGAATGATAAATTCATGAAATTAATCACGAATTGAGCGCTCATACCATTCAAGCCCTGAATCAACACACAAGTGAATTATTTATCTACTTCTTAAATAAGAAAGAATGAATTCCATCTTGTAATATTAACATTCCCGACTACTTACTTTATCATAATTCCAAAATATAAAGAATAAGATTAGATACTCAAATCTGTACTGAGTAAATCAAAAGATATGATCCCATAAATAGGAGTCTGCTAATAACTCAGGATTAAGATTATTCTATACATGACCATCAGTTGATGTGATAAGAATCCACTATACTTAACGGAAATTATTAGTGGTTCATATCTCATCATATCCCCGTCCTACATAATCACATTATGTATAGTGCACTCATTAAATGTTTCGCTATATTAATGATTAGGATAAGATCATTCCATTCTAAATGGTAATGACATGCGCTAATGATATTCAATTAAAGATTCTATATTTTAATTACTTGATCAATTGATTAATTGATTAATTATCACGGACTATTTTAATTATCATCCTTAAATATAATCCTCTAGTATATAATACTTATATACAATATTTAAGATCACATAAATAATTATGAAATTTTAATGATATTCATAAAGTATTCAAAATACATACACGTAGTTATAATGAAAATCAAATTTACTTATTCTAAAAATAAATAATATCCAATACATCATATGCTTGTGGGCATCAAACCCAACAGACAGGTGGTCGTTAAATATGACAATTAGCTGTGACAGCCCAGAACCTTACCTGGTTTCGACATAGAAGGAGCCAACTGTAAGTTGGTTTTGTGAGGTGGTGATATGAAATCTGTTTTCGGAGCTTCCTTAGATACAGGCTTTGACAAAGAGCTTTCACCAGCAAGAATAAGCATAACCTCTTGTGCCTGCAATAAAATACTGAGATTTCTATAGGCTTAATTGTCTCCTTAGGATTAGTTAAAATATATATGTTTTAGTTTTAATTTTCACCTTCTCGGCAGAAACGTTGTCGTAGACATTGACTCCTCCAGAGTAAAATATTGTGAGTTGTGTTGTTGAAGCGTTGTCGACACAGGACTGAGTCGATTGTACTGAGTCACACCTACAAACAACAAGAAAAAAAAAAAAAAAAAAGAGTTTGGCAATTTCAGCATGCTTAAACAATTTAACACAAGGAAAAAAGTACCGAACATGTTATAAACCCGAATTAGACCATAGAGAATGATGTTGTGCACCTCAACTCTGGGAACATCGTCCGCTCCAGAAGAGACGGTGGCCATGACAAACTGTTTCGATTGAATTTAGGCGGTACCAAGTGACGGTACGGAGACTTGTTGATGACTTCAGATTCTTCCATGTTAGACTTGCCGATGTTATGTTGAGCTCTTGCTAGAAGGTATTTTCTGAATAAACAGACTGTTTGAGACATGTTGTTCACCGATCTCAACCGATTTTTTCCATAATTGACATTTTGGGTTTCTCTATCACGACTTGTTAAAAGTTCCTCATCGGAGTTTGAGTTTTCCAACTCCATGATGAGCGTTGCTGCAAAGAAAAGAAAGTAAGAAAGAAAAACGACAACATTAAAAAAGAAAAAAAAATTGATACATATTAACAACACAGGAATGAAAATATGATTACCTTTATATTAATTCATTGTTCATTTGGAAGTTGAAGGGAGGAAGATTTATACCTGACAAAACCGTTGCAGTGTTGTTTAGCCCCAGTTACCACTGAAGAATCAAACTCAGGAAGGTTTTCTGAATATATATACAACGTGTATATATATGAAGAGATAGAAAGAGAGAGAGAGAAGCAGTCCTATTATTCAATTGATAACAACGCCTGCATGCGAAAATAAAGTAGGATTTCGATGAATTCGAAACCGAGATTAACTCCTATGCTTGTACCCTTGTGACAAGTCTTTTTGTTGTTACAAGTTAGTGTACATGGCTTTTCATACAATTGAGAGAGTAAGTTGGACAAACTACTACTTTTAAATATTGTCATGTCTTCTTGAGCCTTGTTTGTTTGGTAAGAGGGAGAGAGAATAAGACGGAGAGAGATAATTTAGGTGAGAAATTGGAACAAGAGATGTTCTTTTTCTTGTTGTGTACCGTATGGATAAAGAGGGTGTCGGTAACAAATAATTTGACACCATAGTTTAGTTAAACAGACGAGTTTCGTCTAAGAAAACTTCGAAATTACGACTAAGAGGATTTTGAATCGATCGCTCAATCCATTCTCTTTAGAAATCCTTTCAGCGATCTCCCGCCCATATCCCTCCCTTCACTTTCATGTCTCCAACCAGACAAAACCTAAGATCCATAGCAGATGAATCTCGTACATTTTTCAATGAAAACCGCAGATATAAAACATTGGTTATAATATTCTTCTACTCGTTGGAGGTAATGACTGTAAAAGCTTTACATATCAATTTCTGCAGAAAACAACCTTAATATTACTATAAAGGGTTCATTGACGAGTGCTATAAGAAGCCAAAAAGAAAAGGTCAAGGGGAATGACTCACCCTCTAACTCTGATACCAAAATTTAATAACAAGAAAAAATATATAATAATTCAAGCATCAATCACTGCCTCTGTTAAGTGGAAAGAATACAAAGAGAATGACGAAGGCTCCAAATAAAATTCTCTCCAATTTTTTTAAGCCATAAATGCAAAAAGAATGAATGTCCATGATGATAACCATAACAATTATTTCCAATCCTTTTTTTTTTTTTTTTGTTTGTGGGGGTGGGAGGACAAGGTTGGGGGTGGAGTGTGTGTAAAATAAAGGGATCTTCTGTCAGTTGTCAACTTTAGGACTATTACTGGAATCAGGAGGATCTACACATCCCCAAAAGAAACCCAAACTACTACCCATGATATTCATAATCACAGCGGACATTGCTGCGGGTAATGCGACCATTGACGATGTGAAATGGGACGTTGCTAGAACCACGCCTAAAGAAGAATTTTGCATCCCAACCTGCAACGAGATGCGAAACAAGAAAAAATTTACTCACCAATTAGACCAGGGTCTATTTCAAGTATGGAGAAACCAAAAGCATTAGCAACAGTAAAGCTGGTTTCAATTGTTTTGATGAACTTTTGACACTCCAATGCAATACCTCAATTGATATTGCCCGTCGTTGTCGTTCCTTAAAGCCACAAGTAGCTGCTGATATGTACCTGCATAGGAAGAATGTTTTCCAAAGATCAACACTCAGCCCAAGTTCAAAAGGTTAGGAACGACAAAACTAAATCTAGAAATTGAGAACAAAACACAGTTATACTAACTTCCTTTATAAAACACAGATTTAGTTTCAATTATTCAAACAACAACATCTTGGGTTGCACATCATTTATGAACTTAAATAACAGATAGAGCCTCGAAGTCATCAACGGCAAATTAGTTTAACATCGATACTTACCCCACAAAGAAACCCAAAAAATGTAATAACGTCACAGAAAGTATTACAACCCCAAGTTCACTGGTTAAGATTGCTTGAACAAAATGTGTTAGAGACATATCTGACGTCAGTGATGCACTAACCACCGATAATTTGAGGCGAATAACATTCTCTGAGAAAACACTGGAAAAACAATAACAACAACAACAACAACAACAAGAGTAAGAGCATCGTACAGGAATAAATTCAACAGACACGTACAAAAGTAGATTAAACCTGCAAGCAAGCAGCGATGAAGCCAATACAGCAAAAAGCGGTGAAAAGGGTGTCACAAGTTTTACTACACCGGGGAATGCACTCTGGAGATAAGAACCCAACAGAATTGGTGCAACAACAACCTAGAAACGAAAGAAACAACACAAGTTTCATAAAATAGATAATTTCATATCCTTGGAGGTTTACTTATATAGTTCCAATTTTACCTGCAGGGTGCTAAGGGACAGCTTGACAGCATCGACAGGAATGTAAGCTCCCGCGAGTATCTTCGTGAGTAAAGGTGTCAAAAGCACTGCCCCAAGAGTGGTGCATACTGTCATTACAATAGACAGAGGAACATCCCCTTGAGCAATTAAGGTCACCTGAAACATTATTTCACTAAAATAAAAACTGATCGGAAGTCTCATAATTCAAAGGCACTGGGGTCTTTATGCATTAGCCACAGTATAAGTTTCAACATCAAATACATGGTTTCTTTATGCATGTTGGACAAGGAAACTATGTTGGAAAAAGGTCGTACCACATTGGAGGCAGTACCTCCGGGACAGCAACCAAGCAGTACCAAACCAACCGAGAGGGACGGCGAGAGACCAAGGGTTCTGCTAATGATGGCCGCAGAAGCTGGCATGATTGAGTATTGAGCGAGACATCCAAAAAGTATCTGATCACAAATGAGAAGTTCTTCTCAGAAGTTTCTAACACAGAGTACCATCTTCTACACCTTAATCTGGCACCTAAAATGAGCTACTTGGTGCAAACTATGGCTGTGCTTGGAGCATAAACTCAAATCAGAATTATAAATAGTATAATTCTCTAAAAGTAAACTAATTATACTATTTATATCTCTAAATCTCCTTTACAAGCTTAAATTTTAAAAGTTCATGACCTTTTTATTTTAAGTCGAAATGATTATATTTTTTTAATTACATATAATTTATTTTTTTTAGGTGGTATTTGACAAAAAAATTACATTTTAATTTTATTCAAACGCAATGTAATTTTATACCAAACGTAAATTTTACATTCAAATATAATTCTTTTCAACAGTGCTACGAAAACAATTACCATTCAAAAGTTTTTTAAAACAATCACGTCAACTTTTCAACTCCACTATTTATCTCTACTTTTAGCAATCACATCAACTTTTCAACTCTAAAATGTTTTTCATCCAAACACACATTTTATTCAAATACAAAACAAATATTTTTCAACCAAATACAATATTCAAAAAATAAATTTCATTTAAATACAATCAAAATACAATGCGTTTACCAAACACCCCCTTAATTACATAAAATGACAAAAAAAAAAAAGCAGTATTTATATTGCTTTTTTTTTTTTTTTTTTACACAATTCAAACTTTTACCCTTTTAAACTTTTTAAGTCCAAACAGTTATTTTTAACTAAAAACACAACTATAAACGTTCATTTGTTTAAATCTAAAAATTACCAAAACTCCCATTGGAGTTATGCTAACACCACCTGAAATAATAAATAATCAATTCATTACAGAACTCCATTGCTCCTAGCTAACTAATTCCACAATAAGTCTAATTGAAAATGACCAACAAAACAAGCTTAACATCTCCCACGAATCTAGCATTACCCATTAACCAAAATTTCACAAAAGTCAAGGACTAAAATTCGAATACCCATCTAAGCCATTCCCAAATAATTAAAAAAAAAAAAAAAAGTAGACATACAGAAAGAGGCCTTTGCCTGAAGAGGGCGAGGAAGTCCTTGAGCTCCAAAGTAAGTCCCATGGCCAACATGATTAACCCAAGAGAAGCACTGTAAGAAGCAGGAGCAGCCTTCACGAACCATGAAAAAGCAGAGGGCTTGAGGCAAGCAACCACGCCTCCAACGCTTACATACACCGGATACAAGCTCGCTGCCGTGGACAGCAAGTTTTCCCATCTGGGTTTCTCCTCTGGAGCCGATTCTGAGCCTCCATTGACGGCTCTGATTGGATTCGGCGGTGAATTGCTTATGAGCTTTTTGAGAGGTGAAAAGCTGGATCTGAGAAGAGTTTGTGGCTGTGAAATGAAGAAGCTGTGGTGGGTCTGTTGTTGTAGTAGTGGTAGTGAAGTGAAGGGACTGAGCCTGAAAGAGATTGACATTGTTGGTGATCGGCGCTCAGATGAAAACCGATATTTTATGATTTGTTTACAATGGTTTCCCTTGTCATTTTCACTAGGGAGTCGTGAGTTTGTTTGGAAGGTGGGTTTCTCCTCACCGTGGCTTGATTGATGGCATGTACATTTTCTTTATTTTTTATATTACGAAAGTCAATCTTATAGCGTATCTACGGTTTTATATTTAAATATAATTTATTTTAATAATATTATAAAAATAATTATTATTTAAAATATTTAAAATAATCATATGAATTTTTTAATTTTAATTTTTTATTTTTATTTTTATTAATTATAATAATTTTTTAACTTTAAAATACATTTTATTTAAATATATATTTCATTCAAATACAATAAATACTTTTTAATTAAATATAATGACTAAAAAATAATTATATTTAAATACAATTATATTTATTAAACGCCTATGATTTATGTGGGTCCCACATCACTTGCCATGTGCGGCCACAGGAATCCAAGTGGCTGATTTTAGCCGTTAGTGTATCTAATCTTTGCCTTTTATATTGAGTAATGCTTAATAGGTGACAGGTCTTACGAAAACGTTGTTAAGTTTAATAATAATGTTTAATATTAACAATGTCTTTGACCGTTGAATTTATGTTAATAGTATTTATTTTATTTTTGTTAACGATGATATTAAATATTCATGGTATTTTTTAATTTTTTTATATTAGGTCGATTGATGAGTTTTATTTAGCTAAAAAAAGGATTGATGAGTTCTTGTGGTTATTGATCAGATCATGTGATGTTTGATTTTTTTTTTAAATGAAAAGTTTATATTCTCATTGTTGTTTAATGGGGATTTATAATTAAAGAACCTGTTTTTTAACAGGATTTTTAACCAATGATCCAAATTAAAAGACTTAACAAAAAAAGATTAAGAAGTCTTTTTTTTTTAATAAGTTTTTATTTTATTTTATATTAGATTGATTGATGAGGTTTTTTTTTTTTTTCGAGCAAAAAAATGATTGATGAGTTCCTGCCATTGTTGGTCAGATCATGCGATGTTTGATTTTCTCTTTAATAAAAATGAAAAAGTTTGTATTCTTTTTTTTTTTGGGTGTTGTTTAGGGATGGAGTTTTTTTTTTTAATAACTTTTTTACATAAATAATTCAAATTAAAAGATCCTTTTAAAAAATATCAATTAATTTTGTATATGTTTACCCTTATTTGTTTGCTGATTACATTCATTTTAAATTCAAGTACCAAACACATCACAATTTACATCAAATACAATTATTATTTATTATTTCACTTTTTCTATTACTTTTACTAATTACATCACATATTCTCTCTTTCTCTCCCTTTTTTCTCTTTACTTTTATCCATCACATCACATATTCATTATTAAAATACAATTCAAATATTTTTCATCTAAACACACATTGCATTCAAATATAATACCAATACTTTTCCTCCAAATACAAATTGTATTCAATATATTACATTTAAATGCAATACAAATGCAATGCATTTACCAAATAGAGCCTTATTCACTGATTGGTTATATAGATAAATCACTGATTGATCATGACAAATCACTTATTAACCATGATACATCACAGATTGACTATATATAAATTGCTATTTGAATATAAGTAAATTATTGATTGACCGTAATATAAATCACTAATAACACTATAGTTTAATTACTAATTAATCATAACTAAAATCACTAATTTTCTGACTAATTAGTGATTAAATATGGTAAATTAGTCCATTAAAAAAGATTTAAAAAAAAGTGTCACAACTTTCTCTCTCTCATTGTCGATTTGCGTTGATGAGTTTGTGAATTCTAGCATTGATAGATCGAATCTGCCTGCATATTGCAACAGTTTCACAATCAAAGGGAGAATTGACGGCAAGGCTTCTTTCAACAACCGTGGCGACATGTCTCCGAAGTATAATTGGCAATCTGCTCAATTGAAGTCACCATTGACAACGAGGCTTCTTTTAGCGCCCGTGGAGGCATGTCTTTGGAGCATCGTTCGCGATCTACTCTACCGAAGTTGTCAACAAGGAGTGCTCTAGACACAGATCACAATGGACTATAGTGCAATTGATTCCTCCTTGGCACAAATTGAGGATGACAATGGCCTCGATCTCCATTGATCGTCGGATATTCAGAGTGAGAAAGAGGCGAATAGAGAGAGGGGACGTTTGGAAAATATGAAATTTGATTGACTAAAATATAATCATTAGACTATTTGCCTAAAAAAAATTTTTTTTGACTATCTATTGATTTGATTTAATTTATATGTCCCATAATTTATGTCACAATTTCTGCCATTCTAATAATATTATGACATGCATGTAATTAACTTGATTTTTTTATTGATGTTATATGATATTATAATTAAATATATATTTTTTCTTGACGTATTATGATATTATTGTAGAATAATAAGTGAGATAAAAATAATGAGACTAAAAAATTGAATGATTTATTAATTAGGTAATTATAATAAGTAACCAATCCTAATTCCCTATTATTTTATTATATGATAAAAAGGTGATTATCTTTATTAAATAGGGAGTTTAAAAGATCCGTTAATTTTAATATAAATATTAAAGTTCAAAAAGGTAAATATCACTTTTAAAAATTTAAAAACTAGAATGTCACAATACTCATAATTTAAGGATTACGAGTGATAATAACAAAATATTATATCGTACTATTTCAATAACAAATTGAAAAATAACTTTAATATTTTCTTTTTATATAAAACATTATCGAATTCGCGCTCTCTGGAAGCCAACAACATCCCACCCTTAACTTTTTTTTTTTTTTTAACCAAGTGTTAAAAATTTCCTTTTTGAATGAA
Source organism: Antiaris toxicaria (assembly GCA_035233585.1). Lineage (NCBI taxonomy): Eukaryota > Viridiplantae > Streptophyta > Magnoliopsida > Rosales > Moraceae > Antiaris > Antiaris toxicaria. The sequence goes on along the minus strand of CP141153.1, from coordinate 687,470 downwards.
TAGACTTGAAATTTTCTATTTACATCTTCCATAGTTTGAATTATTATATATGTGATGGTGTCCAATATTAGTATATAATAACAATTAATTGCTTCATCAAACATTTAATATTTTTTCTTACAAAATTTTGTTATTATCATACTAACCGTTAAAAAAAAAAATACCTAACCCAAACCAGGCGGAAAAAAAAAAAGACCAAACAATTTAAAATAAAATAAATTTAGTTTGCATTCGAAATTCTTCAAGCACAAGAAGAAGACAAACAATAGCAACTTCTACCTTACACAAACCAACCCCAAAACAAAAAGGAAATTAGCAACGTTAATGAAAGAAATGCCCACCTGGCCACCATTGAGAGTATAATAAAGCAGTTTGATACTAAAATTTGATCAGTTATAACAACAACAGACCCATTTACCAAAAAAAAAACAAACAACACAACAACAACAATAGACCCACATTAAAACAATGCACCTTTTCAAGTGAAATTATGAAGGGTGATGTTAGCATGAAGAGAAATCAATACGCTATTTGGCGATATTGGCAAAGGCAAAGTGTCTCTTAAAATAATTCATTAAAAAAAAAAACTTTTTACGTTAGATTTTCGTATTATTTTTAATTTAATCTAATTTACGGTCAACAAGTCCTGCAAATAGAGTATTTTTTTTTTATACGTTTTCAAAAGAAAAAGAAACAAAGCTACAATCAATAAACAGATGGTTGAATATGTTACCAGAAATAAAATTCTCTCTCTCTTTTTTAGTTGCGAGACATGGAATTTATTGTTGAGTTAATTAAGCACTTGTTTTGGGTAGAAAATTAATTAAGCACCGTTGATATAACCAAAATATCATTACAAATTTATAATTGACAATATCTAGCCAGATGGCAAACCAGTTCAGAAAAAAAAAAAAAATTTGGAAAAACTTTTCGAGTATCAACACGAACTCTTTTTATATATATTTATAAAGTATATATAGAATAAATACTGCTTATGATCAGTCAGCAAACTAAGATTTACGATGATGATGGAGGGAAATTGTAGTGGCAGCCCAGGTATAAATCTCACAATATGTGCATAATGTACAGCCAATTATTAATCCAATTATTGCATTATGTTAAGTTATTAATGCCTAACTAATTTTTCCCTTGAACATTTCAACGGTTTCTTTATAATTAGTTCGATTTAGTATGTATATTAGCATATAATATAGATGGACATGCATGCGTAAATAAAACAAACTCGATCTGGAAAAACAGCAAACACTTTCTGGTAATTGGTTTCTTGAAGGAATGAAATTGTATAATTTATAATTATATATTATTTTATCTTGTTCCAACATATACAGCTGCATATCTAGCACCCTCCTTCCACCAAAAACCTAAACAAGTTAATTCTATAAAAAATGAGCATGGCTGTGATAGGGTTCCTTTTAGAATACTTATGATAATTTCTTTTTTTTTTTAACCATTCATATGCAAATAACAATTAAGATGTGACATGTTCTATCATAATTGTAATGCATCCTACCTCATAGTATTATAGATAAAGAAAAAAAATATCAAAAAAGAACTAAAAAAAATTTAATCAAAAAAATACTTTTACTAACGGCTGACGACCCATGTTCGTGACCCCCTATCTGACGACCCTCCAACAAGTCCTCCGGTGAGGGGTGGGGGGGGGGGGGGGGGGGGTGTGGTGCATGGTGCTAGTGGGCGGCGCGATCTTACCTGGGGAAGGATCTTGCTAGTGGGTGGTAATTTTTCAGATTTTTTTATAAATTTCTTTAGTCTTTAATATTGTAATACTATAAAGTAGGGTGTATTATAATTATAATATACTAGCTACATCTTAACCATTGATTTTTATCTAAACCATTTAAAAAATATACCTACCGATAGGTATTCTAGAAAGAGCCCTATCACGTTCTTGCTTCATTAAAAATAGTAGTTCCCAACTAATCTACGTTTCATAGTTGACCACTTACTTTTTAGTAACAACTTCTTGTTGGTTTCTTCAACGCAAAAAGATGATAGAAGGAATCGGATAAAAGGAACAATTTGAGCAATCTTGTATATATTAAAAACGTTTTGAACAATCTTGAAAAATAAAAGGACAAAATGAAAAGAAAAGGTGTATAATTGAGAAGAAATTTATCTAATTAATCCATCATTTTTATATAATTCATGATGTCAAAATATACAGTTGTATATATCTTACACTTTCTTCCTCAAAAACTAAAACAAAAATAAATTAAATGCTAATCAACAGAAATAATATGAAGAAAAAAGAAAAATAAAATTCAAGTTCATATATTCACAATAACTATTTGCCAGGTGTGACAGGATAGCCAATGCCGTGCCTTCTGGTAGGAAAAACCACAAACAACAAGCTGCAAACAAGCCCAATCCCAACCGGAACAATGTCCAGAACCTCCTGAACCATGTGCCCTGGCCGCGGATAAAAGCACACCACCACATTCCTGTCCCTCGAAGCCACCACCCCAAACACAAACACCGATAAAACCGCGTGGACCCAATCAATGAACCCGATCCTAAACTTCCTCAAGTCGGGTAGACCCGACCCGGTGGGGTCGGGGTAGTCAAACAGGAACATCCCTCTAAAGGTGGCCAGGCCATAGTAGACCTGGCCGTCAGAGGCCCTCACGCTATCCGTGAAGGAAGCGAGGAAGCAGGAAAAGGAGAGGACGACGAGGAGGAGAAAAGTCAGGGTGCGTGTGACGGGGTCACACGCACCGTTGTTGGTAAAGATTGGTGTCAGGAGTTGGAAGGCGACGAGGGTCCCTGTCGGGAGGAGATTCGCTAAGTTGGCGGTGCTCGTTAAAGTTTGAGATATGGCTCGTTGCGAGAACGTGGGCGGCGGACGCCGTGGCGGGCCTTTTGGTTCCTCAGCGGGTTCAGCATCAGTGGTAGAACTGGATGTGGATGGTTGCTTGGTTGATCTTGATCTAAGAGACATGTTTTCGCAATGAATTTATTGCTAGGTTAAACCTACCTTATATGTGTGTATATAGAGTTGTGTCTGGAATAAGGTAGAATGAAGTTCTGATATAATATTGGCCGTATGAGCTGAGAATGGAGGCGATGAGAAATGATTGTGGTCGAGTTATTCCATGTCTATATATATAGGACACAAGTTATGACGACTACTACTCGGTTTCTGAGGATTGAAGAGAAAGTATGAGGAAGTGGGTGTCTTGCTTGTCGTGGAAGGCAGTTGTTTCCTAGGAGTTTCCTGCTTGTTTGGGGACGTCAAGTCTTTTGATATGTTCAATGGTCGTATATATACATAGATATTATATTTATGTGTGTGCTTGTTATATACAAACGTGCAAGTAATATAACATATAGTGGGCAAAGACGATGCCAACGGAAGCAAACCCAGTACTTCAACTTGAAATTTAGTATTAGGAACTAGCCTTAATATTCCCTGGCTTTAATCTGTGTTACCGGAGGAATTAATATATTTAAAAGTATGGTTTAGTTATGTTCCTCTCCACGCCACATTAATATATAATTTAAGTAAAAGCGTAATAAGATAGTTATTTTATGTAACATGAATTTTAAAATGCGTTACATCAACAAATTTCTCTATTATAAACTATTGTTATATCTTTTTAACTTATACATTAAATATTATAAACTATTGTTATATCTTTTTGACATATAAATTAAATAGATATCATATTATAATTTTCACTCCCATTTATTATTATGATGAAAGTACAATCCTTTTTAAAAGACCATAACAATGCCCTATAAAAGTATAGTGTGTATTTATCGGACAATATCGTTATGTAAGGCTCAATGTGTTACATAGCATTGCATATAGGTACTTATGAGAAAGAGTTTGAAATTCCTTTGCCTATAATTTGTACGTGACCTTTGTTCTAGTGTATGAGTATGATATATAAAGTACATGAAAAATAAGTCTTTTTTTTTCTTTTTTGAAAATAGCTTTTTCTTTACACTAATCTAAGACAATTATGTTCTAAGTTTACATTTTCATACATTTGCCTATTGTTCTATTTTTGGACTGTCGGTGTCGGTTAAATAGTGGTTTATGTGCACGTAAAGAGTTGTAAATGAATCGTGTGGAATGTAACAAGTTGTGGAGACTTATTACAAACGCCTTTTTCTCTCATATACCGAACAATCAGGATAGACTTAGATTATAAACTACAAGTTTAAATACTTTAAGCAAAGTTATAAATTTAACTTAAACATATATATATATATCTCTGAAGTTGCCAAGGCACTATCTAATTTTCTTCATATATATATATAGTACAATCACCGTATATGTGATAATATGTCAATACAATAACTCTTCTTTGCGTTATCACACTTGTGACAATAATTAGAAATTTTCAATTTGCAAGTATTACATTGTCTACGTTTTTATGAACAACATTAAAAAAATTCATACTCAAAAAATTATGACAATCTTTTTAAAGAGTGCACAATTAGATCAATTAAAGATAGAGGAAGGTACCAAAATGATGCACATTTGAGCACCTCTTCATTAATATGACACAAAATTAAATCACTTCACTAAAATAACACAAGCTAAATACTATAATTTAAAAAAAAAATTGGAAAAAGAAACGATATTACCAATTAACCCATAATGCACTCCAATATTTTCAAACTTCACTTGAAAAAAAAATTTATGTATGAAAAACTTTGTCCTCTTCTCTCTCTCATACAAGAAAATTCCTCCTCCCCCACTGATTTTCTCTGTTCCGTCACCAATTTATAAAATATTTTAAAAATTTTACTAGATTTTAACATTATTAATAAGATTATATATATGTCAACTCACACTAATTAAATTAAGAGGTGCACAACTTAAGACAGAGGTAAAAAATTAAACAACAAAGGCAGAAAATGTTTATTGAGGGGTAATTAGAGAGAAAAAGGTAATGACATATTTAGGGAAGGTAAGATAAGTGCTTTTTTTTTACTAAGAGTAAATAATTGACTTACTATTTAATAAGTAAATACGTTATCATTTAATATGCTATTTTCTTTTACTAGATATATACTAATTAGATAGTATGCATTAAGGAAAAGTAATTAAAAAAAAAAAAAAACATGTGCTAAGTGTTAGAAGCATCATATCATATGACACTTTTACAGCTTGTTTGAGGAAAGGGTTGGAATATGTTAAATATGGATTGGTTTTTACCTTTCCTCTTAATTTTAACTAGTTTTTTTTTTTTAATTTAATATTCTCTCACCTTTAAAATAAAATTTCTAATCTTACCATCAAATAAGTTATTAGAATTATGGATAATGATCACGACCTAAACTTGGTGGGCCTACTCTAATGAATGAACTTCGAACAGATAGTGGGCCTGCCTCACCAGACCCATCGAAGGCATCCCAAGGGAATATTCCACTCTCCGTCGTTCACAAAACTTCATAGGTTTTTGTAGCCAAGTTCCTCTTCGAAACCCATTTATAACGACAAAATTCTTTGAAACGAAACGAAACGAAACGTTATCTTCGAAACTCTACTTACAATTTCAGTTACAGTACGTTATTCTCTCTTTCGCTTTAGATTAAAAATTGTATATCTGACATTAATTCTCATTTTCTGCACCCAAATTTTAAATTCTGGACCGTTAGCGTTAATTCTAGGGCTTAGGTTGGGTTTTAAAAATTGTTTACATTCGAATTTTGACGGGAATTATTTGAATTGCTGAAATAATTTTTTGTTTTAGCACTTGATTTAGAGCTTTTTGGATTCACTTCGAAAAATTTTCCCGGGAAAATTTTTTTCCGCCCTCGCACTTGCTTTAGAGCTAGGTTTGATTCTCTTTGAAACATTTTCCGGGAAAAGAGATTTTCGCTTAAAGGGTTTAGTTTTGTTCGATTACTTAGATTCTTAGTTGGATTAAGCCGGAAAGTTAACTCATTTAACGTTTGTGTGTGTATGTGTGGTTTTATGCATACATACATACGTACATACATATATAAATATATATATATATGTGTATAATCTGTTTGTTAGTTTTTGTGTTAATTTCTTTTACAATTTGTGTGGTATCTTTACGTTTTGGCATTGGTCTGTAGTAATGCAGTCTTTCGTGAAGATTTTTTGAATTTGGCTGGGATGCATGTTGTTAGTTTTGGAACCTTATTTGTGTTTTCGCATTGCTCCGTAATAATGCAGATAAGGCATTTGATAAAATGCCAAAGGTTAATTTTTGATGGAAAATAGTTAGTTTTTGGAACTTAGTTTTGGAGTTAAGATACTGGAACGGGGTTTTTATTAGATTAAACCAACTTCTTGTCTTCTTCACTTTCGTTTCTGGCTGCTTATGTAGAAGAAGTTCAGAAGTTAGCATCAGAAATAGGAGAAAAAGATGAAGCGCAAGCGTGGGCACAAGAAAGGGAAGCCTAAAGGGGTGCCCGCAAAGAGTGCCAAAGTGGAAATTCCAAGTGAGGCAGGCGTAAATGTGGAGAATGATTCCGGTGCAGATGAGTTTGATAAAGATAACAAGTATGACTCGGGAATGGAGGTTGATACACCTTCTTCAACCGGGACTGATCAGCCTCACAATGTTGCTAATATAAATCCTGATGGCTCTATTGGTAAAGGTATTGGGAGACCGCTTGGGCGTGTTAAGGTGAAGCTTAAAACTCCAAAAATGATGGAGTCCCAAGTCACTTCTTCTGATGCTCCAACACAGAGTGATACTGATAAGAGTAGCCCGCAGATGGATTTGGACAAGCAAACCGTGGTTGCTGAGAAAATTGAAGATAGTGCCAATTCATTGCCTGAAGCTAAAATTGGCACATTTGAGAGGTCGTCTAAGAAAGCTGGGAGCATCAAGATTAAGTCATCAATGGCGCCTGGATCAAGTAGTAACAACAATATTGAAGTTGTACCAACAAGAGATGGGAGTCCACGCCAAAAGGAAGAGATTACGCCTCGTCTGGATTCTCGATATGACAAGCATGAATTAGAAACTGCCCTAATGGTTGGTTGAAATTTAAAACTGAATCTTGCTTGAGTTTGTCGGATTAAGTCAAAATTTTTTTTTTTTTTGCTTGGGTTTCTGTTGTACATGTGCCTCATGCAAATGTCCTTCCTTGTGTGTGCCCGCTTATTTTGCTTGTGCAGGTGATAAAGAAGGTGATGAAAATGGATGCAGCTGAACCATTCAATGTCCCTGTGAATCCTGTTGCCCTTGGAATTCCCGTGAGTACAAGTAACTTGTATGACATGCTTATGTGATTGTATATTTTACATGTAGGTGGAGAAATTACAAGTCCCAGCAAATCTATTTAGTTTACTTTCATAGTTTTTGGAAGTAAACACGCATTTGTTCTCATTGATTTCGATTTTATGTGAAACCAGGATTATTTTGATGTGATAGACACACCAATGGATTTTGGGACAATATGTAGTAATCTCGAAAGTGGTGTAAAATATGAAAATTCCGAGGATGTATTCAAAGATGTGCAGTACATATGGGACAACTGTTTCAAGTATAATAATAAGGGTGACTATATATTGGACCTTATGAGACGGGTGAAGAAGAATTTTACAAAGTATTGGACAGCAGCTGGGTTGTATAACGGACAACCAAGAGGAACTAGTGGTGAGGATTGAATAGTTATAGCTTTCTCCCCTATTGATGTGTTTGTGTTTCTTAACTGAGCTACTCGCAAGTAGATTTGTGTTTTTGCACGTAGCAGAGCACCTTCTTATGGTTTATCTTTTATTGTTAATGTGAAGATTCTAGTCTGTGTACTATAACAGGAGTTTTAGAAATCTCTGTTTTCTTCATTTTAGGTGTTGAGAGCAGTCAAGAGAAGGCAGGCCAGTTAAAAGCATATGTGAAAGGTGGTCAATCAAAAAAGAGTGGTAGAAAATTTGGGTACGTTTCTTTATCTTCCTGTTTGTGAACTTGGTAATCATACAATGTGTTGATTTTTTTTGTTTTCCGTAACTTCCCATTTACCTATGATTTAAAGTTTTGGCCAGATCTTTGATTTTTAACTTGTGATGTGTTCATTCCTTTTGCTTTATCATTTGGTTGTCCCTGTTGCAAACTCATATATAAGACACTAGGAGCACAACAATTGGGTTCATCTTGCCTGTTGCTTAAGTATGATGTAAAAAATTTTGAACTGTCATTGTCATGGACTTAAACCATGTAATGTTATAATTTGGGAAGATATGAAGACACAGGAACCAATAAAATCCTTTTGCCCGTATTTATAGCTTGACAAATATTCAGTGTGTGTGCATGTGGGTGTGTATTATATTCAATTTCTGGAATCTTTAGTTTTCTCCTTAAGAGATTTTGTTCTGGCTTTGTTTTTGCCCCCATTGCTATATCTTTATTTGGGTGGTTCTTTTTGTTTTTCTCTTCTGCAGAAGGCGTCATAAATCAGACTGTTTATGTGCTATATGTGTTCTAAAGCGTCGTAGAAGGGAGCGTGAGGAGAATGCTAGAATCGCTAAAAGCCTGAATGAAGGTGGTGATAATAATCTTCCTCAAGAGTTTAAACATGAGGTATCACTGAAGATTTTTGCAGAGAGCTGCCCTGAATTTTTATTGTTAATTTTCGTTATGAATTCTTGCTAGTTACGTGAAAATTTAATGAGATTTGAGGAACCAGCATAGTGCTTGTTTGAAAACAAGTTTCATCATATTTTTAACTCCTTTTGAGTGTCTTTTTTTGGTTCCATTTGCTATCTAGAAAAGACAGAGGTACAATCTTAAACTTTTTTTTATAAAAGCAGCAATATAAGACCTTTTTTCTTCTTCTTTCTTTTTTTTTTTTCCCTTTTTTTTTTGTATTGTATTTTTTACTTGAGAGCATTAGCAAAGCCCTTGTAAATTGCTATTGTTGCAAATCAGGAATACTAAAACTTTTGATATGCTTAATTTTTCTAACTTGAAAGAGAAAAGAGGAATTCTTTTCTATTCAGTTCATTAGATTTGTTTTGTTATTCGTATCACTGTCTTATTATTGCTTTTCCTGCATTCGAAATTATAACTTTATTAACTTTCTCTCTCCCTCTCTCTCTCTCTGTCTCTCTCAAAGGAATCCTCACCTGCAGAGAGCCCTTCTGGTGGTAATTCATCATCAAATATGGATGAATCTTTGGTAGACCCGAATGTAGATGCTGAAGTGGTACAGAGCAAAGAAGTGAAGATGGAGGAATCCAAGCAGAACGGTCACTCTTCGGCAGATAAAGAAGAAGAGGAAGATGAGGGGGAGGAGGTTGGGGATGAAAAGGATGAAGGAAATGAAGTCGAGATGAAATATAAAGGTAGTGAGGAAACACCAGAGCAGTTTGGCAAGTCAACAGAGGACATAAATAAGCAATCTTTTCAACCATTGGCAGAGAAATCAGGCAATGGATTCCAATCTGATACTCAAAGAGAAGATATGGTGGTGCAACACGGGGAAGGGGCAGATCAACGGCAGACGCATAAGGTATTTCATTCATTTTTATTTAGCCCATCAAGCATTATATCCACACGCCATAAACAATGGTTAGAAGTGGCGCTGAACCATTTAAATTTTACTAGTATCCCACTGACAATATAATTGAGGTCCCGATCTTTTCTGTTGAACATCAAGATAACTGACCAAAAAACTTGGAAAAGTTTATGCAACTTTCTAGATCAAGCTTTATAAAGATTCTCTCTCTCTCTCTCTCTCTCTCTCTCTTCCCTCTGATTTCTTTTCTTTTCCTTCCTTTAAGGAGGAGGGAGGAGGGGAAAAAAAGTTTACATTTTGTTTGAGGAAGTGTTTGAGGCTTGATGGTATAATTTGTTTCAGGAGTCACAAGAGAAGCCCCAAAAAGTTAAAGCACCTCAGATTAAGCTTGTTGAAAATCCCATGCTTTTGGAGTTGTGTGGAACCCTATTTCCCGACAGTAATTGCAAGTCCATCTGGAGTGGGCCCCATTCTTTAGTTCGCCGTAAGGGTACTTCCCGTACTAGTTCCCTTCAAGCGGCCATTGATATGCTCATGAAGTAGGTGGATGCTTAGAGATCTTACTCTCAAGTATTTTCGTGATGGACATGAGAAGTAAAGCCAACATATCCTTGTGAGTCTTTTTTTCTTAACCGTCTAGAGTGCACGTCTTCCTTCAAGCCCATGTTTGAAGTTTCTTTTTCGAAATGAACAGATGGTTGCAAGAACTAATTTTTGGATATTGAACTGCTTGTACCGCATGCTAGATTTCTTCTGGTTACATGCAGTTAGGATATACAATAAGAACGACTCTTAATTAATTTTTAGGGTTCAGAATTAGGATTTAACATCTAGTGACAGTCAAAATGTTGTAACGTCAAACATCTGTAATTGATGAATAAAGATTTTACTTAGTGTACAAATATCTGATTGAATATGCAGTTGCCATTTTCTGTTTTTGAATCCTTTAGTGCTTATGGGAATGTTATGGTCCTGGCATTAGACATTGCCATATAGACCCATCAAGTTAAATTTGCCTGAGAGAAAAACTGACTGAACAGATTATTATTATTATTATTATTATCATTATCATTATTAGTTTGGCAACAACTTTTTTGACGCGTACTATCATATTGCTATGTGAGAAATAAACTGCACCAAAAATGTATTGAGACTTTACAAATCTATGCATTACACTAGTAAAACGACTTTTCAAATCAGTTCACACAAATCACAGGCTACTCCTGACAACATTAGTTGGACCGTTACATTTTCTGGTCTATGTTCAAGCAACCTTGCATTCGTGAGAAATCTCTTCAATCCACTACGGGTTAAGGACTTGCAACCAAAATAATGAGTAATTTTTGAAGCCGCCGATGAAAAAAGTAATAATCATTGCCCCGATCTTTGACAAGAATCTATAATCTCTGAGAAGTACCAAGAAACTCCAGTCTCTCGGAGGTAGTCTCATGGCAGATCGTATTTCACGTGTCCAAGGTACAGCCCACATGCAGGTGCCATCGGACTAGCAGCAGTTACAGTCTTTGCTTTCAGAAACCTTTCAACTAAATATTACATTAAAGTTAGTACAATGCAATAAAAAAGATAAACTAAAATAAACTCATAATAAATGGAGCGTAGAGAGGAAATACACCATCAGATACAGTTAAATTTCTCGTGCCAACAGCTTTCAATACACCAACAAGAAGTCTAACCTGAGTAAAGCATGTATTTGCAATAAGTTATTATCTTGATAAAGATGTTTCACAAGAAACAGCAGAGAAGCTCAACAAGCAAGAATACCAACTTGATGATAAAGAAAAGAGCGTGCACGCGCTGTTACAACAAGGCAACGGTGTTTCCTCCTCATGCCAAAGCCTAGAATAGTCCCACCACTGAAGCATTCTAACTTATCGTCTGTGGACAACCCGGTTTGAAGACCCTTGGTTAAATTATTTTGTTCTCTCTGTGCTATTTGAGGGAAATAAGTAGCAGGAAGAACTTCTATCACATTAAGTTCATCCAACGTTTTCACTGGTGACTTTGCCTGTAAGCGAAAAATAATTTTAAAATCAATCACATAGACTCAAGTGAATTTTGCGACAATAGATACATAACAGACCAAGGAAACAGATAAAAGAAAAATGAAACCCTTTTCCTTTGCAACCAAGATCAGAGATCGAACCTGACAACCAGCTGCCCGGAAGGAACTAAAATCATGATGGCCAACAAGAACTTTACAAGCTTCCTGGAAGGAGATAAACAAGTCATATATGAAGGGTCGGAAATAGTATTTACTAGAAATAATTCTTGAGGATACTATGTCAACCTGCATTGCAGAAAGATCTAGTTCCTCAGGTACATGCCATGCACGGTCTTTCTCAAAAGTTGACAAGGGCTCTGGCCCAGAAAACAAGCGGTAAAAGTACCTGGAAGAAACTTCTTATAAGAACATATGTGTTCCTTGAAACCGAGATAGGTTGGAATGAAGGTTTAGATTGAGTACCTACGTTCGCTCTTGAGCTTTAAATCTAGAATGAAAATCAGGTGGAACACAACGAACATCAATCACCATTACATCACCTTCATTCTTCTAAAGAAAATCAAAGAAAAAATAAGACTAAAATTCATTATTCTGACAAAGATGTGTGTGTGTGTGTGTGTGTGTGTGTGTGTGCACGCACGTGCGCATTAGCCATCCAACTTGGATCTTGGTTAAAGTAAGTTCAACTTATGTTTTGAGAAAAATACTAATCCCTGTCTGATATTATGGAAGTATAGCGTCTAACTAGCCAAAATCTTTATTCAAATTTTTTGTTAAGAAGCCTACATAATTTTTTTTTTTAACAAATAAATAGCCCAGAGTTAGACATATCATGTTATGTGCTAAAGCTCGGTACTGCTTTAGGGCAGTTCATCTGTTGGGATTTATCTATATCACTATAGTCACTTTGATTCATCCGAAGCAAAATCAGTAAAAACGTAATGCTCAATCACAAATTCACTAACATATGTTGTGAGAGACTGCACCTGTAAGAAATGGTTCACGGCTCTTTTGACCACAGAAGGCTCATGTGGTGGTAACTGCATTGCAGCAAAATGACACAAACATGAAAAGTGAAGTTAGACATTGCCACTGCTTTATAAACTCAACACATACAATAGAACAAGTTCATCACAAATATCTTCATAATGGTAAATTAGAAAATTAGCACGCAAGTAGAGAGAGAGGCCTCATTCCCATTTTTTGGTAATGTGAACACCGTCGTAAATAGTACATCACTAATCCATTGTAGAAATGACCATAATTGCATACCACTTCACCAGGCTTCCTTTTGCTTATGCGCTCAACATCAACATGACAAACATTTGATAAGGCATGCACTCCTGCATCCTGTGAAAGTAGATCATATTACTACATAGAGTACAAGTCATATCTACGTTACCTATATACATACATACATACATATATATATATATACACACACATTTATGCGTATATCATATCAGGAACAAGAAGAAAGTAACAAAACTAACAAAAATGTTTTTGCATCTCCAGAATTGAATTAGTAAAATGACCTTTTCACTTTCTTAAATTTGAAAAATGACTTTCCAAAATTTTTATTAGCAAATAATCTCGAACAACCAGGAATGACCATGGTCTTTCTTATGTTAAAATAAAAGGAGGTTATTTTGCTAATTTCAATTTTTTGAGGTCGTCATTTAGACAAATATTCAGAGGGAAACCGAAACTTACAGTTCGACTTGAGCAGAAAATTGAAACAGGTTGACCAATAAACTTGTGAAAGGCCTCCTACACCAACAATGAAATCCAAATCAACCCAGATATCTGATTCTAAGGCAAATATATTTAAATTTAAATCCATGTTTTAGACCCTTTTATTCAAATTTGACTTCCAAAACCATAATAATAATGATGATGATGATGATGATGACGACGATGATAATCCTAATTTTATTGAACACAAAACCAATAACAAATATAAAGTTTTCCAGATTTAAAATAGTTCAGCGATTGCGGAATTCAAAAAAAAAAAAAAAAAAAAAAAGACCTCAAGAACGCCGACAACAGTGCGGCAGTTGAGCTGCTGCTGAGAGCCGGAGAAGCGGGTCCCAATGTACTCGATGGCGACCAAATAACGCTGAATTCTAGGGTTTTGGCTCATTGATTTACACTCTTTCTCTTCTTCTTCTTCTTCTTCTTCTTCGTCGCTGGGATTAATTTCCGTTGTTTTCGCCACCTTCGAAGGCCTCTGGGAAAATGATGATTCGTTCGTGTCTTCTCGTGGGTGTTTGGAATACTCTGTCATTGCCTTTTCCTGCAGTTTCTCGGGAACCAAACGGAACACTAGACTAGATCCCTCCCTAGGGTTTTTCTTGTTTCCAGGTTTTAGCGGGTAGCGACTTTTGGGGACCTTTTTTGCCTGTCGTTTCTTCCGAAGATGTCGTTTCTGAAGAAAATGACACGTTTGTCTACTTAGTGGGTGAACATCATGTCGTTTTTCAACATTTCTCATCCTGGCGTATGGGGTTACAACATACATTTATCGACCGTGCTTAACAATTTATGTCGTCGTTTTTGCTCGATAACGGACATCTTTCGACTTTTGTTCCCCGAATACGACCTAACCTTTGTTATCTTAGAATTTGTTTGTTCTTAAGAGTAAATTCCAGTTTATTATTAAATATAGGTTATTATAATATTTTTTAAATTTTTTTAAACTAATTTTTACTTTCAATTTTTTTATTAATGTAATCTTTTTCAATCTATCAAACCCTAAATTGGTAGGGAGCCCTAAATGTAAAACAACTATTTAAATTGTTTTTTTTTTTTTTATCAAGTACCGTATCTGAACACCATGTCTTTTATTTTTAATTTAACTCTCATCTTTAATTAAAAAAAAAAAACTAGATATCGTTTTAATGCAAGGATGAAAATTTCAATGAGTTTTATGAAATTTTTTGAGATACTATTGGCAGAAATATTGGAAAAAAGTTAGTAAATTACAAAAATTTATTTTAAAATGTATTTCTAATATTTTAAGATATTACACAAGAAAACATTTTATATTTGACATATTTTAATACCAAAAGTCAGTCCTACGAAATTCAAATATAATTATAATTCAAATATAATCTGAACACTATGTATTTCTAATATAATTAGAATGTTATCCTTATTTAAGCAATATTGATACAATGATATGTTATTTTAATAGAATTGAATATAATTATAAATAAGTTACATATAAGTTTTTTTTTTTAATCTTTTTCCACTGTATTTTTATAAGCAGAAAATTATGCAAAATTTATAAACATGTAGAAGAATATATTCTCTTAGCTTTTTTGTGTAACCTTTAAGTATTTTTTTAATCTTTTTTGTTTTTAAAAATAATTATAACATGCTAGTTTTAAATTACTTTCTTTCCCTGCTTATTTTAAAAAATAATAATAAGTATAACATGTTCAAAAAAACTAGTAAATGACAGAAATATGATATTTCAAAAATTAACTGAAAATATTTTTTAATATTTTATAAAAATTACACTACATTTACCAATATCACATATTTGCCGACATCTTCCTGATTTTTTTCTAATGAAAAAAATATTACACTTAAAAATATTTAGAGCTCATTTGGGCTTTAGTTTTAGTGCCTCCACAATTATTTTTTTTAATATATCATTACTTTTTACTATTTAGATTTTCAAAACATTATAGGATATTTTAAATTTTAAAAATTTATAATTTTATAAATATAAACCCAAATAGGATGATTTTTTTTAAATTACATAAAATTTCAAAATAAACAAAACAATATCCATATTGATTTTTTTTTATAAATTTTATATTTTTTTCACCTGAAACAATTTTTTCTCTTAAATATATTATCTAACACAATTTTTTTCCAATTAAAAAAAACAATATCCAAGTTTTCCCCAAAACTTGGCCCCTAGATACACATCGAACGTGGACTCTTGCTGCCGTTCAGTCGGAACGTGACGTTGTAATATGCAACTTTCAGTGAATAATTATCAGATCTTTTTGCTGTTCAATCATTAGTTTAGCTTGACTGTCGTTTATGCAAACTTGACAGTGGTTTATGAAAAGAATATTACACTTAAATATATTTAGATACCCATCGAACTTGAATTTTTGCTGCTGTTCTATCAGAACGTCCAGTCCCACTACTACTATGCAGCCCTCAGTAAGTTGTGATGACATTTTTTTGCTGCTCTATCATTAGTTAAAATTTAAGAGGCATTTTGGAGAAATATTCAATTTTAATTTTATTTAAATACAATACAATTTTACACCAAACACAAATTTTACAACAAAACTACGAAAACAATTACTATTCAAAACATTTTTAAAACAATCACATCAACTTTTTAATTCTACTATTTATCTCTACTTTTTCAATCACATCAACTTTTCAATTCTAAAATACTTTTCTTCCAAACACACATTTCATTCAAATACAAAACAAATACTTTTCAACCAAATACAACATTCAGAAAACAAATTTCATTCAAATACAATCAAAATGCAATGCGTTTACCAAACGCCCCCCTTAATGTAGTTTATGCAAACACTACGAAATAATTTTACAAATTTGACGTCGTAAAGTTTATTTCTCATGACGCACTGTCTTACCACTTTCTACACATAAATCAATACATTGTATAGGAACCCGCAGACTAAAACTTTTTATCCGACGATCGATCATCATACCAACAAGATGAACTTTCTCACCAAAAAAAAAAAAAAGATTTCTGTTAACTTCTTGAATTCACTCATTAACTAATCAAAGTTCAAACGCAAATGAAAAACCTGAATTAAAAAAGCAAACTCCAATCACTAACCACATGCTCAATTCGATTCAATTTGATTCAATGATCACTAACTAAAAAGCCAAATATGAAAGGATGAAAAAAAATCAACACTGCAAATGAACTGCTGCAAAAACTGACGGTAATTTTAAAAGAGAACTGAAAAAAGAAGACCAAAAAAAAATTAAAAAAAAAATGAAAGCACAAATCAAAAAGAGAAACAGCAAGACCTATTAAAGCTGTCACTAAACTTGTCACTAAACTATTAAACTGTCTGCACGCAACAGCTCTTGAGAGTTCAGGCGTTGGCGCTGAGGGAGAGATTTTGGGTGAGATTGATCAGATTTGCGCGGTCTGGTGTCATCTTGGTCCCGCCAGATTCAACTTCATTTCCACGCTTCTGCACAGGACATAATCAAATATTAAGGCGACATAATACCTATATGACAGGCGTCAAACATTTTGCTGGGATCTGCTTTAGCTTCTCTAATATCAGATATCTTCTCTCTCACTATTCACTTACAAAAAGACGCAAACTGGTAAGATCTTATTAGGATGTGCTATTTAAACATAACTCTACATAAATTATATTGTATTATTGGAGTAGAAAGGGACTCACAGTGAAGTCACTGTCAGTGTAAATTCCTTCCATCTTCAAAGTAGCTGGCTTGCTGCTCCTTTTGGCAACAAGGGACTTTTCGCGATTTTCATAGAAGTTAAAATCTTCCAGCAGTGTCGTTTTTGCAGTGTAACTCTTGAATATGTTCAACATTTCAAGACCTTGCTTTAGTCCAATCTGTAAATTAGAACAAATATCACAGAATTTCAGATACTGTCTAATATTTTCTAAAAGAACAAAGACAACAAGAAAGCAGACATGATAACGATCATAATGAAGAGATGTAGAAGTGCAATAATACCTCTTGGGTGTCCCGGGTAAAAGTTACAGGCTTGTTGTCGTTGTTTTCAAGGATAATGTGCCGCAATTGGGCGTTTGGTATGTCTTTTACCATATGCCATCTAACAGGGAAGAACCCACTCCACTTGTCGACTTGCCAGAAGTCCATATCCTTGTTAAAATCTACCTGCCCAGCCATCTCAGCTACGCCAACAAACTGTCCACTCCCGTTCACCTATTCAGAGAAAGTAAGATATAGTCCAACTACGGGTAACATTCAAACATCAACCACTAACTAAAAACTGTTTTCATCAAAAAGTCAAATATCAAAACTCACAGAGAAGAATAGAAAGATTGGACAGTTTTTGCCTGTCTCACTGGATTTAGCTTCTGCATCATGGAATGCTGCATCTAGTTTCTTATTGCCATTTGGGGTACTAGCCCAAACATCGTACTTAATAGACTTGTGAACATCATCTTCGCTGTAGGACTTGATAACATAGAACTTTGCATTCTCATAATCAGTTTGGAAATTGGGCAGATTATATTGATCCTTACGGGCTGCAAATCCCAATTCTTCATTCTCAACAGATGAATCGGTAAGACCCTTGTTGCGGGACCTAGGACCACGAGTTAGTTCGGCTGAGGCTTCAAAATCTCCGTTCCTGCTACTTTTGTCCTTCGACTTAAACCTATCATTTCCACTCCATATTCTCCCATATTGCTTATAATTTGAGAAACCATTATATGGGAACAAACCTTGTTTCTGACTACTAAATGATGAAAACCTTCCAACTTGGGGTTGAGGGTATCCCTTCAACAGACCAGCAGCTGAGAAATCAGAGCCTAGATGAGGTACCTGAAATGTTAAATGTCATGTAAACTACTCATAAATCTCAACATGATAAATGAGTCCACGATAAAACCATGCTTAATAAATAAATAGCTCTACCATGAAAAAATTCCAAATGGCATAAACTTGAAACTCAATTTGATGTTATCAAAACATGGAAAGCATAAGTATTTTATCGTCAAAAGTAAAGCCGAAAGTACCTTGTTCAATGATTTAATAGATTGTGTCTGAAGAAGAGGTTTGGATAATTTGCCATTAATACTGCCATTAGTTTTTGTAGAATTGAAGGGATTCGACCTAGCTAAACCAGTAGAACGCAGACCAGACTTTGCATTTGGAAAACCACCACTAGCTCCATTAGGAGCATCCGTAACAAATGTCGGGTCCCAGGAATAGCAAGACATAGCTTCTGACCCATAAGAAACAGGAGGCTGATGATATCCTGACGAAGAAAAATATTGTTGCTGACCAATACCTTGTCCATCAACTCCCATAATAGGCCCTGATGCATATGGGTAGTAATAGACTAGACCATTATCTGATTGCACACCCTGTAAAGTCAGAGGGTAAATGGTGTCCTTTAAGCAGTTAAAAAATTTTCAGTTATATTTCCAAAAAAATAAAATTAATAATAAGGAAGACAAAATTACCGTATTAGAACCATTTGCATGAAAATATCCATGATCATCCACCTGAGCAAAAGATCCATTGTATCCTATAAAATAAATAAATAAACAAACAATTCTTAAAAAACGAATAAAACCAAAAAATAAGTACAATTAACCTGAGGACATAAATGGACAAGCACTCATTAATAACCAAAATGGGAAGATAATTATCAACAAAGCTGCAGGTTGCACATAACAAAATGCACAGATAAAACACGAAAAAGGAAAGAAAAAGGCTGGTAAATACTAAATACAATAAATTCGAAGTACCCATCTTTTAATTATGTTGCTTTACCACAGTTTTATTTCTGAAACTTTTAGGAGCTCTTAACATACATGTGGCTTAGTTTACCATTGACATTAACAAAATCCTATTGTAACAACTTAGAACCGTTACATAGATTATGTTTGACATCTAACCTGGATAATAATAATTGTAACCGCTAGAAGGTGGACAGTAAACACCATGCTCTCCAACTGACCCTTGATCAGTCGTACCTTTGATGCTAGAAGTGACATCCTTTGATGTAGAAATGGAGGAGGTTACATCAGATGGCACTCCATCTTTCCCTTTAGCCTGTAACAAAAATAGAAAGGAGAATACTTAGGTGCTACATCACTTTTAAACTGAAATCCAATTGACATACCTCTAGAGAAAGGTTAAAAAATGTTCAACATAGACATACCTTCTCTTGCTCAGCCAGAGCGGAAACTGTATCCGATTTCAACACAGTAGCCACAGGCTCAGCTAGATTATATAGTAGTTAAGAAATAGACGACATGATCGTATACCAGAAAAGTAATAGAAATACTACAGCATACTGCCAATGAACACAATTGAGACCAATCATTGATTACAACAGTTTAAAAGAGTTCACATAACCAAATTCATGAAACCAACAGAAAATAATGCATTTTATTGGTCCCTCCACAGCCACTGAAAATCGATTTGGATTGTAAATCAAACTTCATTGAAATACAATTAGGGAACAAGATCCAGTAAGAACACATCAGTTGGGGGTGCAACAAACCTTCGAGAAAAATAAAGTGAAACCGTATAACTTCTTTCTATTACTTCTTTCAAGATTCAAACAAATTCCACCTAGATTATGAAACTACAGAGAAAGGATACAGTTTTCGATCTTCTTCTCGCCAGCCATTACCAGCACAAAAAGCTCAACTAAACCCTACAATGAAACAGCACAGAAGTGAAGGATAAATAAGAAACCGATGCCTCAAAAGAACGAGCAAGTTTATCTGGTCTTTCTAAAGACCCCCTGCTTTCTTAGCGAAAGAATATATATAAATTTTAGATTAAAATAAATCTTATTAACATTTAAATCAAATTAAAATTTAAGTAAAATTTCACGAATCTTAGCCCTTAAGCGTCTACGCAAGAAATATTCAACATGACAGAATTTATTACTAAAAAATCATTTAAAAAAGAAGAAGAAGAAGAAAAGCTGGCGCACATTAGCATAGCCAAGAAATTGGGTATTTCGGAAGAAGATTCCTTTCCTTTTGGATAACGACTCGTGGTCGTGGATTCTTCTCCCTCTTTTATTTATTTTTTTTCAAATTTCCTCACCAGGAAAATTAATAATAATTATAAAAAAAATCTAACAGATTTTTATTTTCAAAAAACAAATATTAAAAAAAAAAAGATATTTTGACCAAGACTCGGAACGTTTGATTATTGCGCAGATAAAAATCGTTATCGTGACGACTTCACAACAAGAAAAATCCATTTACGATAACTCCATCGCCAGAACCAAAATCAAATTTCCCTCTTTACTTTTTTCCAAAAATCGGAACTGAAAATCCTAAAGTCTACAACAAATTTTCAAGTAAACTAAAAGAACGAAAAAAAAAATCATCAAATTTCTCAACTTCATATTTTCCAATGACAATCAATCTCGCAAAAATGAAAACAAAAATCCTAAAATTTAAAAAAAAAAAAAACTTACGCACCAAAATTGGGTTACGTTTCTTAAGTAACACTAACTCAGCTTCAATATTCCACGGAGAATATAACATATAAACGCCTACATATATATATATATTGTGTCTGCGTGTGTGCCTAGATACACAAATATGTTTAGACAGAGAAAGAGATGTCACTACAAATTAGAAAGAAAAATATCATCACATTTCAACTTTGAATTTTTCTAATTTTTTAATTTATCTTGCGAAAATGAAAAACCTAAAGTTGTGAGTGAAGTATTTTTACAACAACAATCAAAAGAGAAACATAGAAACATATACAAATATAGAGAATGATGACTAAATTACAACGCCATTAACACCATTCATAACGAAAATCGGAGCTCGAGTTTCGATCTGTGAAGCGAACTAACTGGATTGGACGAATTCCCAAAAAAAAAAAAAAAAAAAAAGGAGACGAACCTTAAAGGTAGACGGCGGATCGGAAAGAGGAAGGCGATCTAAGGGTAAAACGGAAAACCGCCTTTGGAGAGCGAAAAGCGGTTTTCCAAAGAGCGAGAGACGGTGACGGTGGTGGTGGTGGCTGTCTCTGAGTCTTCCTTCGTGACTAGTCGGGGGAAAGCGCAATATGTTTCTGAAGCCCTTATGATGCTGAATCTGACGGCTTAGATTGCTTCCTTTTTTACTTATTAAGGAATTTAGGCCGTCCGATTATGGGCTCAAACGGACGCTTTTTGTTTTGACACAATGATGGGCCTTTTAGTTGGGCTTTTTCCATCAACTAGTTGCAGAATGCAATGATGGGCTTTTGTTTTTGAAATTGGGCTTATCCCAGCCTGATTTCATGCGAGAAAATTTTTAAAGGAGGAAACCAACACCTTCTCTCTCTCTCTCTCTGTTTTCATTAATTTTTCCTTTTCCTTCACATAAAACGTTCAAACCCGCTGTCTTTTAATTTATGTGAATGTATGTAATAACATTATTTTTATTAATTTAGAGGTGCGGGTTTTGAATTTTACGTCAAATCAAACGTGTAATTATCGTTAGATTATATCTGTAATAATAAAAAATAATATATTTTTAGAAACTAAATTAATTAAATAGCATATTTATGAAATAATTGAAAATGACAACATATTTACTGGTAAATAAATATTTAGTATAAAAATATATTTATGCATAAATATACTCTTTATTTTAATAGTCTGATCGCCTTCCCAAAAAAATAAAAATAAAAAAGGACTCATATTGATTGCCACCCGGACTAATTCCTTGTCAGCTCAGACCACCACAAACACTTCTCATATGCTGCTTTAAGCTTTGTCGAAAGCAACCATTATGCCTCCAAGTAACGTAAGAATTAAAAGGGAAAAATAATGCTATGATGGAAAAGCAAAAGGATTCTTAAAATAAAGAAAAGAGAGAGAGAAAGAGAGAAGCAATAAAAAAAATAAGCTGTATTTATATATAATATCATCATATATAATACAAAAGAGTTGCATGCTCATTTTAGGATTTTCCATGCTCCTGTATGACTAAAGTAGTGCACCTTCTTGAAAAGAAGTGCATCCACTAATTATTAATCCTACCTCTAACCTTCGACCACCAAATCCCCTCTGCCTAAATGTTATAAAAAAAAAATTCCCAAAAAAATATATCTAACTTTTGCACATGATAGCAAGAGCTTACAAGGGAAAAGAAAAGAAAACAAGCCACTCTAGATGACACCATATCTCAATTAACTCTAGAACCAAAAAGAGGGGGGGAAAAAAATGAAACCAAATGTTATGTCTTGTTTTTTTTTTTTTTTCTTTAAACCAAGAGATCTTGTGTGGTGAAGTTGGTACAAGGTTTAGTAGTGTCCTTTTGGGGATTTTTGGAAGAAGAAGAGGATTGCGATTGCGATTGCGATTGCGATTCGGGGGACAACGAGTGGCGAGTTAACTCGGAGAGCATTTGAACAACTTCTCGCATTGTGGGCCTCTCAACACTGTTTTCCTGGACACAAAGCGTGGCTATGAAGAACAGGTGCATGGCTTCTTCTTTAGGCACATTATAATTAGTACTAGTGGAGGTCATGAGCCTCCTATCCACTATTTGTAGAACGTCTTCTTTGAGGCAGTTGGTTACTTTCTTGCACCATTGCACGATGTCCACACCCTCGCCGAAGTCTCCCACCGGCCGCCGGCCTGTCAGCAGCTCCAGCAGCACCACGCCAAAGCTGTACACGTCGCTCTTCTCGTCCACCTTCAGTGTGTATGCATACTCTGCATGACAGAAATCATATCAAGCAACGTCAATTTGCAATTCATTGGAAAAAAGAAGGAATGAAAATAAGTTTTGAGCTGAATCTTTTAGGCCTATTAAGAGAAGCCCACAAAGGCCAAACTTGAATAAATCTTTCTTCACTGTTTACTTACTAGGGTTAACTAACAGCCTATACGAAGAAGGAAGGAACTAACTAACCAAATTCATTTTGAAACTTAAGGCCGAAAACAAAAACAAAAATGAGGACGAGACAGATATTCAAGCCTAAAAGAGAGAAAGATATTCGGTCTACTTATTTTTTATATTTTTTAAATACAAAATAACAGGTTTATTGTTAATTTTTTTTATTGATAGATCGACTTTTTAATTACATAACCGATATACATTTATATATAATATATTTGAATTTAGGGAGGAGACTCAAAATGTAAACGGAGTAAGATGTGAAATAGTTAAATTATTTTTGCAACCATTTAACCGGAATTTTTTGAAAACATTTAATAGTAAAGAACTATAATTCACATATTACTAACAAAAAAAGAAAATAAAGCATTTAATATCAGAGAATGAGATGGCATGAAAAATTGTGAAATTATTATATTTTTTTTTTAAAAGGAGAGGAAAAGAAAATAGGGAAAGGAAAGTGGAGAACAAAGCAAAGCCAGTCTAGCGACAAAAAGAGGCGTCAACTTGCGAAGAAAGCGAAAAAGAAGAAGAACAGAGTTAAAAAAAAGAACATGGGAATGCAAACGTTAAAGGGGCACTTGGGAATCAGTCTAATCTGAGAGGAATTTTATTCTTTACACGTAAGACCAACAGCAAAACCAAGCAGTACTTTCAAACCATGGCTCCGCTTATTCTAAAAACATTTATATAGGAAGTTTATACAGTTAGAAATTGTCTTTCTTCACTATTAGCAAATCTATATTTTAGATATTAGTGGTAGTTTAAAATAATATTCTAATCTAAATTAGAGTTTTTACTAATTATGAAAAAACCTTTATTTTGGATGCAAAAAGCAAAAGGAGGCAAACATGAATTTAAGTAGGGAGAGGGGGGGTGTGCCTTAAAGAAACGTGCATGTGGGATCGCTTTCAGAAAAGCTCAAACACACTGGTGTAACTTAAGACATCACTGTCAGACTGATGAGTTTGGCAGTGTAAGTGTATATGTGTCAGAGTCACTTCTCTGATTCTGAATCCAGAGAGATCCTTCTGCCAATATTTCTATTGCGTTATGCATTACGCATTGCATGCCCCTACGTTTGTGGACCCCGACGCCATTATTCTTTCGTTTGCTATTTACCAAAAATAATCCAATCGGCTTTGCACTTGTCAATTTAAGCAAAACACAAGCCTTTTACAATGCATGGTTTCTTGGTAAATGTATGTGAGATTGTAAGTAAAATGCAAAAGATATCTATTCCATTTTACATGACACGAATATTGTTAATATCTAAGCCCTTATTTGAAATATTATTTTAAACTAAAATTTTCCAATTCATATAAGTCAACGAAAATTTTCAACTAGTTCTTAAAAAGTTAAACAACTTTAATTTAAAAAATTTAGTTTCAACCAATTAACTAAAAGCAAGCTAAATTTTGTAAGTACTAGAAAAATTGAAAATATTTGAAAAAAAACAAAGCACATCATTGTTAGAAGTGTATAATTTTAGGATGGGTTTGTTTAAATAATTCTCTTTTTTTTTTTTTTGCTTTTATAAATGTAAAGCATTATTATTAGGCTAATGGATCACTAGAATTATTCTTTACTCATGCGTAATTCTAGGTGTATATATAATAATGAAGCCAAAATTTGGTGATACTCGTTTCAACCCAAGTGGGGCCATCCCCTCTAAGACGAAACTTCAAAGGACATTATCAATGATAATAGTCCGACGGCAGAGATGGTAGAGCCTACAATTTTTTTTTTTTTTTTGACAGTTGCCCAACAGTCCTAGATGATTAACTAACTTAACTAACAAAATAACTACCAATCATATTAGTCATCATAGTCATAGATAAGAGAAATTTGGAGTACGTGTACGTACCAGGAGCTATGTAGCCATAAGAGCCGGCGATCGCCGACATGCACTCCGACGCGCCGCCCTCCATCAGGAACTTGGCGAGGCCGAAATCCGCCACGTGGGCCTCGAAATTCGAGTTCAACAGAATGTTGTTGGACTTGACGTCTCTGTGAACTATCAACGGCGAGCAGTCATGGTGGAGATAGCAGAGTCCTTTGGCTGCTTCAATGGCGATCTTGTACCTCAAATTCCACCCCAAGAACGCCCCTTTCTTGCCGTGCAAGGCTTCTCCCAAGCTTCCGTTTCTCATGTACTCGTACACCAGAAGATTGGTTTCTTTGTTGGAGCAAAACGCCAGCAATCTGACAATGTTCCTGTGCCGTATGTTGCCTAGAGTTTGAATTTCGGCTCGGAAGCCGTGGTCGTGGCTGTTCGGGCCGAATCCGAGGAGCTTTTTGACGGCGACTTCGACTCCGTTCGGCATTTTTCCGTGGTAGACTATCCCTGCTCCTCCTCTGCCTATGACGTTGCCGTCTTTGACGCATTCGAGGACGTCGGAGACCGAGAATTCGACCTTCTGGAAGGCGGTCATCTTCCACGAACCGGCGCCGCCGCTTCTCTTTAGCGATTTGGCTTTGATCACCGCGGCGGCGGCGAAGACTAGCGAGCATATCAGCAGGCCTAATGCGAAAACCAGCTTGAAATCTGCCGGGCCGGATTTTCTCGGCGCGGCTGTGATTGTGGTGAGGTTGCAAGGGTTGTTGATCATCATAGAGCTGCCGCCGCAGAGTTGGGGATTCCCGGCGAAGGACGAGGCGTTGAAGAAGGCGAATTGGCCGCTCTCCGGTAGCTTACCGGAGAATTCGTTGAAGGAGAAGTCCGCTGTGTTGAGGCTCTTCATCGTGCCAATTGATTTGGGTATGGATTGGTTCAGGTGGTTTCTTGATAAGTTCAAGTAATTCAGAATCCGGATGTTGGATATCTCCAGCGGAATTGCGCCGGAGAGGTTGTTCTGGCTCATGTCGAGGTAAGTCAGGTGGGAGCAGTTCCCTATTTCGGGAGGGATTTCGCCGGAAAGCGAGTTTCTGCTGAGGTCAAGCCTTAGTACTTGACAAAGCTCCCCAATGGAAGGCGGGATGGGGCCCGAAAACCGGTTCCCGCCGAGGAGAAGGATTTGGACGGAAGAGAGGTTGGAAATGGAAGATGGTATAGGACCGGATAAGAGATTGTCTGAGAGATTAAGCTCTCCTAATTTCACTGGCTCTGATGAGGAATAATTAGTATTCTCTGACAAAGACCCAGATAGGTAATTGTCTTGCAATTCGGCTAATTTCAACGAAGGCAAGTAAATGAAGCCATATGGTATGCTACCATTTAGGTAATTTTCTCCCAATCTCACCCTGGTTAGACTAGAACACGCTCCGAGACCTTCCGGGATCGGTCCGAATAGGAAGTTTCGCAGCAGAATAAGCTCCCTTAGCCGATTCGACGAGCACAAGTTGGGAGGGATCGTACCGGTGAGCTTGTTGGTCGACAAGTCGAGGATTTGGAGCTTCCCGTTTTCGCCTAGTTTTTGCGGGATTACTCCTGTAAAGTTGTTCTTCCACATCCCAAGAGTCTCCAAATTAGGCATTTCGGCGATATAGTCCGGGATGGAGCCGTGCAGCCTGTTCATGAAGACGTTGAAGAGCTCGAGCTGCCGGAGGTTAGCGAACTCCGCGGGGATTTCACCGGTGAGCGCGTTGTTGGAGAGATCGAGATTGACCAAGTTGGTGAGGTTTCCCAACTGCCTTGGAATTGAGCCGGAGAGCAAATTGGCGTACAAATAAAGAGTGTCTAAAGCCTTCAAATTCCCAAGCTCATGTGGGATTTGGCCATCCAATTCACAGTCTGACAAATCCATGTGAACTAGATTAACCAATTTCCCAAACTCCACCGGAATCCCACCTTCAAATATGTTGTAATGACCCAAGTAAAGCCTTCTCAAGTTAGTGAGATTGCCCAACTCACCTGGGATTTTCCCATTAAGATCATTCCCTAAAAGAGACAAGTACTCCAACCTGACTAAATCCCCGTAGCTTCGTGGGATATTTCCGAAAAAGAAGTTGCCGCCGAGATCTAAGTACTTCAACTTCTTCAAACTGAGTATCCCAAGTGGAAGTGAGGCATTGAAGTTGTTGTCATATGCGTCAAACACTTCCAAGTTAGGAATGCTAGAGTAGCTCCAATCCAGGTTTCCATTGAACTGGTTGATTGAGATGTTGAGGAAGCGAAGATTCAGCAAGTTCGCGATTTCAATGCCGCCGGTGAAGTTGTTTCCGGCGAGAGAGAGGTGTGTGAGTTGGTCTAGTCTTGAAAGCAAAGCTGGCGAAACGGAACCACCAAGGCTGAAATTCGTCAAGTCAAGTGACACGACTCTTAGTCCTGATCTAGAGCAACGAATTCCGGTCCAAGAACAAACCGAGCTCGGCATCGAAGGATTCCACGAGCTTAGTGCCGGTTCGGAGGATTCGAATCCTTGTTTGAGCTTTAGCAAGACATGAAAATCACTAAGAAGAGAAGAGGCAGAGCAGGAGGTGCTAAGAAGAAGAGAGAAAAGTGTATAGACAATGAAAGGGACCATGTTGGTTTTTTTTTTTTTTCGTTTTTTTTTTTTTTTACTTTGTAAGCTTCAAGAAAATTGGGTTTGTAAGCACTCTATGGAAAGAGGTAAGGATTTAAGCATCTGGGCAAGAATGGATTTTCCGGGAAAGGTAGGGAAAGTGAGAGGAATCTGAGGGACGTCAAGTGTGTGTGGGCTTAAGGAATCAAACATCTTCACAGAAAGAGTCTTCAAATACAAGGAAGAAGCTAAGCCGCTCCTTTTCTTTTTCTCTTTTCTTTCTCTCTTTCTCTCTCTCTCTTTTCTTTTCTTTTGTTTCAGAGAAGAGATGAAGATTGAAATTCTGCTGGAAATTGAATGAGTTTTATCTGTAGTTTCTCTATGTAAGCCTTCCTTTAGGCAAAGCAAGAAGAAAAAAGCAGCGGAGGGAAAAAAGAGAAGGGAGAGAAGAAGGTTTTAGTGAAAAATTAAAAATAAAAAAATAAAATGTTTTTTTAAATGGGAAATAAAAAGGCCGTTGGATAACAGAAATTTAAAGTTCCAGATTAGAGGAGGGAGAAGTAGAAAAAAGTAAAGTTGATGATGCTCTCTTTGCTTTTTTTGTTTCTTTATTCGTTTGACAAAAATGCCCTTTAGCTTTAATCAAAGGGAAGCCCTTTACTGCTTTGAATGAGAGAGGAGGTGATGGAGTTACGCTTTCAATCATTGTAAAAATGGCTTCCCTGTCCTGAAGCTTTTTGCTAAACGGGTTACTTGGTTAGCCTTGATGTTTGATATTGCAGCTCTCAGAAATTGGAGAAACCATTTAAGAGGAAAGTGACCAGTTATATGCTTGGCACCCCTAGAATGTTCTATCTTATCTAATGTCTCAAATACTAAGTAACAAACGAATATAACCACGTACTTGGATACTTAAGCTATATATCGATAAATTTATAACTTACCTCTAACATTGAAGTTTAGAGTTCAAGTTATCTCATTTAAATTTGAAAGACGTAAAAATATGTTTAACCACAATAAAATTAAGTTTCTAGAAACAAAATCGACTTTGATATGAAAGTGTCTAATTTGGTCATTATAAACCATCTAATAATGGACTCGGATTTTGCTTATCATTTTCACCACCCAATTTAGGGGTACCGAGAGAGAAGAAAGGTATATGCATAAATATTCAAGAATTTGTTTGTGTAATTGTAGGGATAACTTAGGTATAATTACTTCACATCATAGTGAGTAGGAATGAAGTTCCACAGGCAATAATAATATTACACCTTGCATATTTTATTCATTGCCATGATAAGAAAGAAAGGTTTCTTGTATGCAGGAATGGCAAGGAAAAGCATAATAAACATCTTTGATTTGTATATGTATGTGGAGGACCCATCAAAAAGGCACTAGAGCATATCTGATTTATAGCTTATCCCACACCATCGTCATCATGCAGTGTGAGCACTCTCACGTGTTCTTCATCGATTGGTCGGTCGGGACCATAATACGTTTGAGAACCATGTATACATCATCATTGTGTGTAGTTTGGTGTAGATATTTTATCTTTTGATTGCAAAACATTCACGTAGAAAGGCACTAAAACCTTTTAAGTGTAGTAAATGAGCATTTTATAGCATAATTGACATTATGCAGTCACGAAACATTAGAATTCATCCGATTTCTGTTACATCTATATTTTGCTATGGAATAACAACGATATTGACATGATGTTCATAAACACACGATATCAATAGAGAACTCGTTACCATATAGGTTCTACACGTATCACACATGTGCATAGTTTATTGCATGGGCTATTTTGTGGTGTGTAATTTATTTTACCGTGAGTTGGAAACATGTGCTCTGCAAGATTGCAGTGAGTGTAAGAGGTAAAAGATGATGATTATTAATATATCATTACAATGTTGTTGAATAATGATCAATATATAATTATGTTGTGTGAATAGGTTGCATGGAAGAAGGAACCAGTGAAAGCTTTATTTATCTTTTTTTTTTTTCCCACATCAACTTTATTCCTTCCCCTTCCTTGCCCTACAGAACTGGGACCAACCCTCTATGTAATGTGGTGTTTTTGAGAGCTTTATTAGAAGATGGAATAGTCTTAAAGAGAGGGCTGAAAAGTAAAAGCAGATGTATATAATCTGCTTTTGATCTTCTTCCACTTCACAAGAACAAAAAAAAAAAAAAAAAAAGCATAAAAGAAATATCCATGACCCTTCTCTCCCACATGGAAAAGAGTGCCCTTGTATTGTATAAACTTGAAACCAGCATGTATATTTCTCTCTCTGGATTCCAATCTCTCTCTTTCCAGAAAGAAAAATCCATGGCCCCCATACATGGGAAAGAGTGCTCTTGTATTGTATTAACATGATCAAGTCTCTCTCTCATGTTGCTCTTTTTTTTTTTTTCCTTTTTCCTTTTTCCTTTATTTTTTATTTTTATTTTTATTTTTAATTTTTGGGTAATAAAGTAGTGGTTGGCTTTATTTTGATACTATTCCAATGGTGAGGAGGTGTGTGTATTTGTGTGCCCCTTTTGAGGAGTCTCTATCTGTCTTATTGATGGGCAGGCATGCCCTTTGGAAGGGTCATTGTCTTATGGCCTGTGCTTTCTGATGCTCTAATTGTTATGTGATCACTCTGCTGTTCACTGTAGTAGCCATAGAAAGCATACTCGGTGGAGTCTTATGTTTGTAGGTAAAGTCCAAGAAGGAACATCTCTAACTTCGCTTTTGTCCAAATCCTTCATGCTTACTCACGCTAAAGGCAACCGTTATTTCTCATACTTAGATTCTCTTCGTTTTAAAATTGCGAACTTACGAACTGTCAAATCATATCAGAATTTAATAAAGATTTAATAAACGGTTCAATTAAGGTCTTTCAAACCAAAAAAACTTTACATTTAGATGATTTTTCTAAGCCGACAAATTCTTATGCTGATCATGTTGCAAAACCAAGTTTAAGTCAGAAGGGTAAGAGGAAAATGTTGATGAGTATAAAGGGGTACAACATGTATATATATATATATGTCTATATATCTATCGGAATAAATGTTGATATATATAGATATATAGTTGACTTTCCATATGTACTGAATAAGATTGTAGTGCAAAAGAAGAGAACCAGGTTCTGATCTTTCCGTCCAAAGAGCAGCTACAATAGTGGATTAAAGCTGTTTTTTCAAAGTCAGGTGCGGCAATTCCTTTCTTTCTCTGGGTGGAGTAGAATTATTGATCCACAGCCGAAAGAATGAGACACATTTATTCCTCTCAGCCGTTGATGTATAGTACTTTTCCAGATTTAATAATCAATCAGATCAAAAGCAAAAATCATTTCATCCTCCACACGCAAGCCAGTGAAACAAACAAAGACGGATTTTTTTTTTACCCTCTTTGAATGGCAGACACCTAATAAAATAACTTCTTCAAAGGAATTCAGAATAAATTCTTTATAAAGCTTTGCACTTCCCTTTACTCCGCTCAGATTTTTAGCCATTGTGACCTTGAATTTTTTTATTATTTGACATGGTTAGAATACGGTGATTCGAATTATATTTTGTCCAATTTGAAAAACTTGCAATGTGATGTATTACGAGAATTTTTTAGACGTCTAGAATGATAGTGGAGGTAAGCCTGTTTTATTTCTCATGCATATACATGCATGATGTATGTTAGGATTTCGTAATTATACTCTTGTGATAGTCGCTAAAACACTTTTTTCTTATATCAATTTTTGATACAGTGAATTTCTTGTCCTTTACTTGTAGTTTTTTCTTATCTACAGTTTTTCAAGTAAATGTGTTCTTATTTTTTGTTTTTCTGTTGCTTATTCTCATTAATTTTCGTAACAGAAACTTTCAAATTTTTTTTTTTTTTTGTTGTTGTATGCTAATTAAGAATGAACTCCGTGGAGGTTCCAAGACATTAGTTCATATCCTATTATGCCAAACACACCCACCCCCACCCCCGGCAAACACACCTTTTTTCTTTTTTTAAAGATAGATGCTAATACTTTATAGATATTATCTGTAAAATATTGATATTTCACAAAAACATAGCAATTGACACGAATCATAAATGGAAATCGAGTGAAAGCAAATTCTATGACTGATTAAGAAACTAAATTTCAAAGGAAAGAAAAATTAAGCATGCAAATGCTAAACTACCAGAAATTCGTGCGAAACAAATACAAAAAGTTTAAAGAATTATTCCGTCCAAAATCTCTCTCCCAATTTGAGTTCATTGTCCGTTTTGATGAACTCAAAACCTAATAAATTGTCAAGAAAGAAAAATGAAAGCAAAAAAAAAAAAAAAAAGTGAATCAAGAGAAGTTCAAAGGACACAAGTGTCAAAACTCTCTCAAGCGTGAATGTTTTTTTCTGAGAAAAAAAGTGCTTCTCTGTGCGCTGGATG
Organism: Antiaris toxicaria; assembly: GCA_035233585.1. NCBI lineage: Eukaryota > Viridiplantae > Streptophyta > Magnoliopsida > Rosales > Moraceae > Antiaris > Antiaris toxicaria. Next base: position 655,463 of record CP141153.1, on the reverse strand, counting down.
ATCATAAACTGTTGTTTATTTAAGCCCTTTTTTTTTTGTTCGATAGATTGTTTATTTTAAGCTCGAGGCAGGGCATGCCGATGCCCTGCCACAGCAGAGGACATTGGAAAACCACTTACTAACAAAGTACTGGAGGATAGAAGTGGCAGTGTCACATCCAAAATTGTGATCACACCACTAAAAGTCCCTCTGACCAAACAAAACTGCCCGGTCGCCAGATGCATAGCCTTCTCGTAAATTGGTTTCTTGATTTTTTTTTTTTTCCCTTTTTCTTGTACCCCATGTTTTATATCATTCTTGCTTACAAATACAAGTACATAATGTCACCTTTGGAGAGCCACTCTGTGGATTGATGTAACGATAAGGATGTATATCTTCTTCTTATTTCAGATGCAATCACAATTATTATGTAACCGTAACTCAGGATTCTTGTTTGGACAATATGATGCACGATGTTTAATCTGTGGTGAAATGAGTGAAAACTAGATTCATTTTTGGTTGATGTTTTTCATTTTGTTGGTGGGTCCGAAATTTTCAAAGTGAGGTTGGGAGCGAGGGATGAAACAATCAAATTCAAAGGAAAGGAGAAAAAAAAAAAAAAAGCACACACACACATAATGAGACATGCAATGTGCCAGCAATAGTAAAGTGCACATATCCAAGTAAGCTGGCCTGGCTTGGCCCCATTTGAGTTATTCGCGGCAAGCATTTCTGTTCATTGCTTTCTCAACAGTGAACAGTTTAACACTTTTGCTTTGGCTTATTGTGTATGTCCATGTTTCAATTTCAGGTACAATTTTGGTCTATGTGGTTCTCATGTATGATAAGAAGACTTGTTAATTTTAACTTACTTACTCTTTGTTTTAAGACGTGTTCAAATCCATTTAATCCAATTCAATTTCAGTTTTTTACTTATTTTGAAAAGTTAAACCCTGTTTAATTTTTTACATTCCAAGCATCAATCTTATCTAATTTTTTAATTTAAATTGATGTTTTCTATTTGAATCTAAATCAAAAAAAGCACTTACCTATATTAGTTACCTTTGTATACAGTGGCATATAAGTAGAAAGATATGAGATTTAAAAAAAAAAAACTTGAAAAATTTTTTAAGGAATAAAAAAAATGAATTTTGAGACCTACTTAGTAGTTCTTATTAGGGTGTTTATCAAATAAGATCCATCATATTTTAAATATATAACATCCGATTCAATTAAAACTCGGTTTTTAAAAATATCATTTAATCTAATCTATTAGAAATATAACATCCAATCCAATCTAACCCATTTGGTTTAGACTAATTGGATTGATCAGTTTGAAATTTATCACATATCCTATGAATACTTAAGTTTAAAACAAAACAACCAATAATTATAGAACATGTAAAGATGTATCATAATATGTTAGGAATTAGAAAATAAGATAAAATAATTTTGTTAATATTAATATCATAGTCAATTTTGAAGTTTTATTTGATATGTAAAGATGTATAAAAATATATAAAAAAAAATAGATAATAATTTTTGGACTAATTTTATAAAGTATAAATATTATTTATATATTTTTCATATTTAATGTATATAAGTTGGATTTGAATGGATATTTTGAAGGTAAAAAGTGCATTTGATCAGTTTTTAAAAATTGACATCTAATTTAATTTAATTAAAATCATTTATTTGTAAAAAAAATAGATTGGATTGGATCATTTGGTTTAAACGGTGGATTGGATATTATGAACACCCCTAGCCCAACAAGAGTTTCAATTAAACTACATAATTTTTTGAAATCAAAATGGTGCACGTGTATTCACTAAGTTATGTTCTAAACACGGAGTTTTATATGTTTCTATAGATCATGAATCCTTAGCCATTAATGTTATTGATGATATAGTTGAAAACTGTGAATTTCAAATTTCCAATTTTTTTTTATTTGGTAAGAAAGTGGAAAACATTACCACTAGCTACTCAATGAGTGATATTAATGTTTTCTCAAGGAATGTAACTTTACATAATTACTAAGGATGAAAGAAGATCTCATGAGTAGCGCATACGAAATCAACAATGGAATGGAAAACAAAAATTAAAAAAATAATAATAATAGAGGAGAGAGTGTTTGATGTGAATCTTGAAGAGCCTATAAAAAGCAATTTTAGCCTAAAATTCCATTCAATTATGAGTCAAATAATTCATGCTTATTATTATTCAAATGCAAGTAACCGGCGGGGCTTGGCTTTGCTTTGCTTGCCTTTGTACTTTGTGAATAATTATAAGCTGCCTTGGAGTGGAAAAAGAAAGGACTACTAAAATTGGGTCCCATCTGAGAGAATAAATGGATTAAAAGAACAAAAAGAGGAAGTGCAACTAATTAAGGGGTATACCAGACAGAATAATTACATTAACATAGGGAATTCATAATGAGATTGGAAAGAGCATTATTGTCCTTTTGACCCATATATTTATTTTTTATTTTTTATTTTTTATTTTTTATTTTTAAATTTATGAAAGCCAAGCATGAAAGAGAGCCTGGAAAGACATGCCTCCAATGTATTGTCACTCTCTTAGGCTAGAGTGTGGCCCTTTGATCACCTTTGGCAAAGCCCCAAAGAGCTTTCCTCTAAAGATGGTAGGCAGCTGGCTTCTGATTTCATCTTTAGAAGCTGCAGACTTTGGTCCTCATTCTCATGCATCCGTTTGTAAAGAGGATAAAAAAGATAAAGCAAGAAGAGAAAAGCAAAAAGTTTAAGGTTATGTTTGTTAAACAAATTGTGTTTGTATTATATTTGAATATAATGTATTGAATACAATTTACATTTAGTAGAAAAAGTATTTGCATTACATTTGAATGTAATATATATTTAAATGAAAGTATTTAATAATTTAGATAATGAATATGTGATGTGATGGGTAAAAATAGAGAGAGAAAAAAAGAGAGAAAAAAAATATATGATGTGATTAATAAAAATAATAGAAAAAATAAAATAATAAATGGTAATTATATTAGATTTAAAAGATGATATGATTGATATTTGAATGTAATATTTTTGTGTTTGGATGAAAATTATATTATATTTGAATATAATGAAAATGTAATACTGAAAACAAACTGTACTTAAAAAAAAGAATTAAAAAAAGCAAGGAAATGAGAAAAAATTACTCATAATCTTTTGCTTGAGCTTACTATATCTAAGGTCAATGATGATGTCATTCTTAGCTATAGAAGCAAATAATGTACTTTTTAAATGATAATGAATAAAGATGTGAAATCACTATTGATTTCTTTGTTTTTAATTTTTATTAACATGAATAGTAATTCAATACGGGCATTGTTTTCAACATCAACATTTTTTTTTTGTTTGAGTACAAGTTTTATAGTTAGACAACTTTCACTATCTATCACTATCTACAATGTAACAAGAACAATCTAAAATTAAAGGGTGTGCATGAGCTCAGTTCAAAGGAAGGACATTAGACAGAGCAGGTTACAATAAAAGAGAAACACGCCTCCCTAGTCATGACTGGTCTGGTGGTGCCACATAAAAATTGTACAATGCAAATGCCAAATCCAAACCAAAATAAAAAATAAATAAATAAATAAAGCTCTCAAGGGTCAAGACAGAATTTCTATGGCATTGCTCTTCAGTTTTCTCAATTCCTTGTTTTCTACTTCAAATAATGTATTGACTGCCAACCTATATATACACATAAATACATACATACACACATACACACATACATACATATAAATATATATATGTACATATTTGTCTCTCTCCATGTATGGACCAATTATACCTTTTTGTTTTCATGCTTGCTTTGAGCATGCAGAGGAAAAAAGAAGCCCCCAGCGCAACTTATTATTATTATTATTATTATTATTTAAACAAAAGGTAACCGATTTTTTTTTTTTGGAAAACAATTTTCATTTTTAATGAAGGGAAAACTTGTAGGAATGTGTTTTTTTTTTTCCTTCCTCTTTTTGTTGTCCATTTTTAGAAGTAGCCAAAATAGAGAATATAAGACATTCCTAAAAGAGTTCGATTCTAAGGTAAACGAAGTGTTAACTATTAATTTTCTTATATATACATAATACATGTTAAAATGCATTCGTCAAACACAATCTCCTCTTAAAAGCAGTGCCAAGAAAATTGAAGTATAATGAAATTCAAGATATCTTTCATCTCAAACACAGGTTTTATTTTTTCCCCCCTTAACTTCTTGTATAATTCTATTAGATAATTAATGGATATATACGCAAAAAGAAAAACCAACGAGTATCAATATTACTAAAAAAAAAAAAAAAATTGGTATGATATGATGAAGTACGTACCTGTTCTTGCTAGTCACAGAAGGATATATGTGTGTGCGCGTGTGTGTGTGTGTGTGTGTTTTTTTTTTTTAATGGAGAAAAGGATATATCTAGTGTGGAAACCTCAAAAGAAGCACTCCACCAGCAATAAGACTAGACATTTTACGTATATGGATATATATATATATATTTATATATCTCTTTGTTAAGAATTTTGTCCCTTAGCTTCTTAAGCACATGCAAGCAACAACACTAAACATATATATTATACATATAAATATAGCATATGCCCTCATGTTCCGTGAAAGACTAGTCTTTGTGATTTGCAATTGATATTTTAAAATCCCACCTTTGGCTCATTTGTTGGACGTTAGGCTATATCAAAATCTGCAGTATCAGCTACTACAGGAATTAGATTATGATCTTTGACTTAGGAATTTTTCTTTTTCCCAAAAAAATATATTAAACTTTGTAAGTGCTATGCATGATATGATATTTTATTCTTAAAAGATTTGCAATATGAACATTAATGGGGTCGTGCGATCATAACACACATGTTGATTCACTAATATATATATATTCACAATACATTTCTCAAGGTCAATAAGGTTGAATATATTTTTTTACAATTCAAAAGTTTCAATTTAACCAAAAATTAACCTTCTTAAAATGAAAATTTGGGCATTATCTTTCTTTTCTGGCTCCTTCAACTGTTATAAGCGACTCATATTCATAAGCACACATATATATGCACCATTTGGTCTCGTTCACTCTACTATGTACGCTAATGAATGGATGTTGACATGTTGTGTTTATAGCAAATACGTTCAACGCTTTCTAGCTTCTGCTATATATATATATATGTGTGTGTGTGTGTGTGTGTGTGTGTGTATTTAAGATAAAGTAGGGCAAATTTGAAAATCTATATCCACGTTCTTTTTCATTGAGCAATAATCGAAACACCTACTCTGTTCGTAAGCTGTCTTTTTTTTTTTTTTTAATATCAATAACACTGTATATATATAGTACAGACTAATATAGGATAGTGTGTGTCAGTATGTATGTACGACCACTAGCTAGTATCAAATAACAGTACTGTAGTTATAATTAATTTGTATAGTTTTATGCTTATTTGAAAACTAAACTTGAGTAATGTCTATCATTATCATCAAAAAAGATACACAAAACAGAATCCGGCGATGATCATGAAACAAAATATGGAAAATGGGAGTACATATGAGAAAGAAACCTAATATCTAAGGTTCTAGCTAGGCCTAGATAGATTGTTAATTATATATACATATATATATTTACATTTGAACAGATATATAGGTAAGTCTCACATCACAAGGAGGGAGGACTTTAACTGACTTAAAAGTACCATCAGTTCTCTTGCAATCAATAATTGTATAGAAGTTATTCCTTAACGGAGGTCACTTATGAATCCACTAAATTCGTCTTTATGAAGGCCTTGTAATTCATATATCACGTGAGATTATGTGTGTTCTTACTTCTATGTTTATCAAAAATATATATTTATATAGAAATAGTCTCATATTGATTGGTATCTATATAATCTGTCATTACGAAGAGTATGAATTTTAACTAGTAAAAATATAAATTTTCTAAGAATGAAATGTAAATATCAAAATATTCAAAAACACTTTATGAATGTATTCACATCTCTTCATATATAAGTTCACACTTATAATAATTACAGTTTATATTTACATCAACGTATCAATTTCATATCTTCTATTAAACATGAGACTTTGTGTATACATGTACACATAAATATGATCCCCATTTGACATCATGGGATTGACCTTACATATGTGGGGTTGTATCACCCTGGCAGTTGGTGGAAATCCAAGTCACATTCAAATGGGTTTGTCCATACTGTCTCCTAGATATCATTGTCACTCATGGCCCTTGTCTTTCTCTCTCTCTCTCTCTCTCTCTCTCTCATAAAATTTAGCGTACACTGTCCATGTATTCTCCTCAATTATTATATTAGCTCTATTTCATACTTCCTAGTTGTAAGGCATTAATAATGTCCCTGTGTATAGATATATAGATTGGATTGGAAGTCTGGGGGTACTCAGAATTTTGAGTTATGTCCTCTTTGGAACTTTTGCAAGCGTGGGGGCACCTCCATTGTTCCACTAAAGTACTCTTTTGTATTTTTCATGTATTTTAATTTTATAGAATCCGATCATACATGAGCCATGAAATGATACGGTCAGTGGCTTTTTATTTGTTATTATTATTATTATTATTGTTATTTTTTTTATATGTGCATGCTCACATACCTTAAATGAGAGTAATCAACAATAGCACTCATAAAAATCTCCCAAAAAAGAAAAGAAAAGAAAAGAAAAATAATACTACATATTTTATTTTAAAAAATTAAATATTATTGAGAAGGAACCACCGGTCCTTCACCCAAAACAAATTTAAACCCGCTAATTTTTCAAAATGGACTGAATAACGAGATAAATATTTAACCATCTGATATAGGTGTCGAAAGGCAATTAATCAGCTGGCATATTTGTCATATATATGTCTTTTAACAAAAGAGTGATACTAGATTTATTAACTCTAATCCTAATTTTTTTAATTATTAATTTATATTTTATATCTTTATTAATAAATATAATCAATTGATATGATTCGTATTATAAATGCCTATTGATAAAAGAACAATAATTTACATATCATATAGGATGATATTTAAAAAATTGATATAAAACAAACATTTAAAAAATTGATATTTTAAAAATTGATATTTAAAAAATTGATATTTAACAAAATGTATGTGTGTGTATATATATATATGTGTGTGTATATTTGTAAAACAAACATATCTAATTTAAAGATTTTAATCAATTGTATTTCTTTATCCTATTATCCAATCTAATAGTCATAGCATGATATATAGCCTAAAACAATTATATTCATACTTGTAGATATAATTTAGTGATAATTTCACATATTTGATCATATCACAAAATATAAAGTTTAATTCTTCTACCTTCATGTTCAATAATGGAAAAAAAAAAAAAAAACCGACTATATTCTAAAACGACACGGTATTTGAGAAGCGAGCGACAGCAGCACTCAAAACGACAACATTTCCGCATGCCATGTCAGTTTCAAAGAAACGACATCTCTTCATACCGTACCCAAACAGCTTAAATTGGGCAAGCCCAACATAATCCCGAGTTGGTCTTCAACAAAAGGAGCTTCAAAAACGACAATAATTCTGTAAAAGACATCCTTGGACATACGACATCATTTGAGAAAACGAAATATGGGAGTGACATCTCCGTTGAACGACGTTGTCTTCAGAAAACGACAACATCTTATAAAGAAAGGACTATCAACTGTGAAACAATGAAAATTTGATAGACGACATCGTTCTTAAGAGTGACAGCGTCTTGAAACAAAATAGAAAGGACATCGGATTTTAAAAACCACAAAATAAATCTTCTTGACAACTACCTTAGATAACATCCTACCAAAGGATAGGTTAACCGTTGATAGCAGCATCATGGGAAAGTTATCTTCAAAATAAGACAACATTTTCGATAAATGGAATCAAATTTATATTAGTAAACAACATAGAAAAACGACTGACATCATCATCAAGAAAGAAGCATCCTAAAAACAATCTTTTCTAAAACGACAACATAACTCCAAGAACGACAAAATCTAAAACGAACTACCACAAATATAGATGACATGCTGGAAAATTTGACCGTGTATTTTCCAAGCGACAATGGATTTAGAAACTGATAAGCTAAGTACATGTTTAAGCAACGGGACACCCCCTCTATTTTTCATTCTTAAAAGCCTCACCATCTACTCTAGTTTACCCCTTAAATAAGTCGAGAGAGAGAGAGAGAGAACATTTTTTCTCTCTCATACCAAAAACATAGAATTTCACCACTGTCTTTGCTTTGGAAATTTGTTGAAACAATTGTTAAGAGCAGATTCCGAAACAAAAGAAGACAGAAGAAGACGCAATGCCTACAAAAAACGAAAAAAGAAAAAGAAAAAAACTACATTCGTCTGATCAAATTCTCAGCAATGTGAAAGAAAACATATATACATGATACATAGTACAATCACTTGTATAATTGTGCATATGTAAATATATATTTATATATATTTTTACAAATGAATCACATTTGAGTACCTCTGCACAACTTGCTCCTCAACATCACTGAAAGGCACCTTCAACTCATCGAGAATGGAGAAGCAAGAATCCAAAGAAATCGCTGTTACAAAGAGACCATCAGTCACCACAAACGCTGAAGATCCCCTTAAGAAATTTTCATACTCATCCTCAGTATTCAGATGACGTAAAGGATCAACAACCTGAAGACGGTCCCCATCAGGAAATAAATCAATACCGCCACCCCAACCAAACACTATAACGTCACGAGACTCACATCGATCTTCGGTGTAGTAGTGAAATGGCAAAAATGCCTTCTTAATTCCCAACAAGTCGCAATGGTAATTGCAACCAAGAGCAACAAATGGTGTAGCAAACTTAAGCTATTCGTAAATCGATTTGAAGCATTGCTCATCAAGGTGTTGGGATGACTGATATAAGTTGGCTGCACATCCTTTAGAACATCCCGTCGATTTGTTTCACAGCGTGAGCGAGTGGTACGGTCAAGAAATTGAAGAGTAAACTGACAAATTCTATACTCGTTTCTGCATAACAAACCTTCTCCTTAGATTTGCTGGCCATCAACTTCACTGAGATGCTTTTCTGATTAAGACCAGCATTCTTCACCTTCCCTTCCTTTGTTGAAGTACTATTTCGGTTAAAGCTCGGAGAGCTCATCGATTCAGGTGCTGCCAGCTCTTCCTCGAGAAGAGTTTCGATCAGAGGCGCCTTTGATACTAATGAGCAAATGAGCGAATCCAATACCTGAGTAAAAATGTAAAAATTTAAAGAACCCGAAACCCAAAGTGTTTGTGCCTAAGTCCCAAAGGGAAGATGAGAGAAGAGAAAATTCACTAGTATGGAGCATGTAATTTGGCTCCATATAGTAGAGATTACAAATGAGAACACATCGGATTTAAGTATCTTAAAAAATCCCGACGCGATCTCTGGATGGAAAATACATTACGCACGATTCAAAAAGTCACATTGTAGCATGTCTCTCAATCACAATTTTAATAACCATATCGCAGAAAAACAACTATAAACAGTGAAAAATGCACAATTTATCTCAAGTGCCTCATCTGCTCCAATGTTGAAAAGAAACTCTCTGACTGTGCTCCTGTCATCGATTCCACTCCCAGAAAGCAAAGAAAGGATTGCAGAGGATGATAAGGCCATCACACGTAAGTTATCAAAAATCATAAACGAGCCTTTTCCTTTCATAAAACAGCTGCCACCGTGCTCCACAGATGCTCGCAGACTCATTTCGCTATAGTAACTCAACTGTTTGTTAGGACAGCTCCTTAAGGTGCAACAATAGAACTTGGTCGGCACACAATCGTAAATTTTTAGCTTCAGTCGCCTGCAACGTTCTTCAGCCGTATTGCGGGGACTTGGCAGCATGGTTTTGCACGCGTGGCTATGGAAATGCTCGACGTCAAGATTCTCAATGCTGTCATACAAATTGAACATGCAGCCAGTTCCGGTACTAGACATCGACACCGATTTATTACCACGGGGCAAGAAGAAGGACAAGGGATCCCGAAGGAACTGCCAAAAAACTGGAGGATATCCGCAAAATGTTCGTCACATTCAGCGTAGATAACTCTATTTTTCTCCTCATCATCAACGTACGAATCCAAATTCAATTATAAAAAGTATTCATTGAGAAATCTACGTTAGTTAGCAACATAACCACACAAAAATAAATAGATATATCTTTATTCTATCCTAAATTTTATGATATTTATTATAGATTTTTATCACAAAAATCTCCTCTCGGTCTCATTTTGTTCTTTAAATCATTCAAAAGTTGATCAGAAATTTGAAAGTATTAAGTTTGATAATAAATACACTAACAAATATGACAATTATAATAACATGCTTAATTTAATCAAATCATCATAATTATGCAACGTTATAGTTTTTAGGAAAAATAAAAATAAAGAAGTTTAGGATGGATACTTGATATTTGTACTGACAGAACCTTTAGAAAGTACTCATTTTGTTGATATTAAAATAAAACGAAACAAAAAAAATATATATATTTTTAGCTTTATAGAAAGTTTTATTTTTACACTCTAACTCTTACTCCCTATCAGATCTGATCTAGATCTGATCACACATCTTGAATCTACCTTTTCTCCATCTACTGCGTAGCCTTTTTATAGGCATTATTTTTACACTATTCCACAACCTCCGTGTGAAAATGAGGAGAAAAGTTCGATTACTACAATAATCTACAATGAAAAAAGTGGAGAAAAGTTCAACTGCTACAGTGATCTACAATGCTGTAGTAGTTATTGCACAATTTTCAAATTTGCTATAGTAGTTATAGCCTGGTGTATGTGATTAGGAATAATTTAGTGTAATAAGGTGTAAGATAAGCTTGATTTTAATTTCTTGAAACTAAGAGAATGACACATGTCACGTTCTTATTGGTTTATTTCTAGCCTCTACTACATATCACGTCATTATTGGACCAAAAAAATAAGCCCATGTGGTCTTAAGTGTACTGTCTTCTTATTGATTTAATCTTAAAAATTGTCATAACTTTCTTATACGAACTCTGATTAGAGTGATTTTTTTTTTAAAATACTCGTGTCAATGAAAAGATCAAACAAAATCAATCAAGCTTTTAGTTTCTTAATATGAATAGTGACATCCAATGGAACTCACTTTCAACACATGAATTTTTTCATCACAATCTAACATGGCAGAAAAACAAAGTGATAAAATTAGATATTTCAAAAACAAAATGCTATAGGTAAACTTATTGGTAAATTTAATTTTAAACTTATTTAATATACTATTACTAAAAAAAAAAGATAAAATAAAGTAACATTAAATAAAAATCTCATGAAATTTATAAAAAAAATCTAAATTAAAATAAACAAAACAAAAATAAATCAAAATAAATCAAAAACAAATAAAACTCTCAATGATAAGTCAATTTTTGTGTATGAAAAGTGGATAACTCTATTTTATAGAGTTATCAAATGTCACATGCTATGTCACGCAACTAAGTTCACATGCTATTATGGCATGCATAAAACTATATCATGTTATATTTAGTGCGGCTTGCTAGAATGGTGTGCTTCTTATCAAAAAGGCCTATCGTTAGGGACTTTCAGTGAACATTTCTATCAATGTTTGGGATTTCCACTTAGATAATGTCCGAAGGGTATGCTAATGTCAAGGGTTGGCAATTTGGTTTACGACACGATAACATGCACGAAAGCCGCACGAAGTTAGAGGGTTTGGGTTTTTCTTAAATAGGTTTGGGTCAAAAAGGGTCGAACTCGTTAAATACGATTAAATAAAATATCAAACCTGTCAACTCACAATTAATACGAAATAACTCATTTAATAAATTGATTATATATGGGTCAACATGAATATAACTGATACTCATTTATAATCTTTAATATTTTTATATTTTTATATATTATAATGTTTTACTATTTTTAATTTTGAGTTTTCAAAATTCAAATATAATATAAATTTTTTATTATATATATATATTTTAAAAATTTTTAATATAGAAAGGAAAATCTAGATTTTACTTTATTTTTTTAGTCTTTTATTGCCTTTACAGCTCTGCTCACCTCACCCATTGCCCTCCCCTTCCCTTACTCCACTGACCTTCACAACAACATGACTATTCATCCCTGATCCTGTTGTCATTATTTTATCTATATTTAATTTAAACAGGTTAATTTGGGTTAACACGATTAACACGATTGATAAATGAGTTGGGTTTGGATTTGAGATTTTGACATGAATATTAAATGAGTTGGGTATGGGTTTAGTTAATAGTGTCAACTAAGGAGCATAACATGACATGAACACGACATAATAACACGAATTGCTAACCCTACTAATGTCAAACCCTCTTCCCAAACTTTTTTGTAATAACCGAGAAAATCCACTATACTTGGAAATATGTATATTGTATTTAATACAATAACTTTTATGTTTAAAAATACAAAATGAATGATTTAATACTGTTATGAATGCAGGAAAATGTTCTAACAGTGTTAAAAGTTAGGAAATTAGCAATAGAAAGTTTTAGCGAACCAAAAATGTAAGGAACGGTGCCATATAGGTGTCAAAAATCCTAGGAAGTGCAAGAAATTACACTAAAAGACGAAAACATTTGACCGAGATTTTTGGCTAAACAGAAGAAAAATAAGGCAAATCAATTGCACCGGAGGTCCCGGGAACCTGCCGGGGCGATTCTGGTGAAATTTCTTCGGTTTGAATTTTTGGTCAAAATTATGATTGAATTAATATGAATAGTAAATAAACTATATTAATATGTGATTAAGTTATATTCTATAAAAATTATGACCTCATAATTGTATTTATTAAAAATTAAGAGAAAGAAATGGGAAATCCTAAGGCTAGGATTTGTTGCTATCTAGATTTAATGGCTTAGATTAAACCAAAATTTTATTAAGTGTATTTTTGAAATTTGGGAAAGAAATAGAGGTGCTAGGTGTCAACATTTTGTGGAAGGAAAGAGGAATTAATTGGTTTAATTAATTAAAAAGGGGAGCATCGGTTTTGGTGGAGAAAAACCGAAAGAAAAAGAAAAAGAAGAGAGAGAGAAGAACCGGGAGAAGAAGAAAGAAGAAGAGAGAGAGAGAGAGAGAGAGAAAGAGATTTGTAGCCAAGATTTCCTTCAAGATTTTCACACTAAGCTTCAACCCAACCTCCTAGGAGTGAGAAAATTGCTTTGGTGATAAGGTAAGTTTAAATTTCTTATTTATGGTAAATTTGAAATTGAGATTTATGATTTTTAAGTATATGATGGATGATGAAATATTGAAATGGAATTTAAGAATATTGGTTGATTGTGAAAATATGTGTAGTGTAGTATATGAATAGTGGAAACTATTGAGTTATATTGTTGTTAGTATTGGTTTAGAAAAAAAAAAAAAGAGTTTTTGGGCATGTGAAATTTTAGGAAACATGGTTTTAAGACGTTTTCCTAAACGCCGGGAACCTAGAAAATTAACGAAAATGCTGCCGAAAAGTTTAAGGATTATACCAAAAAGTATTTTGGAGAAGTGTTGAGAAACAAAGAGGTTGATATTAAAATCGAGCCTTTAGTACTCTAAGTTGAGGAAAAAGAACAAAAAGGGGTCTAGGAATGTTATAGAAGAGTTTAAATAAGTTTTTAAGAGTCAAAACTTAGGTTTTTAAAGTTAGAAATCAAGTTTTATATAATACACAGGCGTGTACTTTGGGTACACAGGCGTGTAATAAGGAGAAATGAATTACAGAGAGGTACACGGCAAGAGACACGCTCGTGTATCAGGCCGTGTATATTCAATGTCTAGTCTACATGGGTAATTTGTACGGTCGTGTATCGAGAAGAGAAATTCCAGAGGATTACACAGCCGTGTATTAGGCCGTGTACATGCACAGTACAAGTTACATGGGTAGATCACATAGGCATGTTGAGAAGAATTTAAATCACAGAGAGGTACACAGTCAGAGACACGACCATGTACCAAACTGTGTACATACAATATATAATACACACGGCCATGTAGTACGGTCGTGTGAGGAAGAAGCTTGATAGACAGAGAGGTATATGGTCATGGACACGGCCGTGTACCAAACCGTGTTAAAAAATAAAAAATAAAAATAAAAATCCCACGACACATAAAATTTTCTTAAGAAGAATAAAGATAGCTTAAGGAAAGGAATTAATTGATAATATTATTGCTTGTAGGGAACACGACGAAAGGTAAGGACGATATTGCAAATGACTCAAGGATGACCACATTAGAGCAAGTTCTGTAAATACTGACATTTAATTGTCTACCTACAAACTGACTTCTTATTTGACTAACTTGTTGTCGTTATATTTCTATAAGCTCTTAGAAGATTTCTTGATGAAATAGATATGAATATAAGGTGAGTTAATGGAATAGTAATAAAAGAAAGAAAGATAACAAAATTAAAATTTAAGTGTTTGGCGCATCGGCTTCCTATAAGTGAGGTTTAAAGTTATAAATTCCACTACCATTAAACAGTTATCTCACAAGATTATGAGGTTAATGGCTTACAGTGGAACGTTACCTCTTAAAAGTGTAAGGTTAATGGCTAAAGTTAAAGATTTTCCATGTGGAAGGTTGGTGGGTCGCTCCCCCTCCCTCCCACTGGTCCGCGTGATAGAGATACGTCCAACACAGGGCCCACAAGTGAAAGTAAAAAGAAGAGAAAAACAAAGAAGCAAACAAGGGAAGAAAAGAAATGAAAGGAAGAAAATATAATGACGAAATAGGATATGATCTAAGAATAGTGAAGTTGACTCTAAGAAGCATGACGGGTCTAACCCTAGTTACCTCATACATAAGTGATTTTGTATGTACGTTTGTACTTGCTATACTCGAGCTCACTAGTTTGTTTGTGGTGTACGTAATAAGGGTAAGTAGCAGTCAAGATAAAGAGTAGACACATGATGGACTGGCAGACAGATTCCCAAGATGTCATGGATAGGGAAGTGGACCCTTTACATTTCCAACTGTTTAAAGACTATATATTTTGTAAAGAAATAGAACACATGAATGAAAATGTATGTACAAAGGTATTTTATGAACCAAGAACAAAAGTATTGTTTTGAAATGGTATATTTTTATTAAAAAAAATGCTCTTAGTTTTTACTAAACAGATTATTAAATTAATATATGAACTTTAAACATGTTTCTGCATTTTAGAAATGAAAGCATGATATATAAAGAGTAAGAAGAAAAGAAAGTGAACGACGGCTTGGGCGAGCTGGGTCGGTGTCCACATTTTTTTTGTATATAAATTTATAAGAAAAATCATCTTATTGCATTTAAACAGAAGTACATAACTCACAATCATAATCATGACCAAATTTTATTCATTGAAGACATGTTTAGTAAACCATATTAGAGCGTTGTATTGTATTATTTTACAATAATAATGTATTTGGTAAGATTATCGTATTGTACAAAATAATACAGATTATAAATTAATATGATTTATATTGCATTTGGTCAAGTCCAAGGTTGAGAAATGAAGGCTAAGACCAAGGCCAGATTTTAAGACAGGAGTCAGGTTTTAAGACTGGGGTCGGTATTAAGTTTTGAGAGGGGGATTAAGGACGACTTTAGTTTCAAGATAGGGGTTTTGAGAAGGGGGACAAGCTAGGGTTTTGAAACGAGGGTAAAGGTTGAAATGCTGGATGAGGGCTAGGGTGGGGTTTTGGAGCGGAGGTTAAGGTCGGGTCTTAGAATAGGGACATTAATAAGGTTTTAGGATTGGGACAAGGCTCGCGGTTGGCTTTCGGAATGGGGGTGGGGGTTGAGTTTCACAACGTGATATGGAGCCAGGGCCAAGTTTAAAGATGGGTGGTTGGGTTTCAGAATATGGTTTAATGTCGGATTTCAAAATAAGAATTGGGATTAGGTTTCAGGACAGTGGTCAGAGTCGGGGTTGAGTTTGAGGACTAAGACTGAGACTGGGGTTTCAAGATGGGGACTGAGGTCAGGGTCTAGTTTTGAGACATGGTCCAGGCTCGGAATCAAGTTTTTGGACTAGGGTCGGAGTCGGATCAAGTTTTGGAATAGGGTCAAGGTTGGGGTTGGGTTTTGGGACTTGTACCAGGGACAGGAGTGGCCCCTTACCTTAGCCTTCAAAACTCGTCTCGAACCCCCAAAACTCAGTTCCAAAACTCATCCCAAAACTGAATCCTGGACCCTCGTCTCGAACCCCAACCCCGAGCCCAACCTCATCGAAATGCCCGACCCCATACCTAGTCCTGAAACCTCACCCCAACCCCGTTTTAAAACTTGACCTTGAACAAAAATTAAATAAGAAAACATAATAAATTTATTGTACAATTCAATGCAATTTAACAATACACCAAACAATGTATTAAGCCGTTTATAATAACCAAACAACAAATTGTATAGATAATACAATCTAATACAATATATTTTACTTAATACAATACAAACTTAATTGTTGATGCTGCTATCCAAACACACAAACTTGAAGGGGAAAAAGAGAGAGAGAGAGAGAAAAGACAAACCCGCGAACGGTCAAGTTCTGGTCTATAACATCTTCAATTTGAAATAGAACTATTCAGTGTTTCTACACAATTTATTGCAAACAGAATACTTCTGGACTTTATTTATGCAAGTGCCTTTGAAACGGAATCCAGCCATGAACACAATTTCCGACTCCTGCAATGGAATATGGATGCTCAGATATGTTAAAATTAGCAAATATATTTTTGGTCTCGTAATTAGAAGAGACTGCATTATCAAAAAAATAAAATAAAATCTGGAATTAAAAGAAGAAACAAATGCCTTAAAAAAAAAAAAGAACACTTACATGAACAAAGATAAAAAATATTGCTATTGATGGAAATATCAGTAGTTCAGTTTTACAAAATTTCAGAGATACTATCGATATTAGTTGAAATATCAAAAATATTACAAAAATTATGGAAAATTACTTCAATATATGTTTACAACATTTTATGTTAGCACAAACATTAAAAAGATATATAAATACTCAAATTTTACATAAGAGATATCTTATATATCTTACTTATTTTAATATAAAAAGGAAGTTCTATAAAACCTAATCTAGAAATAAATATAAAAACAAGTTTATAGATAGTTATATCCTTGTATAGATGAGATTGTTATCTACAAAGAATGGTCTTCTATAAAGTCTATAGGAGTCTAACTAGGGGCATGGTTATAACAAAATAGTCGTATATTCTCTCTTTTTTTTTTTTTGACCACACTCTCTATTTTTATATTCTATCTTTCAATTGCTTCTTCTTCTTTTTTTTTTTTTTTAATTTCTTTAGTTTATAAAATAAATTATAAGATAGCATTCCTAAAAAAAAATTAGAAGATACCAAATAAAAAAATTTTGAAATTTTTCAACAAAAATTTTTTATTTTACCTAAATTTTCACCAAAATTTCCGATATTTCCCTAAAATTTATTGATATTTTGTACAAATTATGCTACGTGTTTTTCATATCGATATTTTTACTGACATTTCCCCAATATTTTGACAAAAAAGATATTACACCTAAAATATATTTTGAGAACCCTCAAATAAAGAAATTTTGGTTGAAATTTCGAAAATGCCTTGGATATTTGCGACCATATACATAAATACATCAATATATTAAAGGCAGTTAGTTATACAAGGTTAGGGATACTAATTTTAATCTTAATTTTTTGAATACCAACTTATGTATCATAATTTCATTGATAAATGCAATCAATTGAGGTACTAATCAATTGGAGTTGGTGTCGTTAGCCTTTTTTCTTAATAAATGTTTCAATTTCAACTACACTTTTGAACACAGAAAATAATGAAGTTAAAGTCGAGAACAAAAATTATGCAGAATTTAGTTCAAATGCATACCATAGTACTGCATGTAGTAGCTAAGGATGCAAAGCAATAATATATGTATATGTATCAGACTAGTTATATTATGCTTTGATATTAAAAATAGGTTCACATACCTGATCAGCAATCAAGCACATCCGAAATCTCTAGCGAAGCAATATGCTGGAGTTTATGGAAATCCTCCCCTTCTTTCTGAACCCTTTCTATGAACTCTTTAGGCATCCGTTGAATAACGCATTTGTTCAAACTCGTCAACTTTCTCAATCCGTCCGGGATTTCCTTCAAGTTACAGACATTGATCAGCTTCAACTCCGAAAGACTAGGCAAGGCTCCTTCCTCCAACCTCCATTCCTTCCAATTAGGTAGTCCACTTATGCAAAGCGACCTAAGTTGAGGAAAACCGCCTCCAGAACACTCCATTTTATCCTCCATGTGGGCGTTATCCAGGAGTCGAAGGCTTATCAAATTCGGCAGCCTTCTTTCTAGCATCGCCATCGGATCCACCCTAAAAAACGTTTGAGCTAAGGTTAGCTTGCGAAGGGACGTCGGAAAGAATTGCCTGTTATGCGGAAACCTCACCAATGGAGGGTCCTCTTCTAGTTTGTTCCCCGTGATCGCCATGAACAAAGATTGAAGATGACTAAATGTGATGCTTGTCGAGGTAAATACTTCCTCTACATTTCTGTCAAGGTTGATCTTCAATTTTCTTAGGTTTGTCAGCTCAGCCAGAGCATCCACGTCAAAATCCTTTGTTGAAACGTTCACCAAACTTTGCAATTTGCTAAGGTTGTTCAGCCTCAGTTTTCTGGCCCCGCGTACTTTATAGGTGACCGGTAGATACAGATGCCTCAGTTCATTCAGCTTCCATAACACATTTGGAAATTCCAGTACCAAAGTTGTCCTTAAATCCAAGGTCTGAAGACACACCAAATCGCAAATGGATGAAGGTAATTCTTGCACTTCGCTATCCTTTAGGCTTAAGAACCTTAAGTGGACAAGCTTTCCAATCTCTTTCGGTAGCTTGACTTTCACTTGGGAACTTGAAATCCTTCCTTGAGCTTCAAACTTCAAAACCCTAAGCAAATTAAAGCGGTTGAACAAGGGTTTCAAAACTTGGCTGTTGTAGGATCTCCTTTGCGAGTCAAAGAATATAAGAGACCTTAGGGGATTGTACCTCTCATCATAAGTAACTAATTGAGGTAATTGGTTTGCGCTTGTGGAGAGTCTTCGAACCTTACAAGTGTTGGATGAATATGCTTGATCTCGTCTGAGGCCGGGAAGAGAAGAAGAATCTGATCCGCCATGTTTGTTCTCAAAATCAATATTCGACTCAAGGAAGTTTTCTTCTTCCGCCTTTTTCAAGAACCAGTGGCGCATGCAAACAGGAACGCGACATGTTTTAATTCTTCCGGTTGTGCCCCGAGTTTCGACTTGAACCATACTCCTTTGCACCAACTCGCTGAGGTATTGGTACGCAGCATCCTCTATATCATCGTTTGAACTCCATCTCCCTTGAATTACAAAACCCTCTGCTATCCATATGCGGCACAATTCTTTGACCCTTATCTCGAAATCTTCGGGGAAGTGAGCTAAGTGCAGAAAACAGTGCCTCAAGTGATGCGGCAAATCAGCGTAACTTACATCCATCATTTTATCGATAACTCCATGTTCCTTATATACGAATTCCTTTGTGTTTTTATGAACCATCTCCCACTCTTCAATTGTTTGCTTTCTAGATAGAATCCCTCCAAGGACAGTGATAGCTAATGGCAAACCAGAATACTCTTCAAGCATTTCTCGTGCTAACTCGGATTTTCTTTGAACATCCATATCTGCAAAGTCAAAAGGAAAAAAAAGAAAAACAAAAAAGAAGAAGAAGAAAAGGTTAATTTATTTTACATTCATCCATTTTGTAATGCTCATCATGCTGCAATATAAATTTTGATTTCCCAACGACAAAAAAAATATATATAAGATTTTCATGGTTCTTCTTTTTTTTTTTTTTTTCAATGAGAAAAATAAGAATTCTAGATGATATCATGATACAAAAAAAAAATCCAGTATCGTGAAAATATATGCGTCAAAATTCCATAGCACATGAAATAATAATTATATGTCATCATTATAATTATTTACTCCTAACATATAACAAGTTGAGTTTCGCATCATATATAGCTTATCATCTTTTTTTTTTTCCTCCTAATAAATCATGAATTTGATGATATCATATATGTTAGCAATAAGGACAAATACATAATTAAACGAGTATAATTGAATGTATATATATTTATATTTTTTGAAATGTTGTTAATTAATTGTAAGGAAAAAATATGTAAGATAATTAAAATTAGAGAAAGCAGAACATATAACTAAAACATTACTTGTCAAATCGTCTCCTAAGTTTGCTTTCTTCTTGAGCAGCTCCCAGCTTTGATACTGGTTTAGAGGGGGAGGTTGACAGAGATATTTCCCATTCGCCTCGGAAGCTACGTCTTTGTTACGAGTGGTGATTAAAATCTTGCTCTTCACATCATCTTCACTAGGAAATGCAACCTTTAGAGAATTCCAATCCTCTACTTTCCAAACATCATCCAAAATCACCAAGCATTTTTTCTCTTTTACAACATCATAGATCTTCTTGGTCAGATCCTCCGCCGTCATTTCCACGATGTTCTTCCTTTCAGATTCTACGGGCGAAGCAAGCGCTATCAAAATTCTTTGCCAAACGTCTTTCGGTTGGAACTTTTGAGATACGTACACCCAAGCAAAACTCTTAAAATGGCTCTTCACTCTTTTGTCATGGTAAACTATTTTTGCAAGAGTTGTTTTGCCAGAACCCAACGTCCCCCAAATGGGAACCACTCGGTGAATTTCGACCCATTTATTATCGTTCTTGTTCGCAGATTTGTCCAACAATACCGCCACGAGATCTTCAACGCTGTCCTCAAATCCAACAATGTCACGCTCCATCACATGTGAATACGTCCGCATCGTCATTCCTTGCCTTTCGTTGAAAGAACTCGAACCCAAACCCGAGCCCGAGCCCGAACCTGAACCACCATCATCACTGTAAATTCTAAGTTGATCCGGGCTCACGCCAAATGTTTGTAAATTCGATGTCAATACAGACATCCTCGTCTTGATTTCCTCTATCTTCAATCCGACCTTGCGGAGCTCAACTCCTTTGTTCAAGATCGAAAGGAGCATTATCATCGCCCTTTTGAGCCCTAGTCGTCGTCGCCTTGATCTCAAGGCTACTTTCAACACAAAAGTTTCGATGACATCTCCTAAATCATAAGCAGCTTCTCTTATCTCCCCAACCCAAATGCGGATTCTCTCATCCACTTGACCTCCTTGGCTTTGACGAACGGCGTCGGCTTGTTTTAACAAGGCGTGCATGCTGTCGAGCTCTAACCGTGCATTATCAACTTGGCGGCTGACTCCATACAAGAATTTTACTTCGTTCTGGATCAAGTCTCCCAGGTTCGTTATCACCAAGTTGACAACAGCTTCGGCCATTTTTTTTTTTTTGGTTTTCCTTTTTGGTTTGAGACAAGAGGACTATGATGCTGATAGTAATGAGTGGCTAATTGGGCTCTCTAGCTAGGTTTTGTGTTTTTTTTCTTTTATTTTAGTTGGTTAATTTCTATCTTCCTCTCTTCCAAATATATAGGACCTCGTACGGAGGGTTTCATGCTCATTCGTGCTGTTGAAATTGATTTTACAAGATTCTTACAAAGGAATAATATTCTTATAGATTGCCAGCTGCCATATTCTGTGAAAATAAATGCTACAAGCACTATGTGGAATATATATATATATATATATAAAGGACGATTCAAAGATTTAAAGGTGAAAGAGATTCCTCGTATCATATTGCAGTCTTATTAAATCACATTAAATACTTATCAGAACAACAAGGATTTGACTTAATAATTTGACGAAGAGTTAATAGTCTGAAGGTTATTTATTTTTATTTTTCCTTTTAATTGGATGTAGGGGATTGAATTCATGATCTCAAGTATGTAATTGCATTTAATGATATACAGTTACATAATATTTTTAATACTCTACCAAATAATCCTTCTTATAAAAATTAATTTCAAATGATAATAAAATTGTATGATGGTGTGCATCTTGGTCTTTGTTACCGTCCAAGGCATGTGTTTTGCCAATGTGTGGACCATGCTTTCATTGATGTTTTGATATTCTGACTCCGTAGATTTCGTTATTTTTATGTAGATTCTTACTCAATTTGTTTAAGCATTTGTCTTGTTTGTTTAGTGTTTGTTTTTTATTTTTTGCTTGTAGGATTTGTTTTTCTATGGTTTTTTTTCCCCCTGTGTGGTGTAGTATGCTTTTATATCAACTATAGAGGATTTGTTAAATAGCTTGTCTTTCGTTTGTGTAGCCTTGTACACGATACTTTCCATTCCCTTGGGCGTTCTGTAATAGAGGACTATGTATATGAATCGATTATTGCATTGTCCGAATTCATGATTTGTAAATGTTTTCTCTTTTTAAAAATAATTTAAAAAAGTGGTATCACTTGATTTAGTTAATTCAATAGAATAAATAACCGGGAATTTGCTTATTAACTTTTTTAAATTCCTCTTATGACATGTTATTCGATTTTTTGCATGACAGCTTATAGAATGAATATTTTAAGTGTGGAAATGCTGTCAGTTATTCGCAACTTCGACATGTGCTTTCATCCAATTTTTAATATTCTGTTTAAAATCTATTCTTTTTATCTAATATTCCTATGACATATATGTTAGGCAAAATATGAAAAATATAAAGAAGAACAATTTATCTAATCAACTTGTTATAATAAGGGAAATGTTACAACATGAATTCAACCTTATACCGAACTTAAACGGAATCAAAAATGATGTTAAGGCATATGAAGCACGTTTTCCTTAAAACAGATCCATCCCCTCCAAGAGTGCTTGAGGATACGTAGGACGTCCATTTCTTAAGATACAACGACAACGACAGAATCACGTAGTATTATCAGAACCGTTACACCAAACTCGAACTTGCACCTTTCCTCTATCACCAAAAGCGACTACAAAGCTGCAAAAAAAACTCAAGAACAAAAGAAAGAAAGAAAGCTAGTGTTTTATGTGTTTGTGTTGTGTGTTTTTCAATGTGGAGAATTGCCTTTATATAAATTCAGAAAATGAAATGTTACATACATGGATTAATGGGATTAATCACCCATTAAACCAAAATTTAACAAATTTAAGTTTCATTTCTTGCATTGCACTTGACTATTTTCATGTCTAGGTTCGGATTTTCCATGATGGAAACCGAAATCCTTTTGCATTCTCAAGAAAAAAAAAACTCACACATTTATACATATTCATGGTGGTCTCCATTAAGTTCCATTATTCCTCCCATTAAGCTCCTTAACCAAATCAATTAAGTCCTTAACCAAGCAAATTCGGTTTTGAGGATAATATGGATGGTCTGAAGAAAATAAAAAAATTGTAAAACAAAACCTGCACGAGGTGAGTTTTTCCAATCCAGCATTAGTGTCCATAGGTCGCAGGCACATACGATAGGCTTCTAACCCACCAAGTCCGGGATTTGCACCCCACTGCATGTGAGAGAGCCTCTTAGATAAACATGCTTACCTTGGCCTTGAAATGCAATCCCTTATATACACTTCCATGACTTCACTCCTAGTCAATGTAGGATTTTTTGTAATTTTCTTTAAAACTACCATTTCAAGTGGTACATTTGGAGTACCAATTTCTTATTCATCCAATTACCATTTTGAGCGTGTGAATGTCCAATTTTGATCTTCTCGTAACGGAGAACACAAATCCATCGAGACTCGACTCAAACTCTAATTGGGCCTCATTCAAAATCGGACCTCAAAATAGGCCTTTTAACATGTCTTAAATAAGCCATTTTTCCAATAATATAAAATTTGTTTTCTTCACATGAATCTTTGATTTGTTTTTAGCTTTTAAATAGATGAATTTGAACTTTACATATTACAATAGAATCTTATATGAAATTATTATTATTAAACTACGCTTGTAAACATGAATATATTACTTACACATACACACATATATAAAAGAGAATAAGTTTTCTCCCTTTTTTTTTTAATAATGGTTTCATCACCGTTTTTGGATTTTTTTTAAGAAAAAGAAATAATTAACATTTTTACATAATTATTAAAGTGAATAGCAGATTTTAAAAATAGTTAGAGCAAAATAGTAGTAAATAACAAATTTATCAAGTAGATAGCTTATTTATTTTCTGTAAATACATGTTTTGTCTAGAAAATAGCTATTTATCCTAGTCATTTTTATATTTTTTCTAATCACTGTATTTTTTTCATCTATATTATAACAATCGAACAAAGAAGGATTAATCAAGAAAAACTTGGTTAACTAGGAACTTGTTATAAAACATTTTAAATATTAATGACCAAAATGAGATAGGTCTATAGTTCAGCACTAAATGTGAAATTATTTATTTTTACATTTCTTTTAGGGTATTTAGTACTAATACCTTTTAAACTTATTATTCTTTGCCAACTTGTCCTCTAAACTTTAAATTTTAGTAATTTACCCCATAAACTTGTTAAGTTGTTGTAATGTATCCCTTTTAGTTATTTTTACATTAATTGTAGATTTAAAATTGGAATGTTGTATTGGATTTGGTAATTTTTGGTTGGAAATGAGGTTTTCCATTTTTACATAAAATATACGTGAGTTTTTCATATGTAATTTAATGGAAAATTAATTCATAAAGGTACATTACAAATAATTTAGAAAAGTGAGGGAATAAATTGTAGAAATTAAGAGTTTAGAAGGCAAGTTATTAGAAGGTGACAAATTTGGTGTATCAGTGCTATCTACCCTTTCCTTTTATAAATACAACAAAGCACATGTTCCACCCAAACAACGTCGTTTGTCAAATAGAACAAGAAAAAAAAACCCCATTCAAATAAATAAAAAATAAAAACCCACTAATTTTTCACAATGGCTGAGGAATGAGACATGCATATTTATTTGTAAAACAAATGAACATATCTAATTTGAAGATATTTATCAATTATATTTCTATCTCTCTATGTTACAATCCAACAGTCATGGCGTGATGTATCAGTCATGCCTAAAAGAGAAAATATTATCTCTTGGTCAGCTCATGCCAGACTCCCATAAAAGACCTACCTGACTACATTCTGAAGCGACAACATTTCCTGTGTTAGTTGCAAACACAGCTTAACTTGGCCAGCCAAACATAGACTAGAGTTGGGCTTCAAAACAAGGAGCTTAAAAAACGACAACATTTCTGTAAAAGACATCCTTAGATATGCGACATCATTTCAGAAAACAAAATTTAAGGGAGACAGCTACGTTAAACGACGTCGTCTTCAGAAAACGACAATATAACAATGAAAATTTCATACACGACATCATTCTTAGAAACGACAGCGTCCTAAAACAAAATAGAGGCGACATCGGATTTTAAAGCCACAAAATAATTACGAAACAAAATTGCTTAAAAAATTGCTTAAACAACCTTACAGTATCAGACTCTAGAAAAGACAACGTATTAGTACAGTTTGGTTTTTAATAACCAAAAACTAAAGAGGAAATCCACAAAATGTTCGTCACATTCGACCTAGATAACTCTATTTTTCTTCTAATCACCATAGACTTTCAATTTTCAAACTGGTATGATTTTTATCATCATCCTCCGCTATGGCTTGTGTTCTGCTGGTTGATGGTGACCTTATGGTTGAGAAAGGACTTGTTTGAAATATTTTTTTAAGGTTGAGGCATGGTACGCATATTTCAATTAAGACGTTACTCTTTTTTTATTTTTTTTTCTAAAGCTTAATTAATCCCATATAACAAAACAGTCCAAACTTTAGAAATTCCCAAAACGTCTTATTGAAGGGTTACTTACTCGGGACTCCTAGAAACTAGAATCACTCCAAGAGAAAGTAGACCGACATTTTAGACTTCTCTGACTATTGGAATTCTAAACAATCTTTACGAGTACTACTATCTCCTGAAGAATACAATACAATACATCAAAACAGTGCACAGTACTACGAAAACAATTACTATTTAAAACATTTTTAAATAATCACATCAACTTTTCAATTTCACTATTTATCTCTACTTTTACTAATCACATCAACTTTTCAACTCTAAAATACTTTTCATCCAAACACACATTTCATTCAAATACAAAACAAATACTTTTCAACCAAATACAACATTCAAAAAACAAATTTCATTCAAATACAATCAAAATGCAATGCGTTTACCAAACGCCCCCTGAAGTCCGTTTCCACGTTTCAGTAAAAAAATTGCAGTGCATGTGTATCTAACTCATACTGAAGTTAGTTTTTAGGGTCTGTTTGAAAAGGTTTTAAAGATATATTTTAGAAGTTGAAGAAAAATATGTTTAAAAAAATCTATTTAAAGTAAAAAAAAATATAAAACTTTTAAAAATTTATTTGAAAAAAAATTATCAATAAAAATCTTGTTTTGTTTTTCTTAAAAATCTATGAAATTTTAAAATAAAATCATCTTATTTGAACTTATATATATAAAGTTATGAAATTTTAAAGTTTAAATTTAGCATAAAATTTTATAAATATAAATAGTAAAAAAAGTTGTAAAATGAAAAAAAAAAATCAAAAATATGTACAAAAAGTGTATCTAAAACACCTCGAACACCCCCCTTATTTTTTATTTTTGGCTAGTCAAAACAATAAAGACAGTATTACTAGAGAAAATGGAGAAGATATTTTCTCCCTAGAATAAACCAAATATTATATGCACGTGTCAGCATAGTGGTATTGAGCCCTTCACCTTTTGTGGTAAATCCACAAAATTTTTTTCCTTAATTAAATTGCCCGCTCCTTTATTATAAATTCGCTCGGCAAATACGCCCGCAATCCAGCCCTTGGCCGCGTCCTTACAGTACATGACACACATTTCATATATACCAGGCAAATTGCAAAGTGATCTCTCTCTCTCTCTGTCTCTCTCTCCCTCTACACACACACGCACATATCTTGCTCTCTCTCTCTCTCTCTCTCTCTCTAAATTACATACTCTCTTTCATTGTTGTTAGAATTGTGCTGAATTTTATAACGAGAGAATGGCAAAGAGTTACGAAGAAGAGCAGCCAAAGAACGCCTTTGGATGGGCAACTAGGGATTATTCTGGTCTCTACTCTCCTTTCCCTTTCTCTAGAAGGTTAATAATTTCTCTCTTTCTTTCCACTTTCTTTTGATTTTCTTATCATTTTTTTCACTGATTTTTTTTTCCTTCATAGTTGCTTTGATGTTATTGCAAAGATCTAGATTTCAGTTTCATGTGTCTGTGATCTATATGGATGCAGAGAAATTAGAGAGAAAGATGTTAGCTTCAAAATGCTGTATTGTGGGATACGTCACACAGATTTTCACATGCTTAAGAATGAATTAGGCTTCTCTACCTATTCTCTTGTTCCTGGATACGTACGCCTAAAGTTTCTTTGCTTCCGCTTTCCGAGATTCGTTTGTTATGTGTGTGTGTATATATATATATGTGTGTGTGTGACGAATGAGCGGGTATAAACATTGGAAAATACGGTACATTTATAGTGTTCATTTTCAAAGATTGACGTTACGGTGGATTTTGGTATTAGTTTTGAAATATTTTCTGTGTTCAAATAAATTAAAAATGAGAATATTTTGAAAACGTATCGAGATTATTTCTGAAATTGTGTTTGATTATATTTTCTGAATATATATTCTAAAAAACATAAAAATGAAATTTTGTTTGGTTATATATTTTGAAAACTCATTTTATAAATGAATATCTTATAAAAAGATATTTATTTTTAATTTTAAAAAAATAATAAAAAATAAATTATTAGTCATAATACAAAAAAAAAAAAAAAACTTTAGTGATAGGTTTTACAATGAGCGATAGGGGCAGAAGATATTGGTAGTTTGAGTTCTAGATAACGGTGATGACTAAATTTAGGTCATGAGTCGATAATTATTGTCGTGAAGGGGCCGTCGTTGGAGATGGATGTTATCGTTGGACATGATCATCACTGACACTGCATAAACAGAAAAAGAAAGAGAGAGAGAGGAGATAGAGGGAGAAAACGAAAACAAAAAGTGAAAACAACTTTTTTTCGTTTTCAAAAAACTCAAAAAAACAATATAGTTAAAAAACGATGTTTTCGAAATGGTTTTGAAAACGTTAAATAAACAAACGCTATTTTGAAACCATTTTTATTTTCTGTGTTTTTGAAAATAGAAAATAATTCTCAAAAATAAAAACAAAATGCCACCTATATTTCTTCAGCCATGAAGTCGTGACCTTAGACTGATTAAAGGGAGACTATTGTCATTAAAATAATAATAATAATAATGAGGAGACAAAATTGTGGCTTATATTTTACCACCAATCTAGATTAATAATTCCATAGTACCTTTTAGAAGACAATTAAGCGAATGAAGCCCTTTTCTATCTTCTTGATCTCTATGTGTATATTCTGTAACACACATTATAAATACAAATCATAAAAGGGACAAACCGAATACTAATTAGTTGAAAGTACTCCATATATTTATTTTCTAGAAATTATACGGCAAATGAAAGAAAAAAATAAATTTATTTATATTGAAATTTCACAGAGGATATGATCTTATGAATATTATTATGACACATAATTTGGAACAGACATATGTTTTATTAAGTTCGGTTAAGTTTTATACTGTTTCTTCTGAATACAAATATATATATATATGTATATTGCAGGCATCAGATTGTTGCCGTAGTGACAGAAATGGGAAGCAGAGTGCAGAATATAACAGTGGGTGACAAAGTTGGCGTGGGCTGCACGGTCGGAGCTTGCCGCTGTCGCGACAGCTGTGCTAGTTACCTCGAGAATTACCTACGGCGGCACCTACTATGATGGCACCACCACTTATGGAGGCTACTCCGACGTGATGGTGGCCGGTGAGCACTTTGTCGTTCGCATTCCTGACAACCTGTCTCTCCATGCTGGAGCCCCCCTTCTTTGCGCTGGGATCACAATTTATAGCCCTTTGAAGTATTTTGAACTGGACAAGCCCGGTCTTCGTGTTGGCATTGTCGGTACACGGTTTCGGCAGTGCATCCTCTGTTACCGCTTATCGGTCTGTTGAAGCCCCACGGAAAGTTGATCATGGTGGTCCTGAGAAACCCCTTGAGCTACCAGTTTTACCTTTGTGGATGGGTACGCATCTAGCTAAAGTTAAGAAAAAATAATCCCCTTATCGGCATGTGTTTCTGATAATTTATTTTATTGAAGTTATATCAGCAGAAAGAAATAAATTTAGGATTTTAATTACGTGTTATAATTTTGATTGGAATGAGACGCGGGAGGGAAGATAGTGGGAGGAATTTGCATTGGAGGGATGAAAGAAACTCAAGAGATGATTGATTTTGCTGCCAAACACAACATAAGAGCTGATGTTGAAATCATCCCAATGGATTATGTCAACATTGCAACGGAGCGACTTCTCAAAGCTGGTGTCCGGTATTAATTTGTTATCAATGTCGCAAACCCACTACTACAAACATAATCTTTAACGACGACTTGACGTCGTGAATCCATTATTGTATTTTTAAAACAAAATATGTCATTGCAAAAACATAAATTAATAATTATATATCATTATATTCTTTATTGAATCAAAAATTAATATAAATTAAAAAATATGAATAATGAGTTAAAATTAGCATAAAATTTGATAAGAGTTGATAAAACTTCATAAAGTTATATAAAATGTACCATATAGTTTTTTAATCATTAGGTTGTGATATGTGACTAGAAAGTCACAAAGAAAAAAAAATTTATACAGGTACAACTTTTTGTTTTATATTTTGCATGTGCATGCATGAATTAACCTTAAACCCATTTGAGAATTGGTTTGTAGTAATCGATGTTTAACTTGTCCTATTTAGACAATTTGATATATTATAATTTATTTGTTTGTCATTCAATTTCACTCGCACTTTTGATAAATGTTTTGGTATGTCTTTCTTTGATCTTTGTTCTACAAAAAGTGAGCATTGTGATAAGAGTGACACAATACATAAATTATAATACTGAATGAGATAGGGTCTTATCCTGTAGATTTAGAGTAAAGGTGATGTGTAGAATTGCATGCATGTATACATTATATAATTGATTTTAATAATTGTGTATATTATTGTCTATAGTTAAAAAGTTGATGGACATAAGTTGGATATATTTAAAGAATCAGTTGTGTGATGAGTATTGAGATGGTTTAATTGCTCTTATTAAGGTCATAAAAAACTATGTAAATTCTATCAGATGTATCAGTTGTCCCTAAATCAGATGTAGAAATCATGAGATGCTGCCAGTAGAAATAGTGAGAGCGCTTATACATCGATTTGGTTTTGATATAACGTACGCTAAATGGATCCACCATGGTGAAATAGAATCGGTTTCAAGTACTGATTCAGTTGTAAGTGAATAGGTTGATGAAATGTTTGTAGTGATGTTACCAGGATTAACAATGATGATGATATATTTGGTGAGACAAAAGTGAGCATAGAAGATACATAGTACGATGAATTCAAGGATATTTTAGCTAAGCTCCAAGTGGGATTGTATCTGGGTTGCACTAAGTATTCATCGTGAATTTTTTAGTGAAACTAATACACTTAAAGGTGCTTTATAAGTAATCTAATGAGTTCATAAATGTAATGTTGAAGCTATTAAAAAATGCATTCTCTAATTGGAACAAGTTACCTACTTCTCATTATGAGTCGAAGAAACAATAGTGCTTTGTTTTGGAAAAGGAATACTAATACGCAGTCGTGTACAATTTGTAAAATAAGTCATTAGAAGAGTAAAAAGGGAAAGAAATTTCTATGGAAAGTACTTCGTTATTTCCCTTTAAAGGATTAGTTAAAGTGTCTGTATGCTTCCTATTACACTGCTAAAAGAATGATGTGGTATGTATGTAGGCGATCGAAAGATGAAGACTTAATGCATCATCTAGTTGACAGTATAGCGTGGAAAAAGCTTAATGAAAGGCACCCTAACTTTGTATGTGAATCAAGAAATATACAATTAGGGTTAGCTATTAATGAGTTTAACCTGTTTGAAAATATGTATCTCTCATACAGTATACGGTCAGTGGTTATTACGGCTTATAATTTACCTTCATGATCATACACCAAGGACCCATATAATGTAACAGCCGGAAAAATTTTACTGTTTTCGGGAAATGTGTATATCGTGTGTACAGTATCGAGAAAAGGGTCAAGACGACATTTTCTCGACCTGAAACTGATATATTTGAAATCAGGATGCTCAAATTAGTCAATTGAGCACAAAACAGAAATTTCGACCGGGAATGCGAAAAATACGCAGTACCGGAAACTGGTCGAGATGGTCTCGGATTAAGATAAAACTGATAAATTTGGATTCAGCACGTCCAAATTAGTCAGGATAGCCCAAGTTAAAAATTTTGGGGAAAAGAGTATAAATAGGAAATCTTGGGGGTTAAATTCATAAATCCCTCATAAAATTCAAAAAATCCGAAATTCTACCCCCAAATTCTCTCAAATATGAACAGTGACCAACTTTCATATACGACCTCCGTTCACGACACTGCCGGCACCGTTGGAAAGCTCTCGCCGAGCTGAGTCCAATGGTGGGTCGATGCGACGGAGCAGCCGGCGGAGTAAGCCGCACGCGCCGCCCGAAACTCGCCAGAGCTGTAAATTTCAAACGGCCGTATCTCCGCCGTCCGGCCACCGTTTGCCACGAAACCGGTCCCAAAAGGTTCGTGGTGAAGAGTACTACAAAACCCATGTGGTGGTTCACGGCAACAACCGCCGTATCGTGCCGACCGAGCTTCGAGAAATCCGCCGTCGCCGCCGTGGGATCCACCGTCGATTTTCGCCGATTCCGGCCAAATTGAGGAGAGCCACCGGTGCAGAAATGGTCGTGGGGTTGTGGGGAGCAAAAGCCCTCAACCAATTTCAGGGAAAAAGTCCGGCACGGCGGAGTTCCACCGTCGCCGCCGTGGCCGTGGCTTTCGGGGGGGATTTTCCGACGATAGGGGCCTCCAAACATTGAGATTGAGGTCACCAATGGATTCCTCTCGTCGAGCTCTTCAAGATGGGCTACTCACTTGCCACCATCGCCACCGTTAACCGCCGGTCAAAGGCGAGTCAACGCCGGTCAACGGCGGTCAATGCCGGTCAACGGCGACCGTTGACCAAATTTTGAAGATTGGCCCATTGGCCTATTTTCGATGTTCCGGACGCATCTGCGGAGTCGGATTTGCAAAACGGAACTCCAGATGCAAAGAATGAAAGAATAAAGTTTGTGCGATCGAGACCGAACTGCATTTTCGGTATAATCTCGACCACTCTTGTTCCTCAATTTATTAATTGAGATGAATGTATGTTAATGTGATGTATTGATATGAGAAATTGTAAAAGAAAGAAAGAAGAATGGATGAAATAACAGATATGAAAAAGGTATGAAAATGTGTAAATTTTACGTAAAAAGTGTATAACTTTTACGTAAAATTAGGCCTCTGGTATAGTATGTGATAAATTAGACGAGGTTAGATGGTTTTGAGGCGTTTCGTAAATGCCGGGAGCCTAAAAATTAAGAGGAAATGCTGCCGAAATTTTTTAAATGGCGTAAAGGGCATTTCTGGAAATAAGGGTTTAAAAATGTGATCGGGCAAGTAAACCCGAGCCCCTTATGAATTTAAAATGAAAAATGGATGTTTTAAGAATTTATAAAACGATCTTTGAGACCTGAAATGTAAGAAAAGCAAGAAACCGACTTTTATGTCGGAATAGAACTTCCCGAGGGCCGGGAATAGTAAAAATTATGAAAAATATAGAAATTTATCTGGAAAAGGTCCGGTAAGTTTTTAAAAGTCAAATTGATGATTTTTGAGCTTGGAAAATTCAGTCTAAGCATTTAAAACAAGGAGGTTAAGATTCAAAGACCCGTCAGGAGCAAAACGGTCATTTGGACCAAAAATTTCAGAAAGTTAGAAAAAGAGTCGTTAAAGCCTAGAACATAATCCTAAGGCTTTAATTAAAGTTTTAAAGGCCATAGTTAAGAGTTAAGCATGAAAAAAATGAGAAAAGTTCCGATTGGGGCAAAATGGTAATTTTGCCAAAAGTTTACAGAAAAGTTAAAAAAATGAAACGTTAAGCTCCTAAGTTCTTTATTAAGAAATAAAACGTAGTATTTTTACGTTTTATAAAGTTTTATACATGAAATAAAGATTTTAAATAACCGTTAATTTTTCGGTTATAGGAGTTTAACGGGACAGTGATGATGGACTGTCGAGGAACCACAGAAAGCTGACGTTAGCAGCATTGAGATAAGTTCAGACATTTAATTGTCTGTGCAGGAACAAATTGATATGGTTATGTTTAGGTGGAAAAATATATTTTCCCCTAAACTATATAATTGTTTGATTTGTGATTGATGACGGGTGCACAACTACTGGTATAGTTGTGTATTAGACTATATGGTTTATAATATGACTGTGTAATTTATACTATTGTTACAATTGTTTCAGATTCACGAGAATCTGATTCTTTATATTGTTATGACTGCATTGAGTATTTGTATGCCTTATAATTAATGAGGCAACCTCCCAAGAGTGTGAGGTATCGTTTTATATTGTTATGACTGCATTGAGTATTTGTATGCCTTATAATTAATGAGGCAACCTCCCAAGAGTGTGAGGTATCGTTTTATATTGTTATGACTGCATTGAGTATTTGTATGCCTTATAATTAATGAGGCAACCTCCCAAGAGTGTGAGGTATCGTTTTAAAGAAACGATGAAAATAATGAGAATAAATAAATTAAGTATAATTTATGTACTGTTCTGTATATGTGACAGGTTTGGACGAGAGGTTCCAAACTTACTGGACTCCATTTTTTATGATTCCAGTTACTACGTTATGATCGTAGAGCAGTATTAATACTTGACTAATCACAGTATTAATATGTGATGTTTACAGTCTTTATGACTGCACAGTAAAGATGTTATCATATGTACACTTGAACATTAAACAACAAGGTAATGAAAACCTAATGTTTTGGCGTACCGGCCTCTCGCGAGGGGAGGTTATTTCATTGTTAAAGTAGAAGACATAGCACAGATGAGGGAGAGCCAAGGTAGCTCCCAGGCCCCTCTACAACGCGGCTTTCGGTACGACCAAAACGGGCCCATACAGAGTTAAAGTACAGATAAGATAATAAATGAATAGAATAAATCGGAAAACTGAGCATAAAACACTTAAGACATAATTGTTGTGTTTGATTGCAATGTGTTGCGCTAACTTATATGTTATGTGCATTGGTATATATATGTTTATACATTACATGTTGGGCTAATTATTAAAGATATAGCACTACGGGCGCGAGGCCCATACAGTTTAACGGGCACGAGACCCATACAATTTAACGGGCGCGAGGCCCATGATATATAGGGCGCGAGGCCCATACAGTTTAACGGGCGTGAGACCCATGATATATAGGGCGCGAGGCCCATACAGTGTGACGGGCGCGAGGCCCAGGGCGCAAGGCCCATAAATTAAAAGCAATGAATGATATAATGAAAGAAAGAATGAGAAATATGAAGAAAAGAATAATTGGGTATAATATGAGCACTACCACATGATGTGATGTTTGTGCTAACCGTATATGTGATGTTATGTTAAGACATCAGGGTAAAGTTTTAAGAGATGTCATGGGTGACATAAGAGGATACCACTGTTATTACAGTTGGTATATTTATAGTTATTCTTATTTTATAGAATACTTATAGTTATCACAATTTATGTGATTATTTGTCATTATATCATAGTAAAGTTTTAAGAGATGACATGAGTGACATCAGAGTATACCACTGTTATTACAGTTGGTATATTTATAGTTATTCTAATTTTATAGAATACTACGAGTTATCACAAATTATATGATTATTTGTATTAATGCACGATAGGTTTTTAGTAGTTATATACTACAGATAGTATATATGTTTATATGACAGAATATAACAGTATAATATACTGTTTTATGATTCCTGTTTTTTATGTTTGAACTTACTGGGCGTTTAGCTCACCAGTTTGTTCGTGTGCAGGTAACAAAGTTAAACAACCTGCCATTTGAGTTTATTGAGATACGGGATTGGTGGAATGGGTTGCGAATGTTATGTCAAAAGTTATGGACCCGCTATGCTTAATCCGTCAGATAGTAAGAGAGAAAGTGAGTAAGTGTAAGTATGTATATATAAAAAAAAAAAAAATTTCCGCATCTTTTTATATCAATATGAAAAGAACAAATAGTAGAAGTAAGAATAGATGTCAAGTGACAGGCCCGCGCGAGGCGGGGTGTTACATATAAGATGTTGACCTTGTTGATTCTTAGTCCAATTGCTCTTGGGAAGAACATAAATGTGTTCTTAAGGCCCTTTGTAGATGAGTAAAAAGAATTATAGGATGAAAAGGTAGTTGTGCATGACATTGCTTCGAATATATAGTTTCAAATACAATCTATGTTGCTCATGATAGTTAACGACTTTCATGCCCATAGTAGGTTACCTGGTTGGAGTAGTCAAAGGTATTTGGCATGTCCCCCCTACAACCTCATCAAAGAGAATAACTAGTAAAACTTATTTTGTTGGGCATCAGCAATGGCTTCCTATTAATCATAGGGTGAGAAATAATAAAAAGTTAAATTGTAAGGTTGATTGACGACCTCCTCCATCTTAGAAATCTTTTCAGCAAATATTGGCTCAGTTAGAAAATGTTAGATATAGATTACCTAGTAAACATAAAAAAATATAACAACAAGAAGTGTAAGAGACATTCGATAAGTTTAATTAAACGAACAAGAATATTTATCAGGAATTACTTTACTAGACCTCATTGTCATTACGTCATAACTTAAATGTCATGCATATCGAGAAAAATATGTGTGATAGCTTGTTGGGCATAATTTTGAACATTGATGAAAAAAACAAAAATACAGACAAAGCAAGCTTCAACCAGTAAAACATATAAGTATGTAAGAAGTTGCATTTTTTTAAAGAAGGTTATCATTGGAAAAAATCATATACGGCGTACACATTCACCTTAGATAATGCCAAAAAGTTTTGTGATTTTTTAAAGGTGGTAAGGTTTCCTAATGGGTTTGCTTCAAATATGAAGAAAAGTATAATCAAGGGGAACAATAAGATTATTAGGTTAAAATCACACAACTATCATGTTAAAATATAATGATTATTACGAACTAGGATTCAACCATTCATGACGAAAGAGATTGTTAATGCGATAATATAACTAAGCAATTTCTTCCATTGATATGTTAGAGGATATTGAGGATTAGTGATTTAGAGAAAGCCCAACATGATATTGTACTAATTTTATGCAAGTTAGAAACAATTTTGCCTCTAGCCTTTGTTGATATTATGATTCATTTAGTAATGCACTTGCCAGAAGAAGCCATTCAAGAAATATGTCAAGAATCATGCATGACTAGAAGGATCAATTATTGAGGCATATGTTGTCAATGAAGTTCTAGATTTTTTGTTTGATGTATCTAAGTAGCATTAAGACAAGATTTAACAGATTTGAGAGAAATTAGGTAAAGGATGAAGATAGTAATATCAAGAAGACTTCTGTCTTTGAAAATCGTTGTTGTCCAATTAGGAAGATAACCTTGATCACATTAGATAACCATTTATGGAATAAAGCTAAGTGGTATATATTACACAACTATTCAAAAATTCAATAATACATTGAGTAAATATTACTCCAAATTTCATTACATAGTTGTATCAAATATTATTGTATTATTCACTCAAATTCTCAACTAAATAGTGACTAAAAGAAAGTGTTTGAGGATAGTGGTCCAACCGAATCATTGGATGAAATTCATGCTAGGTAATTTCCAAAATGGTTTTAAAATAAGGAATACCCTTCATGTAAATTATTCCCATTACTAATTGGATCTAGATTGTCTAGTTATTCTTAATTTTTAAGAATTCTTTATTATTAACAGATGATTAATCTTCAAGAGTAAAACGCACCAGAAGCGATTGATCAATTGGTTTCACTTTTGTTTGGTTCAAGCTTCTCTCTTAAAAGTTGTTCTAGTTGTGTGGTGAATAGAGTTAAGTTTTTATCATACAATTAGGATATCAATCACAATAACCAAAATAGTTGTATTTATGTTCGTAGACTAGATAACCAAACATATGACGGAGTTTTAAATGAGATTTATGAATTATCCTACATAAACAATAATTATGTTATTTTTTTAAGTATAAATGGTTCAACAATCGTCTAGGAAAAAAGAAAGTTCAATGACATAAGAATAGAGCAAACATATTGTTAAGGACTCGTGGTACGAGAATAAACCATATATATTTACATATTTAGTATAATAGATATTTTATGTAGATTATATATTTAATAGTCCAAACTAGAAAGTTATTGAACAATTTAGACATCGACCTATATGAGATTTTCTAAAAGAGGATATGGACGACGTGACGGTAGTTCAAGGTGCCTTGTCCATAACAATTTACTTAGTAATGGAACTACTAAAGATTAACATATTAACTTGGAATAGACTTGATGTATCATCTAATATGTTGACTCTGATATGTTGGGAGAAAAAGACTCTGATATGTTGACATGACGTGATGATAGTTCAAGGTGCCTTGTCCATAACTATTACTTAGTAATGGAACTACTAAAGATTGACACGTTAACGTGGAATAGACTTGATGTATCATCTAAAATGTTGACTTTGATATGTTGGGAGAAAAAAATGAATTTGTAGAAAAGTATGTTGAAAAGGAATTGGTTGAGTCTGAAAACATTGATAACATAAATGATGATGGCGATATTCTAGATATTAACAGTGACGATGAATAGAAAATATATATTGCGATTATTTCTTTTCATATCATTTCTTTTTAATATCATAAAACATAAATGTCTAGTATTTATATACATAAATATAATATTAAACTAATTTTAATTTGTTAACAGGCATTCATGTCTGATCCGTTCACTACTTGTGCTGGTTTTTCAGGGGAGCATAGCCTTCACCTGGTCATTTCAGATTGCTATCACATTATAAGTCATGTATGTTGCAATTATCTAATTACAAATTTGTTAAATTTATTAAGTTAGTATTGTATAATCAGTAAACATGGTAATAAATTAACTTTAATTTATGTTTATAGCACCAGATGCCGCGCCTCGATGACATTGAGGTCGAAGGAAGGAGAAGGGTCATGAAATTGCAACAAAGGTGGCAAATGATGAAAAAATAGCCCTCAAATTTGACACGAATAGAGGAACCTAGAAGGCACTTAGCGACTACGGTCGCTAGTTTGATAATGTAGTCGGCATTCACACAGAGATATATATGAGTCGTTTTATGATGTCTAGAAAGATGTAGATCCCCAACGCAAGAGATAGATTTAGGAACGCATACTGGTATTCATTTAACTTCATCGTCATAAATATTTGCTAACATTAAATATAATAAGATTAATTAACATGTTAAATACGTGTTGCAAGATTAGTTTAATCTTGATTATAATGAGAACAATGGTATCCTTCGTATTGTAGTTAATACGAAGGCTACAAAATGTTATAAGAAATGGAAGAGTGACCTGCACGAACACTTTAAAGCTATTAATGGGGTAGCAAATGAAAAAGTAGTTAGAACCAACCTCTTAACTAATTTCAGGAATAAAGATCACTAGAGTCCTTGTCATGATAGATTCATATATGACAAGTTTAAGGTAATTGTACATCTACTAAGTTGGTGATTTATTATATATAATCATTTCAATTTTACTAGCGTCGAATATGATCATAAAAAAAAAAAAGTCAAAAACAAACAAAAGTAATTGTAGTAACCAAAAATGTTCAAGCTTATATAGTTGGATATCGATTGTCTAACATCGTCAAAAGTAGGTTAATAAGTTTTTTTTTTTTTAATTTATGTTCGATGTAAAAGTTAACTTTAGTAATCAAATATACTATACTAACATAATTAAATTGTTGGATAGGCAAACATAGGGACCTAGCAACCGATGTCTGCCATAGATAATTAGAGCAATATATATATCGTCATAGGGATACTTAGGTTAGTCCCCAAGCTTAGTGGACTTTTGTAAGTATTTTTTTAATATATCATCTTTTTTTTATCTATTTAATTTAGTCTGTGTATTTATAATATGTGTTTACTTTTTTGTGTAGCATACGATAAAGGGTGAGAGAAAGAAACCTAAAGGACACAGGTTGTTTCTGGTTCATCTGCACAATCTTCGATAAACAGGTGGGAATTATGAAGCAGTACATGTAGATGACACAAGATTGGAATAGACGCCACACACCTGTGGAGGATCTTTTCTGGCCATTCTTCATCCTATTGTTCCTAGTCGAATGAAACATATTTGGCTCTTGTTGACCCACGTGTGGAACAATATTCACGAAGACAATATGACAAAAACCAGTAGTTATATGAGAACTAGAAGATAATATGAGAGTTAATGATCTAGATGCACCCAAATATCCAATTCTCACTCATAACTCATCTTGAGTCTTATGTCCTTCCACATCCTTTGCCTCTTCCAAATATTATGAACAATGATGACGATGACGCTAGTGATGCTGTTAATTTAGGGGATCAGATCGCTAGTTATTATTATATATCCGTACTTTTTATATTTTTATACATTATACTGTTCGGTATTTTTTTCATTAATATGATATTTTATTATCATTTATTTTTTTAATATTATAATTTAATTTTATTATTATAATCATCACATTTATATTTAATTTTGAATTTAAATATGTAATAATATAATTATTAATAAAAATGAAAAATTAATAAAAAATTTATTAATATAAATTAAATGTCATCGCAAATATTAACAAAAACCAAAGATATTAATGATGACATTTGAATGGAAAAACTTGTTGCCAAGTCATTAACAGTACACATATTTGCAACAATATTTTTTGAATTTGTCGTAGAGAAAAATTGATATCATATCAGCCCAACAGAACTCTCGATGGCATAATTACAGCGACTCTTAAGCAACGATGTCATCGTTATTGTAATTGCAATAATGAATTATCGTCATGAAAACTTATTTGCAACCGGCTATTAACAACAATACATTTGCAATGACATAAAGTCACACAAAAGATATCTGAGATGACATTTGATCTTTTGCAACAACATTTTATCATCGTAAAAAATCCTATTTGTTGTAATAATGTTAAAGCCATCTAGCTTTTAAAAAAGAAACTTGTTTTTCTATCTTCTTCTGTTTTGTTATGGAGACAATATTTGAAAACTCATTTTTGCTGAATTAGGTGTATTTTCACCTCTGCTTTATTAAATAAAGAGTTGCTAAGATTACATGATTTGAAAGCACAAATTCTATGCCTTTCTTTCCTTTTCAATTTTTATTCGTAATATGTCAAAGCCACTGTGATTGTTTGGAGATCAACAGCAATTCTAAATGTAGGACACTTTCATCTTTGTAACTGCGAAGTAATATTTAAATTCATTTATTTGATATATTAACCACACTACGTTTTTTTTTTTTTTTGGGAAGAGTGAAATATTCATAAATCATAGACTTTAACTATAAGATGATGACATTTGATTTTTTGAAAGTTTCTATTATTTCTCGATATTATTTCTTTTTGGAACCTATCCATGAACACAATTTGAGTCCAGCAATGGAATATGGAAATGTTAGAATTTGTCGAACCCTAGAAAAATATAGTTATCTTTTTCCTCATTTTTGTTTTTAATACAAAGTTATATTAAGTAATTAGAAGAGAATGTATTAAAAAAGAAAAAAAACTGGAATTTAAATAAAGATACAAATGCCTCTAGCAAAAAACAAAAAATAGTTCAAATATAGACAAATATTACAATTTCAACTACAATGATGACGTGGAAGCAAAGAAAAAATTTATTCCAAAATTTGTCAAAATCATATAGCTTAAATCATTGTATTTATAGATAAAAAAATCAATACCTATTATAAGTATAAGCCGCCGTCAATTACTTTACTTTATTTAAACTTACTTCTTTACGTCTTATACTTTTGCTTCACATTTTAAATTCTCTATTACATATAGTCTACAACGTTATATTTGAAAACTACTTATTTTTAGTGATTTTCTTTTTTGAAAACATTCATTAAGCACATGAATCATTGTTTCATTGAAAACATCTTTTTACACATACTATACATTCGTCCTTGTTCCATTTCTTTACATAATATATACTTTCTGTTGGCAGCTAAAAATCGTAGTGAGATCCATTCCCACTCCATGACACTTATGGGATCTGTCTGCATGCCTTTTCAGTTATGTCATTCATGACACTGGTTGCTTGCCCTTATTTCCTACATCACGAATAGGCTGATGAGCTAAAACTCAGTAAGTACAAACATATATATATGACATTAATTATGCACATGCACTAATGTTAGTCATATTATGCTTATTTAACTTTCGTTCTTTCATTTCTCTTTTTCTTTTTCTTTTTTATTCGTATCGTACTATTCTTTTCTTTCTTTACTTTACTTTGGTTTCACTTGCGGGCTCTATTCAATGGTCATACCGTAATATGCACAGAGCAATGAGGGGAGGAGGAGCAACCCACCAACCAACCTCATGGCCG
Organism: Antiaris toxicaria; assembly: GCA_035233585.1. Classification (NCBI taxonomy): domain Eukaryota; kingdom Viridiplantae; phylum Streptophyta; class Magnoliopsida; order Rosales; family Moraceae; genus Antiaris; species Antiaris toxicaria. The sequence continues at coordinate 613,753 of CP141153.1, read as the reverse complement.
AACTTTACCGTTAAACTTCTGCACCTTCGGGGTAGAATTCAGTTGGATTGGATAGCCATTCTTTGAAACCTCATTTTATAAGAAGCTGATACGCCAACATTTGACTCTTCAATCTTATTATCTTGCTTATTTTTATTTTTCATTATAACATTTATATTATAACTTTCCTATTATGACATAATGAATGTCAATAATAAATATACAATGGTTAATTCGTGAGTAGACAAATAAATGTTTATACTTACAATAGTTGCGCTAAGCTCAACTTCTTTAATTCCTCCAATGTTCCTTTATTACTTCCTGATTGAATTCCTACAATCCAAATATTATCCGTTAATTAATTAACAAATTTTCCTCTCTTTTTTTTTTTATAATAATACACGATCTGGTACACGGTCGTGTCCATGACCGTGTACCTCTCTGACCTCTGAATTTTATCCTATATAGCCGTGTAACATGGTCGTGTGACCAATACATGCCTGTGTATATACACGGCCTAATACACAACTGTGTTCCTGACCGTGTAACTCTCAGGTGGTTAATCTTTTCACTACATGACCTTGTCCCTAGCCGTGTAGCCTGCTCATATACACGGCCTGATACACAGCCGTGTTCCTGGCCCTATAACACTCGGGTGGTTATTTTTCTCATTACATGACCGTGTAACCTGGGCGTGTTTAAAATCTTTCCTTACTACATGCCCGTGTACTCCAGTACATGCCCGTGTATTGTACAAAATTTGATTTTTAGCTTTAAAAACCTTAGTTTTGGCCTTGAAAATTTATTTAAACTTTTTTATGACACCCTTAGCCCCTTTCCATGCACTTTCGAAAATTTTTTTAATTTACCCTATCCTGTTACTCGTGGGGCACTATTTTAACAATCATTCAGTCATTAATCTTTTCTTTTTCTCACATTTCGAATTCCTAAATGGACGTTTCACTAATCTTTAAAACGTCCGTATTCCTATTCTCCATCTTAAGTTACTAAGGGTTCGGGTTTTAACATAAACCTTAGTTTACTCCTCATTTTTCAAAATATCTATTGGTATCATTCTTAAAATTTTCGGCAGTATTTCCGCTAATTTTCGAGATTCTTGGCGTTTAGGAAACACTTTAAAACCATCTATCCTAATTCATCTACCGCATACTATATCAGAGGCTTAATTTTACGTAAAACGTTCTAAACATTTTATGTAAAATGCTCATATAACAACATTGTCCATCACAAAACTTATGTTTTTCCCCATTTTATTCTCATGATTGTTTTTACATTCCTTTTTACATAAATCTTCTTAACAATTCCTCACACCAAAAACCTTTTTCTTGAATCATTTACTAACAACAATATAACTCAAAAAATTTCACAATCCATCACATACATGTCCTTGATTTTGCTTAAAAAAAATACTTCAAAGTTTTTGTTTTAGGATACCAAACATACAAATTTTCACAACCAATTTTTCTAACTAATTTACTCATAAAAACCACCAAGTTTCAATTCAAGATTTCATCATTCACCTTACACTTAGAGGTCACGAATTTAGCTCAAAAACTCACAAGAAAATTAAGAAATTTATGTTTACCTTGTCACCAAAAAGATCTTCTTGCTCCTAAAAGATTGTGATTGCAATTTGGTGTGAAAATTTTTGAAGAAATAACTTGGTTATAGGGAGAGCACTAACGGTTTTCTTTTTGGCTGCATAGGGAAGAGTATTGCAAAATGACTAATGTTTGGTTCCTCTTTCCTCTTCAAACTGATCCATCCTTATCAACTAAGGAAAAATCAAAATAACTCACCTTCCTTCCAATGAGATTTTGACACCTAACTCCTTTAATTCTTTCACCAATTTACTAAAATGAAATTAGAGGAATTTTAGCTTAATCCTAATCATTAGATCAAGATAAGGTCAAATCCTAGCCTTAGGATTCCCTAATGCTTTTTCTTGCTTTTTTTTTTAAATGCAATTTATGATGTCATAATTTGTGATATTATTTACTTTGATCACATGTTTTATTTGTGTACTTACTATTCATATTAATTCAATCAACTTTTTGATCAAAAAGTCAAACCGGAGAAATTTCACCATAATCGCCCCAGCGGGTTCCTGAGGCCTCAAGTGCAGTCAGTTTGCCTTATTCTCCTTCTCATTGGCCAAAAATCTTGGTCAAACATTTTCATCTTTTAGTGTGATTTTTGCACTTCCTAGGGTTTTTCGATGCCGATTTGGCATCATTTCTCACAAGTTGGTTCGGTAAAATTTTCTATCTTAGAATTCCTAATTTTTAACACTATTAGAAGATTTTATTACATTCTAAACAGTATCAAATCATTCATTTTACATTTTTAAACATAAAAATTATTGTATTGTATACAATATACATTTCTCCGAGAATGATAAATTTTCTCAGTTATTACAATAAAATGACCTTACATGTATATATACGTCAAGAGAATCACATGTAAAACTAACTTAACATACTTTAGGGGTTCAACTTAATTCAAAATGTTAATTTAGTGAGTTTTGGTGTTTTCTATGTATATAAATCATTTTACATTTTCATCCTTTTTTTGATGTGAAACAACATACATATGTACTTTTTTCAACATTTCCCCCTCATGTGTGTGTTCATTGAGCTATTTCTCGAATTAAAGTTTCTTGTAACCGACACATCTAAGCTTTGCAACCTAAACGGGAGCCAACTTGAGCATAAAAAGGAGTCGAAACCATATGGGTTTACTAAATGCTCTACCATCTACACTTGTAATGACACTAATTACAGGCGACACCAACTCTCCATGGGAGGCAATATGAGAACTTGACAATCAAGTGTAATTGCTTATCCAGTACGAACCATCGACTTCGATACCACTTTTTAGGAGAAAACACACGTGAAACTGACTTAACGCACTTCAAAAGTCCAACTTAATCTAAAAAATTAATCTATTAGGTCTTGAGTTCTTCTATGTATATAAACCATTTTATATCTTCATCTATTTTTTACGTGAGATAATATATATATATGCACTTTTTTCAACACATAATCCTGAGAAAATTTAATATTGTATTCATGTGCCTTTTTCATCCATGTTATAACAATCGAATAGGCGAAAGGATAAATTTAGAAAACTTAAATTAATAAGGAAGAAATTTTATAAATTAATAACCAAAATGAGATAAAAGCCTATAGACTAAAAGGTTATTTCATTTTTATAAATACGACAAGTCACATGTTCCACCCAAACAACGTCGTTTTGTGAAACAAAACGAAAAAAATTGCGACTCTACATAACGGGGACAAGACAAGCGGCACAAATCCATCGGTTAACTTATTTCCTCGTGAATTGAGAAGTTTAATCGTAGCCGTTGAACGCACTTCACGTGCACGATAAAATCTCGAGACCTGATGTAGGTTTTTTGTATATTCATTTTTGCTTTCTCGCCGCAGAGTGCACTGAGCCTTCGCTCTCTCCTCTCCCCTCTCATCTATCTTCCTTCGTCGATTCCGAGGTAGTATCTTTCAATTTTCTTACCAATTTATGTATAATTGGAATATTCAATTTAATTCTTAGGGTTTGTTAATCGGAATTCCAGTTTTTACTATTTCATTTCAATTTTCAAATCGTGTATTTTTTTTTTCAGCTTATATTTTAATTTGTCGTGTTAGATCTGTTGCTTTTCGCCTAGAGATGTTCTGTTAATCGATACTATTTTGATAAATTAATGAAGTTTTTATTGTTTTAATTTGTTTTCTCAGATCCGTTGCTTTTTTGCTTACAAATTTTTTGATATGGACGCTACTTTGAAAAATTGATAAGCTTTTTGAGGTTATAGGAGAATATCATTGTTTTTTTTTTTTGTCTGTCAAAAAAAAAGGAAAGCTTTTTTGGTTCTTTATTATTGTTATTGCCTTTCGCTTATAAATATTCTCTTAATAGATGTTATTTTGATAAACAAATGAAGTTTTTATTGTTACTGGTGGACGTAATTATTTTCTATTGGAAAGATGAAGTTTTTTCTTAATTGCATTTCGTATATGAAATACTGTTAAATTAACGCTACTTTGATGAGTCAATCAAATTATGGTGTTATTGATTATTGATATTCCATTTGTTGTATGTGTACGAATAAACATATTGGTTTGTATGCGTTTTTAAGGTATTTCTAATGTTTTAAGTAAATTTGTTCATAATTTTTCACGATTATCTTTGTGGAGATTTTTTTAATTGCACCTCGACCTAGTCAAACATGTTTGTAACACCCATTTTGTCCCTGTGCTGTTCGGGATGTTCCCCCAAATAACAATCGTGAGTAATCAAGGCTGGAGTCTCAAAGGCGCTCTTTTTGCCGAACACCCTCTTATGGGTGTTTGGAAAGAAATACCAACGAGCTTGAGAATTGGCATAACTTATTGCCATAGGCCTTTGGTTGTGGGGATCGTTTCGTACAAGCTTCTGGGTCAATGGTATTACCTGCAAATGTTTGTGGGTTAAGGTCACACTTTTCCTGTTTAGAAATGTTCTCGTTTAGTTAGTTTTATCTATCGGAAAAAAGAGGCTTGTTTTTTTAGTGAAAAGTTGTTTCTTTATTTATACAAATATAAATTTTTTATTTTCTTTTTTGTACGTTTTTATAAACACTTTTTTTCCCTGTGGGCATTTGATTTTCCATGCTTCTTTAGATTCAGTTGGTTTTATTTTATTTTTTATAAGCTTAAGTTTACCTTCATTTGTAGTACGAAGATTGTAGTAAATTTAAATTCAAAGATATACCCAATTATTACTTATTTAATTTTTAATTTTTTACCTTTTCAACTTTTTATTGTGAGTAATAAGGTGCTAATCCAGTATTTGGTTTCATTTTGCCGTGTTTGGAAGTTTTGAATTTTAACACTGAACATAGTGCTAAGGTTTTTCGGTCTTGCAGAGTTTGTGATCAGGAATCATGTCTCATCGCAAGTTTGAGCACCCAAGGCACGGTTCTCTGGGTTTCCTTCCAAGAAAAAGAGCTGCTCGCCACAGAGGAAAAGGTTTCTATTAAATTCTGTTTTTGGGTTGCTTATTTCCCTCCCATTTTTCATTGTTTGTGTCATGCTGTGTTCTGCTCGTATTTACATTCCATATAAGTCTTTTAGGATGTAAGATCTTCCTTTTCTTTTTTGTTTTTGTGCAATAACTATTTACTTAATATTGTTACGTTTACAGTGAAGGCCTTTCCTAAAGACGATCCAACAAAACCTTGCAGATTAACTGCTTTCCTAGGATATAAAGCTGGGATGACTCACATTGTTAGAGAAGTTGAGAAACCAGGATCAAGTGAGTATTTAATTATGTTTATGCTTTCTTTCTAATATAAGTGCAAGAGAGAGTGTTATTGCTGTTCATTAAGTGAAAAATGTGCTTGCATGGTAAGGTTGTGCTAGTGTTCAAATATTTGGGAGAACAAAATCTTGTTAGATTTGTAACATGAAAAATGTAAATAAAATTATGTATTTTCACCCAAACAAAATGAAAAGACCACATATGCTTATGGTTTTCTTTTTCTCCCGGTATCTTAGTTGGAATATTGTAGAAATGCTTTCTGTATCTAGCATGAAACGTTCTGATATTTGAAATGTATAAATATACGCGTCTATGGTCTTTACTCTTTTTTAATGAACCAGAACTTCACAAAAAGGAAACATGTGAGGCGGTGACTGTTATTGAAACGCCACCCATGGTTGTTGTTGGGGTCGTTGGTTACATTAAGACACCCCGTGGTCTTCGCTGTCTGAACACTGTTTGGGCCCAACATCTTAGTGAGGAGGTGAAGAGGAGATTCTACAAGAACTGGTGCAAGTCCAAGAAGAAAGCTTTTGCTAAGTATTCAAAAAAGTATGAAACTGATGACGGTAAAAAGGACATTCAGGCTCAGTTGGAGAAATTGAAGAAGTATTGTTCTGTGATCCGTGTTTTGGCACACACCCAGGTATTTGATCTTATAACGTTTCTTTTTTCTTTTTGTTGATGTTCTGGAAAAATAAAACATGTGCTTTGGTTAAATTGATGTGGTCTTCTGTATCTAATGTGGTGTGAATTCTCCATAGGAAAGTGCTAATGAATTTGGTTCCATTATTTTATGCACCTTTTAAATGATTCATGCTTTGTTAACCAACTGAACTTATGGATCACGGTTTATTCCAAAATTTTGAGCTCGTTAAACTTCAGTTTAGAATAACCTGGTTACCGTAACTAACAATATTCATTTGTTTTGTCGCTGTAGATTAGAAAAATGAAAGGCTTGAAGCAGAAGAAAGCCCACCTGATGGAAATTCAGGTGAATGGTGGAGATGTTGCTAAGAAAGTCGACTTTGCTTACAGTTTCTTTGAGAAGCAAATCCCAATTGATGCCGTTTTCCTGAAAGATGAGATGATTGACATTATTGGTGTTACCAAGGGTAAGGGTTATGAAGGTGTGGTCACTCGATGGGGTGTCACCCGTCTGCCCCGCAAGACACACCGTGGACTCCGCAAGGTGGCATGTATTGGTGCCTGGCATCCAGCAAGAGTTTCGTTCACTGTTGCCCGGGCTGGACAAAATGGTTATCATCATCGCACGGAGATGAACAAAAAGATTTACAAGCTTGGAAAGGCTGGTCAGGAGTCTCACTCTGCCATGACTGAGTTTGACAGGTTGGTTTCTTAAGCCTGAATACAGTATCTCATTGGTCTCTGTTAATTGAGTTTATGATAAATTGCTTTTTATCCCGTGCGATTGGCGGTTGGTATAAAATTCTTATTTTTGGGATTTTTTACCTTTTTTAGGACTGAGAAGGACATTACACCTATTGGTGGATTTCCCCATTATGGTGTGGTGAAGGAGGATTACCTGATGATTAAGGGTTGCTGCGTGGGACCGAAGAAGCGTGTTGTTACCTTGAGGCAGTCACTGCTGAAGCAGACCTCCAGGGTTGCCATGGAGGAGATCAAACTCAAGTTCATCGACACTTCGTCCAAGTTTGGCCATGGTGGTTTCCAAACTACTCAGGAGAAACAGAGGTTCTACGGGCGACTCAAGGCCTAATTTTGCTGAGAAAAAGTTAAGACTATTTTATGTGGAGGCGTCTCATTTGTGTTTTTCAATACCTAGTACTTTTATCCTAGCAATTTTTAATTCCTTTTTACGAGAACTTTTTTTTTAGATTTTCATCTTGGTTTTTGCTTGAAAACATTGCGGTTTTGTCAAATTTAGGAATACTCAATGCTTTTGGTTTTTGTTTTTGGTTAGTCTGCTTTGGTTACTCCCAACGGTTGAGTGTCATTGAACTATTTTCTTTGCTTGATTAAAAGCCAAAAACAAAATGCGTGAGCAAGGGCCTTCCTGACCCTTTTTTTTTTATTTATTTAAATTTGGTTTAAGAAATGAAAATCTCAGACTTGGATTATACATTCACACGCTTGCACCCATCTACTTGCGGTAGCCCCTGGTGGTGGCTTTCCGGACTCGTTGATCCTACTTTTTGCCTGCATTAATTTGTACCATTTTCTTTTGCTCTGAAGCTATCATGACAAGAACTCGGGTTAATGAGAGAGAAAGGGATACATTTGTCTTTGAAAAGCAAACCTTAAAACAAGGTGAAATTATGTTCTCAAAAAGATACCTGTGGACTGCCCCTTTGAATGGATTGAAGATGTCATTTTCTACTGATATATATATATATATATTTTGGCTAATTCTACGGTAGGGTAAGGTTTTTTATCTTAATGATGCGGTAACAATCAAAGGACTGACAATAAATGGATTGAAATTTGGATTCACACATTATCGAGAGTAAAATGTGTTGTGGATTAGGGAAATATTTGAAAAAAAAAAGTTTTTTGGAATTCTTCCTCTTCCCTTGCCCAAAGCAAAGAGCTGACCAATCTGAGCCTCTTGTTGATGCCTCCGCCTCGTCTCCCTTGTTGTCCCTCCACCTTCCTCTCCCCCGTCGATGCCTTCCACGGGTGCAGGTTGATGAAAGGCCCTTTGTTGAATCTTGTAGGTGTGGCCGAGGGGAGAGGGTGACTAGGTGCAAGTCACGGGGGCCTGCGAGTGAGGTGGGGGGTTTGTGGGCTATTGTTGGGGTGAGCTGTAGGTGGGGTGAGGGTGGATGGGCTCGATCGTGCTAGTGGTGTCGAGGATTGAGAGCACCGCTCTAGTGGTGGTAGATGTGGTTGTTATTAGCCAGGGTTATCGTCTCGGTTTTTTTTTTCTCTCTCCATGACAATGTTGCAGATGTGTTAATGGAAAAAAATTAAATACACCTCAGACTTATGATACATGACTGTGAGCCTCATCATCACAGGTCTTTAGATTTGATCCAACAATCACTATTATTTTATCCTATTATATCCTATTAATAGAGTAAAAAACCTTACTTAATTATAGAAGTTCCCATATATATATATATTTACTGGAAATTTTCTACTGATTCAATGTGCATCAATAATAGATAATATTCACTCTACTTGTCTACTTCTCTCTCTTTTCATTATTATTATGTTATTTATTTTTATATTGTTTTCAAATAAAGCTAACAATAGTGATCAGTCTGATCTATAATCCGCAATTGTAGGATAAAACACAAAAATGATGCATGATTATATACATATATATTTGTGTACGTGTATAATGAGATGCTCATTCAGACATATCTGGTGACCAAGTGAATGCAATGTATATATATAATCAAGTAAATAACATATTTTGGTTAAAAATAAGGTAAAATACATAGTTTGACCTTCCATACAAAAGTTAACAAGTTACTGTCCATCTTTACGTAGCTTAGATACTATAATTGTTTCTATATTCTTGCCATTACCTGTGATTTTTCTCCTTCAAAATTCGTTGTACTCGTACGTTAATTTCAGTGTCCTTTTGAATTCTTTTTCAAACTTCCTACCCTAATTTCCTTTAGAAACTTGAAGGAATTTTTTGGAGGGAAAGCAACATTTGAAAAAAAAAAAAGGTGTGAGATATACAGAAACCAGCATCGGAACATTCTTTTGTGGAGTCATTTTCAATAGTCTTGGTGGTTTTCATTTAAGCATTGAGAAAAACAAGAGGATAAAACTGATTACACAAGTTGAAACCCGTGGCTTATCGATCATAACTAATTGAATCCTCTTATCTTTCTGTTTTGCTGTCTTTCAGAGCTGGTCATCATTTGAGAGAGAAAGAATAAATGAAAAAAAGTTAAAAAGTTACCAGAGAACAAGCCAAAAGAGAGGCCATGAAAGGAAATGATATTAAAGTAGAATATAGAGTGTTATATATAAATATAAAAATATAACATGGGCTTTTTTTCCATGCAGCTGAATTATATAAATATATTGTGTATTTCTTTTGCATACAATCTGAGCAGAGAAGAGAAGAGACGTGAAGAGAAGGATTGTTTTTTTCTTGGTGAATTGTTGAGAAAGTAAAAGGTTGCTTTGAGGTGGAGACTTGGATTGAAAGAGAAAAGAAAAAGAAAAGATCAAAAGAAAAAGAAAAGAAGAGGAAAAAGAAACATTGGCGGTGCTCAATAAAATCTTTTCTTTTCTTTTTTTTTTTTTGTGCAACATCTGCTTTTGTGTGTTTTCTTGTCATGGGACCCTTTTTCTTTAAGAAAAATGTCTTACATGAAAACAAACAAACAAAATAAAATATAAAAAGTTGTTACATTTTTGTGGGAGATACATGACATTGGGTTGTGTCTAATTCTAAAAATTAGAGAACAAAAAAACAAAAGGAATCCTCTTTTCTTTTCTTTGTATTTTGTTTGATACGGAATGTTTTTGCTTCTTTATTCTTTTTTTTTTTTCCTTTTTATTATCTCGGATTTACCCTTTGTGCCTTTTCATCATGTAAAATTGGAAAATTTTATTATTCTTCTTATTGTTATTATTATTTTCATTGCTGTCTTTCACAGCTAAATTGGTTGGAAATAAGCTAGTGAGCAAGGCCCCAAGTTAAGTTTATTTGGGTAAAACATATTAAAGTCATTGTAATCATTTCCACTTTTGCAGGTTCATATTAGTATATTTTTTAAAGTTGCAGTATTTTTTAGATGATGTTTCAATTTTATTTTCTAAAAAGAAACCGAAAAAGAAAAGAAAAACTTCTCTGACTTGTTATGAATAAGTTTAGATAAGCTTTCATATCATTCTCAGACATGGTGATTGCCTTGTTGACAAAATATAGCCCTTCCATTCCCTTCTTCTCTCTCCCTTTCGTTGTAGGGTCTTTTAAATCATACATATTTTGTAATCATGATCTTCATCTTCTTTTCAAGAATTTTCCCTTGATTTATGATGCATCGTTCAATACTTCTTTTTTTGTTAGTATTCACTTCACCAAAATAATCAGAATAATAATAATAATAATTAATTAATTAATTAGTAAAACAAAATAAAAGGGTCTTACAAATGTTTAGTTCTGGCATGGCCAAATAAAAAAAAAAAATCAAACCAACACAGCTAGTTAGTGTAGTAGAAGTGCCTGCTTGTAGGTGTAGTAGTGGTTTCTGACAAAAGTTATGGGGTTCCAATCAACAGGTTGTTTTAAGAAAGAAAATATGTATATATGAAGAATAAATGTGGTCTAAATCAACCCTTTTTCTTCTCCAGGCCTTTCCTTTACACACCAGATCCAAATCTTTCTTCCCTTGAATCATGCCTACTCTGCTACTTGCACAGCTGTAAGGTATTCCAATCTCTCTCTCTCTCTCTCTCTCCTCTCTCTCTCTCATTCTCTCTTCTTTTTATTTTTATTTTTTATTTTTATTAAATTTATGTGCATTGATATGGTGGTGGTGTTGTTGTGGGTGAGATCTTTGATGGTAAACCTACCAAATGCAAAGTACTATTTGAGAAAAGAAATACAAATACTTAACACACAGGCTTTGCAGCAAACTTTGGTTATTTTAGTTATAATATATTCTTGTTCTGCAGCTTTTTCTTTTTGTGTCTTTCTTTCAATTTTTTTTCTCCTTTTTTTATTTGGCAAGTGATTTTATTGAGATTATGTGAGATATTGCTCACCTTTCCATGATTACATCTCAATGCTTATGTTGGATATATGAGATAGGTTACTCATTACTCCTATTAGGATATATCCTAAATCTTAATCCTTAAATTATATATACACATTTATATATATAATAGAGGAATGGTCTTAAATTAATATCGAATGTGATTAAATACTGTTGTGAATGTGAACTTATGTAATAGAAAATGTAAGAATTGAAATGTTGAAAAACACTTTATAAATTTGATAATTTATATGTTTATCTTTACTTGTATATAAATTCACATTTTTATTAACATCAGTTTACATTCACGTTAGTATATCAGATCACATTCAATATCAAATTTGAAATTTTATGTATATATATATATCTATCTCACGCAATGAGTAAATTTTCCTGCCCATGTGGTGTTTTTTCACCTTTTTAAGTTGTACCAATAAGGAAAATGATGGTTACAATCATATATGTATATATCTGTGGTGGAAGATGGTTAAGGGGTTAAATCATATGGTTATTTCCTTGGCAATCATCTCAAGGTTGTGGTTATTATTATGAGAAATTGGTTGAAAAGAAGATTAAAAGAAATAATAATTTGCCAAAGAGTCAGAACGTATTTCATGTGGGTTTAATGAGTCAGTGTTAACTAACAAATAGCCACCGCCACCACCATCCTCGATGAAAAAATTTTAAGCACTTAAAGGTGACAGCTTTTGAAAAAGCATCAAATAGGCCACACTTGGTTTAGCCAATCCAGACATGAAGGCCCATTCTTTTTTTTTCATTTTCATTTCTTTAACTGTGTTTCTTCAGACAGGGTATAGTATCGATTAAGTTAGGCATCAGGATCATGAACACATTAAAAATAGATATAAAAAAATATATTTAAAAAAACATAAAAGAAAAGTGTACGAATGGGATTTATCATATAACTTTGTCTTTACATTTTCTATTGGGGATGGTATAATATAAAGCTAGCTGGGTAGAAGCTACATTCTTTATAGTTTAAATAATGCATTGAGAAACGTGGGTGTCTTGTATTTCCCTGGCAGCTAACCCACAGAATCACAAACTAAAGATGATAGGATGCTCCTATATCTCTGGACCAACAACTATGCCTATGCACCTCCTCACCTCAGGTTTCTTCATATCGCATCCCCTTATTTATATATATATATGTATGTATGTATCTATATATTAATATTATTAGTACAAACATTATTTACTTAAGTCACCACATTACACCTAAGAATAGCCTCATTTCACTTCAGACATGGCTTTTTTCCTTTTTCTTGGTAAGTGTTTTAACCTTTTAATGAATGTCTTTAACATTTTGGTTTTGACAAATCTCAAATTTCCCATGTTTCTTTCCATTTGGAACCATCAGTTGAGGTCTGGTTTTCTGCATTTCTTGATTGGAAGTAACTGCTCTTCTTTCTCTGTCTTTTGCTCATCTGCGTTCCAATTGTTTGCTGAAGTTTCTTTCTTTTGGATATCCAAGAAAATTTCTGAAAGTGTTTTCCTAGAAAATTAGAGATTTCCATTTTCCTAGATAATGATTTTCAGCGAAGATGATTGGACTTACTATCTTTAGGAAAAAAAGAAGAAATGGGAACTTCCCGCATGGTTTAATAAACACAATAATGGAATTTCGAAACAAAATATTATTGATCCTGTGAATTCGTGATTAGTAAACGTGCTGATATAGAAATACAGTCCAAACTGCTGCATGGCCGATATTTTTATCCATGGAACCGATGCGAGTCTTTTTTGTTCCTTGGCTTGGTCACTTTATTTTCATTAGACGTAAAAACTCTTTCAATGGTTAATCTTGTCATTTTTGTGCAGGTCTATAGTGATCACAACAAGTGAGTGAAAAACATTCTTGGAAGACAAATCAATAGAAGCTGCAGCTAAATAGCAGAGTTTACATACTTGATCGTTGAGGGCAATTTCTTAGAAGTGTCGAAGCTGACTGAAAAAATCGAAGTTAGAGAAGAGAGACGACTATGAGTGATACCAATTATGAAAGATCAAAGCCATGGAACATATACACTAGTTCAGATCCAACCCCAGCTCAAACAGTAACAGGAGGAGGAGGAGGAGGAGGAGGAGTTGATAATGAAGCTCCATGGAAAAGTTTTGGGACATCCATGAATGCCCTTTCCTTTGGTTTTGTTGCCACCGCAATCTTGATATCTATGTTCCTGATCATGGCCATCTTCGAGCATCTGTTTAAGCCAAGCCCTTCTTTTTCCTCCCCCGAAGATATTGCCAACGCTTCTCTAGAGTCGGGAACATTTCAAAAACTTGGAAATCCACAATCAGTAAGTTACCACTCAAATTTTCATCTCAATAATGTAGAAGATGACCTTTTTGCTCCTTCGGCTATGAGCCTGTTTGACATAGAAATTATTATACCTTCCGTATGTTTTACAAAAGCTCTTCTAAGATAAGTCATATACTTCTGGCTTCTACTCGAAGAGCTTTGAGCGGTTAAAAGCTCTTCCAATATTTCATCTAAATGCATATAAAAGCTGCTTGAAAACTCTGCCAAATTGGTCCATTATTTCAAAATTTCAGTTTTTTTTTTTAATTTATAAAATGTTACAGGTTGGAACAACTTATGCAACCGATTTCTCGGTAGTGATGCCGGGGCAGCAGTATCCAAGCTACATTGCACAACCAGCTCCATTCCCTTGCCCAAGGGAAGGAATATATTGGCCTTCCCATGAACATAATTTTGTACTTCCTCAGCAGATATAGTTGTACTTGTATATTCATAAAGCAACCATCTCTCTTTCTATCTCTATAATACTAAGTTGAACATAAATTTTGTACCTCGGAATATTTTCTTGGAGAGAATTGCACTGCTCTGCAGGCTTTAGTGAGAATTGATTGCTGAGGAGAATGTCTCTTGAATTAACTCTCTCTCTCTCTCTCTCTCTCTCTCTTCTGGATGTATATTATCTTCTCGAAACGTTCAAGTAAGAAGAAGAAATCAAGTGCCGGATCAAACGAACTGGATTTTTAAAGTGTTTTGTAATTTCGCTGTGGTGTTCTGTTGAGCTCTGTTTTTCACAAGCATAGCTAAGGCCTAAGAGTATAACAAGCTACTATTTAAATAGCAAAAGCAACTTTTGTTTTCTTGGCATTTTATTGTAATTTTCGAATTGCAGGGTCTTTTTGGAAGTGGGAACAGACTTCTTTTTCTTTCTTTCTTTTAATTTTGTGACTGAACTGGGAACAAAATGTCCACTCATTTGCAATCTGTACACATTGTACGTCAGGTGAAATTGAATAGCTAATGATGTTATGACGCTCATTCCGAATAGAACATTCTGATTTTTTTTTTTTTAATTTTATTTTGCTTCACGCACAATCAACAGCTCGTACAAAGATTTTTTTTTTTTTTCCTTTTCTTTTTATCCTCTAAACCTTCCTAAACCTTTCTTGTGGGAAAATTGCTTCAATGATCATTAAAAGAAAAAAAAAAAACCTTTTTTTTTTTTTAACTAGTTTCCCTGTAAGCTTAAAATACTCCAATAACCACCAAAACCGCCCAAAGCAGGGGCTTTGACCTTTCTTTCAAAGGTCATGACTTGAAAAATATCTTACACATAAACACCACCACCCACAACATAATTAGCTTGACACGAAAAACGTTTTCACATGTTTCGTTCATCTTTTCGCTCCCATTTTGTCTTTTGCTCTCCCTCTGTTTGTTCCATTGTAGGTTGGGTTCTAAGTTCTATCTATTCACATTTCACTAGAGGTTGAAAAAATTTGTCTTTTTCTCTTTGTTTCCCCCCCTTCCTCGACCAAAAACACAAGTCATTAGTTAAAAATCCTCCAACACTTCTTCGTCAGGTAAAATTACAGTCAATAATGAATACTTGACCCTTAAGGAAATCCTCCCCTTTTCAACAACGAGTCTTGCACCAGAGACCACCCAATACCCTGGATTGTCCTGTGGCCCTCTTGTCATCTCCGTGGTGTCTACAAATTTCAGGAGCTTTGGCGCTTGGACAGGGACAGGAGGACCTCCGGGGTAGACCGCAGAGTTTATGTTCACATCAGCTGGCCTTGGAGGGGGCCTCTGAATCGCTGTGAAGTGATGGCTTATTAGCGTCGATATCAATCCAGACTTGGGTGCCAGCCCAGGTGATCCATCCCACTCGGGATGCTTAACAACCGCAGCTCCTGAAACTCTAGAAAAGCAGAGTCGCAAGAATAAGATGTTTTTGATGCCATAATTCTCAACCTGTAACTGGGCTCCTGTCACTATTGAGAGATCCTCATCAGATTCCACTGGAGCAGTGCAAACATGAGAGAAATTCTTCCACTGGACTTTCTCGTAGTATTTACGATCATAGTGTTCGTGGCAGAAGTTGCCGTCAGGATCATCATCAAGTTGGAAGACTTTGGGGAGAGAGGACAGATGCTGTAAGTGGATAGCTAAGCGGTTGCTTCTCTTACCTTCTAGATATAGCCGGAGACCAGTCACTGGCCTCTTACCCACGTCAACCTGTCATGAAAGGATATGTATAGGAAATCCAGTTTCGCCAGAATGCGTAGAAATACAAATAAAAACCGCAGAAATCAACATTGATATTTGGAATCATCAGTGATGAAGTCAAAAACATATTTGAGAAGAGATGTTTATTACCGGAATGGTGTTTACATAAAGCTTGGGACCCATAAAGCTAAATTGTAGAGATGCATTACTCTGTTGCTTTCTCTGTGGGCCAAGAGGAAGCTCACTGAACACTGGCGCCCACTGTCTTGGTAGCTGAAACTCCAAAAATTGATGGAGCTCTTCAATTGGTGGTTTATCTGCAAAAACATGAGGAAGGATTAAACTTTCAGAGTTCAGACATTGCCTGCTAAATTACACTGGCGTGAGATATTTTGGCCAAACATATGGATCATCTATTCATTAGCTTACTGGAATTAAACAGTAGCCAGATTCAGTATGTAAACAAACAAGGAAATTTTGCTCACATCGCAAGTAAAGATTTATGGCATGGCTCAAGAATCCACTCCCTGGAACTCCATTCAACAGAGAGGTAATTGGGATAAAGGACATTGAGATCACATCAGGTTCGCATTGAACAGTTTGCAACCATCCGTGGTGCGATAGGTTTTTAACATCGCTTCCACCTCTCCTCTTGCAAATTGTTACAATATCCTGCAACAACAAATATATGAAATAACTGAGCAGACAAATAATTAGAATGCCCCTTTTCAGAAGGCCAACTATTCTACATCAGGAGACACACCTCCTTGTGTGAATAAGAACTTGATGGACTAGAATCCGCAAACCGTAGTTGCCGGTCCCTGATTTCAAACTGAAACAAAAATGATTAGATGATATACCTAAAATTGAACAGAACGAATGAAAGTTTCTTTCCCCAAACAAGTCAGGTATGGAAACTAAGTACACTGCTTCAAAGAATTAAATTGCCAAATAAGGATTTGCATTGCTAATATAGACAGCTTTTCTAGGAAGAAAACAAATGTCACTGTGGTGTGTGTTAAAACTTGAATAGCATCTGAATAGGCACAGGATTTATTTGGCAACTATAGCAGTTCAAAAATGAAGCCTGTATATTTGGTCTGGTTTTATCATACCATAAGCAAGTTCGGTGGGAAAGTTTTCACACCAAAAAAAAAAAAAAAGGTGCGATGGGAAATTATAATGAATACACAAATGAAATCTATAAAATATATATATATATATACAAATATATGTCACATTGTAGAACCAAAATGAGAACGCATACACGAATTACAAACAAACCTTGTCATTCTTGTAAACTTGTTGAGAAGATGTACCATACTGGCCATTGGTATCTAGGAACCTTTTGTCAGCGATATCCTTTAATTTTTTCTGTACATCAGCAGGTTGAAGAGTTGAGGAGTGCTGCTGCTTCATGTATATAACATCCTTCCCTCCCATCTTCACACCAACAATAATGTGGGTTCCAAAGGTTTCAATAAACCTGGAACCGTGAGCATGTATCATTAAATTGCTTTAGTTTCAATCACACTGATCAGCGCATTACTAACCAATAAGAAGAGCATTTTAATATTTCAATAAAATTCCAAAACTATAAGGTGCAATTGCAGTCATGTAAAATACGTTTAAACGCAAAATACAGTCAAGGCAATGCGATTTAAACATTGGGAATATATTTTGAACAGGATTATTAACAACTTGAATGCATAAGACTAACCAAGTAACAAGTTATTTTTCATTTCCTTTGGTGTAATGTAAACAAGAAAGCTGCTAGAAGAAAGGCACAAGTATCATTATCGGGAAGAGACAAAGGGGAGAAAGCAGTAATTTGCTAATGAATAAATGTATATTTACCTCGCTAATGTGGCAGGTTCCCATGATGATGGGACGGCTTTCTTAACATGATCACGCAGTACCATCTGTGACTTTTCCAATGCAACAGTATAGAGAGTGATGAAGACCCCATCAAAAGCAAGAGTCTTATTGTTGGCTGCATCTTTCTGCCAACAACCCGAGAAATCAAACATGGCATTGAAGAGGCCAGAAGGAATTTTTCCAGTCAAAGAAATCTCCTGGTTGAACTGCTCTGACATCTGGGAGGGGAACAGAAAGAGAAGTTACTTGCTAAAACCAAAGTCGTAAGCAAAGGTTTCTTATAGATATGTCCAAAGACGACCCAATTGCGCTTTGAACAAAGGCTTGGAATGGAATTTTGAGGTTGGAGTTGGTTGACTTTCCAAAAATTTAGTTATAATTGTTACTCCTAGATACGAATTTTACACCTTCCATCAATGAATTTTGTACCTCAAATCTCTTGATACGAATGGTTACTGCTTGTTAATTGCAAACGTACGTGTAGAAAATCTAGACAGACAGACAGCTCTTACGGGTTAATGAATAATAGAAAGACTGTTGAGGATATTTTTAAGGCATTTAAGAAAAAACGTCCATGACCCAACACTATTGGATTACAGTTATACGTGAACATAGACAGGCAATTATTGAGTGACAGGTGGAGCAAATCGATCCAAGCTTACTAAAATTTGCACGCATTCCTTTTTTTTTGGAATAGGATTTGTAAGCTTTTCAATAGTGTCGAATATACTCTTATCTCTCAGGACTTGACACACTTCCAAGTTCATATGCATGAGAAAGCAAGTGAATTTGACGAAGAAAGTGATATCTTATGAGGAATAAATAATTCTATAAGAATAAACGACAATAAAATCGTTTACCCCGAGTCGATTTGGTCCAAACGACAACTATAGATTTTTTTTTTCTCCTCTTTGAATACCTGTTGGAAAGAGAGAACATCGGACCTAAACCTCGTTCGTTCGCCTTTATCGCATTTGATGGATTTAGAAACATTGGATATTGTAATTCCACCGGGCAAAACGATTTCGCAACCATCATCTTCTTCGTCAATCTCGATCAAGCGCGAATCAGTGGAGTCTCCTCCTTTGCAGTACTTGAGCCTTAGATCGGTGGAGATGTCGTATCCCCGCCCTATTGAACTGATCGCAATCTTTGCAGCTCTCGGAGCTGGAACCTTCAGCGCCATAACTCACCACTTCTTTCTCCAAAAATTCATAATAACAACGCTGTTTACAGCTTCAAAAATGGAAAATTTCTAGCAAAAATTCAGCTCGGAAAACCCCAAAGTCGACTCATTTTTCACCTGATGCAGATCCCAAAACCAGAATTAGGCCTAAAAATTCCAAATTTAGCTGAAATTGAGACTAGGCAAATGCAGATTGAGCAAAAAAGAGTGGAATTTGGTACATTGTTCGACGTTTTAACGGCAAGAAGATTCCAAGAACTGTGCTTGAAATGGAAATGGAATTGACGCGAAATCGAGCTGGAACTTTCGCCAAATTTGGAATGCAAACGCAGGAGATTTTTGGCTTCGATCTTCCGGATCTTTGGCTTGAGGATTTTTGGATTCTAAGTTGGACTTTTTAGAGAGAGAGAGAAACCCTAATCAGAGAGGGTGAGAGAGAGAAAATGTGCAATGGAAAAGCACGGGAAGCGAGTGAGTGAAAGAAACTGAAGAGAGAAGAGAGAGAAAGTCGGAATTTCTTTTCTTCCATTGAAATTCTCTCGGTTAAACGAAAAAGCAAAGGAAGAGAAAAAGAAAAAGGAAAAATCCGCGTTACGGAAAATATAAATCATGTTTTTTGCTAATGGCAATGAAAGTTAAGATGAGCCGTCAGATTAAAATTGAACAGCTCAGAATTCAATGAATCGGGGGTATTAATCCGGTGTTTAAGTCAAAGCTGCAGAGTGGTTTGACCGAATTTGACGGATATGATCACGTGAGAGTGAGATATTTTTAAAATGCAATTAGAGGAAAATCAAGTGATTTTTTAACGGGGAGTTTTTTACCGACCAATAACTGCAAATTTTATTTTATTTTATTTTACGTAAAGCATCTCCACCGACCGTGACTGTGACTATGCGAGTCAAAATGTAAAAATGGGACGGTTTCTTTTTGGACCAGATTAGAAAGATTCTAATAAAATGACATTGCAGAGAAAATAAATAAAATAATTAAAATTTTAAATAATACCTTTACAGTTTTGAATCTAAATTTTTAAAATTTTTTTTTAAATTAATAAAAATTATAATTAAATTAATAAATTTTAATATAAAAATTTTATTTGATATTAAACTCAACTCATGAATTAAACCAATCTCAATACTTTTTTTTAGGTATTTTGTTTAGTTACTATTATTGTAAAAATTATTGATGATTAAATTATAATTTAATGGTAATTTAAATTTAATTTATTTTTATTTAAGATATTAAGTTTAATATTAAATTTGTTTGATCACTCCAAATTTAGAAAATGAAAAATTTTTCTTTTTAAGAAAATTGACCTTCTTAAATTTTCATATCTAAACATCTAAAATTTTTTATTTTTAAAAAATTAAAAAAGAACTCTCTAGAAAAAAAGTTTTTACTCGTCCAAATAATTTTTTACTCTTAAAAAAAATTCTAAACAACTTTTTATTTTTTATATCTAAAAATTTTTTATTTAAAAAAAAAAAACATGTTACCCAAACAGGTATAAATTTTATAATTTTTTTTTTTAAAGGTTGTTCAGTAATGCGCAACGCTTACCGCTGAGTCATAGATTGAAAGTTTACCAATTTAGAAAAGGAATTATTTTTAACCTTTTTTTCCCCCACTTTAGCAGACAAAAGGCACTAAAGTATCGTAATGATCAATTCATTATATATTTACGAAATTTCAAAAATCAGCCAAAAGAACATCGTCTAACAACTCAACTGGCGAAATAGGCGCTGAATTCCTTGCTTTTTATTTTATTTTATTTATTTATTTATTTTTGAAAAACAAAGCCAAGTGTTTTTTAGGTTTACATGAATTATTGTGTTTCAATAATTTTTTTTTTAATTTTGAAGAAGTGTTTCAATATGTTTATAACCATGTACATCACAATTCTCAATAAAAATACATATTAAAACTAAACCCATTATTAAAATTGAGGTATATTGATATTAGATTATTTCCTTATATATTGTCATACAAATGTTAACATATTACAATCAAATACCCCAAAACACGAATTAACTCAATATATCCAATAATTTTGTTGACTACCCAAGAGACAAGCTTAATTCCTTGAGCAAACGAGTGGACTTACCAAAAAGAAGTAGATCGTGTAGAGATTATTTTATAGACTTTCCCGTTTTGAAAGATTTTACCTTAAATAGATTAAAATACGAATTCGAATCAATCGAATATGCAATCTTTGATTAAAAAAGCCACTTAGTGTGTATTTGATTCGTCAATATAGTTTGATCTAGCTTAAAAGTTAAGTTAAATTGGATATTTAGTTTTATTTTAGTTTAACTTAATTATATTAGAGATTGTGAAAGTAAAGACAATTTGTATTAAAAGTTGTATTGAAATAATAAAAATAGAGGTAAGAAATAGTAAAAGTAGGCTCTAACAAGCTAAATTAAGTTAGAACTAATTTAAATATTTTAACTTAATTTGCAAGTTAAATTAAAGTAAATGGATAAAGCAAACGAAGCCCACTTCATTGGATCCATGCACTATTTGAAGGTTGAGCGTATAAAATATGTTTAAAAATCATAGTTGTCATGCAACAAAGAGCAATAACTCAGCCTATTTTCCATGGAATCTGGAGAATAATGAACAAATTGGGGAGAATATTCTATTTAAAGAAAACGAGGGAAATAAGCTTAAGAAAAATCCAAAGTTTAGGAAGATGATCAGTGATTGTATCTCCATATTTGAACTCCTTTAACAAGTCGATATTCCTTCAGAATCATCAAATTACAAACATAATTCTCTTCATCTATATATAGAGGAAGACTCACAAGACATATATTTTGACCATCCAAACACATCTACAGTTGTTCATACGCATTTCTCCGCAATATTTTTCCTACATTTACATACTTTATATGTACTATAGAATGTTTATACATTTCGTTACTAGTTGCTGCTTTCAACACAATAATTGACTGAGCAGTCGATTAGATCCTACGACTCCTAAGCTCAGCGTGGGCTCCTAAATAAATTGATTGCAAAATTCACCCTATATGAAGTCCTTGTCATTACCCTGTAAGTATTTGGAGCTTCTTGAAATCACTCCTTTCTTTTGTCTAAAAAGTATTACAGCATATTATAAAATTAAAATATAACTCATCAAGTGTAAGGAGATATTTTTTTTTTCCCTATAATGTGTACGATTGTTTATTATTAAAAAAAATGCCTAAAGAACAGTCAGACGGTCACTGTTTTATTACACTCGTTGGAACTTTACACATGCAATTTTTTAATCCAATCTGCGCCACCCAACAAATCTACCCTCATCACTTAAAAAAAAAAAAAAGACAAGGCAGCTCCCACCATAACATGTGTGCTCTCTGGCCTTCTACGTCCCATCCTTTGGACCTTCTCCTCTCATTTCCCATATGCTTACAAACCCTTCATTGTCTTCACATACATATATACTATACACAGAGACACACACACTAGCAATACACATGCATTGGCAATATATATATATATATATGCACACACACACATATTTACCATTAGTCTCTCTCTCCCTCTCTCTATCTTCCTCTACATATCACCTCCATCACCAAGTGATCCAAAGATAACATATTATCCTTCCAACAAAAACAAAAATTAGCCATGAAGTTGGGGTACTCCAAAATAAATATCATCGACACCCACAAATCCAGATCCCTAGATTTCTCCTCCTCGGATCTTCCGACGAAAGTAAACCCCACCCGATCAAAAACCCATTTAGATCAGGTTCAGATGGAGACTAAAACCACCGGCCAAGACTCTTCTTCTTCTTCTTCTTCGTCTTCGTCTTCTTCTCTGAAGCTCAAAAGAGATGATGATAATGATAATGATAATGATAGTGATATTGATAATACAGCGGCGGCAGCGCTGAGGAGGAACAGCTCCGTGTCGTCAATTGCGGCGGTGAAGAGGGTGTTTTCGATGAGAAGATGTTCGTCGGTTTCGGAGGGTTACTCCCGGATCCATGACCAGTCGGTGACGTTAGCGTCTCCCATTAACGATGAAGGAAAAGAAGAAGACGACAAAACGAGATCTGCCAAGAAGAAGCACAGAGGAAGCAAGATCCTTAAAGCCTGTAAACGCCTTTTTCGACTTTAATTATTTTATATTAATATTGCTATTGGTTTAGTCGTCTGAATTAATGACTCTGTCATGTGTTTCTTATTAAGTCAAATCTCTTGGCCCCGTTTTTTTTTTTTTGGTTTTTTTTTTTTAATTTCCTTCCTTGAATTTTGGATTTTAATAGTTCGATTATGATCATTTAATAATAAAGTGAGAAGTTCAATAAATTGATTCGTTGAGCATCTTACGTTTTGAGTTTACATGGATTTTTTAGCTAATTGTTAGATTTAGGTTTCAGTTAATTGTTAACTCCTAATCATCTAGGATATGGTTTATGAGCGGATAAAAACTAAGTTTCGTTTAGTAAACTTATTGTTTTTACATTGTATTTGAATACAATGGATTGAATGTAATTTATATTTGAAGAAAAATTATTTACATTGTATTTAAATGTAATATATGTTTGGATGAAAAATATTTGAAAAGTATTTTAATAATGAATATATAATATGATGTATAAAAGTAGAAAGAAAAATAGAGAGAAAGAGAATATGTAATGTGATTAGTAAAGATAATAAAAAAATTAAAATGCATTGAATGTAATTGTATTTAAATGCAATACATTGAATGTAATTTATATTTGAAGAAAAAGTATTTGTGTTGGATTTGAATGCAATATGTGTTTGGGTGAAAAGTATTTAAAATATATTTTAATAACGAATATATAATGTGATGTATAAAAGTAGAGAGAAAAAAGGGAGAGAAAAAGAGAATATGTGATGTGATTAGTAAAAATAATAGAAAAAAAATAAAATAATAAATAATAATTGTATTAGATTCAAAATGTGATGTGATTGGTATTTGAATAGAATACTTTTGTATTTAGATAAAAATTATATTACATTTAAATATAATGCAAGTGTAAAGTTATCACCAAACAAGGGTAACCTTTTGAATAAATGGGTATTTTATGGTACATACACAGGAGTAATTCACAAAACTTTTTTTTTTTTCTTAAGTAGGCATTTTCAGATTTGTTTAACAGTTGACTCAATCAAATTCAAAATATAGAGTTTAAATTCACTTATTTCTATTTCTCAAAAAAAAAAAAAAATCAATGGAGATTTTTCTCAAATTCCAAATGCAAAATGCCCTTTGTTGGTTTCTCATTCTTACCCCTTCAGATATTGGGCTGAATTGGCTTCAATGAAATTGTGAGTGAGCTGATGCAGAATTTGTATGTTTGAATTGTGGAAGCCGTTGCTCTATAATAATAAAAATAATAAACATCGAAGTTGAACTTTTTTTTTTTTTTTTGTATTTGTTAATATATGAAAAATATAATCATCAAAAGGGTGATTCTATCTACACTCCCTCTATTTACTCTCTAAACTTCCTTCTAATTACACACCTCACAAAATTTTCAAAGGATTAAATTTTCTTTCTACATATCCCTATTATTCCATAATTACCCCTAATTATTTTCATAAAATTATTAATGATAGTTTTATTTACATTCCCATCTTTTCTTGTCACACCAACTTTTTCACTTTTCACACCCCTTTCTAACCATACACTCCATATAAATTAATTTATTGCTTAAATTTTATCTTTTATTTATATCTTTTTATTTTTATTTTTGTTGAAACATTAGGCATGGAGCGTTTTTTTTTTTTAAGTTCAATAGGAAAACAAAAAAATTCATAAATGAAAAAAAAAAGTAAAAAAATGTGAACTAAGTTGCATTATATTCATTGAATATTGATCGAACTCGATAGCAAACAAAAGTGTAGTAAGATACTACCTCATGAACACAAAAGGCAATAAAAAAAAAAGGAGAAAAACCAGTCTGATTGAAACGATTTGCTTAAAATAATTATTTAACAGACATATATGAACACAAAATTAAAAAAATTAAAAAAAAAACACAATCTTCATATGACAATATTAAAGAAATTGAATTTCTTCCATGTAATTTTTTAAAATTGTGATTGAAAGGTGAAAATTATATGCTATGGATTTTTGAAACAGAAATAATTTATAATTTCAAAATACGATATATGGAGTGTGTGGAGGGAAAAAAAAAAACTCTGCATAGTAAAATTTATGTAATTAAGTCTATTGTCTTTTTTTTTTTTTTTGTCATTTTATTTAGGGGTTTTTTTGTAAAAAAAAATTTATTTAAGGGTGGTGTGAAGGGTTAAAAAAGAAAGTGTGAAAAGAACCATCATTTAATAAATAAATATATATATAATTTGTCATAAATGTTGGAGTTGGATCCTTGCGGAAAACTCAAAGTATTTGCTTTGTTAAAATTATTTTTTTGGTAAA
Source organism: Antiaris toxicaria (assembly GCA_035233585.1). Lineage (NCBI taxonomy): Eukaryota > Viridiplantae > Streptophyta > Magnoliopsida > Rosales > Moraceae > Antiaris > Antiaris toxicaria. The sequence goes on along the minus strand of CP141153.1, from coordinate 588,717 downwards.
TAACATATAAAAATATTTATAAATCTTGTTTTTCCTTCCCCGTTTTATTTTTAATTCTCACCCTTTCAAAAATATGGAAAGGCAAAGGGAAGAAATCTTCATATATACTTTCACAAAAGAGAAAAAAAAAAAAAAAAAGCTTTATATATGAAAGGGGTGTCTATATTGTGACGTGGAATATATGTTGCATCTGATGTTTGCCTTCCTGTCTCGATTACAATTAAGGCACCCACGTCACCAGTGGACCGCGAATGTGTGGGACCGCAAAAATTCCATAGGGAGGGGTGTGATGTACCGCGATAGCAAATTGAGGGAACCCATGATATTAACAGCAAAAGCAATATTAGGGAACATAAGCTATGTTTAACCTAAGTTACGTTAAACATCCCTCGTTAACAAAGAATAGATCCCATATTATAAGGTATATTAATGGAGATGGAGCCTAGTCTTATATTAGTGTGACGTTTATTATCACTTATGTTTTAAATATTTTTCTAACAACAAACATATTCTTTTTATCGAAAGGTTAGGTTATTATAAAGAGAAAATTGTGAAAAATAATCTTTTCAATGTACATATTTGGTATTATTGGTTCAAAATCACATTTTATTTGATATTTTAATAAAATCTGAATTATAAAATAATATTTTAGAGATATGTTTTTTTCTTCCTATTCCTAAAAACCCTAGTATAAATTTTGAGATTATTCTCTTTTTTTTTTAATAACAAAAGAGATTATTCTAGTTAGGTCCATTAATTCAGTCCAAACTTTTTCATTACAACTTGGTATCTAAGTTGTTATCAGTGACAGGCATTTAAAAATTTATTACGTCAATTAAAAATAAAATATAACATTTATTAATAAAATGACAATTTATTATGATATTAATGTAATTAGTTGACAAAAAAAAATTAAAATCATTGTCTCTAACTCTATTATTCTTAATTTATAATGTATCCCTAAGAAAGGAGACTTGTTAAGGCCCATAAACATAAATGAGCTTGGATAATTAAAGAAAAAACCTTAAGGTGAGAGTATTTAAATTTTATATCTATAACAGTAAAGCATGGTATTGATCAAATATTAAGTTTCATAATTTCCACATTCTTATTGGTTATTTGTCTATTAGATATGAGTCTTTGACAGTATTTTGATCCCGTTATAGTTGCTTCTATGTGGAGTTAATTGTAATTTAGTGCTATTAAGTCCTGATTCTCAAAAAATTTTATTGCTTGTGATTTGAAAATAAAAATAGCTTTACACATACTTGATTTCAATGTACCAAGGTATATACCCATAATATATTGGGTTCAAGCATACGCCTTTCTTTTTTTTTTCTTTTAGTGTCATCAAACTTTATCGTTGAACCTGTTTTTATTAAAAGATTTATAATGAAATTTTGAGATTCTAATTGGTTGACTTTTTCAAAACTAATTATAATTTTTGTTGATTTTTTCGAAAAACATAAAAATTCAATAAAAAACAATAGTCTGGATCTGATGTCCAAACGCCCTCTTTGTGTCGCTATGAGACCTGTTGATAAACAGATTTTATCGTATTGCAAACGTTCGCATGAAATCATAAAAATTAATATTGAAGGTCAATGTAGAGAATAAGCCAAGTTCAATCCAGTATTTTGATGTCAATGAATTACCATTTGGCAAAACATAATTTGTTGATACCTTCTTTTTCGGAACTGTCATTTGGCTTATTTATCAACTAAACATTCTTTCTTGAGCTACTTGAAAAACTCACTCTACGAACCCCCTTTTTTTTTTGAGAAATTTCGTTTAAGAACAATGGTATACTTTCTAAATAAAAGCAAAATACATAATATAAAAGATAATTAACCTAAATTGTAGCTTTTCTTATTAATAGTATTTTGAGTATGTTTAGGTTAAAATTATGCATTAATCAAGAAAAGATATAATTCACGTACCAATGTAATCCGATAATATAAAATGTAAAATTTCAAAATACATTAGATACTTTATTTAGTAAAGAATGGTGATCATGGTGAGTCTTTCAAGTAGCTCAAGAAAGAATGTTTTGTTGATAAACAAGCCAAGTGACAGGTCCGAAAAGGAAGGTGTCAGCATATAATGTTTTGCTAAATGATCGGTTCATTGACATCAAAATACTGAATTGACCTTGGCTTATCCTCTATATTGACCTTCAATATTAGGGCCTGTTTAGATGAAAGTCTCCAGATTTAGTTATAGACACTTTTTGTTATTTTTTGTTTATCTCACAATCATTTTTATTATTCACATTTCTAAAATTCTACAATAAATTTTAAAGTTTAAAAGTATACAATTATATATATATAAATTCAAACGAGATGTTTTTTTTTTTAAATTACATAAAATTTTGAGAGGAATGACATAAGATTCATATTAATAATTTTTTTCTAAATAAATTTTTAAGATTTTATAATTTTTTTTTACTTTAAATAATTTTTTTCTAATAAAAAAAATCTCTAAAACTTCTCTTAAACATGCCTTCATTTTTATGATTTCTTGCTAGCGTTTCCAATACAATAAAACCTCTATTAATAAAATATATAATTCTTAAATGACCTATGTCAGCAATAATTTGAAAAATAAATTATTACATGAATTGCCAATTAGGGGGAGTTTGGGGGAGGAGACTGGAGATATTATTTTTGAGTTGGAAAAAAGTTGTTTTGGAAAATGTGTTTGGGAGAAAAAACTGTTTGAGGTGAAAAAAAAAAAATATTAATATAGATATTGTTTCGATCCTATCGAAATTCTATGTAATTTAAAAAAAAATTATCTCATTTGGACTTGTATACATAAAGTTATGAATTTTTAAAATTTAGAGTTTATTGTAGCGTTTTGAAAATATAAATAGTAAAAAGTGGTGAAGTTTTGGAAAAAAGTTAATTTTTGGAGACTGCTGTGCCCTTAATATACCTTGACAATGTTATGTGGAAAGAAACGGCAGTCCATGGATGAATAGATGCTCTTGTTCATGTCACGAGTTCCATTTATCAAGGCCCTAATTTCACGAATATTTCTGCTAAAAAAAAAAAGTTATTGAAAACACAACTAAAAAGGCAACTATACTAACTATAAAACACATATGTTTAAGGCCCGACAAGTAAATTATAACCCACACATTTAACACAAAATAACTATGACGACCAGAGAATTTTAGTGGTGTAACCTAATTTAATCTAGGGTTTTCTATGAGTTCTGTAAGTAAGAATGTAAAGAAACACTATGGTTGTAATTAGACAAATTATAGTGTTGATAGAAATAAATAAATGTTTTGGAGGAATTAAAATCTCCAAAAATAAGTAGAGAATAAAGTATATGAGTAAGAAAGTGAATTCAGACCCAAAACGCTCAAAAAGGAGTAGTTTCGGTATCTGAACAGTATAAAGATAAGAATATGGCAAGTCAAAGTAAGAGTACAGTAAGAAAAGTACAAATATATGTATATAATAATTTGTACTATTTAAAGAGTGAAATAGATGTATTTATATTGTTTAGAATATATTAAAATGTTCTAACAATACTGACGAGTAAGGATTCAGTGTGGGAAAAATTCACTGAGTTGAAACGGGTGAAAGGTGCCAAAACCGGCATTGAAAACCCTAACCGAGCCAATAAAAGACGGTAAACTTCCGGGATTGATTTTAATCAAACGGAAGCAGATTAAATTGATCCGACTGCACAGGAGACCTCAGGAACACGCCGGGACGATTTCAGGAAAATTTAGGCTCGAACCGGCATCGGTCAAAAAGTAGTCGAATTAATGTGAATAGTGAAAGTCAAAGTCAACTTTCACTTTTGCATTTATGACATCATAAATCAAGATTAATAAATGAAAGAAATAAGGTGGTTGGTGGCATTAATGGCTAGGATTTAATCACCTTTTGATCTAAAGGCCAAGATTTGGCAAAAAATATACCTTTTTAATTTTTGAAAAATGGAGAAAGAATTAAGCATGAAAGGTGTCACAATTTCATTGGTTTAGAGCCAAATTAATTGGCTTTTGGTTTGCATAAGTCGGCCACTTTTGAATCAAAAGGCCGAGACAATATTTTCAAGCCAAACCAAGAACAAAAAAAATTCTAAGTCTCGTCCATGGGGGAGCCGTGAGGGACCAAAGGAGAACCAAGCTTTTTCTTCAAAATTTCTTCACAAAAAGAGTGTCAAAGTGTTCCTAGAAGACAAAGGAAGCATTAGACCAAGGTAACTCCCTTTTTCACTTAATTTTTCATGGTTTTTCTTCATAAAATCCGTGGGTGAATAGTGATAGGAAGATGGAAAATTTTGGTTGTTTTTCATGGAAATTGATGTTGGGTTTTGTTAAGGTTGTAATAAGTAAGAAAACCATGTAATTTGTTTAAAGAAAAACCAAATTTTGGTTGGTTTTTCAAAGGAAAATTCGTGGGTTACCTTAGGTAACCAATGAGAAAAAGTTGTGGTTAATTGTTAACATGCTTTCTAAGTTGAAATTGGTGAAGAATAAAGCATGAATTCATTGTGAAAAGTTTGAAAAATAAAATTTCTTGTGTGAATTTCCTAAAGTGGCCGTGGAGTTTGTTAAAGGTTTGGAAGAAAATTTTGCTTGATTTATGTGATATTTGGTTAAATTAAATCATGCAATTTAATATGCAAATGATGAATTTATAATGGAAAGAATGAAACCAAATTGTTTGGCATGTTTTCATTCTTTGGCCGTGGGGTATAAGTGTGTAAAAACCCTAGGAAATTTGGTTGAAAATGCAAAGAAAATGGGCTTGAAAAAGTGTTAGAAAAATAGTATTGAATAGCCTAAAAAGTGGTTGAAAAGTTTGAGAAATTTTGGTTCGGTTTGGTGATGAAAACCGAAACCAAAACTAAGGTCAAAATTGTGAAAAAAATTTTGTAATGTGGTTAAAAATGTGAAATTAGAATTTGTGAGCTTTTATGTAAAAGTTTGGAAAACTTTTACATAAAATAAGCTTGTGGTATAGTACGTGGCAGGTACATATGGTTCGAGGCGTACCTAACGCCGGTAGCTTTAAAATTACGCCGAAATGCTGCCGAAATTTCGAAAACGGCTTTCGGGGTAAAATAGGAATTAAAAATAAAAAGTTTAGGGTCGGGTTGGAAACCCGAGTCCCTAACGGAAAATTGAATAAGGAAAACCTAAGGGGTGGTTCGTGAATAGTAACCCGTCCCCTTGAAAATGTAAAATGCGAGTGAAACGGAAAAACCGACCCCGAGGGGGGGGGGCGTTTTTGGAAATGAAATAAAGGTCCGAGTCGGGTACGGAAAATCCGAGTCTCGGAGACCTAGGTCGAGAATGTCTAGATGAACGTTTTAAATACTAGTGAAACGTCCATTTGAGACTCCGAAACGATAAAAAATCACTAAACCGACGTAAGGGTCGGAATAGTGCTCCCGAGGGTCGGGAAAGTGGAAAGTGGAAATAAAATAGAAGCGAACCCGGTAATGATTAGAAAAGAGTCAGAGAAGTTCCTGAGGGCCAAAAATGCAGTCTGGATCAATAAAATTCCGTCAGGGGCAAAACTGCAATTTTGTCAAAATATAGGGGCAAAATCGTAATTTTGCAAAAGTTGGGGAAAATTGGGGAAATGATAAATAAAGCCCAAAAAGTTGTAAATAGGTTCTATTTAAGCTTTTTAATGAAAAATAAAAGCTATAAATGGAAATGAAATTAACAGACAAAGTTTATCTGTAGGATCCAAAAATCGACCTACAAGGAGGGCGATCAAAGATCCTAGAGAGAAAAAGAGAAGAGATTGATAAGGTAAGTACAGATATTTAATTGTCTACTCACGAATGGACTTACCATAAAGTTGTGTTATATATATATACACATTTAAGCTATTCAGTTTGTGACATGATACTAACATGTTCACGAGAATAGTAAGCAAGATTAGAAAAAGAAAAGAGGAATAATTTAAGTCAAATAATAAGACTTAAAAGTTAAGGTTGGCGTACCGCCCTCCCCAGCTGTGAGGTTCCTAGATAGCCTCCACCCCAGTTGTGTGGCGCTGCCTCGTTAATAATGAGGTAGTTTATGGCTTAACTTCCTGCCTCCACCCCAGTTGTGTGGCGCTGCCCCGTTAATAATGAGGTAGTTCATGGCATGACTTACTACCTATAAGGTAAGTAGTCCAGAGATGACCTTAGGGTTGATCGGTGGGTCGCTCCCCTGATCCTCTATTGGTCTGCGCGCACTAGGTACGTCCAACCACGGGCCCATAAGTGAAAGATTAAGCAGATAAAGTAAAGCAAAGAAATAGAATAGAAAGAACAAGTAGTATAGGACTAAAGAAAATAATTGGTCCTAAGTTGACTAACCCTAGAGTGATGTATTCAGCTTATTTACTTGTATATATGTTTGTACTTACTGAACTTTAGCTCATTAGTCTATTCGTGCTGTAGGTAATAAAGGAAAGCAACCAGCAAGATGAAACAAGAGTAGCGGACTGGCAGGCAGATCCCAGCGATGTCATGGATGTGTTATGGTTCCGTTTCGCAGAATTCCGCTGTACTCAAGGTGTAAAAGAAAGAAAGCGTAATAGTGAGGTATATGTATAAAGACAAGATAAGAGTGTAGCATGTAAAGTAGTGAAACAAGCTTAAAAGTGTGTTTCTATTTTTACGTACTTTAAAGTAACAAGACTCCAAAATCTATTTTGGAAAAACAAAAAGTATTAAGAAGTACGTATATATTTATGTATACACAATTTTCAAGAATTAGTAGTTTCCTCCAGTTAAAGAAAAAAAAATATTTCTAGTTTTTCAAGAACAAATCTTTTAAACCCCAAGGAGAGGAAAGTTATAGAGACAAGCAAGCTAAGTAAGACTAAGCAAAGAATAAAGAAAGTAAGCAAGATAAGGTGGACGGCCTAAGCTAGAGGGGTCGCCCACAATAACTCTATAAAGTTTTGACGAATTCAATAGTAGAAATTATCATTTTTCAATCTTAATAAAAATTGTTAATTTAATCATTAGATTAAAGTTTCAACTATCTACTCTTTAAACGTGAGTAATTTTATATCCACACTGTAATTTTTCAAAAGTAAACTATATTGACATTGTTTGTATTTTTCTAAAATTATAGAGATATCTTTTTGATCAAAACTAATAACATTAAAACATATTTTTCCTTAACTTTATTAAATTTAAATTTAAAATTATTAAAATACCTCTAATAAATCTCAACCATTAATTTTACTAAACTAAATCATAACCATTTATTTGTTTTTTGTTTTTTAATTTAACCCTTTATTTGTTTTAACTTAGCTATAAACGAAAAAGAATTTATAAAAAAAAAATAATGCCTCCTTTTTATTAAGGAGGTGCAAAATAAGGAGTAGTATTATGGCAATATTTTGTTAATGGTTATTTATTATGGTAATATTTTGATTTGAATAACAAATTTATTTTTTTTATTTTTATTATAATTATGTATACTTTCTAATAACAACAAGTTATATTATCCATCAAAACTATGAAGAGATTTTCTAAAAATTAAAATAAAAATAATTAAATATTTTTTTATCAGAGTATAAATTATGATTAGAAATATTTTAAAATCAATTAAAAGGATTGAGAATAAACCCGAGAATTTTTATCAATGTTAAATTAACCATTAGCTTCATGTATTTGTTCAATGTAATGATTGGCACAATGTGCGTGAAAGGCTTCCCTCTAAAACCCTAATGATTATGCTCACAATCAAAGTCATGATTATATAATAAAAGGGTGTGTCTGTAATTTTATTTAAAGAATAAGGAAGATTATTGTTATTAGTTTTAGTCAACAAAGTGGAATTTGTGATTTTAAAAAATACAGAGAATATTAGTGTAATACATTTATTTTTTAATATAAATACTGATAAATCAAATCATTATAAAATCAATCAAATGATAAAAATAATAATAAAACATCATATGCAGGAAAAGTTCTCTAAAGCTTTTATGTATCATTTTCTTTCAATTAAGGAAATGTTTATTAAGAAAATACTAATGATTCCGGAAAACAAGGAAACGTAGGTGGCGTTTAGTATTAGTTTTAAAATGTTTTCTGTTTTCAAAAATATTGAAAATGAGAATGTTTTGAAAACTGTGTTGAGATCATTTCTGAAATTGTGTTTGATTATGTTTTCTGAGTGTATATTCTGAAAAACATAAAAATGAAATTTTTTTTGGTTATATGTTTTGAAAACTCATTTTATAAGTGAATATATTTATTTTTAATTTTAAAAAAATAATAAAAATTAAATTATTAGTCATAATTAAAAAAAAAACTTTGGTTGTAGGTTTTGTAATGAGCTATAGGGGTGGAAGAGATTGGTGGTCTGAGTTCTAGGTGACGGTGATGGCTAGATTTAGATCATAAGTAGATAGTCATCGTCGTGAGGTGACCTTTGTCATTGTCACTAGCTCATGGTCATCAACTTTCATCGAAGATGGATGTCATCGTTAGACATGATCATTACTAACGCTGTACAGACAGAAAGAGAAAGAGAGAGAAAGAGAGAGGAGTTAGAGGGAGAAAACGAAAACAAAAAGTAAAAACAAATTTTTTTTCGTTTTCAAAAAACCTAAAAAAACAACATAGTTAAAAACGATGTTTTCGAAATCGTTTTGAAAATATTGAATAAACAAACGTTATTTTGAAACCGTTTTTATTTTCTGTGTTTTTAAAAATGAAAAATCATTTTCGAGAACAAAAACAAACACTACCGTTTTTTTTAGGTAAAAAGAAAAAAAGAAGTATTTAAAAGATTCCAAAAATAAATAGGAAAAAAATATGGGGAGGTCATAAACGTAAATTAACAGCCTACACATAAAAATCTTGGCTTGGCCGTAACAAACGGCGAACAAGGAGTGCGAGCGACGAACCTTCCCGGACTGAGAGGATTCTCCCAATTCCATTTCCGTTCATACAAATATATTATTATTTTTTCTTTCACAAACAAATTATTATCCATAAACAAAAACAAAAAATAAGAGAAATAAAAAAAAAAAAATCCAAAAACAGAAATAAAACAAGTGGCTGGCGTGGGAACTATAAAACCTCATTTCATACAAAACCGGAAGAGAATTTATTCGCTTGTTGTTGTTCTTGTTCTCTCGATTTTCAAAAAAAAAAAAGAAAAAAGAAAAAGGAAAAGAATAGAAAAAGAAAACTATTCTGGGCACAAAACAACTGTCCGTTCGTTAAATCTGATTTCTAAATTCTTCCCCTTTTTTTTTTTCGATTCATTACAGAGTAACGGCCTCGATCGGTCGTTGGTCGGTCGAGAGAGAGAGAGAGAGAGAGAGAGAGAGAGAGCAATCCTCATTATCAATGGCGGCGGACAATGTCGATGGCGGTGGTGGTGGGCCAGTGTTGGTGGTGGGGGAGGACATGGACATGCCGTGCTCGCCAACGAACAAGTTGAAGTTTCTCTGCAGCTATGGCGGCAAGATCCTCCCCAGACCTGCCGATGGCCACCTTAAATACGTCGGCGGTGAGACCCGCGTCGTCGCCGTCCCCAGCGACATCACTTTCTCAGGTCCGTTTGTTTCCCGATAAAAATTCACTCTTTTTCTTAAGAGAACGTGCAACTGATATGCGCATTCCTCCTGAAAATTTTGGAACACAACAAAACATTTTCCCTTTTTATTTTTTTTTCTCTCAATTTAAATTCCTGTGTCGTGTTGTATATGTTTGGCTCTGTGTCTTTTACAAGGAACAGAAAATCAATATTTCATTGTGTTTTCTGTACTGTTCTTTTTGCAAGCAGAGTTAAAGGAAAGGCTTACGGATCTGTTTGAAGGTGAAATGGTTCTCAAGTATCAGTTGATTCCTGAGGATCTAGACACCTTAATCTCAGTAAAAACGGACGAAGATCTAAAGCACATGCTTCATGAATATAACCGTCAGGAGAACCATGGCTCCTCCCCGAAGCTACGCGCCTTCTTGTTCCCGTCCAAGCCAAACGTTGCTCACGAGAATCAGGCAGCCTTTGTGGAGCCCCCGCAGCCTCATTCGCTCGAGCAACGCTACATCGACGCCATCAATGGCGTTGCGTGGGCTGCTCGGAGGCCCAGAAGCACTCCCATCTTCAGCATCTCCTCTGCCTGCTCCTCCCCGATGTGCAATTCCCCAGAGTTTCACCCTATCGAATCTGCAGCCCCGGATTCTTTGCCGCCTTATTGCATCGGCAGTAGTAGTATAAGCGTGGGGATGAATATGCATAGAGTGCAAAGCTCTCCCAGCCTCTACCGTCCAAGCAGTCCTCAAAGTCACTGTATTCAGCAACACCACTACCCTCTCCACCAAATCCCACAACACCAGCATCACCATGGATATCAGTCTTCCAAACCTCTCATGGACCATCAAAAGCCGCCCGTGAATGAACGGTTGTCAGTTGGGAGGGCCGAGTTCGGACGGGGCTTCTTGGGTCATGGCCTTGATCACTACTACACAAGTTTAAGGCACCACAACGTGAGTGGAGGATTTGATGATTTTTCTAATCTTCATGGTCCTAGTCACAGGATTGCAAGAACAGAGAGTCTTCCTCGTAGTCCCAGAAAGAAATTGTGGGAGTGAAATATGAAAAAGCATAGTTGTAAAGACAATTTTCATTTTTCCCCCACACTAATTTTCAGGTATTTGTTGTATATGTTGTTATGACTTGGTACAAATGGTGTTGTTATGTGATATTATCCAGGTGTTGTTAAATGCTGTCTGAGGAGTAAGTGAATACTGGTTAAGAAGAACTCTGCTCAGAAGGTTTAGAGTACAAGTTTCCTATACATCTATACATACATATATAATTGTCAAGACAGATTATATATGAAATGGAAAGAGAACAGAAGGAAAGCTTATTGAGCTCGTTTCTCCAATCTCCATTCTGCAAACATCTTACCGCAAGATATGGTGACGTCCGAAAGTTCTTTCTTAGTAATCCCGATGTAGCAAAACTTGATTCAAACAAAACACTAAGAAATCGTACTGGCAATTTCGTAAAAATTTTGACGTAAAGTTATTCATATGAACAGACACTAACAAGAAAAAATGCCACTAAACGTGATGATCTATAATCTGATTCTAATGCATGACATGAGAAAAGGTTAAAATTCAAAGTTGAATCTGGTCATCTTGTATGATGGTGCTTGATGTGCATGGAAAAGAGCACCCCCAATTCCTGTGAGGTCTCCAATGTTAGTAACATCTTCCATTTGAATATTCTTCAAGTCTTGCTTCCGACAATTAGATCCATCTTGAGCAGCAGAAGTTGCACATTCCGCCGTTTTCAAACTTCTTAAGTTCTCATAAAAGTCCTATACATAAATTGGGAAAATAAGTATTAAAAAAGGAGTGAATCAACAAGATGCAAACTTATTAAAATTGAGTTAAACAAATTAACAAAGAATATATAAATATACCTTTGCAAAGTCGTTGTTGTTAGAAGGCAGTGATGTCACATAAATAGCATGCCCATAGGGCATCGTATGACATTTGAAGAACCATTCTACCCAATACTCACTGCTCGATGACTAAACGATGTATACTTCAAACTGTTGATCGGAACCCCTCGCCTTGTCTATTACATTTAGCAAAAAGGAATAACTGATTTCTTCATGGAACATCAAGTAAAATTTCTGCACATAAATTTATGGACATAAAAAAGAAGTCAAAAATTGATATGGAGATATAAGATGTAAAAAACAACATTTACAAAACAAGTAAATTAAGAGGGAAAAAAAGAGACTAAAAAGGCAAAGGTGAAGAGTACATCTACCAAGCGATCGGAACAGTCGATGAATAAAAGAGTCATTCTTATATTTTTGATGTGACTGGTGTGCGCAAATAATTCTGCCAACTTGTGCATCCTAGCAGTGTCACGACCATATTTTTCAAGACAAAAACTGAATTTCACCTGTGATAAATTGTAGGAAGTGAATAGAGAATAAAAGGGATAATTATTACTTTGCAATTCTAGATAACGAAATTTTAAAGCATCAATCTTCATGTCTCTGTCTCTGTCTTTACAACAACTTATGGATAATTCACACAAACTTGGGCTAGAAATCTTAACAATGTCTCTGGTGTGGATTTGGAATAAATCCAAAAGCTCAATGGAAACTAGGTTTTGAAGCCATTGTCCATTTTGTAACGGAACGGAGTGGAACCATACTCGTTTCAAACTCGCCTCGCAGACGGCCAAGCTTGTGTCAAACTTGTCATCAGGCCCCACACTCAACATATCGCAAGAAAATGAGAAATCTCGAAGCATCGGCGTAGTTATGCTGAACCTTTTGAGAAAATTACACCACACCATTGAAACTTTTGTAATCCTAAGTAGACTCGAAACCATGAGGCTTTGGAGCCCATGGCAATATGAGAGAATTAAATTCTCGAGCGAAGGACAGCTATTGACGATGAATTTGTGAAGTGTAGCCGAATCCAGTGACTTACACCGACTTATGCCGATATTTTGAAGGCTCGGAAAGTTGATGTTCTCACAATAAGTATTCTCAAACTTGCGTCCGCACAAATCCAATGTGGTCAGTGTGTTCGAAGCACGCAATTTCAGAGGGAGTTGGCAATTTAAATAATAAACTAATATCTCGAGTTCTTTAAGGTTGTTACTTGTGGAAAATGCAAAGTCTATCCACAGACTCATGGAAGCCAATACTTGACACTGATCAAGGCGATCGTACGAAAATGTATATTCATCGAAGAATTCGTGAAAGAACAAAGTTGACAATCTCAAATTTTTCACTCGGAGACCTCGGTGGAAGTAGTTTTCCAGGGTTTTCTTCATCAATTTCACGAACTCCATTACAGATCTGAAGTCCTTTTCACTTAGGTCTACGATGGAGCTCGAATCCCACGCTCTTTTCCATGACTTTAAAAGGACGGTTGTTCGAGCTACTTCCTTTGCAGGAACGAGATAGAGTATGCGATGAATAATGTCTCGTGGCAATCGTGGGAACAAATTCATGTCGTCTACAAATATCCCTAGCTACCAAATTAATACTGTTACCTATGAAGGAAACTTGGAGAACTCTACTAATATTCTCAATTAATATTACAACCTATGAAGGAAACTTTCCTCCTTTTTTTTTTCTTTTTAAGTGTACAACTCCTTTACTATATGAACAGGTTAAATATTACGCGTTTTACCTCGCTGCCACTTTTGTTTTGTATTATTTTTATTTTATTTAATAAAAAAGAAGTGCCATGGAATTTTCAATTTTAAAAAACTCATAAGTTCTAAAAGATACAGAAAACGAATCCAAAACATAATCAGGAAAATAGTGTACTGTATTTCCTTATTATACGTACGTACGCAAATTTTTTTTTTCTGTTCTTATGTGTACAAATTTGAAAACATAATTAATATATATCTATACACATGTTTTTTCTTTCAAATTCAAAATTATATAAAAAGTGAACTCAACCATTATTGTTTTGGAAGAAGATTATATGATAATTGGAATGTAGTTTAACCATAATTTTATATAGGTCTAAAATTTAAACTCCCAATCCTGAAATATAAAAAAGGAAGGAAAAAAAAAGTAAGAAGAATACGTGTGGGGATATAAATTAAATAATGAGGATGCTAAGGAGTTGCCAATCATATTGGGATATTCTGTTGCAATTAACTTAATTTGAATGTCTTACTATACCTATTGATCTCTGTCCCCAACAACCTTATTTATTTTATGGGATGTTAATTCGTCATGCAATATTAGCTCACGTTATTGTTAAGTGAATTCAAAATTCCAACTACATTACATGGTATCAGAAAACTCTATGTAATGAAAAAAAGCATGACAATGATAAAGAAGGTGGACAATCAAATTTCTTTTTTTTTTTTAAATTTAAGGATGAGGAGATTCTAATTCTCTATAAACATATAAATTTCACTAAGTTATATATGTAACCATGGAAGTTAGGTAATCTAATATACACAACAATCCATATTCTAAGACAAAAGTGCCACATCAATTCAAACACTTAGATAGGAAAAACAGATTAAACAATAATGGCAGAAAAGAAAACCAAAGTTAAAATCAACAGAATAACATAGAGCAATGCCCTTAACCATGAAGCTCAGACTTCTACGGATCCAAGATTAATCCTTGTAAGAGGAGAAAAAAATTAGAAAGAAATTAGAGAGAGATCTTATAGTATTTGGCTAAAATTTTAGAATCCGCACATTTTTTTGTTCTATATTAATTTAATTCTAGTGAGCTTGTACTATAAGGCTTGATATGCTTGTAAAAGAGCAGCATCAATGTTGTTTCCAATACTAAGAATGTCTTGTTGCAAATTAATGTTCCTCATTTGAATGCCCTTCCAATTTATAACGTCCTATATTTGGGCAGCACCTCATAATCTTTTTCCATCCCTGCATACCTTCTCAAAATAAAAATCGTCCTACAATGAAGAGGAAAAGAAACATTATTCCGGGTAAAAAAAAAAAAAAAAACATTCAATACAATATGTTAAATTTTTTCGGTGCAGTTAATATTTAGAAAATTTAAAAATATAACAAAGAATTTGTTAGTAGTACCTCCATATAGTTGGTGTAATGAGATGATGATAGTGATGATGCTATATAGATAGCATAGTAGTATAAATGGTAAATTCAAAATAGCGGTTCGCATAGTAGTCAAGGTTGTCTATTATAGTGCATAAGAGTGAATAAGTCAACTCCTCGCGCAGGACAAAATTCACCTGCATAAATCCCAAATACTGAATAAGTTTATGTAAGAGAAGTTGTAAAGTGACGTTAAGATCAGAAATTAATACAAGAAAAACATCAAATTAAAAAAGAAAAAAAAAGTTAGCCAGGTGAGCAAATAATATACATTTTTTCCCTGAAAATACCGGCATTCAACAGACCACTTCATATGTTTAAAAAGAACAGTTTTAGCAAGTAATTCCTCCCATTTGCGCAACCAAAGCGCATAAGGATGGTTCTTGACAAGGCGAAAACAGAAATGCGCTTTGGATAAGTAATTTAATGTTGACGGAGGATAGAAAGGATTCTTATCGTAGTGGAATATCACCGAAAGCAGGTTTGGAGCATCAATCGTGCCTTCCTCGTTAAAGGATCTACAATACCTCACGGATAATTTGCGTAGACTTGGGCTAGAAATCCTTAAAGCTTTACCATTAGCATAATTAACGTCACAAAGATCCATATTCTCGAGGGAAACAAACCTAGAAATCATAGTTTGAAGCCAGTCGTTATTTGGCAATTGCATTGTTGCCAAATTTAGTTCTCTCAAACTCTCATCACAAGTGCCTAACTTAATCTCATAATGTCTCTTCAATGTTTTACAGCCACAAAACTTGAAATCTCGGAGATTTGGTGATCGAATGTCAATCCTTTTGAGAGAGCCACACCGTAGGACCGAAATGCTTGTGATCCTAACTAGACCTAAAACCTCGAGACTTTCTAGCCCACTACATGCATTGAGACGCAAGCTCTTGAGGAGAGGAGAGCCAGAGAGGAATGTCTTGTGGAAAATATCTGAATTTAAGGGCGTTTTCATCAAGCTGAGGTTTTGAAGGCTCGGAAACTTGATGTTTTTAGAAATATTCTCAAACTGGCATCTATACAAATCCAAAGTGTTTAGTGTGTTTGAAGCCCGCAAGTTAAGAGGGAAGCAGCTGCTCTCATGACGATACATACCAACATGAATTTCTAGTTCTTTGAGTTTGTTACCTGGGGCAAATACAAAGTCTATCCACTGCTTCATTGGAGCTAAATTTGTACGATTCGGGAAACTATTTCTGAACATTTTCAACCTTTCTACTCCAAGACCTTGACGAATATAACTTTCCAAGGTTTTCCTCATGAAATCCAGAAACTTTCCCTCATCCCTGAAAATCTGTAAATCTAAATCCACTTTGGAGCGCGAATCCCATGCGCTTTTCCATGATTTTGAGAGGACACTGGTTCGGGCCGCTTCCTTTAGGGGAAGGAAATAAAGTATGCGATGAACAAGGTCTTGTGGCAAATGTGAGAACAAATCCATGGTGATTTCAATCACAAAACCCTAATTTTCAATGAAACAAATGACGAATTTAAGCGCAAAGGGACGTTTAGAGAGGGAAGGGAAGAATTCAAGAATGGCTAATGAGAATATATGTGGAGGAATTATGTGAATCAAAACAAATATTTTATGAATTTTGAATATTAATATCACGTGACCGTCCTACTTTTTATAGGAAAAGAATACAAAAATATAAAAGGATAGTTTCCTGATCATAATCGTCAAAGAAGTTCAATAAAAAAAAAAAAAGGCTAACTGCATTATAATATGATATAAAAAAATTATTAATCATTAAATAAAAATGGAAACTCGTTCTTATGATAAATATATATATTTTTAATGTGGCTAGGTTATAGGAGGAAAAAAAAAAGAAGAAAGAATATGATTTTCACGAAAATTAAGGACTATTTAATTATATGGATTTATAGTAAACAAACTAATATGATAAAAAAAAAACATTTTTTTTTTAATTCTACTTTGCTTTCCAATCCTATGATATTTCTCCTTGCCTTCACTCAATAGATCTGTAAACATAACCTTTTTAGATTTAAAAAAAAAAAAAAACCGTTTAAGTTTCAATTAATATTAAGGGATCTATTGCGTAACCACCCAATGATAAAATTTTGAAATTTAATTTTTAAAATAAATTAAATATCACTTTTACACTTCTCATAGTATTTCCAAAAAAAAAAAAAAAAAAAAAGAAATCCATGCATTATAATATAAAATTCATAATCTTCCAATTCATACTCAACTTGTGCAAAGCAAAGTGGTGTCTATGAACAATCTGAACGGCATGACCACTTCCCCTGCAGTCAATAACATAACGCCAACTATCCGGAAGGAAAAACACTATAAATTGAGAAAACA
Source organism: Antiaris toxicaria (assembly GCA_035233585.1). NCBI lineage: Eukaryota > Viridiplantae > Streptophyta > Magnoliopsida > Rosales > Moraceae > Antiaris > Antiaris toxicaria. The sequence continues at coordinate 571,780 of CP141153.1, read as the reverse complement.
AAAGGAGGTGGGAGATAGGAGAGGAAAAGAGATTGGATAATAGCTTCAACCAAATATATTTTTAAAATTAAGAAAACAAAATATTCATCCATTGGCTTTATATTAAACAAGACTCCCCTAGCTTCCTTATTCCGCAAAGGAAAAATGCCCTAGTTACCTCTTTGGCATGGCTTCTCGTCAGATTTGTATGTCCACTCTATTCCCTTAAGTGCAGCCTTCTCAAGAGGGTCACTGTCAGCCGATAAAGGACTTATATAGCAACATGCTCAACTGCAGTTGTCAGACTTGCATAAAAATGAGTCTAGCTAGTGACTTGTCTGGGATAAACATAAATCTTGCACTTGCAAATTAAAAAAAAAAAAAAAATCTTCGACACTATAGTTCTTTGTTACACGAGTCAGAACCAACAACAAATTTTACAGTGCATCCTCTTCCAATATTATAGTTCGCTAGTACACTTGTCACGTAACGTCCTTCTATGAAAATTTTAGTAAATTGCTCACAACAAAACAAGCATACCAGCTTGACAACTAACACGGACCTTATGAAGCATACCAGCTTGTTATACAAACTAACGCGTGACAAAAATCCACGATCTTAACTATGTGAGCAGGAAATCTAGTTATGCCTGGTTCTAAGTCCATGCTACCATTTGACCCAACAACTCCACAGAACTCCAGGAAAAGAGCAAAGAAGGAAGTTAATAGTGCGATAAGAGCATACGACTTGGCAACCTACTTACTAAATGTGAGCATACCATGTCATCCTGATTTAAGAGTTCCAATTTTGTCAAAACCATAAGAACAATGCATATCTGAGCAGAATAATAGAGTACACTCCTCGAATATAACCGATATTTTATAACACGACTAGGAGAGGAGAGAAAACATGCTAAGTTTGTAAAGTATAAGGGTTTTAGCATTAATATAAATTGGATACTTATAATCTCATTTGTTCTACAAATAGGACTGGACGTGTACCAAGTATAGTGTAAGTTACGGATGTAAAAGCTACTAATAATCCCACTCATAATTTTTTTCTATCTCCGATAAAAATTATAGGAGACAAAACATCTACAGGGTGGGTGGGGGTTTTGGAGCTGAGAAGTGAATCAGTATTATTGATGAAAAATGCCCTGAGGCAAGTACAGAAACTCCTCAAGCTGCAGACCTTCGGGCTGCTAAATCTCCCTTGCTTTTGGTTTATCCCAAAACTTTTGCTCACCAATTTCTGCCTAACTCTAATCCAACTAATCCTGCCTTTGTATCCCCTCCCCTCTCCTAAATAATGTAACAGACCTGTAGAGAATAACAACCTACATCAGCTGCAACAATCACCAATATGCCTCACAACTAACTCTTGAAGTCAGCAGTAACTCTTAACCTTACAATTGACATAGACTCCCTCCTATTCCTGGCAAGTCGACTGAACTAAGAATCACCCTGCCCACCCCACACACCCACACACCCACCACCACAACACACCTACACCACAAACTGAATACAGAAAGGTTCAGTACAGCATATACGATATACCACACCGTGCCAGTGAAATCGGAGATGGCACAGTTATTAGATAATTTATTGCCCCTACATCGCCATACATGAAACAGATAAATCCAAACTCTTATATAACATTCCGTTAAGTACCTTAAAGAACAGGTAATTTGCCTTTTGAGCACACAATCAGCGGCTATCACTGCAAATACAACCAAGAATAAAATAAAATGCCCGCTTTCCTATCAATAAGCAGTAACCTGCAATGCAAGTGCTGTAAAAATCAATCCAAAAAACAAGGACAAAGTACAGCTACTCTGAATTACATTCAGTGATGAACGAAAGATGATAACAAACTACCCCCTCCTGTAGAAATCAAAATTGTTTGCATCAGTATTACTTAAATTATTTTGAACCAATTCCTAGAGCACCGGCCCACAACCTCATGGTCCACACCTGGAGTCTTTAAAGGGAAGCTCTGGCTTAGATTTTATTTAGAAGGATACAGCAGCGTATCAGCAATTAAACATGATAAAAAATTACTAAATACACAAATTTCATGTACCATGAATCTTATCTGGCGTCAGCAAAATTTTTGTCCCAGCAAATAAAACATTGCTTTTGACTCGCTTAAGTACTAACCTCTCTTAGTTCCCATACCCAAAACTAAAACCTGATTTCACGGTCATGGTTATAGATTTGTGGGGCCTGAGGCCCAGAACTTAATCCATCATCCAAATAAAGAATTCTGAACTTCTCCAGTTTCTAGGTGAAAGGTTGTATGGTGTACTGCTAGGAAAATGTTTTACCATTAACTTATTTATGATAACAAAGTAAACTCATGGAAACTGAAATACGCACAACTATAAATACACGTGTATAGACAAAAATTAATACTATAACCTTAATTATATTGAAACTATTTGGCAAAGCAGTATACTGTTATTGCTATCTTTTTGTTTTGCTCCCTAGTGTGAAATCACTTTTTTCTTTAGTTTAACTAATATGCAAATTTCTATTGTTTTGTCGAGTCATCTAACATCCATGGTTAAGTATTAGGTCTATATGAATTCAAAACGGAAAGGAAAAACAAAAACAATAAAAAGTAAAAAAAAAAAATGATTTCCTGTTTTAAGTATACTACGAGTGGAAGTAATAATAATAAATAAAAAAAGAAGAAGAAGAATCCCTTAGGCTTGGTTCTTCTAATTGCATCACACAGAAAGTTGGAAAATTTACAAATGGATCCACCAGACTTGACCAGCAGGCCCGGCACTGACCGCAAAGTGAATCAGAAAAGGAGAACTACTTTCCATTGGGGCGACGATTCTCCGGTGAGAATTTGCTTCGGTAAGTGTATCTGCTGGTACAGACTTATCCTCTCCAGTTTGAACAAAAGAGCGGCAAATTGAGACAACATCTCCATGCTAAAAAATAGGTCATACAGAGCTTCATCCACTTGAAAGTTCAACGATAACCAACACGCTGACAAAACTGTTAACATAAAAATAAAATATCATACGTGTATTAGGAACCCGATAATCTTGACATTTCATTAATCCAAAAGGAAATACAACTAGCCAACACTCGCAATCACAAAATACATACCTTCCCCCTCTCAATAACCAATCAACCCCCTTTTATACCGTCCATCACCTGACAAGCTACTAACAACAACTAGTAATCAGTTACACTAGCAGCCTCTACTAACCATGTCCTCACAGCCCACTAACTTTAACTAATCCTCTCACTAATCTTCTCAAGCCTATTAACAACGGTTCCTAGCACTGTGTCATTGAGATAAGATACCTCCCACAGAGATGCACCATCAGTGTCTGGTTATCTAATTTAACACGCTTCAACTCAGTTTGCAACTTTTTTCTACTTTTTGCACTTGTCAAATCAAACATGACAACATGAATGGGGTGAATAAGCTGTAATTCCAATACTCGTCCAAGCACCTGAGACCTACCCCAAATACCCATAGCAATCATGAAAGTCGTGAAATACATATTGACACTAGGTAGAAAAGACGTGAAATACAAAAACCGGTTTCCATGTAGTGTGCTTCCATCAATTTCTGGAACTCGGTAGCCGATATTCAAAACTAAATTGACAAGAAACACCCCCATTTATCAGTAAGAAATCCACACATTCCGTCCCCATTTATCAGTAGCTGCAACAACTTTAGCTTCAGTTCCATGGCCAGTGCTTTTCATGCAGTATCCAAATGCTTCTTTTTTAGGATAAAGAAGCTTGCAGAACATCTCCTTCTCCTTTGAATAGATGTACGTTGCTTTCTAAAATAAAAGTAAATCTCTTCTTGATTTACTGAGATGAAAAATCGCAGAGCAGAAATGCTGGAAAACGAAACTAGAAAGTAAATAATACTACCATGTTGAGAAGAACTGTACATCGGCAAACATATTTCCATGCTTTGTTGAAAAATTTTCTACTCCTTTCCATTGCTCTTAGAGATATAATTAGGTTTGCTTCAAAAGGGTTCTTACAAAGAAAATTCACATGTTCAGCAGTCTAACCATCCATAAAAGCTACTTTCAGCAATTCAAAGCTAAAATCCAAAGTTTCATTCCGTATTATTGATGTTCCTTCTTATGCTACATGAAGTTCTTAACATTCATTTTACTTAAAGTTATCTTGGTGTTTAAACTGTCTAAGTTATAGACTACAGTTCTTATAGAGAGATTTTGTATACCAGACTTACTTGACTACAAAAACATAGCAGCACTTCTTTAGAATCAGATAACATTGCCGCATTTATTTTGTAAGCATCTGGTTGATTGGATATCATTAACCTGCACATAAACCTGTTTAGAAACTACTGATCTTGTCGGCTAGCTTTATTCCGACTTGACTGACTTCCCTCGGTTCTTGCCTTCCAGAAACGATTGTATTTCTCTTCCTCCCACTCGTAGATTGCTGTAAAAGTATAAGTCCACTATTCCTAACGTTCAACAAAAGAAAAGTACTGTTCCACTATCAAAGAATGTCGACCCGATATATAATTTTGAACGGACAGAAAGTAGCATGAAAAGAGTTAGACCTTGGAAAAGTGGACAAAACAATTGAAATCAACGGACCTAGCAGTAAAAAGGAAGACCAAAATGTGAAGGAAAAGGAAAGGAACAAGAACAAGCGCGGCGTCTACAAAGCCTAAGGTTATAAACCAATTCAATTTCCAATTGTAGAGCAAAAAAAGTTCGATTTCCAATTCAACTTGGATCCGATTCTAATCTAAGCAAATATCTCTCTATCGGACATGCAAAAAAGAAAACGAACTTTCTTGGCAACCAAACAGAGAAATTAGTTCGGCAAGTAACAACAATTCTACACATCTAATTTACTAATACTTCTCGTATGAATAAAGGACCCAACAAAGAATTGAATTAGTAAAAAAAGAAGAAAAAAAAAAAAAACAATTACCTTGTGAAATCTGGGGACTTGGAAAGAAACAAGGAAATGCAAGTAATTTGGATGAACGGAGGTGAAGAAAGGGATCGTCTCGTCCGGTCATGTGGCCTGTTCATCTCTCCTTCTTTCACCTAACCGTTTTCGAACATTTAAACCCTTTTGATGTTTGTTTTCCTCATGTTACGGAGTCAGTGATCAAACATTAGTCACTGACAATCATTTTAACACCTTGCACGTCTAGTCAGGACGAATCCAGAAATTTTTATTGGGGCTAGTAATCACGTAACAAATAATCAGAGGATATTATAAGCAAGTTTTAATTTTTAGGGGTTATTTTAAAATTTTATTTAAAATTATAAGGTATTTAAAGAAAAATAAAAAACCCGCTGGGGCTTAAGTATCATATGCCTCACACTTATAATCATTCCTAATGAACAGCTCTCAATCCTATATGTCAGCAAAAAAAACGGTGATCAATGATCCAAATTCTATGATCATGTTCATCTCTGATAAATAACACAAATTAACTTGCTTTAAGATAGTCTTAAATCATAGCTGCCTCGACTAATAAGCTTAATTCTTTTCTAAACCATAAAAAGTCCTAGATTATTAGTATATTACGTACACTGAGACATGAGGAAAAGAAGTTTTGTTTGATAAAAGTATGCATTTGGATTATTATTTTGGATATAAATTTTTCAATGTTCTTTTGTAAACTTCTAGCATTTTTAAGAAATGAAAATTCTAAAATTACACGTTCGCACCCTCAACCACTTCAACTAGCCAACCAAGCAGCTTTTAATTTAATTTAAATTCAAACTAACTTTTTTTAATTTTTGAAAATCTATGCCACCCTCATTTTTTTAATATTTTAAACATATATTTAGAACTATAAATTTAATTCATAAGCAAAATATATATATATAATCCAAAAGATGTACTAAAATATGATCGAGAGGAAAAGCTTGGTTGTTTTTTTCTTTTTTGGTTTTTACTTGAACTTCTCAAATTTGTTAAGTTATACGCTAATCTTTTAATTTTGTCAATTCACCCCCAACTTCCTTGGATCTTGCAGTCAGATCCATTTCCAAAATGGCTATTAGATTAGTGGCGGAATACACATGTATCTGAAAAAGAAAAACAATAGAAAGGAGAGAGAAAAAATAATTCTTATTGTGAGATTATCCCCTAATCTTTTAATTTTATCTTTTGACCCCCCAACTTGCTTGGATCTTGCAATCAAATCCATGTACACCAATATGTTGAATACAACTACTCAAAAAAAAAAAAAAAAAAAAAAGGCAGAAAACTCATCATTATCATTGAGTAAATATTGTTGAAATTAATTATTTTACACAAAAGAACAAAGGGAGAAGAAAATATACTATATGGAAATGTCAATTAATTTTTGTAATAGAGGACATGAAATAATCACGACTATATTATCCAACAGAAGTAGAAATAGTAGTTTATCTTTTTGAAATGAGAAAATAATGGCTTAGTATATCAAGAATATCTTAAAAAAAACTCATAAATTTGATCTTAAAAAGACAGATAAAAAAATAATTACAACTAGACTCTATCATAATTTAAATTTAAGATTAGAATTTGAGAAAACATATTGGAATTGCTCTTATTTAAAACTTATTTTGATTAACATTTCAGTAAAAATCTTAGAAATATGAATTAAAAATACAAAATTTTTAAAATTAATTGGAAACTTTAATACTTAAAATGAAAATTTTTTATTAATATTAATGGATAATATTAATGAACAAATATGACATGCAGTTCAAACTCTTTAACAATATATAAATATTATTTATAATTTAAGTGATTTTTTTAAAGCAATGATTAAACTTTATTTTATGATACGATGGTCTATAACTTTCGTGATTGTTCATTTGGCTGCAATGTGAGAATGTTATGAATTTTAGAATTTACCTGTTATCTTCTAATTTCCTATTTTAACTCCCATTTAATTTCTTATCTTAAAATAAAAATTAAAAGCCTCTATACACTTCCTTTCATTTATCTTTAATTAAGTTGAATCAACACTTCAATTTTTTGCACTTTTTTTCATTTACACTTTATCGTCATTATTCACCTTTTCTTTTTGCTAAACACAACACTAATCATATTGTTTAGAGATCTAAAAATTCATAAACATTTTTATACAATCTAAAAGCAAAGATGTTTTAATCAATATTCATATATTTTCTGCAAATAACACGATTGCCGTTGCTTTTTACCTTCATTTCTATCTACGGCTTTTTGGGCCAACTTTCTTCCTTTTTTGGTTTCGTTTTGCTTTTTTTTTTTTTAAATAAAAAACAAAAAACACGGCTGCTCTACCCTTCTTTTCACTTGTATGTGTGTGTGTGTATATGTTTATGTGTGTGTATATATAGAGATGAGAATTTCTATGGCAGGGGATGACATGATCCAAAGGCTTATATTGCATCTCACTGAAGATTTATAAGGTTACTATAGTCTTTTCAGTACTCAATTGTAGCTTTTTTTTTTTTAATTTGTTTTGTTTTGTTTTTTGTTTTTTTGTTTTTTTGTTTTTTTTTTTGTTTTTAATTTTGCATAACGATGAGTTCCTTTATCACTTAAAGAAGGATGAGTTTGCAAAAGTCAGGTTGAATGCAATTTTTTATCCATTGATTTTTTTGCTTCTAATAAGAATGAGTTCCCATTTTTTTTCTTTCTTTTTTTTTTTTTTAAGTAATTGTGGTTGGATGCAAAATAATTTTATATGCATGCGATATATAAATCATTGAAATTACATTCAACCGCTTGAAAATTTTTTCTACCATCCATATTCCATATTGTAAAGAGAGTTTTACCCCATGATAGAATTTCCCTGAGTTTCTAAAACAATTTTATTTTCCTTAAAAAAATATAAAATTGCACACGCTCTTATAAATATCTGATGAACAAGAAAAAGTTCATTCTCTCTACTGCTCTCCCATGGATGCTATAGACTTCATCATGAAGGAATTTCCCGCCATTTGCGAGGAGCTCAATGAATATACAGTAATTTGGTTCAAAGCCAAGGTTTTTTCCCTCTTCTCTCCTCTCCTCTCTTGTCTCCTCTCCGATTTTTTCTCCTAATTTTTCAGGCACAGCTCATTGATGCTACTCTGGATTATGTCTAAGCTTTTTCGGAAGCAGACATGGAACTCCTCAATCCTTTTGAAGAACACTATTACAATTTAAAGAAGAAAATGTCGGATCTGTGTGTAGAAAATCAAACTCTCTCATGTATATTTATATGTATGTATATATATATATAAACCTGGAAGTATATCTATATATGTGCATAGTATATGGATCAAGTGGTAATGAGTCGGATTGTTTGTAATATGTCTATATCTATATTTAAGCTTTGACAAAATGGTCAAAATCCGAGATGGATTGTTATAATATATCTAAATCTATATATTTATGCATATATATATATATATTATAAGTGGTGAACTCAAATTCTAAGATGTATTATATAATATATAAGTGGTCAACGTAACCGTGATTGTCTATGTATTTTGAATAATTTCTTCTCTCTTTATATGCAGATATATTGTTGGGAAACCAAATAATTTCCTTTATAAAATAACTTCACAATGATACAATCCAAACATGGAAGCTATAAAGATTTCTAGCCCAAGCCCGAGGAAATTAGCCATCGGATATTGTGAAAGCTTCAATGAGGATAACGTCATTAATGCTCCAAACTTGCTTTTCGCCAAGTTCCTGAACAATAAGTATTCTTTCTTTTCTCTGCCCAGATCAAATGCACTTATTGCGAGTGCGATTCTCTTATTCAAACCTTGATAGCCAACCTGTTAATGATCTTTGGTTACTCATGTTGAAGAAATCATTATTTGCCAAAACCAATCATCTTAAAGATGTGAGAATGACTGTTCAATGTGGGAAGCACGTATATGTTTCGTAATCACTAGTGTTAATAGTTTTTTTTTTTTTCTTCTAATTTGATATCCTTTTCTTGTATTACTATTAATATCTTATTTTAGCATCAGAAAGCTCTTGTATACTTGTATATAACATTTCACCTTGTGGTTTTATACAGGATATTTTCTTATTCCATAAGGATTTTAGTGATTCACTGTTTTGTGATATAATACACCACCTTAAGGATATGAATGATCAATTTATATTTACTATTAACGAATCATCGCTGAGCAGTAAAGACATGATCGAACAATTATTTAGTCGCCAGAATGCTATTTATTTAGCATCATCATCTGATCACAGCGCCAAATTTGCTAAGGTATGTGCTATAGTTTCAAATTCTTTGTCAAATTTAATTCCAACCAAACCAAAGTTCACAGCACTTAAATAATTTCATCATGATAGTTTTTCTTTGGACTGGAATAAATTTTCTTTTTTCCTTTGGTTGATATTACATAAATAGGACTTTTCTGAAAAGGTACGTTGATGGAGAAGGAGTGTGAGGTGCTGCCAACGAAATAGTCGAAAATGTTTGAAGCACACATTGGAGGACGAGGAAATTGAGAGCCTGAATTTGGAACAAGACATTGATATGTTGGAGGCTCACATTGTTTCAAGAATGCTCTTTTACGAGCATATCAACAATCATCATACAAGCTCGTTAAAATTCTCTGCAAAAAGGAAAAAAAGAGAAAAGAAACCTACAGTACTACTACAGCCAAACCCTCTTAATTGAATTGCTGGTATTAATCGTGGATCGGTAGAATTATTTGGTTTATTTTTTTTCTTTATTAATAAAGTGAAATTTGGTCTTTTTTTATTTGCTTGTAGGTCCATATAACCTTTTTTTTTTTATGAATTTTTATTAAGCAAATTGCAATAATGTAAAATTCTAACTTTCATTTCTCTCTTCTTCCCTCTTCTATTCTTTTCTCAATTTTGCATTGGGTATATCTCATATGAACCACATATGCATGGCTCACAACATTGCTCTCTGTCAATTTCTTGATTATATAAATATGTATATTTATATTTGATTTTGTTATTTGTTTAGGATCCCTATCAACTGTTTTGTTTGTTTATTCATTTGAGCAAGAATTTTCATGGTATAGAACATACTTGCAGAGATATAACTTAAATCTTTTTTTTCTAAAGAAACGTGGAGAATGGCTCGGTCGGTTGGCATGATACGACCTTTAGTTGGGTTGGGATTTACAGCCGTAAACCACAAAATTAACCTACATCACAAGGCACGTTCAAGTTATTATATATTGATTATATGCAATTCACTTGGAATTTCTAAAGTAATTGAATTGCTAGATAGGTTATAGTTATTGAATAGAACTATCAACTTAAAAATATTGCAGCGGAAATGTTACCAGCTAATAACTAGTTGATGAATTCAAAACGAAAAACCAATTGTTTGGAATATAAGAAACTCCTTTTTATATGAAAATGAACACGAAGAATATATTTATTTACCAATTCTCTCCATTGTTCAACTTTGTAATCCACTCCGCTATAGCGTCTTTGCAATGTACTTGCCCATCTGTATAAGACACTTTTGTGTGAATGCAATATTCTATGAACCAAATTAATATTATTAGCCATGTCCATAGACCAAAAAATAATAATAATAATAGTTTTTGTTGTTAGACAAGTACATTAATATATATAATTAATTGTTAATTTTTCCTTATTAATCAGTTTCAAATGTTCAAAGACAAATAATACCGAATCCAAGTCTAGGGCAATGCAAAATTTGTTTCATTGTTTAATTTTTCCAGTTGCTTCACATCCCCTTATTGTGGGCATTATTCAAGTTTTCAATTTCGTTCAGCTCAAAGATAAATTGTTAATATGTGTCAAATTCACTAACTAATGTGTGCCATTGCTAGACCTATTATGATGCAACTTTATATACTTTTTATAAGTGTCATATGCTAGATATATGAGATGCTGAGTATGGGATGGCAAGTTTTGTTTTTCTCCTCCCATTTGTAGATGCCATTTAATGTGTCACCTGTAATATGTCTCTTTATTATGAAGTTGTATAGCTTTATTTGATTTTTGTTATTATTAGTATGTATGGTAATTTCTTTAATTACCATCAGTAGTTGCAGCTGTTATTATTATCAATCGATTGTATGTTGTAATGATCCTACAATAATAATAATAACAGGGATTTATAACTGAATATCCTTTTTAATAGGTTTTTTAACAAATAATCTATGTTTTTAATAATTAGTTAAAATGCCTTTTTTTTTTCTTAAAATGGTCAACTAATTTATAAATAGTCAATCACCGATTAATCATATTTGGTCAATCAATGATTAAATCTTAGTCAATCACTAAATAATCATAGACAATTGATACAAAATTATTAATTTTCTAGTCAACCAATGAATAATTATATTAAATCACTAATTTTGCTATTAAAAAATTAAAAGAAACCAAAACCTGTAAATTTTCTCTCTTCCACCTCATCCACGAGCAACACCCACCCACCTAATTCTCTCTCTCTCTCTCTCACCCCCCCTCCCTCCAATGGGATTGAATCTGGTTGCTAATCGTGACTCAGTTTCGCGGCATGTAGGGAGAATCAACAGTGGGGGCAGCGTGTCTCCATAGCGTTGTTCGTGATCTACTCCACCGAAGTTGCCACACGAGGACTGCTTCAAAAGCATGTCGCTATGGACGATGATGCAGGTGAAGTGATTCCTTCCTCCCACTCCGATCCAACCAGATCCATCGCTTGACACCAGATTTGCGGCGCCCCTTGCCACTAGATCTTCACCATGTGAAACTGATTGACTGGTTTTGGAAAATTCAGTCATTTCCCTAATTAAAAAAAAGTTAGGTTATATATTTTGGTTAGATGGCAAATCCAACAACCCATTCTAATTTTCCTTATTATAATTAATATATTCAGTGAAGTGCTTATTTGAAGACAATCACTTTTTTTTTTTTTTTTTTAAGTTTTCTTAATGAGACTTGTGATTTTTTTTTTATTCAAATATAAATCGGCGCAAATGAACACAAGTCGGGGTGTCAACATACATAAATAATAACTAAAGAGAATAATTTTTTCAATGACTATATTAATAATTGTAATATTGAGCATTTCTTTACCAAATCATACGTAAGTGGCACTTATAATAACTCATTTTATTTAAATTAAATATGGATTTCTTATGTTAAATTAAAGATAAAATTTTAAACTATGATTTTTGGTTATCATAATAATGAATTACATAGTTATGACCATTAATAATTATAACAACGACTATCATGGTTCTGACCAATGGTAATTCAAATAATAACTATTTCACAACTAATTTTAAGGCAAGTTGTGTTCTTGTTAATAAATCAACTATTAATATCAATATTGTTAGAGTTTAATATATGCTAAATTTTATTGCAATTTTGGACGATAATAGATGAAGGGTGTATGTTCAACATTTTATTTATGATTTGCAATACTAGCTATTATTTTTATAATTAATTGTCATCATAATTATGATTACAATATGCAAACATAGTTGTACTTTTGACTAATAATGTTGTGGGAGATTTTTTTTTTTCTTGCTTGTTTGTCAATATAGTGCTTTAAGGTTTAATTTTTTAATTATTTTAAGAAACTGCTCTTCCCAATCACAGTGGTAAAGAAAACTGTTCTTGGACGGGTTTAGTAGCATCACTAGTGTTTTATGCACGTCCAACGGATTTGCGTTGCGTTTTTTTTTTTTAGGAAAATTTTCTTTTTCTTTTTTAAGGTGTGCTCCGTATTAAATATTCTAACATTTTTCTTTTGTAAATTTAGAGCTTACAATTTGAATTATATTAGTATTTATTTTTATTATCTGTTTATTTTAATTATCAGTAATTTTGCTAACAATGTAAACTTTTTCTCTTAAAAAATTTTATAAATAATAGGATGAGAATGAAATAAATATTTTTTTTTCGGTTGTTTTAGAATATTAAAGTTTAATAAAAGAGAATATTATAATGATAGATTTATTCATTTAAAGTACTATTGATTTTATATATAGCAACATAGAACTATTGATTTTATATATAGCAACATCTATGTCGCTCTTTCTAAATTTAATAAACAATAGAGAAAATTTTGAGGAGATAAAGATCATTTTTTATATAATAACAAAGAATTTCTTATATAATAATAATAAAACAATTCATATAAAGCTGAAAATATAGAATGGATTAGACGAGTTAGTGTGTAACAAGATTCTTTTATTCGTGGGGTTACCCAACCCAACCCTAGTATCCGGGTTGGCTTAGGCCTAGGTTTAAGGCCCACTAATGGGACTGGCCTTGCCCACATACAACCATTTTAAGCTTTTTTCAAAATTTTTACATATAAAAATATTCAAAAATCCCAAATAGTTATGGGTTGGCTTAGTCTAACCTATATTCAATTAGGCTATGCCACCTTTTATTTCAATACGACTAGTCTGACTCAGCCCGACTCATGTTTCTTCTTTGACTTGCACGAGTCGAGTTGAGTGGTCCATATTTACAACACTAAATTCATGATAAATAAAAATTGAAGATAAGCAACAAAATTAATTATTCTATACGATAAATGTTTTCCTTTGTATAATAATTTTAACAAAGATATTAATATATTTGATTACTAAAAACGTAATCTTATGATGGAAAAAACATTAAAGTGACAAAAAGAATCCTATTATAAATACTTTCTACTATTATCTAAGCATTTCATTAAAAAAGCTAATCAACTGAGGGTAAGGTCTGTGCATAAAGGCTTCAGTGAATATTCCTTTCAGTAATAGAAGAGTTATTTAGGTGACACCTAAAGGAGTATGCTAACTTTGATTGTCCTCTTCAATATTTTAATACATATTATTTACATTTGATGTAATTTAGCAATAATTGTATAATATCAAAGTATGTTATTATAAGTAAGTTCAAATAAATGTTCAATCAGTGTCAAAGTTTCATTAAGTACTTTTTAATGCATTGTATTGCATTTGATAAATACTAGTACTAATATTTGATCAAAATCTAGGGGCATCTCATATTTTCAGATGTAGCTTGGTAAATGTGATGGTCGCAGGTGAAGGCATGGTGAAAGGCTCTACATTGAGGGTGAAAAAGGTCACACACTTAAGTATTTTTAAGGCTATTAGGGTTTATTCCTCATTTATACCTTTTTTACGCGTTTAAAATAGATATGCTGATTGAACATTTAAAATAATTTTGTTATAATTAGATTGGATGATGAATGAATAATAATAATAATAATAATGCTTTCAATCCAATGTCCATTCCTAAATAATAGATATGCGGAACTTTTCTTTTTCTTTTTTTTCCCCTTCCTGAGTAAGATCTGAACTCTTGATTGCTCCAAAAGGAAAAAAAATTTAAAAAAAAATGCACCTTTAATTGGAAATCCAACTTACTCAAATTTTATGAAAACTGTTTACGGATATAGCTTGTTTGAGCATTACGCATTATATGACTCTCAAAGACATTTTTTTTTTTTTTTTACCATGAAATAATTGGCATTTTCAAAAGTAGGTATTAGTAGTGTTTTGTCTGCTTTTTTCAAAACAGGGAAGCCGTTTGTCAACGCTAACACGACAAAATCTTAAAAGCAAACCACAGGATGTTCAAAAGTCTATACAAAGAGTTCTCCCCAGCAATTAGGATATGCTCCTATCAATCAGTCATCAGAAAGTGAAAACAAAACACAAAGGACACGAGCTTATGGATCTCCTCCCTCTTTTGTATAATCCTGCATTGAAGAAACAAAAAACACAATAAAAATGGTCAATTTTTCAGTTCTTCGGTTTATTTATTTATTTACTTAATAAGCGATTCTTGTAAGAACCAGAAAGTCTTGTTTTGGTCCATCAAATCGAAAAACTAGCACGTTTAGCTATAAAACCTACTTTACATGGAAAGATGTTATTCATTCTAAAACCATCCTCGCAGATTTTTCCTCTGCACCATTCCAATACGACAACTTATCCCTACGTAATTAGTTAGTTTGAAATTAAAAACAAACAAACAATCAGACAAACAAACAAACAAATGAGCTTTAAAATCTTACGGTGGCACATAGTATATGTAATCTCCATTTTCATCCTTCTCAGCCCGGTACGATCTCCTACATCCGCAGTTCCTTACGAGTCCAGTCTTCTCAGTAATGCTGGACATTAAAGTCTTATGATCATTAAAAAGGATTATAACTGCATGTGTTCAAAATTGGCTGTAAACAAAATAGAAGGAGTAAGAGTATTTACAGTTCATTGAAAACTGCCCATTTGGCAAGCTTCTTATCAGTGTGGTCCGCATCAACAGGCTTCTTGTCCTCCTCATACTCTTCCTGTTTGCATCATCGTCATAATCATTATACCCATCATAAGCATTATTAGCCTCTCCACCATCATCAATGGCTTCAAACTTTTTCTGGCTCAATTTTATAAATGCCGTCCTGAATGCAACTAGTTTTTTGCGGCGAGTACATATTATAACATCACTTCGCAAGAGCTTTCTCATTTTAACATCCTGCTGTAATACAATGATTTCTATTTAAATGGAAAATCGAGTCAACCATATGAGAAAAGGCCAAATTCTGCTGTCAGAAATTGGGCTTACATTTCCCTTTCGTATTTTTCTTTTGATGACTTCTATTATTATTCTTTATTTTAGATAAAATGTTCTTGGGATCATATCCCACACAAAGTTATATACATACACTTATATGTATACATATGCTGAAAATTTAGGTGTAAAACATGATTGCTACAAGATCCAAACCTAAATAGGGAAAGAAAATAAATGGCTAAGTAAAGAAGAGACAATATATATATATATATTTATTTATTTATTTATAAAGCACAATGGTTTATCTAGAAACAGAATTAGAAACCAAGTGTATAGATGAGACATTTAAGCACAAGTAAATTCCCTAGTAATACCAACCAACTGCAGAGTAAAATAAACAGAATTTTCATGGAATGAAGAAGCACCACCCAAAAACACAGATACAAGTAAGATTCTTATACAACCAGCAAATAAAAAAAGTAAGATTCTTATATAAGATTCGAATTGGTCCATCCATTTGTCCTCGTCCATATTGAAAGGTACATCCACATTAACTTTATGACATTATATGAATATATATATATGTATATGTTAAAATTGGCTTGTTGTGGAAAACTCGAAAATAAATAAGAGATAAAAGCAAGAAATCGAACACTGGAGAATGTATGTGGTTCGGCCAAAAACGACGTCTACGGACAGGGAGAGAGAAAAAGTATATGTAATTCAAAGCACTCAAAATGGCTTTTTGTTTAAGAGAAAAAGTGTCACATTATTTATATATGAAGGAGACATGAGTCTATAGTCATATAAATAGACCTTTGCCTTCAAATTTAAATAATCTCAATTGTAATATTTGTTAGATTTGTTTATTGCATAATCTCAATGTTTGTGATCCAAACTAGATCACCTAAAACTTCAAGACTTGGTGGCCCTTGACGGTCGACTAGACTCAAGCTCTTGAGCAAAGGAGAGCCAGAGAGGTGTGTTTTGTTGGTAATATCTGAACCTAATGGTGTATCTCTCAATCTGAGATTTTGGAGGCTCGGGAGCTTGATGTTTTCAGAAATTGTATCCGCAAATAACCGACTTTTATCCAAATTCAATGTGGTTAGTGAGTTCGAAGAACGCAAGTCAAGAGGGATGCCCGAGTAGCACTTGAAAGCACCCGAGGGGCGTGAATCCCATGCTCTTTTCCATGACTTTGAAAGGACATTTGTTCGAGCTGTCATCTTCGTTGGAAGGAAATCTAGTATGCGATGAATAAGGTGTTGCGGTAATTTTAAGAATAGATCCATGGTGATTTCAATCACAAAACTCTAATTCTTTTTTGTTGGAACAAAAAAAAATTTTTTTTTTTTGGTTCAAGACAAGAAGAAGATTTTTCGTCTTTTCTTTTTCTTTTATTTTTTTTTTTAAAGATTAGAATAGAATAACTATTGTCTTACCTTTAATAGAAATAAAATAGATAACAAAGGGAAATTGCCAAAAGAAAATTAAAAAAGAAAATATTATGATATAACCAAATCAGGAAAATATTTGAAAATATACAAGTTTTTTTTTTTAAGGGAAAAATGTAAGAGCTATTGATCATGATTATCTAGGACTAGAAGAGAGAAAGTCATGTTTTTAATTTAATTATTTACTTAAAGGAAATTCTATATTTCAATATTCAAACTACATCATAATGTTTAAACAACAATACTCAAATATCCTAAAAGTTTCGAGTTTGTTATTTTTAATTTGGGGATTGGAGTATTCAAACTCTTCATTTTTGTGTGGAGTCAGATGATAAGTTTTACCTACAAATTTTATAGAATTCTTTTTGGTTTTTATTTTAAATTTTGTAAAATTCAAATATAATATCATCAACCAACTTTTATTTTAGTTGAAATAAAATAATAAGAATGATAACTAAAAAAGAGATAGTCACCCAAAATTGATCGAGAGAGTGTATCTAATATAATATATTCAAATCGGGATGTAAAATTCCTTTTGTTTTTTATTTTAAATAAATTTTGTAAAATTCAAATATAATATCATTATCCAACTTTTATATTAGTTGAAATAAAATGATAAGAATGATAACTAAAAAAGGGTAGTCACCCGAGGGTGTATCAAATATAATATATTCAAATCAGGAGATCAAAACAGAAAATTTCAAAAAACAACAAACAAATCAGAAACTAACGATGGGTTTTATTCAAAATATAAAGATTTATTTGACCATATGTTTCTTTTTCTTTTTTTTTTTTTTTTTGAGGAATTTGACCATGAGTTTCTAAAGAAGAAAATGATTTGCTGAAAAAAAGAATCTCGCATTTTTCTTGCAAATTCATCACTAGCAGAAGGTCCCATTTGGGGGCACTTTTCCAAATGTACACCGCTTGGTTTTCAAACGGGCGTTTAGGAGAACTTTACTATTTGGGGCATTCAAACGGGCGTTTTAATAAGTTTCCAAAAGTCTTTTTCGAAGTTTTACTATTTTATAATTTTTTTATATAAAAATCAACAAAAACAAGATTGAAAAAATTTCCAAGTTGAGGGCCAACATGGCATCTTTGATGGCTTGGGTAGAGCCTTCTGAAATGGCTTCCTTGAGCTCTCCGAGTTTCGCCTCAATCTTCTCTTTAACCGCACGAGGAACCTTGTCTCCCCGCTGCTGCAGCAGAGAATCAGCCTGGTTCTTCGTCTCAATTGCACACAGCCTCATAGCTGGGCAATGTGCTAAGCCTGATAAGACAGTTTCAGGTGAATACAATTAGACATAAAATTAAAAATATACTGTGTTTTGTTTCGTAAGGAGTAAATGCAAAGAACAGAATTGAAGATCATATAAGAGTTTAACACAAAATTAGTACCTGTCAACAGATCTGAGCAAAGTTCCTCAAACCTGGTAATAATGGTTTCGATGTGTTTAGGGTCATCAGTAGTGGCAGTAATGAGAGGCAAACAGCAAGACACCGAACATTGTCACTGGAAATACATAAGCTGTTCTGTGCGGACCAAAACAAATAAAAAAATAAAATAAAATAAACTAACAGAGTTCCTAGAGTATGATCTACATACCTAATGTTTATCTGAGTCTAAGATGAAAACTTCATTTTGGCCTTCTCAGCTGCCTCTGTTAGCCTCTGAAGAGCTTGTTTATCCTTCAAAAGGTCTATTCCTTCATCCCGTTTAAAGTCCGCAGCCAGCCAATCAACAATCCTCTGCAGGGATATCGTAATAGTTATCAGATTTTATCTACATGGATCTCACCAACAAACAAAAGGATAGGGGAAGTGAATGAAAAGATTGAATTTGAGCTCATGGTACAGTAAAGAAAAAAATGCCTTGTCAAATTCATGTCCAACCAAATGCGTATCTCCAGAAGTGGACTGCACTTCAAACACTATCATGATGAGTTATTCAACACTACTATTATCTCCAGAGGGTGAGTCAAATTTTGACATACAGCAACTACAACTTCATTCTAAACGGTAATAAGTTAAGGAAATCTTCCAAGAAAGTAAAGTAAATCATGCAATATCTAATTGACGTATATGGAATTGCTCACCTGCCACACCTATAGGCCAATGAGGCGGCATTTGGTTCGTTTATGCTCTTGGCAAAACAAAGGAAGCCTGGTCCCACGCAGACAAGAAGCAACAGTGCAGGGGTTTTGAAACCTACATTAAAAATCAAAGCATTTGTTTCTTTATAGTCCAGTCAAAGCACTTCAAATATTGTATCTTTTTATTTTTTAAAAATTCATTTTTTTAGAGTAGATAACTCTAGTCATTACAATAATCATAGAAAATTAATATTAACATCATTAAGGAGAGTAGAATGGGCAGACACTGACAGAGATGGAGAGAAGTTGTTCTATGTTCTTGTGTAAGCTAAAGAAGAGTCCTTCTTTTGGTGGAGTTCAAGCCAACTCTTATGCGAAATATGCAAGAATGACTTGTCTACTGTAATGGCTTGGAGAAAATACTCGGGGTCCTTTTTAGCATAAATAAGATCTGCTGATCTATATAAGTAATTATGTTTTAGGTAGTAACTAAAAGGATGTTAATAGAAGTTTGATTGTTCTCGATATTTTTTTAAGAGTATAATATTATGGACTTAAACTAACTGGTCTGCGCTGAAAACATATGAAAATGCAACGGGATGTGAGAATTAAAAAGGGGTATGCATGGAAAGTACTAAAATCATGAGTAGTTGATTATGCTAACTTTGGAAAATATCCGAACATTTTTTGACGCATATAATGTGCTAATTGATATCTATGCATCGAGGATCAACCATCACATATATATATATACTTGTAATTATAGATACATATAGATATTATAATATATATATTTATATGTTAGTATATGAATCAATTATTTTTGGGTAAGTATTTATTTTGGGAGTTTCTAAAAGTGTCAATATTGTCTCTCATTTAGAGTTTATACAAGTCTATTGTGTTTAGAATTATGTGTGATTTAAAAAAAAAAAATTAGAGAGAAAGCATATATGTTTGGGTTTTAAAAAAAAATACTTAGAATGTATACTTTTGGGGGAAAAAAAAAGGGGTAAAGGAAAGATAGAAAAGAGTGTAAGCGAGTTGATCAAGAAATAAAAAATCAGGGGAGTATATCCTATAAATTGTACGCAAATTAATCAGGCAATAAAAATACGTTCATGCGAAATGTACCATGACCTTCCAAAAAAAATAATGAGTTGCTGAAAAAGGAATCTCGTATTTATAATTTAAAATTCAAGACTTATACAGTACTTGAATTGCTTAGTTGCTTTGTTTCATGGCATCAATTTACTACTAATTATAACGGTTTCCCTATTAATTGGTTTGTTAATACATATATTTTAATGTTGTTAGCTCACCCTGTGTCCTGTGGAACAAACATTTTTATGATAAAAAGAAGGTGGGAACTCCATTATAGAGCATGAAAATAAACATGATAAGGTTTTCAACCATCTATCTTTGGCAATACCATTAACATAGCAATTCCTTAAAAAAAAAAAAAAAACAGTTGTTTAATTCTTTTTTTAAAGTGGTTTTAATCTGGTTTGATATTTAAAAACATGAACTATTTGTGGAAAAAGCCCCGCATAGCAATTAAATTAAAAAAAAAAAGTGTGAGTGAGTGCAAATGAAATTTATATAATAAAAAAAAAAAGCCTTTTTATATGGGTAGGGTTTAAACAGAAAAAGAATGACGAGTATTTTCACTTATGTTCCCACCAAGTTCATACTCAACTTACTCTTTAACCTTAAAAGAAAAACCACCATGAATTTTGAATTAATTATAAATAAATAATCGTACTTAACCTGTCTATTAAATTTTCATTAAAAACTTACGAAATCCAATTTTTTTAACACAAATTCTTAAACTGAAAATACATTTAATAAAAAAAAAAAACGAATTTTAGATGTGTCCTTTCTTGATCATCCTAATCAAGTACAAGAATTAGAAATTCAACCACAAACAGAAAAGAAGAAACGAAGAAGAATTAAACTAAGGAAATGGAACCCCGAAGAACAACTATCATGTCTTTACCATATGACTTGGGGGTATTTGGGTAACACACTGATTCGAACAATGTGCATGCTAGGCTTTCAATCCAAAACCCCAGCAATTTCAAAAAACAAACCCCACCCCACCCCCACTTTTTCATGGGAGCATCACCTAGTGGTCATATATTATGCTTCACAAATCCATGTTCCGCTATTTTCTAACATCCCTTTCCCTTTTATCCACCAAAACAAAAATGACTGGAAAAAGTAAAGCCAAAAAATAGATCCAAAAATCCCCGCACGAAAAAACTTCTATAAACATTTAGTAAACAAAGAAAAATCATAATCGGTAAAAAAAAATAAATATATCTAAGATTGTCCAACTATCTAGCCATCTCACTTGCTGTCTGTGAAATCTGCATCAATGACATCTCCATCTGGCCCCTTCGACGATGATGAGTCTGATGGTCCGGTTTCACCACCAGGTGTTGGCCCTGCACCGGGAGCAGCACCAGGCTGGTTGTAAAGAGACTGACCGAGCTGCATCACTTCCTGGTTGAGGGCCGCCATGGCATCCTTGATGGCTTGGGTAGAGCCTCCTGAAATCGCTTCCTTCAGCTCACCAAGTTTCGCCTCGACCTTCTCTTTAACCGCACCAGGAACCTTGTCTCCCAGCTCCTTCAGCTGCTTCTCCGTCTGGTACACAACCGAATCAGCTTGGTTCTTTGTGTCAATTGCGTCTCTCTTCTCCTTATCCTCCTTTGCGAACTTCTCTGCTTCCTTAACCATTCTATCAACCTGTAAATTTTCCATTTTTTTTTTTTTCACTCGTTAGTCATTCCTACTATAACCACGGAAAAAAGGCCTCAAATATGAGCATCAAGCCTCTAATTAGATTTTGTCATCCTCACAGAAAGAAGCATGAGAAAAATACCTCATCACTGAGCAAGGTGCTAGCACCAGTGATCGTAATGTCCTGCTTCTTCCCAGTACCCTTGTCAACAGCCGTAACAGAGAGGATACCATTAGCATCGATGTCAAATTTGACCTCGATCTGGGGAACCCCACGTGGTGCAGGTGGGATACCATCCAACCGGAAGCTGCCAAGAGACTTGTTGTCCCTCACAAATTCTCTCTCACCCTGAAGAACATTGATCTCCACACTTGTCTGACCATCTGCAGCCGTAGAGAACACTTCAGACTTTGAGGTAGGCAGGGTAGTGTTTCTTGGGATGATCTTGGTCATGACACCACCCAGGGTTTCCAAACCCAATGACAATGGGGTTACGTCCAAAAGCACGATATCACTGACATCTCCAGCCAACACACCAGCCTAAAATAAAATAAAATAAACAAGAATGTGAAGTTAACATCTACCCGGTGCAAGCAATGCAAAACAGTATCACTCTCTACAATCATTTTAGAAAAACGTGAATTCCGTTTGGTAACAAATTTTTCCAACTGAAAATTTAACGAACATGAATTGAACAATGTAACGAGTTATTAATTGCAAACCCACCTGAACTGCAGCACCCAAAGCAACAACTTCATCAGGATTCACTGTGACATTAGGTTCCTTCCCGGTCAGCTTCCTCACAAGCTCCTGGACAGCAGGGATACGTGTCGACCCTCCAACAAGGATCACCTCATCCAGATCTTTGAAGGAGAGTTTTGCATCCCTCAACGCATTTTCCACTGGTGTTCGTAGCCTGATTACATAATTTTAGGAGAAAAAGATTAGACTTACTTAAAATCCACAATGTTTTGTTTCGTATACGGTGAATGCAAAGAACACATATTGATAATCATGATAAAGGTAGCCGTAGTTTAGCAAAAAACTTAGATACCTGTCAAGGAGATCTGAGCAAAGTTCCTCAAACTTGGCTCTGGTAAGGGTGGTCTCAATGTGCTTGGGGCCCTCAGCAGTGGCAGTGATGAAAGGCAAACTGCAAGACACACCAAACATTGTCTGAGGAAATCTAGAAACTATTTGGTGCAGAGATAGAGAAATAATAAATAAAATGAAAAAAAAAATGAAAGAAATTCCTAGGCTATGACCAACATACCTAATGTTTGTCTGAGTCAAAGAAGATAACTCCATTTTGGCTTTTTCAGCCGTCTCCGTTAGCCTCTGAAGAGCTTGTTTGTCCTTCAACAGGTCTATTCCTTCATCCCGTTTGAAGTCTGCAGCTAGCCAATCAACAACCCTCTGCAGGATTCATGATTGTTAAGTAAGCATTTATCAACTCAGATCCCATCAACAATCAAAAAGATCGGGAAAACCGAAAGAAAAGCTTGTACTACAAACGATTCTTCAGTTTGAAAATAATATACATACCTTGTCAAAGTCATCTCCTCCCAAATGCGTATCTCCGGAAGTGGACAGCACTTCAAACACTCCATCACCTACCTCCAAAACTGGAATAGAGTAGAAGGTCAGTCAATTTTCTTGACATCGACCAACTGAGACTTCATTCTAAACGGTGATAAGCTAAAGAAATCTTCCAAAACAATTAAGCAAATAATGCAGTATCTAATTGAAATACACAGCATTGCTTACCTGACACATCAAAAGTACCACCTCCAAGGTCAAAAACCAAGATGGTCTCGTTGTTCTTCTTCTCAAATCCGTAGGCCAATGAAGCAGCAGTTGGTTCGTTTATAATACGAAGAACATCTAAACCAGCAATACGACCAGCATCTTTTGTTGCCGTTCTTTGAGAGTCATTGAAGTACGCAGGCACGGTGACAACAGCTTTAGTCACTTTGTCATTCAAAAACTTGGAGGCATCGTCCACAAGTTTTCTCAAAACCTAAAATAGAAACAGATTTATAATTAAATATAACTGTAAAAGATACACCATACTGACGACAAAGAACAGAAACAATTGCTTTTACCAATTGACCAACATTTGGAAAAAGATTACCAAAACAGAAAGCTAATTGTAATGAGCCAAGATCAAGTAATGATAATTACACATAATTTGGGTCGCTTTTAGAATCTCTTAAAAAACTTTACACAAAAGACAATTATACCAGAATGTTTGGAATGATTACCCCAGAAGATAGTCCTTCAATTCCACATTAGAACAACAATTGGTCCAACCGTCCAGTAATCAGAATTTCCAACGAACTTAACCAGCATAAAGCAACGATTACAACCATTCAATAATTCTAGTTCAATTCAATAATGGAATAGTGAAAAGGCAAGGATAAGAATTTCCACATAACTAAAAGAGCATAAAGCAACAAAATTTTGTCAAAATTCAACATTTTACTTCATTTCTAGCAGCAAAAGAACCAATCTTTAGGACAAAAAAGAAGAGTTGAGGTAGATACCTGAGCCGAAATTTCTTCGGCGGCGAACTGCTTGCCAATGGCGGGGCAATCGAGCTTGACGTTGCCATTCTCGTCCCTAACAACTTTGTAGGAGACCTGCTTGGACTCCTCATCGACCTCGGACATCTTCCTTCCGATGAACCTCTTGACGGAGAAGAAGGTGTTCTCGGGATTGACGACAGCCTGGCGCTTGGCGATCTGACCGACCAGCCTGTCCCCATTCTTGGTGTAGGCCACCACCGACGGCGTCGTCCGCTGGCCCTCGGCGTTCGTGACTATCGTCGGCTTCCCTCCCTCCATAGCCCCAACCGCCGAGTTCGTCGTCCCCAAATCGATCCCCACCACCTTCTCGCCCACCACCCGGAGTGGCCCCACTCTCCTGACTCCGCCGCCACTCACCGTCTTCAGGAACGCCGACCGAGGAAACGACGCCGTCAAACTACTTCCGAGCCTCTGTCCGAGGAACACCGTCCTAGGGTTTCTGAAACTATGCTTCCTGAAAGAAAAAGAGCCAGGAGCTTGGCCAAGCACGTTTATCTGAGCTGTGGAGGAAGCCATTTCTGGTATTGATTTTGACTGAATTTAGGAACTGGCCGAAACCCTAATCCTAATTTGGACAAGAAGAAGAAGAAGAAGTTTTTGAGCTCTGGCGTTTGGTGAGACGGTACTAAGGGGATAAGGGGAGGAGGCCGGTAGAGAAAAAAAATTATATAGAAAGGGTTTTTTGATACACATATAGATATAGAGAGAGAGAGAGAGAGTGAGGGGTAGGTGATGCCACGTGTACGCTTCTGGAACAATCTCTGGGTTCGTTTTTTTTTATGATTTTGATGATGATGTTTTTTGGCCAATTGCAGCCGTCAGATCTGTTGACTCGTTTTAGCCTTTGGTGCGCTGATGGAAAATTCGATGTGGTTCGGTCATGTTGGAAATGGGCTGAAAGTGAAGGGAAAAGCCTAGAATGGTCTTGAAACTCCAAACCTTTAGGCCTTTTTGTCGGTCCATTAAGTGGATCTGAATTTTTACCCTTTTTCTACGAAGTGATTTTTTTTTTTTTTTCAATATTATTTATTAAAGTAGGATAAAATCTAAAATTAAAAAAAAAACTCTACAATTGAACTTGATTTTATTGTGATAAGTATCTTCAAAATGTTGATTCAAATAGGATAAACTCTAAAATTGAATTAAATATCTGTTGTGATAAATATTTTCACTTGGGTTTATCTTGTTATTTTTATGTATTTCAAAAAATATGGAACCCACCTATTTTGTTTTTTCTTTTTTCTTTTTTTGAAAGAAAGAGCCATCTGTGTTTTCCTTTCTACGAAAAAAAGTAAAGCATATCTTTCATTTTAAAAAGAAAGTACAAGTTACACGAAAAATTAACATATTAATATTATATACATAACATGGTAATAACTCTATTAGAACTACTCAGATGCTTCGTATCATAATTTTTATATAAATCGTATATTTGATCATGTTATTTAAAATATTTTAAGCAAAATGGTTTACAAAAAAAAGACATGTTGTTTTACTCATTGAGCCATTTGATATCTCTAATATAACTATAATGTAATCAGTTTTTTTTTATTTATATTTTTTTCTTCAATATATCCAACTCGAAAATCTTAAACAATTTTTCAAATATTAATCAAATTTTTTATTTGACAATCCTTAAGAACTTTTTAATTAAATTTTTCAGGTATATCACGTTTATCTTCCCATAAAAATTTAATATATATATATTTTAAATAAACTTCTACTCAAACTAGGATTTCTTCTTATTCTTCTCTATAAAAAGAGAAACCAAAATTCAATTCACATTAAAAAAAAAAAATAATAATAATAATAATGATAAACACACACATATTTCCCTTCATTCAACCGGAGTTATGGATTCCAAATTACTCTTCGTCAAGAAATTGTTGTTTTCAATTGTTACGCTTCACTTATTAAGCTCTTCATCCGTGGCACAAGGTCCGGTACCACTCGAAACTGTTTGCAACTTCACCCAACATCCTGATTTTTGCAAATCTGTGTTGGAAAACAGGACAACCAACATCTATGACCACACCAGATTCGCAGTCCTGAAATCCTTATCTCAAACCTACGAATTCAACAGATTGGTAAATCACTTTGTTCAGAATCACAAACATTCTCTATCATCAGCAGAAATTGTTGCCCTCGAAGACTGCATGTTCCTTGCGGACCTAAACATCGACTACTTGACTAACACCTTTGGATCAATCAATTCAACGCACGGTGCTCTACCAAAGTCGAAAACCGACGATGTTCATTCGTTGCTCAGCGCAATCTTGGCCAACCAACACACTTGTTTAGAGGGCCTCCGGTGGGCATCTTCCGCAGGAAGCGCGACAAACGGCATGTTAGAGCTTGTGTCCAATGACATTAAGCTGTTCGGCTTCTCTCTATCTCTCTTCGCCAAAGGTTGGGTTCCTAAGAAGGTGTTCACAAGACCGTTCAATAACCACGAGAGACTAAATCAGCATTTGCCACTAATGAAAATCTCGAGCTTACTTAGACGTGGTTTTTATAAGTCAAAAACTCGAAGGAAATTGTTGCAATCAGGCTATGGACAGAACAATGTCTTGGTGAAAGGAGTGGTGACTGTGAGTCAGGATGCCACTCGAAACTTCACCACCATCAATGAGGCCATAGACGCGGCTCCGAATAACACTGCGGCTTCAGATGGGTACTTCGTGATATATGTTAAGGCCGGGGTTTACGAAGAGTATGTGTCTATTGATAAAAATAAGAAGTATTTGATGATTATTGGGGATGGTATTAACAAGACGATCATCACTGGCAGCCGAAGTTCTGCTGATGGGTTGACAAGCTTCCATACTGCCACATTCGGTAAGAACCCAGAACTTAATTTAAATTCATTTAAATTTTATTATTTGGAAAATTGAATTCTGCTATTAAAAAAAGTACAAAATCAAAATATTACAATTAGTCTCCCTTATAAAAATCGGGTATAATTTCATCATCTCTATAGCATTTATTAACTTGTACTGCTTTAGTTTGTATGGTAGATGAGTTTAATATATTGTTGTCCTCTTGAATTTGCATGATTACTATTATCTAAATTTACTCAACCCAAAAAAAAAAAAAAAGAATACTATTATCTAAATTTAGTTTATTCAAAACTATATTTAACAAAAATATTATGTGCTTAACAAAATCTAGCTTATAACTTACACAATATGTTGTGGCAGCCGTTGTTGGGAGTGGTTTCTCTGCGACGGGCATAACCTTTCGCAACACCGCGGGGCCAAGGAAGGGCCAGGCGGTGGCGGTCAGAAATGGCGCGGATAAGTCCACATTCTACCTTTGTAGCATTGAAGGCTATCAAGACACTTTGTACTCTCATTCTTTACGACAATTTTACAGAGAATGTGACATATATGGCACGGTCGACTTCATCTTTGGAAGTTCGGCAGTCGTTTTCCAAAACTGCAACTTGTACGCCCGCCTTCCCAAGAAAGGGCAATTCGTCGCCATCACAGCTCAAGGCCGAACCCACCCTGAAGAGAATAGCGGCACTTCCATTCTCAACTGCACCGTCAAGGCTGCCCGCGATTTGGCCTCGAGTAAGCAACGCGTGAAGACCTATCTAGGAAGGCCGTGGCAAGATTATTCGAGGACTGTTTACATACAAACTTACATGGAGAGCATTGTGGATCCTGCTGGTTGGCGAAAATGGGGTGATGATGATTCTAACCTGAAGACGGTGTATTATGCAGAGAATAACAACACAGGAACTGGATCAAACACTGCAAAAAGAGTTAAATGGCCTGGTTATCATGTGATTAATGCAACAGATGCTTTCAATTTTACTTTGTCATTGGTTGCTGATGACTGGGTGCCTCATTCATGACTGACTGTTTTTTTTTTTTTTTTTAGGTATGATTGACTATAAGAATTTTAGTGTTACTTTTATAACTTCTTATTCTGATTAGGTTGTTTTATATATTTTACAGCTTCGTTTTTTTTTTTTTTTTTCCAAGTTTTGTTTTTGGACGAAAAGCTTCTGGTTATATAAATTAGACAAAAGAGAATTATTATATGTAGGTGGATAAACAAAATAAAAATATAAAAATTCAGATGGGAATTTCATTAAATTGTTTCATGTTTTTGAATTGGTTCAACTGTGTATTTGGACACAAGACCTCGACATTACAAGTATGAATGAGAAATTACATTAGACTTTTCCCCTACAGTCACTAAATTACCTCGGAGTAATGTTATTAGATCTACCTTTTCCTATAATGAAAATTTATGGATTCCAAGCTTCTATTGGCCTTGACGAACAAAACAAAAACAAAACGTTCTTAGTGGGCATGTAGTGAGATCAATAAATATTCTTTTCCGAACGTATTAATGGATATAACTATTATATGGTAGTCTGAAACTAACCTTTTTTTTTTCATTTATATTTTTGATCAAGGTTGGGAATGATGATTTCATTCATAAATTTATTTTTCTATATGAATACACATTAAATGTAGTTAAAAAAAAAAAAAAAACCGGTTTAAGAGGTGAGGGGAAAAAAAGAAGTTAATGAGAGGATACATTTATTTTTAACTCTTAGTCTATTTTTCTCCTTGTATTAAATTTTATTATTATTGAATTGCACTTTAATACATTTCTAAGTATTCTTTACACATCTCACCACGAAGTTAAAAAAAAAAAAAGATTGTACAGCCGTTTTAATTTTGTATCCCGAAATTGTACAACCATTCGTTGTTTCTCTAATTTATATATAACTATTCAAAATATCCCCTCCATTTGAGTTTGTTTATTGCCTCAAGTGGCACCATTTCAATTTCACTTGGAATGAGATTTTCGTCAGAGAAGACGACAGCCCCAGCACTAGAATTGAAGAAGATCATGAGCAAGCCTACCAAAAAAAAAAACAATCTCAGTGAAAATTCAACAAACACAGACCAGAAAAGCACGAGGCCATTGCCCGTCACTCAGAGGACTCCAGTAATTGTGATGGTTGAGTTCACCATAATGCGTCCTCTCCAGTCACGAAGGGGAGAGAGAGAGAAAGAGGAGAGAGAAAGAGGGGGGACAGTGAGAGTTAGAGTTAGAGAGGGGAAAGGGAGAAGAGACGGAAAAAAATTCATTAAGGGGTAAAAAAGGAAACCAACATATTCAAAAATATAAATATGTTATATATTTAAAATAAGTATTAAAAACATGCTATAAACTATAATTTCCCAAAAAAATAACTGGAATAATTTATTGGGTTGTGTTTATAAGGTTAGAGCATATCTGAAATGTCAAATTAATATATCAACAGTAAATTTTAATATTTTAATGAAAAAAGTACTCCTTAACATATTATTATTTTTCATGTTAAATTTATCATAAACTAAATTTTATGACAAATTTATTAGTTATTGTCTTATATAATTATTACAATAATTTTATTTTCATTTATTTAAATACTAATAATAATAAAGTTGTAAAGTTTACTTTTATAATTTTCAAATTACAATAATAATAACAAAAATAAAAATAACATTAAAAATAACAAAATACATTAGAACATAAAATAAGATAATATTATTTTTTATATTATTTTGTAACAAATATAATTTTCACATATACAAATATATTGGAAATGATCTTAGCTTAGCTTCGTTCGCTCTTTGTTTAACTAGTTTATTAAAAGCAAAAAATTATTATCGCATGAGCAATTTACCAAAAATTTCAATCATTCCACGTAAGGAATAATAGCATATAAAGGGCAAATAAATAAATAAAATAATAACCTACTTTCTTTGGAAAGGTTGTATGCTGAGTTTGGTATAATTTGTGAATCTATACCTTTTTGTTACAAATTGTTTCCGATGAATTTAGAGTAGGATAAATTCTAACATTGAATTGAATTTTAATTGTAATAGGTATCTTCATAATTTTGATTTAAAATTTCAAATAGAATAAATTCTAAAAATTGGACTGGATTTTAATTATGATAAATATATTAATATGAGTTTTTGCTTGTTATATTTTATGTGCTTCAAAATGCCTAAATAATTACCAAAATTGAATAGTTATAAAACTTAGAGAATAATGCATTGGGGCGGCAATGGGCGGGATGGGGATGGGGATCCTTTCTCATCCCCATCCTCATTGCTTAAAACCATCCCTACCTCTGTCCTCATCTACGTTTAAAATGAGGCAAGGTTGATTTTTTAGGGATTTTCGATCTGAGAAGATTATTTTTTTAGGGATAAAAAAACAAATATTTTGTACAATTGTAAACGTTCTTCACGGAAGGTTGAAAATAGTAAACAATTATTAAAAACCTAGATGTATTTGTGTTCATATCTTAGTTTTAATAATGGAGTGAAATTTTTTAAACAGGAACGGAAGGTTGTCGTTCGGCTTAAACAGAATAAACTCCATGCAAAAATTGTCCCTTTTTTTTATTTTTCTCTTTTAGGAAATTTTTTTTAATGTTGATTAGAGCAGGATAAACTTAAATTGAACTAGGCTTTTATTATGATAATTATCTTTAAAAGGTCGATTAAAGTAGTACAAATTTTAAAATTGAACCGGATTTTTTTTATTTTAATAAATATTTTCATTTGAATTATGCTTGTTATATTTATGTACTTCAAAATGCCTAATAATGTTCAAAACCGAAGTACTAATTTTATCTTTATGTAGTTATTAATTCATAGATTTTTTTCTTTACATGACATGAAAATAAAAAACAAACCCAGGGATACCTTTTATCAAAAAATATATATATATAAATTATAAATAATAGGGACTGACCTTTTTTTAAATTTTAAAAGAGTAATGAATATATTCAAATTCAAAATATATAGTTTTACACGTTTATTTTATTTTGTTTTATTTTTTAAATAGACTTGTAGTATCTCTTCCAATCCTTCTCTATGAAAGGAGACAAGACGAAAATTTACTTCACGTAAAAAACTAAAACGCACGCACGTAGAAATTGTTATATTCCTATACTCAACTAAAATTATGGATTACAAATTCCTTTTTGTGGTGAAACTATTGCTTTCAATTCTCGCTCTTCAACCATACAAGGCACATAGCACAGTTCCACTGGAAACTGTCTGCAGATTCACCCTACACCCCGACTTTTGCAGATCTGTGTTGAAAAATAAGACAGCCAATATCAACGACTACACTAGATTCACAGTCTTGAAATCCTTATATCAGACCCATCACTTCAACAGACTGGTAAATCAATATCTCCACAGTCAGGAATATTCTCTATCATCACCAGAAATTGCTGCCCTCGATGACTGTCGATTCCTCGCTGACCTAAACATTGACTACCTGACCAGCTCCTTTGGATCCATCAACTCGAAACACAATGCTCTATCGAATTCAAAAATCGATGAGGTTCACACGCTGCTCAGCGGCGTCTTGGCCAACCAACACACTTGTTTGGAGGGCCTCCAGTGGGCATCTTCGGCAGGGAATGCGACAAACGATATATTAGAGCTCGTGTCCGACGACGTTAAGCTATTCGGCCTCTCTCTTTCTCTCTTCGCAAGAGGTTGGGTTCCTAAGAAGGTGTTCACAAAGGCGGTCAATATTCACGGGAGACTAAACCAACATTTGCCACTAATGAAAATCTCAAGCTTAATCAGAAGTGGTTTTTACAAGGTTAGACCTCGGAGGAAATTGATGCAAGCAGGCTATGGACAGAACAATGTCCCGGTGAGAGAGGTGGTGACTGTGAGTCAGGATGGCACTGGAAACTTCACCACCATCAATGAGGCCATAGATGCAGCTCCGAATAATACTATGGCTTCAGAAGGAAACTTCGTGATATATGTTAAGGCTGGGGTTTACGAAGAGTGCGTGTCAATTGGTAAGAATAAGAAGTATGTGATGATGATTGGAGATGGAATTAATAATACAATCATCACTGGCAACCGGAATGCTGCTGATGGACAGACAATTTTTTATGGTGCAACATTCGGTAAGAATCGAGAACTTATTGTTTTGAATGCATTCAAATATTTTTTAGAGAATCAAATAATTATAATACCAGCACACATATCTGAAAAAAATTCGTCATTATTAGCATGTATTCTTTTAAGTTTGTATGGTAGATGAGGTTTAATTTGCCAAAAATCTAGTGTATCTATTTGTGACATGAATTTGTTATCTAAATTTAGATCATTCACAAATTTTCTGATAGAATTATTCTGTAGTTGATAAGCCTAGTTTATTATTTGACTGAACTAATAATTATACAAGAAATTTAAATAGATGGTTTTGATAACACGATCTTATTATGACTTGTATTAAATTTATTGTGGCAGCGGTTGTTGGGAGTGGTTTCTCTGCAACGGGCATAACCTTTCGCAACACTGCGGGGCCTAGGAAGGGCCAGGCAGTGGCAGTCAGAAACGGCGCAGATAAATCCACATTCTACCGTTGTAGCATAGAAGGCTATCAAGACACTCTCTACTCCCACTCTTTAAGACAATTTTACAGAGAATGCGACATCTATGGCACCATCGACTTCATCTTTGGAAGTGCGGCGGTCGTTTTCCAAAACTGCAACTTGTACGCTCGTGCTCCCATGAAAGGGCAAGTTGTTGTCATCACAGCTCAAGGCCGATCGCACCCTGAAGAAAACAGTGGCACTTCGATTCTCAACTGCACTGTCAAGGCTTCCCATCATGACTTGGCCTCGAGTAAGCATCGTGTGAAGACTTTTCTAGGGAGGCCGTGGAAAGATTATTCGAGGACTGTTTACATACAAACTTACATGGAGAGAATTGTGGACCCTGCTGGTTGGCGAACAATGGGAGTGATTCAAAACTCAAGACATTATATTATGCAGAGTGTAGCAACACAGGACCAGGATCGAATACTTCAAAAAGAGTGAAATGGCCTGGTTACCATGTGATTAACGCAACAGATGCTTTCAATTTTACTATGTCCCTAGTTGCTGATGATTGGATGCCTAATTCAAGACAACTCTTAGAAAAGTTTTAATTTTCACATTTTATAGTTACTTGATTTTATTAGGTTTTATATATTTTTACAGATTCATATTTTGTAACAACCGGAAAAATTCATATTTTTCAGAAAATAAATACACATTAAATTTAAGTGTTAAAATGTGAAATTAAGTGATTTAATATTGTTTAGAACTAAATAAAATGTTCTAACAATGTTAAAGGATGAAAAATGAGTAATAGTGATATTATGTGTGTGCACATGTGTGCCACTCACAGTATCAAGAAGTAGGTCAAGATGATATTATCTTGACATAAAACTGATAAATTTGGGTTCAGCACACCCAAATTAGTCAGGATAGCCTATCAGCACGCTCAAATTTGATAATTGAGCACAAGAGTAATTTTTGACCGAAAATTTACAGTATCGGAAACTGGTCGAAATGACCCCAGATGAAAATAAAACTGATATATTTGGATTCAGGATGCCCAAATTAGTCAGGAAAACCCATGTTGAAATTTTGGGCGAAAAAGTATATAAAGAGCAAAAAAAATGAAATTTCCTCATTTGTCCACATACACACTCTCTCTCTAATTCTCTTTCTCTCTCTACCCCCACTGATGAATAGTAATCGACCACCGGAAATGGTGTCCGTTTTCGACACCGCCGATGTCATCGGAAAACTCTCGCCGAGCTGAGTTCAACGGTGTGCCGAGTCGATGAAACCGACGCCGGACCACCGGAAACTTCGCGACACCATATCTCCGCCGTCCAACGTCCGATCAAGCTGAAACCGGTCCCAAAAGACTCGTGGTGAAGAGTAGAACAAAACTCAGGTGGAGTTTCAGCCCAACGGCCGCCGGATCGCGCCGCCCAACTCCGCCCGTCGCTGTCGCCGCCGTGGAATCCGCCGTTTCCAGCGGAGTTGAGTTGCAAGGTTGGTATCAAAATACTCAGAACAAAATGTAGATCAAAAGCCCCAAATCAATTTTGGGCAACAATCGCCAGAAAATGGAGATCCACCACCGCCGCCACCGTCGGTTTTTCGAGGGTCGATTTCCGGTCATAGAAGTTTCAATTGGTGAAATTGAGACCACTAATGAGTTCCTCACGTCGAGAACTTCAAGATGGGCTACTCATTTGCCACCGTTGCCGCCGTCAACCGCCGGTCAACGGCGAGTCAACGCCGGTCAACGGCGGTCAATGTCGGTCAACGACGACCGGTGACCAAAAATTGAAGTTTGGCCCATTGGCCTATTTTCGACGTTCCGGACGCATCCGTGGAGTCGGATTTGCAAGACGGGACCTCAAATATGAAGAACGAGGAATTAGGGTTTATGCTGTCGAGATCGGACTGCAATTCGGTATAAATCCTGACCCCTTTACGTTCCGTAATTTAATTGTTTGGGACGATTGTATGATTTTATGATTATTTGTATGAAAATTATGGAAAAGAATGTATGTAAAAAGAAGAAAATGGCTGTAATGGAGAAAAAGAAAAATATGTGATAATATAATGATTTTACGTAAACAATATGAGTTTTACATAAAATCTAGGCCTCTGGTATAGTACGTGATAGAATTAGATCAGGATAGATGGTTTTCAGGTGTTTCCTAAACGCTGGAACCTCAAAAATTAAACGGAAATGCTGCCGAAATTTCTAAAAATGGCACCAGGGGTAATATGGGAAACGAGGGGTAAAAATATGATCGGGAAGGGAACCTGAGCCCCCTCGAGGAATTAAGGCAAGGAAAAAGGAATGGGTAAAGTACGATTAGTAAACCGACTCTTCGAAACCCTAGAACGCAAGAAAAACATGAAACCGATTCTTAGGTTCGAATAGTACTTCCCGAGGGCCGGGAATGTGAAAATTGGTAAAATGATAAGAATTGATCCGGAAAAGGTCTGATAAGATTTAGAAAGTTAATTAAATGATTTTGGGTTTAGAAAATCCAGCCTAAGTATGAAAAATGTTATGGTTAAACGACCCATTAGGAGCAAAATGGTCATTTTGCCCACAGATTCTAAAATTATAGGAAAAGAGCCCCAATGACCCTGGAATAGGTTAATGAAGTTTGTAAAAGCCAAAATTGAGGTTTAAGTTATGAAGAATCACGTCAAGGGTAAAATTATAATTTTGTCAAAAGTTAGGGGTAAAATCGTAATTTTTCAAAAGTTGGAGAAAAAATTCAAAAAGGGCCATTAAGGTTTAAAAAAAAAAAGTTGTCCTAAAGCTATAATTAAGGGTTATAAGATCAGAATCAAGCTTTTTAATAAAATAAAAGCTATAAATGAAAATGTGATTAACGGACAAAGTTTGTCTGTAAGAACCCGATCCAGACGCGACAAAGGACGTCGATGGATTCTAAGAGGAGGATAAGCACACTATGATTAAGTTCAGACATTTACCCGTCTGCAACTATGAACAAGCTTATCGTGTTTATATGTTTTGTATGCAAATGTTATGATGTGAATTATGATGATGCTATAGTAAATGCTATAGCAATGCTATGATGATGTTAAAAGATATGTTTTAATAAATAATTATAAAAAATATATATATGTATATATTGAATTATGAAGGAAAGGTATTATAAAAGTTTTATGAGAGTAACGATGTGATAAAGAGGGATAGAAGAATGGAAAGAATAAGAACAAGAATGTTATGATAGGATGCATAAGAAAGAGATGAGATATGAAAGGAAAGAATAGACGTTTTATGAAAAGTTTTATGAAAGTTAGGTTATGATTGATAGAGCAACGATGATTGGTGATGAAAGAAATTAAGAAAATGGTATGTTTTATGAGAACGAAATGATAGGGGTTTTATGAAAAATGATATGAAAACAAAAAGTTAGACAAGAAAGAGAAGCAATGATAGGTTATGATTGAAAGATACGATGAAAGGATTAGAATATAACGATAAGATGTGATTGATAGAATAGAACGATAGGCTATGATCGATAGGAGTATGATACTAAAATACGCTAGATAGGATGATGAAAATGATAAACAGAGAAGAGAATAATTGTCTGCACATAACTAAACATATTTTTGTTTGTTATGATGTGATGTGATGTTATATAAGTAATATGTGCTATATATGCTGAAGTGTGATTAACATAATTCACACAAGTAAAGTAAAGAATTAAGAAAAGAAAAACAACGAAAGAACAAATGTTCCATAAAATGTTTTATGAAAAATGAGAAATGAAAGATTATGAATGTCATGAAAAAGACGTACAATGAAAAACCAATATAAGAAAAATAAAAGCATATAAGATAATAAGACTGAAAACTTAAGTTGTTGGCGTACCGGTCTCCCTACAAGGTCGAGACTTCCGGTCTATATCCGCCGCGTTGATGTGGTGCTACCCCGAAGGTGTGGTAGATTATAGGTTGGACCAGCCCCGAAGGTGAGGTTTTATGTGACTGTGAGGTAGGTTGGTGGGTAGCTCCCCCTCCTCCCACTGTCCGCGCACAAATAGGTACGTCCAACAACGGGCCCAACCAAAGGAAAGTGGAATGAAAGCAAACGAAAGGAGAGTGAAAAGAAAAGAAAGGAAAAGAAAAGGAAAGAAAAGAAAGGAAAAGAAAAGAAAAGAAAAGAAAGGAAAAGAGCACGAAAAGAAAGGAAAAGAGCATGAAAAGAAAAGAGATGAAAAGAGCGTGAAAAGAAAAGAAAATTAAAGAACGATAAGAAAAGAAACGAATGATATGAAAGAATGACATAAAGAAATCGATAAAAAATAAATAAATAACAAAACAAAGTTTATAAGAACATAATAGAATCATATATGTGATGTGATGTGAATGACACGTTTTTACATGATGTTATGCTAGTATGTATGTTACTAGCTTTTAAGATATGAAATGTTAAGAGATGATGACAAAGCAATAGGGAAGTTATAAAGGTTTAGAACAGAAAGTTAAGGAATGATAGGAATGAGAAGAAAAGAAATGAAAAAATTAGAATAGAATGATAAGAGATTATCAATAAAATGATGGGAATGATTAGCGAAGAGATAAATGAGCATGAGGAAGCTCACATAATATGCTATGTTTCGAGGATATGTATAGACGATGTGTATATATGTGATGTCATATATTCTAGTAATAATATATATTACTAGTATTTATAAGTTAATGAATGTATGTTTGAACTTACTGAGCATCTAGCTCATTAGTTATTTATATGTTGCAGGTAAGCAACCTGTTAGTTTAAAGTAGTATGATGGACAACGGACGGATCTGCATGTGCCAAGAGACTGGGCGAGGTAAGGTACTACCATGAGTCTTTCGCTGAGCGTTCAAAAAAGGAAGATGAAAGAAAGAAAGTTATGAAATATGTGCTATAAGAATATGATAGAGATAGGTATAATATGTAAGTTAAAAGAAAAAAAAATTGCTATAAAAATTGCTTCCGCTTTAAATGAGAACGTTAAGAAGGGAAAGTTAAGTATGTAAAGTAAGAGGATGACGACCCACGAGGTTGCCAGCCATCGCGGTCGGTGTCAGAACTCGACTGGTTGGTATGGTAATGTACGTGAGGGGCGTCACATATTTGCTCTTTACATTAGTTCTCGTATCATTTTCTTCAATGAAAAAGATTTTGGTTATCTGATATAATAACTTACGATTTACTCTTATTTTTTCAAATAATTACTTTACTTTGCTATTTATAACAAACAATAAATGACTTAGTAAACGTTTGGGACAAGCTTTTTTTTTTTACATTGCATTTAAATGCAATGCAATTTTCCCCTAAATACAAAAACATTTCATTCAAATACCAATCACATTACATTTTAAATCTAACACAATCATTATATATTATTTCATTTTTTCTATTACTTTTATTAATTACATCATATATTCCCTCTCCCTCCTTTTTTTCTCTCTACTTTTACCCATTACATCACATATTTATTATTAAAATATAATTCAAATACTTTTCCCCCAAACACATATTGCATTCAAATGTAATATTAATGTTTTTTCTCCAAATACAAATTACATTCAATGCATTACATTCAAACGTAATACAAATATCATGCGTTCATAAAATGAACCCTTAATATCAACAATGACCTTATATTTTTTAAGGGGGAAAAACAAACATTTCTAAAAGAGAGAGAGGGATATATACTCTTCGTTGAGGTAGGATTCACCTGACATCTATTAAAACTTATTTTTTTTTTTGGTATAAATAATTAGAGGCAGTATCCATATTATTTGGTTTGAAGGCATTTATATATATAGATATATATTAAATGTATCTATATGTGGAAGTGTTAAACTATTTTTCGTTATTTATTCTTTTAATTAGAACTAGGGATGATAATTTTATTCCTAAATTTGGAATAAGGATTAAAAGCTGATAAAAAGACTTCCGGTCTATATCCTACTAGTTCTAGAAGTTTTCCGACTCCATTCCTCGTACCTATTCCTGTTAAATAAATATATGTTTATTCTTCCTGAACTTTTTTTTTTACCCAATAGTTTTTCACTCCTAGTTTAAATAATAATTTATATTAAAAACGAAAAACGAAAAACGAAAATTACTATTCCATGAGCAATTTTAGTCGTCCCCACATGGGAAATAATTGCAGACAAGGGCAAAAAACAACCTTCTTTCTTTGGTAAGATTTTAAGGTGAGATATTTGTAATCTTTAACTTTTCGTTACAAATTGTTTCCGAGGAAGTGCTCTCCAACCAATATCCCGCCTGTAAAACCCTTCAGGCCAGTTGATTTGTTCAACAGCTTGGTATGCTCTGTCCCTTGCCTCTTCAAGGTCTTTCCCTTGGGCAGTGACCCCAAGAACACGCCCTCCGTTTGCAACAAAGTTGCCCTCCAAGTCTATAGCAGTGCCGGCATGAAATACCTTGACCGAAGGAGCAACATGTTCCGCTTCCTCAAGGTTCCGAATGACGGTGCCTTTCTCGTAAGAACCCGGGTAACCTTTGCTTGCCATTACCACTACCATGGCTGACCCTGGCGACCAGCTTAGGGACACCTCACTTAGCTCTCCTCTGCAAGCCGCAAGTAGAACTTGTGCTAGATCCGACTGCAACCGAACCATCAACACCTGTTGACACATTCAGCCTGAGAAAATAGATTTTGGACAAAGAAAATCTTTCTAACATGTATTGAGACTGCCTCTTGGTTTACAAACAAATCATAACCGTGCAAAAACACAACAAATGTTTTAGAAGCATTTCTGCATGCCATATGGCTTAAGAGCTAAAGAGTTCATTACAATATAATATATATACATATATATTCATTTTGTTCCAA
The DNA here is from genome assembly GCA_035233585.1 of Antiaris toxicaria. Classification (NCBI taxonomy): domain Eukaryota; kingdom Viridiplantae; phylum Streptophyta; class Magnoliopsida; order Rosales; family Moraceae; genus Antiaris; species Antiaris toxicaria. Next base: position 532,132 of record CP141153.1, on the reverse strand, counting down.
GCAGCCAAATAATCAGGTTGTATTTCATCACTAACTAGAATGTGTATATAGAATCCTTTAGAGGAGAGAGCAATTATGAATTCTGCAGGGCAGATGACAAAAATAAAGGGCATAGCTGCATGATTTACCTCATGAGTTGTGCCTTGGGGGAAGCAAGACATTAATGCAACGTTCTATTACAAAATCAAGTAAACTTCTGCTGTTTTTCCAGCTTAAAGAAACTGACCCAAGATCAAAATTATATGATGGATCTTACATGTCTATTTATAGCGAGTATGTTAACTGACCTGACATTCTGGATCTCCAAACCGGACATTGTACTCGATTAGTTTGGGTAAGCCAGAATTCTTCTCAATCATGAGACCAGCATATAGAACCCCAACAAACTTGCAGCCCTCAGCTGACATTCCCTTCACTGTTGGGAGAATTATAGACTTCATCACCAAATCTTGAAGCTCTTTCGTCAAGACAGGTGCTGGCGAGTACGCTCCCATGCCGCCAGTATTCGGCCCTGTATCACCATCCCCAACTCGTTTGTGATCCTGAGCAGATTCTAGAGGGATAGCATTCTCCCCATCCACTAATGCGAAAAAGGATGCCTCTTCTCCTTCCAAATATTCCTCAACAATCACCCGACAGCCCGCTGAACCGAAAACTGCTTCCACAAGCATTGAATCAACAGCTTTGTATGCCTCCTCTAGTGTTGTAGCCACAATAACTCCTTTTCCTGCAGCCAACCCATCTGCTTTAATGACTATTGGTGCCCCTTGCTCTCTTATATAATGTTTTGCAGCAGCTGGGTCTGTGAATGTTCGATACTGCATCAAGTCAAAAAAATCGTTTGACACAATGATAAAACAAAGAATACTAATGCGTGAATTGGTATTATTTATGCAATTCAGATGCCAAATAATATGGGCATTGATTTTTGAGGACAGAGTTGGAAAATGGCATTCAAATTAATCATGCATATCTTGTCTTAACACCAACTGAAAACCAAGTGGTTATCAAGTTATTTTGTTTTAAAACTTAAAACTTGGTAAACGCATTGGTGTCCATCACATTACTGTCAAAACTTTAGATGCTAGAACATTTACCAATTTTCAAAAACCAACTACTAAGAAACAATTGAGAAGCAATATTCACGTATATTATACATTTTTTTTATCCACACAGCACTAATTAAAAATTCATAACTCAATTTTCGGTCTTTGGTATTTAAAACATAAAACTTTGTAAACAAAAACATCTTGAAGCTTAAAGCTTTATCTTTATAATTGGGTAACTGGTTATTTACCAACTTTTCAAAACCGAAAACTAACATATGAATTTGTTTTGTTGGGTTATAATTGAGAGGCAAGATGCTGGTTAGTCATGCATCTTCTACCAGCGGCAATTGAAAATTGATGACTCAATTGTCACGTCATTTGGTTTCTAAAACTTAATTGCCAAAAAGTTAAAACTTTCTAAACAAGTCATTGTCCATAAAGTTAGTGTCAAACAAAAACATTGCCAAGCTCAAAACTTTTTTATTTTCTAGTCAGGGAAACTAACCTTAGCAGTTGGGATTTCATACTTGTCGCAGAGACTCTTCATGAAATTCTTTGAGCCTTCCAAAGCAGCAGCCTCCAATGTGGGTCCAAAAGCGGGAATTGCAGCCTCAGTCAAGTCATTCACAAGCCCCGAAACTAAAGGGGCCTCTGGTCCCACTACAACAAGTCCCACGTTCCACTTGCTGCAGAATGATACAACGGCTGCACTATCAGAGATGTCAAGGTTGGAGATACATGTGGCATCGCCAGAGTTGGAAATTCCGGCATTCCCAGGTGCACAGAAAATGGCATCACAAGAGGGGGACCGCTTCAGTGCATGGCAGAGTGCATGCTCTCTCCCCCCTCCGCCGATCACCAGAACTACCACTCTCTCTTCTTCACCATTAAAAAAAAAAACAAAAAATAAAGTGTCAAAATAATTTTAAAGTCATCGTTTTTCTTTGAGTATGAAGAAGGTTGTAACAAGTTACCAGAAACAGACCCCTCTGCTTTTTTAGCCAAGCAATTGAAGTAGGAAATTGATCTTGAGCTGTTAATATGGTAAGAGTTGGGAGGAGAGCAAAAACGGATGGTGGAGATGGAACGGCACGGGAATTGAAAGAGGCGTGACTTGGAGGAGTAAAGAAGTGTATGATGGGTAGTGTTGGTGTGGTGGAGTCTGAGATTCACAGCTCCATTGAGACTTATGGTGGTGAATGCCATTCTTATCGGCACGACTGAAAAGGGACCTTGGAATTTAAGAAATGAAAGTTCTGATCTCAGCTTGTTATTATTATTATCATTATTTTTTAAAGAAACACACTTTCTACTTATTAAGTGGTACAGAAATAGACTTCCAGAATGATGAAAAATAAAACCTGAAAATTTATTTATTTATTTATTTTTTAAAAGAAGAAGAAGAAGAAGACATAAAATTTAAAATTTAAATATATCAAAACGGATGAAAAAGAATGTATAATACATAAGCCTATAAATTTTCACAGAGCATTAAAAAAACAAATGAGAAAGAAGAGATACATTAACAAGCAAAAAAATCTGTCTAAGAACGTCCATAACACTACCATTGCAAAATTTAACCAAAATAAAACAAATTAGAATGTTTTGCACCTTGAAGGACTGTAAATATAAGGTCTTAATGACCACAAATATGTAAAGTTTACAATATTTTAAAAAATTCAAAATTTTCCACAAATTTCCTACAAGTATGTGCATTTTAAGTAGTCACGGCTCGATAGTAGGCCGTAACAGCATTTTTTACAAGTAAAGTATGTGCATTTTAAGTAGTCACGGCTCGATAGTAGGCCGTGACAGCATTTTTTAGAACCCTTACAAGGTACTTCACTATCATTATAGATGACAGGAAATAAAACAGTAAAACACTGCATTAGTTCACAAGGCATTTGAACAAACACCAAGCAGGCAGTTACAGCATATCTGAATCCAATAAACAAATATCCAAACGTGTAAAACAAACAAAACCCACAAAGCAACAACAAATGTAATCACCAAAACAACTATATCAGCATTAGGCTGAAACAAACACTTTCATAGGCATTTTAACAAACACCTAGTAGGCAGAACATAAACTCTCCTTAAGACCAAAAAAAAAGATGCGGTTTAAAGTTTCTTCGCGCATCCATAACTTAAAAAAACGATAACAATTAACAAACAATCCCTCCTAACTACTTCAACCGCTTAAAAGTTGCACGTTGGAAACGAGAGAAAAAAAGTAAAAAGAGCAAGAGGAGAGAGAAAATGAGAAAGAAAAATTTACCAGAAAAGAGTCGGAACCTGAGGAAGCGTAACGCAGAGGCCGAAAGGAGAGAGAGAGAGAGAAAAAAAGAGGTCTCAGAAAGAAATAGAAAGAGGAAGAGACAGAGCTCTAGTCATTGGTACTGCCGTTGCCCCGCTTTTTTTTTTTTTTTGAATGAATGAATAAGAGCTTCACAAACGACAGCTAACTGATAAAACGACATAAACACAGAAAGAACCAAAAAAGTTCCCAAAAATTAAAAAAACAAAAAAAACAAAAAATGCAATTTTGTTCATCGTTAACATTGAAAGACGACATCTTTGTAGTGAAGGGAGACTAACGAAAAAAATGCGAATTTAGATTAAACGACTAGTAATCATGAAAATAACTAAAAACGAATTAAACAAAAATCACTGGCATCTTAAATATGTCCAAATATGAAGGGAAAAAAAACAAATATTCAACAAAGTAACAACTTTTTTTTTTTGACAAAAAGTAATACTTATTTTAATTATTTTCTTTTTTTTTTTTTTTATAATTGTCACGTTAACATTTTTTTTATAAGTGAGTATTATTATTACCATGAGTGATTATAAAATACGATCACAGTTGCTGATAATAATTACACGTATTAGAAGATTTTGACTGTGATCGGGACCAAAAAAAAAAAAAAGAGTTATTTTACTAAGCTTTCTCATATTAATATATATAGAAATTAATCCTTCTTACTTATTCACCAAAATAATAAGCAGAATAAAAATAAATAAATATCAAACATAGTTCATTGGATACGCTTTCTTCTATAGATGCTACAAAGAAAACAATCCTTCTTAAATATTTACTAAAAAATACATTAAAAGTAAACAAATATAAGACACATTTCTTTAGATGCGACAGCAAGAGCAACTTTGAAATTTTTAGAGCATGTGTTTGGTACTTTGATCCGAAAGGGAAAACTTAAAAAGATTTTAGTTTAAATTAGGAATCTTCTAGAATTAATATTTGAGAAAAAGAAAAATAAACGTGATATAAATTAAAAAAATAAATTAGGTAAATTAAATTGAATTAAAATCTTTTATGCATTTGTCTATTCTAATATATGTGCTAAACATAGGTTTGCTTTCTCTGTGGTGGGGTAAATTAAGATGCACCGATAACAATATGACAAACAAGTTATGTAAGATGGAATAACAGCCATTCAACATTTTCCAAAAAAAAAAAAAAAAAAATACAAACAAACAAATAAAGCAAATAAAAAGTTCAATCTAATCGTACCGGTGGAGAAGTTAGGCTCTGAAACTGTAATACGCAAAAACTTTGCAGCGATTCCTTTAGAAGTTGAGTCTAAAACGTAAAACCCTTTTATAAAACCTTTTATTTTGTTTTCTTTTAATTTTTTGCTAATGAGTGCGAAGACAACTTTTGCCTCCCTTTGTTGAAACCAAAGCTCCCAACACAGTAACTGTGTGCTGCTGCCCTTTGTTTTACGCTCGAAGTAAATCCTAACCGTGTGCTGCTGCCATTTGTTTTCCCAATCAGAAAGGCCCAACTTTTTTAGTTTCTTTTTTAACCAAAGCCGAAAAAAAAAACCTCTACTGGTGACGCCTTACAGTTCTGAACTGTTCATCAAATTGCGTTAGAATAATGTTTCTTAAGATTTGATTTTGACGATGTGTTTTAAATATTTAAAAAATGAGTTTTGGAAAAATTCATTTAGGAGAATAAAACTGTTTACAATAAAAAAAATTGTAAAATTTTATCCGAAAAATTTTTTTAATATAAATCTTATTTCATATATATCAAAATTCTATATATTAAAAAATATTCTCATTTTGAATTTGTTTATGCAAAATTATAGATTTTTAAAATTTGAATTTAATATAAAATTTTAGAAATATAAATAATAAAAAATAATCATGAATTGAAAAAAACTATCAAAACATATCTAAAATTTATCTCAAAATTATCCCAATACACATCGTTAATGAAAAGCTTATGGTCCCAAATTGAGTTTTATTGGGAGTATATTTTTCATATAACACCATGACATCTTCTAAAATCGTTTGTGGCATTGTACATTAAAAATCCTGTTAATATTAGATAGGGGTGGCAATTTGTGTCAACAGGTCGGGTTCGTATCGAATTGAAACTAATACTAATTTTTAAAATTATAATCTGAAAATGACCCATGACTTGTCGAATCAAAAAAACTTCGACCTAAACCCGACTCAATGGATTGACAGGTTGACACAATATGACCAACACAATCGGTCAACAAGTGTGCTTTTGGGTTAGCTGACACGACACGACCCAACTCTTAGACCCGCTAACCTGCTGAAGACTTAGAAGAAAGCTAAGATTAAGGTGTTGGGTTGGATTAAAATGTAATAGTTCCATCTGAAAAAAGAAAATGAATTGTTTATTTATTTAATCCAATGACCAGTTCATCAAATTATTACAATATAATAAATGCTTAAAAAAATTATGATTGTTTTGTATATTGATTGATTATTGAAAATAAATTAGAAAAAAGTTAAAAAAAATAAAAAACCAAAATGAATGAATATACATGCAAGTAATAAAGATAAAGTATAAGAGTGTCACTTTTTCTCTCTTAGTCATTTTTCTTCCTTTATTTAAAGTCTTAATCTATCAAAAAAAAAAGTTCTCAAAATTCAATTATAATCATTGGTGTAGTTAAAATATCATACCGCTAGATATTAAGGATGGGTCCAATGTGTAAGATCCATTTTTATAATATTTACCAGATTTAATTAATTAATCTAATTAATTAATTACCAAAAACAAATAAATAAATAACATAGGCAATTTTAACGAGGTTCGGTTTCCTTACTTCTCGAGACCACACCCAGACGTTGAACTCTTCACTAACACTCAAAAGATTACAAGCATTAATGGACTTATGCAATCTAAAGACTCCCTCTTTGTTGTTACTGCCGGTCGTCTTGAATTCAATTAATGAACTCGTTCAGTAAGATCCCCTTACAAGCATATGTTGAAATCTCTTCAACTGCTGTTGTCTCTTCCCGAATACTTCAAATCTTTCTTCCGAAAGACGCAAATAATACAGAAAGTTTCAAAATCACCAAAGACTCAAAATTACATGATCTAAACTCTTACTCTCTATCCTAAGGACGAGTATTGTGAGCCCTTATATAGAAATCCAAAGATCTCCTCCAGAATCTCGGATTTATTTTAAAATTTGAAAATGTTACATATAATATTGCAACATTTATTGTAACATATTAAAAATTCAAATTTCAAATATTTCGAATTTTAAATTACAGATATCCTTCAAATATTATCTAAAATATATATGCACGTTTCCTAAATAAAAATCGCAATATATATATTAAATCTTAAGATTTTTGAAATCCTAATTTAAATAGGATTAGAAAATCTAATTTAAATTAGTTTATCCTTTTTCAAGCGTTATCCATATCTTAAACTAACTCCACAAATCCAAATTTGCCGTGATTCTCTCAATCCCAATCGAATTTCACAATTCTGCAGCAAAACTTGATGTTTCGATATATGTTATAATATCTCGTAACACATTTGATACTTCACTGAATCTGCGCAGTTGTTGTAACATCCTGTAGTACATCATATAGCACATCTTACAAAACTTGCATAAACACCTGCAAAACCTGCATATACTTCTAATATTTCTGATTTTAACTATATTGCCATAATTGTCAATACTAAAAAACCTAACACAATACATGTATCACACTATGGGTTATTATGGGTCAATTTCATACCGAACAGGTTGACCTGAACCTAATCCATTTTTTGATTATGTTAGACGGGTTCGACCCAAAACCAACTCGCACCCTTTTTTCTCAATCTTAACCCGTATTTTTTTGTGTCAAGTTTATATCGTGTTATAGTATTATGACCCAAATTATCAGTCTTAATATTAGATAATTTTAATCTTGTCAGGACAGTAAAATTTTTTAACTTAACTTTGAATCTTTAGAGAAAATTAGATATAATATTACTATTAAATTATATTACAATTATATAAAAAATTCCAATTCAACTTAAAATGTTTCACTTTTTCAAAAATTGGTATTATACTTAATTTTCTCCCTTTAAAACACCAATCCAAAAAAAAAAATTCTTGGTTTGAATTTATTTAAATAGGAAGATAATTATTCTGCTGAATACGGGCATATTTAATTCATTTTAGAGAGGTAATTCATATCACATGTGATGTTACCTCTTTAAATATTATTGCAACTTGTATTTATTTATTTATTTATTTATTTATTTTCTAAATTACTTTAATTCCAACTCTATTTGTCTTTTATGTAGGCGACAAAGTCACTCGGCCACAGCTCTTGACCCATCCAGCTGGCCATTTGACTAACACAAAACAGCCTACATGCAATGCAGAGCAATATACAATTGTATAATGGCAACTTGCAAAATAATTTGAGGCAAACTTGCATTAATAAAAGAAGAAATATATCTACATTATCTTTATTTCAATTGTTTCCTCTACGCAAATTTCTCAAGAAAACTTCAAATAGAGAGTTGAATCTGTTTACTGAGAGATCATGGCCGAGGCTGCTGTTTCCTTTGCCGTTGAAAGACTCGGAGACTTGCTCATCGCTGAAGCCAGATTCTTGTCCGGTGTCAAAACCCAAGTTGAAAATGCCCGATCTCAGCTGGAGATGATGCGTTGTTTCTTAGAAGACGCCGATGCATATGTGCGACATGGCGATCTGAGAGTTCGCAATTGGGTTAAGCAAACAAGAGAAGCTGCTTATGATTTGGAGGATGTTATTGAAGCCTTTGTCTTGAAAGTTGTTTCTCGAAGGGAACGAGGCGTCAAGAATTTTGTTAGGAGATCCGCTGGTATTTTGAATGAAGGAATTGAGCTCCATAAAGTTGGATCCGAGATCGACAATATTTGTTCTCGCATATCTGGTTTGGCTTCAGCTTTGGAGACGCATGGTGTAAGGAAACTTAGATTCAAGGAAGGCACGAGTTCTTCGATCCAACGGCTGAGAGAGTTGAGGCGAGCTTATTCTCATGTTGACGAACAGGATGTTGTCGGACTGGACAAAGATATTATGGAGTTGGTGGCGGAGTTGACGGAGAACGAGAATTGCCAACGGCACGTAATCTCTATATGCGGGATGGGAGGACTGGGGAAGACCACACTTGCGAGAAAGGTTTATCATCATCCTCAAGTGAGGAGTCATTTTGATTGCTTCGCTTGGGCGTCTATATCTCAGCAATGCGAAATACGTACCGTGTGGGAGGAGATTTTGATTAGCCTCACTTCGCCGACGATGCAAAGAAGAGAAGAGATCGCAAGAATGAAGGATGGCGAAATAGCCAAGGAGCTCTACAATGTTCAGAAAGATAGGAGGTGTTTGGTGCTCCTCGATGATATCTGGACTACTTCGACATGGGATCGTCTTAAGGCCGCATTTCCGGAAGATGAGACTGCAGATAGCAAAATCTTACTCACTACTCGTCAGAAAAATGTGGCTTTACATGCGGATAAAAACGGTTTGCTGCATCAACCTCGGTGTCTTGATGAGAATGAGAGCTGGGAGCTGTTTGTGAAGAAGTCATTTTTTGGGAAGGATGCGACAAGTAACATATCTCACTCTTTACTCTGTTTTTTACTTGCCTATCATAGATGTTAATTGTTTGATCAAATATATAGCAATTTATATATACATAAATCACTTACACGACAATCTAGTTATGAATACGTTAGGTTCAACAAGTCCTACTTATTTTCTTTTAAATTTATTAAACAATGGTATGAAATTGGAAAACTGTTTCTAATTTGACTGATTTTGCCCTGTTGAGTGCTGCCGCTAGCATATGTACCAAAATTTATTTGAAGTAATGGTTAACAAGAGCTTAATATTTTCTATAATTACTACCTCTATCTGTAACACCCCCGCCTCGTGTGGGAAACGTCACCTGAAAACTCTGTTTTACTTTAATTCTTTTCTATCAAATCATAACAAAATAGTTTACGGAAATTTTTTTTTTTAAACCCTCGATATATGTAGTACTACAACTTTCCAAAACTAAATTATCATAGTTGGAAAACTACTTTATATTACTTGCATATAATACTGTCATACTGTATTAAACATAGTTAAAGTTAAACATAACAATGTACTTTATACAATATCATACAACTGTATTTTTCTTTGCCCTTTTTCTCTCTTCTTGCGGAATTAGCCTGGCAGGTCCATAACCTTTATCATGACACTGGCACTTCATTCCTGCAGTCCATCCATACACTATGGCTCAGGTTACAGGTTGTTTACCTCGATTACCTGAACAAGAACAAACTGGTGAGCTACATGCCCAGTAAGTTCAGACATAACATTTAAAATAATAAAACACAACAATGCAACTCGACACAATGCATGAGTTCATTATGCTCAATTTACACTTTGCATTGTTCATTTACTATGTCTATGGGCCCGGTTTGGTCATACCGTGTGCGCGCTATAAGAGGGGTCTGGGAGCGACCCGAACTCTCCCTCAACTATGATATGTCTTTTGCTTTGACATAAGGTAACCTCCCCTCGCGAGAGGCCGGTACGCCAAACATTAAATCTTTTTCATTACCTTATTGTTTACTGTGCTATGTTACTTACTATGATGTCTTAACTGTTCCAGTGTACATATTCATAAATAATGTACTCAATGTTATGCCTATTCAGTCCAAAAATACTATTTAAAAATTATCATCCACGCACTTAAACATTGGGGCGTGATTGGAACTGAAAATAAGGCACAAAACTTTAATTATACATTTTTTGGAACAGTTGGAGCGCCTAGCACTCATCCCCGAGCGCCTGGCCCTTCATTTTATTTTCTAGTAAAAACTTAGGACAGAGACTCCAGCGCTTCGGCGCTCTCTTTAAAGCGCCTGGCGCTTTCGAAAATCCGGTGCAAGCGCCTGGCGCTCATACCCTAGCGCCTGGCGCCAATGCTGATTTTTGTACTAGTGCCTGGCGCTCATACCCTAGGGCCTGGCACTCCTACTGGATATTTACCCTAGCGCCTGGCGCTCATACCTTAGGGCCTGGCTCTTCCACTAAATTTTACACTAGCGCCTGGCGCTCATACCCTAGCGCCTGGCGCTCCAACTGAATTTTAAACACCAAATTTTGGCCGGGAGCTCAGCGCCGGGGCGCTCCTTAGCTAGCGCTTAGCGCTTGACTCCGGTAAAAATAGGTTTTTGAACACATTTTGATATAAAAACCAATTCTCATGCATACATTCAACCCTAAAACATGTTTAAAGCATTCTAGGGTCAAAATCCATAAAACATAATCATATACACGTAACACATCACTGCACACTCGCATAATTGCCAATTTAGGCGTTTTAACGAGTTCACAACAACATATAATATTTCTAACCAAAGAATTTAGGCTATACCTATTTTGAAATTTCTAAAATGACATATACTTCCAGTTGTTCATGTTCAGACAATTAAATGTCAGAACTTATCAGAAATTTGCTTCTGTTTCCTTTCCTTAGTTTTCCGTCGTTGCCCTATAACGAAACAGTTCAACATTCAGTGAAATGTTTATAGGTCAACTCGAGAACATTTAAACACTTCTCCTATACATTGTTATCATTAAACCCTTAGCCTTGGTTATAAGTCTAAAAAAATTTCGGCATTATAACGGCTTAATTTTTCATTTTCCCACTGTGCCAAAATCGCTTAAATCGCGTTATTGAACACAGTTTCCATCATTAACCTGTTCAAAATCTCAGTACATAACAATAATTCATTCTCATAATCAGGGTATAGCAATATTTCTAAAAATTTAGGGTTTCACTCACAACCCTAAATTTTCCTCTTTGTCTTTCTTCCATTCAACGCTCAAATACCACATATATTCTTTTCCACTTCATCATACATAATTATCTCCAATCCATAAGGGTTTTCACCCTTCCTTTCACGTAAATTCCCCCCCCATGCAACATTTTTGTTTTCAAAAACTAACCCCACAAAAACTTCAAAAACAAGTTCAAAACATGTTTTTCCACATGATTTTCATCAAAACACTCCAAACTATCTTAAACCCATTTTGTTCCACTATTCACATAAACACAAAAACACTTAAAAACAAGTATTAAAACAGAATTTTGAAGAACTTACTTGAGCTTTGAGGTGAATACTCCTCAACTTAAAGTTTTCTCACACTTTTTCTTCAAATTTTTGCAACTTTTGAAACTTTGAAAATTTTTGTGAGCAAAGAACGTGGGAGAAGAAGAAGAACAGAGAAAATGGAGTTTTTCTGCTATGGGGGACGTGAAAAATCAGGGGAAAAGTTTATACAAATCCTTAGGGGTATTTTTGTAATTTTTGAAAATTTTGGGGTCAAAATGAAAATTTCTTGGGGGCATTTTTGCAAAATTTTGGGAACTTTTTCAGCTGAAATACAGCTGTTTCTCCCCCTCTCTTCCACGTGCATGAGCAGATCATCATGCATTTAATGCAAATTTTTCTTTCTCAAATTGATTTTTAAGGAAAAATCCAAAATTTCCTTAATTTTGATAATTTTGATAGCCTTTGGATCAAAAAGGATGATTTGATCTCATCCATTGATTCCTATATTATTAAGAAAATATTATTTATTTATACAGTATAGGTTTTTCTTTAATAACAATATAATTTTCATCTGTCGAAATTTTGACCGAAAAGCTATACTGGCCAAATTTCGCAGTTTACCTCTCGAAATGCTGTTAAAGCCTTTCGATGCATTTATATCATTTAAAACACTCCATAAACCCTAGATATTTCATTATTTTCCATCTGAGATCTATGTTTGCCACATTTTGAGTCTTAGTAGAATTCTGTTTTTCGATACCGAAAATGCACTATTTGAGGCGTTTTGATTCGAAAATCATTACCTCTACTGCCATAAAGCATTTATAAATTCTAATAAATATACTTATCAACTCTAATGATGATTTATTAGAGTGAAATTTATATATTTTCGTCACACTAATATATATAAATTTTCACTATACAATGTTCCCGAAAACGATTTAAAATCTCGGCTGTTACACTATCAATATCATTTTTATTGTTTCAAGCACCTTTCCTCTATGATTTTTGTTCCCATCTTTTACCTGATATACTTGGAATCTTAGTTCCTTTTGGTCTATGTGTAGGATAAAGCAAATGTGAAAAACGCAATTTTTGTAGTATGGTCAAAGTTTTAAGTAGGGTATTTGTTTCTTTTGCTTTTTTTTGTTTTTTTTGTTTTTTTTGTTTATGTTTCTTTAGACTCTGAAGATAACGAAAGAATGAAAGAACTAGGGCGAGAGATGCTTGGACATTGTGCTGGTCTACCCTTAGCTATCATCGTGCTTGGCGGTCTTCTGTCTGCAAAACACACAGTTCATGAATGGGAGGCACTGAACAAGAATGTTAAGTCATACATTAGTAGAGGCAATGAACATGGCGAGCAAGAATACCGGGGTGTATCATCGGTGTTAGGTTTGAGTTACGATGAACTGCCATATTATCTAAAACCATGTTTTCTGTACTTGGCCTCTTACCCTGAGGATTTTTGGATCGAGGTGAAAACATTATGCCATTTGCTGATAGCGGAGGGATTCATATCGCTGAAACATCAAAGAAGTTCAACAGAAACCATCGAGGATATAGCATATGAGTACTTAAGTAAGTTGGTGGACAGACACATGATTCAGGTGCAAGGACGGGGTTCTACTGGAAGGATGAAAGCCATCAACGTCCATGATCTCATGCGTGACTTGTGCTTGTTTAAGGCTCAGGAGGAAAACTTTCTGCAGTTTGTTGATTTGAGGAGTAGAGACGAGGCGATAGAGCCTTTTTCTTTTGGTACAGGGACAAATGCAGGGCAAACAAATAAGGTACGGAGAGTTGCCGTCTATGCTAATCATCGTGTCGATGATTTGCTACCATTTATTGATAATAGAGATGGTTCTCTTAGGTCTCTCACATTTGTCAATATGCAAAGAGTTGAGCCTAGAGAACAAGTATTGAAGCCCTTGTTCAAGCGCTTTCAGATGCTCAGAGTTTTGAATCTTCGAAATATGATCACGAGCGATCGTGGAAAGGTGCCTAAAGAAATTGGAAAGCTTATCCACTTAAGGTTCTTAAGTTTTAACAATATTGATGTGGAAAAAATTCCATCTTCTATTGGCAATTTGAGATGCTTGCAGACTTTAGATATACAGGCACGAATAAAAGATTGGAAAGTGCCAAATGTGATGTGGAGGATGGAACAGCTGAGACATCTATACTTGCCAATGTCTTATCATCTGAGGGGTAAATATTTACGCTTGACTAATGTTAGCAATTTGCAAACATTGTCAGTTGTTCCAACAAAGTACCTTGATATGAATGATTTTCTCCGGTTGAAAAATCTCAAGAAATTAGGAATTTGTGTGGATAAAAATTTGGGGAGACTCTTCTGTAATTACAGGACAGTCACATTCAACTGCCTTCGGACTTTAGTTGTTTATAATAAGGAAGAAGACGAGGTGGATATTGTACCAGTGATATTAAGTTACCCTCAAATTTACAAACTTTCACTATTCTCACCTATAACAAAGTTACCGGAAGATTATCAATTCTCTCCAAATCTTATGAAGTTAGTGGTGGGTGACACTCTTCTCAAGGATGATCCAATGACGACACTGGAAAAGCTACCAAATTTAAGGGTACTTTCTGTTTGTGTCAATACCTTCGTGGGGAGTGAAATGGTTTGCTCCAAAGGAGGTTTCGCTCGACTTGAATTTCTTGAGTTTCATTCTCTGTACAATTTGAAGGAGTGGAGGGTAGAGGAAGGGGCATTGAAAAGTCTTCGCCATTTGCGGATTTTTAATTGCCTTAAACTAAGGATGGTTCCGGATGGATTAAGATTCATTACTGCTCTTAAGGAAATGGAGATCGAAGCGATGCCTAAGAAATTCAAAGCAAGGCTTCAGGAAGGAGGAGAGGATTTTTACAAAGTCCAGCACGTGCCCTCGCTTGTATTTCTCACTAGGGACGACATCCAAGGTATTTTCAAATGTCCACTGATTTGCATTCTATTAAGATTGTTTATTTACTTTCCTTTTTGATGGGGGAGGTGATTGATTTCGATTTTCTATTCTGCTACATGTTTTCTAATGCTTCATTATATAGTTGGAACTTGTGGCTTATTTACGATACTCCTTGGACAAGCACAAACTTAAGAACCATCAATGACACTATGAATGAATACTCATATGCAAACTCATAATTTTCATAGCATGGGAAATGCACAGAAACCACAGAAGTGGATGTAGGAGCTGTTCCTCTTTTTTATAATGGTAGAATTTTTTTTTTTTTGGGTGATTCTGTTAATGAGTTACGGCATATTCAATTTTAAGGTATATTTGATTTTATTACAAAGTGTGAAGTTTAAATTCTACTAACTTGGCGGGGCGGGGATGTATGCTATATATTTCACCCATTTTGTGCTAATGAGTTTGACATTTTTCACAATGGTGTTGCAGAAACGAGTGATATTGAGGATTAATTACTCAGAGGACGAACTATTTCTGTTTTTAAGTTGGTGAGTGGTTTCTGTTCTTGCTGAATTTTCTTTTCTTTTAATTTTCAAAACGATTTTAAGAAATTAGTCAAATGTTAATAAATAAGTAGAGCAAAACGGACTTATTTTTATCTCAAAAACGACTAGAGACACTGGAAGTGTTGTGCTATTAGCATGGGGATACGGAGGTTAATGAGCAAAATACCACCATGGTCATTGAGAATAGTTGGCCTCTCAAATTTTGAATTAATCATGATGCAATGAACGGTTGTACTTCTACAACATACTTTAATTATATTTCTTCTTTTATTTAAACTATTTAGGAGCTGAGTACGATTTATATATGCAGGGAGGTTCCATTAACAAAGCAATCAACAGATATGTGGGTCATCAAGAGAAAAATCTGGCTACGAGGAAGCTCAAGGAGAAACCGAAACGAGTCATGAGAATGTTGGATATTTTGCGACAGTATTTTTATGATTACTAGTAACAGCATGTGCTCCGCTCGTCTAAAGCGTGTATAAAATCTCATAACAATACATATATTATGTAAATTACATAACAATAATTCAAATATACAAGTAACCATAATTTAATTTTTATGTATCTTGCTCAGAAAAAGAAAATTAAGAGCGTAAGAAGGTCAAAAATATCATTAGTAATAACAAGAGAAGCAAAAGAAAATAAGACACAAAATGAAAAACAAAAAAAAGCAAGATCAACTAAGAAATAACAAAATGAAGAAGAACGAAGCAGAAAGAGAGAGAGAGAGAGAGAGAGAAGAAGAAAGGGGGGAAAAAACTTGTAGCAGCTATTGAGGGTGGCTAAATGAAAAGGAAATTAAGGATGTTTAATGAGGTAATTAGAAAAAAAAAATGTAGCTATAAAATTGCGTTCGATAAAATAATGTTTCAAAAATGTAAGAAAGCTATTTGATAGAGGATTTATGTGGAAAAAAAATTACATAATAAGGAAAATATAGCAGCGAAACATATTATGTGAAATACACTAAAAATAATGACTTACGCCCATGGGCCAGTTTGAACATGATTTTCATATTCACCAAAAAAAAATTAAAAAAGGAACTCACTTAAAATAAAAAAGATAAATGGTTTTAAGTAAAATTTAAAAGAATAAAAATAAAAAAAAGAAAGCAAACAAGCAAGAAAAGAAAGCAAGAGAGTGCAAGAAGTTTTAAAGGAAAAAAAAAAAAGGGCAAAAACAAAAACCGAAATAGGGCAAAAGAAGAAAACGACAAAGAGAAGAAAATGCGACAAAAAAAAAGGGGAAATATGGGAATTAGAAAGAAAACGACAAAGATGAGAGAAAGCAGAAAAAGAATAGGAAAAAGAAAAGAAAGGAAGACGAGACGGGAAAGAAACCAAAGAACGAAACTTAGGGGACAAAACTCGAGGAACACATGGAGGAAGGAAAATAATTGGACATACACACTTATATATATATATATATGTAAGAAAGATAAAATAATATAAAATAAGATAATATAAAATATTTATTCTTTTACTATTAAACGAGCTAGAGCCTTTGGTTGCCTTCTTGAATTGTCAATGACACATTCTATAATTCCATTGACATGTAGTTTAGTAATGAAAAGGAAACTCCTGGGCAGAAACCACACTAACTTGGCTGCATGATTAGTGCAATTAGAGGCTGCACTAGCCATCCATAAGCCACTTGTTCAAGCTTAAACCCATATTATGAGTTTACAAGCAAATATGCCTGTGACGTTATTGTAATATATTTAAATTTATTATATTATATGATTAATGGTACATGAAATTAAAGTTATATTATATATTATATTATACTATATTATTATATGATGTTATGCATTTAAGATATTATAAAATATATATGTAATTACATAAATTAAGTTTTGCCATTATAGTTTTTGTTTGTCTTCCTTTTATTGATCCTTAACAATACATCAAAAATTATAATTAATTTAGAAAAGATAATAAGCATAATTTAAACAAAATATTACAACATTAATTGGTATTATAAAAATATTTATTTTGATGATAAATAAATTAATTACCTAATAAGTTTTCGTTTTATTGAAGATTATGTTGTTCTTCCTAAGCTCTCTCCTCCCCCCTTCTCTCTCTCTCTCTTTTGGTGTTTACTCCTTAAACATATAATCCAGACTATTGTTTGTTTAAATACAGTAATATAATTCAACTCTAAGATACTTGGAATAATATTATACAACAGTTTTTAAATTAATTACATTAAATAATCTTTTGTTTAAAAACAGTTACACATCTTTGATCTATACATTACGAATGAAACTATACAACAACATTTAAGTTAATTACATATTAGTAATAATTAAGCCGAAATACACTAAATATTGACTATAATTATTTAAAAAAATGAATCTATTAGATGAAAATATTCGGATAAAATAGCCAATACATTAAATTAATATTTAATGCAATCTTTTTATTGCTAGTACATCTTTATTCTTTCGTACATGAATAAATAGATTAAAGGCTTTTCAATAATAGAATGCAACATCAAAATTGTTTCGTCAAATAAGATGCAAGTAATAAATAGGATAATAACTCTGTGAAAACAGTTTCCAAGAGCAACAAAAGGGATAAAAATTTGTTTCTATTACCCACATCTAATTACATTTACATAATTAGTTCTAAAATGGATGTCAATCTTTTTTTTTTTTTTTTTGTCTAGATGAATTTATTATCCCAATAAAAAAAGTGGGGTCATTGGCTCAAACATTTGCCAATATCAGTAATGTGTGAAAAATTCATTGTACTACACATTGCAAACCATTTATTAGCTACCTGATAAAATACACTTTTGAACTAAGGTAACAGTGACAACCAAACAAATGGAAGTCATATTATTAAACAGAAAATCTGTCACACATATTATGCTACATGCGTATTACGAATCAAATGAACGGAGTTAAATTCATTGTTGTCCAAAAGCTACAAGGTGAATAGGAAAATAAAAATACAAGTAAAATAAAAGGCTAGGAAGAACAGAAATGGTATGAAAAACAAAAAATTGTCAAACCTGCCATTTTGGTGGCTTTGTTTTTGTTTTTGTTTTTTTATCTATCTCTTTTTGTTTGTTCAAGGGCAGAAATATAGAATAATAATAAAATTATTTGGTGAAAGGGGAATTGCACAAAAAAAAAAAAAAAGAATCTTAAGAAACCCGTTCAACTAATTAGATTGATGCATAAATAAGACAGCAGCTTTATAAATGCAGTTTTGAACTATAAATGAAACAGGGATGAATTAGTTACAGTTAAATTGGTACTAAGTTACCAATAGAAAAATAGCACACTATTTTGAAAACTTAATGTGATACACAAATTGATGCAAACTGAATATACATCATTAAAAGATAAAAAAGTATAGTTAGTTGAATGATCAAAGATAACATAAAACAATAATAAAAGTAGATGAAGCCATTTGACAAAGAGGTAAGATCAAAAAATGACTATGAAATCAATTTGATGAATGTGATTCAAGATTAAATAATATGACAAGTATGTAAAAGTAATTTCTAAAGACGATGAAGAAAATAAAAAACTGGTTCTACTAAACATAATGAAATCATATAAGCAAAGTTGTTTTAATACTAGTATAAGTAATAACATATTTACGGCAATCTTTGGACAACCCCAATGCAACTCAACTTGTCAAAGTATATGGACCCATCATCTCCAACTACTTAATAATGTAAAAGAGAACATAGCGGAAAGGCTACGGTTTTAATTGAAAATGACCAAACTAAAAACATGAAAAGAGAAAAAAAAAAAACGAGGTCAAGGGCATACAAAACACTTAGATCAAAGAAACCAAAAAGTCAAAAACTTCATTCGTAGAAGAAACCAATCCCAAGCAAAATAAAAAGAACAATATAAATCTAGTCAAAGATAATAAGATTTTGAAACCACTGTTAACAGTTATTCGATAAAATGATAAACTTAATTTAGGACAAAATAGAATCTAGCATAAATTGAAGATTCATGTGTCATAGAGAATATATAGCTATGGTTTTAATCTAGAATGACCATGCTAAAAAAGCAAAGAGAAGAAGAAGTGAAGTCAAGGGCATACAAAACACAGTTATCAAAGAAACCAAAACAACCAAAAATCCCATCTATGGAAGAAATCAATCCCAAGCAAACCTAATCAAAGATGGTAAGATTTTGAAATCATTGCTAAGAATTAGTTCATAAATTGACAAAATTAGTTTAGGACAAAATAGAAATTAACGTAAATAGAAGATTAATGTATCACAGAGGATATACATACAAACACACAAGTGCACGCGCATGCACGTACACACGTATGCACGCACGAGCACACGCAAACACACGTATGCGGGCACGTGTGCACACACATACACGCACACGTACACAAACATTGAAAATTCATTGTTCCAAAGAAGTGAAAAAGCAATACAACCCTTTCATCAATAAAACATGTAGGAAAACATAAATATACACTCCTTAACAATAGAACACAGTATAGTCAAACTAAGAAAACATAAAGACAACATTTTGTTATAAAGAAGCATAAATAAAATTATATACATGGGAAGTATTTAATGGTATCTAGTATCTATTAAAAGCAGCCTTGTAAACTTTAGCAAACACAACCATGAAAATGACAACAAGGAAATTAGAGTAGTAAATGAAGTCACATAAAGAAAAGGAGCAGTAAATAAGCTTGAGCAAAGAAAGGGGGAGAATCCCAAACATACGAACAATACTATGCATGTTATTGCATAAATACATGCTTCTAGTCATCTGTTCAGGATGATCGAAAATAGAAAAGAGAAAATATATGAAACAAAAGAAAAGAAACAAAGATCATTATGTATAGATAAATAAATTATCAAACAAGAAAAATAAATAAATAAATAAAAGGAGGCAAAAATGATTACAAATGGCTTAATAAGTGTATCCGTATGAATCATAAACAAATCACCATATGAAGAATACATATTAGCATTGTAGCTCACACAACTTACCATTGTAATCATAAATGCATGGCTTAAAAATCCAAACTTAGTGCATACAACTCTGAAGTATCAACATTTACAATAAAAGCAAAATATATATACCAAACTAAAAAGTAGACATATTCACTTACACGACAGTCAACATTTTTGATAAGAAAAATCCAAGAACCCATTGGCAAGCAAATCCTAATATAGATCACACTGAGAGATGAATCCAAAAAAAAAAAAAAAGAAACAAAAGAAAATTTGCGTTAAAAATGGCAGAAAAAGGAAAAAAGAGGTATTAGTAAACAAGAACCATATATAGAAAAGGAATTCCAACCCAAAAGCAAATGAAAAAAAAAAAACATGGCCCACCATTTCGTCCTTAATCAAATGAAATCCTAGGACCACCATAATAATAGCACAAAAGAAATTCCAACCTAAGAGCAAATGAATAGAAAGGCTTGGCCCACCATTTTTGTCCTTAACCAAACAAAATCCAGGGACAACCATAGTAACAGCAAGGGCCCTAAAAAAATAAAAACTAAAAAAGAGCAACCAAAAAAAAAAAAAAAACCTCACTTGCCACAGATACAAACAATCAGAAGAGGAAGATCGGGAGAGAAGCAGCAACAGAGAACAAAACAATCAACAAAGACAGGCGAGGGGAAAAAAAAATATTTACCAAACCTACGAACAACCTTTGGAAGAGAAAGAGACAAAGAAAGAAAAGCAGATCAAAAGAAAGTGACCAAGGTCTTCATCCAAAAAACACCTAAAAATCGTACCCTAAAGAACCACACATAGGCTACAAAAGAGCGAGAGAAAGAGAGATGCAGAATGAAGGAGCAGCAAGTCAAAAAAAAGGGGGGTTGAGGTTTTCATCCATGAAATGCCAAAAAAACCCACCCTAAAAGACAACGCAAGTGGCAGGAAACAGCAAGATAGAGGGACAAGCCTGTCAATTCACACCCCATGGGCAAAACTGGAAGCGCACTGTACAAACTACAGTAATTTCAAGCTATCCTTTTGTTATATACAAGCAAAGATACGCATGCCAATGCTGCACGGTTTTGCTCTCTTTCTCTCTACCTTTATGTACAATTTATATAATTATTTGTTTGAATATAATTACATATTTTAAGTCAATTATATGAAATAATTATTTGTATAGACATCTTTACATAAATTTTAATTGAATACATTAGGAATAAAACTATAGAATAGAATTTAAATTAATTATATATTTGTAATAATAAAGCTATAATACATTAAATACTGACTATAATTATAGGAAAAATGATTGAATGGGAAATACATTAAACCCAAGGGAATAGCATTTTCACCCATCAAAAACCAAATATGCACCCTCAAAAAAATGAAACTGAAGTGAAGCAGGAGGGGTAAAAGTAGTAAAACTCTACACCAGAGATAAAGATGACAATCTACTATGCTAACAACCCCTTTTTAAATATTTACCACATGTAAGTGCTGTCCCCACTGAACGCTCCGTTTTATTATTTTATATGTTTATTTATTTATTTATTTTTTCCTCCCTTGCAATGTGTTTGATGTAGCTGTTTAATTATTTCTTCCCCTTTTTCTTTTGCTTTCTACTTCTATTACGTGTTGTACTATCCCAGCCTCTAAATTCTTTCCATGTCTGTTATCTCCTTGGTCATAAAAAACCGAGTACGCCCCCAATAAATTTGAAACCCAGTGAAATAAGAGGGCAAAAACAGTAAAACACTACACCGTAAGTAAATATGGGAGTCCACCGTACTAAGAACTGGAAAAAAATGCAGCCTTTTAGTCATATATAAATTGTAATAATATATAATAATTTATTGTGTCAATAATCTAACTGTGTTTTTTGTGTAGTGTAGCATTTGAGGCTTCTGTCTAGTAGGTTTTATTGCGAATTTTATTTTTATTTATTTATTTATTTATTTTTGTTTGAATAGCATCCCCGAATAATTGATGTGAAAATGAAAATGTTGGCGAAGTAAAGATATATTCAGAGAATATGTGAACAACACAATTAGTTACGAAGCCATTTATATTAAAATCAAGTGTGAATGGGATAAAGTCAAGTTAATGTAAAGGTGTACAATAGAATGGAATTCAATTAAATTCAACTAATGTTTAATTGTCAAATTTTTCGTCGTTGTTTTGTTGTTTCTTGCACGCCATACACCTGGCCAGGGAGTTTGCCACAATTTTTTGTCGCAGAAGTTGAGATTTGAAACTACATAGAAATCACCTTCACATTAATTGAAATGCTAGCTTGTACCAATATACTCTACATGACCTGTAACACCCGGGCTCGCGCAGGACGTCACCTGAAAACTCTTTATTACTTTAATTCTTCTTTTTCAAAACATAACAAAATAGACTGCGGAAAAAAATTTTTTTTTTAAACCATCGATATACGTAGTATTACAATTTTCCAAAACTAAGTTATCATAGTTGGAAAACTATTTTATATTACTTGCATATAATACTGTCATATTGTATTAAAAATAGTTAAAGTTAAACATAACAGTGTACTTTATACAATATCATACAATTGTATTTTTCTCTATCCTTTTCTTTCTTCTTTGCGGAATTAGCCTGGCAGGTCTATAATCTTTATCATGACACTGACACTTCATTCCTGCAGTCCAATCCATACACTGTGACTCAGGTTACAGGTTGTTTACCTCGATTACCTGAACAAGAACAAACTGGTGAGCTACATGCCCAGTAAGTTCAGACATATCATTTAATACAATAAAATATCACAATGCAACTCTACAAAATGCATGAGTTCATTATGCTCAATTTACATTTGCATTGTTCATTTACTATGTCTATGGGCCCGGTTTGGTCGTACCGTGTGCGCGCTGTAAGAGGGGTCTGGGAGCGACTCGGACTCTCCCTCAACTATGGTATGTCTTTTGCTTCGACATAAAATAACCTCCCCTCGCGAGAGGCCGGTACGCCAAACATTAAGTCTTTTTCATTACCCTGTTGTTTACTGTGCTATGTTACTTACTATAATGTCTTAACTGTTCCAGTGTACATATTCATAAATAATGTACTCAATGTTATTCTTATTCAGTCCAAAAATACTGTTTAAAAATCATCATCTACGCACTTAAACATTGGGGCGTGATTGGAACTGAAAATAAGGCACAAAACTTTAATTATACATTTTTGGAACAGTTGGAGCGCTTGGCACTCATCCCCGAGCGCCTGGCCCTTCATTTTATTTTTCTGTAAACTTAGGACAGAAACTTCAGTGTTTCGGCGCTCTATTTACAGCGCTTGGCACTTTTGAAAATCCGGTTCAAGCGCTTGGCGCTCATACCCTAGCGCCTGGCACTTCAGACAGCTTTACACTAGCGCCTGGTGCTCATACCCTGGCGCCTGGCGCTTATGCTGATTTTTACACTAGTGCCTGGCACTCATACCCTAGAGCCTGGCACTCCTACTGGATATTTACCCTAGTGCCTGGCGCTTCCACTAAATTTTACACTGGCGCCTGGCGCTTTAGCCAATTTTTACACTAGCGCCTGGCGCTCATACCCTAGTGCTTGGCGCTCCTACTGAATTTTAAACACCAAATTTTGGCCGAGAGCTCAGCGCCGGGGCGCTCTTTGGCTAGCGCTTAGCGCTTGACTCCGGTAAAAATAGGTTTTTAAACACATTTTGACACCAAAGCCATTTCTCATGCATACATTCAATCCTAAAACATGTTTAAAGTATTCTAGGGTCAAAATCCATAAATCACAATCATATACACGTAACACATCAATGCACACTCGCATACTTGCCAATTTAGGCGTTTTAACGAGTTCACAACAACATATAACATTTCTAGTCAAAGAATTTAGGCTATTCATAAATGGACATTCAAGAATAACACAGTATTCCAGTTGTTCATGTTCAGACATTTAAATGCCAGAACTTACCAGAAATTTGTTTCTGTTTCCTTTCCTTAGTTTTCCGTCGTTGCCCTATAACGAAACAGTTCAACATTCAGTGAAATGTTTATAGGTCAACACGAGAACATTTAAACACTGCTTCTATACATTGTCATCATTAAACCCTTAGCCTTAGTTATAAGTCCGAAAATTTCGGCATTATAACGGCTTAATTTTTCATTTTCCCACTGTGCCAAAACCGCTTAAATCGCGTTATTGAACACAGTTTTCATCATAAATCTGCTCAAAATCCCAGTACATAACAATAATTCATTCTCATAATCAGGGTATAGCAATATTTCCAAAAATTTAGGGTTTCACTCACAACCCTAAATTTTCCTCTTTATCTTTCTTTCATTCAACGCTCAAATACCACATCAAATTCCTTTTCCCTTCATCATACATAATTATCTCTATTCCATAAGGATTTTCACCCTTCCTTTCACGTCAATTTTCTCTCCCCCATGTAACACTTTTGTTTTCAAAAACTAACCCCACAAACACTTCAAAAACAAGTTCAAAACATGTTTTTCCACATGATTTTCATCAAAACACTCAAAAACACTCTAACTTCATTTTGTTCCACTATTCACATAAACACAAAAACACTTAAAAAACAAGCATTAAAACAGAATTTTGAAGAACTTACTTGAACTTTGAGGTGAATACCCCTCAACTTGAAGTTTTCACACACTTTTTCTTCAAAATTTACAAGTTTTGAAACTTTGGAAATTTTTGTGAGCAAGGGAACGTGGGAGAAGAAGAAGAACAGAAGAAATGGAGGTTTCTGCTATGGAGGACGTGAAAAATCAGAGGAAAAAGTTTATACAAATCCTTAGGGGTATTTTTGTAATTTTTGAAAATTTTGGGGTTAAAATGAAAATTTCTTGGGGGCATTTTTGGAACTTTTTCAGCTGATATACAGCTGTTTCTCCCCCTTTCTTCCACGTGCATGAGCAGATCAACATTGCATTTAATGCAATTTTCTTTCTAAATTTGATTTTAAAGGAAAATTCTAAAATTTCCTTAATTTTAATAGCCTTTGGATCAAAAATGATGATTTGATATCATCCATTGATTCTTATATTAATAAGAAAATATTATTTGTTTATACAGTATAGGTTTTTCTTTAATAACAGTATAATTTTCATCTGTCGAAATTTTGATCGAAAAGCTATACTGGCCAAATTTCGCAGTTTACCTCTCGAAATGCTATTAAAGCCTTTCGATGCATTTATATCATTTAAAACACTCTATAAACCCTAGATATTTCATTATTTTCCATCTGGGGTCTATGTTTGCCACATTTTAAGTCTCAGTAGAATTCTGTTTTTCGATACCGAAAATACACTATTTGAGGCGTTTCGATTCGAAATTCATTACCTCTACTGCCATAAAGCATTTATAAACTCTAATAAATATATTCATCAACTCTAATGATGATTTATTAGAGTGAAATTTATATATTTTCGTCACACTAATATATATAAATTTTCACTATACAATAATCCCGAAAACGGTTAAAAATCTCGGCTGTTACATGACCGGCATGTGTCGATAGAATCGAGCAAATCTCCAAACAAACACAATGGTTTTGACTTGTTAGAAAGTTTAAAAAAAAAAAAAAAAAAAAAAAACACAACCACACGCACTGAGAAGGCATATAATTTGGGATCTCAAATCATGTAATCTGAGAAGCTCTTTATTTAATTAATCAGGGGTGAAAATACACCAAATTACTCAAGAAAATGAGTTTTCTAATATTGTCTCCATAGAAAAACAGATCAAGCAAAATCATTGATTTTCTTTTTAAGAGCTAGCTGGCTTTAATGTGTTAGCAATGTCGATAACAAATCGATACCGGACATCGGCTTTGAGAAGTCGCTCTATTGCAGTGTTGACATAATCCACTGGAATGACTTCAACCTCGGCTGTTATGTTGTGTTTGGCAGCAAAATCAATCATTTCTTGAGTTTCCTTCATCCCTCCAATGCAACTTCCTCCCACTACCTTCCTTCCTGCATGCCATTCCAATCAAAATTACAACTCATATACACATAACAAAAATGAAAATCCCTGACAAATTTTTTATTTTGCTATAAATTGAAATGCTCATAAAAATACTGTACCGATACGGGAAGTCTACCACAGAAATACTATTTTCCTTAACTTTTACTGGATACGTACCCATCAACAAAGGAAAAACTGGCAGCTCAAGTGGTTTCTCGGGAGCACCAACCATGACCAATTTTCCGTGGGGCTTCAACAAACCAATCAGAGGCAAAAGAGGGTGCACTGCAGAAACCGTGTCAATGATACCATCTAGCGTGCCCATAGCAGCCTAGAACAACCAAAACATCAAAAAATATGTACAACTTTAGTTAAATAACCACATAATTTCTAATGCATTCAAATAATGTATCTGAAATACGTACATACATACATATATATATATATGTGCATACACACCTTAATTTCATCTTGGTCACGGCTCACTAAAAATGAATCAGCACCAAGATGTTCAATAGCTTCCTTCTTCTTGTTAGGAGAGGTACTAATTACAGTGACCTTAACCCCCATAGCCTTAGCAAATTTCACCGCCACATGGCCTAGTCCACCCAAACCAACTATGCCAACATGAAGACCTGGCTTATCTAGTCCAAAATATTTCAAGGGGCTATAGACTGTGATCCCAGCGCATAGGAGAGGCGCACCAGCATCGAGGGGTAGGTTGTCGGGAATGCGAACAACAAAGTGCTCATCGGCCACCATCACGTCAGAGTAGCCTCCGTAGGTGGTGGTGCCATCGTAGTAGGTGGAACCATAGGTGAGTATCATCTTAGGGCAGTAATTCTCGAGATCATTGGCGCAACTCTCGCAGGAGCGGCAAGCTCCCACCATGCAGCCCACACCCACTTTGTCACCCTCTTTGAACTTTTGCACTTTGTTTCCCACCTCTGTCACTACACCAACAATCTCATGCCTGAAATTTTTTTTTTTTTTTATTGAGAAGAAACACTAATAAAAAACTTAACAGAATCTCATTAAATAAAGATGACGAGTCAAAATTATGAGGTACACTTTAGTTGATAAGAATATATCCTTTAACCTTTGAAATTTCAATATTATAAATAAATTTCTTTTTATTTTCTTTTCTTTTGTGGAATAAAAAATCCAAGTTCAAGGATATAAAAATCTAACAGTTCTACTAATCGATCGGCAGTGACTTTTTTACGAGTTTTGTTTATAATATATGTTTTATAAATTATAGAGAGCTCTAGAGTGAGAGCAAAAGGGATTTTATAGGATTGCAAGTATAAATTAATAGTAATTCAACATTTAATTTCATCATAAAATTTATTTTAAATCTTCACCTCAAAACATTTTAAAAAACGAGAAAAAAGAAATGAAAAAGGGACTTCATTTGTTTAATTGTTGTTCGAAAAGGTACAGGAGCATTATTGATCAGCGCTAACGGTTTAATATAAACCACGATTTAGCGAGTTTTCGGGGATATTTTAAAAATACATTTGGAATATTTTTTTTTATATTTATTTACACCTCACAATATTTTTTATCATTTATATTTTTAAAATATTACACTAAATTTAAATTTTAAAAATTTATAATTTTATATATACAAGTCCAAATAAGATTATTTTTTTACAAATTGTATAAAATTTTAAGAGAAACGAAATAAGATCTATATTAATAATTTTTTCTCAAATAAATTTTTAAGATTTTTCATTTTTCACTATAAATAACTTTTTTTTCTCGAAACATATTTTTTAAACTACACTTTTCTCCAACTTTTAAAATACATCACTAGAATTGAATATGTTTGTCTCCATTTTTGTTTGTATAGAAGTTCCTGGCTGAAATTTCAACCACCGTGTGGTCGTTACGAATGGACGGTATTTTCAAACATCTTATATGCTTGTCTTCGTTAATATAAATATAAATATAAATATATATATATATTATATGCAACTGTTATTACTAAGGATGTAGGATATCATAACAAACAATTAACTTTAAAAAATAAAACATAAGTTCTGCCTCTTTTAAATTAAACAAATATAATAAACAAATCGTGGCCGAACTTCTTGTTAATAATCCATGTAAACAACAAAGGAAAAAAAAAAAAAAGGAACTTTATAGAGTCTATATATATAGAGACGTACCCAGGGACGAGAGGATATGTAGAGTTACCCCATTCATTCTTAATCATGTGAAGATCCGAATGACAAATCCCACAGTATAATACCTTGAACGTAACATCTTTTTCTCCAGTTTCTCTGCATCCAAACAGATTATGGAACCAAATTTTATATATATTTTTTTCAACAACATCAACGTTACGATTGTTAAAAAAAAAAAAATCAATGAAGAGCTAAATCGTGAAAAATGTGGAGTAGTGAAAAAGAAAAGGGAAGGGGAAAGAAAGGGAGGAATTAATATTATTAACCTTCTAGAGAAATGGAAAGGAGAGAGGAGACCAGAAGAATCCCTAGCTGCCCATCCAAAGGCCTTCTTTGGATGCTCTTCTTCGTAACTCTTTGCCATTTTCTTTAATCTCTTGTTACAAATTCAACACAATAGTAATGAGCAAAAAGAAAAAAGAGAAGCTAATTTAAAGAGAGGTGGCCTGAGAGAGCGAGCGAATCGTGCGTTAAATACTATGCAAATGCAGTACGGACGTATGTGGTGACGTATTGGCTGAGCAAATTAAGGACAGAAAATTACGTAAATAACTCCTTGGCTGAAAAGATTTCCACAAAAGGTGATGGATCAACACTGTGATGTTGACGAGTGCATAGGCTTTGGCTTGTTCTAAAAAAATTATTTCTATCTTTCCCGAATATCCCTCTATCTTTATTGTCTTGACTAGTAAAATAAAATAAAATAAAATAGACCAGGAACTAGCACAAAATTAAATAAAAAAAATGAAACTATCTTTAGCTTAGGTTTGACCCATCGTTCAAATTAGACTTTTTTTTATCTCTTTTTTTTTTTAAGTTGATAAAAATTTTAGTTAATTTTAAAAAAATTAATTAATTTTAATTTAAAAAATTTCATTTCAGATCGATGTATTAAAATGCACGTTTAATCTTTGCCACTGATTTCTTTAGATGAGACTCAGTACTAGGGGTGTTCGTTGGGTGGGTTGAAAAATTTTTTCACCCACCCAATTAACCCAATAAACAAAATCGACCCACCCAATTAAAGTTTGGGTGGGTTTGGCGGGTTTTTCGGGTTCGTCGGGTTTGACAATTTATAAAAATAAAGTAATAAAACATGACTTAAAAATTTAATCACAAATCAAAATACAAGCTCAAATATTCAAATAAAGAAGTCATGTAAAGATAATAAGAACTAATTAAAACATGCTTTTAATGAATACTAAGAAACATCAATCACAAACAATCAAACCTATTTCACAAGAATAATCTCTAACTCCAATGTGTGTAGTAACAAGAACTAAAGCCAGGTAAATTGAAATAAACTTGAAATCTTGTTTCTAAATCCTAACGAAAGGGAGGATTAAGGGAGGCTAGTGACAAGTGGCGGCTAGGGCTGGGCAAGAGCAAGACACGAGACGAACACGGGCTTGGGGAGGTAAAAATGAATACGTCGAGGGGTGACGGCCGATGGTCGAAGAAAGGGACGATTGGAGGAGGCTGGTGGGACATCGAGTTTGGTAAGGGTAAGGCACAAACTTTGGCTTGGGAGGAGGCATAAATGGGAAATGACAGTCGGCTCAACAAAATTGGCTTAGGTTAGTCATTATATTTTTTCTAAATATAAAAAAAAATTTCATTGGGTGGGTTGGGTTTTGATTGGGTTTTAGAATTCCAACCCGAACTCACCCAATTTGACATCGGGTTGGGTGGGTCAACCCGACTTTTTTTTGGGTCTGACGTGGACCCAACCCGTCGGGTTTTCCTTGGGTGGGTTGGGTGGATTGGGTGGGTTATTTGGGTTTTCGGATTTTTTGTTCACCCCTACTCAGTACGA
This sequence comes from Antiaris toxicaria, assembly GCA_035233585.1. NCBI lineage: Eukaryota > Viridiplantae > Streptophyta > Magnoliopsida > Rosales > Moraceae > Antiaris > Antiaris toxicaria. Next base: position 502,227 of record CP141153.1, on the reverse strand, counting down.
TAAATGAAACCTTGGTTGATGAAGTGTCCCTAATAATTATGTTTTACCTTTTAAAGTATTATAAATAAAGTTCTTTTTTTTTTTAAAAGAAATATACGTGGAAAAGCAGAGCAAATATATATATATATATATCACATGATAGTTGATGGACCCGCCAAGTGACGGTTATAGGATTATTACATAACAACCCTAGAGCAAGGATATAAGCATCAATGATTCGCCCTTTTCAATGATATAATAGATTGCTCGAGGAAAAAGAGAGAACTTTATGGTAGTGTAAAAAAATTTCCATATTAATATCACATCACTTATTTTAAACTGTCAAATTATATTAGCAGTGTTTTATGTGACCTAATTAGTAGAGGATCTCAACTCTATGGATTAAATTTTCAATCACTTGTAAAGGTTTTATTAAAGAGTCGTATATGTGTTAATTTTTTGTATACTTATTAAGTTTATTCTCTTTAAACGTCGTCTGAATTTATAAGTGAAATCAATTATCTTCATGATGATCTTATAGTTTGACGTCACATGAGTTAATATTAGTTTTTATGTTTTCTCTTTTTGTTTTTCAAAATAAATGATGAGGGGGAGTTTGGGGGAGTTTTTGGAGATGTGGTTTTGGGGTTTGGAAAAAAGTTGGTTTTGGAGAATGTGTTTGGGGAAAAAAACTGTTTGGGGTGAAAAAAATTAAAAATTTTAAAAATATTTTTAGAAAAAAAAAATCAATATGGATCTTATTTTGTTCCTCTCGAAATTCTATGCAATTTTAAAAAAATCATCTTATTTAGACTTGTTTACACAAAGTTATGGATTTTTAAAATTTTAAATATACTGTAGTGTTTTGGAGATATAAATAGTAAAAAGTGATAAAATTTTAAAAAAAAGGTAAAATTTTTGATCTTCAAAACATTGTCCAAATGGGCCCTAAAACCTATACTCAAATTTATTTAAAAAAGTAGAAGAAAAGGAAAACAAAAATATAGGAATATTTCGGATTCAGCCTTAGCGGCAAATCAAACAAAAGTAATAATAAAAGGAACATTCCGTAGAAGGGGAAAAAAAAGTACGCAAAGTAAATAGAAGAATATCTAATCTTGATCAAGAGTTATGTGAGCATGTAGTATTGACAATATACATTTTTTAATCCTATAACTTTTTGGCACATGACTTTTTCTTCCATTTTTATTCGAAGTTTGCAAATAATACAAATGGTTGGCTCTTTTGTCCACACTTTTTCTCTTTCCAATTTCCTCTCCACCACGCTACTCAATATTCTATTTCAACTCAAATATTTCTCTCGTAATTAGGAAAAATTAAATAAATTACCAGTTTTAAAACATTTATTTAACTAAATGACTGGATTTTTTTTTTTTTTACTTGGGAAAATGGACATTAATCTTCACTGGAGCTAGTGGACGACACGGAATGGGGTCTTCATCTGTGGGAAGCCGGGTGAAGAGGATTCGCAAAGCAATCCGAGGGGTTGCAGCCAACTGATACCGTCGTAGCCGAGTCTGTAAGTGATTAGTATCCTCCTTTCCTTCATGTCAAAGTTACCAATGGGAGTATTACTTTTTTATAAGATTTTCGAGAGTGCAATTAAAAATTTTACTTTTTAAGAAGTTTCTAAAATCAACAGAAACTTAATTTAAACATATATACAGTTAATTAAAATTTTTGTTTTCACTTAAGTCTTTTAAAAATGATGTACTACCAAAACTGAAAAATAATAGTTTTTATTTTCCTTTCTCGGACTTAAAGCTTAAGTAAAAATGATGTTAAACGCACTCTAATTCAATTCGCGTTGAAAGTAAATCAAAGAAAGTAGAAGCCTCACCTTTCCAACTTTCGACATCGGGGCGATATCTGAAAATTACACCAGGAACTGATCTAATTAATATTCTTATGGGCAGGTAGACACCATATATACCCAGGATTTAAAGTTATAAATATTGACAATAAAAAATAATTTCATGGTATAGTGAAGAAATTTGGATATCGTGACCGTGTTACCATACTTATCCAAGAGTGACCAAAGGAATTCTCTTGTATATTGTTCTTAATTATAGCATACAATATTCGCTTAATCCCTTATTATTGTTGGACTCTACCTCGTCAAGAAGAGAGTATTATCTTAGAGTCATTTGACACTCAAAAAAAAAAAAAAAAAAAAAAGAGCCCTCCAAAACACTATTTTTGGTATTTTTTTTCTTTAATTCATCGTTACTTTTCATTATTCACATTTCTAAAATGTTATATTTTACTCTAAACTTAAAAAGTTGATAATTTTGTGTATACAGATTCAAATGAGATGATTTTTTTTTATAAATTATATAGAATTTTGATAAAAACAAAACAATATCTTTTTTTTTTGAAATTTTTTTTTTAAATTTTATATTTTTCACTTTAAACAGTTTTTTTTTTCAAATATATTTTTCTTTGTAACTTTTTTTGAACTAAAAAAAAAATCTCTTAAAAGACATTCAAATGGACCCTTAGTCTCATTAGATGCACTAATAATAATGATACATGAAAATATAGTCATGGATATTTTTAGTTACATGAAAATATGGTACTCTAGAATTTGTACGGATTCCTTACAGATTTTCCCTTTTCATCTATACTGTTTATTAATTTTGTATTATGATGGTTTTTATAGACTAGTTTTTCTACTATAATTTTATAGAAGGCTATACAAGTACAGAAGGGTGTCTGCTTTATATATAAAAAGATCATTCTCGTTATGTCTTGCGATATTACGGTCTTTCTAATCTATTCCAGGAAATCCTCCTCCCCGTTTTGAATTTGTTTTGCGTTTCTACCGTATCTCTACGTCCCAATTTTTGTTAAAAACAACCTGAAAATTTGAGCGGATTTGGTGTGGTTGTGTGGTCCTCTAATTTCTTTTTATTTATTAACAAAAATTTAACAAAAAGACTAGTGGAGCATTTGAATAACATATTATATTCGCATTATATTTAAATGTAATACATTAAATATAATTTATATTTGAATAAAAAATATTTATATTACATTGTATATGATATGATTGATAAAAGTAGAGTAAAAAAAAAGAAAAGAGAAAAAAGTGTGTGATGTGATTGAAAAAAATAATAAAAAAAGTAAAATGGTAATTAATGTTTGAATTGAATTTAAAATATAATATGGTTGGTATTTGAATGTAATAATTTTACGTTTAGATGAAAATTATATTATATTTAAACATAATACGAGTGTAATGCGATAAAAAAATGAGATACAAGTGAGATTACTTTTTCTCTTTTTAACTAAAATGCTAATAAAAAAATAAAAACTTTAGGGCACATATGAGATATAATCTATGAATATAATATGGGAGCATACTTGCTGTCCGTCGCCTGATACAATATGCCTAATAAGCATGTTAGAATTTGTAGAAAGGATAATGCTACGAAAACAAATGCTAATATCAACTTTTTTTTTAATATCAATTTACTTATTATATTTTTATTTATAAATATAATCAATTTATATGATAATATTTTAAATATTTATTAATAAAAATAATAATAATTCGGATGTCATACCGATTAATATTTAAAAACTTAAATTAAAATTGATTTTTTCTAGTAATTGTATTATATATATATATATAGAAATTGTGTGAGTGTGAAATTCACACCTAGGGGATTAAGGGTTCGCCACCTGGCCGGATGACGGTAGTAAGATCCACTAAATAATTTTTTCTTCTCTTTTCTGATCTCTCACTTCTACGCCGGCCAAAGAGCTCCGGAACTTCTTCCACTCAATTTCGACGGACACTCCGTCTACTCCTGATTCCGAATTCAAGTTATGGATCAGATATAGACTGTTGTTGGTCTTTCAGGTCATCAATATATATATATGCCAGTGGTGAATACAGCGGAAGACGCATGCCTCTTCACCAACATAATGGTGAAGTTCATTTTGTAGAAGCTGGCCTTTGTCATCCAAGGAACTGGCTGGGGAGTAACTGATTCAGAGAAATTTATGAAGTGGACGAAGAAAGAGGGATTTTTTTTTAATTCTTTTTCTTTTAATTAAGATTATTATTATTTATTTCTGTATTTTTAGAATAGCAAAGGATAGATCTTTACGATTTCAAGCTAGAAAAGAACTCAGAAAGTATAGCTACCTTTCCCCAACAATTCTTGCTTTCTTTATGCTTTAGTTTCTCTCTCTCTCTCTCTCTCTCTTTTTGAATACCAATTAAATTTTCAAATTTTTTTCTGCCTGTACGTCTATCATTGATCATACAAACCTTCCTCTCATCTGAAGTTCTTAACACAAAACTAATGGTGAAAACCTTTCTAACTTTAATAGTTAATAGGTAGGAAAAAATTTTTTGGTCTGCATCCTGCCTCTTCTCTAGCTTTGATTTTGAAATGACAATTGCAGAAGAGAAAACAGAGAGATGGAATTGATGGAGGAGACAAACACCGGACCAGAGAAAGCAAAGAGCTGCAGACTTTTCATCTATGGGTCCTACATGCTTTGTTCTTCATTTGTATTTGAAATATCTTTTGTGGCACCAGCCGACCTAGCTCGCCCGAGTCGACGTTCGCCATCTCTATTCTCGTTAACTTCGTATACATAAACGTTTCTTTTCATTTGTGAAAGTGTAATTTAAAAGCTTTACTTTCAAAGATAGAGCGAAAATTTTGGAAACTTTTTTTAAAAAAAAACATATTTACATAATTTCTGTTTTCCTCAAAACATACTAGCTTATATATATATTTTTTTTTTCATTTTTGTTCCATTTCATTTACATCTGGTCTGCATATATATATATTTGAACATATACTTATACAAAAATGCTATGGCAGCTGAAAACATAGCGGGTCCGTCCCTTTGTCCATGACACCTCTGGAATCTGTCTGCCAGTCTCCCTGTCCTTCTACCCTGTCCTGAGTTGCTTACCTTTATCACCTACACCACAAATAGACTTGTGAGCTAGACTCAGTAAGCACAAACATACAAACAATTAACTTATATGCATAACCTCTAAGGTTAGTCACATAATGCAATTCTAATTCTTCATAGGTTAGTATTTGGGGTTCTTTATGATAGCTTATCGCAACATCCTCATATTTTCATTTCATGTCTTTCTTCCTTTCTTATCACTTTTCTTTCTCTTTTCTTTTCTTTTCTTTTCCTTTCCTTTCCTTTCTTTTCCTTTCTTTTCTTTTCTTTTCACTTTCTTTGGTGGGCCCGTTGTTGGACGTACCTACTTGCGCGCTGACAATGGGAGGAAGGGGAGCGACCCGCCAACCTACCTCAAAGTCATATAAAAACCGCACCTTCGGGGTTGGTCCATCCTATAATCTACCACACCTTCGGGGTAGCACTACATCTATGCGGAGGATATAGAACGGAAGTCTCGACCTTGTAGGGAGACCAGTACACCAACAACTTAAGTTTTCAGTCTTATTATCTTGCATTCTTTTAGCTTTTTGATCATATCTTATCATACATACATACCATTCTTAAGACATCTCTAACATGATTTTTCATCTAACTCATGTCACAGAACACATCAAAGTTAGTCAGTTCGTGGGTAGACAAGTAAATGTTTGTACTTACAGTATCTGTGCAAGTGTGATTCCTTTTGGATCCTTGATACTGCTTTCCCCTTCACTTCTTGGGTTTCCTACAATAGAAATAATCATGGATTATTTCTCATATTCATTTTTTTTCATCATAGTAAGATTTAGATTAAATTTCTACATTTTCCTTATTCCTCTCTTTTTCTCCAATTCAACTCTTAAAATATTGTTACTATCTTTGGTATTTTGTTTTCACCTTTTTCCTTAACATTCCAATTTTTACTTAACATTCTAATCTCCATAATGCCCACACTCTTAGTTTCTTACAACTACTTCCCCCCATTATTGTTGTCGAAATTTCGGCAGTATTTCCGCTTAGAAACTAGGGTCCCGGCATTTAAGTAACACCTCAAAACTTAGATACCTGCCAATTACTATACCAGAGGCCTAATTTTTCATAGAATATTCAAAACATTATATGAAATATGCTTATCAATCCCATACATTACTCATTAACACATTCCAAATCATATCCATAAAATTAACCATCACTTTCATTATTTTTTCATTATCCATTTATTCATTCAAAATTACTAACAACATAAAACATTAAATTTCAATAACCAAAACTTCCAACTCAACTTTCAACTTAACTAATCTCTTCCAAACAATTACATAACCATTTTCAATCTCTTTTCTTAACTCTAAACTCAACAAAACTAGCTTAAAGATTTCACAATCCCATTTCAAAATTCTTCACAATCCATCTCAAGAAACTTAACCATCTTTTGTTCAAAATTGAACCCAAATACATTTATTATTAATATAACCCTTATAATCATTTTTTTCACTTAAATCATCAAGTTAACAATCATAAAGTTCAATTATTTCACCAAAAAGAGCCACAAATTCATCATGAAAAATCATCAAATTTTCAGACCCTAACTTTGTAGATTTTCGTTTTCCTCAAGAAAACCTATTCAAACTTTTGCATTCAAGTTCCCAAACTCATATACATTCTTTCCTAAGCCATCCTCAATCAATTCTAACAATTTTCGGACCCTAACATTTCCATTTAAATAATTTCTCACACTACCCTATCTTAAATCCGAAAATCACCAAAATTCAAGGAAAAAAATGTTACATTTGTTCAAAATGTTCCATTGCTTCTAGAGGAACTAAAGTCGTGGTTTTTGGAAGAAAACTCGAAGAAAATCCGAGTTTTGGAAGGCCGGAAGTTGCGGCTTCCACACGGCTGTACAGGGCCGGTTCGCGTGGAAGGAGAAAGGGGAAGAGAAGCTCTGGTTTTCACCCTTTCTCTGTCGGCGTTTTCACCCTTTTCTCGCACTCCCTCTCTCTTGTGTTCGCCGCCGAAGTCTCGGCTCGCCGCCGAACTCGCGTGTGCAGCCGAACGGAGGAAGAAGAAGAAAAGAAGAAGAAGAAGAAGAAAAAGATCTTCTCCCGAATCTCTCTCTCCTCCCGTCGCTCTCCCTCTCTCTCGCCGGATTTCTCTCTCTCTCGCCGAATCTCCCTCTCTCGCTCTCTCTCTTTGCGTGTGCTGAGGAAAGAAAATAAGGGGGAGGGGCAGTGGTGAGTTAATTAACTCACCCCCCTCTCTCTCCCTTGTCAGAAACGTCTCTCCCTCTTTTTTTTTTTTTTTTTAATACTGTTAGAATATTTTTATTTCATTCTAATAGTATTAAATCATTCATATATATATATATGCATAAAAATATCATTACATTACTTAAAAAAATGATTATGAGAAAACAGAAATTCTTATTACATCTTTCTTCTCAACTACCTATGGAACCTACTGTTTACATTCGTCAGATACTTTCAATTTAAAACTTTGACTCTAGCTGCTTGATTGTGACTGTCCATCTGCCATCGTACGGATATATCACTTGAAGAGTTGCAAAAGAAGAATGCAATGTCTCGTGCCATGTCCAGGTAAATTCAGACAACTAACACAAACTGATATTTTCTTTTCTTTCTTTCTTTCTTCTTCTTTTTTCTTTGGTCGTTGCCAAGGATAACCAGGAAGGTTTTGTCAATTTTTTGTCATTGTGGAGAAGTTGAAACTGCATAAAAATCATTTTCAATAACGCCAACGTTACCATGATTTAAAAAAAAAAAAAAATCAATGAAGAGCTGTATCTTGAAAAATGAGGAGTAATAGAAAAAGAAAAAGGAAAGGGGAAAGAAAGAGAGCAATTAATATTATTAACCTTCTAGAGAAATGGAAAGGAGAGAGGAGACCAGAAGAATCCCTAGCTGCCCATCCAAAGGCCTTCTTTGGGTGCTCTTCTTCGTAACTCTTCCCCATTTTCTTTAATCTCTTGGTTACAAATTCAACACAATAGTAATGAGCAAAAAGAAAAAAGAGAAGCTAATTTAGAGAAAGTGAGAGACACGTGTGTGAAATAGAAGGATGTCTGCTTCATATATAACAGATCATTCTCGTTATGTCTTAGGGCATTACGGTCTTTCTAATCTATTCCAGGAAATCCTCCTCCCCGTTTTGAATTTGTTTTGCGTGTCTACTATACCTCTATGTCCGAATTTTTGTTAAAAACAACCTGAAAATTTGAGCGGATTTGGTGTGGCTGTGTGGTCCTCTAATTTCTTTTTATTTATCAGCAAAAATTTTAACAAAAAGACTAATAGAGCATTTGGATATCATATTATATTCGTATTATATTTAAATGTAATACATTGAATGTAATTTGTATTTAGATGAAAATTATTTGCATTGCATTATATATGATGTGATTGATAAAAGTAAAACGAAAAAAAAGAATAGAAAAATAAAATGTGTGATGTAATTAGTAAAAATAATAAAAAAAATGGAATAGTGATTAATATTTGTATTACATCTAAATGTAACGTGATTATATGTAATTTTTTAACAACATATTATATAATTTTTTAACGTGATTATATAATATGATATCCAAATGCTCTATTAGTCTTTTTGTTAAAATTTTTGTTGATAAATACAAATAATCACATTACATATAATCACGTTACATATAATATTTAAATGTAATACATTGAATGTAATTTGTATTTAGATGAAAATTATTTGCATTGCATTATATATGATGTGATTGATAAAAGTAAAACGAAAAAAAAGAATAGAAAAATAAAATGTGTGATGTAATTAGTAAAAATAATAGAAAAAATGGAATAGTGATTAATATTGGTATTACATCTAAATGTAACGTGATTAGTATTTGAATATAATACTTTTGCATTTAAATGAAAATTACATTATATTTAAACACAATATGAATACAACGCGGTAACCAAACGAGATATAAGTGAGATTACTTTTTTCCCTTCTTAACTAAAATGCTAATAACAAAGTAAAAAACTTTAGGGCACATATGAGATATAATCTATGAATATAATTATATGGGAGCATACTTACTCTCTGTCGCCTGATTCAATATGGCAAATAAGCATGTTAGAATTTGTAGAAAGGATAATGCGAGGAAAACAAATGCTAATATCAATTTTTTTTAATATCAATTTATTTATTATATATTTATTTATAAATAAATGATAATATTTATAATATTTATTAATAAAAATAATAATAGTTTGCCACCTTGCCGGATGACGGAAGTAAGATTAACTAAATAATTTTTTCTTCTCTTTTCTGATGTCTCACTTCTACGCCTGCCAAAGAGCTCCGGAACTTGTTCCACTCAATTTCGACGGACACTCCGTCTACTCCTGATTCCAAATTCAAGTTATGGATCAGATATAGACTGTTGTTGGTCTTTCAGGTCATCAATATATATATATATATATATGCCAGTGGTGAATACAGCGGAAGACACATGCCTCTTCACCAACATAATGGTGAAGTTCATTTTGTAGAAGCTGGCCTTTGTCATCCAAGGAACTGGCTGGGGAGTAACTGATTAAGAGAAATTTATGAAGTGGACGAAGAAAGAGGGATTTTTTTTTTAATTCTTTTTCTTTTAATTAAGATTATTATTTTTTATTTCTATATTTTTAGAATAGCAAAGGATAGATCTTTACGATTTCAAGCTAGAAAAGAACTCAGAAAGTATAGCTCCCTTTCCCCAACAATTATTGCTTTCCTTATGCTTTAGTTTCTCTCTCTCTCTCTCTCTCTCTTTGAATACCAATTAATTCTACATCTATCACTGATCATACAAACCTTCCTCTCATCTGAAGTTCTTAACACAAAACTAACGGTGAAAACGTCTCTAACTTTAATTGTTAACAGGTAGGAAAAATTTTTTTGGTCTGCATCCTGCCTCTTCTCTAGCTTTGATTTTGAAATGACAATTGCAGGAGAGAGAACAGAGAGATGGAATTGATGGGGGAGACAAACACCGGACCAGAGAAGGAAAAGAGCTGCAAAATTTTCATCTATGCGTCCTACATGGTTTGTTCTTCTTTTGTATTTTGAAATATCTTTCTTCTCAACTACCTATGGAACCTACTGCTTACATTTGTCAGATACTTTCAATTTAAAACTTTGACTCTAGCTGCTTGATTGTGACTGTCCATCTGCCATCATACGGATATATCACTTGAAGAGTTGCAAAAGAAGAATGCAATGTCTGGTGCCATGTCCAGGTAAATTCAGACTACTAACACAAACTGATATTTTCTTTTCTTTCTTTCTTTCTTCTTCTTTTTTCTTTGGTCGTTGCCAAGGATAACCAGGAAAGTTTTGTCAATTTTTTGTCGTTGTGGAGAAGTTGAAACTGCATAAAAATCATTTTCACAATGGAATGCTAGCTTGGTATCAAAGTACTTAAATTAGTTTGGGATATTTTCATGGCCGGCGTATGTGTCAAAATTATCGAGAAATATTAGAAACTTTCAAGCAAAAAAAGTTGTCATCATTTTAAGTACATAAAGGTCTTTAATTTATGGATACTTTAATATTTCAAAAAACATGTAGTGTGGTCATTGTACCAAATAAATGAATTTAAACATTACCTCTCACAGTTACAAAAGATGAAAGAGACCTGTAAAAATCTTGTTGATCTCCAAACTAACACGATGGTTTTAACTTGATACAACTTGAACTGAAAATGATAGAGACAACGGCATAGAGTGTGTGCTCTCAAAACATCTAATCTGAGCGAAACTCTTTATTTAACAAGCAGGGGGTGAAAATGCAACTAATAATTAACAAAAAAAAAAAAAAAGAGTTTTCAAATATTATCCCCATAGATGAAACAGAAGAAGCTAAGCACAAAGTTTATTTTAAGAGCTAGGTGGCTTCAATGTGTTTGCGACATCGATAACAAATCGATACCGGACGTCGCCTTTGAGAAGTCGCTCCATTGCAGTGTTGACATAATCCATTGGGACGACTTCAACATCAGCTTTTATGTTGTGTTTGGCAGCAAAATCAATCGTCTCTTGAGTTTCCTTCATCCCTCCAATGCCACTTCCAGTCACTATCTTCCTTCCTGCATGTTATTATAACGCATGATGGATTAATATACACAACACACAAATGAAAATCCCAAATGACTATTTTTTTTTTTCTTTTATACCACTTTGATATCGTAATCAAACATTTAGAAACATACAGTATCGATAACAACAGTCTACCATAAGAGGACTATTTTTATTAACTCTAGATACGTACCCGCCAACAAAGCAAAAATTGGTAGCTCAAGTGGCTTCACCGGAGCACCAACCATGACCAACTTTCCGCCATGCTTCAGCAGACTGATCAGCGGCAAAAGAGGATGCTCTGCTGAAACTGTGTCAATGATACCATCCATTGTGCCTATGGCAGCCTTATCCAGCCAAAACATTAACAAACAATTGCTAATGCATATAAATCAATTACTTAAAAAGAACATATGTATACATACATACATATACATATACATACATATATATATATATGCGCATACATACCTTCATTTCATCTTGGTCACGGCTGACCAAAAATGAATCAGCACCAATATGTTCAATAGCTTCCTTCTTCTTGTTAGGAGAGGTACTTATCACAGTAACCTTAATCCCCATGGCCTTGGCAAATTTCACCGCCACGTGACCTAGCCCACCCAAGCCGACTATGCCAACATGAAGACCAGGCTTGTCTAGTCCAAAATACTTCAAAGGGCTATAAACCGTGATCCCGGCGCAGAGGAGAGGCGCTCCAGCATCGAGAGGTAGGTTGTCAGGAATGAGAACGACAAAGTGCTCGTCGGCCACCATGATGTCGGAGTAGCCTCCATAGGTGGTGGTGCCATCATAGTAGGTGGCGTTGAAGTTGAGTATCATCTTGGGGCAGTAATTCTCGAGGTCATTGGCGCAGCTGTCACAGGAGCGGCAAGCTCCCGCCATGCAGCCCATGCCCACTTTGTCACCCACTTTGAACTTTTGCACTTTGTTTCCAACCTCTGTCACTACACCAACAATCTCATGCCTGCAATTTTTATTTTTTATATTGAGTAGAAACCATAGTGAAACTTAAACGGAAATTAATTAAAATTATGACAGGTCAAAATTATGTGTTACACTCAATTAGTTGATAAGATCATATCCTTTGAAATTTTAATATAAACATTCTTTCGTTTGCGGTATAAAAAAGCCAAGTTCCAGGATATAAACATAGACTTCCACTAATCAGCTGTACTGGCTTTTATAGGAGTCTAATTTATAACGTACGTTTTATAGAAAGATCTGGACTGAGAGAAAAAGGAATTTTATTTGGTTGCGATATAAACTAATAATAATTTAACCTCTGCTTCCATCATAATATTTATTTTTTAAATCCCTACCTCAAAACTAAAAAAAAAAAAAAAAGTGAAAAAAGAAAATTAAAAAAGGAATTATCATACAAGAAGGTATAGGAATATTAATGATCAACGCAAGTGGTGTAAAAAATATTGAAATATAAAATTATTATTAGTCTACGTCTTAATAACTTAAATTTTTTTAGATATATTAATAAACTAACATGCTATTACACCGCTAGCGTTGCTTTTGGAAACGTAAGAAGCAAATGTGTTCAACAAAACTTTCCCACAAATATCCAAAACAAATATTTACGATCTGGACCATGGCCATATGCATTCCTTCCATATTTAGGTAACAACAAAACACCTTTTCTCTTCCAGAACCGGCCCTGCGCTTGGGCAGCTGCTTAAGGCCTCTTCTAAAACAAAGGCCCATATTATCGATAAACACGTTTTGAAATCCAAAAATCTTAAACACATAAGTAGCCTTATTTACAGGAGAGATTAATAGTCTTTTTTGTTTTTTAAATATTAAAATTTTAGATTTTTTTTTTAACCTGTTAGCTAGCTTCATCAGTCATTAATAGATTTCCACAAAAAGATACTTATATCACTCCATTAATTCTCAATTAACAGTATTCAATTCTCTCATGATCAAAACGAAATGATTTCTTCAATGTCTCTTTTCTTTCTTTCTTTTCTTTAAAGAAAACAAATCAATGGTTTTTTCTTTTAAAGGAATTTCGACGGACTTCTTGTTTTTGGAAATATAAATTAAAGGACTTTATAATTTTTTTAAACGCCTTCAACTATATACCAATATATATACATTTATATTTATCTATTTTTTTAATTTGGATTATATATATCTATTTAATCATTACAAAAAGATAAAATGAAGAAAATAAAAAAATAAAGAAAAAGCTCTAATTTCATTGTTATATGATTTCTTCAATCTATGTATCTAGTTAACCTCTCTTCTTTTTACCTTTCTTTATTTGCGTACTTTTTTTTGAAAGTTCTGCTTTCCTACTTATTAACATTCTAGATTATATCTTTTTTTTTACTTATTTTATGCTAATTTATTGGTTATTATTATTTGAGTGTTATTATAGAATTTTTTGTTTTTTTGAGTACTTGTTTGGTTTTTAAATTAAAGTTATTAGGAACAAATATGTAGAATCGAGCAAGTTAAAAAAAATAAGTATAATAGAATGTATTAATCTGCGTAGAAAAAAAAAAAAAGGTATGAATCTGGAATATGAGAAACTTAAGGGAAAAAAAGAGAGAGGGAGAGAGAATGGATAATTTGCTTCAATCTCTGTCAACTCTTGAAATATTTGTCACAAATAATAAGAGAGATGTGAATAACTCAAACAAAGATGTGTCACAAATATATTAGTTATATTGTCAATTGAAAAAGAAATTATTGAATAAATTTGAATGATAAAGGTTTAATCAATAATTTTGCATCTCAAAAGGCAAGAAAAAAAAATTCACATAGATTTTGTTCATATAAATTTTGTTTTAAAGTTTTGATAAAGGTCTCTTTTCGAGTCTTCATCTAAAGTCCTAAATTTGATTGAACCGACCCTACTCTCTTCTTTGTCTTCTCCCCCTCCTTGTCTATGCCCTCTTTTGTCCTCTAAAAATGTCACTCAATATACCAGTGAAATCCCAAAAACAAAGTTTTATGGTTAGCATTCACAATTTTTAAGAATTCATACAACGAGCACAATATTACAGAATCCATAGTAATCTTTTTGAAATTCCTGCAGCGAAACTTTTTTTTTTTTTTTTTTTTGGAAACATCTGCAAAATTTTCCCACCTCATCCTTCAACATCTGACAGGTCTATGGCCGATGCTCCATAACGTTTAAATCCGTTGGCATATAGTAGACTATGGCTATGTATGCAACTGTTATTACTAAGGATTTAGGATATCATAATAAATAGCTTATAAGATTGGACTTAATTTCAGCACCTTTTAGATTAATCAAACAATAAACAAATCTTGGTCGATCTTCTTGTCAACAATTAATATAATTAACAAGAACCAAAAATAAACTTTAGAAAGTACAAAAACATACCCAGGGACGAGAGGATAAGTAGAGTTACCCCATTCATTCTTAATCAAGTGAAGATCCGAGTGACATATCCCACAGTACAACACTTTGAACATAATATCTTTTTCTCCGGTTTCTCTATATACAAACAGATGTAAAACCAAAATTTAGATTTTTTTTTTTTTTTTCAATAACGCCAACGTTATCATGATTTAAAAAAAAAAATCAATGAAGAGCTGTATCTTGAAAAATGAGGAGTAATTGAAAAAGAAAAAGGAAAGGGGAAAGAAAGAGAGTAATTAATATTATTAACCTTCTAGAGAAATGGAAAGGAGAGAGGAGACCAGAAGAATCCCTAGCTGCCCATCCAAAGGCCTTCTTTGGGTGCTCTTCTTCGTAACTCTTCGCCATTTTCTTTAATCTCTTGGTTACAAATTCAACACAATAGTAATGAGCAAAAAGAAAAAAGAGAAGCTAATTTAGAGAAAGTGAGAGACACGTGTGTGAAATAGTGTATATACATTATACATACATATATATGTGTATATAAAGAGAGAGAGAGAGAGAGTTCAGTTTTGCAATTTGCATGTTAGTTATGGAATGCGTTGTCATATGGAGCAAGGACCTGGCTGGGTTTGCACTGAGAACAGTGACGCGCGAAAGGTACAGGACTCGATTCGTTAAGTGTAAGTGAAACTTGATTGATGAAGTATTCCAAAGAAAATATATATATATATTTTTCACCTTTATAAAGGACTATAAATAAAGTTGTAAAAAAATAAAGTTGTAAATAAAAAGAAGAAGAGAAATATGCTATAATAAATTTTTAATAGAATATTTGATAAATATATTATATTTTAATATAATTTATTTTTTAAGTGTTATATTTGATTAAAAAGTATTTATTTTATATTTTAATGAAATATATGTTTGGATAAAAAATATTTTAGAATTAAAAAATTGATGTGATTAATAAAAATAAAAATAAATAATAAAATATTTTAGTGTGATTATTTTAAAAAAATTTTAAATAATAATTTTTTTAATATATTTAAATATAAAATTTTATATTTAATATAAAATTATATTATATTATATTTAGGTAGGATTAAAATGTGACACTTTTTAAGATATTAATCAATGAGCGTATACGGACAAACAAAGCATAAAAATCCCACCTGGCGTTGATAGCCCCGCCATGTGACATTGCAGCGACAGCCCCAAAGCAAGGACAAAGTCACTATTTATTAGTCCTTTTGAATATTGTTAATAATACGTTGAACAAGAGAAAAGTGAGAACTTTGTGGTAGCGTATAAAATCTGCCTTACTAATATTGCATCGCTTTTAAGCTGTTAAATTATATTAGTGGTGTTTTATGTGATCTTAGTAGGGTCTTTCAGTTTTTATGAATTAGATTTTCAATCAATCGTAAAAGTTTTATTAAATAGTCGTATATATGTTCGATTTTCTTTGCATTTACTTAAGAGTCCTTTTCCAAAATTCGATATAAACTTATTTTCCTTGAAAGACATTTGTATTTTCAGTAGAATCAATTATCTTCGTGATGGTGGTTTCCTAGAGTTTGAGGTTGGTAAGTGCACAAAATGCAATTTTGTTTATTTATTTATTAAATAACTTAAGTTTTAATTAGACATTTTCATGATATTAATTCAAAATATTATTTATTGAAAATATTTAATTATTAATTTAATCTATTTAATAATCTTTTTATTTTATAATTATTTTATTTTGGATATATACATTTGTATACTTTGTATGTTGTCTTTATTCAGAATGTATATCTTGTATTTTGAACTTTCACATCTTTATACCTTCATTTTACATTTATATACAAATCTATGCCTTTTTTAAATAAAAAAATTATTTTGACTTAAAATTACCCAAAAACACTCTTAAAATGAAAATTAAAGTTCGGATTATTCACCTTTTTATACCTTGTATTTTACTTTTTTAGAAAATTATGTCTTGCATTCAAAATTATGCATTTTGTATTAGTATATTTACATATAATATATTAATTAGTATTTTTCTTCTTGATCATTTTGATCTAAAAATTCCCAAAAATACCCTTATAAAGAAAAATTAAAAAACGATAAAATCTTTAATTTTTTCAATAAAAATTTTAAAATTCCCAACCCCACCTAACTCTTCCCCACCACACACCCATTTTGACTCTATCTCAACCTCTTTATTTAGCTTTTGATTAAAATTAAAATTTCTTCAATTATTTTTTTATTTCAATGATATATTAGGTATTTTAAATGTTAAAATAGTGTGGATAGACAAAATATTTAGATTTATGTAAACAAATAATACAAAAATATAGAACTTTAGAAGGCATGATATATTATTTGAATAAAACAAAATGTAGTGTGTAAAATTGCAAATTATGCTTTTTTTGAACTTGGTAATTGGTGAGTTCAAACTCTGCACATTTAGGTAAAGTTAAATATAATATTATCACTAAATTTTAATTGTAACCACAGTTATAAATCATATTTAGTTTTAATTTTTGTTTTTAAAAGTAATTTAGGTACTTTAAGATTAAAATTAAGTGTTAACTAAAAAAATGTATAAATTTATATATTAAATGCAATCTAATAATGTAAAAATTCAAAACACATATATTTTTTGAATAAAAGTAAAATGCATAATAGAATAATATAATTAATCCTTTTATTTTTATGTTTCTTTTTTTCTTTGATCTTTTCTTACTTTTTCTTTCATTCTTTTTCTTTGCGGGTCTGTGCATGTGAGCTGGGCCTGCGTGAAATTACGGAAACTTTAGAAAAATGCCCAAAATCATTCCTTGATTGATATTTGTAACAAAAGAAAAAACTCTTATTAAAAATATCATCAAATAATATTTTATTTATTAATAAAAATATTTATTTATTATTCTGTTTCGTTTATCCAACATAAATAATTTATTTATTAAATATAAATTTTTCATATAATAAAATCACATAATTATAAATGAAATCTTTATTATTTATTTTAACTGTTTCTTTCCTTTCTCTCTTTTTATTCTCCCTTCTATCTCTCTCTCTCTCTCTCTCTCTCTCTTCTGTCGATAACCCCCCATTCCCTCATGTTGTGGATTTTGCAATTCTAGCATACGTATCACAGATAAATAATAAAATAATAAATAAAATATTTTCTTATAAGAATTATTATTTATTAATTATTGAAATTATATTAACTTTAATAAACTAAAAAAAATAACAAAATAAAGTGAAAATAAATTCTAACAAATTAACAATTAATAAAATCAACAAAATAAAATTTAAGATTGCAATTTTCCCTCAATACTTTACTTAAATTTCTCTACTCTCCTTTTAATAAAATAAAGTTTAGGATTGCAATCATCCTTATAAGAACTGCTGTTTATTAATTATTGAAATTATATTAACTCTAATAAATTAAAAAGAAGAAAATAACAAAATAAAATGAAAATAAATTCTAACAAAATAACAATTGATAAAATCAATAAAATAAAGTTTAGGATTGTAATTTTCCCTTGACACTTTATTTAAATCTCTCTATTCTCCTTTTAATAAATTAATCGAACTATTAATTAAGAATCCTAAATTATCTAAAAGCCTCTCTGATGATCAAATAGAAATATTCTTCTTAACTAATTCACTATATTCCTATGAGAATCAGATTAAGAAAAAATTCAATGAGTAAAAGCTCTCTTAATGATTACACATGTTATATAGATATATTCCTATCTTATATAAACTCAAGGTTTCCATACATATATTATATGTTATTCTTTGTAAGGCTAAACACAAAATTTCCTTTTTTAAGTTCATTAAGGTTTACCAAATCAATATAATTAGTGATTAATTAATTAGAAGCGTTAAGTACAAAATATATTGAACAATTCAACGTCTGTAAATAAAAATCAAGAGAGAAAAGAAATTAATTCAAACTGCATGTTGAGTTCTAATTATAATCTTAGAAAAGAAAATTAATTCGTAAATAAAAATAAAAATCTATAAAATAAAAGTTCAAGTATTTTTAAATTATAAAAATTAAAAGATAAGAAAATTAAAAAAAAGAAACTCTTTTTAAAGATGTCATAAGTCTTGAAGATCGTCTCCAAATCGTCTTCTCCTTTTTCTCTTGTTGCTTTAAAATATAATCTCTTAATTTTATAAAAAAATAAAACCTAAAAGATAAAAATAAAAATAAAACTATAAAATTTAATTCCTATTCTTTTTTTTTCTTTTTCTTTTTCTTTTTCCTCTTTTTCATTCTCTCAGCGGCACAATTGCTCTCAAAGTTGGGGACAAGAGACTCTCACAAAAGCACCCCCCTTTAACATGCAGCCCAAGGCAGCTTTTAAAGCTTGAAAGCCAGCCACAACTTTCCCTTTATTTATTTATTTATTTTTATTTAACTTTGTTGTTTTTTTTTTTCCTTGCGCGTGTGCATTTTATGGCCGTCACTGCAACTAATGGAGACACGCGATCCTTGGCTGCTAAGAAGCTGATCCGACGGCCATAAAATGCGCCTGAGACGCATGGCTGATCCTGCGCGTGTTGGGATCTCAACTGGAAATCTCCATGCATTTTTAAAAGCCTTTTTATACCATTTTAACTCCACTAGTTTTTGCCTTTTTCAGTAAACTTACTTACAAAATAGAGGAAAAATAATTAATTAATTGGAAGAATTAAATTTAAATCCTGAGAAGATAGCAAATTTGAACACGTGAAATTAGTGAAATACTCTATTTCATAGAGTTATCACCACACTCTTTCACTCTCTTCCCTTTATTTCTTCACACTCTGGCACTCATTTTGGCCTCATGTCGCCGCAGCTGTCGGAGTTTTGCTGCCGATGTCAAGTTGCCATAACACCTCTACTTTCACCGGCCTTTGATCGCGATTTTGTAGCTTTGATTGCACTCGCACAAAGGATGTCCAGCGACATTGTGACGCGAGCTTCGATCCCTATTCGAACTACGATGGTCTAAGTCACCATCGAAGGCCGCCACCAATGTTGTCTTAATCCAGGATCTAAGGCCCGTGATAGAAAGAAAGCTCGTGTTGGATATTGGAGCTCGCGATTGGTGCCGCGATGAAATCATTGTGTGATGTGGATCTTCGCCGTTGATGTCGATTTGATGGGCGAAGAACGGCGTCTGGTGAAGAGACAAATATATCAATGTTGAAGCTCACTATCGTTGAAGCTCATCCCAATGCAAGGTGGAATGCTGTGACAGCGGCAGCCGATTGCACTTCCACTTTCGCCTCGCGAAGGAGATCCAATGTTCTCCACCTGCAGGAGTTACTCGGTTGGTTGGTGACCATGGTGGCAGTTCCAACAAGGAGGAGAAAGAGGGGGAGGAGAGAGATAAAAATAATAATAAATAAAAATTTAATTTACCAAATATTAATTATATCTATAGCATTTTTTTCAAACTTTTTTTAGTTATTGCAAAATTCAATCTATACTTATAAGTTGTATCATGTAGTCTAACTATCTCGAAATCAAGAGCTGCACCTCCTCCAACTAGGCAGTGAAATTCCAGCCCATTTCAGGTCTTGTATGCAGCTCATCCACCTGAACCAGGCCTATATAAGGCTGAGCTCTTCAACAACCAAGGGTCGAGTCTTTGGGCTTTTCAACAACCAAGGATCGAGTCTTTTGGCTCAGATAGAGTACTTATTTTTGAGTGTTTTTCTAGTATTTTTCATGGGTATTTAGCACTAATGTTCTCTAAACTTGTTATCCTTTAAATTAATTTGGACAATTTATTTCTAAAATTTATTAAATTATTGCAATGTACACCTTTTAGGTAATTTTATATTAAATTGAAAATTTGAAATTGAAAGATTTACGTTAGTGCTTATGTTAAATTTGGAAAATTTTTTTTGGTTAGAAATGAGGTTTTTCATCTTCACACAAAACATATGTAAGTTTAGGGGTATATTATAACAATTTAGCAAGTTTAGGGGATAAATTATCAAAATTAAAAGTTTTGAGAGGAAAATTGTACAAAGATGAAAAATTTGGAGGCATCAATGCTATATATATTTGTATCTTTCGTCTCATGAAATTCTTTTTAGAATTCTGTAAGATTAATTGCAAGTTAGACTAGACAACATAGTGAGGCTAATGATGAATTTATATGTTGAATGATCTAATTTGAGTTTGATTTTTTTTAATTAAATGTTTTATTGGATTAAATCTCTTTATCTCATTCTCTATTTTTATTTAAAATATTTTATGTCAATTTTTTATACAAATTCTATCATGTTTTATTTAGGTAATATTATCATATATATATTTTGATAAGATTTATTTTATAAGTCATCTTTTATCATAATTTACTAAAAAAAGTACTTTGTCAATTTAATCTTGTGACTATAAATCATTTGACTTAACATAGAGATTTAATTCACTCAAACATATTTATCTATTTTATTAATCGTGCCATGTCCAGACAAATTCAGACTACTAAACAAACCCCTTTTATTTTCTCTCTCTTTTTTTGGTTGTTGCTGAGAAGATAACCAGGAAAGGAAGTAGGAAAACTTATGCTTAATGAAATTTTTTTTTTTTTCCATTGTTTTGTTCATTGTGGTATGGTACGTGTATTCTCTTGCGCCATACAATTGAGATAAGGGAGTTTGTTAATCGTGTGGTAGAAGTTGAAAGTCGTAAGTGCATATGAATTACTTTCACATTAAAATGCTAGCTTGGGACCAAAGTACTTGATTGGTTTGCCGATATTTCATGGCCGACATATCATTTCTCATTCCATTTTTTGTTAATTATACCAAATAAATGAATATAAACATCACTTCACAGTTACAAAAGATGAAAGAGACTTATGCTTGGAACTCTTGTTGATCCCAAACAAGCATAACGGTTTTGACTTGATAAAAATTAAAATTGAAATCGATAGATGAAACGGCATAGAATTTGTGCTCTCAAAACACCTAATCGGAGCAAAATTCTTTATTTATTAAGCAGGGGTGAAAAGGAATAATAAAAGGGCCAATTATCCCTGTAAATGAGATTAAAAAAAAAAATAGAACTTCTTTTATTACTAATAAGAAAAGGTACACATTTTTGTTTAGCAAGTTCACACTCTTCACAAAAAAAAATTTCAAACATTTAAACCTTGAAATAAAGAAGGAAACAAAATTCTAATGACCCTAAATGACAGATGTCCAAATCAGCAATGGTGAAGCCAACCTTTCTCTTTATTGGATGCACAAAGCTATGAAACAAAAAAATGAGATAATTTGCCCTTGAGAATGCTTGATTGGCTCGATGCTTCAAGGTAGTCAAGCTCATCCCGTTCTCTAGCATATCCAAGGATCCTTATTCCAAAATACACATTAACTATGATGAAAAACCACATTACAATGTAAATCTTGAGTAAGCTTTTGGATAGAAACAGAATTTGTGAACAATCTAAGGACATGAAGAACATGTTTTAAGGTCAGTGAAGGGCTTATTTTAACATCTCATACACCTGTTATAGTGGTCAAAGAACCATCAACTAAGGCTATTTTCCTACTGCTTAGACATGGGGAGTATGTGGAGAAGACATTTGATGAGTGGGTCATATGGTCAATCCTGAATCCATGATCCAGGAGTCGGTAAAGGTTGTACCCTAGACATTTAATTCAATAGAGGATGGAAACTCGCCACGCCAATGAATAAATACCTGAAGGTTTGTCAAGGTTGCCAATGAGAGATCTCAACCTTTCGACCTCTTCTTGGTTAAGACCGCCCAACTCTTTTGGTACTGCTTCATTCTACTACATCGCTGAGACACGTGATTGACTATTTTAAAGCCCTTTCATACCATTTTAACTCCAAATTGCTAGTTTTTGCCTTTTTTTTCTTACAAAATAGAGGAAAAACAATTAATTAATAGAGATAATTAAATACAAATCCCAAAAACATAATAAATTTAAACACATAAAATTAATGAAATAACTCTATTTTATTTTATAGACTTATCACACACATTCTCACTCTCCTCCCCTATCTGCTCACTCTCCTCCCTCTATCTGCTCACACTCTGACACTCATTTCGGCCCCATGTCGTCGCAACCGCCAGAGTTTTACTTTCTATGCCAAGCCGCCATCACGCCTCTGCTTTCGTCGGCCTCTGACTGCAACGTTGTAGCTCTGATCGCACTCGCACGAAAGATATCCAGCAACATTTGTGATGCGAGCTCCAATCACTATCCGAATCGCGATGATCTCAGTCACCGTCGAAGGCCGCCACTAATGCCATACTTCACAAGGATCTAAGGCCCATGATGGAAAGGAAGATCCTACTGGAGATTAGAGCTCACGATTGGTGATGCGATGAAATCATTGTGCAAAGTATATAGATCTCCGCCGGTGACGCTCATTTGGCAGGCGAGGAACGGTGTTTGGTGAAGAGGCAAGTATATTGGCATCGAAGCTTCCTATCGTTGAAGCTTATCTCCAATGCGAGGAGGAATGCTGTGATAGTGACAATCGATCGTGCTTCCACTTTTGCCTCGTGAAAGAGATCCAATGTTCTCCACCGGCGAGAACTGCTTGTTTGGCTGGCGACCATGACGGCAGTTCCGACAAGGAGGAGAGAGAAACGAGAGAGAGAGAAAGGGGGAGAGGAAAGAGACAGAAAAAATAATTAAAAAAATTAATTTACCAATTATTAATCATATCTATAGCATACTCTGCAAAAAAAAATTTTTAATTGTTGCAAAATTCAATCTATACTTATAAGTTGTGTCCTATAAGCTGACTATCTCGAAATTATGAGCTGCACCTCCTTCAGCTAGGCAGCGAAATTCCAGCCCATTCCAGGTCTTGTCTGCAGCTCATCCATTTGAACGTGGCCCATATAAGGCTGAGCTATTCGGCAACCATGGATCGAGTCTTTGGGCTGAGTTAGAGTACTTCTTTTTGAGTGTTTTTCTAGTATTTTTCTGGGGTATTTAGCACTAGTGCCACCTAAACATGTTATTATTCGATAACTTGTCCTTTAAGTTATTTGTGATAACATATCTCTAAAACTTGTTAAATCATTACAATATACACTTTTTTATATAATTTTACATTAAATTAAGGATTTAAAATTAAAAAATTTACATTAGTTCTTGTATTAAATTTGGAAATTTTTTCTTGGAAATGGGTTTTCTATTTTCACATGAAGCGTACGTAGGTTTAGTGGTATATTACAATAATTTAGTAAGTTTAAGGGATAAATCATCAAAATTAAAAGTTTAGCAGGTAAATTGTAAAAAGATCAAAAATTTAGGGGCATCAGTGCCATATATATTTGCATTTTTCATCTCATGAAATTATTTTTAGAATTTCGTTAGATGAATTGCAAGTTAGGCTACACATTTCGGTGAGGCTAGTGGCGAATTTATATGTTGAATGATCTGATTTGAGTTTGATTTTTATTTTGTTTTATTATATATTTTATTGGATTGAATCTCTTTGTTTCATTCTTTATTTTTATTTAAAATATTTTATGTCAATTTTTTATATAAATTCAGTAATATTTTATTTAAATAATATTATCATATATCAATTTTGATAAGAGTCATCTTTTACTATAAACTCTTTATTTTCTCTATCTCTTTTTTTGGTCGTTCTTGAGAGGATATGTGACGCCCCCCACGTACGTTACCATACCAACCAGCCAAGCTCTAACGCCGACCGTGATGGCTGACAATCTCGTAGGTCGTCATCCTCTTACTTAACATACTTAACTTTCCATTCTTAACGTTCTCATTTTGAAGCGGAAGCAATTTCTATAGCAAAATTTTTTTCTTTTAACTTACATATTATACCTATATCTCTATCATACTCTTATAACATATATTTCATAAATTTCTTTCTTTCATCTTCCTTTTTGAACGCTCAGCGAAAGACTCATGGTAGTACCATACCCTCGCCCAGTCCCTTGGCACGTGCAGATCCTTCCGTTGTCCATCATATTACTTTAAACTAACAGGTTGCTTACTTGCAACATATAAACAACTAATGAGCTAGATGCTCAGTAAGTTCAAACATACATTCATTAACTTATAAATACTAGTAATATATGTTATTACTAGAATATATGACATTACGTATATACACATCATACACATCGTCTATACATATTCTCGAAACATAACGTATTGTGTTAGCCTCTTAATGCTCATTTATCTCTTCGTTCATCGTTCTTATTATTTTATCGATCATCTCTTATCATTCTATCAATCTCTTTATTTCTTTGCTTTTCATTCCTATCATTTCTTAACTTTCTGGTCTAAACCTTTAAAACTTTTTTATCTTTTTGTCCTCATCTCTTATCTTTTCGTATTTTATAAGCTGGAATCATATACACTAGGATAACATCACGTAAAAACGTGTCATTCACATCAT
The DNA here is from genome assembly GCA_035233585.1 of Antiaris toxicaria. Taxonomy (NCBI): domain Eukaryota; kingdom Viridiplantae; phylum Streptophyta; class Magnoliopsida; order Rosales; family Moraceae; genus Antiaris; species Antiaris toxicaria. The sequence continues at coordinate 477,404 of CP141153.1, read as the reverse complement.
ACACATAACATCAAATACATCACATCACATATATTAATTCTATTATGTTCTTTTTACTTCGTTTTATTATTTATTTATTTCTCATCGGTTTCATTGTGTCATTCTTTCATATCATTCGTTTCTTTTCTTATCGCTTTTTACTTTTCTTTTCTTTTCATTCTCTTTTCTTTTCACGCTCTTTTCTTTTCTTTTCTCGCTCTTTTCCTTTCTTTCCTTTTCACGCTCTTTTCCCTTCTTTTCTTTTCACGCTCTTTTCCTTTCTTTTCTTTTCGCGCTCTTTCCTTCCCTTTCTTTTCTTTTCACACACTCTCTTTTCCTTTCTTTTCTTTTCTTTTCTTTTCACTCTTCTTTCGTTTCTTTTCTTTTCACTTTCCTTTGGTGGGCCCGTTGTTGGACGTACCTATTTGCACGCGGATAGTGGGAGGAGGGGGAGCGACCCACCAACCTACCTCACAGTCACATAAAACCATACCTTCGGGGTTGGTTCAACCTATAATCTACCACACCTTCGGGGTAGCACCACATCTACGCGGAGGATATAGACCAGAAGTCTCGACCTTGTAGGGAGACCGGTACGTCAACAACTTAAGTTTTCAGTCTTATTATCTTGTATGCTTTTATTTTTCTTATATTGATTTTTCGTTGTACATCTTTTTCATGACATTCATCATCTTTCATTTCTCATTTTTCATAAAACATTTCATGGGACATTTGTTCTTTCGTTGTTTTTCTTTTCTTAATTCTTTACTTTATTTGTGTGAATTATGTTAATCACACTTTAGCATAGCATATATAGCACATATTACTTATATATTATCACACCACATCACATCATAACAACCAAAAACACATTTATTTATGTGCAAACAATTATTCTCTGTTTATCTTATCATCATATTCCTATCGATCATAGCCTATCTTTCTATTCTATCAATCACATCTTATCGTTATGTTCTAATCCTTTCATCATACCTTTCATCATAACCTATCATTACTTCTCTTTTTGTCTAACTCTTTGCTTTCATATCATTTTTCATAAAACATCTATCCTTTCGATCTCATAAAACATCCATTTCTTAATTCCTTTCATCACCGATCATCGTTGCTCTATCAATCATAACCTAACTTCCATAAAACTTTTCATAAACACCTATTCTTTCCTTTCATACCTCATTTCTTGCTTATGCATTCTATAATAACATTCTCGTTCTTACTCTTTTCATTCTTCTATCACTCTTTATCACATCTTTACTCTCATAAAACTTTTGTAATACATTTCCTTTGTAATTCAATATATATATATTTTATAAATTATTTATTAAAACCTATCTTTTAACATCATTATAACATTGTTATAGCATTACTATAGTATCATCATAAATCACATCATGACATTTACATACAAAACATATAAACACCATAAGCTTGTTCATAGTTGCAGACGGATAAATGTCTGAACTTACTCATAGCGTGCTTATCCTCTTCTTGGAATCCATAGACGTCCTTTGTCGTTTCTGGATTAGGTTCCTACAGACAAACTATGTCCGTTAATCACATTTTCATTTATAGCTTTTATTTTATTAAAAAGCTTGATTCTAATCTTATAATCCTTAATTATAGCCTTAGGATAGCTTTTTAAACCTTAATGGCCATTTTTGAATTTTTCTCCAACTTTTTGAAAAATTACGATTATACCTCTAACTTTTGACAAAATTACAATTTTACCCTTGACGTGATTTTTCATAACTTAAACCTCAATTTTGGCTTTTACAAACTTCATTAACCTATTCCAGGGTCAGAGGGGCTCTTTTCCCATAATTTGAGAATCTTTGGGCAAAATGACCATTTTACCTATGATGTGTCATTTAACCATAACATTTTCATTTTCATACTTAAGCTGAAATTTCTAAACCCAAAATCATCTAATTTACTTTTAAAATCTTATCGGACCTTTTCCGGATCAATTCTTATCATTTTGCCAATTTTCACAATTTCGGCCCTCGGGAAATACTATTCCGACTTAAGAATCGGTTTCATGTTTTTCTTGTGTTCTAGGGTTTCGAAGGGTCGGTTTACTAATTATAACTTGCCCCTTCTTTTTTCCAAGCCCTAATTCCTCGAGGGGGCTCGGGTTCCCTTCCCGATCATATTTTTACCCCTCGTTTCCCATATTACCCCTAGTGCCGTTTTTAGAAATTTCGGCAGCATTTCCCCTTAATTTTTGAGGTTCCAGCGTTTAGGAAACGCCTGAAAACCATCTATCCTGATCTAATTCTATCACGTACTATACCAGAGGTCTAGATTTTACGTAAAACTCATACTGTTTACGTAAAATCGTTACATTATCACATTTTTTTTCTTTTCCTCCATTACAATCATTTTCTTCTTTTTACATACATTCTTTTTCATAATTTTCATACCAATAATCATAAAATCATACAATAGTCCCAAACAATTAAATTGCGGAACGTAAAAAAGGTCAGGATTTATACCGAATTGCAGTCCGGTCTCGACGGCATAAAACCTAATTCTTTGTTCTTTATATTTGAGGTCCCGTCTTGCAATTCTGACTCCGCGGATGCGTCCGGAACGTTGAAAATAGGCCAACGAGCCAAATTTCAAAATTTGGTCAACGGTCGCCGTTGACCGGCATTGACTCGCTATTGACCGGCGGTTGCCGGCGGCGACGGTGGAATGTGGGTAGTCCATCTTGAAGATCTCGACGAGAGGAATCCATTGGTGGCTTCAATTTCACCATTCAACACCTCTATCGCAGGAAATCACCCCTCGAAAAACTGACGGCGGCGACAGTGTTAGATCTCCATTTTCCGGCGATTGTTACCCAAAATTGATTTGGGGCTTTTGATCTACGTGTTCTTCTGAGCATTTTGATACCAACCTTGCAACTCAAATCTTCGGATTCCATGGCAGCGACGGCGACGGACTGAGTTGGGCGGTGCGATCCGGTGGCCGTTGGGTTGAAACACCACATGGGTTTTGTTCTACTCTTCACCACGAGTCTTTTGGGACCAGTTTCGTGGCAAACGGTGGCCGGACGTCGGAGATACGGCGTCGCGAAGTTTTCGATGGCCGGCGGCTTCGGGCGGCGCGTGCGGCGGCGTGCGGCGGCCGTTCCGTCGCGTCGACCCACCGTTGAACTCAACTCGGCGAGAGCTTTCCAACGGTGCTGACGAAGTCGTGAACAGAGGCCGTACGTGAAAGTTGGTTACTGTACACATTCGGGTAGAGAGAGAAAGAGAAGTAATGAGAGAGAGAGCATGTGGACAAATGAGGACATTTCACTTTTTTCACTCTTTATATACTTTTTTGCCCAAAATTTCAACATAGGCCTTCCTGACCAATTTGGACGTCCTGAATCCAAATATATCAGTTTTATTTTGATCTGAGGTCATATTGTCCAGTTTTCGATACTGCGAATTCTCGGTCAAAAATTACCCTGGTGCTCAATTGTCAAATTTGAGCGTGCTGATAGGCTATCCTAACTAATTTGGGAGTGCTGAACCCAAATTTATCAGTTTTATGTCAAGATAATATCATCTTGACCTACTTCTTGATGCTGTGAGTGACACACACGTATACACACATAATATCACTATAAATCATTTTGCATCCTTTAACATTGTTAAAACATTTTATTTAATTCCAAACAATATTAAATCACTTAATTTTACATTTTAATACTTAAATTCATTGTGTATTTATTCTCCGAGAAATATGAATTTTCCTGGTTGTTACGGGATAACTAGGAAAGGAAGTGGGGAAACTTACGCTTAGTCAAAAGAAAAAAAAAAAAAAAAAAATCCGTTGCTTTGTTCATTCTAGTACAGTACGTGTATTCTTTTGCGCCATACAATTGATTAGGGAGTTTGTTAATTGTGTGGTAGAAGCTGAAAGTTGTAAGCGCATATAAATTACTTTCACATTAAAATGCTAGCTTGGGAGCAAAGTACTTGATTAGTTTGGGGATATTTCATGGCCTACATATCATGTCTCAAAATTATCGAGAAATATTAGAAACTTTCTGCGGGGGGTGGGGTGATGTCATCATTTTAGTACGTAAAGTTCTTTGATTTATGGATATTTGTAGTGTGGTCATTATACCAAATAAATTAATATAAACATCCCCTCGCAGTCACAAAAGATGGAAGAGACTTATACTTGGAACTCTTGTTGATCCCAAACAAGCATAACGGTTTTGACTTGATAAAAATTAAAAATTGAAAACGATAGAAACAACGGCATAGAGTTTGTGATCTCAAAACACCTAATCGGAGCAAAACTCTTTATTTAATCCGCAGGGGGTGAAAATACACCTAATAATTCAACAAAATTGAGTACTCAAATATTGCCCCCATAGAAAAAACAGAAGAAGCTAGAAAAACACAGTTTCAAGTCTCTGTTTTAAGAGCTAGGTGGCTTCAGTGTGTTTGCGACATCGATAACAAATCGATACCGGACATCGGCTTTGAGAAGTCGCCCCATTGCAGTGTTGATATAATCCATTGGGATGACCTCAACATCAGCTGTTATGTTGTGTTTGGCAGCAAAATCAATCATCTCTTGAGTTTCCTTCATCCCTCCAATGAAACTTCCTCCCACTATCTTTCTTCCTGCATGTTATTGCAATCAAAAGTATAAGGCATAATGGATTAACACACAGCACTCAAATGAAAAATCTCAGATGACAAATTTTCTTTTATGCAACTTTGATGTAACCAAATGTTCAGAAAACACACAGAACCGACAAGAAGAGTCTACCACAGGAGGACTATTCTCCCTAACTTTTACTAGATACGTACCCATAGAAAAAGGTATAAGTGGTAGCTCAAGTGGCTTCTCAGGAGCACCAACCATGACCAACTTGCCGTTCGGCTTCAACAGATCGATCAGAGGCGCAAGAGGATGCATTGCTGAAACTGTATCAATGATACCATCCATTGTGCTTGTGGCAGCCTTAACCAACCAAAACATAACAGACAATTAGCTAGGCCATGATTTTAATTAATTGACAACATTAATTGTGCAAATATTTGTACACACACAAATACACACACACACACACACACACACACACACACACACACACACACACACACACACACACACACATACCTTCACTTCATCATGGTCAGAGCTGACCAAAAACGAATCAGCACCAAGATGCCCGATAGCTTCCTTCTTCTTGTTAGGAGAGGTACTAATCACAGTGACCTGAACCCCCATAGCCTTGGCAAATTTCACCGCCACATGGCCTAGTCCGCCCAAACCAACTATGCCAACATGAAGACCAGGCTTGTCTAGTTTAAAATATCTCAAGGGCCTATAAACTGTGACCCCGGCGCAGAGGAGAGGCGCTCCAGCATCCAGGGGTAGGTTGTCGGGAATGCGAACAACAAAGTGCTCATCGGCCACCATCACGTCGGAGTAGCCTCCGTAGGTGGTGGTGCCATCGTAGTAGGTGGCACTATAGGTGAGTATCATCTTAGGGCAGTAATTCTCGAGGTCAATGGCGCAACTCTCGCAGGAGCGGCAAGCTCCCACCATGCAGCCCACGCCCACTTTGTCGCCCACTTTGAACTTTTGCACTTTGCTTCCCACCTCCGTTACTAAACCAACAATCTCATGACTGCAGTGTATATATATTTTATTGAGAAGATACATTTAAAGACAAAAAAACAAAGAAAGAAAAACAAGAACTTAAGAAAAATATATGACGGTTCAAAATTACATTTTACCAGCTAATTGATAATGATCAGATCCTATCAACACAAGTTATTGTAAATGCACAATATGTAGCAATATTTTATATACTTGCTAATTCATCGTCGTATTTTATTAATAGGAATTTAGTATATATTGTAACAACATAACCTGTCTTTTAAATTAAACAAACATAAAGAAAACGATCCGAGTGAAAAAGAAGAAGTAAAAATTAAAAAAAAAAAAACTTTAGAGAGTATATAAAAGAAACGTACCCAGGAACAAGAGGATAAGTAGAGGTGCCCCATTCATTCTTAACCATGTGAAGATCCGAGTGACATACTCCACAGTACAGCACCTTAAACGTAACATCTTTCTCTCCAGTTTCTCTGCATCCAAACAGATCATAAAACCGAAATTTATATATATATATATTCAACAACCTCGATGCTACCATTATTTAAAAAAAAATCAACGAAGAGCCAAATCTTGAAAAATGTGGAGGAAAAGAAAAAGAAAAAGGAAGGGAAAAAGAAAGAGAGGAATTAATTCTTATTAACCTTCTAGAGAAATGGAAAGGAGAGAGGAGACCAGAAGAATCCCTAGCTGCCCATCCAAAGGCCTTCTTTGGGTGCTCTTCTTCGTAACTCTTTGCCATTCTCTTCGTTACAAATTCAGCACAACACTAACAACAATGAAAGAGAGTAGGTAACTTAGGGAGAGAGAGTTTGTGAGATATATATGTGTATATATAGAGAGAGAAAGAGAGGAGAGAGAGATAGAGAGAGTTCAGTTTGCAATAGCATGGGCATCATGAAATGGGCGTTATACATAGCGAGGATGCGGCTGGGAATTGCGGTGCATGCATGTTGCTGACGTATTTGCTGAGCAGAATTATTGTTGCCTAAAATGGTTGAGAGAGAGAGAGAGAGAGAGAGAAGAGAGAGAGTGGACTAAACTCTATTCTATGGTACTTTATATTGGTGACGTATTGGCTGACCAAACTAACGACAGAAAATTAAGTTAAAATTTCTTGGCCGAAAAGATTTCCCATGAAAGGTAAAGGACTCATAATAATATTTTCTTTTTTTGGCTGAGTAATAATTAACGTGTTTGGTAACATTTCCGGAACGTGTTTCACGATTCCCTAGGGAATCGTTTTTAAAATCGCTTAAAAATCACGTTTGGTTAAGCTTGATTTTGAAAACAGATTTCGAAATCTGTTTTTATTATTCTCGGTTTTTACATAAACGAATGAAAAGGAATTTTAATCGTTTTCGGTCGTTTTCAAAGCCTTCCCCGTGAGCTCACCTCCTCTCGCCTCCAGCACTCTCTTTCTCTGTCATTCATCGCCGGCGGCCGAAGCAAGTTCATCGCCGTTGTGAGCTCACCCCGAAGCTCGTTCTTGTTTTCGACCTCATTTTGCCTCAGCCGTGAGCTCACCTCGCCGACCCTCCTCTCGCCTCACCACTCTCTTTCTCTGTCGTTCATCGCCCACGGCCGAAGCTAGTTCATCGCCGTCTGGTTTGTCTCTCCTCCCCTGGGGTAGTTCATCGCCGTCGCCCAAGGTCTGTCGGCTCATTCGACCCTGGTTATTGTCGTTCATCGCCATCTGATTTGGTATTCTGCCGGCTCTCATAATTGGGTTCAAAGCTTCCTGCGACCGGGCGTCTGCTTCACCGGAGGTAAGGTTCTCATCTCGGACTCTCTCCCTTGGTTTTTGTTATTTGGACTGGCGGCCGGGTTGAAGATGTGGGGGTTGATAATCGTTTGCCCTAGTATTTGAGAATTTTTTCAATTTCAGAGTCGATGAGGTAATCGGCTTTATTTCAATTGTTGAGTCGATGAGCTAATTAGAATTGGGGCTGCTCTGTGTCAATTTTGGTTGACATTGACGTTTTCAAACAGCTGTGGTAGCCATTGCCGTGTGTGATTTGGTTGACATTGCTTGGTCCCTGTGCACGGCATGGTTTGTGAATTTCTTGCACCGTTGCCATTTGTGTTTGTTGATTTCAATTTGGTAGTGTCCTTGGCATAATAACCGACCTGTGATTTCAATTTGGAAGCTGTGATTTGTGTTTTTGTGGCATAATAACCGAGCTGTGGTTTGTGTTTTTTTTGTTTAATTACCGACCTGTGCTTTCAATTTGGAAGCTGTGATTTGTGTTTTTGTGGCATAATAACCAAGCTGTGATTTGTGATTTCAATTTGGTTTGTGTTTAATTTGCTTGTCTCGGTTCAATATGCATAGATTGTGAAATATATGCTTGAGAGAATTTGTGGCTCTTGCTGCCTGTTTGGTCAAAACATAAGTCCGGTTTTTTTTGTACAAACCTGTTTGGTCCTTTGCTTTCTTTTGTATATTTTTCATCCATTTGTCTATTAGGATTTTATTTCTGATTATGCAACAAATGAGACATTGAATGAATGAATGTCAAATTATCCATTTGTCTATTAGGATCATTCTCCCTTGATCCTGTTTATATGCCTTCCCCTCTCGGTCACTCCCCCTCGCTTGCCACCAAGAAAATTGTGAAAACATCCAAAATTATCGCCCAAAAACTTCAACTAAAAGATCAAGACAATCAAAGCCTAAAAAAGAAACTTAAAATATCTTCCTTTGAGAGAATCGTGTGAGGAAAGATATGAAAGCGAAGGAAAAATTTTTTCAAAAACTGAAAAAAATAAAAAAATAAAAAAACCAATACCACACAAAAAGAAAAAATTTTTCTTTCAATGATCAGAGTTGGAAAATTGAAAGATTATAATAATAATAAAGAAAACCAACTAGTTTACTTTCTCTCCTTTATCTTCTTGATTCGATGTCTAGTAGTGAATGTGAGGTTAGGTGCATCATTATTTCAATGTCTAGTGGGTTTTATGGTAGGCTTTTTTTTTTTAATTTTTTTTATTTCTTTGAAACGTGAGATTTTGGCTGTAAACATGAGCCTTACATTTCCAGGTAAAATCAGATTGGCCAACTGCACCGCCAATCATGTTTTCACCCTTTGTTCTTGTGCGCAGTTTTATTCCACTCGAATGTTGAATGTTCAGGTTTTTAAGGTGGTCATATTTTGCAGTGGAGAGGAGTGGCAGTGGAAGGTAGCCATATCCAGAAAGCTCAATATCGTCTGGGCGAGGTCGGTGGCCATGTCCAACAAGATCACCCCTAAAAAAAAATGGTCATCAAGGACAGACAGAGAGAGAGAGAAGGACGGGAAAAGAAAAAACAAATTCTAGCCTTGCTCCTGATAAATAGAACACGTGAGAAAAAACTGACCATTCCGTCCATTTGTTTAATTATGCCAAGATTTATAAGTTTAGGGAGTTAATTGCTAATAAATTTAATTTAAGGACTAAATTATCGAGTTTGAGAAATTTGGAGAGTGTCCGTAAAAAAAATGTAATAATAATAAAACAAAAATTTGCGTTGTATTGCAGTCGGGAACTTTTTATGGCAAGTTGAATTGTTATATATATTTCTTAAAATATTTGGATTAGTTAAATCAATTCAGTTCAAAAGAACTATATAAAACTATTAAAAAATGATATAAATCTGATGATTTATAGTATAGGGTTATGATTAGTTTTTTTTTAATTATATTCTACTGTAGAATTCTATATACAATTATATATCCTCTCACTTACATTTGATATTAAAATCAAAAATGAAAATATCTTGCCTTTAAAACTGAAAATATTTAAGCAAAAAATACCAGGATTTAACTTTGTGAAACTGTTGATTTTTATGTCAATGTTAATATTAATGTCTTCGTCAGTTAAAAAATAAATAAATAAATAAATAAAACCAAAATCTATAGATGATTTCATATATATCAACTTGCCTCACTTGAACATGGCTCGTTCGAAAAAACAATAATAATAATTGAAATTAATTAAAAATTTTTATTAATTTTTAATTTTTGGTATTTATAATATTTTTTTAAATTAAATATAAATATATTTTCATTGACTTATTATGCAATGACTAGTTTTCAAAAATATAACCAAACACAATTTCATTTTTTTATTTTTCAAAACATACGCTCAGAAAATAAAACCAAACACAGTTTCAGAAACGATCTCAGATCAGTTTTCAAAACGATCTCAAATTCACCATTTTTGAAATCTTAACAGATTTCAAAAACAATACCAAACGCTACCAATGTTTCCTTAAAAGAAATTTTCTCCGTATTTCCCGAATAACATTACGAGAGTGTCTGGGGAGGTGTTGAATTTTTTTTTTTTGAAAAAAGAAATTTTTTGGAAAATATATTTAGAGAAAAAAATATAAAATTTTAAAAATAAAAAAAATCAATATGAATATTATTTTATTTCTCTCAAAATTTTATTTAATTTAAAAAAAATCATCTCATTTGAACTTATATATACAAAGTTATGAATTTTTAAAATTTGAAATTTATTTTAGTGTTTTGAAAATATAAATAATAAAAAATAATGAACTATTGAAAAAAATATATATTTTAAATGTCTCCTAAATGGAGTCTTGTGACTTATCTTTGACTAATAAAATAATATACTATAGAATTAATTTTATATAATTAATTTTATTTTTACTCTCCGCATTATAGATTCATTTTCATTTTATCTTTGAGAATTAGAAAATTATTTATTATGTCCTTAATTTACATAAAACCATTTAAAATTTTTCTTTCATCTAAGCCGGTTTATTATTCTAACATAATTACTTATAAAAAAACTCCATTAAAAATTAAATAAATGTTCAAAAATATAAATCTTATTCATAAAAAATAATTAAAAAAATAAAAAAATTGCTCTCTCTCTCTACTTTTGGCGACCCATTTATGGTGATCCATTTCCCCTCTCTAATTTGGTTGCGAAAAAGGAAGAATAGAAACCTCAAAAAATTACCTAGAATTCCACTATGTATATATATTTTTTCCATTTCACTTCAAAGTTTTGAATTTTATATTTTTCAAGTAAAGAAAGAAATCACCAAAATTTATTAAAAAAAAAAAACCACCATTTTCTTTGATAATCCACTCACATTGGAGAGGCAATCTGTCAATCTACACAAGCACTCTTCATTGTCGAGAAAGACGAAGCCCCATAGAGGAGAGCAAATTTTGAGCCTCACTCAGAACTTTTGGGGCAAATCAAAAAATAGGAATCGGGTCCTTTGAATGGTAAAAGAGGAATAAGCAAGGCTGTTAGGGTCGGAGGTGAGCTTGTGGGAGGGCTTAGGGCACTTGAAGGGCATCTATGGCAGTTGTTGTTGTTGTGGTTGTCCTTGATTGGAGGATTTGCGAAGGGAATCCTTAGTTAAGAGAGAGAGAGAGAGAGAATATTTTTTTTATATCTGTTTCTTAATTAATTTTTTTACATTTGTTTTTTATAATCAACATTTATATTTTAAAATATTTATTTAATTTTTAATAAAATTGTCACGTAAACAATTTCGTTAAAACAATAAATGAATACAGACAAAAGAAACATTTAGAATAGTTTTATATAAATCTGAAACACAACTAACCATTTTATAATTCTGGAAATAAAAGTGAAAACAAATCCATAGCTAAATAAAATTAATTCTATACCATATTCTTCTTTATTAACTCTTTGAAAACATTTTTCACCAGAATAAAATATTAAAAAAAAAAACGTGCGGTCTTGTATGCAGACCTCATGACATGGAAAACCAGCTATTAATGGTGTATAATATTTAATATAATTGGTATTCCCTAACTTTATTTTCATTCATTACTGTTTATTCTCTGCCGAAACTAATTCCTTCAAAATCAGTCTCAGGCAAACATTGTCAGACGAAATGTTTCCAGTCCCACCCATTGTCAGATTCGCGCAGAAAGGCGGCATCTTTTTGCAGTTCCCTTTTTTGATTGAATTGAAAGAATTTCAAAAAAATAATAATAATAAAAGAAAAGAAAAGAAAAAAAAGCAAGGAAATATATCTTACCTTCAAAATTATTTATCAAATTTTTTCAAATTTATATAGCGTGTATACACATGTATGCGATTTCACGATTTAAAGCCTTATAATACCAACGTGACGGCATAAATGAATAACCCTGTACCTAAAATGCGGAAGCTTAGTGCCATGTAACGTCAGATATCCTTTAGAATCCTGAATGTTAAGGAGAAATCTGAAAAATTCGTATTTAAAAAAAAATCAGAAAATACATCAACCTGACCAAAATGTTCTGCCAACGGTAAAAACTGCCCAGGCCGATCCATGAAACGCACAGCTTGGGGGCATTGCTCTTTAGGAAAACAAAACAACGAAAACATGCAAACAACAGCAACACAAGACAAGAGACATGGTAGCGTTCATGGACAACACAATGTTTCCTAAAGAAGATGACAGCAAAAATGGTACCGTGGGCTGTATTAACCAGTTCTCAACTCGGACGGCAAATTATATATAACGCGTACAAATGCATATTCAAAACATAATTCCACATACGACAGTTGTCAACTATATTCTAGAACATGTGAGTAAGGATTGCAGCATATATTTTTCATATCTTTTGTCTTCACCAAGGTTTGGGGTATATACCGTGAAATGGCAGTAACAAAAAACATACATATCTTTGAACTTTTTTTTTTTTTTTTTGGTCGTTTAATTAACATAGGATATAAGATCACCTTCATCCGTATGCACAAGCAAAACCTCAGATTTTTCTAAAAAGAACCTATGAAATTTGTTTTGGAGACACTCTTTCTTGCGGGGCACAAATAAGAAGAGAGGATTCTACAACTACCGGATCAATACCAGAATCAGAAGCAAGGAGACAGCATGAATTTGGAAAGGCTAGGTATGCAAAGCCATGAACAAGTTCTGTTTGCGAGCATGCTCCGGAATTAACCGATTTACGATGTCCGGTGGAATGCCTGATAGCTCTGTTAGGTTTTAACAGAAAGCAACATTAAAAAGCATAACGACAAAGTAAAATCATAGAAGTAACTAAAAGATAAGCTAGACAAATACACTGGCAGTAAATTCTTTTAAATCCTGTGACCAACTTTAATGTAGACTAGTAATTGACTCTCATTTCCATTTCTCCACAGATCCACATTTCAACTAGGTTCAAATTTAAGGAAAACAAATATATGTAAAAAGCTCGCTTTTAGTCAACGTTATGGTTTCTATTTGCTTAAATGTTGAATTCTATTAGAGTATATATATAATAGATACGTATATTCATCATTTTATCTAATTTATTGCCTACTAGCTAGTGGGTACTGACTATGCGCAGCTAGTGCAAAAGAACTCCACATCATTCTCATACCCTTTCTATTACATTTGTTAATTCAAGGTTATTCGTTTGTACTTGATGCAATCTGGATGATAGAAACACGGATGAATGAAGCTAACATATCATTCTACTGAGGAAATCCGACTTACCCTGGGATTTAAAATTGAACAAAGGAGGGAGAGGACGGCCATTGGGAAGGCGAGTAGTAGGGTCCCTTAATTCATCAAAGAACGGGTGAACGCAAGCTTCCAACTGAATTATCCGAAAGACATATGGGAGGTGAAAAGGTGAGATTATAGACAATATTTCCATCAGAGAAACCAAAACAACTGAAATCAGACTTACAGCAGTGCAGCGCAAATTAGGGGAATACTGGAAAAACCGACATACGAGGTCAACTGCTTCAGGGGGTAGACGTTTTTGGAAGACCTGATGAAGCATAAGTCACCAGAGAATCAAACCACAAAACCAATATGGGTTGGGAATGGGTGCAGGCTTATCTAAGCCACATTTTTTTTATAACAAGGAAAAGAAAGGTCATAACTTGGCGAGGCAAAAAGAAGGAAAAAAAAAAAAAAAAAAAGGCATACTTTGTGCCACGGATGGGGTTTTATCTGTGGGAACTTAAATTCAGTGTAGTTTGGATTCATGCACTTTATCTCCTCTCTTGTTGGCGTTCCCAAAACCTGAAACATAACCCAATGTGGAAATGATGAAAACCCAACCCAAAAAAAAAAAGGGAAAAAGAACTTTTTTTAACACTTGTCAAAACTCAAAAAGTCATCAAAAGAAGTTCTAGCTTCTCGTAATAAATGTCAAAGGTGTGACCAGATTTAACCCAAGCATAAAGTACACCCAAGCATGTCTGATTCAATTTCTAAAACTTTAACCCTATCTGATAAAAACTTTAGATACGCAAAGTAAAAAAGATAAATTCACAAGGACACATAAAAAGATCAACGGCCCCACCTTAATGATCTCAACTAGTTGATCAACTCCACTGTCACCGGGAAACAAAGGCTGCAAGACAAATTTGAATGATAACATTAATACTCGAATAGGATGACAATGAAATCATGAGCAATAATTTGAGTATGACGCCACCTGTCCAAGTAGTAGTTCAGCCATTACACAACCTGTCGACCAAATATCTATAGCCGTGGTGTATTCTGTGGCGCCAAATATAAGCTCTGGAGCTCGGTAATATCTTGAGCAGATATAAGAAACATTTGGTTCTCCTTTTACCTGATAACATGGAAAAGGGACAAATTATTTTCTGTCTTTATTTTCCCCCAAATAAAGATAGGATCCAACTGAAGCGAAAAGCTAGATGAATCCCTCAATATGCAAGTGGCATATTATATGTATACTCACCAATACTTTGGCACTTCCAAAATCACAAAGTTTCAACTGATGAGTGTGCGGATTCACCTGAATATTAAAGTATACTATTAGAACTTGACCCACAAAAAAGGGAAAAACACGAAAACACGATAATGAAGCAGATATCCAGAGGACTAAAACATGGCCGCAACAACTCTTGATTTTATTTTATTAAGAATTTCTCTATCCATTGGATAGCACGACCTACCACCTTCCACTAAGCTAAGTATACCACATAAAGACTAGTATGTCTATGGGTAAACCAGCATCCACTAATTCGTATCCTATAGATATTGTGGATGCATTCAACAAAGGCATGCCTTAGAAAATTGTGCACATTTGTAATTTCAGGGATTTTACAAACATGTAAACTAGCAAATAAGTAAGCACTTCACAAAACAGCCACATCAAATATATTCTCACAACAAAACGCTACATTTTTTTTTAATAAGAAAACTCCTTTTATTTAATCAAGTCAAAATGTTATTATGCCAACTCTGTTGTCTATTAAGCATTTCATGATATAATAATTCAATTGTTGATTGTTTTAACAATGCATATTCAAATGCAGCCAATTTCCCCTCTCTTGCAATCAATTTCTTTATGTACTACATATGCATTCATGGGCATGAGTCTCATCAAACAAGTACTACTATGCTCTCGGAAAAAAAAATAATAATAATAATAAAGAAAGCTTACAAGTATGTTGTGAGGCTTGATATCCCGGTGACAAATTCCAATGCAATTATGGATATAAGCAAGTGCCCGACAAATCTGCACCCAAAAGAAGGAAATTGATAAAGAATGGCAAAAGGATTGAACTTTCAAGGATATGATTATATATTAAGGGACTAAAGGAAGAAAATGGAATAAGCATACTTTATTTGGAAACAAAGAATAACATTAGAAAATTTTCTTATCATAGAATACCATGATCAGATTTTATTCTTCAAAACAATCCTAGCAACCTCAAATTATAGTCACAGCGACAAAGCCAAGGTCATGCAAAAGGAATCTTAAAACACTTAGGACCAAAAACACAGAACAAATCCCAAAAAAAAAAAAAAAATCCAAAAATAGGAAGAAGAAGAAAAAGAAGAAGATGTTATTTCATACCTGATAGGTGTAAAGCTTAACGTATATTAAGGGCATTCTTTGGTTCATCCTGCTATAGTTTCTTGCAACCTTGTGAACATTTTCAGGAACATATTCAAGAACAAGGTTTAGGTAAAGCTCTTCTTTATCCGTTGTTGAGAAAAAGCAGTGTTTTAATGCAACAATATTTGGATGGTCCAACATCTGCATAATCTGCAATTCCCTGTTTTTGTAGCGCTTGTCTTGGAGAACCTTCTTGATGGCAACAATCTCCCCTGTTTCTCTACATTTTGCCTGGAAAAAGAAGTTTATGTCACGGAACATAAAGAGGGTTGAAATAGATGCAATAATCAACCTATAAAGGTTCTACCTACTTGAAAAACAACACCAAAGGAACCAGTTCCAACCACATGTTCTGCAATATAACTGATTGTCTGTCAACCAAAAGATGTGGTTAAGAGATAAGTAATGAACCAATTACAATCATATGATCTCATCAAATTTGATTACAACATGTAATAGTTCTCTACCAACCTGCCTCGACTGCCCATTTCGACCACCAACAGTCGTTCTTATTACACGTCCTGTTTCGGCACCTACACCTTCGATAATATCCTGTTCGCTATCCTACAGTACATAAAATAGCAGCCACAACTGATAAGTACAAACTATCATTTCACAATCAGCGAAAGTGCCCAAGTAGAGATTGAAGCATTTGAGGGCTTAGCTAATATATTGCCCATCACAACAGAGAGGAAACAAAAAAAGAACTGACGTAAACTGAAAAAACAATTTTGTGGAAGAATTTTCTTTATTTGTGCAGAATAATAAACACTGAGTTAGCTACATATAATAACCCTAGCAATAGAAAAGGAAACTAACTAGGTTATATCAGATCCAATGATTTATGGGATATTCAAACAAAATAGGAAACTAACCAAATCAGCCTAATTCTAGGGATACAACTATTACAAAATCTCCTAAATAGCTAACTATACACATGTAAAACAAAAGCCACTAATTACGTGTTTTCCCACACTCCCCCTCAAGCTAGTGAATAGGTATTCTCCATTCCCAGCTTAGATACAATATTCTGAAACACTAAACTACTTAACCCCTTAGTAAGTATATCCGTAAGTTGGCCATGCGTAGACACATAAGGTGTACAAATCAACCCACTCTCCAATTTCTCCTTGATGAAGTGTCTATCAATTTCGATATGTTTTGTTCGATCATGTTGTACCAGTTGTGAGCTATGCTAATTGCAGACTTATCACAATAAAGTCTCATTGGGCCATCCTACTTAATCTTTAAGTCTTCTAAGATGATCTTTAACCAAAGTAGCTCACACATATCTTGAGCCATTGCTCGAAATTCTACCTCTACACTAAACCGTGCTACCACATTTTGTTTCTTACTTCTCCACGTCACGAGATTACCACCAAGAAAGGTGCAATATTCAAAGGATGACCTTCTATCAACAATTGACCCAGCATAATCGACATCTGTGTATGCCTTAAGTACCAAACCTCTGTTCCTCTTGAATAGAATACCCTTTCCTGGTGTCCCTTTGAGATACCGTAACACTTGATAAGCTGCCTGCAAATGAACTTCCTTTGAACTATGCATGAACTGGCTAATCACACTTACTACGTACACTATATTAGGTCGTATATGAGACAGATAAATGAGTCTTCTTACCAGGCGATGATACATTTCCCCATCAACCGTAACGCCCTTTTCTGCTATTTCAAGACTAAAGTTTGGGTCTATTGGAGTACTTGCTGGTTTGCATGTTGTCCTGCCTGTTTTTTTTGAGAAGATTTATAACATGCTTCTGTTGGGAGATAAAAATGTCCTGCCTGGCTTTGTCTATACCCCATGGCAATCATAACTCTTGCAAATCTGCCAACCCAAGCCCATGGTGATTGCTTAAGTCCATACAAGGATTTCTTCAACTTATACACAATATGAACAACCAAATTATTCCCATAACCTAGTGGGACCTCCATATAAATTTCTTCCTCTAATTCTCCATGCAAAAATGCATTTTTGACATCAAACTGCTACAACTCCCAACCATAATTAGCTGCTAATGACAACAGGATTCTGGCAATATTCATCTTCGCAACTAGAGCAAAAGTCTCAAGTAATCAATCCCACAAGTTTGAGTATGGCCCTTGGCTACCAACCTTGCCTTGTATCTCTCTATTGATCCATCTACTCTGTACTTCATTGTATAGACACATTTACACCCCACGAATTTCTTTCCTGCTAGCAACTTCACCAACTCCTAAGTTTTGTTCTTCTCTAATGCCTCCATCTCCACATTCATTGCTTGTTTCCATTTCTTATTGGACAAAGCCTTGGATAAGGTGGCAGGGATGGCAATGGTGTTTAAGCTAACAAGGAAGGCTTTATGAAATAGTGAAAAAAGTTTAAAAGACAAAAAGTATGCAAGAGGATATAAAGGTCATTCTGTGCACTCTTTAGTCCCTTTCCTAACAACAATGGGAAGGTCCTAGTTATTATTGATGACTTGAGATTCAATTTCAGCTTGCAACGAAGGATTAGAAATTGTTACCTCATTCTCAAGATCTAGGTTGGATTCTTGGACCTACACAGATTCAGGAATAGCCGTCTTCTTCCTCGAAAAACACCTTGCCTTTGGCAAATCTAACATTTTCAAGAGCAAAGTTGGAATTTTCTTAGGGGTTTTCTAGAATTTTAGGCATGGATCTAGACACAGAATTTGGCATGGACTCGGATACATGCTCAGACACAGACACAAGACGCAACACAATGGAAGACATGGGAAGTGACGGCAGGTCAAGTAAGAAATCCCCATCCTTATCTTCAATTATTGAATTCTCCGCCTGAAGATAAGGTGTGGTGAAGTAAGACTCTTGTTCATTGAAAGTAACATCCACCGAGACATAGAATTTTTTTTATGAAGGATAACAACACTTCTACCCTTTCTGAGTTTTAGAATAGTCCACAAAGACACATTTTAATGCCCTTGGATCTAACTTCCCCTATTTTGACTATGGATATGAACAAATGATACACAACAAATATCCTAGGGACAAGCTTATTTGTAGTGTGTAGGTTTGGAAAGAATGTTGACAATGTTTCCATTGGACTCTTGAATCCTAAGACTCTGGAAGGCAAATGATTTATAAGATGAGTGACTGTAAGAACTGCTTTTTCCCAAAAGGATTTAGGCACATTTTTCTGGAACAAGGAGGCTAGGGTTGACTTAAGAAGGTGACCATTTTTCCTTTCTGCTACTTCGTTTTGCTATGGTGTACAAGATGACTCATGTACCATCCCTTCCTTCTAAAATTATAGAGTTAGGACTTGATTGAAATAATCCCTGACATTATCCGACCTAAACCTTTTGACACAAGATGACTCATGTACCATCCCTTCCTTCTAAAATTATGGAGTTAGGACTTGATTGAAATAATCCCTGGTATTATCCGACCTAAACCTTTTGTTCTTAATCATAGAACAAAAATTCAAGAGAACAATATTGACATCAGATTGATGTTTAAACAAAAAAATCCAAGTAACACAAGTACAATCATCAATAAATGGCACAAATCATTTTGCCCAAAAAACATTAAAAATGGTAAAAGAACCCCAAATATCATTGTGAATGAGATAAAAAGGAATAGAACTTCTTTTATTACTAACTAGAACAGATACACATTTGTGTTTAGCAAGTTCGTACCCTTCACAAATAAAATTCTCAACATTTAGGCCTTGAAATAAAGAAGGAAACAAAATTCTAATGACCATAAATGACAAATGTCCAAGTCGGCGATGGTGAAGCCAAGCTTTCTCTTCATTGGATGAACAAAGCTCTGAAACAAAAGAATGAGGTAGTTTGCCCTTGGTAATGCTTGACCGGCTTGGTGCTTCAAGGTAGTAGAGCCCATCCCATTCTCTAACATGTCCAAGGATCCTTGTCCCGAAACACACAATAACTATGATGAAAAACCACATTGCAACGTAAATCTTGAGTAAACTTTTGGATAGAAACAAGATTTGTGGACAATCTAGGTACATGAAGAACATTTTTTAAGGTCAGTGAAGGGCTTATTTTAACATCTCCTACACCTGCTACGGTGGTCAAAGAACCATCAGCTGTGGCTATTTTCCTACTGCTTGGACATAGGGAGTATGCGGAGAAGACATTCAGTGAGTGGGTCATATGGTCGCTAGCTCCTAAATCCATGATCCAAGAGTCAGCAAAGGTTGTACCCGAGACATTTAATCCAATAGAGTATGGAAATTCACCTGCATACGCCAATGAACAAATACTTGAAGGTTGGTCAAGGTTGCCAATGAGAGATCTCACCCTCTCAACCTCTTCTTGGTTGAGACCACCTGACTCCTTTGGTGCTACTTCACTCTGCTGCACCGCCATGACATGGGCTTGACCATTGTTCCTTGGCTACTCTCCCTTCTGTCCCCACTCTCGACTCGAAGGTTTTTTGTAAAGCTTCCAACACCACTCACGAGTATGGCGTGCCTTCTTACAATAAGTGCACCACAAGCTATCCTTGTAATCACAATTCTAGGCCTTTGGTTGTCCAAGTTTTCCACTTTCAAAAACTGGTGCTATTTCCGTGTTTGTGGCTGAATTATTGCCGCCACTAGCCACCATAGCCGAGCTATTTGTCCTCTGTGGTTCAAGCATCAAACCTCTTCTACTTTCCTCACCTCGAATCAGTGCCACCACCATATTAAAGTATGGAACCTCCTGCTTGCCAAGAATTTGAATTCTCACTTGATCAAATTCTAGATTAAGCCCAACAAGAAAATCATAAACTCTATCTTGCTCTATGAAATCCTTTAGAATAGTGGCATCCTCGAGACAATTGGTTTTTATCACCCTATAATGATCAAGTTCTTGCCACAAAGTTTTTAATTGATTGGCATATTCAGTAACTATTTTACTTCCCTGTTTTGCAGCAATCATCTTCACCTTGACCTCATATGCTTGAGCCACTTCTTTAGCTTTGGAATACATTTGTTAAATTGTGTCCCAAATATCCTTAGCCGTAGCCAAGAACATACATATGTCGCTAATCTTAGGAGTCATAGAATTCCACAACCATGCCATAATCATGGAATCATCTTCATCCCATGCGTCAAAAAGAGGATCTCTTGGTTTCGGCCATGTACCCGTGAGATGACTGATCTTCCCTTTCCTTTTCAGCACGGTGCAAACAAGTTAGGACCATTTAAGGTAATTTCCTTCCATCCAGCCTATACGTAGCCTGAATATTTTGCAATTACCTAGGTTGTTGAGATCGAACAACTCCTCCAATTATGCTGTAGTAGTCGTCTTTGCAACCTCCGACATCCTCCACAAAAAAACCAACCTCTAGGCAATTAAGGCGGATCGCAAAACTCAAAAAAAAAAAAAAAAAAAAAAGAGCAATGAAGGCTGGCAGAATTCACAAAAACTGCAATGAAGGCTGACAGATTCACAACAACTGCTAGCGATAAAGGCCGAGCAGTCAGATCAGAACAATTCCTCCCAGAAAATTTGAAGCTCTAAAGCTCTAATACCATGACGTAAATTCAAAAAACAATTTTGTGAAAGATTTTCTTTATTCATACAGAATAATACACATTGAGTTAGGTATGTATAATCACCCTAGCAATAGAAAAGAAAACTAACTAGGTTATATCAAATCTCATGATTTATTGGATTTTCAAACAAAATAGGAAACTAACCAAATCAGCCTAATTTTAGGGAGAAAACTATTACAAAATCTCCTAAATAGCTAACCATACATATGTAAAATACAAGCCACTAATTACGTGTTTTCCCACAAGAACTTTACAAGACTAAAGCATGTATATATCTTACTCTGTCCTCATCATGATCCGAGTTGTCCCTCAATCTCATGTCAAGCATTTCCCTCCCCAACCAGTCAACTGAGCTAGACGAACTCTTAAACCCATTAACAGACCTGGAACTGCCCACTCCTCCATTTCCTAGGCTGGCAGACGCCATAGGTACGCTTCGTTAATTTCGCAGATGCTAGTACTCGCTGCCCTCGTAATATTTCATGCTTCCAACTCGCATCCCATCCAAGATCCTATCTTCCTATCAAGAATTAATCGAATTTCTAACTTCAGAAACAGAAATCAAATATATATATATATATATACATGGATATCATGTATTGGTAGAACTAGAAGTGAGAAAAAAGGGTAAGACAACATATACAAGTAGGATAGAACAACAAAACGACTAAACAATACATATATTCATAACCAAATTGATTATTTATTGTTGGGTTATTTCAAAATCTCTCTCCGTATTGATGTTACCTATTTTCGAAATGGAGAAAGACAGGTACATGGAGGATAGTTAATTGTATGAATAGTGCAATAGGAAGTTGAAAGGGCAAAAAGACAGTCAAAAAAAAAAAAAAAAGAAGAAGAAGGTAAAAAAAACCTGAAGGAACTATAAAGATGGAGGATTTGAAAAGAGATAATTGTAACTATTATATGGAAGAGAGATAAATTTAAAGGAAAGCAGAGGAAGTAAAAGATGGGTAAATAAATAAGCTGAATCTGCAATCTCGAACTGAAATTGAATATGAACCTACCCACAACAACAATAAATTAAGAAAATTTAAGAAGAATGAAAGTTTTGCAAGTTCCATCTTTCCCTTTCTCTTTCTCTCTCTCTATCTGGTAAATTACTCAGCAGAACCTGCTACCTAGAACCGAAATTACATAGGATCCTACCAAAACTTCGCGAAAATTTCCAAATTTGGCCAGATCTACTCTTGAATTAATGGGAAATTTTGGATTATTCTTTTTTGCAGTCATCATTTTCAAAAATCTATGAAAATCACAGGAAAAATTTACAAAATTCAATCACAAAAAAGAAAAAAGAACTAAATTCATTCAAAAATAAAGCAAGAGAGATCTTGGAGAAATTCCGAACCTGAATAGAGTTGAGAGAGACTTCGAAGAGGAGCCGGCGCATTTTAGCCGCCTTCCGCAGTTCCAGAATTTCGAATATCAACAACAACTCACGATTGATCGGAAATCGTGAAGCAAGAAAACAAAAAAGAAAAAGCAAAAAAAAATTTTGAAGCAAAATCACAACTGTTGATAATTTGTATTTTCTTATTATAATTGGTATTTTATTTTCCAACTTGTTTGAGCTAAGAGCAGAGTAATAATAATAATAATTAGGATGAAATTAAACATAAAAACGGTCCATTTTTATGGTTTTCTTTAGCTTTACTCTCTCTCTCTCTCTCTCTTCTCTCTCTATGTGCTGAGCAGCGAGTGTTACACTTTACCGCTCCTTTTATACATTTTTCTTCGTTGGTCACAGGTACATTTGATTGGGAGTGTTATTTTTAAAAAATAAAAAAAAAATTATTTAAAAAAATAAATTTTTTTAAATTTTTATATTTAAATATTTAAATTTTTTTTAAAATAAAAAAAACTCTTTAAAAAAATTTTAAACAATTTTTTATTTTAAAAATAAATTTAAATAATTTTTTATTTTCTAAATTTAAATATATTCCACGTCTTTCTTTACGCGCATATTTGAATTTCGTGTGTTTTCGGATGTCCTTTCGTTTTCCTTTTTTTTTTTTTTCGCCGATCATTTTCCATTAATTTAATACCATTCCTTTAATTAAAACTATTAAAAAGTCTATTATCTTTACTAACCTCTCGACTACTTCTCAAACAATAAATAAACAATATTTTGATAAATATATTACGTTTTTTTTTCCCGTTTATTTTTTGTATTCATACTGTCTAAATTTATCATTTATACACAATTTACATAATTAACTTGTACTTTTAATAATTTATACTTTAAACTTATAAATTTATAACAATTTACAAACTTTTTTAATGAAAATTAATACTTTATTTACATTTAAGTTATCAATTAAAAGCATAAAATTTTCTTTCTAATCATTATTAACCGAAATTTATATTTAGAACAAAATTAATTTAAACTTTTCTATTTTTATAAAACTAAACTAAAGATATACTCTTAATAAATTTGGATTAATATAGACAAAAATAATTGTTTATATCATAAATTAACAATTTACATACAAATCATATATAAATTTTTTTTAAAAGATATATCAATACAACTTACAATAAGTTTTAGAACACATTTAAATCACATTTAAATTTTATTTATAGATTTAGAGCACAAATTACAACTTTACAATAAATTTAAGATATATCAATATAAAAAAGTCCTTTTGTATATGTTTAACAATTCATATACAAATCACATATAAATTTCTTTTAAAAAATTAATATGATAATAAATAGTGCAAATTGTTATGTACTTGTAAGTTTAAAATATAAATTATCAAAATTAAAAATTAAAAGTACAAATTATAATTTTACAATAATTGTGTATTTGGTACACACATTTAAATTGTATTATATTTAAATACAATGTAATTTTCTCCTAAATACAAAAGCATTTCATTCAAATACTAATCACGTCATATTTTAAATCCAATACAATAATTATTTATTATTTCACTTTTTCTATTACTTTTATTAATTACATCGTATATTCTCTTTCTCTCTCTTTTTTTCCTCTCTACTTTTACCCATCACATCACATATTTATTATTAAAATACAATTCAAATACTTTTTACCCAAACACATATTGTATTCAAATGCAATACTAATATTTTCTTCCAAACACAAATTACATTCAATATATTATATTTAAACATAATGCAAATACAATTCGTTTACTAAACGAATTATAAGTTTAAAAAATATATCACTACAAAAAAGTTTTTTTTTTTACACGTTTAATTTAAACAGATTGTTTCTAACATTTTAAAAAATCTGATTGATATCAGTTACATTTCTAATTTCATGTATAAGCGCAAAATTATCTAAAACAGGTATTATTGTTTGGTATGTATGTTTGGCTGAAATAAATATATTCTATAAAACAAAAGAAAAGAAGAATAAACATCAACTTACAAACACAAAATAACTCTCACATGATTAGTTTTGTATTATTAGTATTTTACAGATATTAGAAGTAGATGGGAACACCAACTAACTTAGTCTCTATTTTGGTATTTTTTGAGTTAAAAAAATATATTTATTGGTGGACGAAGATTAATTAAAAATTTATCATATTCTAATTTATGTAATTTTTAGCCTAAATCACATTAATGTCTAATATTTGAGCTTGTTCAAATCTTGTCAAGGGATAAAAAGTGAGAAAAGAAAACTTGCAACTTTGTAAAAATAAGAGAATAAATTTATAAAAATAAAAACCCAATTTCTCTATTCTTGGGGAAAATTAAACTAGTCTTACTAGAGTGTTTTTTTTTTTTTTTTAATAAAAGGGAATATGCATTTAAGAAAAAAAAAAGTGAAAAACGTTACAAAAACAAACAAATGACTTTGTAATACAAAATACTAAACCCTCAGATAAGACTAAATTCACCAGAAAAATTTGATGGTATTAAAAGAAAATAAAAAGAATAAATTCTATCTTGATATATCTAATGTCAAGTACACGTAAAGTTGTTATTGAAACTCTTTACGATGAATGGAAATTAATCTTTTGAGAGCACTTACTAGGGCTATATTTGGTAGCACAAAAAATAAAAATAACAAATAACAAATAACAAATGGTTTTTTCGCACTTCTTTCTCGGAAAAATTTTTTTTTTTTTCTGGAATGATAGGAAAGGAGCTGACAGTTTTTTTCTGTCGAATAAGAGAACGCCACTTGTCCTCACAAATTTTTAACCGTTTGTTAAAATTAAAAAATAAAAATAAAAATAAAAATAAAAAACTTAAAAAAGACAGCCACAGAGTCATCCTAATCCTTCCCAACGTACAAACACAAGTCGTTGATTTCCATCGGCAAGTGGGACCATCTGGGACCCACTTAGCTTGACTCCCTTCCGCCACGTCACCAAGGTCAGTTCAAATTGATGATGGATATCCTATGGGACCATCTGTACTATCACTTATGTTGACTAATTTCATTACCCTTTTTTTTTTTTTTCCTTCTCTCTTTTTTTAACCTTTTATATCAAAATTATCACTTCTAGCCCATAGACATGCTCGGTTTGACATAGTTGTTGCTTATATTTTCGGGCGGTATACGGAGAAAGAAATAAAGGCTTCGTTAAGTCAATGGAATTTTTTTTTAAATAATTTGATATAATTAAAAATAACTTATTTTAATAGTAAACATTAAAAAAAATCCATAAAGATATTTGAGGTTCTGGTATGAGTTTTAAGATTTTCTTAAAATAGATTTCTTAAGAAGTTACATGATTTTAATTTTTTTGCTCAAAGTTACATGATTTTAATAAATTTTTTTTTTATATAGTTAAATACTTTAAGAAACAGCTTTTACACTTATAAAATTTGACAAACCCTGTTTTTGTTGTTAAATAGCCATACCCATATCCCATCCCAACAAACTCAACACTTTTTTATATAGAAATTAAATAAAAAGAAGAGGGACCATTTGGGTCAAGTGCATCAATATTCAAATGATCGAACGTAGTAATAAATAGGCTTTGAATGTTGACTTTGAAATGAGAAATAGTGCGGGAAAAATAAAAAATAAGTATCTAATTTATAGCATCATGCAATGGGACCTACTTCATTTTTTTGGGTAATTGGGTTTGTTCAACTTTATTGTTGCACGCCTCATGTGCGAAGGCCAAAATTGGCCACAAAAATAGACATAGTTGGTTATCATCATGATTAGGGCCATGCCTATGCCATGCCGTTGGGTGGTCCAAAACTCATGTGCATGCCATTCATAACTTTACTACCACATATTTCTTTTTCAGCCTTTCGGTTTTATAAAAATTGCATAGCCTACTACTAGGTCGCTGCCAATACAACACTAAACATATAAAAATATAAGACTAAACTAACCACAATAGAAAAGGACCTAATAAAAAATGTTAAAGGCGAAGCCTGTTTTTGATCCTACTATGCTGAAAAGATGATGCTACGTTGTTGGACGATGCGTGGCCCTTATGATTTCCATTAGAACAAGTGTACAAATTACACTTTCCATTTTTTTTTTTCACATCTGAATAGAAAACAGAATTGAAAGATTAATTGTATATTTGGATGTGAAGTTTACTTTTGAAAAATAAAAAATTTTTAGATTTAAAAAATAAAAAATTGTTTAAATTTTTTTTTTAAAAGTGAAAAGTTGTTTGAATGAATAAATACTTTTCTTTTTCTAAAGAGCTATTTTTTCATTAAAATGAAAAATTTTAGATGCTCAGATACGAAAATTTAAGAAGGTCCATTTTTTTAAAATGAAAAATTTTCTATTTTTCAAAACATAGAATAAAAATCTCTTATAGTTTAGCTGCAAGTTTAGCTTGGCAATGAATCTGTATCTAATATAACAGTGAAGTCCAGAGTTGGAATCCCTTTGTCTCAAAGTTTAAAGAAGCAAAAGAATGATCACTTAAAGCGCATTTCAAATTCCAATGGCATCGAGTAGTTGAGAGTGTTGAGACACAGAAACGAGTGAATTGGCAACAATGGCGCCACTAGCAGCAACTGCAGGGACTCCAATGCCAGGAAAGGTTGAATCCCTACAACAGTAAAGCTGACGGATTGGAATTGAATGCCCAGGAAAGGAGCCTTCACCAGCCTAAATGGTTGGCTCATACGTTCCTTTACGTCTTCTGAGAAACCTATCATGTGTCAATGGAGATCCTACCAACTTGACCTCGTACTTTTCGCAACTAACCCCGGGACCAAGTACACGTTCCACTGCCCTCTACATAACCTGAATTGCAAATGAATCAACCAAACACAACCAGATGCTCGTGAAAAAGTGAACTAGATCAGAGTTTAATGGATAGTCTAGACAGTTATGAAAAAGTGAAGAGCATATGCCTTAATTGTCAAAGGCTTGCTGTACTTTCAAAATAATCATTACTTTTGCAAGTACTAGAAGGAAAAAGGCTCAAAATTGATATGGAACAAATTATGTCAGGAAACATATCTGCATGCCTCCGATCTTCTGGATTTAAGATTTTTGTATTCGGTGCTTCAGCGATCAAGTCCTTTCCATAGGTCATAAGGCTCAGTTCCTGGTAGATAAGCATGCAAGACATGTTTCCCAGGTGGTGCAAGATCCGAACTAAGTACACTAGGTACCGATATCAATACAACGTTCTGATCAGCATCTACTCCTCTATCCTAGTCATTTACAACTATATGATGAATCCCCAAGTCCTCATTTATTCCCTGGTTGATATTCTATGGTCCAAACATAATTTCTTTCAATGGCAGAGTCCAGTGGAAATTTTACTGAAAGTTAGTTTCAATGACTAACTCACCTCTACATCAAAGCCCAAATGGAGATGCATGAATGAGTCACATTGTGGCGTCATGTTAACACCATCAATGTATGACTTTGGAAGAACATCTCTGGGCAGTATTTTTAAAGTGTCCCACATGGATGCATTACTAACAACAGCCTTTTTAGCACCTATGAACTGCAGAATCATTGTGTCTCCAAATGTTAAAGTAGATAAGTGGTGGACATTATTAATGAGAATAAAATAAATGTTACTTACTTGACCACTTCTTAGCTTCACTCCAGTGGCTCGGCCATTTTCTACAATGACTTTATCTACATGGCTACGTAACGAAAGTCTCTCGCCGAACTTCTGCAATCCCCATACAAGAGCATCAACAACAGCCACACTTCCACTGAGAGGATACTTAAGACAGCAACCTGGCTTGAACCATTCTGCAAACATGTAAATATGAAAAGAAGAAGAACAAACAGTATAGTGTTATCTGAATTCTAAATTTCAACTCAAGATACTAATCACCAACTTCTAAATGCAAGTGTTTAGAAAATCAAAGAAGCCCCATTGTAGTACTTAAAGAGGAAATAAAAAAACCAAAAAGCTCAATGTGACAGGGCTATAGTTCTATAGACACTTGCCAAGAACAGATAGAAAAGTTTGAGGAATATCTTTAGGACTTGAATTCACAATAGTTACCATCTCTGCTGAGAGTATACCATTAGATTTCAACCCAGCAAGCAAAAAGGACATCAAGTCCACCCAATTCGGGATAAAGGGGTCTTTCAATCCCAATGATTCAAGGATTTCTGAGAATAGTCTAAGAAGTTTTGTCATGCCTAGAGCTCCCTATGAACAGTAGTTAAGGCATAAAATCTTTTAAAAAAGGCACAATATGGAAAGCAGAGGAGAAATTTTACATAGAAAAATCAGAAATTTAAAATCTCAATAATAACATGTGCCCCCACTAAAAGATAGCTCCACCAATACCTGGGATCCCATTTGGATGAAAGATTTGAGAAGAGATGGGGTGTATCTTGCAGCAGCAGTTGAAAGGACTCCCAAGTCCCCTCTGATGGACAGAGGGGGCAGAGCCATTACAGCCACCGACAGTAGAAGAATTGCATTTGCACATGAGACACAGTGAAGCAACATGTAAGGAGGACCATGTGACAAAGCCTACATTTCAATTTAGACTCATTGTTCATAATCCAAATCATTGCAAAACTCCCAAGAGATTAATTAATCAGCTTATTAGGACTTAATAACTGGTGAATTTTAATTTCTCCAAGAAATTTTCCTTTTTCCCTGCTATTCAACAATGTAAGAGCTAGTTCATTTAATCCCAACCTCAACAGCTAAATAACGATCAGGATATGAAGGATGGTAAGATAATGTTAATTTGTTAAAAGTCATTTTGATGACCCAAAAAAAAAAAAAAGGATCAAGTAATGAGACTCACCAGCAGATTTTGCCATTCTTGAACAGCATTTGGACTTGTATGTTTCTCAAGGTCCTGAAAGGAGAAAACAAAAATCTAACTGAGTAATTTCAACTCCTTTCTTTTTTCCCTCTTAATCTAGTAACTTGCATTGTGCAATCTACTAGGGAAAAAAAGTTTAATTTTGGTTAAACAATTTGACAGAGTTATCCACCTTGAAGAATTCTGTAGGGCTAATGCATGACAAGAATTCGCCTTCAGGAACATAGACCATCCATGAAGCATACGTGGCACAAGGAATTCTCTCATCAAGCGCATCCAGAACTTGAAAACGTCTTACTCCATATTATTAGAATTGGTACTAATGTACGAAGCATTGTTAAAAAAAGGAATGGGTAATAATCAAGTTAACAAGTAGTACTTGACCAAGAGGGTTGGCTTGAAGACCTCTGGATTGAAAGCCAGAGAACAACGAAGGACTAGAGTCGAATTTATAGCCTTTAACCTCAAAAGAGTGAGCAGCAGCTCTTGGTATGTCATGGCTTTCCAAAACAATAACATCTTGTTGGTACCCGACCAGTAGACCAGCACAACATAATCCCCCAATTCCACTCCCAATCACCACCACATCAGCTTCTGGCTTCCCTGCACATTATTTTTGGTTCATAATTTGAACAATGGCCTCTGGCAAAAAATTTCAAGAAGTAAAAAAGCCAACAGTGCCATCACTAGGGACACTTATAGAATATGATTAGCACTGGACAAGAAAGAGAAACCTGGGAAAGAGTTGTTTTCTCCGACGGTCACGGCGCCGCTCGTCGAAGAGGGGTCTTGACCTTTGGAATATCAAGCCAAGACGGTTTTCCTGCCATGACTAGCGAAGAAGTTCGGGGTGTGAGAAAGAGGTGATCGGGGTGTGAGAAAGAGGTGATCATAATTGTGCGTGTGTGTGTGTGTGCGTGTGCGCTCATGCGCGCGCGCGTGCGTGCGTGTGTGTGTGTGCGGGGTTTGTGTTGTTGGTGTGTTTTAAGGGTAGCCACGTTACCAATTTCTTCTCCTACTCTCTCTCTGCAAAAACAAAACGACAAATACCTATAAAGGAACAAGAATAAAACGACAATATTTTATAAAAATGAGTACATGAGTAAACGAGTACACGGCCCCTACGCTTGCACGGAAAACGATGGTAATATATACTGAAATGACAAAACTATAAGCGTGGGTTTTGGACAAAAGCTTTACCTTCTCCGTAACTTTTTTTTTCAATACTTTAATATTTTTTATTATTTATCTATTTAAAATATTACGATCAATTTCAAATTTTAAAAAATTGTAATTTTGTATATTCAAATTCAAATGAAAAGATTTTTTTTAAATTATATAGAATTTCAAGAAAAATAAAATAATATCCATATTGATATTTTTTTCTAAAAAAAATATTTAAAATTTTTTATTTTTCACCTTAAATAATTTTTTTCCCAAATATATTTTTTAAAACAAATTTTTTCTAACTAAAAAAAAATGCCTCAAACCATCTCCTCCAAACTCCCCCTAAATGCACGACCAAAAACTGTTAAACGACAAAAACATTGAAAACGACAACAACAAAAAGACTGATAAAACTAGACCATCTTTTGACAAGTGTTAGTGTAAACAAATTTTTCGTCTTTTTTGTTTAGGAACCTTAAAAAAAAAAAGATTAATAGGGTGTTTTGTATCATAATTATATTCGTATTACGTTTAAACACAATATAATTTTCACTCAAACGTAAAAGTTTTGCGTTCAAATAAAATACTTTTCAATAGTATAACGAAAATTATTAGTATTCTTTTATTTTTTGAGAACAATTATTCATATTATACTATTTCTCTCTCTAACTTTTTTTATCCACTTTTACGAATCATATCAACTTTAAAATACAATTCAAATACTTTTCATCCAAACATACATTACATTCAAATACAAATCAAATACTTTTCATCTAAATACAAAATGCATTTCTAAAATTGTATTCAAACGTAATGTAAACGTACTACGTTTACCAAATGTTCTATTAAATGCAATTACAAACATAGTTTAACAGGATGTTTTGAACTGAAAAAATTGAGTTTAGATTGTAGTTAGAGTTAAGTTATGAGTTTGGCATGCATTTGAACTATTAGAGTTAAAAAGTATAAAAACTTAAAATATGTTCTATAAAAAATATCAATATGAATTTAGTTTCATATGTATTGAAATTTTATAAAATTTCAGCTTATATATGCAAAGATATGAATTTTTAAAATTTGAATTTTTAAGTTATAATAATTGCTAAATAGTAAATTTTATTTACTTTTTAGAAAAAGACAAAAACTAAGTCGGTTACTTTAGAACATGTGCTAAAATTAATTCCATGCTTAAATCAATTAAAAGATAAACAGTTTGAATTCCTAATTTAAAAAAAATAAAGATCAAATCACAATTTTATAAAAAGATTTTAAAAATATTAAAGGTTCGTTTAGACCACAAGTTCGAATTAGAAAATTTAGATTAAGTTTAGAATGAGTTGAATTTTACAATGAACCTAATATTTCGTGCTCAAATTTGAGTTAGAGATGTTTGGATGTTTGGATTATAAACGTTGGATTTGAACTTATATTGGAAATTGTACTTCCCTTTATTTTTTCATGTGGTTAATGTAATTTATTTTTTGGTATGAGAGAAGATTTATGAATAGTATTTTTGAGATCAAAACATTGTACAAGTCCTGAATTAACTTGAAATAGACCAGCAAATTAAACACAAGATTAAATTCAAATTCAATTTTTTGGATTTAAACCCGTAATTCAAATGAATCTTAAGAATCATACAAGTAGTTTATCCAATTTTTTTCAAATTCAATAGACTTAGTATGTTGGGGCATAGTTGTTATTTTACTAATCAAATAGAGATTTAATTGAGGATGCGTTTGACACTGTATTGTGTTTAAATGTAATATAATTTTTATCTAAACGTAAAAGTATTACATTTAAATATCAATTATATCATAATTTAAATTCAATACAATCATTATTTATCATTTTACTTTTTTTACTACTTTACTAATCGCATCATATACTCTCTTTTTCTTTTTTCCCTCTATTTTTGTCAATCACATCACATATAATATAATTTCAATATTTTTCATTTCAATAAACATTACATTTAAATACAATATAATTATTTTTCATCCAAATACATATTATATTTAATGTATTACATTCAAATATAATTTAAATGTAATACATTATTTAAATATAGTTGAGATTTCTTTAAATAGACAGAAATAATTTAGTACAAGTTAAAATAATATTAATTGCAGAATTATCTTGAAAAGGAAACAGTAGTAATTACATAAGAACACAAGGCCAAGCTCTTGTTGTCGTCAAATAATAAGCCGATAATCTACTGCGAGCATGCTCCATCTCCATCTTCATCCACTGAGTCACTAAAAAATGTTGAATCCTAAAAAAAAAAAATAAAAAAAAAAAAAAGAGGAAAGGAAAGAAAGAAAGATTAATGCGAATTAAACCAACAAACTCATATCGTATCGTCCACACATCCTATTCAAAAACCACAAATAATATTATTGAGGTGAGAAAGGAAATTCAGAAATATGGAAATTACAGTTTGCCAACTGAAAAAAAAAAAAAAGGAAGTCAATTGATCAAGTAAAAAAGGGTAAAAATGGCTAGCTCTGTTTAAAATTGGAGATATCTAAAAAAATAAAAAATAAAAAAAAATTAAACGCGTGACCTAATTAATTAAGTATGCAAACATATATATATATAAAGGAAAAATAATTAAAATAAAATAAAATAAAAGTAGAGGCATGTGTGTGACTAAAATAATTACCTGACTGACTGTCATCAAGGAATACAAGAGAAGGCACGCGCTGAACTTTATAGAAATCGTCTCCTCCTTGCTCTATTCTCTTTTTAAATTCTAGCGGCATCCTCTCAATCTGGACTTGCTTAAGAGTTGTAAGGAATATTAATCCATCTGGTAATCTATCCAATGACTTACACAGACAAATCCTCAAATGGCGAAGACAAGGCAATGCCCCTTTCTCTATCCTCCACTCTCGCAACTTGGATAGACCTCGAAACTGAAGAGATTCAAGTCGAGGGAAACCATCTTTTGTGCATTCCATCTCATTCCCCGTAAAGCTCCTATTCCCAAAGGAAAGGAACCTTAAATTAGGTAGCTTTTCCAACGTTTTCATTGGGTCATCCACAAGCCTAGTGTGGACTAACCTTAATTTCTTAAGGTTAGGGGAGAATTGGCGCTCTTCTGGTAACTTTATTATTGGCATCCACACTTGAAGCTTATAAATACGAGGATAGCATAATATTACTGGTGTAACATCACTGGCATTCGCTTCACGGGTGGACAATTTTAGAGATTGAAGGCAATTAAACGTAACACCTGAGCAACTGTAGTAGATTGATCCCTCCAAATCTTCGGCCAGATTAACTACTACTAATTTCTTCAGATCAGTCAATCGCAGAAAATCATTCTTTTCAGCATGCTTTATTCGAACATTATGCAAGGTTTGCAAATTGCCGACAGTAGGTAACCGTAAATGTCCACCATCACGAATTCCAGGTAAGTATAAATGTCTCAATTGCTTTAACCTCCAAATCACATTTGGTACTTTCATATCGTCCCCACCTCCCCTCAGATCTAAAGTCTCCAGGCATCTCAAATTGCCAATAGAAGATGGAATCTCTTCCACGTCGCTATCTCGAAGACTTAATAATCTTAAGTGGATAAGCTTCCCAATTTCTTTAGGCACGTGCACAGACTTATCTCCCTGATTCCAATCATTGCCTTCAAGTCTCAAAACTCTAAGCAACTTAAAGTGATTGCAGAAGGGTTTCAAAACGTTTTTTGAAGGATTTGAAATCCCACCTTCAAGTACGAGAGATCTAAGATAGCCTTCTTCATCACCAATAAAAGGAATCAAATCATTTAAATCACCATTAGTGTAGATCGCAAGTCTCCGTACCTTGTTTCTTTGTACTACATTTGTTTCTGCGGTAGAAGACGGAGAATCTGTTGCTACCCGAGATCTGTTCCTCAAATCAATAAATTGCAGAAAGTTTTCCTCTTCAGCCTTTAACATGCTCAGCTCCCGCATAAGATCATGAATGCGAAATGATTTTATTCTTCCAATCGAACCCAATTTTCCTACTTGAATCATGTTCCTTTCCACTAACTCACACAAGTAATCATATGCTGCATCCTCAACAGTTACTGTTGAACTCTGTTTTTGCTGTTGATCCAACGATATGAAACCTTCTGCTATCCACGTTAAACACAATCTTTTAACCATTATCTCCTCATCCTCAAGGGAATGGGCCAAATGCAAAAAGCACGGCTTCAACTGGTATGGCAACTCATCATAGCTCAAACTCAATATGGGCAAAACTCCCTTGTTTTCCTGTTCATAATGGCCTTTGCCTTTGTTTATATATGCCTTAACATTCTTACGCAGCATCTCCCACTTATCAATTGTATCTTTCGTAGATACAAGTCCGCTAAGCACAATAATGGCTAATGGCAAACCAGCACAATGCTTTAGCATCTGTTGTCCTATTTTTTTCATTTTCTCATTATCTTTCAAGCCTGCAAGATGACAACAAAGCCAAAAGACATGTGCAATTCTTAATCAAAGTTTCACCACATTTGCGTGTACATACATGTTACTTCATGATACAAAAAAATCATGCATGCTTCAAGAACAATATACATATATATATATATATATGAGCCCCAGTTAAATTAAAAGAAAAAGAAAGAAAAATCTCTCAAATATGTTGTCCGAATCAAAGTACTCTTCTTTAAAATTCTCAAAAATATTATTTTATCAAATGCGCATTTATTAAAAAAAAAAAAAAAACAAAGTTCATACTTTTTAAGGTTTAAATAAAACTTTAACCAATTAATGGTTTTAAAGATTGAATACATAGTTAATATATAAGATCGACCTAAATTTTTCACATGTCAAGGTTATTTCAATTGTCAGTTGAAATTCACCTAGTTGATTGTATGTAATTTGTTTTGGTTTCTTTTAAAAATTTCAAACTCACCAAGTCAATAGATATATATTAACAACTTTTGGCTGGTTGGTGGCTTTTCCGATCAAATTATTACTTGCTATGATATGATTTACTCAAGCTACTAAATAACTTCGACAGAAGATCATAGATCTTTTAGAACATTAACATGTTTGATTGGTAAAGTGACACAACCACAGACTTACATCTTTTTTTAGTGGTTATAATGGTTTTTTCCCATAATAAATTAAATAAATCTGTACCCCTGCCTTCTATATATGTTGAGATTTAGAGTTCTAATAACTCAAAATAAAAACAAAACAAAACAAAAACAAACTAGTGGAAAATTATAGAAGATATTTGTTGATGACTTACACAAGTAAAATATTACGGTACCTATTTTCAAAAAGAAAAAATTTAGGGTACTTAGCAGATAATATAAGAGGGGCTTTGAATTTTAGCCTATTATAAATAAATCTTCAAAATTTCCGTTTATTAATCAGGGAAAAAAAAAAAGGTAGAAGCTCTGGATTTAAAGTACATCTAGCTAGGCAATTTTATATGAAATAATAAAGGTGTATGGTGCAACAAAAGAGATAGAGGAGAGAAATATTACTTGTCATGCGCTTTCCAAAGTTAGTCTTCTTCTCAAACAGCTCCCAGCTCTCATCCTCATTAAGACACCGAGGTTGATGGATTAAACCATCTTTATCAGCATGCAAAGCCACATTTTTTTGACGAGAAGTGAGTAATATCTTGCTATGATCAGTCTCATCTTCTGGAAAAGCAGCCTTTAGACGATCCCATGCCGAAGTAGTCCAAATATCATCGAGGAGCACCAAACATTTCCTACTCTTCTGTACATTGTAGATCTCCTTGGCTACTGCACCATCCGTCATTATTTTGATTTCTTCTTTTTCCTCTTTGGTTGCAGAGGTAAGGCTTATCAAAATTTCTTCCCACACGGCGCGGACTTCAAATTGTTGAGATACAGAAGCCCAAGCAAAGCAATCAAAATGACTCCTCACTTGAGGATGATGATAAACCTTTCTCGCAAGTGTGGTCTTCCCCAAACCGCCCATCCCACAAATGGAGATTACGCGGTGGGGATTGTCTCCTTTCGCCAACTCTGCCGCCAACTTCTTGATATCTTCGTCGAGTCCGACGACATATTGTTCGGCAGTGTGAGAATAAGTTCGCCTCAACTCTCTTCTCTGCTGTCGTGAGGAATTTGCATCTTCGTTGACCCCCAATTCCCTTATGCCGTACGTCTGCAGAGATGAGGCTAGAGAGGAAAGGCCGGTAGAAATCTTACCGATCTCGGATCCAACCCTATGGAGCTCATATCCTTCATTCATAATGCAAGCGTACCTTCTCAATACATTTTTGACACCCCTTGATCTCCATCGAGAATCAACTTTTAGGATGAAAGTTTCGATAACATTCTCCAAAGAATGAGCAGAATCTCTTATTTGGACAACCCAAAGGCGAACTCTCTCATCTCCATTTCTGACATAAGCATCTGCATCTTTCAAGAAAGCACGCATCCACAGCAGCTTGACTTTAGCATCCTCAACTTGGTCTCTCACTCCATACAAGAATTTCGCTTCAGCAATGAGCAGATCTCCAAGTCTTTCAATCGCAAACGAAACAACAGCATCCGCCATGTCTCTGATGGGTTTGATGGATTTGTTTGGAATTTTTGTATACTGAAATGATCAGTTAAAATTGCGTTACTGCAATTGAGAGAAATACATGTACAAAAACATTTCCTCCTGTGAAAATTCTTTAGTATTTTTCACACTAGCCACTTTTGGTCAAAGGGCAAGCCCCAAAAGTCAACAGCGGCTGGCGATGGCTTTGTTACGCAGGCTAAAAAAAACAGCAAGTTGCAGCATTATCTCTTCAGCCCCATTATAGGAAGACAATAGGTTAAAAAAATCAAAAGAACAAGTTGCATAATGGACCTGGTTTCTTTTCTTTTCCTTTTCCATTTTTTATTTTTTCCATTTCTTTAATCATTTCTCATTGAAGACAATAGATAGCAGTACCTTTCTAGTAGCGGACCACACTGACGAGACCAGAGCAGGTATACCTAAATTAATCGGTACTCATTTGATAATAATATACACAAGTAATAATTAATCAAAATACGACGACTTTAATTATCACTTTGAAATTTCCTCTGCAAACTAAACTACAGCAAAATTTCTAGGAAGGTGCTCGGTTCACTTTGTAGTTTTGGCTAATACCCATTTTGCAATTAAAGAGAGAGAATATAATATATCAAATTGGATAATGATAATATAAAGGTATTAAGGTGATGTTTGGTAAACATATTATATTTTAATTGTATTTAAATGAAATTTATTTTTTGAATATTGTATTTGGTTGAAAAGAATTTGTTTTATATTTACATGAAATGTGTGTTTGGATAAAAAGTATTTTAGAATTGAAAAGTTGATGTAATTGGTAAAAATAGAGATAAATAGTGGAGATGAAAAATAATGTGATTATTTTAAAAAAATTTTAAATAGTAATTATTTTCATAACACTGTTAAAAAATTTGTATTTAATGTAAAATTGTATTATATTTAAATGAAATTAAAATGTAATTTTTTTTTTGGCTAAACGACACCTAAATATTGAGACGTCAAAATTATCTTCGAAAACTAATGATTACAATACAGTTGAATGGTTGATAATTTATAGTTGAGTTACAATTTATATTTTTAATTTTAATTTTTAATAATTTATACTTTTAAATTTATAATAATTTACAAACTTTTTTAATTAAAATTAATACTTTATTTACATATAAATTATCAATTAAAAATATAAAATTTTTTAATCAATATTAACTGAAATTTATATTTAAAACAAAATTAATTTAAACTCTTTTATTTTTATAAAACTTAATTAAAAATATAGCCTTAATAAATATGAGTTAACATATATAAAAATGATTGTTTATATCATAAATTAATAATTCATACACAAATTACATATAAATTGCATTTAAAAGATTAATATTGTCACATCCCAAAACCTGAGACAGCAACAGGGGTCATATCCCAAAAATCTGGGATAGTAACATAAATGAGGTGTGAAATAAATAAAATAAAATATTAGATTTCTAAATCTACCAGTTTTTAAATTTTTACGTTTTACCGTCTTTTTAAACTTGTTTACAAATTATGCTTGTATATTTTAAATTTATCATTATCTGTATTTTAATTTTTTTATCACAATACTTGGTGGTGAGGTATCCATATCCCATAGATGCATACTTAGATAAAATAAAATAATTGAAAATACAAAAGTTAAGTTTAGAATTTATAGTCACGGAATGCTCATATACATACTTTATCGGTAAAGAACACTACTTCGATGTCTTTGGTACTTGTCCATTGGTGATTTTACGTAGTCCGTATCCTCTAGTCACCTTTATCTCCTAGGGGTGTACCAGTTTTAAAACAGTAAGCGAAAGGCCCAGTAGAATATTAAAAAAAAAAAACACTTTTCAACATTTGAATTTAACCATTATACTAAATATGTTAATACAGTACCGAATTATAAACGTGGAATCGTGATTATGCATATCGTGTCCTTATGTACATCTAATTCGTGTATGATCCGTACGAGCCCCTCACCATACTGAAACATGATGAGTGATCCTCGATCGAGCAGTGCACTCTTCGCACGTGTGTGCTAACTCCCGGTATACTTTAACACCAAATCCAACTTTCAAAATTTCATTAAAATTTAGATTCACATAACAAAATATACCGTATTATTTTCAAAAATATCCGTGACCAGATATTTTTCCTTTAATTTCTGAAATCGTGATATTTTCTAAAATCACATAATTTATAAAACTTTATAAATTCATTTTCTTTAAATTCTTTTAACCAAATCACTAAAACAATACTGATTACAAGGATAAGGTTAGAATATCCTACCTCGTTGACAATTCAATCTACTAATCACTTTTTTACACGAATTTCCAAGATAATCTTCTTTTTTCAAATTCATTTAAAAAGTACCTAAAACAAAATCACAAATAGTTTAATTATCCATCAAATTACGATAAATTTAATTAATTAATGCATCATTGATTTTTAAAATTAAAAAGATATTTTATTTTAATATCGAAATTTTAAAAATGATAAGTTTAATACAAATATCTAAAATATATATTTTTTAAATTTCGACCACACCTATCTCAAGACATAGACTCTCCAAAATTCAAAATGCTTAACCTCCATAAAAAATTTTCAATTTCGGAACACTTTAAATTTCAAATCTCAAGTCTCATGTTAATTTAAAATACACACTCAAATTATTATTTTTATTATTATTATTATTATTATTATTTGTATATAATATATATATATGTACAAATATACACATACTTATATATTTTCTTTTCTTTCGGTTGTGAGGAGTTTCGGCCGGCCGGTGGGAAAACGGCGGAGGAGGTGGCAGCGCTCGGGGAGTGAGGAGGGATCGGGCTCGGCGGCGGGGCAGCGATCAGCGTCGGGTGGCGGCGACGCGGTGGATCGGCTGGTGCGGCGAGGGAAATCGGGGGAAGCACGGCTGGGTGGCTTGGGCACGACGGACCGGTGAAGTCACGGCTGGGCTTGGTTCGGGCGACGGCCGTCGTTCGGCTGGACTCGGCGGCGTTTGTGGCGGCTTGACGGCAATGGGTCGCGAGGAGGGCGACGGTGGCGTTCGGTGGTGGCTTTGGCCGGTGGTTGCTTGGTCGGCGACGGGTTCGGGAAAGGCGGCAGCTCCGGTGGTTTCGGCTGAAATGAAGAGGGAGAAGAGAAAGAGAGTAAGGGCAAAAGAGAGAGCGAAGAAGAAGACAGAAAGAAGAAGAGAAGAAAAAGAGATGAGGGACTGCGAGAGAAGCAGTGAGATCGAGCGAGAGAGAGTAAGAAGAAGAGAAGAAGAAAAAAAAAAAAAGAAATGGTGAGGGAGAGAGAGATCGGCGAGAAAGAAAAGAAGAAGAAAAGAAAGAAAAATAGAGGGAGAGAGAGAAAGAACCGGAAAAGAAGGAAAGAAAAGAAAAAAAAAAAAGAAAAGACAAAGTTTGGTGAGGAAAAAGAAAAGAGGAAGAAGAAAAAGAAGAAGAAGAAAAAAGAGAAAAAAAAACAAAGAAAGAAAGAATTTGTGATATACGCGTGAATTGTATGTCGGTCGAGAGCTTTTTTTTTTTAATAATTAATATAGTAAAAATTTAAATTTAAACTCACATAATTAAATGTTAATTGACACATTAATAAATATATATTTATTTTTATTATTATATATATATTTTATACTCACACATAAAATTTAAAAATTAAAATTTTACAATATAACAAATATCATTATAAATAAAATGTAAATTGTTTGTATGTTTAAAATATAAATTATTATAATTATAAATTTAGATTATAAATTTTAATTTTACAATAAATTTAGAATATATCAATACAAAAAAATTTTTTTTTACACATTTGGTAAATAAATTATGTTCAAATTGATGCCTTCTAACATCTTGCATCTCTAATTTCACCTATAAACGAAAAATTTTGTAAAACAAGTATTATTGTTTGGTATGTATTTTTAGCTGAAATAAATATATTCTATAAAACAAAAGAAAAGAAGAATAAATATCAACTTATGAATGCAAAATAACTTTCAGATGATTAGTTTTGCATTATTATTATTATTATTATTAATTTACAGATATTAGAAGTGAATGGAGACACCAACTAACTTAGAGGGCGTTTGGTAAACGCATTGCATTTTGATTGTATTTGAATGAAATTTGTTTTTTGAATGTTGTATTTGGTTGAAAAGTATTTGTTTTGTATTTGAGTGAAATATGTGTTTGGATAAAAACTATTTTAGAATTGAAAAGTTGATGTGAATGGTAAAAGTAGAGATAAATAGTAGAATTGAAAAGTTGATGTGATTGTTTCAAAAATGTTTTTAATAGTAATTATTTTCGTAATACTGTTGTAAAATTTGTGTTTAGTATAAAATTGTATTGTATTTGAGTAAAATTAAAATTGAATATTTTCTCCAAATGCCCCCTTAGTCTTTATTTTGATTTTTTTTTTTAGTTAAAAAAATATATTTATTGGTGGACGAAGGTTAGCAAAAGGTTATCATATTCTAGTTTATGCAATTTTTAGCCTAAATCACATTAATGTCTAATATTTGAGCTTGTTCAAATCTTGGTGATAAAAGATGGAGAAAAGAAAACTTGAAACTTTGTAAAAATAAGAGAATAAATTTATAAAAATAAAAATAACAAATAATTTTTTTTAATGCTTCCTCAGTAATTTCATTTTTTTGGAATGAAAGGAAAGGAGCTGACAGTTTTTTTTTCTATGGAATAAGTAAACACCACTTGTCCCCACAAATTTTTTAACTGTTATTAAAAATAAAAATAAATAATACTTAAAATTTATGGGTAGATATTCAGTAGGTTGAATAGGATTTTGAGATTTTATAACCTACCAAACTTAATTTAGTGGGTTGAAAATGTTTTAACCTATCTAATCAACTTAAAATTTAAACTCAACCCTCACATTTAAATTCGGACATTAATCGAGTTAAGTATATAATTTAAAAAAAACTAAAAATAGAATTTTAAATAAAAAATGTGTGACAAAATAATAAATTCATAATATAATTTTTATATGAAATAAATTGGATTAACTTATTTCAATTTCTAAAAAATTATAACAAAAAAATATAAATATAAAAAATTAATGATATAAATATAAAAGTATATGTCATAAATTATAATAAAAATTAATTGATGTATAATTAAAATATATTTTAATAAAATAAATAAATTTGATTGAATAGGTTAAGTTAATATTAGGTTATTAAATTTAAATTTAAATTTATCTAATAAAAACTCAGATTTAAATAGGAGAGTTAGGTTTAGAATACAATTAAATCAAATTGAATTAATTATGTTAAATTCGAATTGGATTTAAAGAGGTAAATATATATATATATATGTCTACCCCGTGCATTAAAAAGATAACCACAAAGTCGTCCTAACCCTTCCCAACGTACAAACACTAGTCGTTGATCTCCACTGGCAAGTGGTACCATCTGGGACCCACTTGGGTTGATTGCCTTCTGTCACGTCACCATCGTCAGTTCAATTTGATGATGGAATCCTATGGGAACCATCTGTACCATAGCCGACATTTTTCATCCCCTTTTTCTTTCTTTCTTTGTTTTTTTTTTTTTTTTTTCAAACCTTTTATATCAAAATTCTCTCGTCCAGCCAATAGATTTGACATAGTTGTTGCTTATATTTTCAGCCGACACACGGAGAAAGAAATAAGCTTCGTTAAGTTAATGAAACTATTTTTTAAATAATTTGATATAATTAAATGTAACTTATTTTTTAAAGGAAAAAATAACTTATTTTAATAGTTATCATTAAGGGAGTTTGAAGTGAGATTTAGAAATATATTTTTAAAAATATTAAATTTAAAAATTAGATATGATTTGAAAGATTATATTTAAAGTAAATATTTTAAAAAAAGTTATTATAAAAATAAGCGTATATAAATTTTAAAAAATATAATAAAAAATTAATATCTGATAATACGTGTATATATTGTTGGAGGTTTAAAGAAATGTAGGAGGTAAACAAATTTTAACTTGAAAATATTAAAATCATACCTCTAAAACTATACTTCAAACACCAAAAAAAAAAAAAAGCATAAATATAATTGAGGCTCTAGTATGAGTTTTAAGATTTTCTTAAAAGAGATTTCTTAAGAAGTTACATTATTTTAATTTTTTTTGCTCAAAGTTACATGATTTTAATAAAATTTTTTTATATAATTAAATACTTTAAGATACAGTTTTTAGGCTTACAAAATTCAATGAACCCTGTTTTTGTTGGTAAATAGCCATACCCATATCCCATCCTAACAAACTCAATATTTTTTTTACATAGAAATTAATTTAAAGAAGAAGGACCATTTGAGTCAAGTGCACCAATGTTCTAATGACCGAACATAGTAATATAAAGGCTTTGAATGTTAATCTTGAAATGAGAGATATTGCAAGAAAAAAAAAAGAACGTTTGTTTTTGTTTTTAAGAATGATTTTTCATTTTCAAAAACCTAGAAAATGAAAACAATTCCAATATGACGTTTGTTTATTTAATGTTTACAAAATTATCCCAAAAATTTCGTTTTCAACTATGTTGTTTTTTTAAATTTTTAAAAAACAAAAAAAAGTTGTTTTTACCTTTTGTTTTCATTTTCTCTCTCCATCTCCTTTCTCTCTCACTCTGCTTGTATAGAATCGATGACGATCATATCCGATGATGACATCCAACTCCAACGAAGGGCGACGACTATATACTGACAATGATGCCGATAGCTCCTTCGCAACAACGATTATCAACTCACGATGACGATCATCGTCTTGTGATATAAATCTCACCGTTACCATCATTTAGAGCTTAGACCACCAATATCTTCCACCTCTACCATTCATTGCAAAACCCACCATCAAAGGGTTTTTTTTTAATTATGACTAAAAATTTATTCATTCATTTTTAAATTAAAAATAAATATGTTTTCATAAAATATTTACTTATAAAATTGGGTTTTAAAAAAATATAACTAAACAAAGTTTCACTTTTATGTTTATCAAAATATATACTCAAAAAAACATAATTAAACACAGTTTTAAAAATGATTTTAACACAATTTTCAAAACATTCTCATTTTCAATTTCTTTGAAAACAGAAAATATTTTAAAAATAATACTAAATGCTACCTAAGGATCTAATGTAAAGCATTATGCAATGGGACCTACTTCATCTTTTTGGGTAATTGGGTTTGTTCAACCTTATTGTTGCACGCCTCAGTTGCACGCCTCACGTGCGAAGGCCAAAATTGGTTACAAAAATTGACATAGTCGATTATCATCACGATTAGGGCTACGCCTATGCCATGCCATTGGGCGGTCCAAAACTCATGTGCATGCCCTTCAAAACTTTACTACTATATATTTCTTTATCAGCCTTTCGGTTTTGTGAAACGTGCATAGCCTACTACTAGGTCGCTGCCAATGCAACACTAAACATATAAAAATAGAGGACTAAACTAACCACAATAGAAAAGGAACTAATCAAAAATGTTAAAGGCAAAGCCTATTTTTGATCCTACCACGCTGAAAAGATGATGCTACATTGTTGGACGATGTGTGACCCTTATGATTTCCATTTGAACAAGTGTACAAATTACAATTTCATATTTTTTCACATTTGAATAGAAAACAGAATTAAAAGATTAAAAATCTCTTATAGGTTAGTTGCAAGTTTAGCTTGGCAATGAATCTGTATCTAATATAATGGTGAGGTCCAGAGTTGGAATCCCTTTGTCTCAAAGTTTAAAGAAG
Source organism: Antiaris toxicaria (assembly GCA_035233585.1). NCBI lineage: Eukaryota > Viridiplantae > Streptophyta > Magnoliopsida > Rosales > Moraceae > Antiaris > Antiaris toxicaria. Next base: position 432,609 of record CP141153.1, on the reverse strand, counting down.
TAAAAGAATGATCACTTAAAGCGCATTTCAAATTCCAATGGCATCGAGTAGTTGAGTGTTGAGACACAGAAACGAGTAAATTGGCAACAACGGCACCACTAGCAGCAACTGCAGGGACTCCGATGCCAGGAAAGGTGGAATCCCCATAACTGCATAGTTGAGAGATTGGAGTTGAATGCCCTGGAAAGGAGCCTTCACCAGCCTGAATGGCTAGCCCATATGTTCCTCTATGTCTTCTGAGAAACCTTTCATGTGTCAATGGAGATCCTACCAACTTGACCTCGCACTTTTTGCGACTAAACCCAGGACCAAGTGCACGTTCCACTGCCTTCCACATAGCCTGACTTGCAAATGAATCAACCAAATGTAACCAGATACTCGTGAAAAAGTGAACTAGTTTAGAGTTTGATGGATAGTCTAGATGGTTGTGAAAAAGTGAAGATCATATGTCTCAACTGTCAAAGGCTTGCTGTACTTTTAAAATAATCATTACTTTCCCAAGTACAAAAGGGAAAAAGGCTCAAATTGATATGGAACAAATTATGTCAGGAAACATATCTGCATACCTCTGATCTTTTGGATTTAAGATTTTTGTATTCGGTGCTTCGGTGGTCAAGTCCTTTCCATAGGTCATAAGGCTTAGTTCCTAGTACATAAGCGTGCAAGACATGTTTCCCAGGTGGTGCAAGATCCAGACTAATTACGCTGGGTACCGATATCAATACAACATTCTGATCGGCATCTACTCTATCCCAGTCATTTACAACTACATATGAATCCTCATGTCCTCACTTATTCCCTGGTTGATATTCCATGGTCCAAACATAACTTCTTTCAGTGGCAAAATCCAGTGGAAATTTTACTGAAAGTCAGTTTCAATGACTACTCACCTCTGCATTAAAGCCCAAATGGAGATGCATGAATGACTCACATTGTGGCGTCATGTTAACACCATCCACGTATGACTTTGGAAGAGCATCTCTGTGCAGTAGTTTTAAAGTGTCCCACATGGATGCATTACTAACAACAACCTTTTTTTGCACTTATGAACTGCAGAATCATTGTTTCTCCAAATGTTAGAGTAGATAAATGGTGGACGTTATCAGTGAGAATAAAATAAATGTTACTTACTTGACCACTTCCTAGCTTCACTCCAGTGGCTCGGCCATTTTCTACGACGACTTTATCTACTTGGCTACGTAGAGAAAGTCACCTACAGAACTTCTGCAACCCCCTTACAAGAGCACTAACAACAGCCGCACTTCCACAGAGAGGATACTCAAGACAGCAACCTGGCTTGTACCATTCTGCAAACATGTAAATCTGAAAAGAAGAAGAACAAACGGTATAGTGTAATCTGAATTCTAAATTTCAACTTAAGATGCTAATCCCCAACTTCTAAACTCAAGGGTTTAGAAAATCAAAGAAGCCCCATTGTAGTACTTAAAAAAGAAATGAAAAAACAAAGAGCTCAATGTGAAAAGGGGTATAGTTCTATGGACACTTGCCAAGAACAGATAGAAAAGTTTGAGGAACATCTTTAGGACTTGAATTCACAATAGTTACCATCTCTGCTGAGAGTATACCATTAGATTTCACCCCAGCAAGCAAAAAGGACAGCAAGTCCACCCAATTCGGATGAAGGGGTCTTTCAGTCCCTATGAGTCAATGATTTCTGAGAATGGGAGGAGAAGTTTTGTCGCACCAAGAGCTCCCTATGAACAATAGTTGAGCCATAAAATCTTTTAAAAAAGGCACGATATGGATGGTAGAGGAGAATTTTTACATAGAAAAATCAGAAATTTAAAATTTCAGTAATAACACATGCCCCCACTAAAATATAGCTCCGCCGATACCTGCGGTCCCATTTGGATGAAAGATTTGAGAAGTGATGAGGTGTATCTTGCCGCAGCAGTTGAAAGGACTCCCAAGTCCCCTCTGATGGATAGAGGGGGCAGAGCCATCGCAGCCGCCGACAGTGGAAGAACTGCATCCTGTTGAAGAGTTGCATCTTGCACATGAGACATGGTGAAGCAACATGTAAGGAGGACCATGTAAGAAAGCCTACATTTCAATTTAGACTCATTGTACATAATGCAAATCATTGCAAAACTTCCAAGAGACTAACCAATCTGCTTATCAGGACTTAATAACTGACAAATCTTATTTCTCCAAGAAATTTTTCTTTCTCCCTCCTATTTAACAATGTAAGAGCTAGTTCATCTAATCCCAACCTCAATGGAAAAATAGCAATCAGGATATGAAAGATGGTAAGATGATGCTAATTTGTTAAAAGTCATTATGATGACCCAAAAAAAAAAAAAAAAAGGATTAAGTAATGAGACTCACCAGCAGCTTTTGCCATTCTTGAACAATATTTGGACTTGCATGTTTCTCAAGGTCCTGAATGGAGAAAACAAAAAATCTGACTGAACAAATTTCAACTCCATTCTTTTTTTCCCTCTTCATCTAGTAACTTGCATTGTTCAATCTACTAGGGAAAAAAAGTTTAATTTTGGTTAAACAATTTGACAGAGTTATCCACCTTGAAGAATTTCGTGGGGCCAATGTGTGACAAGAATTCACCTTCAGAAACATAGACCATTCATGAATCATACGTAGCACAACGAATTCTCTCATCAAGCGCATTCAGAACCTAAAAATGTCTTACTCCATATTATTAGAATTGGTACTAATGAACGAAGCATTGTTAAAAAAAGGAATGAGTAATAATCAGTTAACAAGTAGTACTTGGCCAAGAGGGTTGGCTTGAGGACCTCTGGATTGAAAGCCAGAGAACAACGAAGTACCGAAGTCGAATTTATAGCCTTAACCTCGAAAGAATGAGTAGCACCTCCTGGTATGTCATGGCTTTCCAAAACAATAACATCTTGTTGGCACCTGGCCAGTAGACCAGCACAACATAATCCCCCGATTCCACTCCCAATCACCACTACATCAGCCTCTGGCTTCCCTACACATTGTTTTCGGTTCATAATTTGTACAATGGCCTTTGGCAAAAACATTTCAAGAAGTACAAAAGCCAAAAGTGACATCATCTGGGACAATTATAGAATATGATTAGCACAGGATAAGAAAGAGAAACCTGGGAAAGAGTTGTTTTCTTTGACGGCCACCGCGCCGCTGGTCGAAGAGGGGTCTTGACCGTTGGAATATCGAGCCAATACGGTTTTCCTGCCATAACTAGCGAAGAAGTTGGGGGCGTGAGAAAGAGGTGATGATAATTAGTGGAAGTGGAGTAGTGAATTTGAGAGAATAGTGCACGTGGCCATATAGAAAGTAAAGCAAGAAATAAAAATATGTGTGTGTGTGTGTGTGTGTATCTAGCGGATTTTGAGCAAGGGTTAATGGAATGAGAGACCTTTTTCATGGTTTGCTTAATGCTATCAGTTGAGGTTCATCCCTTCAGTTTTGCCTTTCTTTGTGTTGTTGGTGTTGCTGCAAAGTGCCAAGGGAGTTTATGTAGTTTTAAGGGGTAGCCATGTTGCCAATTTCTTTCCCTTTACTTTTTCTCATTGCAAAAACAAAACGACAAATACCTTCAAAAGAACAAGAAGAAAACGACAATATTTAATAAACGATTACATGATTACACGGCCTCTTCGCTTACATGGAAAACGATGGTAATATATACCGAAATGGCTAAACTATAAATGTACGACAAATAACTGTTATATGACAAGAACATTAACAACGACAACAACAAAAAGAGTGATAAAAATAGACCAACCTTTTAAAAAAGTATTAATGTATGCATTTTTTGCGTCTTTTTTATTTAGGAACCTTCAAAAAAACAAAACCAAAAAAAAGGGTTAAATGTAATTACAAGCACAGTTTAAGTGGATGTTTGGTGAAATGGTTGGAACGGAAATTTAAAGCTGAGTTATGTGTTTGACGTACGTTTGAATTATTAGAGTTAAAAAGTATTAAAACTTGAAATATGTTTTTAAAAAATTAATATGAATCTTGTTTCATTCGTCTTAAAATTTAATGTAATTTAAAAAAAAATCTCATTTTAACTTACTTATACAAAATTATGGACTTTTAAATTTTAAATTTTTGAGTTATAATAATTGTTGAATAGTAAAATTTGTTTATTTTTCAGGAAAAAGATAAAAACTAAGTTATAATTCTTGCATTAGAACCTTAAAACCAAACATATGCTAAAGTTAATTCCATGCTTAAATCAATCAAAAAATGAACATTTTAAATCCTCAATTTAAAAAAATATATATTAAAGATCAAGTCATAACTTTATAAACATATTAAAAAAATATTAAAAGTTCATTTAGATCACGAGTTTAAACTAGAAAATTTAGTTCAAATTTAGAATGAGTTAAACTGTGGAATGAACCTAATATTTTGGTGCTCAATTTTGAGTTAGAGAATTTCATTTTAAGCTAAAAGTTCAAACTAAAAAATTTAGATTAAATTTAGAATAAGTTAAACTGTGGAATAAATCTAGTGTTTGGTGCTCGATTTTGAGTTAGAGAATTTCATTTTGAGTTAAAAGTGTTTAGATGATAAAAGTTAGATTTGAACTAATATTGAAAATTGTGCTTTTCTTTACTTTGTCATGTGATTAGTGTAATTTATTTTTTGGTACGAGGAAAGATTTATAAATAGTAATGTTTTTGAGACCAAAACATTATATAATTCATTGACTAAAAAGTTTAAAACCGACTAGCAAATTAAATACAGGATTGAGTTCAAACTCAATTTTTTTTGGTTTGAACCCGTGAGCCAAACAAACCATAAGAATCAAACAAGTAGTTTACCCAATTTTTTTCAAATTCAATAGACTTACTACATTGGGACATAGTTGTTATTGTGCGTTTAGCACCTATATTGAATTTAAACATGATGTAATTTTCATGTAAATGTAAAAATATTATATTTAAATATCAATTACAATATAATTTAAATCCAATACAATCACTATTTACCATCTTATTTTTTTTACTACTCTACTAATCACATCACACACTCTCTTTTTCTCTCTCTCTTTTTTTCTATTTTTATCAATCACATTATATACAATATAATTTAAATACTTTTCAGCTAAACAAATATTATATTTAAATACAATGCGAATATTTTTAATCCAAACGTATATTATATTTAATATATTGCATTCAAATATAATATAAATACGCTTTTAAGATTTTTTTTAAAAGAATTATACAATTAATTATAATCGTCAAATTTTGGATAATTTCTCATTTTGAAACAGAAACAAAACGGGGGAAAGGATGCAGAGCAAATCAGAGCAAAAAAAAAAAACCCCGAGTTTAAAAGACTGCATCAACCAGGCGATGGTTTACAAATTAACTCCTAATACATCAACTCCAGTAAATATAATACGTATATTTGTGTGTATATATATATATATTAAAACATACGATGATATCATGATCAATAGATGCATTAAAATATCATGATTAGATTGATACCTACTTATAATAATTTTATCGCATGTTTTATTGACAAGAAATAAAAAGATGAGTGTAAGCATAATATAATGATAATTCTACGCTAATTTTACACAAGAACACTAGGCCCAAGCTCTTGTTGTCGTTAAATAATAACCCAATAATTTACTGCAAGCATGCTCCATCTCCATCTTCAGCCACTGGTAACTCAAAACTGTTGACTCCAAAAAAAAAAAAAAAAGGAAAGAAAGAAAGATTAATGCGAATTAAACCAACAAACTCACGTCGTATTGTCCATACATCCTACTCAAAAACCACAAATAATATTATTGAGGTTAGAAAGCAAATTCAGATATATAGAAATTACAGTTTGCCAACTAAAAAAAAAAAAAATCAATTGATCAAGTAAAAATGGGTAAAAATGGCCTGCTCTCTTTTAGTATCGGAGATATCTAAAAAAATAAGAAAAATAAAAATAAAAAGAAGTAAACGCGTCACCTAACTAAGTATGCAAGCATATATAGAAAGGAAAAATAATAAAAAATAAAATAAAATAAAAGTAAAGGCATATGTGTGAATGAAATAATTACCTAAATAGTTGGTTTTTTGAATACAAGGGAAGGCACGTGTGGAACTTCGTAGAAATCATCTCCTCCTTGCTCTATTCTCTTTTTAAATTCCAGAGACATCGTGTCAGTCTCGACTTGCTTAAGAGTTGTAAGAAATCTTAATCCAGTAGTTTCTTCAATAACAGGCATTGATAAATCTTCAAATGGCGAAGACAAGGCAACGCCCCTTCCTCTATCCTCCACTCTCGCAAGTTCATTGGATCATAAAACTGAAGAGATTCAAGTCGAGGGAAACCACCTTTTGTGCGCTCCATCTCATTCCCCGTAAAGCTCTTATAATCAAAGGAAAGGACCCTTAAATTTGTTAGCTTTTCCAACGTTTTCATTGGGTCATCCATAAGCGTAGTGTGGACTAACGATAATTTCTTGAGGTTAGGGGAGAATTGGTGCTCTTCTAGTAACTTTTTTATTGGCATCCACACTACAAGCTTATAAATACAAGGATAGCATGATATCACTGGTGTAATATCACTGGCATCCGCTTCAATATTGTACAATGTTAGAGATTGAAGGCAATTAAACGTAACACCTGAGCAACTGTAGTAGTTTGATCCCCCCAAATCGTTGACCAGCTCACCTACTACTAATTTCTTCAGATTAGTCAATTGCAGAAAATCATTCTCTTCAACATGCTTTATTTGAACATTATACAAGGTTTGCAAATTGCTGACATTAGGTAACCGTAAATGTACACCGCTAACAACATCAAAATTGAAGGGTAAGTATAAATGTCTCAATTGCTCTAACCTCCAAATCACATTTGGTACTTTCTTATCTTTCACATCTGCCCTCAGATCTAAAGTCTCCAGGCATCTCAAATTGCCAATAGAAGATGGAATCTTTTCCACTGTGAAATAACGAAGACTTAATAACCTTAAGTGGATAAGCTTCCCAATTTCTTTAGGCACCTGCACATACTTATCTCGCATATCCCAATGATTGTATTTTTCAAGTCTCAAAACTCTAAGCAACTTAAAGTGATTGAAGAAGGGTTTCAAAACGTTTTTTGAAGGATTTGATTCTCGACCGACAAATACGAGAGATCTAAGATAGCCATCTTCATCATCAATAAAAGGAAGCAAATCACTTAAAATTACCATTAGTGTAGATCGCAAGTCTCCGTACCTTGTTTCTTCATCCCACATTTGTTTCTGCGGTAGAAGACAGAGAATCTTTTGCTACCCGAGATCTGTTCCTCAAATCAATAAATTGCAGAAAGTTTTCCTTTTGAGCCTTTAACAAGCTCAGATCCCGCATAAGATCATGAATGCGACATGTGATAACCGGGAAATTTCATCATTCTCGGAAAATCGGTACATAGAATGTACACGATGAATTTCATATTTAAAATGTGAAATGTAGTGATTTTATGTGTGCATGAGTATGATTTTTAAGGTTAAATGTAATTTTTAACAATACACGGGCGTGTACTAGAAGAACACGACCGTGTAGTGAGAATGGAACCCAAACACGCCCAAGCTACACGACCATGTAGTGAGGAAAATCAAATTACAGAAAGGTACACAGCCAGATACATGGCCGTGTACCAGACCGCGTACATATGTACAGTTACACGGCTATGTAAAAGAGAAATTATTTAGACAGAGAGGTAAACGGTCATAGACATGGCCCTGTACCAAACCGTGTAAAAATATATATATATAATTTTTGATCAAGAAACACATAATATCAAGAAATTGGTCAAGATAACCTTTTCTTGATATAAAACTGATATATTTGGGTTCAGTACGCTCAAATTAGTCAGTATAACCTATCAAAATGCTCAAATTAGTTAATTAAGCACAAAGGTAATTTTTGACCGGGAATTCGCAGTACTAGAAACTGGTCAAGATGGTCTCGGATGAAAATGAAACTGATATATTTGGGTTTAGCATGCCCAAATTAGTCAGGATAGCTCATGTTGAAATTTTGGATAAAAAAAGTATATATAGGGGCGAAAAAATTGAATATTGCAAAGAGGGGCTCATAACTTTCTTAATCTATATTTTCTCCCCCACACCACCCCAAAAATGAACAGTACCGATGAATCAGAAACGACATCCGTTTTCGATACCGCCGGTACCGTTGGAAAGCTCTCACCGAGCTAAGTCCAACGGTGGGTTGACGCAACGGAATGGTCACCGGAGGAAGCTACACGCGCCGCCCAAAGCCGTCGATAGGCGAAATCTTCCTGCCGCCGTATCTCCACCATCCAACGTCCAAATACCATGATTCTGGTTCCAATGGATTCGTGGTGAATAGTAGAAGTAACACAGGCCTCATTTTAGCTCAACGGCCGGCGGATCGCGACGCCCAAGTTAGCCCATCACCGTCGCCACCGTGGAATCCGACGATTCCGGTGGAGTTGAGTGACGTGGTGGGTACCAAAATGCTCAGAGAAGAACGGGAAACAAAATCCCCAACCCAATTTTGGGCAACAACGTCAAGAAAACGGAAAACCAACCTCGCCATCGCCGTCATATTTTCGAGGGTTCGATTCTGGTGATAGGAGGCTCGATTGGTGAAATTGATACCACCAATGGGTTCCTCTCGTTGAGATCTTTAAGATGGTAATCACCTTTCTTCACGCCACCACTGGTCAACACCGGTCAACGACAGGTCAACACCGGTCAACGGCGACCGGTGACCAAAAATTGAAAAATGGCCCGTTGGCCTATTTTCAACGTTCCGAACACGTCCGTGGCGTCAAAATTGCAAGACAGAATTTCAAATGTGAAGAACGAAAAATTAAAGTTTGTGCACGCGAAACCGAATGGTTCGTTCGATCACCGATGAAACGATTTCGGTAGTGAATCCGGTCCCTTCATTATTTAAATAATGTTCTAGAATGATTATGCATTAATTATGTATTTTTGGCATATGAAATTATAAGAAAAATGGATGGAAATGATGAAAAAGAAAATGTGTAAAATGTAAAGATTTTTACGTAAAAGTTGAGTCTTACATTAAAATATAGGCCTCTGGTATAGTACGTGATAGATTAGAATATGTTAGATGGTTTTGAGACGTTTTCTAAACACCGGGAACCTAAAAAATTAAGCGGAAATGCTGTCGAAATTTCAAAAACGGCACAAAAGGATATTTTAGAAAAGGAAGCGTAAAAATGTGGTCGGGATGGAAACCCGAGCCCCCTTGAATGATTTTAAGGATTAATGAATGAATTAGGTTCAGTAAAGGATGACGGATATTTTAAGGATTAGTAAACCGAGAATTTCAGCAATTAATACTGTAAAAGCTCGGTAAAGCCTAAGAAAAATTATTTTATGATTGTTGGGCTTAGAAAATCCAGTCTAGGCATTAAAATGAAAATGATATGACCTAAAGACCCGTTAGGAGCAAAACGGTCATTTTGACCAAAAATTTCAGGAATGATAGAATAAGGCCTTAATGGATTTAAAATGGCTTAATTAGATTTTAAGGGACAGAACTAAATTGTAAATCAAGAAAAAGTAAGATTATGATGAAAAATCATATTAAGGGCAAAATAGTAATTTTGTCAAAAGTTAACAGAAATGTTATAAATGAGATATTAGACCCCTAAGTTTATGATCGGGAAATAAAACGTAGAATTTTTACGTTTTGTTTAGTTTTATGCATGAAATAAATAATGAAAATAACCGTGATTATTTCGGTTATAGGGACCCGATCTAGACGTAATGAAGGAATGTCTGCGGATTCAGAGAGCAAGAAAGGAGATGTTAGCAAGTACTAATAAGTTCAAGCATTTATTTGTCTGCAACATGAACTGACATGTTAGATCTATGTTTATGTGTTATATAAAAAGTTATATATGTAAGTGCAATATGTACTAAAGTATGACTAACATAACGCACACTATGAAAATTACGTTAAGAAAGAAATAATTTAAGAAATGCTTATGAAACACATTAAAGTGTGTTATATAAAATGCTTATGTAAGGTATTCCAGACCAAGGAGGCAACGATAATGCACCAGGTCAGAATCATATGAAAGATAGTAAAGAAAAATAAGAGATGAAATGCAAATGAAAGAAAAGAAATAAACGAAAGAAAGAAACGAATTATGAAATGAGAATGAAAGAAAGGAAAGAAAGAATAATGAATGAATGAAAAGATAAAGTAAAGAAAAAGAAAGATAAGTAAGATAATAAGACTGAAAATTTAAGCGTTGGCGTATCGGCCTTCCATAAGTGAGTGAGGTTTAATAGTATGAATTCAACTACAATTGAATACTACCTCCCAAAAGTGTGAGGTTAATGGCTTACAGTAGAACGCTACCTCCCACAAGTGTGAGGTTAATGACTAAAAGTTAATGTTTGACCATGCGGTAGGTTGGTGGGTCGTTCCCCCTCCCTCCCACTGGTCCGCGCGATAGAGGTACGTCCAACACAGGGCCCACCAGTGAAAGTAAAAAAAGAAAAGAAAAGGAAAGAGACAAATAAAGAAAGAAATGAAAGAAAGGAAATATAACGACGGAATAGGATATAATCTATAGAACAACGAAGAACGACATGATATGAAAGAAAGAACGAATAATAAAAATGAAAGTTAAGCAAGAAAAGAAAAGAAAAGAAAAGAATAACATGAAAGAAAGAAAGAACAAAAGAATAAGGAAAACGAATAAATGAAAAGTAGACAAGTATAATGAAATTAACATGTATGCTTATGTTATGATATGCATAATTTAATATGCATAAGTTAGTCTTACAATTTTAAGTATTTTTGCGATGTTTCATGTTTTATCTGATGTTCAAGTATGATATACTTAAGATGTTAGGCATACATTATGTATGCTATGATTAGATTATGTGATGTTCAAGAACATTAAATATGAAAGTTTATTCACGATATTAAAGATGTTAAGTATGTTTACGAAGCTAATGTTATGTATGTTAAGTATGTTTACAATGATAAACATGAAATTTTACTCAAGATGTTAAAATATGTTAAAAGTATGTAAAGTACGAAAGTATCTTTAGGATATTAAGTATGTTTAAAGCATGTTAAGTATGAAAGTAAACTAGTGTTTGGGACACAAATTTTTTTAGCATTGCATTTAAATGCAATGCAATTTTCTCCCAAATACAAAAACATTTCATTCAAATACCAATCACATCACATTTTAAATCAAACACAATCACTATTTATTATTTCACTTTTTCTATTACTTTTATTAATTACATCATATATTCTCTCTCCCTCTTTTTTTTCTCTCTACTTTTACCTATCACATATTTATTATTAAAATACAATTCAAATACTTTTCCCCCAAACACACATTGCATTCAAATGTAATGCTAATGATTTTCCTCCAAATACAAATTGCATTCAATACATTGCATTTAAACGCAATGCAAATGCAATGCGTTCACCAAACGAACCCTAAGTTCACAAGATGAAATATATCATGTATGGTTATGATGAAAAGTATGTACAAGTATGTTTTAATATTATGTACGTTAAGTATGAAATTTAAAGTAATGTATAATATATGTTGTGTTAATGTTCTAATGCCATAATTGGTATCAGATATGTTTTGTCCGATATGGTATGAATGATGTTAAATACGTCTAAGTATGAATGTTAAGCAAGCAAAACGTTATAAGACTACTATTCATAGTAAATAGTACTATTTATGGTAATAAGTAAGTATAACGTTACTAACGTACGTGTTATGCATATGATATATTATAACTATTACGCATAAATTAATATGCATAAGTCAGTCATACTATGTTAAGTATGTTCTATATGATGTTAAACAAGTATGTTATGTTTAAATATGAATGTTTAAGTAAAGAATGATATGTGTATGCAATGTTTGGTATGTATGAAAGTATGTTATGACGTTAAGGATATTTAAGTATACGTAAGTATGTTTACGATGCTTAAGTATACGTACGAAGTTTTATACATTTATGTATAATAAGTATATTCATTATGTTAAATATGAAAGTATTTTCATGATAATAAGTATGTCAAATATGTTATATTTACGATGTGTAAACATACATTAAGTATGTTATGTTTCAAATACGTTATGTTTACAATGTGTAAACATACATTAAGTATGTTATGTTTCAAGTACATTATGATTACGATGTGTAAACATACGTTAAGTATATTATGATTCCAAGTATGCTACGTGTAAAATATGATATGTTTACGGTGTAAAGTATGTTAAGTATGAGAGTAGGATTATGATGTAAATTATATTCAGGTATGTACAAGTATGTTGACAATGTTATATACGAAAAGTGTAAAGGTGAAACAATGTATGATATAGGTTATGTTAATATTCTGATGCCACAGTTGGTATCAGATATGCTCTGTACAAAAGGTTAAGAGTATGCATACGTTATGAATGTATGTTTGAACTTATTGAGCCTATCGCTCACAAGTTTGTTTATGTTGCAGGTAAGCATCCTGCACGAAAATAAAACAAGTGATGGATGACGAATGCGATCTGCATGTGCCAAGGGATTAGGCGAGGGTTATGGTATTGCTATGAGTCTTCCGCTGAGCTGTTTAAAGAGAGTATTGAAACGAAATATTTATGAAGTAATAAAGTTTAAAATTTAAGTAAAATGTTTAATTAGTAAATGTTTGATAATGATACAGTTTTCAAGCTTAAAGTTTAAAGTTTAAAGTTTGAAAAAAAAATAATTCTCAATTTTTACGTTCAAATAAGTATGTTAAAGAAAGCAAGTCAAAAGTAAGATGCCGACGACCCATGAGGCGAAGTTCGTCTAGTCGGCTATGGAGCCTGACCGCGATGGCATACCGAGCCTCTAGGCGTGTAATACGACATGATTTTATTCTTCCAGTCGAACCCAATATTGCTACTTAAATCATGTTCCTTTCCACTAACTCACACAAGTAATCATATGCTCCATCCTCAACAGTTACCATTGAACCCTGTGTTTGCTGTTGATCCAACGATATGAAACTTTCTACTATCCATGTTAAACACAATCTTTTAACAATTATCTCCTGATCCTTAGGGGAATGGGCCAAGTGCAAAAAACACGGCTTTAACTAGTATGGCAACTCATCATAGCTCATGCTCAATATGGACGAAACTCCCTTGTATTCCTGTTCATCATGGCCTTTGCCTTTGTTTATATATGCCTTAACATTCTTACGCAGTATCTCCCATTCATCAAGTATATCTTTCGTAGATACAAGTTCGCTAAGCACAATAATGGCTAATGGCAAACCAGCACAATGCTTTAGTAATTGTTGTCCTAGTTTTTTTGTTTTCTCATTATCTTTCAAGCCGGCAAGATGACAAAAAATCCAAAAGACGTGTGCAATTCTTATTCAAAGTTATTTTGAGCATTTTGGTACCCACCTTGAAAGTCAACTCCGCCAGAATCGTTGGATTCCATGATGGTGACACGGCATGAGCTTGGGCGACGTAATCCGGCGACTATTGAGCTGAAATGAGGCCTGGGTTTTGTTCTACTCTTCACCACGAATCCATTGGGATCGGAATCGTGGCATTTGGATGCCGCACGGCGGAGAAATGGCGGCGAGAAGATCTCGCCACCGGCGGCTTCGATGGCTCATGCGGCGTGCTCCAGGGGCTTCTCCGTCGACTCTACCCATCGTTGGACTTAGCTCGGCGAGAGCTTTCCAATGGTGCCGGTGGTGTAAAAAACGGAGGCCGGATTCGATGGTCGGTTACTTTTCATGTTCGTGAGGTGTGGGGGAGAAAATGAGGTAAGGGAAAATTATGAGATTATTTTTACAAGGATCTCAAAATTTCGACTCATTTATACTAAATTTTTGAAAAATTTTAACATACGCTATAATGACTAATTTGGGCGTGCTGAACCCAAATATATCAATTTTATTTTCATCCAAGGTCATCTTGATCAGTTTTCCGATACTGCAGTTTCTCGATCAAAAATTACTTTTTGTACTCATTTGACTAATTTGAGCATGCTGATTCCAAATATATCAGTTTTATTTCAAAAAAATGTTATCTTAACCAATTTCTTGATACTGTGATTGTGCTTATACCGTGCTTGCATAACGAGGTGTTTTCACGCGAAATTTCAAACACGGTTTATCCTGACTAATTTGGACGTGCTGATTTCAAATTTATCAGTTTTACATCTATCTGAGGTCGCATGGACTAGTTTTGGGATTTATGTAACCCCGTCTCAAAAAATATGTCAGGTGTTCGATTGACTAATTTGGGCGTCCTGAATCTAAATATATCAGTTTTTGGTTGAGAAAAGGTCGTCTTGACCCTCATTCCGATACTCCATACCTCTCAACAAAAATTCTTGTTTTATGCTCAACTGACTAAATTGAGCCTACTGACTATTAATATATCGGTTTTATGCCAGATTAAGGCCATCTTGACCACTAACCTGACATTGCGTATCTCACTATTCACTGTTTCCTGTCTGACTAACTAGTCTGAGCGTTATGACTCCGATTTTGTCAGTCTCTGAGCGAGAAGAGGTCATCTACACCACTTTTCTCGATACTGTACATCTATTAAAGCAATTATCACTGTTGCGTTCAGATAACCAGTCTAAGCATACTGATGACTAGCTCATCAGTTCTGTGTCAAAAAATGGTCGTCTGGACTGATTTTTTGATATTGCGTGTCTCACACGCATACTCACATAATAGGGTAGACCAATTTCACTATCGGTTGCTCCTGTCACTACATAAATAGTAATTAAACGTTACTGTACCCGTTCAAATTCATTCAACTGGAAAGTATACTGTATTTATTAACTTAATTACTCATTACATAACAATTAAGTTTCATAATTCATGAGAGTCATTACAGCGACTCTCAACTTATTACACAACCTTCTACACGGGCTCTTACACGAGCGTGTATAAGGCAATACGGGCGTGTACTAGTTGAGATTAAGCAACACGGCGATGTCTTTGAAACACATTCATTTATCCGAGTGGTACACGGCCTTTTACATGGTCGTGTACTTGACCGTGTTACACTACACGATCATGTACACTCACATGGCTACTCACAGATACACAGTCCGAATAGTATACGGTCACTCACACAGTCGTGCACCTGACCGTATTACTTAAATTTGCACTAAAAGGCATCAAATTATTCTTAAATTTCTCATTATATGGAATTTAGGTTTCATGAATGGGGCGGTCTTTACTGTTGACACCTATATTGCGTTTGAATGTATTATACTTTTCATCTAATACAAAAGCATTACATTCAAATATTAATCACATCATAATTTAAATCCAATACAATTATTATCCACCATTCTTCTTTTTCGACTATTTTACTAATCACATTACATACTCTCTTTCTCTCTCTTTTTTTTCTTTCTATTTTTATTAATCACATCACATACAATACAACTTAAATACTTTTTATCTAAATAAATATTATATTTAAATATAATATAAATACTTTTTATTCAAACATATATTATATTTAATATATTACTAAATATATTTAAATATAATACGAATGTAATACGTTATTTAAACGTTGTTGAGATTTTTTTTTTTTTTTAAGAATTGTAAACCGGTAAATTTTGGATAATTTTCATTTTGAAACAAAAACAAAGCAGCGGAAAGGATGCAGAGCAATAAAAAAAAAAAAAAAAACCGAGTTTAAAAGACTGCATCATCTGTGCAATGGTTTACAAATCAACTCCTAATACATCATCTCAAGTAAATACAATACGTATATTTGTATATATGTGTATATATATATTAAAATATATGATAATAACATGAATCCATAAATATATTAAAATATGGTGATTAGATTAATTATTCCTCGTAATATTCTTATCCCATATTTTATTAAAAATAAATAAAAAGATAATTGTAAATAAAATATAATGATAATTGGATATCCATTCCACTTAAAAATATATAATTTAAATTCTTCATTTCAAATTAAAAAATAAATAAATAAATAGAAGAATCGCTATTAAATAGAAAGAAATAATTTAGTACAAGTTCAAACAATATTAATTGCCGAATTATGTTTAAAAAGAAACAGTAGTGATTACATAAGAACACCGAGCCCAAGTTCTTGTTGTCGTCAAATAATAACCCGATAATCTACTGCAAGCATGCTCCATCTCCATCTTCAGCTACTGGTAACTGAAAACTGTTGACTCCAAAAAAAAAAAAAAGGAAAGAAAGAAAGATTAATTGGAATTAGACCAACAAACTCACGTCGTATCGTCCATACATCCTATTCAAAAACCACAAATAATATTATTGAGGTTAGAAAGGAAATTCAGATATATAGAAATTACGGTGGCGTTTGGTATTGTTTTTGAAATGTTTTCTGTTTTCAAAAAAATTAAAAATGAGAATGTTTTGAAAACTGTGTTAAGATTATTTCTGAAACTGTGTTTGGTTATGTTTTCTGAGTGTATATTTTGAAAAACATAAAAATGAAACTTTGTTTGGTTATATTTTTTCAAAACCCATTTCATTTTCAAAAAACCTAAAAAACACAATATTTTTTAAAAATGAAAACAAAAAGTGAAAACAACTTTTTTTCGTTTTCAAAAAACCCAAAAAAACAACATAGTTGAAAACGGTGTTTTCGAAACGGTTTTGAAAACGTTAAATAAACAAACACTATTTTGAAACCGTTTTCATTTTTTGTGTTTTTGAAAATGGAAAATCATTTTCAAGACCAAAAACAAACGCCCCCTACAGTTTGCCAACTGGGAAAAAAAAAAAAAAAGGTCAATTGATCAAGTAAAAATGGGTAAAAATGGCCTACTCCCTTTTAGTATTAGAGATATCTAAAAAAATAAAAGAATAAAAATAAAAAGAAGTAAACGCCTGACCTAAGTTTGCAAGCATATATAGAAAGGAAAAATAATAACAAAAATAAAATAAAAGTAGAGACAAATGTATGAATAAAATAATTACCAGAAAGGTTGATTGTCCTATATTAAAGAATACAAGAGAAGGCACGTATCGAACTTTGTAGAAATCGTCTCCTCCTTGCTCTATTCTTTTTTTAAATTCTAGAGACATCGCATCAATCTTGACTTGTTTAAGGGTTGTAAGGAATCTTAATCCATCTGAAAGTCTATCCAATGACTTGCACCTTTGAATCTTCAAATGGCGAAGACAAGGCAATGCCCCTTCCTCTATTCTCCACTCTCGCAAGTTCATTAGACTAGAAAACTGAAGAGATTCAAGTCGAGGGAAACCACCTTTTGTGCATTCCATCTCATTCCCCGTAAAGCTCATAAAACTAAAAGAAAGGACCCTCAAATTATGTAGCTTTTCCAATGTTTTCATTGGGTCATCCTCGAGATGAGTGGCCCACAATACTAACTTGATAAGGTTAGGGGAGAATTGGTGCTCTTCTGGTAACTTTATTATTGGCGTACGCACTACAAGCTTATAAATACAAGGATAGCGTGATATCACTGGTGTAATATCACTGGCATCCCCTATACTGTTGTACAATGTTAGAGATTGAAGGCAATTAAACGTAACACCTGAGCAACTGTAGTAGTTTGATCCCCCCAAATCGTTGACCAGATCAGCTACTAATTTCTTCAGATTAGTCAATTGCAGAAAATCATTCTCTTCAACATGCTTTATTTGAACGTCATACAAGGTTTGCAAATTGCTGACATTAGGTAACCGTAAATGTACACCGCCAACAACATCAAAATTGAAGGGTAAGTATAAATGTCTCAATTGCCCTAACCTCCAAATCACATTTGGTACTTTCAAATCTTTCACATCTGCCCTCAGATCTAACGTCTCCAGGCATCTCAAATTGCCAATAGAAGATGGAATCTTTTCCACTCTGCAATAACGAAGACTTAATAATCTTAAATGGATAAGCTTCCCAATTTCTTTAGGCACCTGCACATACTTATCTCCCGCATTCCAACCATTGTTTTCAAGTCTCAAAACTCTAAGCAACTTAAAGTGATTGAAGAAGGGTTTCA
This sequence comes from Antiaris toxicaria, assembly GCA_035233585.1. Lineage (NCBI taxonomy): Eukaryota > Viridiplantae > Streptophyta > Magnoliopsida > Rosales > Moraceae > Antiaris > Antiaris toxicaria. Next base: position 414,561 of record CP141153.1, on the reverse strand, counting down.
AAAAGTGTTTTGAAAGATTTGATTCCCGACCGACAAAGACGAGAGATCTAAGATAGCCATCTTCATCATCAATAAAAGGAAGCAAATCACTTAAATTACCATTAGTGTAGATCACAAGTCTTCGCACCTTGTTTCTTCGTCCTATATTTGTTTCTGCGGTAGAAGACGGAGAATCTGTTGCTACCCGAGATCTGTTCCTCATATCAATAAATTGCAGAAAGTTTTCCTCTTGAGCCTTTGATAAGCTCAGGTCCCGCATAAGATCATGAATGCGACATGATTTTATTCTTCCAGTCGAACCCAATGTTCCTACTTGAATCATGTTCCTTTCCACTAACTCACACAAGTAATCATATGCTGCATCCTCAACAGTTACCGTTGAACCTTGTGTTTGCTGTTGATCCAACGATATAAAACCTTCTGCTATCCACGTTAAACACAATCCTTTAACCATTATCTCCTGATCCTCAGGGGAATGGGCTAAGTGCAAAAAACACGGCTTTAACTAGTATGGCAACTCATCATAGCTCAAACTCAATATGGACGAAACTCCCTTGTATTCGTGTTCATCATGGCCTTTGCCATTGTTTATATATGCCTTAACATTCTTACGCAGTATCTCCCACTCATCAATTGTATCATTCGTAGATACAAGTCCGCTAAGCACAATAATGGCTAATGGCAAACCAGCACAATGCTTTAGCATCTGTTGTCCTAGTTTTTTCATTTTCTCATTATCTTTCAAGCCTGCAAGATGACAAAAAGGCCAAAAGACGTGCAATTCTTCTTCAAAGTTTCACTCTACATATATATATATATATGAGCCCTAGTTAAATTAAAAGAAAAGGAAAGAAAAATCTCTCAAATATGTTGTCCGAATCAAAGTACTCTTTTTTAAAATTCTATCAAATGTGCGTTTATAAAAAACAAAAAAAAAAAGAAAATTAATATTTTTTAAGTTTTAAATAAAACTTTAACCAATTAATGGTTTTAAAGATTGAATACACAGTCAATGTATAAGATCGACATAAATTTTTCACATGTCAAGGTTATTTCAATTGTCAGTTGAAATTCACTAAGTTGATTGTATGTAATTTGTTTTGGTTTCTCTTAAAATTTTCACACCGACCGAGTCAATACATATAGATTAACAACTTTTGGTTGGTTGGTGGCTTTTCCGATCAAATTATTACCCATTATGATATGATATACTCAGGCTACTGAATAACTTCTACAGAAGATCATAGATCTTTTGGAACATTAACATGTTGATTGGTAAAGTGACAGATTTACATCTTTTTATAGTGGTTATAGTGGTTTTTCCTCTTAATAAATTAAATAAATCTGTATCCTGCATTTCATATATGTTGAGATTTAAAGTTCTAATAACTCAACCTTTAAAAAAAAAAAACAAAACAAAACAAAACAAAAACAAACGAGTGGAAAATTATATAAGATATTTGCTAATGACTTACGCTAGTAAAATTTTACGATACTTATTTTCCAAAAAAAAAAAAAGTAAGGGTACTTAGCAGGTAATATAAGAGGGGTTTTGAATTTTAGCCTATTATAAATAAATCTTCAAATTTTCCGATTATTAATCAGGGAAAAAAAAAAAGGTAGAAGCTCTGGATTTAAAGTACATCTAGCTAGGCAATTATATATGAAATAATAAAGGTGAATTGTGCGACAAAAGAGAGAGAGGAGAGAAATATTACTTGTCATGCGCTTTCCAAAATTAGTCTTCTTCTCAAACAGCTCCCAGCTCTCATCCTCATTAAGACGCCGAGGTTGAAGGATTAAACCATCTTTATCAGCATGCAAAACCACATTTTTTTGACGAGAAGTGAGTAATATCTTGCTATGATCAGTCTCATCTTCTGGAAAAGCAGCCTTTAGACGATCCCATGCCGAAGTAGTCCAAATATCATCGAGGAGCACCAAACATTTCCTACTCTTCTGTTCATTGTAGATCTCCTTGGCTACTGCACCATCCGTCATTCTTTTGATTTCTTCTATTTTCTCCTTGGTTGCAGAGGTAAGGCTTATCAAAATTTCTTCCCACACGGGGCGCACTTCACATTGTTGATATATGGACACCCAAGCAAAGCAATCAAAATGACTCCTCACTCGAGGATGATGGTAAATCTTTCTAGCACGTGTGGTCTTCCCCAACCCGCCCATCCCACAAATAGAGACTACGCGATGGGAATTATTTCTTTCGTCAACTCCACTACCAACTTCTCGATATCTTCATCTAGTCCAACGACATCTTGTTCAAGAGTGTGAGAATATGTTCGCCTCAACTCTCTTCTCTGCTGTCGTGAGGAATTTGCATCTTCGTTGACCCTCAATTCCCTTATGCCGTACGTCTGCAGAGATGAGGCTAGAGAGGAAAGGCTGGTAGAAATCTTATCGATCTCGGATCCAACTCTATGGAGCTCATATCCTTCATTCATATTGCAAGCGTACCTTCTCAATACATTTTTGACACCCCTTGATCTCCATCGAGAATCAACTTTTAGGATGAAAGTTTCGATAACATTCTCCAAAGAATGAGCAGAATCTCTTATTTGGACAACCCAGAGGCGAACTCTCTCATCTCCATTTCTGACATAAGCGTCTGCATCTTTCAAGAAAGCACGCATCCATTGCAGCTTGGCTTTAGCATCCTCAACTTGGTCTCTCACTCCATACAAGAATTTCGCTTCAGCAATGAGCAGATCTCCAAGTCTTTCAATTGCAAACGAAACAACAGCATCCGCCATGTCTCTGATCGGCTTTGATGGAATTGTTTGGAATTTTTGTGTACTGAAATGCTCGGTTAAAATTGCACTACTGCAATTGAGAGAAATACATGTACAAAAACATTTCCTCTTGTGAAATTTTTTTATTATTTTTCACGCTAGCCACTTTTGGTCAAAGGGCAAGCCTCATAAGTCAACAGCGGCCGGCGATGGCTTTGTCACACACGCTAAAAAAACAGCAAGTTGCAGTCCCTTTATTGGATCTAGGACAAATAATTTTTCCTAATGTAATATCTTTATAAGGATATTAGTTCTTCATCTACTTCCCTAGTTACTTATTTGGAGATCGTTACGCAACATCTTCCACTCATCAATTGTGTATTTTGTAGATAGAAGTCCACTTAGCACAACAATGGTAACGACAAACCAACACAATGTTTAAGCATCTCGTTCTAGTTCCTTCATCATTTGTGTCTAATTCATAAGAAGAGATTAAATTATATTTTAATTGTTGTCATCTCAGCTATACAAAATAATAGATGAAAGATGAAAAAGGATCAAGTTGCAATTTTATATTTAGCCCCAATAAAAATAATAGATAAATGTAAAAAAGAATAAGGTTGCAGTTTTCTATATTAGCCCCCAATAAAATTGATAAAATAATTAAACCAATATTATCAAGTTGCAGTTTTCCATCCAGCCCCAATAAAAAATAATAGATAAAAGTTGAAGAAAGAGATCAAGTTGCAATTTTTAATTTAGCCCCAACGAAAAATAATAGATAAAAGTTGAAAAAAGATATCAAGTTGTAGTTATTTAGCCCCAATAAAAAATAATGGACAATAAGTAAATAACAAAATTAAGTTGTATTTATAAACAGGTTTAATTACAATTCCACAACAATTTTTTATGAATTGCAATTCTACATTTGAATATTAATAAATATTTTTATATAATTATATAGATAATTAATATTAAATTAAAAAAAATCATACCATCAAATAAATTAAACGTAATTTTTAAATTATGAAAAATAATGTGAAATGTGTGAAATGTAAAATTATAAATTTTTGTTTTTTTTAAGTAATAAATTAAAAAATAAAAATATCAAGTTGTAGTTTTCTATTTAGCCCCGATTTAAAAAAAAATCAAGTTGCACTGTTGCACTTTTTTTTTTTTTAATTTACACTGTTGCACTTTTCTGTGGCGCCCCCACGTACGTTACCATACCAACCAGTCGAGCTCTGACGCCGACCACGATGGCTGGCAACCTCGTGGGTCGTCATCCTCTTACTTAACATACTTAACTTTCCATTCTTAACGTTCTCATTTTAAAAGCAGAAGCAATTTCTATAGCAAAAAAAAAAAATTTTCTTTTAACTTACATATTATACCTATATCTCTATCATACTCTTATAACACATATTTCATAAATTTCTTTCTTTCATCTTCCTTTTTGAACGCTCAGCGAAAGACTCATGGTAGTACCATACCCTCGCCCAGTCTCTTGGCACATGCAGATCCGTCCGTTGTCCATCATATTACTTTAAACTAACAGGTTACTTACCTGTAACATATGAACAACTAATGAGTTAGATGCTCAGTAAGTTCAAACATACATTCATTAACTTATAAATACTAGTAATATATGTTATTACTGGATTATATGACATACACATCATACACATCGTATAGACGATATCCTCGAAACATAACATATTATGTTAGCCTCTTCATGCTCATTTATCTCTTCGTTCATCGTTCTTATCATTCTATCGATCATCTCTTATCATTATAATCTAATCTCTTCATTTCTTTGCTTTTCATTCCTATCATTTCTTAACTTTCTGTTCTAAACCTTTATAACTTTTCTATCGTTTTGTCCTCATCTCTTATCTTTTCGTATCTTATAAACTAGTTGTAACACCCCCCGCCTCGTGCGGGAGACGTCACCTGAAAACTCTGCTTTACTTTAATTCTTTTCTATCAAATCATAACAAAATAGTTTGCGGAAATTTTTTTTTTTTTTTTAAACCATCGATATACGTAGTACTACAACTTTCCAAAACTAAGTTATCATAGTAGGAAAACTATTTTATATTACTTGCATATAATACTGTCATACTGTATTAAACATAGTTAAAGTTAAACATAACAGTGTAACTTATACAATATTATACAGTTGTATTTTTCTCTATCCTTTTCTTTCTTCTTGCGGAATTAGCCTGGCAGGTCCATAACCTTTGTCATGACACTAGCACTTCATTCCTGCAGTCCAATCCATACACTGTGGCTCAGGTTACAGGTTGTTTACCTCGATTACCTGAACAAGAACAAACTGGTGAGCTACATGCCCAGTAAGTTCAGACATAACATTCAAAATAATTAAACACAACAATGTAACTCGACACAATGCATGAGTTCATTATGCTCAATTTACACTTTGCATTGTTCATTTACTATGTCTATGGGCCCGGTTTGGTCGTACCGTGTGCGCGCTGTAAGAGGGGTCTGGGAGCGACCCGGACTCTCCCTCGACTATGATATGTCTTTTGCTTTGACATAATTTAACCTCCCCTCGCGAGAGGCCGGTACGCCAAATATTAGGTCTTTTTCATTACCTTGTTGTTTACTGTGCTATGTTACTTACTATGATGTCTTAACTGTTCCAGTGTACATATTCATAAATAATGTACTCAATGTTATGCCTATTCAGTCCAAAAATACTGTTTAAAAATCATCATCCACGCACTTAAACATTGAGGCGTGATTGGAACTGAAAATAAGGCACAAAACTTTAATTATACATTTTTGGAACAGTTGAAGCGCCTGGCACTCATCCCCGAGCGCCTGGCCCTTCATTTTATTTTTCTGTTAAAAAACTTAGGACAGAGACTCCAGCGCTCCGGCGCTCCATTTACAGCGCCTGGCGCTTTTGAAAATCCGGTGAAAGCGCCTGGCGCGCATACCCTAGCGCCTGGCACTTCAGACAATTTTACACTAGCGCCTGGCGCTCATACCCTAGAGCCTGGCGCTCATGCTGATTTTTGCACTAGCGCCTGGCGCTCATACCCTAGAGCCTGGCGCTTTTGCCAATTTTTACACTAGAGCCTGGCGCTCATACCCTAGCGCCTGGCGCTCCTACTGAATTTTAAACACCAAATTTTGGCCGAGAGCTCAGCGCCGGGGCGCTCCTTAGCTAGCGCTTAGCGCTTGGCTCCGGTAAAAATAGGTTTTTGAACACATTTTGATATAAAAACCAATTCTCATGCATACATTCAAACCTAAAACATGATTAAAGCATTCTAGGGTCAAAATCCATAAAACACAATCATATACACGTAACACATCACTGCACACTCGCATACTCACCAATTTAGGCGTTTTAACGAGTTCACAACAACATATAATAGCCAAGGAATTTAGGCTATTCATAAATTGAAATTCAAGAATCACATAGTGTTTCAGTTGTTCCTGTTCAGACATTTAAATGCCAGAACTTACCAGAAATTGGTTTCTGTTTCCGTTCCTTAGTTTTCCTTCGTTGCCGTATAACGAAACAGTTCAACATTCAGTGAAATGTTTATAGGTCAACGCGAGAACATTTAAACACTTCTCCTATACATTGTTATCATTAAACTCTTAGCCTTGGTTATAAGTCCGAAAATTTCGGCATTATAACGGCTTAATTTTTCATTTTCCCACTGTGCCAAAACCGTTTAAATCGCGTTATTGAACACAGTTTCCGTCATAAACCTGCTCAAAATCCCAGTACATAACAATAATTTATTCTCAAAATCAAGGTATAACAATGTTTCCTAAAAATTTAGGGTTTCACTCACAACCCTAAACTTTCCTCTTTGTCTTTCTTCCATTCCACACTCAATACCACATCAATTTCCTTTTCCACTTCATAATACATAATTATCACTATTCCATAAGGTTTCACCCTTCCTTTCACGTAAATTCCCCCCCCCCCCCATGAAACACTTTTGTTTTCAAAAACTAACCCCACAAACACTTCAAAAACAAGTTCAAAACATGCTTTTCCACATGATTTTCATCAAAACACTCAAAAACACTCTAAGTCCATTTTGTTCCACTATTCACATAAACACAAAAACACTTAAAAACAAGCATTAAAACAGAATTTTGAAGAACTTACTTGAGCTTTGAGATGAATACTCCTCAACTTGAACTTTTCTCACCCTTTTTCTTCAAAATTTACAAGTTTTGAAACTTTGGAAATTTTTGTGAGCAAGGGAACGTGGGAGAAGAAGAAGAACAGAGAAAATGGAGTTTTTCTGCTATGGGGGACGTGAAAAATCAGGGGAAAAGTTTATACAACTCCTTAGGGGTATTTTTGTAATTTTTGAAAATTTTGGGGTCAAAATGAAAATTTTTTGGGGGCATTTTTGTAAAATTTTGGGAACTTTTTCAGCTGAAATACAGCTGTTTCTCCCCCTCTCTTCCACGTGCATGAGCAGATCATCATGCATTTAATGCAAATTTTCTTTCTAAATTTTGATTTTAAAGGAAATTCCAAAATTTCCTTAATTTTAATAGCCTTTGGATCAAAAAGGATGATTTGATCTCATCCATTGATTCCTATATTAATAAGAAAATATTATTTGTTTATACAGTATAGGTTTTTCTTTAATAACAGTATAATTTTCATCTGTCGAAATTTTGACCGAAAAGCTATACTGGCCAAATTTCGCAGTTTACCTCTCGAAATGCTATTTGAGCCTTTCGATGCATTTATATCATTTAAAACACTCCATAAACCCTAGATATTTTATTATTTTCCATCTGAGATCTATGTTTGCCACATTTTGAGTCTCAGTAGAATTTTGTTTTTCGATACCGAAAATGCACTATTTGAGGCGTTTCGATTCGAAAATCATTACTTCTACTGCCATAAAGCATTTATAAACTCTAATAAATATACTTATCAACTCTAATGATGATTTATTAGAGTGAAATTTATATATTTTCGTCACACTAATATATATAAATTTTCACTATACAATGTTCCCGAGAACGATTACAAATCTCGGCTGTTACAATCCTCCCCCCTTAAAGAATTCTCGTCCTCGAGAATTTAAAACAAGTGGGGATATAGGGCTCTCATTTCATCTTCTCTTTCCCATGTAGCCTCTTCTATTTGGTAATTACGCCATAACACTTTGACTAATGGGATTGTCTTGTTCCTGAGTACCTTGTCTTCTCGTGCGAGTATTTGAACAGGCTTTTCCTCATAAGACAGGTCACTCTGTACTTGTATCCGCTCATATCTCAAAATGTGCGATGGATCAGGTACATATTTACGCAACATAGAGACATGAAAAACATCATGTACCTTGGATAAATTAGGTGGTAATGCCAATCTGTAAGCCACCTTCCCGATCCGTTTGATAATTTCGAATGGTCCGATGTATCTCGGACTAAGTTTGCCCTTCTTTCCAAAACGCATAACTCCTTTCATAGGTACAACTTTAAGAAATACAAAGTCACCTTCTTGAAATTCAAGAAATCTACATCGTTTGTCGGCATAACTCTTTTGTCGACTTTGGGCTGTTTTCATTCGTTTCTGTATCTTTTCAACTGCTTCTGAAGTCTCTTGAACAAAATCAGTTTTATGCAGTTGTTTCTCTTTTAAATCATACCAATGGATTGGGGATCTGCACTTCCTGCCATAAAGAGCTTCATAGGGTGCCATTCCAATCGAAGCTTGATAACTGTTGTTGTAGGAGAATTCGATCAACGACAGTTTCTCATTCCATGTTCCTTGGAAATCCATGACACAAGCTCGTAACATATCCTCTAAAATCTGAATGACTCGCTCAGATTGTCCATCAGTTTGAGGATGAAAAGCCGTGCTAAACTTCAATTTTGTGCCCATTTCCTGTTGTATACACTTCCAGAAATTGGAGGTAAAACGACCATCTCGATCAGATACAATGGATCTTGGAACTCCATGTAATCTAATCACATTAGCAACGTATAAGCTTGCGAATTTCTCCAATGTGAATGTCGTTTTCACCGCTATGAATCGAGCTGTTTTCGTCAGTCGATCTACTATCACCCATATAGCATCATAACCTCCTCGTGTCTTGGGTAGACCTACCACTAAATCCATGGTAATATGCTCCCATTTCCACTCTGGAATATCTAGAGGTTCTAATTTCCTGCCTGGGTGTTTGTGCTCTGCTTTGACTCTCTGGCAAGTTAGACATCGACTAACAAACTCAGCAATGTCATTCTTCATTCTCTTCCACCAAAATTGTAATCTTAAGTCATGATACATTTTGGTGGCTCCTGGATGTACAGAATAGGGTGTTTGATGGGCTTCTTTCATTATCTGCTCCTTTAATTCTGTATTGGCAGGTATGCAAATTCTTCCTTTCGTCAACAGCATTCCATCTGTCTCGATGCTAAAGTCAATTTCTTCTCCTTTATTGACTCGATCCCTCATCTCTTCCAAGTACACATCTTGTTTCTGAGCCTCCTTAATCCTATCGTACAATGTTGGTTTCAACTGTAGCATAGCCAAACTTCCAGAAATCAATTCTATTTCTAACGAATTAATCTCCTTTTGTAGCGGCTTAGACAGTTCATCGATAGGTAATTGCTGTACCGAGTTGATTTGCGACTCAGTGCATCAGCAACTCTATTCGCTTTCCCTGGATGATATAAGATCTCACAATCGTAATCTTTTACGAGTTCTAGCCGTCGCCGCTGTCTCATGTTCAACTCGTTTTGAGTGAAGAAGTATTTCAGGCTCTTGTGATCTGTGAAAATTTGACATTGAACACCATATAGATAATGCCTCCAAATCTTTAATGCAAACACGACTGCAGCTAGTTCCAAATCATGAGTTGGATAATTCTTCTCATGATTCTTTAGTTGTCGTGAAGCATAAGCTATTACTCTCCCATTTTGCATCAATACCGCTCCTAATCCTTCTTTCGAAGCATCGCTGTAGATGTCGAATCTTTCCCCATCAGTAGGAATGGCAAGGATAGGTGCACTTGTTAATCTCCTCTTTAATTCTTGGAAGCTTTCTTCACATGCTGCTGTCCACTCGTACTTCTTTTCCTTTCTAGTTAACGCCGTAAGTGGTTCAGCAAGCCTAGCGAATCCCTCCACAAAACGCCTGTAGTATCCGGCTAATCCCAGAAAACTACGAATTTCAGTAGCGTTTTTCGGGATAGGCCACTTGTTAACAGCTTCAATCTTTGCGGAGTCAACAGAAATTCCATCCTTAGACACCTTGTGTCCTAGGAAATGAACTTGATCTAACCAGAATTCGCACTTTGAAAATTTGGCGTATAGCTGGTGATCTCTGAGTGTTTGTAGTACCCATCGCAAGTGTTCTTCATGGTCTTCCCGGGTCTTCGAATAAACAAGGATGTCATCAATAAACACAATGACAAACTTATCTAAAAATTTCTTGAAAACTCGGTTCATCAAGTCCATGAAAGCAGTTGGAGCATTCGTCAATCCAAACGGCAACACCAGAAATTCATAGTGTCCGTATCTCGTCCTGAATGCCGTCTTTGTTACATCACTATCTTTAATTCTTAGCTGATGGTACCCAGAACGTAGATCAATCTTCGAAAACACTGAGGCTCCCTTCAGTTGATCAAATAAATCGTCGATCCTGGGTAGTGGGTACTTATTCTTGATGGTGGCCTTATTCAGCTCCCTGTAATCTACGCACATTCGTAGAGTTCCATCCTTCTTTTTCACAAATAAAACCGGAGCTCCCCAAGGTGAATAGCTCGGTCGAATGAATCCTCTATCCAATAACTCCTTTAATTGCGTTTGTAGCTCCTTTAGTTCGGCTGGAGCCATCCGATAAGGGGCCTTGGATATCGGTGCTGTTCTTGGTACTAATTCGATTTCAAAGGAAATTTCCCGTTCTGGTGGAAATCCAGGTAATTCATCTGGAAATACATCCACAAATTCGTTGACTATGGGAATATCCTTTGGTTGTAACTTTTCTTCTTTTGTCACGTCAGTAACAAAAGCTAGATATCCCACACATCCTTTAGCTATCAACTTGTGCGCCTTCATTGAATTTATCAGGATCCTCGATGGCTTTGGAGATGAAGCAACATATTCAAAGCTTTTTTCTCCATTTGGTCGAAAGATTATCCTTCGATGGCGACAGTCAATTGTAGCTTGATACTTTCCCAGGAAATCCATTCCTAAGATTACATCGTAATCCGCTATCCTTATCACAATTAAATCAAGAAAAAGCTCTCTATCTGCCACAATTACTGGCACATGTCGTAACCAGTAATCTGACAACAATACTTCACCCGAAGGCAACATAGTCCTAAAGGTCATTCCAATTCTATCCTTAGCATGTTCTAACCTGGTGGCAAATTCTTGTGATGCAAATGAATGTGAAGCACCCGAATCAAATAAAGCATATGCCGAGTGTTGAGCGATAGAAATATGACCTGTAACAACCGTGGATGTGCCCGCTTCTGCATCCTCTTTTGTGTAAGCCATTACTCTTGCATTGGTTGGAGGTGCCTTTTCACTTTGCTCCTGTTGTCGTGATGACGTCTCTGCCTTTGCTGTAATAGCGTGCATCTGAGGATTTGGCAGACGCTGAGGAACCGTGCCGGCTTGATTCTATCGATTACTTGGGCAGCTTCTTGAATAATGACCTTCTTTGCCACAATAATAACAAACATTGCGGCCTAATCTGCATTCTCCCAAGTGTTTCTTTCCGCATGTTGGACAATTTGGAGTGCTCACAGGGCCTGGCGTACTGGGACTAGCACTTGCTGCATTCTTCTGTTGCTGATTCCTATTACCCCTGAAATTCCATTTTCTTTTATTGGAATTTTGAGGCCTCTGTCCACCTCCTTGACCAGGCTTTGAAGACTGGTTGGAGCGATGTCCTTGTGGTGTTTGACTTCCACTTTGACCTTGTTTTAATTGTTGTCTCTCCTTTTTCCGAGCTTCCCATACTTGAGCCCGTTCTTCTCTGGCCCTTGTCAAGTGAAATTCAGCTTTCAATGCTCGGGAGACACATTCAGCTACTGACGTGGGTGGAGATGCTGCACTGTCGACCATTACGGCAATTTCTGGTCGAAAAGTCCCAATTATCTTTCGAATACGATCCCCTTCAGTAGGGACCATATAGGGACATAACCTCGACACCCGGTCAAACTTGCGGCATACCTCCATCACTGTCATGTTTCCTTGCTTCAAATTCTCGAACTCTCTCTGTTGTGGTCCGAGAGCAGCAGGGTCATAGTACTTCTGATTAAACTCCTCCACAAAATCATTCCAGGTCATCTGGCTCTCGTCTCTTCTTAAGCAAACCATTTCCCACCAGTACAGTGCATCTCTGTTCAGCACGTACGAAGCACAGAGAACTTTTTCCCTGTCAGTCAAATTCATAAAGTTTATGATCCTCTGGAAAGACGATAGCCACTCTTCAGCTTCTAACGGATCTAAGGATCCATCAAACTCCGGTGGTCTCATTCGTCGAAACCTTTCGTATAGGGGTTCCTGTGGAACAATGACTTGTGGTTCCGGAAGTTATGTTCAACTTCCGGGACTACAGGTGCTTCTGGTGCCATGGGTGGTGGTGAAGCTTCCCTTTCAGCACGTTCGCGATGAATCTGATTTAGTTGGTCTCTTAATGCTTGATTCTCTTGTATTTGGGTTGCTAATAAAGCTTCTAATTCGGTCACCCTTTCAGTTAGGGTGGGAGGTCTACCACGTCTAGGAGGTTGGACTCTCCTTCGTGCCATTTGATTTCTTTAGATCTATCATCACAAATCAAACGTTCAGTATCGATATTGAGAGAAATACCATTAGTCTTCTCTTTTCATTTATCAATGCAATCATAATAGAATATGCAATCACTTAATCTTAAGTAAGCGACCATGTATAAACATATTCTTGTATTCACATACATTTAATTCACATCCAGTACTTATACATATTCCAGTCAATTTCCATAATATACAAAACTTGCATTTATATACACATAAGTTAACTTCAATAACTTATGGGGTATCACTCCTATCTTCATCACTGCCCAAAGGAAATTCCTCTGGATCTTCTTAACTGTTATCCTCATTTTCATTGGTCGAATCACTAATTACATGGATGGGACCCGCAATACATGATTCGCCTGAGGATTTCACATCGTCATTCTCCCTCACCGGTGGTGGTTCATCAAGTCTGGAGGATACGTCACCGCGGGGGTCATAATCTCTCATTATTCGATCATATTTTTCTATCAACATTTTTCTTTCTACCTCTTTCACTGAAGTAATATATTGCTCCAGTGTCTCATTATGTGTAGGAACCGTTCGAAGCTTCAGTTCATGAGTTAATCCTCTCCAGAGCATTGCACACTGCTCCTCTTCGGTCAGGGTTGGCCAAGGACTACTCATAATAATCTCATTCCGAAAACGAGCTGCATAGGATACTACTGTATCTGACAGATGCATCCTAAAATTTTCTGCTTTCATAATAAAATTTCGACCCTCTGTAAACGTTGGAGCTATGGGTGGTGTTGATGACGATGGTACGTCTGCAGTTGAAGGAGTCATTTCGACATTCTTGTCATTCTGAAGCGAATAAGAGGTCTTTTCCCAGTTGTTCGGGAATCTGGTCGGTTACTCATTTTCAAATCCTAGTATTCATGCATTACGTATAAAATTTAGAATAAGAAAACAATGAAACATTAACTTACTTGGACTACGCAGAAGGAAATGCTCACAATGTCATAATAGGTTATGGAGAACCGTTTGCTCTGATACCACCTTTGTAACACCCCCCGCCTCGTGCGGGAGACGTCACCTGAAAACTCTACTTTACTTTAATTCTTTTCTATCAAATCATAACAAAATAGTTTGCGGAAAATTTTTTTTTTTTTTTAAACCATCGATATACGTAGTACTACAACTTTCCAAAACTAAGTTATCATAGTAGGAAAACTATTTATATTACTTGCATATAATACTGTCATACTGTATTAAACATAGTTAAAGTTAAACATAACAGTGTAACTTATACAATATTATACAGTTGTATTTTTCTCTATCCTTTTCTTTCTTCTTGCGGAATTAGCCTGGCAGGTCCATAACCTTTGTCATGACACTGGCACTTCATTCCTGCAGTCCAATCCATACACTGTGGCTCAGGTTACAGGTTGTTTACCTCGATTACCTGAACAAGAACAAACTGGTGAGCTACATGCCCAGTAAGTTCAGACATAACATTCAAAATAATTAAACACAACAATGTAACTCGACACAATGCATGAGTTCATTATGCTCAATTTACACTTTGCATTGTTCATTTATTATGTCTATGGGCCCGGTTTGGTCGTACCGTGTGCGCGCTGTAAGAGGGGTCTGGGAGCGACCCAGACTCTCCCTCGACTATGATATGTCTTTTGCTTTGACATAATTTAACCTCCCCTCGCGAGAGGCCGGTACGCCAAATATTAGGTCTTTTTCATTACCTTGTTGTTTACTGTGCTATGTTACTTACTATGATGTCTTAACTGTTCCAGTGTACATATTCATAAATAATGTACTCAATGTTATGCCTATTCAGTCCAAAAATACTGTTTAAAAATCATCATCCACGCACTTAAACATTGAGGCGTGATTGGAACTGAAAATAAGGCACAAAACTTTAATTATACATTTTTGGAACAGTTGAAGCGCCTGGCACTCATCCCCGAGCGCCTGGCCCTTCATTTTATTTTTCTGTAAAAAAACTTAGGACAGAGACTCCAGCGCTCCGGCGCTCCATTTACAGCGCCTGGCGCTTTTGAAAATCCGGTGCAAGCGCCTGGCGCTCATACCCTAGCGCCTGGCACTTCAGACAATTTTACACTAGCGCCTGGCGCTCATACCCTAGCGCCTGGCGCTCATGCTGATTTTTGTACTAGTGCCTGGCGCTCATACCCTAGGGTCTGGCGCTTCCTCTAAATTTTGCACTAGCGCCTGGCCCTCATACCCTAGAGCCTGGCGCTTTTGCCAATTTTTACACTAGAGCCTGGCGCTCATACCCTAGTGTCTGGCGCTCATACTGAATTTTAAACACCAAATTTTGGCCGAGAGCTCAGCGCCGGGGCGCTCCTTAGCTAGCGCTTAGCGCTTGGCTCCGGTAAAAATAGGTTTTTGAACACATTTTGATATAAAAACCAATTCTCATGCATACATTCAAACCTAAAACATGATTAAAGCATTCTAGGGTCAAAATCCATAAAACACAATCATATACACGTAACACATCACTGCACACTCGCATACTCGCCAATTTAGGCGTTTTAACGAGTTCACAACAACATATAATAGCCAAGGAATTTAGGCTATTCATAAATTGAAATTCAAGAATCACATAGTGTTCCAGTTGTTCCTGTTCAGACATTTAAATGCCAGAACTTACCAGAAATTGGTTTCTGTTTCCGTTCCTTAGTTTTCCTTCGTTGCCGTATAACGAAACAGTTCAACATTCAGTGAAATGTTTATAGGTCAACGCGAAAACATTTAAACACTTCTCCTATACATTGTTATCATTAAACTCTTAGCCTTGGTTATAAGTCCGAAAATTTCAGCATTATAACGGCTTAATTTTTCATTTTCCCACTGTGCCAAAACCGCTTAAATCGCGTTATTGAACACAGTTTCCGTCATAAACCTACTCAAAATCCCAGTACATAACAATAATTCATTCTCAAAATCAAGGTATAACAATGTTTCCTAAAAATTTAGGGTTTCACTCACAACCCTAAACTTTCCTCTTTGTCTTTCTTCCATTCCACACTCAATACCACATCAATTTCCTTTTCCACTTCATAATACATAATTATCACTATTCCATAAGGTTTCACCCTTCCTTTCACGTAAATTCCCCCCCCCCCCCATGAAACACTTTTGTTTTCAAAAACTAACCCCACAAACACTTCAAAAACAAGTTCAAAACATGCTTTTCCACATGATTTTCATCAAAAAACTCAAAAGCACTCTAAGTCCATTTTGTTCCACTATTCACATAAACACAAAAACACTTAAAAACAAGCATTAAAACAGAATTTTGAAGAACTTACTTGAGCTTTGAGATGAATACTCCTCAACTTGAACTTTTCTCACCCTTTTTCTTCAAAATTTACAAGTTTTGAAACTTTGAAAATTTTTGTGAGCAAGGGAACGTGGGAGAAGAAAAAGAACAGAGAAAATGGAGTTTTTCTGCTATGGGGGACGTGAAAAATCAGGGGAAAAGTTTATACAACTCCTTAGGGGTATTTTTGTAATTTTTGAAAATTTTGGGGTCAAAATGAAAATTTCTTGGGGGCATTTTTGCAAAATTTTGGGAACTTTTTCAGCTGAAATACAGCTGTTTCTCCCCCTCTCTTCCACGTGCATGAGCAGATCATCATGCATTTAATGCAAATTTTCTTTCTAAATTTTGATTTTAAAGGAAATTCCAAAATTTCCTTAATTTTAATAGCCTTTGGATCAAAAATGATGATTTGATCTCATCCATTGATTCCTATATTAATAAGAAAATATTATTTGTTTATACAGTATAGGTTTTTCTTTAATAACAGTATAATTTTCATCTGTCGAAATTTTGACCGAAAAGCTATACTGGCCAAATTTCGCAGTTTACCTCTCGAAATGCTATTCGAGCCTTTCGATGCATTTATATCATTTAAAACACTCCATAAACCCTAGATATTTTATTATTTTCCATCTGAGATCTATGTTTGCCACATTTTGAGTCTCAGTAGAATTTTGTTTTTCGATACCGAAAATGCACTATTTGAGGCGTTTCGATTCGAAAATCATTACTTCTACTGTCATAAAGCATTTATAAACTCTAATAAATATACTTATCAACTCTAATGATGATTTATTAGAGTGAAATTTATATATTTTCGTCACACTAATATATATAAATTTTCACTATACAATGTTCCCAAGAACGATTACAAATCTCGGCTGTTACACTAGTAACATATACACTAGCATAACATCACTTAAAAACGTGTCATTCATATCATACACATAACATGAAATACATCACATCACATATATTAATTCCATTATGTTCTTTTAACTTCGTTTTATTATTTATTTATTTTTCATCGATTTCATTATGTCATTCTTTCATATCGTTCGTTTCTTTTCTTATCGTTCTTTACTTTTCTTTTCTTTTCTTTTCGTATCATTTTTTTTATTTTCTCTTCTTTTCACTCTCTTTTCCTTTCTTTTCTTTTCACGTTCTTTTCTTTACTTTTCTTTTCTCGCTCTTTTCCTTTCTTTTTTTTTTTTCACTCTCCTTTTTTTTTCTTTTCTGTTCACTCTCCTTCCTCTCTTTTCTTTTCACGCTCTTTTCCTTTCTTTTCTTTTCACGCTCTTTTCCTTTCTTTTCTTTTACTTTCTTTTCTTTTCTTATCTTTCACTGGTGAGCCCCGTCGTTGAACGTACCTAGTTGAGTGCTGACAGTGGGAGGAGGGGGAGCTACCCACCAACCTACCTCACAGTCACATAATACCTCACCTTCGGGGTTGATCCATCTTATAATCTACCACACCTTCGGGGTAGCACCACATCTGCGCGGAGGATATAGAGCTGAAGTCTCAACCATATAGGGAGACCGGTACGCCAACCATTAACTTTTCAGTTTTATTATCTTGCATTCTTTTAGCTTTTCTTATATTGATTTTTTTCGTTGTATATCTTTTTCATGACATTCATTATCTTTCCTTTCTCATTTTTCATAGAACATTTCATAGGACATTTGTTCTTTCGTTGTTCTATCTTTCTTTCGTAATTCTTTCTCATTGTCATTTCATTCTTTCATTCTCATTTCGTAAGATACATATATCGTTGTTTCGTTTTGTTATTTTTCTTTTCTTAATTCTTTACTTTACTTGTGTGAATTATGTTAATCATACTTTAGCATGTGTAGCACATATTACTTATATATCATCACATCACATCACATTACATCATAACAAACAAAAACACGTTTTGTTAAGTGTATACAATTATTCTCTGTTTATTATTTGTATCCTCCTATCTACCGTATCTTATCATCATACCCCTATCGATCATAGCCTATCATTCTATTCTATCAATCACATCTTATCATTATGTTCTAATCCTTCATCATACCTTTCATCATAACCTATCATTGTTTCTCTTTCTTGTCTAACTCTTTGCTTTCATATCATTTTTTCCATAAAAAAACCTATCCTTTCGTTCTCATAAAACATACCCTTTCTTAATTCCTTTCCTCACCGATCATCGTTACTCTATCAATCATAACTTAACTTCCATAAAACCTTTCATAAAATATCTATTCTTTCCTTTCATATCTCATCTCTTTCTTATGCATTCTATCATAACATTCTCATTCTTACTCTTTCCATTCTTCTATCACTCTTTATCACATCTTTACTCTCATAAAACTTTTATAATACCTTTCCTTCATAATTCAATATATATATATTTTTTATAAATTATTTATTAAAACCTATCTTTTAACATCATCATAACATTGCTATAGCATTACTATAACATCAGCATAAATCACATCATGACATTTGCACACAAAACATGTAAAAACGATAAGCTTGTTCATAGTTACAGACGGTTAAATGTCTGAACTTACTCATAGCGTGCTTATCCTCTTCTTCGAATCCATCGACGTCCTTTGTCGCATCTGGATCGAGTTCCTACAGACAAACTTTATCCGTCAATCACATTTTCATTTATAGCTTTTATTTTCTTAAAAAGCTTGATTTTGATCTTATAATCCTTAATTATAGCCTTAGGACAGCTTTTAAAACCTTAATGGCCATCTTTGAATTTTTCTCCAACTTTTTGAAAAATTACGATTTTACCCCTAACTTTTGACAAAATTATAATTTTGCCCTTGACGTGATTTTTCACAACTTAAACCTCAATTATGGCTTTTACAAACTTCATTAACCTATTCCGAGATCATTGGGGCTCTTTTCCCATAATTTGATAATCTTTGAGCAAAATGACCATTTTGCCCTAATGGGTCGTTTAACCATAACATTTTCATTTTCATACTTAGGTTAGATTTTCTAAACCCAAAATCATTTAATTAAATTTTTAAATCTTATCAGACTTTTTTCCGGATCAATTCTTATCATTTTACCAATTTTCACATTCTCGGCCCTCGGGAATTACTATTCTGACTTAAGAGTCGGTTTCATGTTTTTCTTGCGTTCTAGGGTTTCGAATGGTCGGTTTACTAATTATAACTTGCCCCTTCCTTTTTCCATGCCCTAATTCCTCGAGGGGGCTTAGGTTACCTTCCTAATCATATTCTATCACGTACTATACCAGAGGTCTAGATTTTACGTAAAACTCCTACTGTTTACGTAAAATCGTTACATTATCACATATTTTTCTTTTTCTCCATTACAGTCATTTTCTTCTTTTTTTACATACATTCTTTTCCATAATTTTCATACCAATAATTATAAAATCATACAATAGTCCCAAACAATTAAATTGCGGAACGTAAAGGGGTCTAGATTTATACCGAATTGCAGTCCAGTCTTGACGGCATAAACCCTAATTCTTCGTTCTTCATATCTGAGGTCCCGTCTTGCAAATCCAACTCCGCGGATGCGTTCGGAACGTCGAAAATAGGCCAACGGGCCAAACTTCAATTTTCGGCCACCGGTCGCCGTTGACCGGCGGCGACGGTGGGATGTGGGTAGTCCATCTTGAAGATTTCGACAAGAGGAATCCATTAGTGGCTTCAATTTCACCATTCGACACCTCTATCGCCGGAAATCGTCCCTCGAAAGACCGACGGCGGCGGCAAGCGTAAATCTCCATTTTTCGGTGATTATTGCCCAAAATTGATTTGGGGTTTTTGATCTACGTGTTGTTCTGAGCATTTTGATACCAACCTTGCAACTCAACTTCGCCGGAATTGTCGGATTCCACGGCGGCGACGGCGACGGGCGGAGTTGGGCGGCGCGATCCGGTGGCCGTTGGGCTGAAACACCACCTGGGTTTTGTTCTACTCTTCACCACGAGTCTTTTGGTACCGGAATCACCTTGATCGGACGTCGGACAGCGGAGATACAGCGTCGCGAAATTTCCGGTGGCCGGCGGCGCATGCGGCGGCGTGTGGCGGCCGTTTCGTCACGTCGACCCACCGTTGAACTCAGCTCGGCGAGAGCTTTCCAACGGTGCCGGCGGTGTCGAGAACAGACACCGTTTTCGATAGTTGGTTACTGTACACATTCGGGTAGAGAGAGAAAGAGAAGGAGGAGAGAGAGTGCACATGGACAAATGAGGAAATTTCACTTTTTTCGCTCCTTATATACTTTTTTCGCCCAAAATTTCAACATGGGCTTTCCCGACTAATTTGGACGTCCTAAATCCAAATATATCAGTTTTATTAGGGCTGGCAATTTGGGTCACGACACGAAACCCGCACGAAGTTAGAGGGTTTGGGTTTTCTTTAAATGGGTTCGGGTCAAAACGGGTCGAACCCGTCAAACACGATTAAATAAAAGGTTGAACCCGCACGAACCCACCAACCCGCAATTGACACGAAATAACCCGTTTAATAAATGGGTTATATATGGGTTAACACGAACACGACCCATGAATTACCCATTTATAATTTTTAATATATATTATATAAATTTTTAAAGTTTAAAAATTTAAAATTCAAAATTTAAATATAAAATATGTATTTTAGTTTTTATATGTATATTTTTAGTTTTGTATTTATCTTTTGTGATCTAAATTTAAGTGCAACTTGATTGTGAACTTAATTTGATTGTTATTTAGATGTCTAATAAGTTTTTTTAATGTTAAAATTGATAATAGGTTAGTTAAATAGGTCAATAATAGGTTAATTAAATAGATCAATAACAAGTTAGTTAAGTGGGTCAATAACAGATTGAATGACCCGTTTATGACCCTTTTAGTAAGTGGGTTTAGCATACACGACACGACACATTTATGACCCGTTAAGGGATTAGCAGACACGACACGACACGTTTATGATCCATTTAATAAACAGGTCATAAACGTGTCATGTCGTGTCAACCCGTTTATTAACGGGTCGTGTTCGGGTTGTGATTTTGGACACGATTATTAAACGTGTCGTGTTCGTGTCGAGTGTATTCATGTCAACAAACGTGTCAGACACGACACGAACACGACCCGTTGACACGATTTGCCACCCCTAAATTTTATTTTCATCTGAGGTCATCTTGACCAGTTTCTGATACTGTGAATTTTCGATCAAAAATTACCCTGGTGCTCAATTATTAAATGTGAGCGTGCTGATAGACTATCCTAACTAATTTGGGAGTGCTGAACTCAAATTTATCAGTTTTACGTCAAGATAATATCATCTTGACCTACTTATTGATACTGTGAGTGGCACACACGTATACACACATAACATCACTATCAATCATTTTTCATCCTTTAACATTGTTAGAACATTTTATTTAGTTCCAAACAATATTAAATCACTTAATTTCACATTTTAACACTTAAATTCAATGTGTATTTATTTTTCGAGAAATATGAATTTTCTCGGTTATTACATTTTCCATGTAGTCACAATAACCAAAAAAAAAAAAAAAACAAATCTTCCAAAATAATAGATTAAAAACACCAAGTTACAATTTTTCGTGAAAGTGTAGGGCTGTTTGATTCAGGCTCATCTCATTTTAAGAACAAAATGAAATGATGTTTGTTTAAACGGTTAGGCTTATCAAATTCTAGAAATAAAATAAAAGGTACTCTTTTTTATTTTTAGTATCAATTCTTTACTAATTTTTATTTCAAATCTATTTTATACAGTAATATTTTTACATTCAGAGGGAGTTTAGGAGAGGCTTTGGGGATATTTTTTTTTTGTTGGAAAAAAGTTGTTTTGAAAAAATGTATTTAGAGGAAAAAAAACTGTTTGGAGTGAAAAAATATAAAATTTAAAAATTTTTTTAGAAAAAAAATCAATATAGATAATGTTTTGTTCCTCTCGAAATTCTATATAATTTAACAAAAAATCATCTCATTTGGACTTGTATACACAAAATTATGAATTTTTAAAATTTGGAGTTTACTGTACCGTTTTGAAGATATAAATAGTAAAAAATGATAGAGTATTAGAAAAAAAAAATTAGTTTTAAAGATGTTAAAACCATATCTCCAAATGGGACTCAAATTCTCTCTCTTATTCTTCAAGTTTTATAATTAGTCAACATTTTTATTTAATCTTCGATTAAAAACGACTTTTTTTTTTTCAATGTATTCATCATGATGAGATTTTATTAAAATATAATGAGATTTTATTAGATTTGTTATAAACTAATTCTCAAATTACTATTTTTAATATCTAATGAAACATCATTTCAAAATTTTCATCTTCTTTTAGAGTTACTGTTTTGTTGCATATTCAAATACTATTTCAGGAACAAAAAAAGTAACTTATCATTCTAAAACAAAAATAAGGGGAAATTATACATCGTAGGCTATTTCATTATTTATTTTGTGATAAACAACATATTTTGAAACTACTGAAAATTAATAACATAACTAAGTTTCTATATAAATAATATTCTTATTTTACTCATAAATTAGTTTTTTGACTTATTAAAAAAATTGAATTAGAATTAAAAAAAAAAAGATGGATAAGATATCAGGATTAGCAAAAGACTTAAAAAAAAGGGCAGGTATACCAAGCTTTTTTTATTTTTTCTAGAGCAGAGCAAGTATACCTGACCAATATTTGCAGAAAAACAAAACATAAATAACAATAAAGATTAGTTATACGAATTTTTCAAAATTATATATATCTTATTTCACTTTATTTTTAGATTTACAAAATCGTTAATGAGCAAGTAAGATTAAGGAAAGGAAGTATAATTAAAGAACAAGATTTGTGTCAAATAATCCTTTAAACGTGCAGGTCAACAATTTTTGTCAAAATAATAGACGGAACCAAAGATAAGGGGTTTTTTAAACGGTTTTATATACATCAAGAGATACGATAAATAATTTTGTAAATCCGATGGGTAAAGTAAAATAAGGTGCGTAATTTAAGAAGAATTTGTATATTTAATCCATAACAATAATTAGTAGAAATACGACTTTTATAACTTAAAAGCACCCTTTTGGTATGACTTTAATTCTATATTCCCAAATTATTGTTCAATAGGCTGTCTTTCCTATTAAGTTTTGATACATCATCAAAAACTTCATACATTAGATGATGGTATTGATAGAGAGTCAAGTAACGGAGTAATATGAGAAGAGAGAATGTAATAACCAAAATTTTTTATACGGAATTAATAGTCAAATTTCACTAAAATTCCGTATGTAATTACAATTAAAAGAAATACATGTACAAAAAACATTTCCTCTTGTGAAAATTTTATATTATTTTTCACGCTAGCCACTTTTGGTTAAAGGGCAAGCATCGCAAGTCAACATCGTAAGGAAAAATTTTATATTTTTCCTTTTTCTTTTTTCCCATTTCTTGAGTCATTTCTTAGTAGATGTTTGGTGAAAGTAGTTTTTTGACATTACATTTAAATGCAATGCAATTTTCCCTTAAATACAAAAACATTTCATTCAAATACCAATCACATCACATTTTAAATCTAACACGATCACTATTTATTATTTCACTTTTTCTATTACTTTTATTAATTACATCATATATTTCCTCTCCTTCCTTTTTTTCTCTGTACTTTTACCCATCACATCACATATTTATTATTAAAATATAATTTAAATATTTTTCCCCCAAACACACATTGCATTCAAATGCAATGCTAATACTTTTCCTCCAAATACAAATTATATTAAATGCATTACATTCAAATGTAATGTAAATACAATGCGTTCACCAAACGAACCCTTATTGAGGAGAGTCGATAGCAGTACCCTTCCAGTAGGCGACCACACTGACGAGACCAAAGCAGGAATGCCTAAACTAAGAGGCATTCATTTGATAATAATATAAACAAATAATAATTAATCAAAATACGCCGGCTTTAATTATGACTTTGAAACTTCCTCTGCATGCACGTTGAAAGGATACATAGCCTTAAATTAATAAAGCAAGCAAACTAAATTATAACAAAATTTCCAGGAAGATGCTCGGTTCACTTTGTAGTTTTGGCTATATTTATACCCATTTTACAATTAAAGAGAGTGAATATGGTATTTCAGATCGGATAATGATAATCTAAAGTTATCAAATATTGAGATGTCAAAATTATCCTTGAAAACCAGTGATTACGGTATGGTTGATAATTTATCGTTGAGTCACAATTTATATTTTTAACTTTAATTTTTAATAATTTATACTTTTAAACTTATAAATTTGTAACAATTTACAAACTTTTTTAATTAAAATTGACACTTTATTTACATATAAATTATCAATTAAAAACATAAAATTTTCTTTTTAATCAATATTAACCGAAATTTATATTAAGAACAAAATTAATTTAAACTTTTTTATTTTTATAAAACTTAATTAAAAATAGAGCCTTAATAAATGTGAGTTAACATAAATAAAAATGATTGTTTATGTCATAAATTAACAATTCATATACAAATCACATATAAATTGCATTTAAAATATTAATATCATTATAAATAGAGTGCAAATTATTATATAATTGTAAGTTTAAGGTATAAATTATCAAAATTAAAAATTTAGATTACAAATTATAATTTTATAATAAGTTTAGAATATATCAATATAAAAAAGTCTTTTTTTACATATTTAGTAAATACATTGTGTTCATATTGATGCTTTTTAACATTCTTAAAAAACTTATGTTCAGTTGCATTTCTAATTTCACCTATAAACGCAAAATTCTCGAAAACAAGTATTATTGTTTGGTATGTACTTTTAGCTAAAATAAATATATTCTATAAAACAAAAGAAAAGAAGAATAAATATCAACTTATGAACGCAAAATAACTCTCGCATGATTGGTTTTGTATTATTATTATTATTAATTTACAGATATTAGAAGTGTATGGGGACACCAACTAACTTAGTCTCTATTTTGGTATTTTTTTGAGTTAAAAAAATATATTTATTTGTGGACCAAGGTTAATAGAAGGTTATCGTATTCTAATTTATGCAATTTTTATCCTAAATCCCATTAATGTCAAATATTTGAGCTTGTTTAAATCTTGTCAAATGATAAAAAAGTGAGAAAAGAAAACTTGTTACTTTGTCAAAATAAGAGATTAAATTTATAAAAATAAAAATAACAAATAACTAATGGTTTTTCAATGCTTTCTCAGTAATTTTATTTTTTTTTTTTGGAATGAAAGGAAAGGAGCTGAGAGTTTTTTTTTTTTTTTTTCTGTGGAATAAGAGAGAACGCCACTCGTCCTTACAAATCTTTTAACCAGTTTTAAAAATAAAATTAAAAATTAAAAATACTTAAAATTTAGATGTGAATACTAGGTGGATTGGATTGGTTTTTGAGATTAATCCATCCTAACTTATTTGAATGGCTTGAAAAAAGTTTTAATCCACTTAATTAATCTAAAATTTAAACTCAATCCTCCCATTTAAAATCAAATTGGGTTTGGTGCATTGATTGGGTTGAGTAAATAATTTAAAAAAAAAAAACTAATAATAGAATTTTAACTAAAAAATGTGTGAAAAATAATAAATTCATAACATAATTTTTATATGAAATGATAAAATTAACTTATTTCAATTTCTAAAAAATTATAACAAATAAAATATAGATATAAAAAATCAATGATATAAGAATAAAAATATATTTTATAAATTACAATTAAAATTAATTAATATATAATTAAAATATATTTTATTAATATAAATAAATTTGATTAAATGGGTTAGGATAATGTCAAGTTATTAAATTTGAATTCAAATTTATCTAATAAAAACTTAAATTGAATGGGTTGAGATAAATTTAGAATCTAACTAAATTAAATTAGATTAATTATGTTAAATTCGAATTGGAATTAAATAGATCAATGTATTTTTTTTTTTTTCACCCTTTGCATAAAAAAGACAGCCCCAAAGTCGTCCTAATCCTTCCCAGCATACAAACACAAGTTGTCGATCTCCACTGGCAAGTGGGACCATTTGGGACCCACTTAGCTTGACTGCCTTCTGCCACGCCACCATTGCCAGTTCAATTTGGAATCCTCTCCGTACCATCGCTTACCTGACTTTTTTCGTCACCCTTTGTCTTTCTTTCCTTCTTTCTTTCTTTCTTTCTTTTTTTTAACCTTTTATATCAAAATTATCACTTCTAGCCAATAGACACGCTCGGTCTGACAAAGTTGTTGCTTATATTTTCGGCCGGCATACGGAGAAAGAAATAAAGGCTTCGTTAAGTTGATGGAACTATTTTTTAAATAATTTGATATAATTGAAAATAACTTATTTTTTAAAGGAAAAAATAACTTATTTTAATAATAAGCATTAAAAAAAAAAACATAAAGATAATTGAGGCTCTAGTATGAGTTTTAAGATTTTCTTAAAAGAGATTGGAATGATCACTTGGTAGAGTTGGAATTTCGTTGTCAGTTTAAAAAAGCAAAAGCATGATGACTTAAAGTGCATTTCAAATTCCAATGCTATCGAGTAGTTGAGAGTGTTGAGACACAGAAACGAGTGAATTGGCAACAATGGCGCCACTAGCAGCAACTGCAGGGACTCCGATGCCAGGAAAGGTGGAATCCCCACAACAGTAAAGCTGATGGATTGGAGTTGAATGCCCTGGAAAGGAGCCTTCACCAGCCTGAATGGCTGGCCCATATGTTCCTCTATGTCTTCTGAGAAACCTTTCATGTGTCAATGGAGATCCTACCAACTTGACCTCGCACTTTTCGCGACTAAACCCAGGACCAAGTGCACGTTCCACTGCCCTCCACATAACCTGACTTGCAAATGAATCAACCAAACGCAACCAGATGCCCGTGAAAAAGTGAAGACCATATGTCTCAACTGTCAAAGGCTTGCTGTACTTTCAAAATAATCATTACTTTTGCAAGTACAAGAAAGAAAAAGGCTCAAAATTGATGTGGAACAAATTATGTCAGGAAACATATCCGCACACCTCTGATCTTTTGGATTTAAGATTTTTGTATTCGGTGCTTCGGCGATCAAGTCCTTTCCATAGGTCATAAGGCTCAGTTCCTGGTAGATAAGCGTGCAAGACATGTTTCCCAGGTGGTGCAAGATCCGAACTAAGTACACTAGGTACCGATATCAATACAACGTTCTGATCGGCATCTACTCCTCTATCCCAGTCATTTACAACTATATGATGAATCCCCAAGTCCTCACTTATTCCCTGGTTGATATTCCATGGTCCAAACATAATTTCTTTCAATGGCAGAGTATAGTGGAAATTTTACTGAAAGTCAGTTTCAATGACTAACTCACCTCTGCATCAAAGCCCAAATGGAGATGCATGAATGACTCACATTGTGGCGTCATGTTAACACCATCCATGTATGACTTTGGAAGAACATCTCTGGGCAGTAGTTTTAGAGTGTCCCACATGGACGCATTACTAACAACAGCCTTTTTGGCACCTATAAACTGCAGAATCATTGTTTCTCCAAATGTTGAGTAGATAAGTGCTGGACATTATTAGTGAGAATAAAATAAATGTTACTTACTTGACCACTTCTTAGCTTCACTCCAGTGGCTTGGCCGTTTTCTACGACGACTTTATCTACATGGCTACGTAGAGAAAGTCGCCCGCCGAACTTCTGCAATCCCCTTACAAGAGCATCAACAACAGCCGCACTTCCACAGAGAGGATACTCAAGACAACAACCTGGCTTGTACCATTCTGCAAACATGTAAATCTGAAAAGAAGAAGAACAAAGAGTATAGTGTTATGTGAATTCTAAATTTCAACTCAAGGTGCTAATCCCCAATTTCTAAATGCAAGCGTTTAGAAAATCAAAGAAGCCCCATTGTAGTACTTAAAAAAGAAATGAAAAAACAAAGAGCTCAATGTGACAGGGCTATAGTTCTATAGACACTTGCCAAGAACAGATAGAAAAGTTTGAGGAACATCTTTAGGACTTGAATTCACAATAGTTACCATCTCTGCTGAGAGTATACCATTAGATTTCACCCCAGCAAGCAAAAAGGACAGCAAGTCCACCCAATTCCGGATAAAGGGGTCTTTCAGTCCCAATGATTCAACGATTTCTGAGAATGGTCGGAGAAGTTTTGTCGCGCCAAGAGCTCCCTATGAACAGTAGTTGAGCCATAAAATCTTTTGAAAAAGGTACAATATGGAAAGCAGAGGAGAATTTTTACATAGAAAAATCATAAATTTAAAGTCTCAGTAATAACACATGCCCCTGCTACAATATAGCTCCACCAATACCTGGGGTCCCATTTGGATGAAAGATTTAAGAAGAGATGGGATGTATCTTGCAGCAGCAGTTGAAAGGACTCCCAAGTCCCCTCTGATGGACAGAGGGGGCAGAGCCATCGCAGCCGCCGACAGTGGAAGAACTGCATCCTGTTGAAGAGTTGCATCTTGCACATGAGACATAGTGAAGCAACATGTAAGGAGGACCATGTGACAAAGCCTACATTTCAATTTAGACTCATTGTTCATAATGCAAATCATTGCAAAACTTCCAAGAGATTAATTAATCTGCTTATCAGGACTTAATAACTGATGAATCTTATTTCTCCAAGAAATTTTCCTTTTTCCCTCCTATTCAACAATGTAAGAGCTAGTTCATCTAATCCCAACCTCAATGGCTAAATAGCAATCAGGATATGAAGGATGGTAAGATGATGCTAATTTGTTAAAAGTAATTTTGATGACCCAAAAAAAAAAAAGGATGAATCTTATTTCTCCAAGAAATTTTCCTTTTCCCCTCCTGTTCAACAATGTAGGAGCTAGTTCATCTAATCCCAACCTCAATGGCTAAATAGCAATCAGGATGTGAAGGATGGTAAGATGATGCTAATTTGTTAAAAGTCATTTTGATGACCCAAAAAAAAAAAAAAAAGGATTAAGTAATGAGACTCACCAGCAGCTTTTGCCATTCTTGAACAGCATTTGGACTTGCATGTTTCTCAAGGTCCTGAAAGGACAAAACAAAAATCTGACTGACTAATTTCAACTCCTTTCTTTTTTCCCTATTGATCTAGTAACTTGCATTGAGCAATCTACTATAAAAGAAAAGGTTTAATTTTGGTTAAACAATTTGACAAAGTTATCCACCTTGAAGAATTCGGTGGGGCCAATGCGTGACAAGAATTCGCCTTCAGGAACATAGACCATCCATGAATCATACGTGGCACAAGGAATTCTCTCATCAAGCGCATCCAGAACCTGAAAATGTCTTACTCCATATAATTAGAATTGGTACTAACGAACGAAGCATTGTTAAGAAAAGGAATGAGTAATAATTAAGTTAACAAGTAGTACTTGGGCAAGAGGGTTGGCTTGAGGACCTCTGGATTGAAAGCCAGAAAACAACGAAGGACCGGAGTCGAATTTATAGCCTTTAACCTCAAAAGAGTGAGCAGCACCTCCTGGTATGTCATGGCTTTCCAAAACAATAACATCTTGTTGGTACCTGGCCAGTAGACCAGCACAGCATAATCCCCCAATTCCACTCCCAATCACCACCACATCAGCCTCTGGCTTCCCTGCACATTGTTTTCGGTTCATAATTTGGACAATGGCCTTTGGCAAAAACATTTCAAGAAGTAAAATAGCCAAAAGTGTCATCATTTGGGACACTTATAGAATATGATTAGCATAGGACAAGAAAGAGAAACCTGGGAAAGAGTCGTTTTCCTTGACGGCCACGGCGCCGCTCGTCGAAGTGGGGTCTTGACCGTTGGAATATCGAGCCAAGACGGTTTTCCTGCCATGACTGGCGAAGAAGTTGGGGTTGTGAGAAAGAGGTGATGATATTTGGTGGAAATGGAGTAGCGAATTTGGGAGAATAGAGCACGTAGCCATATAGAAAGTAAAGCAAGAAACTAAAATGTGTGTGTGTGTGTGTGTGTGTGTGTATTTAGTGGAGTTTGAGCAAGGGTTGAAGAATGGAATGAAAGACCTTTTTCATGGTTTGCTTAATGCTATCAGTTGAGTGTCGTCCCTTCAGTTTTGCCTTTGTATGTGTTGTTGGTGTTGCTGCAAAGTGACAAGGGAGTTTATGTAGTTTTAAGGGTAGCCACGCTACCAATTTCTTCTCCTTTACTTTTTCTCTCTGCTAAAACAAAACGACAAATACCTGCAAAAGAACAAGAAGAAAACGACAACATTTTATAAAAACGGTTACACAATTACACGGCCCCTTCGCCTAGGAGGAAAACGATATACCGAAATTAAAAAAAAAAATTATTGAAGTCACTACATTACTTTCTATTTGAAGCAAAAAATTAAAAAAAAAAGTCAGAAATCAATTAGTGACTAATCTTTTAATTACAATAATGAAACTAAAATACACAAATATATACGTACATACATACACGTACCTCTCGGTTTGGTGTCAGACAGTGCGATATGTTTGTGGGAAGCAAGGCGCAAGATCGTAAGAGAGCAATGCAACGAGTGTTGAGAGAAAATGACAGCTAAAGACAGAGGTGATAAAACTAAAAGAAGAGCTCTTTCAAAATAATAAGGAAACATTTAATAAATATGAATATTGGCTCATCAAGAGAGAATATAATGTTTGCAACCATAAACAAGTCAAAAAGAGAATATATTAGAAAGAAAGAAACAAGAGAAGAATCACAAAAGTGTACGAAGTTCTTTTCCTCACCTGCAAGGCGACTAGTTTTTCACTGCATTTTTACATCCAACTGAGAGAAAAAAAAAAAAAAAAAAAAAAAAAACCTTTTTTTTTTCTTTTTTAGAATAAAACCGCTCACCCCTTAGCGTATACATAAATATATATTTTGAAGAAAACCGGTTAGCATATTATGGTTTAAGTTGTTTTGTTGATTTTGACCATTTTGTTATTGTGGCTGACCAAACCAGTCATAGAAAATTACCACTTTTTCTAAACAAAAAAAATAAAAATAAAAATCACCATTTTTTGTACACAATGTGGAAATTATTACAGACGACGGCCCTACATGCATATATGATTTTTTATTTTACATGATTAATACATGAGTACATGGATTTTTTTTTTTTTTTTTTTTTTTTTTTGTTGTTGGGATATTAACTACAGCAAACTCGGATTCGGCAAGAATCTCATTTTTTGGTAGTACGAAGGGGGAATTGGCCCAAAAATTGGATAGGGGTCAAGACGCAGTCGGGCGCCGGCGGCTGACTCAAGTGCCCCCCGAACCGCGCGAAATGGTCGCCTATCACACGGCTCACTAACTCTGCCTGGGGTGGGGTACATGTGAATATGTTTGATGAAGTTAAAACTTTGAACTACCGGATACCCTTAAAAAAAAAAAAAAGGGAACTAAGGTAATAATAAAGACTTTTTTTAAAATAATTTTTTCGTCTTCATCTATGTATGTTCTATATATTTCTCAATCCTGTCGCCACTGGTAAGGTACAAACTGTAAAAAAAAAAATTTACTGACCCATATTTACTGACCCATATTTACTCGGTATGAAGCAATTCTCATGAAGGAACTTGATCTCTTTGCGTTTTTGTTAGAGAATAAGGAAAGATGGATTCCACGAAAGCTAAAGCATGGATTCCAAATTTAGTTTGATCGCAGAGGAGAGAATATGATCAACAATAAGATTGGTTTTGCATTCAACTTTTGTCAATCTCACGCCCAAAGAGAGAAGAAAAAAGAATCAAAAGAGCAATACAGCCTTCTTTGTAGCATAAGTGGTTGGGTGTGTCATCATCCTTTATTCTAGGTCAGATGTTCAAGGTTTGTAGACAGCTTGGGCAAAGAATCACAAGAGCAATGCAAGTCATGTGGTCTGAAGATTGCCAGCAGTGAAATAGCTAATATATTAACCTAAATGGTAAGCTATTTATCATTATAAATTGAATTTTATAACTAAACTTAGTAGGCGTTTGGGACAAAAGTAGGCGTTTGGGACAAGCATTTTTTCGACATTACATTTAAATACAATGTAATTTTCCCCTAAATACAAAAACATTTCATTCAAATACCAATCACATCACATTTTAAATCTAACACAATCACTATTTATTATTTCATTTTTTCTATTATTTTTATTAATTACATCATATATTCTCTCTCCCTCTTTTTTTTCGCTCTACTTTTACTCATCACATCACATATTTATTATTAAAATACAATTCAAATACTTCTCCCCCAAACACACATTGCATTCAAATGCAATGCTAATGCTTTTTCTTCAAATACAAATTGCATTCAATGCATTGCATTTAAACGCAATGCAAATGTAATGCGTTCACCAAACGAACCCTTACATTTAAATACTTGATTAATGAGACCCTCTGTGAGAGAGGGTTAGGGGTTATAATGCTTTGAAACGACACCCCTTATCCTTTTCAATCCATAATAATATGATCAATGTGATTGAGTGAGACAATATCAGCCCAAAATTCCAACGAGAGACAGAGACACAGAAAGATATACAAGTGTAGCTTAGTATAATAATAATACTATAAGTTACACAGCACAAACTAATGTCTCATTTCAGCCAAAAAAAAAAAAAAGTAACCACTCAGAAACGAGACCAAATCAACTCGAGACTCCAAATAATTAAAATTTTCATTTACTCCGTGCTTCCCAAAAGACAGCATTCTCCACTCTCACACCGATGACACCCAATCAAAGCGCCAGAATGACAACGGGGGCTTAACTAGCAGAACATTGCCCTACCAAGCCACGCATGGCTGCATCTCAAACAATGGACCAGAGCAATTCACCACTACACTGCCTCCAATTCATATTTACAGCTTAAACTAAGAAGGAAAAAAAAGAAAAAAAAACGGCCTGTAACACCTAATAATCCCGATAAGCGGTTAAGTCAACAGCAAGAATATTGATTGCCCGTGGCACCTCCCCATCCGCATGCCAATCTGTTGGACGGGGGCCCTCATAAAATCTGTGGTGTTAAATATGATATAAGATGCCGAAATGTTTTCTTTACCTCCTCCTATTTCATGTGGTCATTCACAAACTGATAAGGACTGATTCTCAACTCATAATACACTAATTACACCTAGAGGCAATATCTGAATCATTCAGATCAGATTTTCCAAATCAACCGTTTCCAGTAGATCACACTTTGCATCTTATCAACTGTCTAGTAGCTTCACACAGCCCCAAGACACTGGCATAAGAATGCTCCAAAAGGTTCAATTGACCAAACTGGTCGGTACTGTAAATCGATAAAAACAAATAAGCAAGCAAATGAGATATTCATGACTAATTCCAATCTATATAAGCACACACAGAAGTTCGGACACCTTTTTTTTTTTTTTTTTGGGTGGGGTGGGGAATATGGAATGGGAATAAATAAATAAACAAATTATAATCTTATAACAACCGCCGCAAATTAGCATCCCGTACTTTGTAAGCCAAGTCAAATCTCAAAGCATATTAAGGCATAGTTCAAGATTGTTATACTTTCAGAAGTACTAAATAAGTAGTGAACTCTCCATTGGGCTTTCCCTGCTCAATCTAAATAAGTAGGATTTGGTTCAAATAGTATAGCAAGAGTCTTGTGCAAAGGCTAGTTATTTGACTACTTTAGACAATCTAGATGGAAAGGAATATTAGGACTTTTGAAGACAAGGAAATGGAGGCGTTGATTTATTTGAAAAGACAAACTTTTCACTTTTCAGCTCCCTAGTGGGCTACGACAGATGAAACTTTATAGGATTTTCCTTTTTCTTTGATTGACTGATTTGGAAGGATTTTGCAGGAGGGCATACTGCATTTTTTTTTTTTTTTCCTGAAAGCTTCTTGCTTTACCGCGTTTATGACCTGTTTTCAGCCTCAAATTTTTTTACTCAGTTTTTCTGCCTTTTCCTGTTTTATAAGGGTTTACGATCTTCCTTCCTTCGTAATTGATTTTATAATCAGCAAAATAAGGTTTTATTATCCAAAAAAGAAGTAAATAATTATAAAAATGCATTGTATCTGTGCAAATTACTCTGCGTCATGTGGTATTCAAATGATTTCAGTCGCTTCCAAAAGAAATACCAAATAGGCCATAAGGGGGGGAGGGGGTGGGAAACTTCACAAAGGATAAGGACTTTTTTCTTCTTGCTGGAAAAAGTTATAAAGTACGAGGATAAGGACTTACCAGAAGCATTACGAGCCAGAACTCGACTTCTGAACCCATACTTGTTTCTGCAATGTGAATGCAGCTGGAATTGATTAAAAAAGTTACAGAATGGTAAGCTGGTTATACATCCAACAATCAAGTTTAAGCACCTCATGGGAACCACAACCAGAGGGACCACCTCTCTTTAAATTCCTCCCTTCACTTATCACTGATGAGCCATCAGTATCCTTTACATTATTCGTTGATCTACGGCGAGCAAGATGTTTATGAAAGCCTACATAGTAGAGGCACAACTAATAAGCTAAACGCACATCTGTGCCATATTCAATGAAATAAATACGCAATCCGGAGTCTATATGGAAAGTATTTTTTCACAACAGAATTTCAAGTTACAAAAACTATACCATTATCCAAAGAAGAAGGGCTGCTAAATCCACTCCCAATGATTTTGACTTCTACATTCCTTGCATTTGTTGTTTCAACTTTTATGTCTCCAGGAATTCCTCCTAGAATAATAGATATGACAATAAGAGTGCATTCCTCGTCGACCAGAGGTTATCTCCAATAGAAACAATGAAATTATGCTCAAACAACCGCCCAAATTTCACAAATTTCTTCTGTTAATCCAGTGTCAAAGTTTATGTACAGTTATTACTATCATCGAAATTAGAAGACCAATCAAAGTGGGCTATACAATCGCATGTGTAATTGACACAAAAACTTATATAGAAAATTCTATCCTTGATAGCAAAATAATACCTTCTAAAGTATCGAGCTGTGTAGTGGCTGGCAAGGACTCATCCTTAGCAAAAGAACCATCTGGACGAAGACGAGGAGCCCATACACCACGTTCAGGTTTATACTTGTTCCTTGTACATTTCTCCTTTTTCTCACAGCAACTACCATGCATGTCACTCCCAATAACCTTACAGTCCGGAGAACCATTTGTATCCTTCAAAATCAATTGTCCATGTTGACGTCGAAAATTTCGTTTGTCCTTGTCCATGTTTCGGCCCTGGATTTGCATATCAGAATGTACTGGGGAAGAATGATATTGTATGTTTTTTATAATCCTTCCACTGCTACTTTTGCATCTCTGGTTCTGCTCGAGAGAACTAGAACCAACAATAGTTTTGGTTGAAGTTGTATTTTGATGCTGTGAGATATTAGTTGACATTTGTTCAGGAATGGAAGACGGGCACTATAAAGTTGCATCAGATAAGAAATCATAAAGCAATGTCTAGTGAATGATTAAGAATATTAAGAAGCAAAACCTCTAAAAAGATTTAAGTTCTTTGAACAAAATTATTATTATTTGAAGTTTAAAAAAACATTCAGTGCTTTGCTCTGTCAGCAATTTCTACTCCTCTTTAAGGAGTGTTGCCATGTCCACTGTTCAGTACTCTATGTTTTAACGTCTGTATCTATTTAAAAGACTACAGGTAGATGCATAGAAGGTAGTCCATAGAGCTTTAGGATGTTCCGTGACAACTTTTAGGTATATTCCATTTTTATTATGCTCCCTGACGTAACGAAATAATTGTCTAGTTCTTCACTCAAAAAAAAAAAATAATAATAATAATAATAATAAGAATAAGAATAATAATAACAAGAGAAAAAAAAAACGGCTAGCAAAACTTACATAATAAAAAGAAGACACTACCTGAGATATCTCCCTTTCATTCCCTTTCAGAAGCAGGACCTTCTTTTTGCCTACAATTTGTTAATTCCGCACATGATACATCCATGGAATTATATTCCAAAAAAAAAAAAAAGCCAAAAAAAGCCAAAAAAAACAAAAAACAAAACAAAACAAAAAAACAAAAACGAAACCAAGAAAAGGAGAAGAAAAAAGAGAAAACATGAAACAAAAAGTATCACAGAAAGTATAACGTCCACAGACACAACAAGAGCGTGTCGTCCATAATCCAGATACATATACCTTTCAGTAAATTACTAATCATCACAATACACATTAGAATGCCATGCTTGTGACATACCACTTTCATCTAACACTTCAACTCCAGCAGTAGAAGACAAAGTGTCTCGCTTAGCAACGCGAATGTATTTTGACTTGTCTTTGACAGTACTGTTTTTCATTGCATCCTTCAAAACATACTGCCCAAAGCAAATGCTGCTTGTCATCATGAATGTTCGTATTCAAATAATACTCATAATGTTTACACGCAAAATTTGTGTAAAAGGATCAAAGCACTCCAAGACATTATGGAAAAATAAAACCCAGAGAGAATCTGGATGAATCCCAAACAACAAAAGTCATACACTTTCCATCATGGAAATAATAAGCTAATTCATAACTACATGATTGAATTGCAAATAAGAAATATGCGTACCATTTTAGTGGAATTCCTCCTCCTATCAGTTCCTCGCTTTGGTAAGGCCGAATAAACACCACCAGCGGATGGTCCAACGCCTTTTCGGCTTAATTTACCACTAGAAAATGACCTCTGTCACCACAGGCAATAGTATTTAGACAAATTATACACCCAATACCAGCCAAGCTGAAAACACAAGTATGATATCAAATCTCAATATCTTTATTCATAGCACTAGAAAAAAATACCCGAGATCCACCCTTTGCAGCCCGTTTTTGACGAACAAAGTCCATCAGTGGTGTAACTATAGGAATTTCCTTCACAGCACCTAAAACTGGCAAACAAATAAAAATAATTTTTCAAATAAGATCCTTGCACCAATGTGTATTTTTCTTCATGTCTACATTCTAAATTAGAGATATTTCGAACTAACCAGCTTTTTCTGCTTCTCTTCTCTCCAACTGTATCTCAGCACTAGGAAGATTCTCAGCAGGCTTTGCCAGAAATTCAAGGAACTCCAGATACTCAGGATCTAGATGTTCATCAAGGAAATACTACTTACGAAGACGAAATGATTACGTACATAAGTCCACATGCAACAGAGCAGATACATGTTGAAGTTGAATCAAGAGGACATAAAAAAAAAAAAGGTTAAAACTTAGTACCCTTATTTATGGTTCCTTCACGACCATCCTTCTTTGACCATTGATTCGGAACACGTTGTGAGGGGGCATACTCCACAGTAGTTTTAAACTGAATGCCTAAGACAGAGGGGGAAGGGGGGGGGGGGGGGGAAAAGAAACAGAAGATTAAGGAAACTCACTTAATTATTCCAAGTCACGTGAAAGATACAATTTTTTCTGAACACAATAAACATGAGAAAGAGCTCTCTTTAAAGAATGATAAAAGTCAAAAATAAAGATTACCCTTCTCATTAACAAAGACATGGCCCTCAAAGAATTCAGCAAACTCGATAACATCCTCTGGCCTCTTGAAGTCGAGGTATGCTCTAGAAAAGGAATGCTTCTGGCTGTAAATTCAATCCAAGTACAAATAACCAACAACATTTCAATATATATATATATTTAAATACCATAGAAACAGTGAAAAAAATCTATATAGCTAAAGAAGGGAAACTAATAATTGGGAACAAGATTGAAAAGAATAGCTATAAACGGAAATCTAAATGCTCCATGAAAATCCTTTAAAAGTGACCAACAGCATGACTTCTCTTCATCCTACCAAACAAAGCCTAAAGCTCGATAAATTTCTTTACATTGACCAAGTAAAATCACTCAACTTTCCATGATCAAAACCCTAAAAATGAAATTTCAAAAAAATTAGAAGACTTGCACACAATAAACTACGACTTAAATATTACAGTGGGTTTCTGCAATCCATAGATTAAGAATTTAAATTAAAAAAATGAAATTTATGAACCTGATCTTCCCGGGACGGAAGGAGACCCAAGAATAGCGGCCGGAGAAGAGGGAATCGATGGGGTCGAGGAGGGCGGACTTGGAAATGGAAGGCGGCAAGTGGCGGACCACGACCTTGGTTCGATCCAACTGTGGTTGTCCCTTCATCTTCCTTAAAACCCTAGAAATCAGAAAGAGAACTGAACTGAACCGAAGAAAAGAGAATGTTCATTGGCGAATTGCTCGGAGAGAGGAGAGAACCAACGGAAGAACTCCGTCAGATTACATCTTCCTGGCGTGGGAGTGGGAGTGGGAGATCAGAAGCTTCCGTGCCCTAGTTATGGAATTTCTGATTTTGGCCCCAAATCATTTCTTCGCCATTTTTATGCATCATCAACTGAAAATGAAAATATACACAGAAATAGAAAGAAAGAGGGAGCGCGCGATTCTATTTTATATATACGATAGCGTTCAGCGATTCTTTCCTTAAATATAATATGTTTCGTATGAATTTTATATATTTCTTTATTTGTGTTGATATTCTAATGGCATGTATATAATTGATATAGTCTATTTTATATATTCGATATAATCTTCCATGGATTTATATATATATTTAAGATAGTTTTTATTTATTTAAATCTCATCGATCTGTATAAAAAATATTTAAAATACTTATTTTGTTAAATTAAAAATTAAAAAAATAAATAAAATAGATATTTTGTATTATTTTTAAATAATATTTTAAATTATTTTTTATATATTAAGAAATATTTTAAACGACTCTAAACACGTAAAAACTAACTTAAAAAGAAAGATTTATTTATAAAAATAATCTCTATATTAACTTTTTTTTTATTTTTTTCTTTTATTTTAAAGGGGAAAAAGGGTTATTTTATTGTGTAATAATATATTTTAGCACACCATACGTGTGTATCTCAACACACATACGTTGTAAGTGCTAACAGAGTATCACATCATATTCGTATTCATATGTATACGTTTACCATCTACGTGTTAATTGGTATTTTTACTTTGTACCTGGCATAATATGCACTGTCTGCTCATATTATATTATCCGTCGGGATGATTTTGGGGGTAACGGTAGATTTCAAGGGGAAATTTTAGAAAAAATGGTTGAAGTTTTTAGGCTGAAAATAATATTATTATGGTTGGGGATTCTTGAATTTGCTATTAAAATTAGTTGTTAAATCAAATTATTTTTTATTTTTCTTACTTAATTATTCATTTTTAATTTTAAGTTTACTACATACCCTTTAAAAAAAATACTAGAGGAAACAAATTTTAAAAAATGAAATAGCAAAATTTCAGGTAGTGGTGGAGAAATTTCCAAACCTTCATAATTTGGACTGTGATATTATTTAAATTCTAAATTTTAATATTAAAGAACGATTTAAAACGTGAAATTATTGTAAAGTTATCGGTCTAAACAATATTATTTAAAGAAATTTTGTTCTTCTAAATTATTATTAAATTGTAATTTTCATGAAATTTTGATTCACTCACAATTGTCTCCATAATTTGACCACAAATTTTATTCCATCATCGTTGAAATTGGTGATAAAGAAAGAACGAATAGAAGTTTTATTAAGGATATACAAATCAACTAGGCTGGAATTTCCATTCTCACAATATTTAAAATTCGAACATTTTTACCACTTGACTCCTGTATTAACCTACAACGTTTTCGTTTTTAAGTTACCTACAACGTTTTTTGGTGCTAAAAGTTTTTTATTCCATTTAAATGATATGTTAAAGGTCCTTTTTTTTTTTTTTGTTTTAATGAGATGTAATCAAAGGATGACATTGACAACCCAAAAATGGTTTTCAACCACAAATGGATAGATTTTTCTTTTTAAAATTGAATAGATAGATTTGTGGTCCTTATACATGCAAATTGTAAATATAAAATTAAATTATACATGGGTACATATTGCACGTATAAGCAAATATATGATGGTTAAAGGTTATTCTTTTTTCCTTTTTGGCTAACTAATGGTTAAGGTTTTTCAACTATAAAACAGCTAATTGAGGTTTCAAAAGGCAATTAGTTCACCAATGGTCCAATACTTATTTATGAAAAGTAAAACCGAATCAACTGATTTGTAAATCAAATAATTCAGTTACAAATTTTTAAATATATATATATATAAAAAGAATGTATCTATATCATTATTTCAGTAAATAAATACAAACAATTTTTTTTTTAATGATGCTTAAACATTGAGCTATATAGATTGTCATCTCTACTACCATTTAGTAGCTAAATCCTTACAGATTTTTATTTTTTTTATTTTTTGTAGTGGCAAACATCATTTGAATAGGACTATAAAAGTTTTTTTTTTATTATAATGTAATTGAAAACAATAAAAACAAATTGCAATTTCATTTTATAGCTTTTAACAACGACAGCATGAGAAACATAATTTAAAAAAAAAAAAAAAGGCTCACATCATATTTGAAAACGACAACATTAGTCATATGCCATGTTTCTGTTTTTATAAAATAAATATGCCGTATTTATTATTATTATTATTTGGTAAAATACGCCATGGTTCGTGTTATTTGGTAGCTATTAGCTGTTTTCTAAATGGTATATAGTGCGTGCTATCTACCACAGTGTAACATACAAGTCCGCAGCACATTTGTCCCCTAAAATTTTCTGGTGTGCATCGTGTACCAAAATTTTTAGATTAAAATTTATTAACTTCTTAAAAATTAATTATAATTTTTATTAATTTTTTAGACAAAGATAAAAACTTAAATTAAAATTTTAGATCTAGACCTTAAATCACACGAATCCTAACTTTTGGAAACTCGCTTGTTAAAATTTCTAATTTTTTATGATTTACCCTCTGGTGCCTTTTTTTGTCATCATATGAGGTGCTTTCTACTATCAAATTAAGGGAGTGTTTGGTAAACATATTGTATTTTGATTGTATTTAAATGAAATTTGTTTTTTGAATGTTGTATTTGGTTGAAAGGTATTTGTTTTGTATTTGAATGAAATGTATGTTTGGATAAAAAGTTGATATGATTGGTAAAAATAGAGATTAATAATGGAGTTGAAAAGTTGATGTGATTGTTTTAAAAATATTTTGAATAGTAATTGTTTTCGTAGTACTGTTATAAAATTTGTGTTTGGTGTAAAATTGTATTGCATTTGAGTAAAATTAAAATGTAATTTTTTGGCCAAACAACACCTAAGGGAAACTTAAGCAAATTATGTCGTATTTTAGTAACTTAAAAAATATAAAACATAAATTAGCAAAATTAATGGAGCGTTTAATAAACATATTACGTTCGTATTACATTTGAACGTAATGTATTGAATATATTTTATGTTTAGATATAATGTGTATTTAAATAAAAGGTATTTAAATTATATTTTAAAGTTGAAAAGCTAATGTAATTGATAAAAATATATTAAAAAAATGAGATAAAAAGAAAATATGATATGAATGGAAAAAATTTTATTTTTAATATATTTTGAAATACTAAATATATTTAAAATACTGTTAAAAAAATATTATATTTAAATATAAAATTTTTATATTTAGATAAAAATTACGTTATATTATAAACGTAATATAAACGTAAAATTGTAATCACACACTCCATAAAAGTTTGAAAACAAAGCTGAAACCTGACTAGTTTTAAGAGTCAATAATGTTAAAAACCTATTTTCTTTAAAAAGATAAAAATGGCTTTAATAATTACACAAAAAACCAAGCGGGGCGTCGATGGAAAATTTGTATCATGACAAACGACAGCATCACATGTACGGCAGTAAGGCACGATCTTCAGAAACGACGAAAACTAAACAACCAATCCTAGAAAAAGAAAACAAGAATCAGTAAACGACAACACGTTAAAAACGACATCATTGATACATGATTCCACGTTAAAACGACGGCATTGATAAAAGATGCCATCAAACGACGTCATCTTCATAAACGACAACGAATACAATAAATAAATAAATAAATAAGCAAAGGAGAACATCCCTCTCGTGGGTATAAAACATTATAAAGTCTAAGAGTAAGAAACATATTTTTTTTATTTATTTATCAATAAAATTACATTAGGTCTAAAATTATCTAGATATCAAAATCTAATACAATGTCAAATTTTTAAATATATGTAACTTTAATAAAAAGATAAAAATTTATTTACATATCAAAATCTAATGCAATGTTTGCTTGCAAATTACAAAGCGCGCGCAAAGTCAATAATCAGATTTTTGGAAGGTAAGTTATAATTATTAACTAGTTTTTGATATATTAATTTTTAGCCATCCTAACATAGAGTAAATTTAACTGATTGTAATTGATTTGACAATTAGAAACCATATAATACTATTTTCATCCAGTCACGAAGCGCACGAAAATTAACCTATCAACTTCATATAAGGAAATTAGTAATTAGTTTCCAACACCATCTTTATTTAACCTAACGCATTTTTAATTTTAAAAGTTACAAAAATGTATTTAATCGGAGCTTTTCAAATACGATCAACCTCTTTTAGAAACTACAAATCGAAATTTACCTTTTTTTTTTTTTTTTAACCTAGTCACATAATTCTCCATAAACTCCTTCTTTAATAAAAATTGTTATGGTTGTAAATATAAATTAATGATAATTATATACTTGACCTTATCATTATAAAATGAAGGGTTCGAATCCTATTTTCAAACTAAGTGGACGTTTGGTATAAGCTTTTTTTTTGGTATTGCATTTAAATGCAATGCAATTTTTCCTCAAATACAAAAGCATTTCATTCAAATACCAATCACATCACATTTTAAATTCAACACAATCAATATTTATTATTTCACTTTTTCTATTACTTTTATTAATTACATCATATATTCTCTCTCTCCTTTTTTTCCGTCTACTTTTACCCATCACATCACATTTTTATTATTAAAATATAATTTAAATACTTTTCATCCAAACACACATTACATTCAAATGCAATGTCAATGCTTTTCCTCCAAATATAAATTGTATTCAATACATTGCATTCAAACGTAATGTAAATACAATGCGTTCATCAAACGATGCCTAAATTTTTTTTTTAATTATAAATTATTAAAAAAATAATCTCATAAAAATCACCCCAAAACTAGTGTAGGAAATCTCTTCCAATGGTATAAGAAAACAACATCTCAGAATTGACAACTACTCATCAATATATAACACATCAAAAAAAAATTTTTAATTAATTTTATATGTGGTTGGATTTGTTTTTTAATTTTTTCCTATTTCGGGTAAAAAATCAAAAATGATTCAGCGGTGATTTTTTAGGGAGTATAAATGGCAAAAACCAAACTCAACGAGTCCGCTTTAAAGCGTTAGTATTTAGTATTTAGTAGTAGGGCTTTTGTTTTGCTTGGTTGTTTGGTCTCTTCTCTTTCTCTTTCTCTTCCTCTTCCTGTTCACTTCTATTCAATCCCTCCTCACAAAACACAAACACTCCTCACCCACAACGCTGCTCACTCGATTCAATCTCTCTCTCTCTCTCTCTAGTGAGTTTCTCTCCCTTCAATAATATATATGTATGTACATGTATATAACTGTGTATCAGTTGTTTTTCAGGTTTTGGGTTTTTGCTGTGTACATGTATTGATGTATTGGGTATTGGTTGTTTCAGAGTTTTGAGGTTTTGTGCTTTTGTTGTTGGGGGGGTTGGATGATGGGAGAGAGAATCCCACCGGGGAGTTACTTTCAGTACCCTCCTCCTCCTCCTCCTCCTTCTGGAGTTGTTCATGCTTCTCCTCACAGGTCTTCTTCTCTCCCTTTGGATCGAGAAAGGTCACTTTCTTTGCCTTTTTTTCCTTTTATTTTCTCTACTAAATCCCTTTTTATGATGAGTGTTTGATAATCTTGTACTCTTTTTCTTTATTGGGTCTTTGTTGGTTTGTATCACTATTTGGGTGAAATTTGAAGATGGCCAAAAAAAAAAAAAAAAAGAACCAAAAAGATTGATGCTTGAATTTTTATTTTGGAAATCATTGATGTGAGGATAGAGTCCTGGGAGGTGTGGCATATCTTATTGAGAGATTGGAATTGGTTCTGAGATTGTCAAATCATGGCGTAGACATGTATTCTTGTTTGTAATGGTATTTTATTTTATTTCTTTATCTGATCGAATATGATGTTATTCATGTTTTGATTGGTTTGACAATTGGGCAGATATCTGACTGAATTGCTGGCAGAGAGGCAAAAGTTGGGGCCATTTATGCAAGTTTTACCACATTGTACCAGACTAATAAATCAAGGTTTATAAGAAATCTTTTTATGTATTTCTTGTCTTGAGATATTTGTTCTTGTTAAATCTTCTGCCAGGCTTTGAGGTCTTTTGTGATGTCTATATGTTGCTCAACATCAGCAATATGTTTCTTTGCTTAGCCGAAAAGAAAGATTTCTGAACCTCTTGTTCCTCAAGCATGGAGCTCCAACCATGGAATGCTTATATACAGTTTATGTTTATAGTTTTATGCCAAATAAGATACTCTTTGTGGTGATGTGATTGTTTTATTCTTGCGAATCCGACAATGTTGTTGATAGACAATTGATAATCTTGGTTAGCCTTCTAATATTTGTTACAGTTGATAATCGATAGTGTGTAACATGCTCTGATACTTAGCGATTGATTGTTGGTTGGAAGTTAATTTACATGGAAATGCTTTATAATTTTTAGGACTCGCGCATCTTTGTGCTCAAACCTGTACTTTCCTCTCATGCAATTGCAGAAATTAGAAGGATATCAGGCTTCAATCAAACTTTTGTAGATCATGAAAGACTTGATCTTGACAGTCCATTTCGGTCATTTGGTCAACATCCAATTAGTAGACCAATGGATTTGGAGGGATGGCCTGCAATGCAAATGGAGGTAATTCTTCTAAATAACTTTTATCTTTTCCAGTACTTATGACTGAAAAAAATATTCAGGTATCATCCTGAGTAATGAATTGTTTTATTTTGTCATTTGTTTGTGCATGTTGGTTGATGTATTTCTTTTGAGGTAGCGATTGGAATCTACCTGTT
Source organism: Antiaris toxicaria (assembly GCA_035233585.1). Lineage (NCBI taxonomy): Eukaryota > Viridiplantae > Streptophyta > Magnoliopsida > Rosales > Moraceae > Antiaris > Antiaris toxicaria. Next base: position 369,677 of record CP141153.1, on the reverse strand, counting down.
TGTCTCATTTGATCTCTGCCTCCGTAACTTTTCATTTCTTTATATTTTTCACCAACATGACTTAGTTTGTATTGTAATGCATTAGTAATTCACTCTCAGGTATTATCTGAAAGGAGAGTAATTATTTCCTCGAAGGCTAAAAAGGCTGAAAAATCTAGAGCACCCGGTTTTGTGGGTTTCAATGGCTCCCACTAGTTTAGTATTCTTCGTATTTTGCAATTGATAGTAAGGAAGATTGATGTGAACCACCAGAGTATCACTATGGAAGGTGTCACTGTCTTCCATCTGATGTTCCTCTTTTTTGACTTTTTCCTATTTAATAGTAGAGTAGTTCTAAAGAAAAATGATTCAAATTACATTTACAGCCCTATTATATGTCATTATCTACACAACGCAGGTTTTCTTAGATATACGTGTGACAAACACTTCTGATCTGCAACTTGTCAAAGGTTAAACTAGCATTAAAGTACAATGAGGATGGAGTAATTTTATGTTCTAACATGATGCTTACATATTCCTGTGATGGATTGTTATTGTGGTTTTTTTATCATTTTCTGAAAATAAAACTAATTGTGAAGGCACCTAAGCATAGCTGAATAGAGTTTGGGGTTAATCGTTGTTAAATTGATTTGGATCTTGTGATAACTAGCGAATTGGTCATTGATTTTCAAGAATTGAAATGTCTTCTTCTCTGAATCACAGAGATTTCATCACCGTTTTTGTCTGTAGGAGAATGGACATATCCAAAGAATGGCCCATTTCCAGTCTCCTCCCATGGGATGGCCTGTGCAAGGAATTCCAACCACTCCTAATGTAAAGAAGGTTGTTAGGCTTGATGTTCCAGTAGACAAATATCCAACTGTAAGTAATTATGATTCTGTATGATATTGAGGTGATATTAAATTTAGTTTGAAAATTTGAACCCTTTGTTTTTTTTTTTTTTTTTTTTTGGCTTCTTGCTTTTAGTATAACTTTGTTGGTCGAATTTTGGGACCTCGGGGAAACTCCCTGAAAAGAGTTGAAGCTATGACAGAGTGCAGGGTGTACATAAGAGGACGGGGCTCTGTGAAGGATACTGTAAAGGTTTGTCTTCTTTAGGCGAATTACTTCTGATTAGGTTTAGACTGAAATAGGGGTGAGGGAAGTTGTAATTCCTTGGCACCCTCTTTGCAAATATACTTTACTGACTGGTATGTGCCAAAATATTCTTTTTATACTTCAGGAAGAGAAGCTAAAAGATAAACCTGGATATGAACACCTCAATGAGCCATTGCATGTATTGGTGGAGGCTGAATTTCCTGAAGATGTGATAAATGCGCGCTTGGATCATGCAGTGGCAATACTAGAGAACCTTTTGAAGCCTGTGGTAAGTGCATTACTCGTAATGTAGCATTTGATCCGTCTCGCTTACTCAAATCTTATACTAACCTCTCTGTATTGCTCCTGCCTTTGCTCTAGGATGAGTCCTTAGATCACTACAAAAAGCATCAACTAAGAGAATTGGCCATGCTGAATGGTACGCTGAGGGAAGAAAGTCCAAGCATAAGCCCCAGCATGAGCCCAAGCATGTCTCCGTTCAACCCCACAGGAATGAAGAGAGCGAAGACAGGGAGATGACCTCCACCTTCCTGCCAAACTTGATTTTGTTTAACCACCGAAATAGCCATGTATGATTCATTCTGAATACCCTGATGGCATCTTTGTTATACATACAATCTACCTAACCTCAGGAGGCTGTGTTCAAGCTGCCGACGGGTGAACTCCTGAGTAAAAGTTCTGGGCTCTGATCGTGTGCCAAGTCTTACAAGCTTACGCCTACCGCATACATTTTGATCAATATGGTTTGGTGTCCTCTGTGATTTATATTCTTTAAAATGTATCATTTGTTTGAGAGTTGAACCCATTAATATAATTATATTCATTAGTTATTTGTAACTTGTAGCAAGTCAGTTGACTTAGACTAATCTATAATTCTGGCAGCTGCTGAGTTGTGCACAGACTCTTGCTTACTTTGGCAGATTCTTTGCTGAACTAGTTTGTTATTACTTACTGGAACCTCTACGTGCATATGCTTGTATGTGCTTGTTCTCAACTGCAACATAAATAAGTTTCGATTTGTGTTACATGATATTTTGCCATTTATTTTGGATTTTGAATTTGCAAATTCCGTCAACTGTTAATGTATTTGAAATTTGTTTTACCAAATTAGAAGATACTAGGTGACTAGACAGACATGAGCCCATTTAGTATGACTTCTTAGAAGCTGTTTTTAGCTTTTTGGATCTAGTAGTTGCTTCCGATGGTGTTTGAAGAGCTTCGAGTGTATGGCTTCTCAAAAAGGCACTTTTAAGGGCTAGTTTGGGAGAATGCTTAGAGATATTTTTTTTAGATTGAAAAAAAGTTTGTTTTAGAAAATATGTTTGGGGAAAAAAACTAATTGGGATGAAAAAATATAAAATATAAAATTTTTTTTTTTATAAAAAAAATCAATATATATATTGTTTTATTCATTTTGAAATTCTATATAATTGAAAAAAAAATCATCTTATTTAGATTTATAATTATAAAATTATAAATTTTTAAATTTAAAGTATACTGTAACATTTTAGATATATAAATAGTAAAAAATAATAATATATTAAAAAAAATAGTTTTAGATACACGCCGGTCCTTCAAATAAATTATAATAGGAACTTTGAAACTCATATCATGGATTCAAACGAAATTTGTAATTTTCGTTTGTTGTTTGAATATTTATAGACAGATTTTTTTTTTCCTTTTAAGTTATTTACAAGATGTGATTCCAAACATCAAGTAGAAAGCAATTAGCTTTTGTCAAACTCGTACAACCTTGGATGGTTAAAAGGCAGAAAATTCATGGTACATCAACAAGATTCAAGCAAGCACAAAGTTGATATCATCTTACTCATGGAAAGCATGTGGACAAATGTATAGAAATGGTCCTCATTACAAAATTTGACGTCAAATTTACAAGCTATGACTTGGGGATGCATTTCGTACGAATCTAGTATGTGCACTTCTCTAATCTATGTTGTGTATTCCTTAGTTCGCGTCAAATCTTGCTTCTCAGAGGAGCAAGTATTCGCAAAATACAAGAGAAGCCTGCATAAGAATCAGAAACTTAGATTGTTTATTGTTATTCCAACAAAATATGGTCCGTTCAGAATGTAAACACATACTCAGTTTCAAAATGCACCAAACTTCTTAGAACATCAAAATTTTCGATTTTAAGGGCTACAAGTTTATGTGAGCATCAACAAAAATTAGAACTTTCCCCAAAACAGAAAAAAAAAAAAAAATCCATTATTCTCCATGTAAAAAAAATTGCAAAAAGTTGATGGAGAAGCACCTCAACTAATTCAACAGCCTCAAAATTGTAAGATGCAGGGGTCAATCCCGAAGACCAAGTTCAAGCTCAAGATCATCATCCTCTTCAAACAACTTCAAGAGACGGGCGTACTGCTCTTCTCTTTTCTTCTTTTGCCATAACTTGAAAAGGAAGAATGAAAACAATGCAACCAATACAAGCACAATGACTACAATGATCACCGTGGAACCATTGCTGCTGTTGGATTTAGAACGAGCTTCAACCATTTTACCTGTTTTAGAATCACCCGAAAGTCCTGAAAAAAGAAAAGATACAAGTTTATCATCAGCAGAAGGATCAAAAATCAGGTTTTTTTTTTTTTTTTTATCTGGTAACGTGTACCATCTGTTTGTTTTGGACAGATAAGATCCATCACAGATGCTTTTCCAAGACTAACAGAAATAAACACAGAACAAGCCTAAAAGTTAAATGGTTGCCACTTGCTAGTGGTAAATCCACAGCCAACTCCATCAACAAAGTATAAAGTTCAAATCCCTACCCTAACCTCAATAGGAGGTGAAGATTTTAAAATGCATAGTAAAAGTAAAACAAAAAAGCGTGCAATTGTTGCTTTTTTGAACTTTTTAAAATTAAGACTACGAACTTTTATCATCTCCTAAAAAAAAAAAATACATACTTTTATTAAATTCCATTAATTACCCAATCATATATTTACTATGAATGCTGATCTCAATTGTAGCACAATAACATTGCATATTTTGAGATCCTTTACTCTTATACACAGATTAAAAAAATAATAATACAACATTAAATTTAGGTTACAGTAAAAATTGTCTATATTAGAAAGACTAAAATTGAAAAGAATATGATCCTAACGATAATCGAATTGATAAAAACTAACACCAATTTCCAGGTATCTTAAGAAACAACAATCTTAGAGATCACGAAAAATTTCTGCATGCGATATGATGTCTCGAATTCACACATCGGTATCATCTCAACAACGACAGCAAGAAAAAAATACAATTCTTTTGTTTTTCGATTAAAGAGAATTGGGCAGAAAGATGTGAGGTACAAAACCTGGAAGGAATTGCAGAGAAACCGAAATCAATAGAAGAAAAAAATGCCAAAATTTGCTTCCTGAAATTGCATTCATCTCTCTAAATTCTAATTTCCCTCTCTTTCTCTCTCTAAAGTCTATCTCTCTCTCTCTCTCTCTCTCTAAAATTTCTTCCCTAAATGTTTGTGTACGTTGTATCTCTCTCTCTCTCTCGCTCCGCGTTTGGAGAAATCGCTCTTTCGCAGCCAGCAACCAACAAAACGCAAAGGTTTCATAAGAAATTATTAAAATAAATAATAACACAAACTTACTTGCGGAGTTGCTCTCCAATTTCCAATATTTCTAGTTTTGCCACCGCAATTTTTTTTATTTATAATTGCAAGGCTCATTCAAAACGTTTGCCCTAATGTTTTAATAATTTGTTTTAGAAATATCTTTATTTTGCTTATGAAAACTGTTAAGAATCTCCAAAGAGACAAAACGTTGAGGGAGATGAAATTATGAACAAACATAAAATTTACTTATCCCGTTGCTTTGGTACAAAAAAAGTTAGTAGGAATTTGAGTTTTTTTTTTTCATTTAAAAAAATTTGAGGTTTTTTTTTTTCATAAAAGTATCCCATTTGCAAAATACATGATGTTTATGGTTCAAAAAAAAAAACGTTTCAAAACAAATGATTTGATATGTTTTTTTTTTTTTTGTTGGTCCATATAATGCCATAATTACGAGTGCTGCCTTGCAATTAAAACTTTCAACAATGCTACAATTTTGTGATCTGTATAAAGGTTTGCCTATAATGAAAAACACATGAAATTCAGTTGTTTCACTTTCCTTTCTTTTTTTATTTTTTTCCCCTTATTTGTTATTACATGCTTTTGGTCGAAATATAGCGGAGTTCCACCTTAAAAAGATGCCATGAGCTCAATAAAAATTTATGCTAAAAAGATGCCTTTTTCTTTTGGGAATTTTTGGGATGGAGAGGATGCTACTCAAATTTGAAACTGAAGTACACAACATGTGCAAGTTGCTGAATATTCCATCGGAGATGCTGTTGTTGAGAATATTTCTGATCTTCACTATTGAGGGGGGAAAAAAAAGGCTACATATCATGCGCTCTCAGTTTTTTCAGTTGCAATTTGTCTAGTGAAAATTTTTCATTTTATAATAATTGTCTAAAATCATGATCCACAATGACAAGGTCAAAAAGGATTATAACTTGTATCTGTAACTCAAAAAACACCAGAAGGCTAAATACTTGGTCGCAAACAGAATTACCAAAACAAACTCTACCCAAAAAGGCCAAAAAAAAAAAAAAAAAAAACCGACAAGAAAAAAAGACGCAACTTTCTTAGCAAAGGACAAGATTTTTCACTTGAAGCACTTGGCATCCAAAAGAGCCTCTCCATCAAAAGGCTCAGCATCTTCTATCATCTGATTAACACGCTCCTTCTGCTCCTCATCTGAAACATCAACCTTCTTCCACTCGTACAGCTCCATGTCGTAGCACTCGTCGAGTACAAATTGAGGGATTTCTTGCCCACGGAAGAGCCACAACCCCTTCACCTTGAATGGTGGCTCCGAGCCGATGACCAACATCTTTCCGAATGCATATTTGCGAGCAAGATCCATCCGCTGAAGGAATCCACCCACCTTGTTCAATGTCACAAAGGAAACAGTATTCTCCTCATTGTATTTGTAGTCACAGAACCAGAGAGAGTATCCCTCAGGATCATACATGTCCCAGAATCCTGCATGGGGATTCCAAATTATTCAAGCAAAAAAAAATCATATGGAATAAGCAAGCAAAAGAAGATGAATCTTCAGCCATGAGAAAAGCAATACCTTTGATTGCAACCTCTCTGAAGTTGGTTTTAGTGTTCGAGTAAAGCCTCTTCCACTCGTCCAGTATCATCTTACTTGGGGGAAGCAAATCCAGAGGGTTCTTTGGCTTGGGCTTTGGCGCCTCCTCCTCTTCCCCACCTTCCAGTTTGGCTGGCTTCGCTGGCTCGCTCTTGGCTTCTTTCTTCGGCACTTCCTTGGGTTTGGGCTTGGCAGTTTCTTTTGGCTGGGCAGGCTTCTTTGCAGATTGAACGGGTGGGACAGTTTCAGTTTGCTTGACCTCACCCAATACTTTCTTGAAGTTTGGTTGATTAACCAAGGTCCAGAAGTATCTTTCAACATGAGGGAACTCGGAAGTGAAACTCTTTGTCAAGAGCCGGTTGAACCCGAAGTACAAATTGCATGTCAAGACAATGTCAGCCAGGGTCACAGAATGTCCGACCAAGTATGTGTTGGAAGCAAGGTAAGAGTTCAAAGCAGCAAGCCCTCTCTTCAATGCCGAGATCACAGCTTCCTCAGCCTTCATTAAAAAATATTAACCATATCAAAGGTGACATTTCTGCAAATATTTTTGTCATCTAAAATAGTTACTGAAAATAAAAAGGTTTACTAGGTAAATAAAAGCAGATATTGTAACTCACTGGAGGAAGGTATGGGGTTCGTCCGACTCTTGATAAAAACCAAGCCACCATGTGAACATCAATCTCCAGTGAAGCAAAGTCAATCCATTGCTCAACGTGAGCCTGTAGATTAAGAACAAGATAACGTTAAGTATAATTTGCTTCAGATTGAACTAGGGGGGAAGGAAGGTAAAGCATCAAATCATCCTCGAAAGTGCAATTCATATTCAAAACTAAAAATAATAAACAGGAAAAAATAGCTTACAGCATCAATCGACGAAGAACCATAAAGAGGGTTATCGGGCTTCAACCGGGTAACTGCAACAGAAAATGAGCACCCATAAAATCTCACCTCGTCGGAAAAAGAAAATAGAAACAAAAGAGATTTCATGCGGACTTACCATAACGTGCTATGGCATTGCTCTCGAAGATTGTCCCATCGGGGGTTTCCAACACAGGAACCTAAAAAGGAATACCACAAGTTTCTTTAGAAGACTGACAGAGATTCAACACAACTTTTTCAGTGATACAGAAGATTTCGGAATCTGGCAACCTTCCCGATAGGGTTCATCTTGAGAAATTCAGGAGTTTTGTTGGAGACACCCATCTCAAAATTCTCAACTAATTCAACTTTCACACCAGTAAACTCCGCAGCAATGAGCGACTTAGCGGCATTCTTGTTTCCTTTCGCTGCATGCAAGATCTGAAAAAAGCAGATCATGCAACTCAATTAAAATAGTACAATCACTAAATAGATGCTTTAGATGGGTGAGATGAGAATAAACTAAACCAAAATCGTCTGTAGTTTAAAACCACACCTATTTTTTAACAAAAATTTATGTTAAGATAAAAGGAGAATTCTAAGTAACCAAATTTAACAAAATTTTGACGAAAATCTACGGTAATATTGATCTGTTTCAATCAGTACCTTACCAAAGAATTTTCTAAGCTCTAGCGGATTCTGGTGAATGCCGCATATCAGTGTTAGAGGGCAAAAAATGAGAAAAAAAAATATAATAAATAATGCAAAAAATCGGAACAAGGCATGACAGGAAAACCCCAGAAATGACGAGATTTCTTTAAAGAAAAATCATAACAATCTGTTGAAACTGAATTTAATAAGTGTTAGGGTTAGACGATGTAGACTATAAAAAAAAAAGGACGATTTGACGCTAAGAAATGAAGCCTCGATCCAATTAAATGGAAAAAGAAGGGAAATTTAACATGCAATAATAAAGGCAGAAGATCCACACACAGACTCAAATTAAGAATCAAGAACTCACCAGAGCCATGGCTTCACAGAAAAACGTTTCGCTCTGATTTCAGATCTGGCCACATATCAACCAAAAACTTCACGAATTATGAAAAACAAAAAAAAACAAAAAAACAGAAAGCAGAGGTTTTGAATATAGAAACTGAAATACTCCGAGAAGAAAATAGAAGAAGCAGAGAACTTGGAGAGAGAGAGAGAGAGAGACCTGTAAGAGAAAGGTGAGCTTCGCTCTTCCGAGAAAGCACAAGAGCAGCGCAGCGATAAAGGATGGGGAAGAGAAAACACAAAGGATACACAGGCTAGGGCTTTTGTACCACAATTTGTGCCTTTTAACGTGTAACGGGTCGGGTTTCCTGCTATGATTTTAACCCGTAAAAATAGTCAGTGGACTGGGGCCATTAGGAATGTATTTGGAAATATCTCAGTTTATTTACTGTCGTTTATAATGTTCTTAGTCGTTTACTAGAATTGTCTGTGTCGTTTCTGTTAATTGTCGTTATCATTTCTTGTTGTCGTTTTGCAATTTGTTGATGCTTTTGCTGGAGATGGTGATTCATGAAAGAAGTCACCAACTCGTGAGTATGGTAAAAGAAATTTTGTTAGTCCCGGATTAAAAAAATAAATAAATTAAATAACAAACATCACTAAACCACACCAATTATGTGACCGAGTTTGCACCTTTTGAGATTTTTATAAATTTAGATTAGACGAGCAAATAATTTAGAATTTGTTTGGTTTATAAATTGGATCTAGAATCAAATGTAAGTTGATTAATTTAATTATAATTTTGATTATTATTTTTTTTAAAAGATAGATCTAGATCTAAAAATTTGGATTCGAACTTATAAATCAAACAAATCCTTAATACATTTTGCCAAAATTTGTACCTTTAATGCCAGTTTTATATATTAAAACAATATATAATATGACAATTGATGCCATTGACAATAGATTAATATACCTTCTAAAAAATTCACGATATTTAAAAAGCCCACAGCCATATCTTGCAAAAAAGTATTAGCGAGAGTTGTTCAAAAGAATTATATGCTAATTTTTGTCGCATTTTGTTGATGTTTTTAAATATTGCCCTTGTTTCATTTTATTAAAATGAGCTGTCGTTTTTTTCCCCCCTATTGTTTGTCTTCTGTTTTTGAGTTTATTGTCGTTTCATGTTTGTCGTCATTATCACTATTATCGTTTTTGGACGTTCCCCCTTCTCTGTCGTCGATTCTGAAATATACCTAATTATCATTCATTTATTAAAAAAGAAGAAGAAGAAAAAGAAAAGCACATAACATGAACCCTTACGGTACTCTACTGAAAAGGCAATCACTTAAATTAAATTTATTAGATTGGCTATTATTATTGGTAATGTGCATAAAAATGTCTCTTCTAATCGTTATAATTTCAAACCAGTTCCTTCACTTAGTTTGTGCTGCAAAAACAAAACCAGAAATTGAAATTGAATGGATATTCTGTATTAGACGGACCAAAGAAGCAAATATTTCCATCACCTCAAGAGTCAAGACCAAGCCGCCTATAAAAGTAGTCGAATCGAATGGACTAAGCGGTATCTGGAAGATTTTTAAACTGCTAGAAAAAGCAACCAAATTTTCAATTTGATCAGAGCATTAGATCCAACCACACGAATCATCAAGAAATGCAAGCGTTGGCGCTGTCATTTGAGACTCCAATCCTAACTGCAAATCTTATGCGCAAATAAACACACCATAAGTGTTTTGTAGTTTCTGTTTATTGTGGTTCCCATCTTGTTGTCGATTCACTAGTGGTGAGCGTAACTATTTTACCGGTTATTCATAAAGAAAACTTTTAGACTCAAAACTGCAGTAAAATACAATTTGTTAATCACGATTAAAATTATTTTAATTAATAACTACGCAAAATTATACCAACATTATTTTAAGAATTTTATAAAATTAGACAAACAAATTACTAAATATAATTAATGTTATATTTTAAATGCCTGCTCTAAGCAAAAAGAAGGATAAACAAACAAATTAAACATATGATGGTATAAAAATTCCCTCTAACTACCAATGTTAAATAAACAAACTATATAACAAGTAAACAAACTCTAAGGGGGCGTCGGGTAAATGCGTTGCATTTTGATTGTATTTGAATGAAATTTGTTTTTTGAATGTTATATTTGGTTGAAAAGTATTTGTTTTGTATTTGAATGAAATGTGTGTTTGAATGAAAAGTATTTTAGAGTTTAAAAGTTGATGTGATTGGTAAAAGTAGAAATAAATAGTGGAGTTAAAAAGTTGATGTGATTGTTTTAAAAATATTTTGAATAGTAATTGTTTTGGTAGCACTGTTACAAAATTTATGTTTGGTGTAAAATTGTATTGTATTTAAGTAAAATTAAAATGAAATTTTTTTCCAAAACGTGACCTAAATAAAATTCAAAACTAAAAAATAGAGAACGTAAATATATGATTCTTCTTTTTGAACTTGTTGATTCGGTAGATGTATAACTATACACCATTCTCAAAAGCTTTGTTGAAGCCATGGAAGGCTAATAAATGGGTGGACTCCTTTATGTTTTAAGGTTTCAAATCTTTCCTCTTGGCTTTGATTAAAGAATCCACTACCAAAGAAGAGAGTCTCGTCCCCCAAACTCTTCAACCTTAGCAAAGTTCTTTTGCTGACGTTCGCCTCGCAAACATGAAACTCGACGATTTCTTTATACGGTTGGTACCAGTAGCTATTATGCTCCCACACGTTGTTACGTTGAACCAATAACAAATTAATATTGGTCCTCCTCCTTGTGATACGAATCAGAAAGGTATTTCCCATCCAGCACCTTCCTAAATGATACATAATCAATAGAAACAATTCTTCATTCATTTTGATCTCATCAACAGTGTCTTTAACATCCAAAACCAGAACTCTTCCCTTATCATCCATAACATAAAATAATAAGTTATATCTTCAGCCAGTTAACTTAATTCTATCTTAATCCATGCAAGAGCGAAGATCCGTTATGAGAATAATCCGAGTCTTTGTACTCGTTAAACATCACCATAATTGCATAGTCCGATGCCCAAGAGGGGCTCGAGGAAAGTGCAAACTTTGCTTTAGCAAAACTGATATTCTAGTTTGGGAGTTGAATCAGGGCATGTGATAAAGAATGCCCAAGATAAAGATGATCTTTAAATGATCATCGTTCTCCCCATTTCCCATCATCCATCATAAGGAAGAACATATATGTCTTTTCAAACGAGGTTGAAAAGGTAATACGAGTTTGTGAACCTTATTCTTCATGAGGTTATAAAACCTCCAGCTTGGTTTAGAACCATGAAGCACATGAAAAAGCACGAGTCACAGAATCCGCTGTGGAGTTGGAAAGCAGTCCTTAGTAGCAGCCAATCTCCATGCTCTACAAACTGCTCGAAAAGCAAGGTAGTCTTTTAAGGACATAGCCTATGTTTTTTAATGCTTATATAATATATGTGATGCAACGGAATAGAAAAGTATGAAATTTATACGATTTCAAGGAATTAGATCGGAGATACTTAATAATAAGGAAAACCTTAATTGAAAAATACCCTAATAAACCATTTATAGACTAGTAAATCCTAACCTATTTAGGAATCTTAATTCAAACAAAATACACAATCCTAATTTTAATGATAAACATTTACTAATACTAATCAAACTCAAACTCCAACCGAATATAAATAACAATAATAGAATACAATGTATATATCAAATTCTCAGTTTATTGTCGTTTTATTTTCTAAAATGCCAGATTCCTGTCGTTTTATTTTTCTTATCGTTTTTCTCTATATATATATATATATATTTTTTTTTTTTTATGACGAAGAAAAAGGAAACCACGGGTATTTGGGTAAAAAGAAGACAGTTGGCAAGGGTACTTTGGGTAGACAAAAATGTCAGTCCCTCCCTAGGGGGCCCCCCACCACAAGTGTGTGCTTCCTCTCTCTTTTTCTCTAAAAAGAGAGGAGAGCGAGAGAGAGAAGTGAGCAGCCCATTCCTTCCTCTGGAATCGGCTTTGTCTGTCTGTCTGTCTGTCCGTGTCTCGCATTAAAATTCAGAAGTGTTGTTTTTGCTGTTGAGTTATAGTTTGTGGTCGTTTTGGTAGAAAGAAGAAAGAGAAAGAGATGGCGAGGAGACCGGATGAGGAATACGACTACTTGTTTAAGGTCGTTTTGATCGGCGATTCCGGCGTTGGTAAATCCAACCTCCTCTCCCGATTCACTCGCAATGAGTTTTGTTTGGAATCCAAATCCACCATTGGTGTCGAGTTCGCCACCCGTACCCTCCAGGTCCCCCATCTCTCTCTCTCTCTCTCTCTATGTATACACATATATGTATATACTCGATTTGATTGCCAATAAACTTACGGGCGTTAATTATTAACTAGGTTTTTCTTTGACTGCATGAGATTGCGTGGAATTGTTTGTTTGTTTTTTTGGAAATAGATCGTCAAAATGAGATTCGGATCGGATCGAAGAATTTCGATCTTTAGCAATGTGAAGCTTTTGGATCTGCATAGTTGAATGCAAATATTCACGGCTTTCATGGAGATTTTAGGAAGAGGCAATTCAATTTCGTCTCTATTTCACTTGCGAATCGATTTAGTCTTTGTCTAGAACTGTTATTTTGTGGTTTAAAAGATGGTTATTCACTTAAAAACACCATAATTGAAGTTTTTGATTGTGTAAAGCAGAGCCGCTAGGGCATACGATTAATTTTCCAAGTTGTAGAAAGTTGGAATTTGAAACGATTCTGTTTGATTTTTATTGATTTTGGAGTAGCTTCAAATACATGTATATATATACATACTCAATTAATTTTGGTAATTTAATCAATTGCTTGGTTAATATATATTTGACATCACTCCAGATTTAGCAAATATGAGCTGTTTAATTCAAAACACCATTACTATAAAAGCATCACGTGGTTATTTATTAAATTTTGTGATTAAATTTCTCTCTCTCTCACTTCTAAGATCAGATCTCGAATTTGATTTGACTAAAAAACTGTCTTTAATATGATAAGTTTTCATAAGAAGAGAGCAATTTATTTGTTTACGCCACGTGATGCATTAAATTTTATTTTTATTTGAAGGATTGACATTATGTGGTTTGCCAGAAAAGCCTCTTGGTCTAGTTGAGTTGTGGGCATAAATTTTGGTTGTTAGAGGTTTGAATTTGGAATGGATAAGCTTAAATGATATCATTATAACGTTTAAATCACTAGTGCTTTATATTTTATTGCTTTTGTAGGGTCTTAGTTCTCTTACCATTTGGTGAAATATTGTCCAAGTTGTGTTGATAATGAGTTGTCAAATGTCAATGGATCACTCAGATTTGAGTTTGTTTGGTTTTTTTTTTTTTTTTAATTAATTTTAAAATTTTAATTTGGAGTTGGGCACAGGAAGACTTGAACGCTAGACCTATTTATTAAGTGGCTGCAGGATTACTAGTCTAATTCCACACCCAAAATGGAGCCATTGATAAGTGATCATAATTTGCCATTAACTTCGGGGCTGTATACAACTGGCAATTTTGTAGTGGCTTTTATTTGTGCTCATTCCAGTATGATGCCGGCTAACTTGGGAATGGTTTGCTAACCTGGGATAATCTCTGATTTTGCATCGTTGCATGATTAGTTGACGAACACTATATTTGATTAGCGAAAGGATGAAAATTGCAGATTGGAATGGTTTGAAGCTGTGATAGGTCTCTTTCAAGGTTAAAGGTTTACTTACAATGTCAAATTTTAGGTTGAAGGAAGAACTGTGAAAGCTCAAATATGGGACACAGCAGGGCAGGAGCGATATCGTGCTATCACGAGTGCCTATTACAGAGGTGCCCTTGGAGCCCTTCTGGTGTATGACGTAACAAAGCCAACAACATTTGAAAACGTCAGCCGATGGCTGAAGGAGCTGAGGGATCATGCAGATGCTAACATAGTAATCATGCTTATCGGGAACAAGACTGATCTGAAACATTTACGAGCCGTGGCCACAGAAGACGCACAGAGTTATGCTGAGAAAGAAGGTCTATCGTTCATTGAAACATCCGCCCTGGAAGCAACTAATGTTGAGAAGGCTTTTCACACAATTCTCTCGGAGATTTACAGGATAATCAGTAAGAAGTCGCTTTCTTCAGAGGAGCCAGCCGCTGATAGTAGCATCAAGGAAGGAAAGACTCTTGTAGTTGGTGGTACGCCCGAGGCCAACGCGAATAAGCCTTGCTGTTCTTCATCTTGAGTTTGATTACAATTTTATCTAATTTTCCTATACTTGTTCTTTTCCTGTCGTTTGTTTTCCTTGTTGGTTTATTGTTGTAACTTTAGCTCTTTCTTTTACTCCTCTTTCTTCCTCAACTGTTTCTTATATGTTTTAGACAATATTTTGTTGTTGGTTGTGCGGATTGATAATTATTTTATTGATGGGCGGATTGGATGAAGAGTGTTTTTCCCCACCAACCTTTGAAAACTGAGACCATCTGTTTGTCTCTCCATAGCCTACATTATTTCGTCTACAAGTGCCCTATGACTGAATCTTGACCGGGGGGGTAGGAAAAGAAGCGTAGCACTCGCAATTATCGGCTTATCGCTTAGTAGTTGCATTACTTTTTTTTTTGGGTGGAAAGTTGCATTACTATGATTGCTTGTAAAAAAACTTATCTGGATTAGAGGTATTTTAGATCATCAAACTTCATTTTGGCCAAGGACGAGTGATTATACAAGCAGACAATATTTTAATCCTTAACAACGGTTGTTCAAAGATTCATAAAACATCACAGTCGACATCACTGTTCACTATTTTACATATTTTTTTTTTAACAGGACACGTAGATATAACAAATACCAACGGTTAGCCACAGCAGTTGCTCTTCTGCTCAATTGGCTGCCCCTTCATTTGAACAGTTCCAGTTGACTTTGAAGCAGTTGGCTGACTACCCATTCTGCAGAAAATTTCCCCAAAAATTTAAAAATCAGAATACATATATATATATATATCACAATCTGATAAATGCATGCACGAAACTCTCATCATTTTTTCCCTTTCTCAGAAGACACCATAGACGCTTCTAGTCTTTTAACCAATATATATGATGATCTCTAATGACGCTATGCAATCATAAATAAGAAAGAAAACAGTTGATAAGTGGCTTTTACTTTTTCTTGATCTCGCTAGCCATGGTTAAGAAGGCCTGCTCCACGTTGATCGAGTCTTTAGCACTCGTCTCAAGGAAAGGGATACCAAGCTCATCTGCAAATGCCTGCAGTTCATCTTCACATGGTTAATTACATTTAGACCTGAACTAATCTAGTATGGTTTGTAAATGTACAGGCTTTCGAACATAAGTTGGGTATCTCTTTTTGAATTGGACTTCGACAGCGAAAAAAGATATCCTCTTTATTTAACAATAGCTGATTCACCCATCATCAGTTCTCGATATGCTAATTTAGCATAAGAAATGAGAAATATGCATAATTTATCATGTACTAAAAGGTCATGGGTCTGATTTTACAATTTATACCTTTGCAGTTTGAGTGTCCACAGCCTTGTTCTCAACTAGATCGCATTTGTTTCCAACGAGAAGCTTGCAAACGCTGTCATTTGCATACCTATCAATCTCATTCAACCATTGCTTGACATTGTTAAAGCTCTCCATCTCAGTAACATCATAAACGATCTGTTGCAAAATCCACATATAACAATGATGACAACATTGGTTAAGGGAAAGGACCCACCATCATAAATCTGATGATTGCATATAGAAGCTGATCAACTCAATCACCTAGCTATGGCAAGTAGATATATTTTCTATAAACAAGATTTTAAGATCTACTAAAAGGAAATGGGCAAGAGATCCTCACAATTATCCCATGTGCTCCTCGGTAGTAACTGCTTGTTATAGTCCTGAAGCGCTCCTGGCCAGCAGTATCCCACTAAAATCACAAAGAATGGGGTAAATTAATTTCTAATAGAATCTACTTGGCTTCACTCTGGTTTCATTAAAAAAACTCTCATGAAGATTAAAAAAAATGCAATGAGAGAAAGAAAAATAATAACAGAAAGGATGCATATGTATATTAACCAGTCACAAGACATGAACATTGGTGTTCGAATAGCTGCAAGGATCACAAGCCTACGCAGTAATGAAAGGAACACAAGAGTTTCTAGCTAGGTATTTGACCAAATAAGATAGTCAGTTCCTATGGAGCCTATCACCAAAATACCCCTATAGAAGGATAGGGCTAAGCGAGGAAATAAAAAAACAAAAAAAAAAATTATTTGAAACAATGTACTTAACATTAACCGTTACACGCCCTGCAGCCCCCCCACCCCCTTTTTTTTTTTTTGGCTCCGACCGTGTCCTACAGCCTAAACAGCTCATACATTGATTGCTCAGGGAAAATTTTCCATAACACAACCTTAACTTCCAAAACAGGAACCAAAATCATATATCTTGCTCGCATTTGGACAGCCAAATAAAGTACTTTAACGGTTAAAACAGGAAGAAACAGTTAACCTTGGACAAAAAGACAACATTCAATGTGGTAATTCTACACTCACTTCCAATGCTGAGGGAATAAGAGTTCAAATTCCCCATCCCCAAGTACAAAATTTGAATTACAAAAAAAAATTTTGAACTCACAATTTGCAGCTTAATAGTCTTCCCATCCAACTCCACAGTTCTGATTTTCTGAGAAAATTTGTACATAATTTTGAGTTAATTTTTTTGGGCCATTATCAAGGAACAAAATTTCAAAAAAAAAAAAAAAGAAAAGAAAAGAAAAGAAGCGTGGAAGAAAGAAACACTCACGAAATCCACTCCAATGGTGCTTATGTAGCTGTCGACATAAGAGTCATCCTGAAAGCCAAAAATGAAATAAAAAAGGATTTTTTGCTTTAGCTCTATTTACAGAAAAATCAATCTAAAAAAACCCCCAACTTTTTTCTTCTTTTTCAGAATTTGGGGTACACATTTTCTCCACTGTCAAATGAAAGGAAAAAGGAAATTAACAAGCAAAATAAATAATAATAAAGGACAAAAAGAAAGAGTCAGAGCCCAGAAAGGTCAACTGACGGCGAATCGGAGAAGCAGGCACGATTTCCCGACCGACGAGTCTCCGATTAGCAGAAGCTTGAAGAGATAATCGCTGAAAGCAGAAACAAAAATAACGAAAAGAAAAAAAAAAAAGAGAGAGAGAGAGAGAGACAAGAAATTAGAGACGTGATGAGTAAAAGGAAAGAAAATGGGTGTTTGGGGAGAGGGAAAATTGCTTACTATTCGGTGCTCATGATCGAGAAGAGAGGAGAGTGGAAAAGAAAAGAGGAGAAATGGGGAAATATATTTCGTCGTTGTGATTTTATGTCTAATAAAAACAAAGAGAATTCCAGCCGAGAGAGAGAGAGAGAGAGAGAGAGAGGAAAAATGAGAAAAAGTGGTGGCGACTCTCCTTATTACTTTCTGTCCCGCCTTCAATTCCTACATTAATTTAATATTGTAATAATATTATTATAATTTTTTTGATAAAATTATTATAATTTCATTTCTTCGTTTAATTGAATATTGTCGGATATGCCCCTTCCATCATGCCAACCAATTATTTATCTTCTCATTATTTAAAAATTCAGTTAACAGTTGACGCCAATGGCTCCAACCAGTAATAGTCTGATTTATTTTTAATAGAGGTTTAGACTTCGTTTAATAAATTATTGTATTTATATTATATTTAAATATACATTAAATATAATTTATATTTAGAAGAAAAGTATTTATATTGTAGTTGAATATAATGTGTGTTTGAATAAAAAGTATTTGAATTATATTTAAATAATGAATATGTGATATGATGGATAAAAGTAGAAAGAAAAAAATGAGGGAAAAAAAAGTATATGATGTGATTAATAAAAATAATAAAAAAAGTAAAATAATGAATAATAATTATATTAGATTTCAAATGTGATGTGATTGGCATTTAATGTAATACTTTTACGTTTAGATTAAAATTATATTATATTTGAATGTAATATGAATGCAATACTGAAAATAAATGGAGGCTTAATTTTATGAAGTCTCCAGACTATGCGTGTATTTGATTGATAGATTTTAATCTAAAAATTTCAATTTTTGGGTTTAAATTTGTATGGTTTTAAGATATAACTTAATCTAATTTAATCTAACTTATAAGTTAAACTAAGTTAACCAAATTATTTCTAATTTAGTTTAGTTTGATAATGCCTACTTTCATTATTTTTTATCTCCACTTTCACTATTTCAGTATAATTTCAGAAACAAGTTATCTTTACTTTTATAATTTCTAATACAAGTCATGCTAAACTAAGCTCCAACGACATGACTAACTTAGCTTAACTTGCAAGTTTAATAAAGCTAAAAAGTTAAACCAAATGCAGACTTAGGGTCGTTTGGTTTGCCAATTTAGCTTATAAATTAAGTTAAGTTGTTTAAATTAGTTATAGCTTAATTTAACTTGGTAGAACTCATTTTCATTCTTTCTTATCTTTATTTTTACTATTTTAACATAACTTTCAATATAAGTTAACTCTACTTTCACGATTTCTAATACCAGTCAAGTTTAATTAAGTTAAAACGAAATATTTGATTTAACTAAATTTTCAAGTTAGATTAAGTTTGATTGGCAAACCAACCATGCGCTTAGGTTTTTTTTTTTTTTAAGTCAACAAGTTTCACTATTCATTAAGATTATAACTTAAAATTTTAAAATTTAAAAGTCTATAATTTTGTATATACAAGTTAAAATGAAATGACTTTTTTAAAATTACATAAAATTTTAAGACAAATAAAATAAATTTTATATTAAATTTTTTTTTGAACACGTTTAAAATTTTTACATCTTTTGACTCCAGCTATTTGAAGACACAGTTCAGTTTTAACCATACATCCAAATTGTAATTTTTGAGTTAAAACCCATCAACTAAATGTACGTTATATATCTTATTTCACTTTGCCTCTAAACTTTTAAGACCATTCAAAATGACCCATGATATTTTCAAAATTGTTCAAATTGCCTCTTTATATATTTAACGAAATTATTGATTTGGCATGTAGGAAAAATCGATAAAAATTGCATAGCGGAATTACAAAAAATTTTTAAAGATCTTTAAATAACTCGTGATGTCATATATAATAAATCAACAACAATCTTTTATACCTTCAGAGGAAACGCTTGGGATGACACGGAAGTGATCAAGGGGCTTTAATCAACTAGCTTCTTTACTATTCTCCAATTTTCAAAATTTTTAAAGATCTTTAAATAACTCGTGATGTCATATACAATAAATCAACAACAATCTTTTATACCTTCAGAGGAAACGCTTGGGATGACATAGGAAGTGATCAAGGGGCTTCAATCAA
This sequence comes from Antiaris toxicaria, assembly GCA_035233585.1. Lineage (NCBI taxonomy): Eukaryota > Viridiplantae > Streptophyta > Magnoliopsida > Rosales > Moraceae > Antiaris > Antiaris toxicaria. Next base: position 350,125 of record CP141153.1, on the reverse strand, counting down.
CTAGCTTCTTTATTATTCCCTAATTTCCGAACGGCAGAGTGTATGGGCACCCAGATCTTTGAACAATATACTAGCACGGCTCTGTCTCCTTCGGACTACTTAGATCTCTTAAGAACTTATTACTATGGTAATTTACGTAATAATAAGCGTGCTCACCTGAGAGCTTGTGATTTAAAGAGAATTGGAGTAGAAGGACCTCTATTTATAATCTTGCATGAGATGACCTATTGAATTTTGAATTGGACTAAGAGAAGATTTTTCTCTCCCAATTTCTACCCAAAATCCGAATTCCCTATAGGGCAAAATCAAGGTTAAATTCGGCCATCCTATAGAGAATTAGGATTCAAAATTCAAACATGATTCAAATTTAAATTTTTTATCCTTCAAAGACTCAAAAACTGATTCCCATTTAGGCCAATTCTAGGGCTAGATTCGGCCACACCAAGGGAAGGAAGATTCAAATTTCAAATAGGATTCAAACTTGAATTTTCTCCCTTCCTTATCCATAAAAATCGATTCTCACTTAGGGATAATCCCTAGAAGAAATTCAACTACCCCATGTGAGAGAGAGATTCAAAATTCGAGTAAGATTCAAACAAAATTTCCTCTACCTTATTCACAAGAAAAAACACAATCAAATTCAGTCTTTCCTAGGTTTGTAATTCAAAATTTGAATTCAAGATTTGATTCAAAAATTGATTCAAATTTCAAACTCTACAAATATTTGAATTTTGAATTTTATCCACATGGATAATTTTCCATAACTCCAATTCAAATTCAAATAAAATCATAACAACTTTATTTGATATTCAAATAATTATATAATCTCTTATCCAAAACAAAATTCAAATTCAAATAGGAGATAATCTTGTCTTCCACCCTTATCCAATGTGAACGCCATCTTTACATGTGCAAGGACAAGATTTTGTTCAATTCAAATTCAAATAGGATTCAAATTTCAAATATTTATTTTTAAGATAAGATTTTCAAAATTCAAATTAATCACATATTTGAATTTCAAATCAAATACAATGAATTTAAATTTCAAATCTTATCATCCAAAAATTAAAATTAATAATTACTTATCATATTTATTGAATAATATAAAATTATAATTTTGCTCCTCCAGTACGCAAAGAAAAACACCTACATCCTGTGGGAGAGTGATCCGGATTTTTCTTTTCATTAAATGCAAGACAATAAACGAATAAGTATACCCCGATCAATTACCATCTGTTAAAGAATTATATGGAGCTAGTAGAGGGATCAATTAGACATATATAATCAAGCTCCCGTGAATCCATGTGATCATTGTTTTAAACCAAACAATTCAATCACATGATCACTAATTTCATAATCACACCACTATAAACCTGAAACAGAACTTCCAATTATATACTGTATTATGCAAGCTAGTGATAAGCTATTGTCTAATGACCTTGTTATATATATAAAACCCTCATATGATATCCATAATCAGCTTTAGGTCAAAATCCGTTCAACCTACTAATCAAGCTATTTTAAAGTTCCATTATATTACCGAATAAGAAAATGATTATTCATCATATGTGAATAAGAAGTCATCTGCTCAGCAGACGAGCCAAAGCCTTGTTAATTTTCACATCTATCATAATGCTTTTAAGAGGATACTCTTAACTCCTTATTAGAGTTATGATTTCAGTATCTGTAAACAAATCATCTATCGTATATAAGTCATGTACCCAACGAACCGGTTTATAAGTTTACAACCTATAAGACGCTTTGGCTATTAGAATATCAAAGTACACAAGTCATATACATGAAGTGATTTATCTACTCAGGATTAAGGTCATTGCGTAATAAACGTCAAAAGTGACATGATCTGCTCAAGCGGACTACGTAGATCAATCACACTTTGATCACGGTCTAATATGTCACCACTAAACAATATATCTATATCTCTACTCAGGAGTCAAAACTCCAGACAGTCAAGACAAATCATTCCCCAATTAGCTTTAAATAATATAATAGTTTTAGCATGAGTTAGATGCTCGGTCTAATCCAATAGAGTACCGACCATAGTTTAGACTATTTACTTTAGAACGTTGTCTTCTCGCATACAATGCAGCAGTCTAACAGTTTAACCTAAGTAGTCAGTGAGTCATATTTGCTTACATTTACTTTAATATGTGAATAAAATGAGGACACACAGTAATGTAATGAATAATCTCTAAATATAATTTTATTATTCAGTTCAAAATTAATGAAATACATTAAAATGTCTTTCCTGTTTAGGGCATGCCTAACATAGCATATCATTGTAGATTAAACAAATTTATTATAAAGTATAAATTAATTATTAAAAAAACATTAGAATTATTTTTATAAATAGCCCCTGAATTAAAAAAAATCCATTCAAGTTGACCTCTATTTTTTTGAAATTATTCATTATGCCCTCTAATATATAGAATATTGCTTAAAGTGTCCCTTCTATTAAATTAGAAACAAAAAAGGTATTTTTAACAACCTTTTATATATTAGGGGTATTTTGAACGATTTTTAACACATAGGGGCCAGTTTGAATGGTGGTTTATAGCTTATGAGCTATTTATGAAAATAATATATTCATTAACTTTTCATGAAATTCAAACCTTTGTTAAAATAATAAATAGATATATACGAAAAAGTCATTTTAAACGAATTTATATATATTGGGGAGCACAATAATCAATTTTGAAAAAAAGTAGGGATCAATTTAAATAAAGATTTATAATTCAGAGGCTATTTATAAAAATAATTCAAAACATTAATTAAAAAAAATTAACCTCCATAAAAATGATTTTTTTCCCCTCATTCTTTATTAAAAAATGCACATTTCATAAATCAACACGAAGACTTTTAGTAACCAAGTGGAGAAAACAAAAACCCAAAACAAAAGCTTGCCTCCCCATTCATCTTCACAACCCAACCCCAACTCTAATGCCCAAATCAAATTCACCTACCCTTCCCTTCTTCTAAAGGCACTAGGACGTCGTTCCCTTCACTATTCAATCCAACAACCCAACTTACTCCCAGGCTACCTTTGTGACGCACCTATCAGCTCGTCATGAGAGGGAGGGAAGGAGGGAGAAAGATGCAAAAGTGAGAGAGAAAGGGAGATGGTGAGAGAGGGAAAGAAAATATTTTTGTACATAATTAGGGTTTATATTTAAAAAAATCTATAAGTAATGTTTAATGATATGTTGTATCAATAAAATCATTATACTTATCAACGATGTGGATGGAGGGATAATTTGAATGCTTTTGTATACATCAAAAGCATAAATAATCAGTTTTAAAAGTCTAAGAGATAAAGTGAAATATTATACATAATTTAAGAGGCATTTGTAAAATTAATTCTTTAATATATTATTATTTGACTTTAATCTTTTTTGTTGTTTTGAAGTAAATTTTATTTTTAATAAAAGTAAATGGAGAAGATAGGTGCGAGTAGTAAAATAATTTCTGAAAAAAAGTTTAAAGCCATCACATGATGAATGAATAATTGAAAAATTAATGTTACATTTGCTATTACGGATGAAAACCATATTCAAATAATGATTTTAGGGACCACTTATGTAAGACTAACAATACAAAGGGGGAAAAAAACTACAAGAAATTTGTTTTGTTAATTATTCTTGCCTAAAGCATGACCTCACATTTTAGTACATGGGAAGTTCCAAACCATACCAAGAGTGCAATCCCATGTACCTTACGTTTCATGAGTGCTTCTACCTTCTATTAGTTCAGCACACAGTTCAATTCAATGGGTTATTTATTTATTATTATTATTGTTATTATTATTATTTTAAATAGAAAGTTCCGCACACAGTTGAATTAATGACAAGTCTTTTTTTTTTTTTTTTTAACGTACTCTTATATTTTATTATAGAGCCCGTGTTCAGGAGAAGTTTGGAAGCCAAGTTTGAGGGTATGTTTGGTTATAATATTATATCTACTTTATATTTGAATATAATGTAGTTTTTATTTAAATATAAACAATATTACATTTAAATGTCGTTTATTTTATAATTTAAATATCAATATAATATTTTATTCAAAATGCACTATAAATGTAGAGAGGAAGAATGAAAGCGGTGTGATTTGGAAGATTATGTAATTAATATTCGCCGAACTGTAAATGTGACTAAACAAATTTTGTTAATTAAGACTGAAAAATTAAACTTAATAACTAAACCAAACCACTTTAATTTTATTTACGATATGGTCGTGATGTTGCTATATTCTAATAACTTATATGGTTTGGTTCATTTATTAAGATAAAAAACATCAAACTGATGTTTTTTCTAAGGTTTTTGAGTTTTAATAAAAAACATCAAACTGCCCTTTTTTTTTTCTAAGGTTTTTGAGTTTTTCTTTTCAAGAATAGTTATACAGTGAAGTATGAAGTAAAACATAAAACAAATTCTTAAACATAATCACCAAATACTAAATCCAATATATAAAACTGGAATAAAATATATTAAATATTTAAATATTACATCAATTCAAATGTACTGTGCAATTTGGCTAATTGTAGTTTTGAGAAAAATTAAAACACAAATCACATTATACTGTGTAGTTAAGTATTAATTAATTTCCGAACCAAATTTGAAGGGCATAAAAACCATGTCACATCACATGGAGTGATGTGGTTTTGAGCAGTTTTTGAAGCCCCATTTGTATCATTGACTTAAATTCAAAATTTTAGTTTTAATTTTATCTTTTTCTGAAAAGTCAACAAAAATTATAACTAAATCAATCAATTTCAACTCAAAATTTTATTTCATTATGGACTCGACTCGTTAACCATTCAGGCATGTAGTTAAACATTTATGTCTCATTGGCAAAAGTTTTATATTTTAATTATATTCAAATACAATGTAATTTTACACTAAACGAAAGTTTTACGTTCAAATACAATCATTTTTAATAGTGTTACCAAAACAATTACTATTTAAAAGTTTTTTAAAACAATCATATCAATTTTTCAACTCCATTATTTATCTCTACTTTTACTAATTACATCAACTTTTTAACTTTAAAATACTTTTTATCCAAATACACATTTCATTCAAATACAAACAATTACTTTTCAACCAAATACAACACTCAAAAAATGAATTGCATTCAAACGCAATTAAAACACAATACGTTTATCAAATGCTCCATTAGATTTTGTTGATGAATAATTATTAGTGTTATTTTTTTTTTGCCATTTAAGTTAACTTCAATAAAATTTTCAATTTGAAATATTACTGCAATATACTTCTATAATCTAATGAATACAACCATATATTAATGATTAATACTTTTATAATTATATAAATTCTCCGTCGAATACAATTTGACTTCGATAATATTTTATAATTATTTTCAATTTGACTTCAATAATAATATTTTGCCATTTTAGTTAACTTCAATAATATTTTCAATTTGAAATATTACTGCAATATACTTCTATAATCTAATGAATACAACCATATATCAATGATTAATACTTTTATAATTATACAAATTCTCAGTCGAATACAATTTGACTTCAATAATATTTTATAATTATTTTCAATTTGACTTCAATAATAATATTTTGCCATTTTAGTTAACTTCAATAAAATTTCCAATTTGAAATATTACTGCAATATACTTCTATAATCTAATGAATACAACCGTATATTAATGATTAATACTTTTATAATTATATCAAACTAATCCAGTGATTAAAGAAAATGAATTTAAATAGAAGCTTCTAAACTTAAAAATGATTTTGTTTTTGTTTAATGTAGTTGAGAGACATCACTCTCACACCCAATATAAGGAGATTAAGGGTGTGTTAATTTTTGTTTTTGAGAATGATTTTTTATTTTCAAAAACACAGAAAATGAAAACGGTTTCAAAATAGTGTTTGTTTATTTAACGTTTTCAAAACCATTTCAAAAACACCGTTTTCAATTATGTTGTTTTTTTTTTAAATGAAAAAAAGTTATTTTTACTTTTTGTTTTTATTTCAAAAAAATATTGTGTTTTTTAGGTTTTTTGAAAGTGAAATGAATTTTGAAAAAATATAACCAAACAAAGTTTTATTTTTATGTTTTTCAAAATATACATTCAAAAAACATAACCAAACACAATTTTAAAAATAATTTTAACACAAATTTCACAAATATTCTTATTTTTAATTTAAAAAAAAACATTTCAAAAATAACACCCAATCTAAATCTTTCCGATTAGTTCACTTTTGTTTAAATTAATACTAACAGCGTTAAAAAAAAAAAAAAACATAGGAGAAACAGGAGAAATTTCCACCAACCAATTATTCTTACCAAGATCCAAGAGTGCGACCTCACATCTGATTCCATGAAGAGCCCCACACCAGATCAGGAATCATATCCCAAATACCACCACGTGGACCAATGAGAGAGGGTTTTTTTTCTTTTGAAAAAATGGGGAAATGTAAACCCAGAAAGAACCCTACTACATCGAATCTTTTGTTGAGGGGTGGCGTCGCCAAGCAGCACAACGCAAACTTACTCAACCTTCTTCTCCTTCTTCTTCTTCGTCGTGTATATATATGAACATATACATACATATATATATACGCACATTGTTAGGGTTTTGCAGATATAGAAATCACACAAAAAATCTGCTCCCTGGCTTTTCCCGTGTTCCGAAACAACCTGCCCAGGTTCTTCGCCGCTAATGCCATTTCCTGCTTCTCTCTCCTGAATCGCAGGTACCTCCTCCTTTCTATATCTCTCTCTTCTTTTTTTACCCTTCTTTGCACCCAATTTTTCATTCTGGATTTTCATATTTCATTAGTTTTCTTTTTTCATTGTTTAATTTTTGAATCTGAAGTGAAGAGTTTCTGAGAGGTTTTTCGCCATTAAAAACAGGCTTTAAAAAAAAAATTTGCAATTGAGATTATGGAAGCTTTTTTTTTTTTTATAGTTTATTTATTATTTAATTCTCAACGAAAATGAATTATGAATCTGAGGAATCGTTATTACACCAAATGGAGTAAGGCATGGGATTTGCTTTAGGAGGACTGGAATTAGGCCTTGATCACTTGTGGAAGTTGAATTATGAGTTTTTCTTAGGGATTTAATTTTCTTTTGTTGCAGTTTCTGTCAGCTTTCTGATATGGCAGCCGAAGGTGGGAAAAGCTTTGCTAGGAGAGACCGTCTCCTTGAAATCGAGTCTAAGGTTAGGATTTGGTGGGAAGACGCTAATGTTTTCCAGGCCGATTCTCACGAAAAGCCTCCCGGCCCTGCAGAGAAGTTCTTTGGGAATTTCCCTTTCCCATATATGAATGGCTTTTTGCATCTCGGACACGCATTCTCAGTCTCAAAGCTCGAGTTCGCTGCCGCTTTTCACAGATTAAGAGGTGCCAACGTGCTTTTCCCTTTTGCTTTCCATTGCACTGGCATGCCCATCAAGGCCTCGGCTGATAAACTTGCACGGGAGATCCAGAAGTTTGGGAACCCACCAATTTTTCCACGTGAAGTGGAGGAGCAAGGAAATGAGGAGCCAGAAGCTGAGGCAGAGGCGGAGGCAGCAAACAACGGAGCGCCTCCAGAAAAATTCAAAGGAAAAAAGTCCAAGGCTGCATCGAAATCAGGTGGACAGGTATACCAGTGGGACATTATGCGCAGCTTTGGCCTCTCCGATAATGAGATATCTGAGTTCCAGGATGCATACAAGTGGCTGGAGTTCTTCCCTCCCTTGGCATTGGAAGACCTCAAGGCTTTTGGCTTAGGCGTGGATTGGAGGCGCTCATTTGTCACTACGGATAAGAATCCTTTCTTTGATTCCTTTGTTAGGTGGCAGATGAGAAAATTGAAGTCCATGGGCAAGATTGTGAAGGATCTTAGATATGCAATATACTCGCCATTGGATGGGCAGCCATGTGCAGATCATGATAGGGCAACGGGCGAAGGAGTTCAGCCACAAGAATACACCATAATCAAGATGGAGGTGTTGCAACCTTTTCCTCCTAAATTGGGAGTGTTGGAGGGTAAAAGAGTGTTTCTGGCCGCAGCAACTTTGAGACCCGAGACCATGTATGGGCAGACAAATGCATGGGTATTGCCTGATGGGAAATATGGAGCTTTTGAAATTAATGAAACTGATGTATTCATTGTCACAGAGAGAGCAGCTCTTAATCTCGCCTATCAGAAGTACTCTAGGGTCGCGGAGAAACCTTCTTGCTTGGTTGAGCTCACTGGTCACGACTTGATTGGCCTTAAGTTGAAGTCTCCGCTTGCGTTCAATGATGTCATTTACGCTCTTCCCATGTTGACCATCCTGACAGACAAAGGTACCGGAATTGTTACCTGTGTACCCAGTGATGCTCCTGACGACTATATGGCCTTGCATGATTTGAAATCAAAACCAGCTCTTAGAGCGAAGTATGGAGTGAAGGATGAATGGGTACTGCCCTTTGAGATTGTGCCTATTATCAACATTCCAGAATTTGGTGACAGGGCTGCTGAAAAGGTTTGCTTGGATCTGAAGATTAAGAGCCAGAATGAGAAGGAGAAGCTGGCAGAAGCCAAGAGGTTGACGTATTTGAGAGGATTCACTGAAGGAACGATGGTTGTTGGAGAATTCGCGGGAAGGAAAGTCCAGGAGGTAAAGCCCTTGATAAGGAGCAAGCTTTTAGAAACAGGCGAGGCAATTACATATAGCGAACCGGAGAAGCGGGTGATATCACGATCTGGTGATGAATGTGTTGTTGCTCTAACAGATCAATGGTACATCACTTATGGTGAGCCAGAATGGAAGAAGCTGGCTGAGGAATGCCTTGCCAACATGAATTTGTATTCTGATGAGACACGACATGGTTTTGAGCATACCTTGAGTTGGCTTACCCAGTGGGCTTGCTCGCGGTCATTTGGGCTTGGAACTCGCATCCCCTGGGATGAACAGTTCTTGGTTGAGTCGTTGTCTGATTCAACTATTTACATGGCTTACTATACCATTGCTCATCTGTTACATAATGAAGACATGTATGGAACCAGTAGATCTCCAGTTGCACCTGACCAATTGACTGATGAGGTTTGGGATTTTATTTTCTGCAGTGGCCCATATCCAAAATCATCTGATATCCCGCCATCAATTCTTAATAAGATGAAGCAGGAGTTTGAATACTGGTACCCATTTGATATCCGAGTTTCTGGTAAGGATCTTATCCAGAACCATTTGACTTTCTCTATTTATAACCACACAGCAATCATGGCCAAGCATCACTGGCCTCGCGGCTTCAGAGCCAATGGACACATAATGCTTAATTCCGAGAAGATGTCCAAGTCCACAGGAAACTTTAGGACAATCCGCCAGGCAATTGAAGAGTTCTCTGCCGATGCAACACGATTCTCTTTGGCCGATGCTGGTGATGGTGTTGATGATGCCAATTTTGTCTTTGAGACAGCAAATGCTGCCATCCTTCGTCTCACGAAAGAAATCGCTTGGATGGAAGAAGTTCTGGCTGCGGACTTTTCTTTGAGGCCAGGTCCCCCTTCCACATATGCTGACCGTGTCTTTGCAAACGAGATGAACATTGCTGTAACAACAACCGAGCAGAATTACCACAATTTTATGTTTCGAGAAGCGCTCAAGACTGGCTTTTATGACCTTCAAGCTGCCAGGGATGAGTATAGGTTTTCATGTGGTGCTGGGGGAATGAACCGTGATCTTGTATGGCGGTTTATGGATGTGCAGACTCGGCTTATTACCCCAATCTGTCCACACTATGCAGAGTATGTATGGAGGGAACTTTTGAAGAAGGAAGGATTTGTGATTAATGCTGGTTGGCCAGCAACAGACGTTCCGGATCTAACCCTAAAGAAGGCAAACAAGTACTTGCAGGACTCGATAGTCCTGATGAGGAAGCTGCTTCAGAAGCAAATTTCAGGCTCGAAGAAAGGCAACAAGAAGGCTGCACCAGTCACAACTTTAACCGAGGACAGCAAGCTGGTAGGCCTGATTTATGTCAATGAGCAATTTGATGGGTGGAAAGCAGAATGTTTAAGAATGCTTCGAAGAAGATTCGACAATAATACTCGAACATTTACCTCGAATGATGATGTGGAAATATTGGAGGCTATTCAGAACAGTCCTGTTCGTCCAAATGACAATTTTAAAATGACCCAGAAGCTCTGCATGCCATTCATGAGATTCAAGAAGGACGAGGCTATTGCGCTTGGGATTGATGCCTTGGACTTGAGGCTACCATTTGGAGAGGTGGAGGTTCTTAAGGAGAACTTGGACCTGATTAAGAGACAAATTGGCCTTGAAGAGGTTGAAGTTTTGTCCATCAGCGATCCCGATGCCCTATCTAGAGCTGGTTCTCTTGTTAGACTGATACACCAGAACCCTCCTACCCCTGGAAACCCAACTGCCATCTTCTTGAGTCCTTGATCAGGTGAGATTCATTTTGCTTTTTTTTTTTTTTTGGTGACGATATATTGAAAATCATTACTTCATTTTGGTTTTGTTTCATGTGCTTTTTATTAATATAGGTCCCTTGAAGATTGACAAGGAATTGCTTTTGATAGAACATGAGTGAGTGAGGAGCGGTAAGGCCAATGTTAAAGATGAAGTAATATCTTAAAGTAACACTGCTGGGCGAAATGATGGTCCAAATGAAAGAACACAAATTACAACTTGTTTGTTTTGTTTTGTTTTGTTTTGTTTTTCCTGTTAGGCTGAGGCTGTACTTGTTTAGAAATTTTGAAAATTTTCCAGCCTGATTTACTTTTGAAATAAGTTGGCTTTAGTATTATTCACTTGAACTAATATACCTCTTCTATCAGAGCATTTCCTGGATAAGTGTTGAAAACAGTGTTGTTGTGGTGTTGTTGTTTGCCACTGTTAGGATGGAGTTTTCTAGAATGTGGAATGTTTATAGTTAACTATAAATAACAAATTGTATTAGGGTCATTCTCTTAAATAATTTATCCAGACCCAAAACAAAAAATAAAAAAACTTTCTTAGCTCTTGCAGTGAACTTCTCTAAGCTGTTTCAAGACTCCAACTGGGTTAAGAAAAGACCTCTTTAATGATGATGGAATAAATTTTATGTATTAGATTTTGTAAGTTGAGTAATATAATGGCATTAGTAGATATAACATTACAGTTTATTGATTAACCGGGTGAAACTGATGGGTAATATTAATTGGAATAGAAAATCTTGAACAGGGCACAGACAGATGACTATAATGGGTTGTGAAGTTGATATAAAAGCAACACTATGCGTTATAACTGGTGATCTTTATTCAACGAAGGGAAAAAAAAAAAGAAAAGGAGATCTTTTCATATCTATTCAAGAATCCGTAAACTTACATAACAAGTTCACCAATTATGACTCAAATTCTCATTTATAGATTTACATGTCATTGTTTACTTCTGATTAAAATTCTTTTAAAAAAAATTAATAACATTGATAGACGATAATTAGCCCCCACCTTTTTTTTTTTTTTTTCATGGCGTAAAGGTTTGCATTGGAATCAATCAAGAATCAAATCAAGGACATTTATAAGTGGGCAGTACTAGTACCAACAAAAAAAAAAAAAAGGGAATGCTTTTCCAATCCCCAGGGGAGGACCCCTGGTCTCCACAGTTTAGCCACTGATTTGTTCTTGGTTAGCCACTGCTCTATTCTTCATTCACTGGTGGGGCCAGTTGCCGTTTATGGATTTTCCTTTTTTTGTTTGTTTGTTTATTTGATTTTCCTTTTTCATATTTTTTTTAAAAAGAAGAAAAAAAAAAAAGGAAGTTCAAATTGTTATCCACTTGTCTCTGGAATTTCCTACACAAACCCACCTGAGGTGGTACTAGCATTTAGCAATTAGCATTACCACTACTGGTGAGTCAAGTAATCAGTTTATTATTAATAACTGCTTATTTTTGGAAGTGCTTCTCCTTCTCATGTCAAATACTAAAAATGCTTTTCAACGTCTACGGATAAAGCAACCTTCCTATAATTTTTCGTTTGCCCGTTTTTCTTTCTTTATTTGTTTGTGGAAGAAAAGTATACTCCACTAACTTCAATGTTCACATTTGTTTGGACTCAACACCTGCTCATACTCAATTCCAAATCCTTTCTATTATCCATTCAAAATACAATCGACCATTATTATCATTATTGCATTTTTGGCTAGACAAAAACGTTTCGGCATTGTTTAGGGGAAAAAAAAACAGAAGGTTCACCTTTAAGTTCTATTTAGATGGGATGTTCATTTTAAAAAATAATGATTTTTTATTTTTAAAATAAAAAAATTTTATGTTTGAAAGTGAAAAGTTGTTTAAATAAACAAAAAATTTTTTTTTTCTATTTTAGAGAGAAAAATCTTTTTAATTTTTAAAAGTGGAAAATCTTTAATATTCATGTATATAAATTTGCATGAATGTTTAGTGAACGCATTATATTTATATTGTGTTTGAATGTAATGCATTGAATACAATTTATATTTAGAGAAAAAGTATTAGTATTGCATTTGAATGCAATGTGTGTTTAGGTGAAAAGTATTTAAATTTTATTTTAATAATAAATATGTGATATGATGGGTAAAAGTAAAGAGAAAAAGAGGAGAGAGAAAGAAAATATATGATGTAATTAATAAAAATAATAAAAAAAATAAAACAACGAATAAAGATTGTATTGGATTTAAAATGTGATGTGATTAGTATTTGAATTAAATGTTTTTGCATTTGGGTAAAAATTACATTGTATTTAAATGTAAACTGAATACGTTTACCAAATGGATGGTAATGTTCACTCTTTAAAAAATGAACTTTTTTTTTTCTATTTTTAAAAATTGGAACGCCAAATTGGGATTTAGTTAATAAATTTTAATTTGGTGATCGAATTGATTGACTATGATATCATTCAGTGTTCAACTAATACCAATAAACAATTTATTGATCAATCGTTATGAACTTGACGACAAATCATTAATTGATCAGTTCATTAACTATTTTAATGGTCATCGAGATTTTTTTTTTTTTTAAGTTGACCAAAACTAAACACTTCATTCAGCTAATATCGAATAATTAAGATGTAAATTTGTGATTCATAAAATAATCAGTTACAATCACCAAATAACATTGATCCTCAATTATCCATGGATGCTTATCTATTAGAACATCTGGTGCATAGCTGATGAGCCGCAGTCATGAAAATAAAGCCACGGCTAAACCTACATATTTATTTGTCGCCTTGGTTGATGTTTCAGTTTATGCTTAGTGTGAATTTATAGGTGCCTCTATTTTTTTTTTCCCATAACCAGAACGTATTTCATGTGTATGTGTTTAGTATTATATATACGTGTACACATATTGCATGGTATATATGCGTGTATCTTGCAGAGTTGCATGGTGATTAAATGGGATGTCATTGTCAAATATTAAACAAGTGAATATATTCATGTAGTGGAAGCTTCTCTATTACCAGCATCAATACCACTAGCTAGTATGCTAGATTTAGTGGCCAAAGGGATAATCCTACAACAATGAGAGAGATTATCAACCCAAAAAAGCATACACACACGCGCGCACACACATAGATACATAATAATGGAGCCATTTTCATTTTAGTGGAAATTAAGATTCTCATTCTTATTCCACCCCCAACACAACACATGTATATATACATATCATGTTGTAGCTCTCTCTCCCTCTCTCAATATATATTATTCCAGTCCATTGGCCACCCTAGAACCTTTTTTTTTTTTTTTGTTGGTTATGTTTTGTTTCATGTCTTTGCTTTGTGGGACCCTTGTCACTGACCCATCACTCAAATTTAATTGATATTGACACTCACAATGAAGATGGTGTGATAATTGCCTTTTCTTTTCCTTTCTTTCCTCTTCTTCTTCTTCATCTTGTTGTTGTAACCATGAGATTTAGTGTTGGAAAGCAAAAGCCTCTACCGAAACAAGTAAGTTTTTTGTTTTCTTCTTACAAGTTTACAGGGTTTATTCCTGCCCAAAAAAAAAAAAAAAAAAAATTTTTTAAGGCTATTCATCTCTTTATTTTCTTCTCTCTCTCTCTCTTGGGTTCATTATACACTTATTTCTGTTTATATTTTGATCATTACTTTTTTTTTTTTTGTTTTATCATTTTCCATATGTTTGCTTTTCTGGTTCTTCTGGTTTGGACTGTAGGAAACTCCTGGAGTGTTTTAATTTTGATATGAAACCTAGATTATGTATTAAATTTGATGTGTTTATTTTTCAAATTTTTTGATACTTGATTCTCTTTGTTTTTATACCACAACATCCACTTTCTTTCTGTATGTTGTGCTGCAGAAAACATAATAACTTTCGATATTTTTTGTTTCGAAAGAGACGTGATCAGGTAAAAAACTATTGTGATATGGCACCAAGCCAAAAATTTTATTTTCTCCTATGCTAGTGTGAATATATATATGCATATGTATATTTTCCATAAAAGAATCTACATATATATATATATTATATGTGCATATTTGACAAAAGACATCCCATGTTTTACATGAGCAAAACTGAAAGTGAAGAACTTGTCACACTCTCTTTCGGAAGCTACGGGCTACGACTCAACTATTTCGACGTTGCATGCTATAGCTATCTTGGTCCCTGATTTAGTCATATATATAGAACCCTGCAGCTGATCCACGTAGTTTGGCGTGTAATATATATATATATATATGCATATGAGAGAGAGAGATCATATATGTTCTACATAATTTCTCTTGATCCTTTTTTTTTTTAAACCACTTTTGGTTATTATTTCTTGCAATCGGATTATATAATTTTTAGAAGCGCTCATGTCATGTTATACAGCTTATTTTTCACTAATAATCTAATGTTTTCCAAAAATTGGTACAAACATATTAATTTGTTTTCCACAGGAAATCTAAAGCGGACAGGGCAGAGCTTCTGTGAGTAAGAACAGATTTGAAGAGAAAATAAAGGAGAATTGTAACATGTTTGGAGTGTTTTATAGAGGGCTTTCTCTAAAGTTAGACATTAAAAAATGGCTAATTCTCCTGCTCTTGCTAAAGCTTAGTTCTATATCCACACAATCTGATGTGGAAACCGGTACGGCCTAAAATTTTGTTTTGCTTTTAATTAAAATCATTATAAATTAATGTTACTAATTAAACTAATTAACTTGTTTCGATTTCAATAATAATGTTCAGTTGAAGCTTTGGAAAATTTACTAGAGGCGCTTAATGATTCAAGTGGTCGAGTAACAGATTGGAACATTAATTTTGTGAGCCCATGCTTTAGTTGGTCCCACATCACTTGTAGAGATGGAAAAGTCATATACCTGTAAGTGCAATTTTATCTCAATGCCTCACCGTATTATTATGAGAATTCGTCGGTAGTGTAAAAAAAAAAAAAAAAAAAAAAATTCTTACAACACGACTTTCAAATCATGTTACTTTCGAATATCAAATTTTATAAATTTAAAGGAATTTACAAAGATTTGATGGTTTGAAGTTGTTTAGTACTTAGTACCTTACTACTAAATTCTCCTATTTATCTCTCTCTCTCTCTTTGTCAAAAAAGTTGGAGTTAATTTGTTTTGTGAAATTATATATATTTGCAGGAACTTGGCTTCAATTGGACTTTCCGGAACCCTTTCGCCAGCAATTGCTAGACTCAAATTTTTGACTAGCCTGTAAGCAATTATTTTCGCTAATAAAGTTGCGTGTTTTGTATTGCTAGTCAAAGTTGAAAAGAAAAAATGTATATACATAAAACAAAACTTGCAGAAAGTAGATCATTTGAAAGTACTACTAAAGGTGCTATAGATGTAGTGATTTTTTGGATAAATTTTTACTAAAACAGCGACATTGATATATTTCGATTGCTTTGCGAGGTTTTAAGACTCACTCAATGAGGTTTTCTATTGAGGCAGAAACGATTGTTGTTGATGCTTAATTGCAGGGACATTCAGAATAATAGTCTGAAGGGGGGTTTACCAGATTATCTTGGCAACATGACTCAACTACAGAATCTGAATCTCGCCAACAATAATTTCAGTGGCTCTATACCCTCCAGCTGGGGTGATCTTTCCGCTTTGAACCATTTGTAAGCTTGCATTTTCCATCTTCTGAGATCTATACTTGTACATTTCTAGTTTACCAATTCAATGTCATCTGTCTTGACTGCTCAACTGCTTGAATTTAAAAAGTTCAATATAATAATTGAATGAAACGAAAAGATTTCACTTCTTTTGGTGTTGCAATAGCCACGTATATGTGGCACTGCATAGAAACTGCTGCATGGTAGAATGAGACCCAGTTCCTTTAGTTTATGATGCATCACCAGTGGTGACAAATAATAATTTTCTTTTGCCTTTTGCTGTCTGAATCCTAAAGAAAAACATCGTTTGACGACTAAGAAAAGTAAAAACATTTTAATTTGTGTTGCAGGATACTCAGAGGGAACCAGTTAACTGGAAAAATTCCTGATTCCATCACAAATATAACCGGGTTGACAGAGCTGTATAGAATCTTAATCTAAGTCTCTTGTAGAACGTCTTGTCTAATATATCTTAATGACTTCTTTACCGTTGGCCTTGTATTTATCGAGCTCGTTCTTTCAATTTCAGGGATCTTTCATCTAATAACTTGAGCGGAAGCATCCCATTGCAACTCTACTCAGTTCCAAATTTCAAGTAAATTCCCTAATAACTTTTCTTCTTCATCACATAATGACATAATCATAAATACAGATGCTTAATCGACTAATTTACAGTTAGACGTATTGTGCTGCAGCAAAATTGTTGAAATGAAAAGTAGACAAATTACGTTGACAAGATAACAGAAAATGTATATCTATACTATGGATTACAATACACCCAATGTTCACAATTGTAGTACCTTGTCAGTTTTTCAGAGACGCGTCTTTCTTGTGGCTCTAGCTTGGAGCAACCCTGTGTTTCTAACTTTCATCCTCAAGGTTTATTCATTCAACTCTTCAACTGTATTTTAGTGAAATGCATATAATTTTTGTTGTCTAGGTTAATCCTTGATTTTGTAAGATATTTTCTGGCAGTTTCAACCAACAAGGGAAAATTTAAAGCTATTGTAACTTCTGCAAGTTGTGCTGCATTAATACTTCTATTTGTTGGGGCTGTCTTCGCATGCCGATACCATCGTCACTTGTACAAGCTCAAACAAGATGTGTTCGTCGATGTCACTGGTAAAACTTTGTGTGTTTACATTGACATTAATGGTATGATACCCTGTCACATGAGTAGAAAGCAACAGCTTGACGGAAATGCAAATTCATATATTTTTTTTCCTCCCTGAAAATTGTGTTTTAGTAGTTCATAATCATAGTCATATGTCAATTTAGGTGAAGATGACTGCAAAATCTCCTTTGGCCAGCTGAGAAGATTTTCGCTGCGTGAAATTCAGCTTGCTACTGACAACTTTTGTGACAGCAACGTAATAGGGCAGGGAGGGTTTGGGAAAGTGTATAGAGGAGTCCTCCTGGACGACACAAAGGTTGCGGTGAAACGTCTTGCAGATTGTAATAGCCCTGGTGGGGAAGCTGCATTCCTCAGAGAAGTTCAGCTCATTAGTGTTGCAGTCCACCGAAATCTCCTGCGGTTGATTGGGTTTTGCACAACCTCATCTGAGAGAATCCTTGTCTATCCCTTCATGCCAAATCTTAGCGTTGCATACCGTTTAAGAGGTGCGTCTTAGTCTACCATTGTCAATGTCATTATATTCTTTCAGCTAACTATCCTCCTCTATTTCAAATGAAATGCAATGTTCAACTCAAAATTTTTTTTTTAAAATTACAATAGTATTCCTTTAGAATGTCAATCCCTTAAAATTTCACACAGTAGTCCCTGGTGTGAGATTCTATCAAATTTGGAAGTGAGGATTTTATTCCAATAAGATACGGACAAGTTGTGAAGAAAAGGACTTGTCAAGATAAACCCTGTGCAAAGCAGAGGGATTTCGAGGGGATTCATAATTTGCAGGGATATTTATGATATGCTTGATGATTTAAAGTTGAACACTGCAATTCACTTGAACTCGAAATGGGATTATTTAATTTTCCTTTGTTATCTTATACTCTCTTCTGTTAATGTATTGGCAAGACCATAAATAAGAGCTATGGTTTGGATACTTGAAAATTTTCTTTGAATAAATGACAGATTTAAAACCAGGAGAGAAAGGCTTGGACTGGCCAACAAGGAGGCGCATTGCATTCGGTACAGCGCATGGCTTGGAATATTTGCATGAACACTGCAACCCTAAGATCATACATCGGGACTTGAAGGCTGCAAACATCCTGCTTGACGATGACTTTGAAGCTGTTCTTGGAGACTTTGGCCTGGCAAAGCTGGTTGACGCAAAAATGACTCATGTCACCACTCAAATCCGAGGTACAATGGGTCACATTGCCCCCGAATACTTATCTGCCGGAAAATCTTCCGAGAAGACGGATGTTTTTGGTTATGGAATAACGCTTCTTGAACTTGTCACCGGACAGCGTGCAATTGATTTCTCACGGCTTGAAGAGGAGGAGGACGTTCTTCTGCTTGATCATGTAAACTTGTTAATCTTTTTCACGCACTTGACCAATATAGCACAGTTGATGAATTTTCCTAAAAGATAATGTAAGTTATAAAGGATAAGTTTTCATATGCTTAAGCATTGAAATTGTGTATGCATTTTTCAACAGATAAAAAAGTTGCAGAGGGAGAATAGGCTGCAAGACATTGTGGATGGAAACTTGAAGACTTACGAGCCCAAAGAAGTGGAGGTAATCATTCAGGTGGCTCTCCTCTGCACCCAACCGTCACCAGAGGACCGTCCAACAATGGCGGAGGTCGTGAAAATGCTGCAGGGAGTGGATCTTGCAGAGAGGTGGGCTCGGTGGGAGCAGCTTGAAGAAGCGAGGAATCGACAATTGTCACAATTTTCTCACCAATTTCAGTGGGCTGATGAGGCTACACACGACCAAGAAGCTATACAGTTGTCCAAAGCAAGATAATAGGTTTTTCTATATCATGTGTCAATTTTGAGGTTAATTTTACTGATTTCACAAGTCAGGTTGAGACGAACCATAAACTCTGTATATATAAGTTGATGCAGCCTTGTTTCTATTTTCTTATGGTTTTTTTTTTTTTTTTAAATATTGGGCAACATGTTTTTCTTTGTGACCAACTGTCTGGGGATGACTACTTGTATGTAAGATTGTTGAAAACCAATTTCCTTAATATGGTTGTTAATGAAAGTTCAAAAATATATATACATATACATGGTTGCTAATGATAGTTCAAAAATACATATGCATGTATATGGTTGCTAACGATTCTTGATACTTTACTTTTCCATTCCTTCTAAAGAGGCTTCCTTTCATAAATACCGTCGTGAAGAGGTTTTACCAAAGAAATAGAATTTGTAACCTAGCAGTAATCACACCTGACTCCATCATATTTCCTCCATAATTATCCACCCTAGTACCAAAAAATAAATGAATAAATAAATAAGAAAGAGAATTTTAGATTGACAGATTTCATAGGGGGGAAGAATGCATTCTAACAAAAGGATAAATAAAACAACCTCCAAAAATCTGTCTCTTACACAAACTTGGATTCCAAGAACTCACTCACTCTTAAAAAAAAAAAAAATAATATCTATGCCAAAATGAATATTCAAATTTAGCACCAAAGGAGTATCTACAAGAGATACAAGTAAAATTTACAGCACGCGGAAAATTTATATACAATCAACTAATCGAATTTTCAACACATATTTGATGAGTACCAGAAACCACTTCACTCATCTATTTTTCCAATGAATCCTACGTTTTTCAGCTTTCAATGATCATGCCATCAGAACTCTTCCGACACCTCTTCATCCGGTAAGATCACAGTCAGAAGCGAATACTTAACGCGAAGTGATATCTTGCCACCTTCAACAACAAGCCTTGCCCCAGAAACAGCCCAATAACCAGGTGAATCCTGGGGTCCTCTTGTCATTTCTCTGGTGTCAACAAACCTCAGAAGTTTAGGGGTATGTGTCGGAACCGGAGGGCCTCCAGGGTAAACAGCAGAATTTATGTTCACATCAGAAGGCTTTGGAGGGGGTTTTTGAGCGGTCGAGAAAGGAGTGCTGAACAGTGTTGAGATAATTCCAGATTTTTGGGCCAGTCCAGGGGAACCATCCCATTCGGGCTGTCGCACGGTAGTTGCACCAACAACTTTAGAGAAATGGAGTCTCAAGAAAAGAACTTTCTTCATACCAGAGTCTCCGACTTCAAAGTGAGCCCCAGTGACAACAGAGAGATCATCGTTAGCCTCGACTGGGGCCGTGCAAACGTGAGAGAAGCTCTTCCACTGAACCTTTTCATAATACTTGCGGTCAGAGGAACGATGGGAAACATTGCCATTTACTTCATCCTGCAGTTGGAAGGTTTTTGGCGAGGATGAGAGATGCTGCAAGTGGATTGCTAAGCAGTTGCTTCTTTTTCCCTCCAGATAAAGTCGGAGACCAGTCACTGGCTTCTTACCCACATCAACCTATCACAATCATAATTGAGAAATTAAAAAATACTAAAATGATGCAAATATTGAACATACATAAGCTTGCTATGCAAAGCTGATATTATTCTAATCCTTGAAATTTTCCCACAGTATAAAACAGGAAAACCTACCAAAACTTCTCTTGGGTTGTTCAAGTGATATTTAGTCCCATTAAAAATTACGAAAGTAAGAACTTAGATTACAGAACTCTAAAAAAATTCCAACCCTAATTGGGCAAGAGGATAACCTTCAACTAAGATTAGGAATAAGTGGGGGAGGACTGACAATCTAAACGGATGGGTAATTTATTGACAATGCAAGGTTGAATATCGAATTTCACTTGAACCCGGGGAGGATTTTGTGATTTCACTAAGAGAGAGAGAGAGCAAAACTGCATCACACTCAACTATGCAATACATCTCTTATTTTTAAAAAAATAAAATTAAAAATGGGAAAAAGTAGCCTTACCGGAATTGTATTAACATAGAGCTTAGGACCCATGAAGCTAAACTGCAAAGACGCACCACCTTGCGGCTTCTTCTGGGGTCCAAGGGCAAGCTCACCAAAAACCGGTGCCCACTGCCTTGGAAGTTGAAAGTCCAAAAACTGAGGAAGTTCTTCAATTGGTGGTTTATCTGCAATTAATAAAAATTAAGAAAAAAATAAAAAATAGACAAATTAAAACTATGATTTTAGCACAAGCATTTTAACAGAATCAAAAGAGTGACAGAGGGATGTATAAAAAAAAAAGGGAATTAGCACACACATTGACAGAAGAAGCGTCATGCTTACATCTAAGGTAGAGATTAATGGCATGGGTTAAAAATCCACTTCCATTAATGCCACTTAGTAATGACGTGATCGGGACTAATGACATGGAGATTACATCAGGTTCAAAATAAACACTCTGACACCAGTCGTCATGGGACAGCTTTTTGCGTAAGCTTCCGCCTTTTCTCTTGCAGATGAATTTAGTATCCTGCAACTGAAATATGCAAAAGAAATAAGCTGTTACCGATCTCTACTGGAAAGCCTTTTGGCATCTTGTGATTGTTTGTTGGTTTATGTCAGATCTTAAAGCCTTAAATGATGGGCATCACGACATTAAGAAAATTACATGGATAACCCAGAAACCTTTCTTAAAAACACAATCTTAACGATTCATTATCAACACGTTCAATCACTTCAACAGTCGATACAGAACATAATTCATCACAACTAGGAGTCAAAAATGTAATCTGAAACAGTGAGCCGAAAGTTCAATGTTTTTCTGATTGTGTACCTCTGCAGTAGAGTACGAACTCGATGGAATCCTATCCATGATAGTGTGGCCATGCTCCATAGTGAACTGAAACAGAACATAGAACAAATTTATAAACAATACATCCACAGCATAAGATCAATCATTTCTTTCGCCTCTAAGTATTTAAAACTGCAAACCAAATCAAATTTGGGAACTGCTTCACAACATTAACTGCTTGAAGGAGCTCAACAAGTTAAGAAATTCTATACTTGATCGAAAAAGAATTTCACCTCCAAGCACTTTCTTTAAGGGTACCAAATACCATCCACCGTATAAAGAAATCAAAATTCAAGGATGCATGAAAGCTCTTTGGAGAAGAGCATCATATGCAAGTTTTTTTTTTTCCCTAAGAAACCTCAGGTACTTCAAATCATTAATCTTTAGAAAGAATGGAATTAATTCAAGGGGGATATAAAGATAAGGTTCTTTAAACCTTGTTACTCATGTTGGCTTTTTCGTAACTACTCCTCTCTATGAACATCTTATCTGCCATGTCCTTTAATTTCTTCTGTAGATCAGCAGGTTGAAGAGGTGATGAATGCAGCTGCTTCACGAAAATTGTATCTTTGCCTCCCATTTTCACGCCAACAATAACATGAGTACCATACTTTTCAATGAACCTGGAAATAAAAAAGCATATACTATATGATAAGTTTTCCAAACTTGAACCCTATTATTAGATTGAGATATCTATCAGCAAAAGGTAAATTTCCCCAAAACCCGATCACCATGACCGTGATGCATTCTAGAAAATGCATGATAATGCAAGGCAAGAGTTGGAAAAGTCCTACGCAAAGCAACTTTATATCACAAAGAAGCCTAGAAAAATCAACTTTGGAGTCTGGAAAAAAGGTGGATAATATACACTATGTACATCTTTTGTCATTTAATATGGATTTCACATAAAACACAAGGACAAATATTTCAGTTAGGAGTCCAAGGAACCATCAAGAAAGCCAAAAAAAAAAGGTTAATAAAACAATTTCCTCCGTGGGTTATGAACTAATAACCGGAGATGAATATTGTGAACCCAAGGACGATAAATTGTTAATGCGGCACTGCTATTAATCACTATTAGTAATGCACCACCACATGTGCGGCAGTAGCATAAAACTGCCATGTGGCAAAAAGTAAAATTACTGGGTCACACATTAGCATTTTTCATTGGTAATAGCACCGTAAGAAGTCCACCTTGCCAATTCAGTAGGGTCCCAAGAAGATGGCACAGCTTGTTTGACATGATCACGCAATACCACCTGTGATTTCTCCAGTGCAATGCTGTATAGCGTCAAGGAAACTCCATCAAAGGCAAGGGCTTTGGTGTTGGCAGCATCTTTCTGCCACCCTCCTGTGAACTCGAAAGCTGCATTGAAATTGCCCGTTGGGATTTTACCAGACAGAGATAACTCCTGGTTAAACAGCTCCGACATCTACAGAACAACAAACAAGCAAATACATGTTACCAAAATCCACTAAAAAAAAAAAAAAGATTATCTGTCCTTGAATTTACCAATCGCAAACTTCTCATGGTTTGGCACTTCCATCCCTGAATTTTTTTCACAACAATGCAGTCCTTGAATTTATGTAATAAGAACAACTTTAACTTTAACTTTAACCTTAACCATTTATGGAGGTCAATTTTAAATAACATATCAACTATCTTTTTAACCCTGAACTTAATTGTTTTGGTAATTTGGTCCCTGTGTTAGTCTCAAAAACCCATAAATTTTATTTCCCGATAGCAACTAATTGTTATGTTTTATTTTTTTTTTCTCCAAAGAAATATAGGGACTAAATTGCAACAAAAAAATATATAAAAACGAAAGTACCAAATCACAAAAATTCAGAATAAAGAGTTTAGAGGTGCCAAATAATTCACAGCCAACTCGGAAGGCTCAAGAAGCAATTGAGCGACTACAACCAGACATAAACCAAAAAAGCGCACATTCAAAATTCAATCTTTTTTATTTATTTTATTTTAAGGAAAGAACAGAGAGAATTAAGAAAAAGAAAAGGAAAATACCTGTTGGAAAGAGAGAACATCAGAGCCGAACCTCATGCGCTCACCTTTATCGCACTTGATGGATTTGGGGACATTCCGGATACAGATTCCACCGGGAATCGCGATTTCACGGAGGGAGTCATCGTCGACGGCGATGAGACGGTGGTCGGCGGCGTCGGAGACAGTGGATTTCTTACAATACTTGAGGCGCAAGTCAACGGACAGGTCGTAGCCCAACCCTACCGCCTGAATCGCTGCCTCCGCGGCTGCTTTATGCGCGGCGGCGGTTGAGGCCCTCACAGCCATCACCACAAAAGAGGTAAAAAATAAGAAAAAAAAATCAGAGCTTTGTTGTTCGTTTGGTTGGCGAGAAAGGACAGGAAAAGTCGGATTCCGATGAAGAAAAACACAAGTAGAAAGTGAAAATCAAAAGGCGAATGAAGGAGAAGAGAAGAGTTAAAAGGCGAGAGATTTTTAGTACTACTTTTAGAATATAATGGAGAAGTGGGGACTAGTCAACATGAATATGAAGAGAGAGAAAGAGGGAGAGAGAGAGAAGAGAGAGAAAGAGGTGAGAGAGAGTCAAAGGTTGAGTGCTGCTGGGTGGCGTGCGGCAATAGACTTCTGCAAAGCTGCCTCTCTCCTCTCTCTCTTTCTCTTTCTCTCTCTTCTGCATGGCAATTGTCATCCCTTCCTCCATCTTCTTCTATTCTACTCTCTCTCTCTCCCCCTCTCTTATTTTTGCATTGTTGCTTTTTGATTCTTTTTTCTTTTCTTTTCTTGTTATATTATTGTTCGTGTCTTTTTTTTTTTTTTAAATACTTTTATTAGCCTCATTTATGTAATTTGTACATGTGACTTGGTAGTTGGGGGTCAAAGGGCGGGAAGAACAGGACAATGCCAAGCATATTTTTCTTTCTCCCCCTTTACTGTTTTGTAAATTTACAAGTTGCCCCCTAAAATATTTTTTTATGGAAGTTGCTCCCTAACCTTTGATTCTTGACAAATTACAGCTCTTGATGGCGGTTACTAAATTTTAGATTAAATAAAAAAAAACTATCGTACATGTTAGATTGATGGGCACAAACAGAAATTCTGGATGACAACAAAGCACGTTAAACCACACATATAAAATTTCTTCCATCTAAAATTTAGAAGGCGTTATTAATTTGAACCATTATGCAACACTGTTAATTTATGTCCCTTTCAAAACCAGAATCGCATTTCACATGTAAAGTGTGCTCAGTATATATGTATTACAATTAAATATAAATAATTTTAAATTTTAAATTCAACATATTTATTATTTGTCATTTTTTATTTTTATCTATTTTTATTATTTTTATTAAACATACCGCGTATTCTCTTATCAGTAATCCAAATAAATTATATTTGAATATAATATAACTTTTAAAAACATATTACATATTATCACATTATATTTAAATATAATATTAACAAATGATTATTCCATACTCTCCATTACAAGTAGCCTTTTGTAATTTATCCAAAAAAAAAAAGGTAAAACCACCAAAAAGGAATGTTTTGATAATGACTTGGAGGTGAAGAAAAAACAGACTATAATTTTAATTATTATTACTTTGTTTAAATGCTAATATATTTGTAAGCTATGTTCACCATTAGAGCGTGTGTGTGTGTGTTTTTTTTTTTTTTTTTCCTTTATTGGAAAGTGGAGAGAACAGGGAAAGTAAAACAAGTCACAAAATAATTACAGGTTTAGTTTAATAATAGTATTCTATTTGACTTCATCTAATGTTATGTTTGTAGAACATATTTTGATGATACGAAAACTAATTTTACATCAAACGTAAAATTTTATATTGAAATACAATTATTTTTAACAGTGTTACAAAAATAATTACTATTTAAAAGTTTTTTAAAACAATCACATCAACTTTTCAACCCTAACTATTTATCTCTATTTTTATCAATCATATCAACTTTTCAACTTTAAAATACTTTCCATCCAAATATACATTTTACTCAAATACAAAACAAATACTTTTCAATTAAATACAACACTCAAAAAATAATTATATTCAAACGTAATTAAAACACAATGCGTTTACCAAATACCTCCTAAATGTATAACAATAAAATCTCTAATTCTAAAATTCCAAAAAAAAAAAAAAAAAAAAGGTCACGACTCACGGGCAGCAGACGGCACCAAATGCATAGGTGACTGCTTGTCGCGCAAAATGAAGGATGATAAAGAGGCATGCTTTGAAGATACTTGAAACAATTGACTAATCCGTTGGGGCTGAACAAATCCTTATTTTTTTTAAGACATTGTAAAACAGTTGACCAATCTCTTATCCTTTTACAAAAACTATTTATATATTTTCAGCAGAACCAATATCTGCCAGTTGCTCACTGTGGAAATTTATTTAAAAATAAAAAAATAATAAAAAAGTGTCGGTTTCAAGAAACATATGGGTAAAAGCGGCTGGCTTCTATGACTTGTGATGAAGTTTCTTTTTGCCCCCAGTTTGAATATTAATGTGGCATCAATTTCATTGACGGATTCATCCACAATTGCATTGCATGTAGGACTTCATTTGGCAAAACATCTCTCTCTCTCTAAATAGGTACATATAATATGAGCAAACCACACCGAAAATTCGCTGGAAACTTAAAGAGCACAAGCCCTCTCTCTCTCTCTCTCTCTCCCTACATAAATACACAAGTAAACCACACTGAAATTACGCTGGAAACTTTAATGCTATTATATGGAGATACATTGTTTTACAACAAAATCTACAAGCTACAAAGTTGCACATACCATCATAATACCTCTTTTTCAAGTTTCAACACAGCCATGAACGCTTCTTGAGGAACATCAACTTTACCAATTGCCTTCATCCTTTTCTTCCCTTCAGCCTGACAACCGAAAAAGACATTAGAGTGATCGGGCACCAACTACAACCTTTTCCTATTCTCTTTCTTTTTCG
Source organism: Antiaris toxicaria (assembly GCA_035233585.1). Classification (NCBI taxonomy): domain Eukaryota; kingdom Viridiplantae; phylum Streptophyta; class Magnoliopsida; order Rosales; family Moraceae; genus Antiaris; species Antiaris toxicaria. The sequence continues at coordinate 323,289 of CP141153.1, read as the reverse complement.
TGATTTGCTAGATTAGAGATCAGAAAAGACACATCAGAGTTCCGTGGACTAAGCAATTTACATACTTCTACCAAGAAAATATTATACGTTTAAAGGAGCATCGCAATCTCACCAAAATTCAATTGCTAAACAGAGCTATATTTTAGCAAGCGTTTACCTGTTTTCTAAGCAACTTCTTTTTCCTTGTAATGTCTCCACCTGTACGAGTGAGAAAGAGAAAACATTAGTGGCGAGAGAGAGCTTTCTAAAATACCACTTTTCAAAGAAAGAGTCAACATATCACCATAGCATTTGGCTAAAACATCCTTCCTGATTGCTGATAAAGTCTCACTAGCTATCACTTTGTTTCCTATGCATGCCTGTCGTGGATACACAGCACAAAGTTACAACCAAGTCAGTTAAGCTACCACTAACCAATGAAATAGGGCTTTTTGACGGTAAAGAAAAATGGAGCAACATTTTCTTAGTCCTTATTTCTTTCTTACGTGTGTTAGCGTCATCAAAAAATGGCGTTCAGAATAATAAAATTCTTTTTGGATTACCTAGCAAAAGAATGAAAGATGAATGAAGACTTACTTGAATTGGTACTTTAAACATTTGTCGCGGTATAAGCTCCTTCAGCTTTTGTGTCAAAGCCCTTCCAACACCATATGCCTTAAAAAAAGAAAGAAAAGATAAAGATTTAGGTAAGCCAAAATTACACCAGATAATTTTCTTTCCTTGGTCCCTTTTTTTTTTTTTTTTTTTTTTTTGGGGTGGTGGGGGGGTTCATATGCTATTTCTGTACTTCGATGTCCATGCTTACTTGACAAAAGTTTATTATATAAGACACCCACCATTGTTAAATGTTGCTCTTTAATTTCTTTCAGAGAGTTTAAACAAAAATTAGAATGAAAAGCATGATGCATTCATAGCTCAACATTACCTTATCCTTGTGAACAATAGTCGCTAATGGTTCAACACGATCACCGTTAATCTGAATGTCAAGTTTTATCAGATCATTTTCCTTGTACCTGAAGTCAATTTGACACAGTAACTTACTGAAAGTGCATAGTTTTACTTGCAATCTATGCACAAAAGGAACAAAAAGTGCCTCCCGTTTGAAAGGCAATAAAGAAGCATCCTCCAGTTATATTGACTGGGCATCCTCTTTTTTATCTCTTATTTTCTCTTTTCACAAAAGAAGCCACATCGATCATTGAAACGCCACAGCAATTATAGCTAACATGCACAAAAATAAACATTTCTATAATTTATCTTTAGTATTCAACCACCACGAAGAAAAATATTAGTCAAATGACTCGTTCCATGAAACTAGGGAATCCTTCTGGGAAGTTAAAATTATTTGTAACGCACACACAAATACTATTGTACTTATGTATGCTTATTTAACTCTCCAAGATGACGTTAGTTTCCCAGACGTGGCATAAATTGCATAACCATTTCAAATCTAGACCTAATTTATCTGTTTTGCGATTATAGGATCATCACCAAGCTGCAATTATTGTTTAGGTGAGACAAAGTCGTGCATGTACCCGACAAATGTGTACTCCATGCTGGCATAACCTTTACTTCTGGATTTTAGCTGGTCAAAGAAATCACCCACCATCTGTAAAAAAAGAAAGAAAAGAGGAGAAATGAAACTGTTAACAGGGTTTACAAGTTACTTGAGCAAGTCAAGTGGACCACAGGGTGGGGAAAAGAACCTCTGCTAGGGGTAACTCGTAGGTGATTGATGCCCTATTCTCAGTAATAAATTTCATCTCTTTAAACTCTCCTCTTCTATCTTGAGCCAGTTCCATGATTGGGCCAATATAATCTTTGGGCGTAAGCATCTCAATCTGTGATATTTAACGTTACCAAACATCAGGGAAAAATAATGTTTCTTTCAACAAAAATAGTTGAAAACTATACTTTATCCGGAATTAAACAAAGACAGGCATACAATATTTCAAAATAAAAGCATTACCTTGACATAAGGCTCTTCAATTGACCTCCTTTTCCCAGGTTCAGGAAGTAAAGATGGATTTGAGCACTCCACCTTCAAGAAATTCAAGATTCAATAGACCAATGATATTACATGACGTTATGCAAATTACTGAAGGAAATTCAATAGCAACATCTATAAATAAAATCAACAATATCAATACGACCATGAACATGTAGATTCTTTTCAGAAAGAAAATAGATGAGTTTAGGATTGAGAAGAAATTACAGTATCACCATTTACACAGTTCACTCTGTACACAACACTTGGAGCAGTAGTTATCAGACTCAGATTGTATTCTCTCTCAAGCCTTTCCTGTAAAGTAGAACCGTGTGTAACTTGTAAGGATAAATTCCATATCCCAAAATTTCACGAGTGTTTCCATCACATACAAAGGGGGAAAAGATTCGTGATGATGTAGCCAAGAACTAAGCACACGTCTAAATCTTTTAGAATATACAAGGTGGTAGAATCAGAGAATACCTGAACAATTTCCATGTGTAGAAGACCCAAGAACCCACATCTAAAACCAAAACCCATAGCACTTGAGGTCTCTGGCTCAAACTGCAAGTGTAAAGATTTATGAGAAGCAAATATTTTGCTGCAGTTTGTCAAAATCCTTGGCTATTTAAAAGCAATGTGAAAGCTGCATGCAATGTATGTGTGTATGTATGTAGGCATATATGATTTAGAATAGCAGGCATTGCTGCAATTTACCCTCACATGCAATTCAGAGGCAGTTTCTGATTGTAACACATCATATACTATTCAAAAATAACAATTTAAATAGAAGTTAACACAAAAAAAAAAAAAAGGGAATATAACAGGAAAAACAGATGAAGGATCTAATCCAATACACAAGTAGGTAGAAGTATTAACCATTTTTTCAGTCAAAAAATAGCAAAAATCATAATATCTCGTGTATACTATTAATCCTGCCAAACCTTCAAAGCAGCATCATTAAGTTGCAGTTTCTCAAGTGCATCACGCAACTCAGGAAACCTGGCAATAAAAAGTATGCAGGGTTGAACAACAGCAACAGACACAAGAAAACACAATTAAATCCATAAGATAAATCAACATAAAAATTTCAACGGAACAGTACTGGTCTGCATCAACTGGAAACAAGCCACAGAACACCATTGGTGTGGCTTCCTCATATCCAGGCAACAAGTCTTCTGCCCTTCTAACATAATGGGTGATAGTATTCCCGACTCGTGCATCAGCTACTGATCTTATAGAAGCTGAAAGATAGCCAACCTGAGAAGTAACAAGATAGTGAGCAAAAACCAAGAAAAACTTCATTGGTAATCACCTTCAAAGTAACTTAAAAGAAGCAGATCTACATGTTCCCTGTTTTCGTTCAGATAAAGTCCATCTCCAAAGTCTAACCACCATGCCATTTAGGAAAATTTTTACTACAATGTCTAACCACCATGCCATTTAGGACAATTTTTACTCCAATGTCTAACCACCATGCCATTTAGGACAATGTTTACTCTCAAACATTTTCTCCTTCTCAACCAATTGTAGTAAATGTTAAGGCCAAGTGAGTTTATGTATGCATGTCCATGTCTAGGCATGTGCATTTGTACGGGAATGTACACGTGCATTTGTAAAGAGTCCAACCAAAAACCAGAGAAAACAAAAACAAAACAAGATCTAAAAGTATTTTAGAACAGCCCTAAGCAGTTCAGCCATTTAAGCACTATGGGGAACATTACCTCACCAGCATATAATTCTTCAACTTGTAACTGATTGGGGGATAATACTCCAATTTCATCAGCAAAATAGTCCTGTAGTCTAGAAAAGGACGTTAAAGTATGTCCTAAATGCCAACTACTAGAGAAGAAATATTGAAATAAGCACGTATGAGTAATTTTATAAAAATAAATAATAAAAAACAATCTTTGTTGTAATATAATAGAGGGAAAAATTAATAGAAAACTTATTTTACCTTGTCACTGGCCATAAAATAGATTCTGTCGCCTTTTTTTATTTTCCCATCAACAACTCGAAAATATACTATGACACCTCTATATGGATCATAATAACTGCAAAGATTCAAAGACAATACAGTGAATTTAATTAAAAAATCAAATTCAAAATTCAATGTGGAACAATAAAGTCAATTATCAGGAGACTAGATTATTAAAAGATAAATTTTGAATGATGACAGCAGGGCCAAATCAAATACCTATCAAATATTAAAGCTCTTAATGGCTTATCAGCAGTATTATTAGGCGGAGGAATCCTCTCAACAATTGCATCTAAAATTTCACTTATACCAATGCCCTCCTACACAAGAAAAGCATCACCAAATAAACATATTCACAGCAAGAACTACTGAAATTCAGCAGTGCAATTTTTCAGTAGATGCATGTGACGAATTTTATATAGCAGAAAAAATGACAATGAAGTAACCTTTGCGGAGCATCTTATTGCATTGCTACAGTCTAAACCAACAACCTCCTCAATTTCTCTGATAACCCGGTCTGGTTCAGCTCCTGGAAGATCTATTTTGTTCAAAACCTGTCAGTAGAAGAGCTGTTATGTCACTGGTTTCATTAAATTTTAACTACCAACTGAAGGGGGGGAAAAAGTAATCTTCAATAACGTCAAATACAAGAAGATTAAAAATAAATAAAATCAAACTTACAGGAATAATTTCTAGGTTGTTTTCCAGTGCCAAATAAACATTGGCCAGCGTTTGGGCTTCCACTCCCTTCAAAATGACAACTCGTAACTCATTGGATGGTAATAATTGATTAAGAAAAAGGAACATGAAAGACTAAGGAAAAAAAAAAAAAGGTCACCTGGGAAGCATCTACAACCAGAAGAGCACCCTCACAGGCAGCAAGAGACCTAGAAACCTAACACACAAACCAATTACGTGAGCAAAATAGTAATTGGCAAATGCATTTCAACACGACTCCAAACACCATGAACCAGTTAGTGCACATCAAAGAAAAAACCAATTCATCGTATCAAGAGTAACAAAAATGCGTGACATATATTGCACACACCTCGTAGGAGAAATCAACATGCCCCGGAGTATCTATTAAGTTGAGACAGTAGGGCTCATTTTTGAGCATGTAACGCATCCGAGCTGCCTGCCACAAACATCATCCATAAGAACAACAAGCAACCAATGCAAAGACAACTGATTAGTTATCCAGATTGTTCTCTAATCTGTAATTAGTTAAAGTTGTTTGTAAATTATGGCCATGTGTAACTATTAATTCAGAAAGTTAATTAAGAGACTTGCATTTATATTCTACAATTTGTCTTCTTTGAATTAATATTTCTGAGAATCTGTAATCAGGAGAAGGATTTGAGGAAAGTTACAGAACCTGGAGTTTGATAGTGATGCCCCTCTCTCTCTCCAAGTCCATGTTATCAAGAAACTGATCTTTCATCTCACGCTTCTGGACAGTCCCCGTCATCTGGAGCAACTTATCCGCCAGAGTCGACTTTCCGTGATCGATATGCGCAATTATACAGAAATTCCTGATATTCGAAATCGGAACCTACAAAACAACAATCATAAATAACTAGAAAGGAAACAATATCCACAAGCAATTTCGCGGGCAAAACGAGCAAGGAAATGAAGAACCTTGAGAAGACGGTCCTGGCCAACTTGAGCAGCGAAATCGAGGTCGGAGAGGGCGGTTCCGGCAGCAGAAGCCTGGCAAGAGATGGGGAAGGTGGGCGGCCGGAGACTGGAGGAGTGCGAAAGAGTAGTAGAGAGAGAAAGCGGAAAGGGAGAGAATTGAGAGAAGAGAGAGGAAGTGATGGTGGTTCTTCTCGAATGGTGGTGGTTGTGAAGGAAACTGGCCTGAGAAGAGAGGTTGGCCGCCATTTTCTCCATTTTTTTTTTTTTCCCTCCTTCTCTTTGCTTTGGAAGGGAGAAGTTGGAAGAGTGATGAGTTTCTCGCCCAGGAAGAAACTCGAGGAGAGAAAAGCAGTGGATTTGCAGCCACAAAACGATACCAGAGGCTAGCGAGTAGCGGGAACTCTGACGCGGCACGTGAGATTGGGTTGGGCTTTTACACAGAGTTTTTCAAAGGGATATTTACATAAATACCTATTCTAAAGGTGTAAAATTGAAATATTTTTATTTTTTATTTATTTACGTTAATGTTTAAAATAATATATGAGACCATATTATTATATTTTATAAGAAATGTTGATTAAAAAATAAAAAAAATTGTAAAAAGGTAAACCTGCAAAGTGGGAATTCAAAGACGTTTTGGTATGAGGATTGGTATTTCCTATCAGTTTTTTTTTTTTAAGGAAATTTTGATCTTATTCAAGAAATATGAAAACAATAAACGTATATGTGGTTTTTTTTTTAAATCATATTTGACTTTATAAAGGTAAATTTCACGACACATTTTGGACAAAAACCATGTCTTCAAAATACTTTTTTTTTAACACATTACCGCTTTTTATTATTTATATTTTTAAAATGCTACGGTATATTTCAAATTTAAAAGTTTATAACTTTACGAATATAAGACCAAATGAGATGATTTTTTTATAAGTTATGTAAAATTTTGAGAGGAACAAAACAATATTTATATTGATTTTTTTCTAAAAAAATTTTTAAAATTTTATATTTTTTCATCCTAAACAGTTTTTTTTCTTAAATATATTTTCCAAAACAACTTTTTTTCAATCAAAAAAATATATCTCCAAGCAGCGCCCCGAACATAATTTGTGTTTTTGATTTATGACGATGAAGGTACAAATATTTGTAATAACCGAAAAAAGGAATGTTTGCTTAAGTCAAATTTTACATTAATGAGAAATGATTCAATATTTTTTTTAAGAAGAAAAACGTATCATCTTCTCCACAAAAATTCAATTGCTTATTCTCTAATGTACTATAATTTAAAATGGTGCGAAAAATAACTCTAAAGAATAAGGCTACCGCAAATAACGAAGAAGACAACATCCCTATGGAGCTACCTAAAGAACCCACCACAAAAGCACGAAAATGGTCAATTGAGAGTAGAAGTTAATCGACAGAATTCGTTAGTGGTATCTAATGCAATGTCCTTTTTTTTTTTTTTTACCATTATTTATGATTTTGAAATTTTGTATTTTTAACATTAAATAAATCATTTTTTTCATAAATTTTAGGTGCCTAGTTTTTTATTTATTTAGATTTTTTTAATTTTTTATTTCTGAAAATAAGAAGGCACAAGGTTTAAAGAATTAGTATTTTTCATAAAAATATCGATTTTATTTGTAATAATTCTTATAAAAAATAGGATTTTTTTTAAAATATGAAATGAATGGATTTGATTTTTTTTTTGAGTAATTATCTTTATAATAAATATTTAATATCTGTTATAGTTATTTTGGTGTTATTAAGATAAAGAATTAGTATTTGTTATAAAGATATCCATTTTATCTATAATAATTCTTATAAATAATAGTTTTTTTTTTTAAGAATACGAAAACTAATAGATGTGCATTGTGTTTTATTAAATTTTTTATTTTTTATTTTTTATTTAAGTGACTATCTTCAAAATGCAAAAAATAGAGTGAAAAACATATTTGATTTTATTGAAAGGATGATGAGTTGTCATCAAAATATTCATTAAAAATAAAGAAAAAATAATAATATGAATAAAAGAAATATAATATTGATTTTTATATAAAGAAAAATTAAGTATTTTTTTATACGTGTTACTTTAAAAATAAACATTTAAGTAATTAAATTAAAAAATAGATATATTTTAACGAAAGACCTTAAAAAATAACTTTTTTCTATAATTATTTCTTTTAAAGAACCCATGTGCTTCAGTCTAATCCAACAACAAATTTTGTATTTGGAGAATCAAGTAACTAAAAATAAATTAATGGGACGTTTGGTAAACGTATTGTGTTTTAATTGTATTTAAATATAATTCATTTTTTAAATGTTGTATTTGGTTGAAAAGTATTTGTTTTGTATTTAAATGAAATGTATGTTTGGATGAAAAGTATTTTAAAGTTGAAAAGTTGATGTAATTGATAAAAATAGAGATAAAAAGTTATAATTAAAAAGTTAATGTAATTATTTAAAAAAACTTTTGAATAGCAATTATTTTCGTAACACCGTTGACAAATATTGTATTTGAATGTAAAACTTTACGTTTGGTGTAAAATTGGTATTTATAACACTAAAAAGCGTTTTTCAAACATGACATAAAGTGAATATCAGGTTTGTAATATATTTATAATAAATAACATATTTATTATATAAATAATTTATTTACGTTAAATTTATCAGATAAATAATACATTTATGTATCAGGTAAATAATTTGTTTACATCTTTATAAGATTCTTAAGAATTTTTTGTTATAAATAATAATTATGAATTCTATTTTAAAACACACCATCTGATTTTCTTTAACTATTGCACTTCTCCAACCATCAACTTGTGAAAAAACAAAAAATGTCTATCTGATCTTATGAATAAATGCTGATGAAAAGTGCTCCCCCATCAAGTCTATTTAGATATTTCTCATGATCTTATTATAGGCATATATAAATCTTTTGATTGCTTTTGGTTTCAAGTGAACGATGCATACAACAAAGCTAAAATCAAGTATTAGGAGTAATGTAACAAAAGATCAGTGTAGTCTTGGATTCAAATTACAGGGAAAGCAATAAGAAAACTAAATAACTGCATAGGATATGTTGAAAATATGCATCCAAGTGATTGTTCGGAGTAAGATATTGTGAGTATTTATTATTATATTATTTTCGTACTATTTTTATCAATCTGAATACTTAATAATTCATTTATAATAATTTACAGTTAAGCCAAGTAAAAATACTATTGATGCAAGATCCTAACTTAAAAAAAAAAGTTCAAATTTGATCATGCGTGGAATATAGTTAAGGATTTTAAAACTTTTAAAGATAGCATCATCAACGCAACACAAGCTCCTCAAAGGCAAAATTTGAACTATGTTTTATCAGAGTAAGGTAATCCCACTTTAAGTCTCTTATGTCTGCATCTCCTTTGATGTCATCATTTTCTCTCCATTTAGACGATGATTATGCCGGTGGTTCTTCATCACAATAACCATTGGGCTGAAGAAAGGCAAATTAAAGAGAAAAAAATAATGAGTAAATTTTAGCTGTCATCAATAGATTCAAAGAAGAAAATTTGACAGCTTTTAGAAATGTTAAAGAAGACAAGCTCAGATAAACAACAACGGTTGGAAATCCAAAACAAGAATTTGCCATTGAAAGAATTTAAAGAAGAAAACAAAATTTTGTTCGAGACTTAAAGTCATAATCCAAAAATTTGTGCATATATTCAAGTTGAACAAACATGAATTTTACTAAAAAAGAGCTGAACAACAACAACCACCGTAGCCTCTTTTTGCCACTAATGTTTTTGGTCATTACTTCAATAATATTTACGAATCCGGAGTCTATCTATTGGATTACTAAGTTGTTAGTCTAGAAGATGTCGAATTTTATTGATTTATGTTATTTTATTTTGTATTATGTTTGGTTGTTACTCTATTTTTAATAGTACGTAATTTTAATTTATGTTGGTGTCTATATAAGACATTTTTAAATTATGTAATTACATTTTGTATTATTTACATATTAATTTTTTTCATACTGAATTAACTATAAAACAAAATTAAAAATGTGGGATACAAAATAATTTTTTTTCTTTTTATGGCCACCAAAAGAAAAAAAAAATTGTCAAAAAATAAGAAATTAAGGTAAAAATAAAAAAAGCAAATAATAATTTGGGCTGTTTTTGGCAATTAAAAAAGCTAAAAACTAAAAACAAAAAACACTACTAAAAAATTAGAGTACCAAATTTGGTGCTCCATTATTCAAAACACCAAATATGGTGTTCAATTTAGCATTTGGGTTGGTGTTCTATCCCCAAGACAATGCCAATTTTCCTCACGTCAATATGATATAAGTTAGAGACGCTTTAAACACATTGTAAAATCGCCCTTAATGACAAGTTTAGGAGAGAGTTTCGTATTATTTTTTAAGTTACAGGGGGTAGAAGCAAGATAATCTATAACAGTATTAATTTTTTACAGAAATTTATTGATATTATGCTAAAGATATGGGAATTTTGCCTAAAAATATAGCAAGAAATGTGTAATTTTAATCGTGGATGCAAATGTTTTTGATAGAATCTGACGTGGGTAAAAATTTGAAAAACGAGATGGATGGGATACCAAATCCCATATATGGCAGCAAAGTAGCCAGCGACAGCACACTTACCTAAAACCTCTAAAACCATTAACCAACCGAAACAAACAAACAAACAAAATTCAGAGCAAAAAAAAAAAAAAAAAGCCCAAAACAAAACAAAACAAAATTGAAAAAAAAAAAAGTATCGTAAAAAAAAAAGAAAAAACCAAATCCACAGTGAGCGGGAGACTTGAGAGTCCCAGGTGGCCACTTTACTCTTCTTTATCTCATTTTTTAATTTTAATTTTATTTAAAAAGAAAAAAAAAAAGAAGAAGTTTTTTGGGTTTGGGTTTGGGTTTGGCTTTTCCTCTTCTTCTCCATCTCAGCAATACTATTGAGTATTGACTACTCACTTCCTTTGCTTCCCTCTCTTTCTTTCTTGCTTTCTTTCCTTTCTCTCTTTCTTTGCCATTTCCATTTCCATTGTTGATTCATTCTTTCTTAGTTGCTCTCTCATTCTCACTCATTTCCTTTTCGGATCCACAGAGAGTACACCTCAGTTCCCGCCGGAAATGCCGCAGCCGCCGCATTCTCCGGCGTAAACATGCAGGAGACTCTCCTCACCTTCTCCGGCGCAGACATCACCACCTCCACCACCACTTCCAAGAAGAAGAAGAAGTCGCTGCCGCTGCCTCTGCCACACCCGCAGTCGCAGTCGCAGTCGCAGCCGCAGCCGCAGCCGCAGCCGCAGCCGCAGCCGCAAGGCAGGGACATCGACATCGAATTCCTCCTCCCGCCGCCGCCCTGCGTGGTGGTCGGTGGCCGGAGCCACCGATCTCACTCGGCGTCGCGGCGCGTAGCGCCCACGCTCTCTGTCGACGGCGCGTGCGCCTCAACCGTCGAGAAGGTTCTTCCAAACGGCGACATCTACACGGGGACGTTCTCGGGGAACGTGCCGCACGGGAGCGGCAAGTACCTGTGGTCGGACGGGTGCATGTACGAGGGAGAATGGCGGAAGGGAAGGGCCTCCGGCAGAGGCAGGTTCTCCTGGCCCTCCGGCGCCACCTACGAGGGCGACTTCAAGTCAGGCCGTATGGACGGCTTCGGCACCTTCACCGGTACCGACGGCGACACCTACAAGGGCTTCTGGATCTCCGACCGCAAGCACGGCTACGGCGAGAAGCGCTACGCCAATGGCGATCTCTACCAGGGCGAATGGGGCTACAACCTCCAGGTAAATATGGAACTAAACATCTACCACTGGTTGTTCTTGAAATCGAACGCCGATACTTCGTCTATTTCTATTTCTATTTTATGAACTATAGACATTCTTAGATTTTAAATCTTTTTTTTTTCATATAAAAGACTTTTGTGCTAAGATAATAAAAAGTTCTTTATGAGGTTTTCCGATATTTCTGGATTTGATATCTTTTCTCCCCGTCTCTCAGGACGGTTGCGGTCGGTATGTGTGGAGCAGCAACGGCAACGAGTACGACGGTGAGTGGCGGAGCGGTACAATTTGGGGGAAAGGCGTTTTGATTTGGGGAAATGGGAACCGATTTGAAGGTTACTGGGAGAATGGGGTCCCCAAGGGGAAGGGCACCTTCACTTGGTCCAACAATGGCGGTTTTTCCGGTGAAGATGAGCACCTGTACACTCACAAGTCCGGGTTTGATGCAGCTTGGAAGAGGTCGTCGGTGGACGGGACGAAGCCTTTGAGCTTCCCTCGGATATGCATATGGGAGCTGGACGGGGAAGCTGGGGACATTACTTGCGACATTGTTGACAATGTGGAGGCGTCCATGTTTTATAAGGATGGTAGAGAGTCTTACTCTGAACCTCCGAAGCTGCAAAACAAAAGTCCCTGCGGCTCAACCGATTGCGAGGTCAAGAAGCCCGGTCACACCATTTCTAAAGGCCACAAGAACTACGATTTGATGCTTAATCTTCAACTGGGTATCAGGTATTTTTCTATTTATCTTCTGCTGGTATGAACTATGACTTGATGCCTAGGCCTTGTTTGGTAGGAGTGAAAGATGGAAGGGAGTTGGCAGATGGATTTTTATTGTCAACTGGGTTTTGACCTTTGAGTACTTCTTTTATCTTGTGCTCCTTTTCCCCGTTCCTGAATATTCACTCATGTCATTCCTGTTTACTGAAGGTACACTGTTGGAAAGCACGCTTCCATACTGCGAGAGCTCAGGGCTGGAGATTTTGACCCAAATGAGAAGTTTTGGACAAGGTTTCCGCCGGAAGGTTCTAAGTTTACGCCGCCGCATCAGTCAGTGGACTTTAGGTGGAAGGATTATTGTCCAATGGTTTTCAGGTAATTCATTTTATACATTCTTCTCAACAGCATCATTAGCGGTTTGGTGAAATTTGATAAATTTCGGGTTTCCTTGTGTTGGGATCTTAATTTAGTAACCTCGTTATATTTGCTTGGTGGGTAAATCAGTAACTGATTTCTTTCACATTTAGACATTTGCGGGAATTGTTTGCGATAGATCCCGCGGATTACATGCTAGCCATTTGCGGAAATGATGCTCTTATAGAGTTCTCTTCTCCGGGAAAGAGTGGAAGCTTCTTTTACCTGACTCAAGATGAGCGTTTCATGATAAAAACCGTGAAGAAATCTGAAGTCAAGGTTTGTTGCTCTTCCCTTTGGCTTTCTTATTCCGTTAGGTGTGAAACGAAAACAAATCAACGAGGAAGAACAGAACAGGTGCAATGTAGTTTTGAACAAGAGAGTCACTATCCTTTTTTTTTTTTTTTTTTTCCCTTGCCTCGATTGCATATAGATTGGTTTTCTCCATTGGTTAATTGTTAAACTTGCACCTATTACCTTGTTCAGGTCCTTATAAGGATGCTTCCAAGTTACTACCAACATGTTTGCCAACATAAGAACTCCTTGGTAACTAGGTTTTTTGGTGTTCATTGCGTAAAGCCAGTTGGAGGTCAGAAGGTAATGATTTGGCCAAATAATTTTTATTCGAGTGTTCTGTTCACAAGCTGCCAAGCAGTTTCTAATTTATCTTGGTATGTAATGCAAACCAGACACGTTTTATTGTCATGGGAAACTTATTCTGTTCAGAGTACCGAATTCATAAACGATTTGATCTCAAAGGATCTTCCTATGGCCGCATAACTGATAAACCTGAAGGGGAAATTGACGAAACTACCACACTTAAGGACCTCGATCTTAATTTTGTGTTCCGCCTGGAAAGGTCATGGTTTCAAGAACTAATCTGGTATGTGATTTTAAAGCATTTAACTTCAATTATTCTCCTGTTGCCTGTTAATATTGCAGTTTAGTTGTCATGTTCTTGAAGACATGATCATAACGAGCTATTTGTACTCAGGCAAATTGAAAGAGACTGTGAGTTCCTGGAAGCAGAGAGAATAATGGATTACAGTCTTCTGATTGGTCTTCACTTCCGTGGCAATTATTCATCAGATGAGATGAAGATGTCACCGTTTGATTTGCATTCCGGTAAGTTACCTTAGTTTTCTAGACCATGTGATTAGTGGTACTCTTGTTTTAGAAGTGAACCCCGGTAGAACTTGTAAATTTTGAAGAAGGTATTAAAGAAAACTTCTTCATGCTTTTCATCAGGAAACACAGAGACGCACCATGATGAGGCATTTACACGGGGTTCTAACAAAAGTAACGAAGAGCTGCAGGAGATGGAGTGGATTCTTGTAGGCCGGTATGTTTTCTTTTCTTTGATAACTGAGTCTGATTCTTTGGATTATGTTTTCTTAAGAATCATTATCAAGATACAAATTATATGGTTTGACAAGTAGTTGGAAGCAGCGAATTTTGGAGGGAGGGAATGTCGATTGATTGTGTCTGTTGTAAAAAAAAATAAAAATAAAGGGATTATATAATGTAATTAAAAAAAAAGGGGAAAAAAAACTCCCATTTCTTGTAAACATGGAGTTTCTATTTTTAATTAGACAAAAGTGCTGGTCAGTTTTACAAAGCAGATAATTTAATTTGATCTATTATAGTTATCTATCTGTCATTATCAATCAACAATCTCATAGGTTGGGCCCCTTAACCGGCATCGCCTTTACTACTATGTGCCGTGCCCACATGTTCATGTTTGGTGCCAATGGACCCAACAATCAAATATCAATCCCCCTAGAAACAAAACGCATCCTTTCCTTCCTAAAAATGATTGGTTTGATGATGATTTTTTTTTCCCCCTTAAATTGGGAAGCTTGGATTTAGAATGATGCTGGGCACGTCATAGATGAAGCACCACAACGCGGAATCAGTATTTTCACGCCTAAAAATATCTAGACATGCATGCACACAGTCGAATATTAACATTTCAAAAACAAGCAAGCTGTTTTACTTTTTTATTTTTATTTTTATTTTTATTTTTTGTGGTTGTATTCTAGAGCATATATTCTGTTAAATTGGCGTGGTCTCAAATAATCAATTCGTCTGAACTTGATCTTGTTGGGTTCATTTCATTGACTTGAAAGTGACTTTGAATTTGGGATTCCACGTTTGGGTTGATCATGTTATGTAGACAACAGGCTCTCGTGGGTCTGTCGTGGTTTTTTGGATGGAAACAAAAGTCACTTTATGTTCTTAAACTCAATTATAATGTCTTATGCTGATTGGAGGACCGACAAGGAATCTCACTTAATCCAATTTTGGTCAAATTGCACTTGGTTATTGTCATGCTAGCAAGAAAACCATAACATGCATAGTAGCAGTACAAAGTCTAGTAGTGTTTTTGTGAATATTATACCCAACATTTCCTAATTGCCATGTGACCGTTGATACACGAACATATACAGCAGTGCTCAAAGTGATCAGGGAACTCTTTTGGTTCTAATGATTTGCAGGGGGCCACTGATACGGTTGGGGGTGAACATGCCGGCAAGGGCAGAGAGAGTGTCAAAGTCGGTGTTGGACCCGAACACCGGTGGAGGCGGAGGAGGAGGAGGAAGTGGAGTTGGAAGTAGCAATTCAACCCCATCACGGAACGGCGGTGAGATCTTTGACGTAATACTGTACTTTGGTATCATTGATATTCTCCAAGATTACGATATCACGAAAAAGCTAGAACATGCATACAAGTCCTTGCAAGTGGATCCCACCTCCATCTCGGCCGTGGATCCCAAGCTCTACTCCAAAAGGTTCCGGGATTTCATTCATAGAATCTTTGTGGAGGATACTACTACTGACTCGTAATTTCTAAAGATCGATCGGAGATGAAAATTTAAGTGTGGAAGAATCTCAAATGCTCCACAAAATTCACTGTCACTCTCTACTAACAGGGTTCTTTTGCTGACGGGCCTTATATATATATATGTATGTATGTATGTATGTATTTCATTATTTTATTTTTAGATTTCAGATATCAGCCATGGTGACTGTAAGAACTAAAGCGGACCTGGGTAGCTCGAGCTTTGTATAGCAAGAGAGAGGGCAAGAGGGCATTGGCAGGTGACTTTTATTTTATTTTTTTTAATTTTTGATTGAGGGTTTTCAGGGTTGAGAATTTGAGGAAAGTTGGGGTTTTTTTTTTTTTTTTTTTTTTCTTTTGGGGTTGGGAATTTTTGAGGGTCAGGACAGGAGGCAAGAGTATAGAAGATTTGAGATGTTTCCTGGTGTTTGGGTATATTGGAACACTGGTGGGGGAGACGGTGAAGAGGAGGGATAGAAGAATAACAACTGTATAGTCAAAAAAGAAGAGATGGACAATTGAATTGGAATTGGACTATTTTGTTCTTTTTATTTTTTTAATCCTTAAAAAAAAGTGTCGAGTTGGCAATGTCATTGAGAAATTCAAAAAGATGTTTTCCTGGTGGGCAAGAACGAACGAAAAGGCAAATATGACCTTGGGTTTGGGATTTCTCTCTCTTGCAGTCATATAGGTTTTGTGCTTTTTTTTTTTTTTTTGGAGTAAGCCATGAAAAGAAGAGAAAGAAAGATGGGGATGTTTCACTGAGTCATGTTTTTTTGCTTTGTCTCAGGCTTTCTTTTTCTGTTCTCAGCTTCTCTTTCTTCTCTTTTCCCTTGGCTTTCAAAGTTTTGAACAGTAGAAATCAACTCTTGTATACCTTCTTTTGGCTTCCTTAAAAAAAAAAAAAAAAGCAAATTAGAATTAGGAATGTGGTGACAAGGCAACATCCTACCCAATTTGTGCTCTTTTGCCACGTCCATACTTTGAATGTCGGATCCAATTCAAAATTTTGTCACGTCTTTTTCCTCACTAATTGGTCATCGTTTCACTCCTTTTCACACGATTTGCGATTCCACACGGCAAACACAGCAATTTTCTTTTTGTTCTTTTTTGAGGTTAATAAAGAGCGAAGGGTTATTTATACGTGATGAAAATAAAAAAAAATAAAATAAAAAATAAAATAAAATTATCACTTTTGGGGAAAAAAGGGGTAAAAGAGGTTTTTTCTTTGAATACGAAAAATTTGAATTACACACGAGGTTAGTGAGCAAACCTTTGGAGAATATTTGAATGAAAGTAAAGTGAAATAGAATGATTCATGAATAACTCTTCGCAAACTACCCTTTTGAAATCAAATATTTACACTATATAATTAAAAATATAATTCAATAATAATTTCATATTTTATTTTATAATAAAGAGTTTCAAAGGTATGCTTAGTTCATATATCTAGATTTAAAAGTTTGAATCAAGTTTTGTCTTATTCTAAAAAAATAATAAAATTTATATTTAGATTAACAAATTTTAATAATAAAATATTAATTTATTTTAAATTAACACATGAACCAAATGAATCATGGATATTTCTATCTTTGAGCAAAAATAAAAATAAAAATAATAATTGCACTATGCAAAAGTATTAGGACGTCCAACAATGACTAGGTAAGTTTGAAGGCAATGAACTTTTTTTTTGAATAATTTCAATTTTAAAAACTTTACATTTATTTCGTTAAAATTAAATACTTTAGGTCTGATTTGAGTGAGGCATCTAGATGGATGCATCTTGATAGAAACATTTAGATGAAAATATTTGAGATAAGAATATTTGAATTGTTATTTAAATAGATATTTAAATATTAACATTTAAAAAGAATATTTGAATATAAAACATTTGGATTTATATTTGGATAGGTGGTGAATTGTTAGAGTTAAAAAATATAATAAAACTTGAAATGTATTCGGATGAAAATATTAATAAGGCGATTATTTTGTTTGTCTCAAATTTATGTAATTATAAAAATCATTTCAATTGGATTTGTATATGTAAAATTATGAGCTTTTAAAGTTTGAATTACAAAGTTTATAATAATAACTATAAATAATAAAATTAAGATTGATTTTTCAGAAAAGGCAATAGAATTTAAATTGAATCATCTAGAGTATTTGAGATTGAAAAATAAATAAATAAATAAATAAATAAATATCTCAGTGTGAACTAGCAATCATTTAATAAAATGATTCAAACAAAGGGCCTTGCCCTTCTGGGCCCTTTCAGGGCATTAACTCTGAACATAAATTTTCAATTAATTGTGTCTTTTTCTCCAAAAATAAATCAATTTTACTATTTATATTTTCATATATTTTTTTTAAAACTCAAATTTTAAAAGTTTATATTTTTCTTATTTTAAATCAAAATAAAATAAAATTTTAAATTACATAAAATAACGAGAGAAATAAAATAATATTTATATTATTATTTTTGAAAAACATTTAAAGTTTTTATAATTTTTTTTAACTTCAAAAAGTTTATTTACAAGTAAATATGTATTTTTAAAACTCAACTTATTTTCCATCAACATATTTTTTAAAACAACAATTTATGATGGTGTTTCAAACGGATATTTAATATATTTTTTAATTAAAATAATAAAATGATTCTGTCCTAAGTAATATCTATACTCGGTAAAAAGATATATATATATATATAATATGGATACGCTTAGGCAATGCTACAGAGCCAGCAAAATGGGAAGGGAAAAAAAAAATTGTAATCATATTAGTAATGATAAGAATTGGGATTTTGTTTAGTAAATGATGACATGTTACTCTTGAGGTGAGGATGCTCCAAATTCAATCAGACCGATATTTGGGCAATAAGTCTAACGTGATGGCACGTCTACCTAGCTAGATACTACATGGCCGGCCCTATTCTAATACATGTGTGAATTGCAATCCAACAGAGAAAAATACTTTAGACACTTTAAATGCTTTTATTAATTAAAAAAAATAGATTATATATATAAATTTTATATTAATAAATAATACTTAATATCCTTGATATTTTATAATAATATTTTTTTCAGAACACTAAAATACTTGCACATGTCTGGTTTTTTTTTTTTTTCTCTCTGAAAAAACAAGGAGAATTCTACCTACTTATTTTTTAATTGTCCAATTTTCATCCAATT
Source organism: Antiaris toxicaria (assembly GCA_035233585.1). NCBI lineage: Eukaryota > Viridiplantae > Streptophyta > Magnoliopsida > Rosales > Moraceae > Antiaris > Antiaris toxicaria. Next base: position 304,726 of record CP141153.1, on the reverse strand, counting down.
TTGATAAATTTAATTTTTTAAAAATTTCTAACATGATCTAACTACACATGTTAGTTTCTTATTTTATAAAAAGAAATTAAATAAAATAATAAAATGAAATCTGGACCACCATTATCGAGACAGGGCAGGATTAGGATAGTTCCCTGGCAAGAGTAACGGGCTAGGTGGGCAAGAAGTTGTGCAGATAGCTGTTGAGACTGCTGGGCTATCTTTAGTAACAGCTGTTCACAGTTATCTGTATTTATTTATTTATTTTTCTTTTTTCTTTTTTCCCAAAACTTGAAAATTTAACTCAATCATAGGGAGTGTTTGGGACATGATTTTAGAAACATGATTTTGGTGTTTTTAAGTCAAAATATGTTTACCTTTTATATTTTTTCAAATCTCTAACAGTATTTGTATGCATTATTAGGTATTAATTTTTTACCACATATTTTAAAATTCAAATTTTCTTATTTTTATAACAACTTTTTTCTAAAATATTTACCCAAAACATAATCTCTAAAATCATATCTAATTTTTAAAACCAATATCTCCAAAAATACATCTCCAAAACTCTTTCCAAACACTACCACAATGTCCAAAGTCCAGCCTTTGCTCCAATTGCGGCCCCCCACCCACAACAATAAAAAAAATCTCCATTTTTCTTTACCTTATTCACTCCATGTTTCCTGAATATTCAGTTTCAGAAACCCTCACATTTTCTCCCTTTTTTTTTTTAATTCTTTCAATTAAATGAAGCTTTTTTTTGTTTTTTTGAGTTATTGATAGAGATAGCAACAGGGTAGATAAAAATAACAGGGTAGATAAAAATAGAGACTTAGGGTTTGTCTGAAGGATGATTGAAATCTTTATTTTAGATGATAGATATGAGTTGAGTTTTAAAAACGTGTATTCGGTGAAAATGAACTGTTTTGAATGAAAAAAATATAATAATTTAAAATGAGTTTGAAAATCATTTTTTTATTTTATATAATTAAAAAATATTTCATTTTGATTTAAATTAAAAAAGTTATGGATTTTTAAAGTTTGAATTTTTTAAAAACTTTTGAAAAAGTTAATCATAAAATTTGAGGAAAAAAGGCAAAAGAAAAAAACATATTGAAAAAGAGGGATTGAAAAAAAGATATTTTTTAATTATATAAAATAAAAAAAATGATTTTTAAACTCATTTTAAATTATTATATTTTTTCACTTAAAACAGTTCATTTTCATCGAATTTTTTAAAAACTTTTGAAAAAGTTAATCATAAAATTTGAGGAAAAAAGGCAAAAGAAAAAAAATATTGAAAAAGAGGGATTGAAAAAATAATAATTTAAAATGAGTTTGAAAATCGTTTTTTTTTAATTTTATATAATTAAAAAATATTTCATTTTGATTTAAATTGAAAATGTTATCAATTTTTAAAGTTTGAATTTTTTAAAAACTTTTGAAAAAGTTAATCATAAAATTTGAGGAAAAAAGGCAAAAGAAAAAAACATATTGAAAAAGAGGGATTGAAAAAAAGATATTTTTTAATTATATAAAATAAAAAAAATGATTTTTAAACTCATTTTAAATTATTATATTTTTTTCACTTAAAACAGTTCATTTTCATCAAAATTTTTAAAAACTTTTGAAAAAGGTAATCATAAAATTTGAGGAAAAAAGGCAAAAGAAAAAAAATATTGAAAAAGAGGGATTGAAAAAAAAATTTAAAATGAGTTTGAAAATCGTTTTTTTTTTATTTTATATAATTAAAAAATATTTCATTTCGATTTAAATTGAAAATGTTATGGATTTTTAAAGTTTGAATTTTTTAAAAACTTTTGAAAAAGTTAATCATAAAATTTGAGGAAAAAAGGCAAAAGAAAAAAACATATTGAAAAAGAGGGATTGAAAAAAAGATATTTTTTAATTATATAAAATAAAAAAAAACGATTTCTAAACTCATTTTAAATTATTATATTTTTTCACTCAAAACAGTTCACTTTCATCGAATTTTTTAAAAACTTTTGAAAAAGTTAATCATAAAATTTGAGGAAAAAAGGCAAAAGAAAAAAACATATTGAAAAAGAGGGATTGAAAAAAAGATATTTTTTAATTATATAAAATAAAAAAAATGATTTTTAAACTCATTTTAAATTATTATATTTTTTTCACTTAAAACAGTTCATTTTCATCAAAATTTTTAAAAACTTTTGAAAAAGGTAATCATAAAATTTGAGGAAAAAAGGCAAAAGAAAAAAAATATTGAAAAAGAGGGATTGAAAAAAAAATTTAAAATGAGTTTGAAAATCGTTTTTTTTTTATTTTATATAATTAAAAAATATTTCATTTCGATTTAAATTGAAAATGTTATGGATTTTTAAAGTTTGAATTTTTTAAAAACTTTTGAAAAAGTTAATCATAAAATTTGAGGAAAAAAGGCAAAAGAAAAAAACATATTGAAAAAGAGGGATTGAAAAAAAGATATTTTTTAATTATATAAAATAAAAAAAAACGATTTCTAAACTCATTTTAAATTATTATATTTTTTCACTCAAAACAGTTCACTTTCATCGAATTTTTTAAAAACTTTTGAAAAAGTTAATCATAAAATTTGAGGAAAAACGGCAAAAGAAAAAAAATATTGAAAAAGAGGGTTGAAAAAAAATACCCCCCCCCCCCCCAATTTTAATCATTTTTAACATTTTAATGGGACATTTAGGAAATGCATTACATTTAAATATAATATATTAAATGAAATTTACATTTGGATAAAAAGTATTTGCATTGAATTTGGATGCAATGTGTATTTGGATGAAAAATATTTGAATTATATTATAAATGATGTGATTGATAAAAGTAGAAAGAAAAAAAGAGAGAAAGAAAAAAAATATGTGATGTGATTGGTAAAAGTAATAGAAAAAGTAGAAAATGAATAGTGATTGTATTAAATTTAAAATGTAATGTAATTAGTATTTGAATACAATACTTTTGCGTTTAGATGAAAATTGTATTACGTTCAAACACAATACGAATACCATGTGGTAAGTAAATAGGACATAAGTGTTTTTATTTTCAACAATTTAAATGGATGTTTGAAAAATAACATTTGAAATGGTGCGAAATACTTTTGCGTTTAAATGAAAAGACATAAGTGTTTTTATTTTTAACAATTTAAATGGATGTTTGAAAAATAACATTTGAAATGGTGTGAAATACTTTTATGTTTAGATGAAAATTTGTATTGCGTTCAAACACAATACAAATACCATGTGGTAAGCAAATAGGACATAAGTGTTTTTATTTTTAACAATTTAAATAGATGTTTGAAAAATAACATTTGAAATGGTGCCAAATATTACCAAATATTACCAATTATAAGTTTTAGGCAAAAATTCTACATGTTAGGGGTTATAAATTTTAAATGTTTCCTATGAATAGAACCTTTTTCGTCTACATTTCCCTCTTTCAAAATAATCTCCATCTGTATTCCTTACCTTCATATCTGCTTAAAAAGAGACAGAAACTGGATTGAAATCTTTCTTTGAGTGTTTTAGCTCATACTCTTCTATATTCTCGTTATATTAACGTTCATAATTGATGGAAATTTTAATGAATTAAAAACAAAAAATTAATTAAAATTTATCATAAATTTGAGTTAAAGTTGATTTTTTAGAAGAGTTTTTGTTATTTTCAATTAGAAAGTGTTTAAAGAAGTTTTCGTAAACAACATTTCCAAGACCTTTTTTTTTGTCTTTTTCTTCATCTAAAAATTAATGTCTACAATAAATTCAAATTTTAAAAATCTATAACTTTGTTATTTCAAATATAAATGATATGATTTTTTTAGAATTATATAGAATTTTAAGAAGAATAAAATAAGATCCATATTAGTAAATCTTTTTTGAATATATTTTAAAATGTTGTACTTTTTCATTTTAAACAATTTTTTTAATCAAACTCTCCATCTCATCTCATATCAAAATATTTCCATACAAACTGACTCTTAAAGTTAAAAAAAAAAAAAAAAAACTTCGTAAGAAGGCTTCTAGATTTCATAAATTTTGTTCTAACAATTTGATTCACTGGTAATGAAATTGAACATTAAGTTTGTTGAATATATGAATATAAACACTGACTTGAAAGTTATAGCTTTTAGTATACCTCAGTTCAAAGTGATCAAATTGATTTACCATGAACCAATGTTAATTGGTCCACTTTCTTGGCAATTGATTATTACTTTTTGTCTTCTAGCTTACATTTTTATTTTTGGGAAGACAGCTATGCGCTCTATGGTTTAAATTGCGAACCACCCCCTATTTTGATGCCTTGTCCTCGTCTATTATTATTGTTGTTGTTGTACACTGAATTGCCATGCCAAGAGTCGTATAAATTCAACTAAAATTACTACATTTCCTCACTGATTTAAATGCAGCTTAACCCTACCTACCGTTCATGCTTTAATTTCATTAATGCAATTCGGATCAATTAATTTAATATCAAACTTTTTGTCCCCCCTAGACTAAAATCAAACAAGCTATACGCTTATTTAATTCGTAATAGCCTGTTTGTTAACCCGTATGGTCATGTACATTTAATTCAATTAGCGCTTTGTAGTTTGGCGGTTTATGAATTAATACCCATTTCGTTAAAATACAATTACAGAAGGAGAGAAGAGGATATATATGTGTATGTATATATAAATATATATATATATATATATAGATGAAATTACAATTTTAAGTGGACGATGACACAGAGAAACGTGCTTGTGTGTATATGCACACACATACAGAGCAATCACATAGATAAGGGAATTAAGAGCAAATTAACAAAGTGATTAGGTAAATAGTAGTAGTAGATTATTACTAATTAAAAGGGAGAATTAAAGTAGATCATATATTTCACTGGGGAAGCTTGTTGAGCTTGCAGTAAGCATAGTCCTTGAACATCTTAGACTTGTATTTTGGAGGATTTTGGTGGCCGAGAAGGTTGGGTATGGGTCCTACCACAAACTCAGGTGGTGGCTCCAGGAATACAGGCCATGACATCCTTGCCTTCTCCTTATTCACTGTCGTTCTATGCAGCACGCTCTTGTAGTACCCATTGCTTGCTATCTGTTCATACATTATATATATATATATGTGCGTGTGTGTGTGTAAATGCAAATGTTAGTTATTCATCATATGATCATTTTTGCGTTTTTGCATGCCAAACCTTAAACATTTAATCTGATTCAGTATCAACTTTTAAGATCTATCAAAGTTTTTCAAATCAGTTGTGCCATTTTATTACTTGACAGCAGATTCATTAATTACTGAAAAAACCAAAACTCAAAATAATACTTGGAGTAATTGATTTCTGATTAGTAATTTCCTTAGTAATTGTAAGAGTAATTTGATCACCATTAATTTAAAGTCCATTATGTAAACTGCATATTCATTATGTAAAGTACTGCATATTCCGTTTTCAACAAATATGTTTATGCGAATAATATATTTGTATAAAAATGTGTGAAAAATAACATATATTTAAGATTTGTATATTAATATATAATGTTACTTTTAATGTTAAGTCTATACTTTATAGTCACCATTGACATATAATAAATGTAACACTCCATTAGATATACTTTCAGCTTTATCTTATATCACCGTACTTTTGAGTTTGAGTCCGCACCAGATAGCTAGCAGAAACAGGTTACAGGTCTCACCTACTTGCAGTACTAATTTGGAAAAGCCAAATAATCAGTTAAACAAATACCTCAATCTGATCGCCGATGTGAATGATAAGGGCATTAGGGATGTAGTTGGCGTCAATCCAGTGATCATCTTTGAGAACCTGAAGACCAGGCACCTCGTTCGGCACCAGAATCGTCAGCGTCGACAAGTCGGTGTGCGCCGGAACTCCGAGAGTGAGATCCGGCCTTGGACACGGCGGATAGTAGTTGATCTTCATCATGTACTCCACCTCCTCCCCTCCCACAGCCTCTTTAAGTACTTGACCTTCCAATCCTAACCCTAATGACAGACTCCTAAACACCTTATCTGCCACCTCTCTCACTTGCGTCGCATACTCCTCGTTCACTTCTCTAACCACATCGACATTGTTGTTACTTTTTACCACACAAATATTATCTTTGAGCGAGTGCATGCAATATTAAACAATATATATACATATCACTCATATGAGAGAAAAATATTTCACATTCTCTGTTTTAAGCTGTCTAGTCAACAACCTTGAGTTCTATTAAATTTTTTTTTTAGCATATTCAATATGACTTTAATCAAATTTAGCCCACGTTTGGTGCACACTTTTAAACAGCAGTGCATTTAAATGCAATGCAATTTTCCCCTAAATACAAAAGCATTTTATTCAAATATCAATCACATCATGTTTTAAATCAAATACAATCACTATTCATTATTTCACTTTTTCTATTATTTTTATTAATTACATCATATATTCTCTTTCTCTCTTTTTTTCTCATCTCTACTTTTACCCATCACATCACATATTTATTATTAAAATATAATCCAAATACTTTTCACCTAAACACACATTATATTTTATTATTAAAAATATAATTCAAATACTTTTCACCCAAACACACATTACATTCAAATGTAATGTTAATACTTTTCCTCCAAATACAAATTACATTTAATGCATTACATTTAAACATAATGTAAATGTAATGCATTCACCAAACGCGACATTAATGTTGTATACTATCAGCTAGACACGCATTTCAAATAATTTAAGTATTCATAACACGAGCAAACAAAAAAAATCTAAATATTCATATACCCAAAAAAAAAAAAAGAAACATCAATTTTAATTTCAATATTTGAATATCAACACATGCAACATACGAGTTGTAGTTTTTTTATTATAAGTATTTAAAGTGTTGTCATATCAATTAATTCTTTTTACTAATTAAAATATGACATATAAGTTAATGTTCAAAAATTAAAATTAGAATTGATATTTTGATCCTTACTCAAAAATAAAATCTCCTTTTTTATTATAGTACCATACGCATGAACATGAGAGATCATAAAAAATGAGAGTGATAGCTAATTAATTAATACCTGTAAGAAGGAGGATTCTTAGGCCAGAATTGGTAGTTAATGCGAGAAGGAGGCCATATTCTATGAAAGAGATGATCAGCCCAAAATTTCTTTCCATTCTTGTCCTCTTGGAGCTTGGTGCCATACCCTTCTATGGACTTGGCATCGGCAGCCTTGGCGTAAGCCTCTTTCTCCTCCTGCGGGAGATCAAAAAACTCCGTCCCGACATCCTGCAGCCTACGTATGATCTCGGCAGGGATGCCGTGGTTCACCGCCTGAAAGAAACCCCACTCTCTGCTCGCCTCGGCGATGCGGCGGACGAGGTTTTGCTCGTCGGTGTCGCTGAGGTCGACGGTGGGGATCTCGGGAATCGGGCCGTGGAATGTGGTGGCGGAGGGCTGCTCGGTCTCCGGCATGACGAAGTCCGAGGGGATTGTGTCGGAGCTCAAAGACAAGGAAGCAATGGCTTGGACCCTCTCGACCTCCATAGTGTGGTTAGGCTAACGTTTTTTGTGTTTTAATTAGAAATATTATGCCAATGCAAATGTCATTTATGAGAACATATGGAAACGTAGAGGAGTTCAGTTTGAGAGTTGGGTGGGTACTTGTCATTTAAAAAGAGCAGTGCAGGGCGGGGTTGGTTAAAGTAAGAGTTGAGAGAAGGTGATACGTGGAGTTTTTGTAGTCACGTTTTAGAGCAACCACCACGCATATCAATTTTTAGCCAAAAATTTAAAAAAAAAAAAAAATCTCTCAAAAAATCACGTACATTACTTTAACCAAAAAAAAAAAAAAAAGGAAAAGTATAATTTAAAAAAACAAAAGCGGCTTTTACGTGGGCTATGTTGCATGGCTTTTTCTAGGGAGGGATCAATGGCGTGGACTGGTATTAAAAATGTTGCTCCCATTATTTAGAAGGAAAAGAAAAAAACAAAAAAAAAAAAAAAAAAAACAAACAAACTTTTAGAAGCGAAACGAAAATTCACTATCCAATAAAAAAAAAAAAAAACTATCAGCAATTATAAACCGTCCATTAATATCACACTAAACTGTGTATCTTTTTTTTTTTAATAGCTTAAGATTAGATAAACCTCATAATAGTTTTATTGACACAGTCCTCTTAATTCTTCACATTTTCTTTTAGATACATATCCTTCTTAATTATTATAAAATAATTAAAAATACACACTCTTATATATTATAAACTTACTCATAACTACTTCCCTAATATAAATATTATTCTGTTATTTTATATTTTCTGTTTTCAATATTTTATTTAATTATATTTTCATTATTATTCTCCATTCTCTCTCCCTCCTTCCTCTCTTTCCCTCTCTCTCTCTCTCTCTCTCTCTCCTCTGAATTTGTGATTGAGCTTCTGTGACGACAACGAAAACCAACAACCAAACTAGATCTATATGTCATCGGCATTTGGGGGAGTTCATGGTGGAGATCACGACTGCGATCGATTCTCAGCAATGATGAATAGCTGACTCTTTGATCTGGCAATCTAGCAACTCCGGTTGTGCTTCCATGATGGATCACCACACGAGCCATTGCCATCTCGTCTCTACCTATTGCCCTGCCAGAGCTTCACACATAGCCTTATATTGGCAAGATCAGCGCTATCCGATCTAATCTCCTACTCCACCTCTGTTCGTCCGATCGGAGCCATAACTCCCAAATCATCGCTTACGCTTATGTTGCCCCACCACCACTGTCGCCGCTATCTTTTCCGTTGCAAAAAGCCACACCACAATGGAAGAGATGCAATTAGAGAGGAAGAATAGGGAGAGAGAGAGAGAATGGGTTTGTGGTTTTTTTTTTTTAATAGTAAATTAGTGATTGATTATAAAAATTAGTGATATAGAATGATTAATCAGTGAATAACCATTCTAAAAAAAACATTTTAATTAATTTTTAAAAACTTAGGAAATGTTTGGTAATTACATTGCGTTGACATGCAATGTATATAAAAAAAAATTTACATTTGGATGAAAAGTATTTGCATTGCACTTGTATGCTATGTGTATTTAAATGAAAAATATTTAAATTGTATTTAAATAATAAATATGTGATGTGATAGATAAAAATATAGAGAAAATAGAAAGAGAGAAAAATAGTATGTGATGTGATTAATAAAAGTAAAAAAATGAAATAATAAATAATGATTATATTGGATTTAAAATATAATGTGATTAATATTTAAATAAAATACTTTTATATTAAATAAAAATTACATTATATTTAAACACAATACGAATACAATATAATAAATAAACAAGACATTGAACCATTTATTTAAAAAATCATTAATAAAGGCCATTTACCTATAAATCCGTTGATTTTAAAATTAAAGAGATAAAAAAATATAGGCCCTGTTTGGTTTTGGTTTCAAAACTTATTTCACGATTCCCTAGGGAATCATTTTCTAAACCAATTTGAAAACACGTTTGTTTAGGCTGGTTTTGAAAATTAAACTTGAAAACAATGAGTTGTTTTCGTTTTTTTTCCGCTGAAGTTAGAAAACGATCTGGGATCGTTTTCTAACTTAACTCCCTCACAGCCGTGTGAAATACTTCAGCCCGTGGTCCCATTCTTCTTCAGCCCTCGAACAAACGCACAGCCCCGATCTCTCTCGACTCCAAGGTCTCGGTTCCACCCCTATCTTTCTTGTTCCGTTCATCGGCGTCGGCCGAAGTTGTCGTCCTCCCCTCGGCTCGAATCTGCTCGTTCATCACCGTCGCCCGAGCTGTATCCACTCTCATTCGGCACTATTTCGGCGTTCTCATTCTCGGCAATCGCGGTCGGCATCACAGTCAAATCTCTCGTGGTTTGATCGTCTGCTTTACGAGAGGTAGGCTTCTCATCTCAGTTTCGACTCTCTCCCTCTATTGTTCTGTTTTGGTGGACCGGTGATTGTGTAGCCGAGTTACCCTAGAATTTGGGGATTTTTGTAGTTCGTGAATTGATGAGCTGATCGGTTTTGCCATTTTGTTGTGAATGCATTTTTCAAAATGGCAAATGAATATAATGGTTTCTTATGCTTACCGAAATTTCTGGAATTTGTTAAACTCTTTCAATGTGCTCGTTGGCGTGATTTCTGGAATTTGGCTCTGTTCTTGCCGGTTTGAATGTGTTATGTTTGCCATTTTCAATTTGGAAGCTCGATTCTAAGCTGCCTTTTGGTTTTGAATGTTGGTTTTGAATCAACGGCAAATTTCGGTTTTGATGTTGCTGTTCTTATCTGCCTTCGAGTTTGAAATGTTGCTGCTCTTAAGAACCGATCTGAATTGTTGCTGTTCTTAAGAACCGAAAATGTGTTGCTGTTCTTAAGAACCGAAAATTTGTTGCTGTTCTTAACTTGATACATTTTGTTGTTTTGAAATTTCAGTTCTTACCGAAAGTTGCTATTCTTAACTTGAACTTGTCCAAAGTCAGTTTTGAATATTGTTAATTTTGGTTCTTATATCTGCTGTTTTGAATGGATTGTTTTTGCCCTTGATTATTGTTATTTGTTGCATTATTGCTTTTTTTTATCGCACAATGTTTTGACCTGTATCTGGAAGGATGAATTAGAGCTAGTTTATTCTAATTTTGCGTTAATTTTGAATGGTTTCTCACAATGTTGTGTTATTACTTAACTCTAAAATGTGAGATAAATTGGAACTGCTCTGACCTAATTTTGTTCCTCTGTATTATGGTTGGCATGGTTTGTGAATGAAGACGTCTCTATTCTTGCCGTTTTGAATGGTTTATTCAATTTGTGTTTGCCATTTTCAATTTGAATGCCCTATTCTTATCTGCCTTTTGCTTTAGAGTGTAGGCAAGTTCAGATTTTAATTTAAGAGCTGAAATGTTCATTTATATATATAAGAGCTGAAAACTTACAATGTTGACTGTAATGTTTGTTTACTTTTGTTTTTATGGGATAGTTTATCTTGAGTGTATTGGAACGAGGTTTTCGAAGAAAGCATTGACACACACACATATATATATATGATGGTTTATTATATGTATTAGAGTAGACTAAAAATAATATTGATATATGTAATAATTTCATTTAAAATAAATCATTTTACTTTTATATATATTTTTATAAATATTATAATCTTAAGTGAATAGGTAATTATATATTTAGGTAATGAATTGCTTTACATGGATGATAACAGTGTTATTTATATATATATAATCCATAGTTTTTTTCATTAGAGTCAATAATATTCTTTTAAAGTGTTGTTTGGGATTTGATTAAACAACATAAAAGATCTCTATCATTTTATATTGTATGTTTACTAAATGATTTTTTGTTCACAAACGATTTCCTAAATAGTGTTGATAACACTTGCTATTTGAATAATATGGGACACAAAGATAGTATAACTAAATAATGGAGGTCAATGAGGATAATACTATTGACGATCACGCCACATGGGGAGAAAATTTGGAAGCCTTTTTTATCGAGTTGCTATACGAGGAGGCAAAAAAAGGACTTCAATCATCTACTTTAGACAAAAAAACATGGACAAAAATTTCGAATGAAATACATAACAAGTTTAACAAGAGACTTACAGTGGCACAACTTAAAACTAAGTGGAATAGACTTAGACGTAGCACTAGAGAGTTTGAAAGCTTGGTTCAAACTACTGGATTTGGATGGGATTCTGAAGCAAATACAGTCACAGCCTCAGAAGAAGTTTGGGATTCTTATCTACAAGTAATGTACCTCTTATTTAATGGCATTCATATTTATTTACATAAGTTACCAATCATTGACTTAATTAAATTTATTTTCACTGTGTAGCAAAATCCAAAAGCTAAAAAGTACCAGAAGAAGGGTTTAGCAAACTTTTCTCTCCTAAACGAGATCTTTAGTGGGACTATTGCAACAGGCCGTAATGCCATGGGTCCGCAAACAGCTGCCTATGTGCCACGTGCAGCACCACCAGATTCTGTGAATCTCGAAGCTGAAGGAGAAGGTACGGGAGACTCGCATGAAGTCCAGACAGACCGCAACCGTGTGCGAAATGCTGAGGCCAGCAGTGGGCGTTCCAAGAAGAAGATCAAAACTGCAATGGAGTCTGCAATGGAGCTGTTGGCAAAGTCTGTGAGTTTGCGAAGTGAGGCGTCAGTGCAACGCACTAATGACTTGCAGCATTATCTAGCGGCCAAACGAGCACGTCTTGCGGACACAAGTGAGCCTGAGACTTCTGCTGAAGATCCCAGTAGTATTGAAATTTGTATTGAGCTGTTGGATGAAATAGGAGACTTGGATGACAAGATATACGGGATGGCAATTAAGACGTTATCAAAGGATAAGGACTACAGGAGATCATTTGTAAAGATCAAACCCGAGCGTCGTCATGGTTTCATCCTCAGCTTAGTAGAGTAGTTATTAGTTAATAATTGGTTTCAGTTTCTTAAACTCATTTAGTTTGTTAAACTCTTTCAATTTGTTGTCCTATTATTTACTGACTGGTTTGTTGAGTTAGATTGATTTATGTTGTTTATTTTCGTGATTTTAGTATGTTAAACTATGGAGTATTGATTGATTTGTTGTGTTTGATTATTTTGTATTGTTTGCTTTCACGATTTTAATTTATTGAACTCTTATATAATGGCTGGTTTGTTGATTTATACTAATTATAAGATATTTGTTGCCATGTTTTGCTATTATTATTGGTGACAAACATTTATAAATTGGTTTGATTATCTTATGTAGGCTATTATGGAATCAGATGGTTCAGATACTGATGAAGAGTTGGTTTTTTTTGAGTCACTTGAGTCATCTGATGATGAGGAAGAGATCTTACAGTTATTGATAGGTCTTATACCAACTATTACTAAGCAACCTCGACATAATGATGAACTAACAGGACGACAATATGTATTAAATATGCTGGAAGGGCATGCTGAAGTATTTTATGAAATATTTCGTATGTATAGAGAACCTTTTTTGGCATTAGCTCGACTACTTGAAGAACGTCAATTATTACCTAGAAGTCGACTATCAGTAGAAGAACGGTTAATGATGTTCTTAAAGATTATTGGTCATTCCGATCGTAATAGAGTCATACAAGATAGATTTTGTCATTCTGGAGAAACAGTGAGTAGACATTTCGATAGTGTTCTTAATGCCATTTGTGTATTGGCTCCAGAATTTATTCGCCAACCAGACCCAAACATCGTGCCTCCGGAAATTCAAAATAGTGAAAAGTATTGGCCATGGTTTAAGGTATAACTCACATTATTTTTAAAATTTGAAATAGATGGTTTTTACTTTCAAAATAGGGTTTAATAAAGTTTAGCTTCTTTACTTGTGTAAGGACTGTATCGGAGCTATTGATGGCACACATGTGATGGCTATTGTCCCAGCAGCCGAGCAAAGAGTTTATCGGGGAAGAAGACATACTTGCACTCAGAATATAATGGCAGCATGCAGTTTTGATATGAGATTTACCTCTGTTTATAGTGGATGGGAAGGTTCAGCTGCCGATTCTAGAATATTAGTACATGCATTACAAGATCAAGATAACAGATTTGTTAGGCCACCATGGCCTAAATATTATGTTGTTGACTCCGGATATAGTAACATGCCAGGATTCCTTGCACCGTACCGGGGTCAAAGGTACCATCTATCAGAATTTAGAAACCATGGACAACCAACTGGACCTATCGAACTATTCAATTATAGACATTCATCGTTACGCAATTGCATAGAAAGGTGTTTTGGTGTTCTTAAAGCACGATTTGGTATTTTGAAGAATATGTCTAACTTTCCTTTCCATAAACAAGCCCAGATAGTAATTGCATGTTGTGTTATTCATAATTGTATTAAGATGTATGATGCAAATGATGATTTGTTTAGAGATTATGGCGTTGACGAGCCTGTAGAAGATATTGAGCGGCGAAGAGGAAATCAACAACGTACAAATTATCATGAATCTGAACCGTCTTCTGATGTTGGTTCCACTAATAGGGACCGACAACGTATGAGCCAATTCAGAGACCAAATAGCACAAGCAATGTGGGAACAATATGTATCCTAATTGTTATGATAATTATAATTTGTAATTTTTTAGTTAAATATTACTTCTACTATTAAGAACTATTTTGTAATGTATTTGTAACTAAATATAATGGTTGATTATATTTTAATTGCTATAGTAAATATTTAAATATTATGATTATTAATATTCAATTAATTTTTTAATTAAAATTTTTTATTAATTTTTATTTTTTGGTATTCATAATAATGTTTTTAAAATTAAATATGAATATGTTTTTATACAGTACTTATGAGAAATGGCTAGTTTTCAAAAACATCAACCAAACACAGTTTCAAATTTGATTTTTGAAAACATACACTCAGAAAATATAACCAAACACAGTTTCAGAAACGATCTCAGAACAGTTTTCAAAACGATTTCATTTTCAACTTTTTTGAAAACAGAACAGGTTTCAAAAACAATACCAAACGCTACCATATAGTTCACATTCTTTTTTTTTCCTCTAAAAATCGACTCTTCACTTGTATTATTTTCGTTCTTTACATGTGTGTATATGTATATATATTTATATATTGTGTTGGAAATTAACTTTGCACTTGTTTTACCGACCTTCTCTTTTTCTAAATATCTCAAAGTCAAGAATACCAAGCTTCTTTTATATTAAATGTTGCATATTCAAACTCAATAGCATACAATAAAATTAAAATTAGTTATGAAATTATTATTAAATTAGACCTATTGTATATGTATTACTCCCTAAATAATCACAGAAAACTAGAGTTAGATATGAAGGTAGCGTTTAGTTTTATTATTAAGAATGATTTTTCATTCTTAAAAACATAGAAAATAAAAACAATCCTAAAATAGCATTTGTTTATTCAACGTTTTCAAAACTATTTCAAAAACATTATTATCAATTATGTTGTATTTTTGGGTTTTTTAAAAATAAAAAAAACTTGTTTTCACTTTTTTGTTTTTATTTTTTCCCTCCCTCTCCTTTTTCTCTTTGCTTATGTAATATCGTTGACAAAGGGTGACAACCACTTATTGGCTATAACGGCGATGGCTCCCTCGTGACAAAGCCACCAACTTGTAGCGATAACTACAAACTCGTGGCCTAAATGTTATTGTCATTGCCGCTTAGAGTTTAAACTACCAATGTCTTCTATCATTACCCCTCATTGTAAAACCCATCACCAAATTTTTTTTTTATAATTATGATTAATAATTTATTTTTTGTTATATTTTTAAAATTTAAACATAAATATATTTTTATAAAATACTTACTAGGTTTTAAAAAATATAATTAAACATAGTTTTATTTTTATATTTTTTAGAATATACACTCTGAAAACATAATTAAACACTGCTTTAGAAATAGTCTTAATACAATTTTCAAGACATTTTCATTTTCAATTTTTTTTGAAAACAAAAAATATTTTAAAAATAATACCAAATTCAATCAAGTATTCTTAATCATAAAGTTACTTAGGTGCTAAACACAATTTTGATGTCGTTGAGAAAATTAGCACGTATACACGTTTTAAAAATAGATACAACGATTCTACAAATCAACGTGTGGGGTCTGTTGAGTTCACAAGTGGCAGCCCAAGTACGTATCGACCTGAAACCATGGGTCATTTCTACTTAACAAAGGAACATTATGCTATTGAACAAGTTAATCTTTAGGAACCTTGCGGTTTGTCGATTTTTCATGGATATATGTTTTTCTTGTCAATATCTTATAATCTGAACATATATCACTTGGACTCAACACATGCCACCAAAAATGATGATGATGATGATTGTGGAATTTCATAAGTGTACAAATCGAATAAGTAATAAAATAATATTATTTTTATAAAAATAGTATTGTTAGATATTAAAATTAATTAATTTTAATTTTATTTAGGCAATCGAAAAGTGTTACAATTGAAATTTTAAATGAATAAAATAAATTACAAAAATAAATGAACACAATTTAATACACACAAACAAACATACAGATGCTAGAAATTATAATTTTACTACAATTAATCAGATTTAATTTTATTTAAATATATTATTATAATTTTGTATTTATATTTATTGATGATCAACTATCCTTTTTAGTTTATGTGCTATTTACAAGTTATACATAAATTTTACATTTTTATAATTAAATTTATATAAAAGATTAGTAAATTAAAGTTCATGATGAATAGAATTGTACATGTGAACAATAAAATATGAATCCGAATTCAATTATAAAAGTGTTAGTAAAATTAAGGTTTAGTAAATTAAAATTTGTAATAAATAGTACTGTACATGTGAATAGTAGATATATGTGAACAATGCTTTACATATTAACAATAAAATATGAATCCAAATTCAATTATAAAAGTGTTCGTTAATTAACCTGTGATTGTTAATAATATGATCATATAAAAATAGATAGATATATCTCTATTTTATACCAGATTTTAAAGTATTTATTTTAGAGTCATGTCACAAAAATCTCCTATCAATTTCATTTTGTTTCTCAAATAATTTAAAATTTGGCCAGAAATTTGAAAGTATTAAGTTTGAGAATAAATATGCTAACAAATACAACAATCATAACAACATGCTTAATTTAATTAAATCATTATAATTAGGCTATATCATAATTTTCAATAAAAATTTATTTAATTTATAAAGAAAAATAAAATAACATAATAAGACAAATTAAACATAATGACAAAATAAAAGATAAGAGTTTAGAAAAGTTATTGATATTTATACCGATAAAATCTTTAAAAACTTTTACTTTTATTGATATGAAAATTACAACTTAAACTAAAAAAAAATTTATAAATAACCTATGCTCCAAATAGAGCTTTACGCCAGAAGGTTAAGCTCTGAATCTAGTTTTTTTTTCTTATTCCATTTTGTTTGCTTGTCCCAGCTTCTTTCCCTTCCTGTGTTTTATAAGTAAAAAATTGACACTATTTCCTCATGGACCAGGCGGTGATTTCAGTGCATATGGGCCTACTCCACAATTGTTCGGTGCTGTGTGATTGCGTGCATGACTCAGCATGCATGAAATAAGAAAAGAAAAGAAGAAAACAAAAACAAAAAAAAAAAACACTATTTGCGGTCCACTCTTTCGATGTGCAGAAGAAAAAAGAGAAATAGAAAAAAGAAAATGAAGGGAAAAAAATAATAATTAAAAAAGGAAAAATAAAAAAATTTAACTGTAAATGGTCTCAATTGTCTTCTTATTGATACGAGGTTAGAATCTGTCATAATTTCTTTATATGAATTCTGCTTTGATTGATTCTTTTTTTAAAATATTCGTATCAATGAGAGGATCAAAATAATACTAATTAAATAACGACATCCGGTGAAATCTACTCTTAACATATAAATTTTTATCACAATTTAATACTATAATCAAACAAAGTATTAAAATTAGACATTTTTAAAATTAAATATTATAGATAAACTCGTTAAAAATATTTAATTTTAAACTAATTTAATATACTATTATTAAAAAAAATAAAATTAAATAAAAATCTCACAAAATTTATAAAAAAAATTTAAATTATAATAAAAAAATAAAAAATAAATAAAATATTTAAAAATAAGATAATTTTTATATACGAAAAACAACAACGATAATAATAATAATATTAATAATAATAAGGCCGGTGATATTTATACAAGCACAAAACAGTAAGCAGGGGCTATCTGGGACCAGAGAGCTGGTGCGAAGAGATATAAGACAAGGAGTTGTATGAAGCAGTACTAGTTCCACCACCACTCTTCCATACCACAAACTCCTCATCATCATTTACGTCGTTCTGCTGCGACGCCTCCGTCAATCTCCGGCCGTAGAATCTTAGAAAATTCAGCAACTGAATCCTTGGCTCACCCACTGCCGTTCCACCTTCCAACATGCCAACCACATTTGCCATGGTCGGCCTCAGCGCAGGATCCTCCAGCACGCAACACAACGCAACCTTCACCAACTTTTCCACTTCATTCTCAGGCACTCTTCCCTCCAGTCTCGGATCCACCAGCTCCATATACCTCCTCTGCTCGTGCATTTCTAGCGCCAGCAAAGGGAAATACACAGCCTGAGGCTCGACACCACCACCTGAAGAAGGCGATGATGATCCGCCTCCGCTGCCACGTCCAGTGCTGCTGCTGTTGTTTCTGCTCCAGGTTTGCATCGAGCTGTTCTTCTTTCCCCTCACTATTTCTAGCAACACCATTCCGTAGCTGTACACGTCGGCCTTATCGGAGATCGCGGAGCTTGTCAGCCACTCGGGAGCGAGATATCCTCTGGTTCCTCTCATTGTTGTGAAGAGACTGGATTCTTCGGGGCTTAACAACTTTGAGAGCCCGAAATCGGAGATTTTCACCAGCGAATTGTCGTGCAAGAGGATGTTTTCGGGCTTGACGTCGCAGTGTATGATCCTCTGGTCACACCCGCTATGCAAGTAGGCGAGTCCCCTTGCGGTCCCGAGGGCTATGTCAAACCTCTCTCGCCATTCTAAAACTGGGCCGCTGTTACCGAAAAGTGCTCGATCTAACGAGCCCCGGTTCATGAACTCGAACACGAGAAACCGCTGTCTTCCTTTCGCGCAGAAGCCTTTTAACCTGACAAGATTGATGTGGTGGATGTTTCCTATTATGGTGATTTCGGTGTAAAATTCTTTCTTTCCTCGGACTCCCAAACTTGTCATCTTCTTCACAGCCACCACGGTTTGGTCAGATAGAGTACCTTTGTAGACTATGCCAAATCCACCGCTTCCGATTTGTGTTCTGAAATTCTCAGTGGCGGCCACGAGCTCCTCGTACTCGAACCTTACTGGTAAGCCGGGGATGGAGATTTCCTCGATATCCGCCGATGAAGCCGAGTTCGAACGCCTTAATATTTTAGCTGCAGCATCTCTAGAAAGGCTGCCTCTTCTCAACCATAGAACGACCGCGAGTATGACACCGAGTATGAGGATCAACCCGGAAGACGGTAAGAGCACCAAAGCTACTATTGGGAAACTGCGTTTGTCATCACTACTAACGTCATTCCCAATTGGATTTTGATGAGAAGATGACGCAGCTACCAAGGTCTTTAGGTAACCCAACCGGTTATTTTGAGAGTTCGACATGACAGAGCCTAAATGATCATTGATTATGTAGCAGGAACCAGAAGAAGATTCATGAAAAAAGGCCACGCAAAGACAACTTTTCGAGCATATATCCTGGCAAGCAGATAGATTGAGGTTCTGCTTTACAGGACCGGCGAAATCATTCGCGAAGTAGTCTACCTTGTCGCCGAGTTCTAAGTAGGAAACAGAGGAATTGCGTAGTGCACTAGTATTACTACTAGAATTGCAGAAAGAAAGAGGCAAAGAAAGAGACCTATTATTGGGGAGACATTCAGAGGCCTTGGCATTCAAACCAGAAGGACAAGAACAACTCTTAGATGATGATTCAGTGATGCTGCATAAGCCGAGCCTGCCGCAGACTAGAGGAACTTGACAACGATCCGACGGTTCCGAAAATTCTTCAACCAAGTTGTCATCTTTGAAATTTTTGATACTTAGCCTTCCATCAGAACCCATTTGCAATATTCTAAAATTCGACAAGGCAAAATTCACCTCTATAACAGCCGTTGATCCGTCTTCGGCCAATAAAAACAAGCCGGTTCCATTCACCACCATGGAAGACACCGCCGAGTTGGAGTCCTTAAAAGCCTTGGCATACATGGACAGCTTCCAATAACTCGTCCCTTTCCACTGCATAATTGCGTCGCCTTCGGTTACCTCAAGCCGATAATCTCCGATCGATATGTCATTCTCCGACCTCGAACACACCAATGATTTCCCAACAGGCAGGCTCTGTCCGAGGACTAATGTATCTGTCGGATAATCGAAACTCCGCCAGAGAGAGACGTTGTGTTGGTCGACCAAGACGAGGTTACCAGTCTCAAGAAGTTGGAGAGCTGCTACTTTGGAGGATAATTGAGGAGTGGACCACAGGACATGGTTAGGGTCGTTGGCGATGGAGAGGCCGTCGACGGTGAGAGAGAACTTGGAGGATTCAGACATCGGGGTCCCGCCGCGGTTGGCTGTCCAGATAACGGCGGAGGAGGCGGCGTGGATGATGCATAGATGGTAGTTGATAGGATGGGATTGGGACTTCGACATGGATCTAATGGAGGCTTTAAAAGTGCCATTAAGGGAAACCAAGAAATCACCTCCAAGGTCAATGAATTGATAGTTTGAAGCAGTGAAGTTTGGGACAATGGAGTGGATTGAGAATGGGCCTGAGAAGGTGGGAAGAGGAAAGAATACTAAAACAGAGCAAGAGATGAGGAGGAAGGCGAACAAGGTGAAGAAGGAAGCCATATGTCACAGTTTGAGGGGAAAAAAATAAAAAAAGAATGGATTTGGGTTTAGTTTTTTGGTTTGGAAAATGCTATTGGTTTCCATTATTAGGAATTTGATGGTGTGTGGATTGGGAGAGAGAGATAAAGACTGAATAGATGGGGGATGTTGTAATTAGGCAGGGGGTCAGAGGCAGTTCATGTGATAGATGCGTTGACTTTTTATTTTTATTTTTATTTTTTTAGGTTAGACGCCGACATGAACATGGTCAACTGCCTACATTGGGTATGGTCTTCTTATTCATCTCAATTGTAATTAATAATACAGCGGCTTGGACCAAATGTGATGATTATAATGCGTTAATGCACTTGTCTAATTCTCCGAAACTACTTAAAATTAGTGATGTACAAAACCATATACCTATTACTGTTTAAGGGAAAAAAAAAAGGACAAAATTATATCTAAATGAAAAAACATTTTACATTAAAAATTGCTTTAGGTAATGGGCTTATGTTACAATGTCTATTTTTTAGTGGTGACAAAACAAAGAGTAGATTTTAAGTCGAGTTTTATGTTGAGAGATCCGTTCCTTTAACTATAATACCAATTAACATTGTTCTTTTACTTTTGTCATGTCCCACTGCGTAAGCCATGGACAAAAAGAAACCTTTGAATTTTGCACCATGCATTACGTTTTACTAGTCTACGATCGCAAATATATTAACTTGCAAGATTGGATATGGTTTTCATACTAAATTATCTCAATTGTAATCAATAATATCACAGCTTGGACCAACTGCATCGCATGCATGCCATGATATATTTATTTTTTGTCATACATTCACTTTATATCTTATCATGATTAAGAACAAATAAAAAAAGGGACAATTTTATTTAAACGTCATATTATATCACTTTAATTATGTTCTGGGCTTGTTTGTGAAACCATCTAAATTGTAATTTGAGATGGAAATATTTGAATGCAAATATTAAATAAAAATATTTAAATTGTCATCTAAATTAGTATTTAGATGGTAACATTTAAAATTATAAATTTAAATAGAAATTTATGTTTGAATGTCAAAATGGACATCCAAATGCTCCACTTCAAGTATGCAAAATCTAAACACATATTTAGATAGATCATTCGAATGGAATGGTCCAAATTAAAGCAAATGATTACAAAAAAGCTTAGTTATTAATAGTATTAAACACTATAATTGTTCATAAATAATAAGTCTCATTCATATTTGTAGACCCATACTATTAGCATTTGATACACCATTTTAATTCTAATTAAATTATATTTTTTTATTTCAGTTTTTGTTTTTGTCTAAATAGCCAATAAAAATTTTAATTAATTTTTAAAAAATTAATCAAATTCTAATATAAAAAGTTGAACTTCAACTTAGAATTTTTAAACCCCACCGACTATTCAAACATTTGACTCACAACTTTGTCAGCGTGTTTTTGAACCCAACTAAAATCACCTTTTGCTTGTGTTTCACTAATATTATTTGGCATCGTGTTTTTACTTTTGTCGTGTCCTCACTGCGTAAGCCACGTGACAACAGGATCGTAAGCCACGTGAGAACAGGAAACCTTGGACTTTTACCCATGAATCATCGTTTGACTTCAAGACGATCGCAAAGATATTTAAAAAAAGGTCAACCTTTCCTAAACGTATGGTTAGTCCCGCGTTTATGCCGCCCTTTTTTTTTTTTTTTTTCTTTTGAAAACCCATTAAATTAATATGATTTACTTTTTATATTAGGTTTAAATATAATGTATTGAATATATTTTATATTTAAATAAAAAGTATTCGTTTTTTATTTAAATATAACGTATGTTTTGATGAAAGTAATTGAATTATATTTTAAAATTAAAAAATTGATGTAATTGATAAAAATAAATAAAAAAATAAGATAAAAAAAGAATATGATATGAATAGATTTTAAAAATTTTATTTTTAAAATATTTTAGAATAATAAATCTATTTAAAATATTATAAAAAAATATTAAATTCAAACGTAAAATTTTTATATTTAGATAAAAATTATATTATATTTAAAGAAAACAATAAAAAAAATCAAACTCCCGTAAAATTTTTTCGCGAGTATACGGTTGCATTTTTTCACATGCCCATGCAAGATCTTCAACCTATTCCCCAGTCTGCCGTTGTACCCTTTCGATTATTGGTTATTAGCCACAAAAGTTGACTAAAGCTTTTTGAGGTCTCTGTTGCTGGAAAAGTAGCCATTTGAGCAGTCAACAAAACGTAATTACATGGCTGTGCAAGAAGCCGGTTTTAATGGGGCTCATGACATTTTACTAGACGGCGTTCAACCCATAAATGAAAGAGTCAAAATCAATGAGATCACTGATCAAGTTGGCACTTGCATTCAAAAAAAAAAAAATGGTAGCTATCAGGACGACTTCCACATGGAGGGAAATAGTTTTTAAGTGTTGATAAGTTTTCTAATAATCCACAATAAAATTGTAATTTAATAAAATTCATTTGTAAGGATACTTTATTCTTTCCCTCGAATTGTAAATGCTTTATAAGTGTTGATAAGTTTTTTTAATGACCAACAATAAAACTGTAATTTAATAAAATTCACTTGTGAATATATTTTATTCTTTTATCTTGAAGATTCATAAATAAGTGTATACTTGTTGCATGTATAAAAACAAAAAAACAAAAAAAGTTGGTGCTTTATATTCAATTCAACGGTCCGCTGGACCTCTTAATGTTATAGGTTTTAGTAGAGTCATAGGCTTTGCCGTGCACCACATGGATGGTGCATATCCCACGAGCTGGCTGTCTTCGTTATTTATTTTTTTACAGTGTATTTGATACACATTTTTAAATTACATTATATTTAAATACAATGTAATTTTCCTTCAAACACAAAAATATTTCATTTAAATATCAATTACATCATATTTTAAATCCAATATAATCATTATTTATTATTTCACTTTTTTAATTATTTTTATTAATTATATCATATATTCTCTTTCTCTCTTTTTTTTCTTCTCTACTTTTATTCATCACATCACATATTTATTATTAAAATACAATTCAAATACTTTTCACTTAAACACAAATTGCATTCAACGTATTACATTCAAATGCAATACAAATGCAATGCGTTCACCAAACAAACCATTAAACTTATGACCACAATACTGTATATAAATATGAAATTACTGTTATGTTAAAACCTAAGATGTCATTTGGTAAACGTTTTTTAGTGCTATGAAAACCAATTTTACACCAAATGTAAAGTTTTACATTCAAATACAATTATTTTTAACAGTGTTACAAAAATAATTACTATTTAAAAGTTTTTTAAAACAATCACATTAACCTTTTAACCCTAACTATTTATCTTTACTTTTACCAATCACATAAATTTTTCAACTTTAAAATACTTTTCATCCAAACACACATTTTATTCAAATATAAAACAAATACTTAAAAATGAATTGTATTCAAACGCAATTAAAACGTAATGTGTTTACCAAATACCCCTAAAACAGCTCTTCATAAAATGTTATGCGCAAGGAGTTCTGCTATTTGAACTGTGTCTTGGGCATATTATTTGTAGCTTTACGGAGGTTTGAACCCAATCTCACAACTTGTTATTGACTAGAGAAATTGACAGCCAAAATTTAAAAAGTCATATTTAATTGTATTACAAATTTAATGTACTTGGTTTCGTCCATAAAAAGAACACAATTTGATGAACTGGATAGCAATACATTAAACAGAAACAAGACTTAACAGGATTACTACCTAATCATCTATGCACATCTTATTATCTAAAGCATCATGTGAGGTTTTTTTGTTTTTTTTTTTAATCAGCAGCCAGAGTAGAAAAAAAAAAAAAACACACACACACACACACATATTCTTTAAAATTTAAGCACAAGTTGTTGGAGTTATGAAATTGAAAAATGATGCCAAGAAAAGTTAAATAAGTGAGATAACCAGAGCATGAAGGCAGCAACAACCGACACACAAGACAAGAGCATTAATCTCTTATTAAAAAAAGAAAAAAGGACAAGAGCAGTACCATGGCCTGCGCAAAGCCGCGTTCTTTTATGCTTTCGTCAAAATCAACCCGTGAAGCAAACCATAAGCATCTCTAAGAATGCAATTTATTAAATAAATATAAATAATTAAAAATAATTATTTATTTTTCAAAATAAATAGATTCAATTAAAAAAATAATTAAAATAGACTCTTCTACTCGAAAATAACAGTTTTAAAAAATAATTAAAATAAATAATTATTTTTCAACTAATTATAATAAATAATAAATTTATTAAATAAATATAAATTTTATTAAACAAAACTATATATAATAAATATTTTAAAAACCTATTATTTATTTTAATTATTTTATAAAAACTATTATTTACTTTAAATATTTCAAGACATAAATAAACCAATTACCTAACAAACACATAAATATATCATTTATTTAATATATAAATATATCATTTATTAGATAAATCTTGTGTAAATCAATCATATACATAATAAATATATTATTTACTGTTAATATTGTAACACATGTTGTTTACTTATTTTCTAAAAATTACCATTTACTTTATTCTCCACGTATATAATTACCAGAGTGGGTGACGGCGCGTGTAATTTGATATACGTTGATGATCTCTCAATCAAAATAAATAAAACTCTTATAAAAATATCTGTGTCAATAAAATCTCTTATAAAAATATTGTTTTAATATTCCGGTAAAGACAAATAGCTTACTCCATTTATTTATACATTTATTTTTATTTTCAACCGAACAAATAAATCATATAATTCAAAAAATATTCATTTACATCTATTTTTTTGGAAGACAAGAAAATATAGGTCATGTTTACCTGAGCATGACTTGGCACAATGGATGATGATAATATATCAGTTGTTTTTTTGTTAGGTTTTTCAATGTTGATATTTATGATAATCATGTTTCGAAAAAACCAAAAATAAAATTCTGTTAGTCAGGAAATTATTTAGACAGTTTTTCTGTTTTATGTTACACAGTATGCCGCACAGTATGTTGTAACATGAGTCTAATTATGCAGATTTTGTTTTGACTGAAATTTCAACTGTCGTGGTAAGCTTCTGATGTAGAGATACTCAGAAAATGAAGATTTTGATCAAGAATGAAGATTTAGACTGATTTTTGATGATAATCTTGAAAATTTTGGTGAAAATCTTGAAGAGTCAACTTTATAGATTTGGAAACACAGATTTGGTGGAGTTAGTTGAGTGATTTATGACTGAATAAGTTAGAGATAATTGTGAAATCTGAATTTGGAAAGTAGTTCTAAATTAAGTAGAATTTTAAGTCCTATTTGAATTAGGAATCTTTCCCAAAATAGGAAATTCGAATTTTTGAGTATTTGAGCATATTTGTTGAAGATTTCGTGAAGATTTTTGTAGAGATTTGAGGCTGCATGGTTTTAGATGAAATATGGAAGATTTGAAATTCGGATGTTTCACGGTATGTCGTAACATGCCAAGAAACACGGTAAAATATAAATATCCTACAAGTCCGGGATTGACTTGGATTTTTGAGAGTTGTCTATTTAAGTCCAAACTTATTGAATAATAACTGGATGGAGCATAGATTTGCAAGAGCATATTTTGAGACTATTGAAGTTGTTGTGTGATTCGTCATTCGGGAGAGAGATTTGACGTTTTCGGGAGAAGGTAAAAGCAGTTGAAGGGATTTCAATGTATGCTAGTAAGGGGATTTTGCTGAATGACTTCATTGACTAGATTTCAAGACGACTGATAACAACAACAAAGAGGGAGTCTTTAGATTGCATAAGTCCATTAGAACTTGTAATCATTGTTACAGTTAGTAAAGAGTTCAACGTCTGGGTGTGGTCTCTAGGAGTAGGAAAACTGAATCTTGTAAAAATTTGCTTGTCTCGTTTATTTACTTACTTTTAGTAATTAATTAATTGGACTAATTAATTAAATTTGGTAAATAAGTTAAAAACAGATCTTACAATTGGTATTAGAGTGGTTACTAATATATTTCATTGGTTAGATTTTGGGATTTGATCTGTTGTGTAAGCATAGATCTTCAGCATGAAGGAGGATTGGTTTTACGCCCACCTTTGCTAGATGGAAGCAATTACCCTTACTGGAAGGCTCATATGAAGGCATTCATCAAGGTTTTAGATGAAAAGGCTTGGCGCTCCATATTAACTGGATGATCGCATCCTTCCACTAAGGATGATGAAGGAAAAATAATTCGTAAGCCTGAAGAAACTTGGTCTAGTTATGAGGAAAAATTGGCTAACAATAACTCGAAGGCCTTGAATGCAATCTTCAATGCAGTCAATGTAAATCAATTCAAACTGATTTCTATGTATGAAACTGCTAAGGAAGCGTGGACTATACTTGAGACAGCCTTTGAAGGCACCATGGTTGCGAAGATGTCTAAACTGCAGATGTTGGCTAGCCGATTTGAAGATCTTAGAATGATGGAGAATAAGACTATAATCGATTTCAATGCTAAGTTATACGATATTGCTAACGAAGCCTTTGCTCTAGGAGAAAAATATTCAGAGATGAAATTGGTGAGGATGACCTTGAGATCTTTGCCAGAGAGATTTGCATATAAGGTCATGGCCATTGAGGAAGCCTGAGATGTGAGCACCATGCGATTGGATGAATTGATGGGATTTCTGCAGACTTTTGAGATGAATTTAAAGCAGAACAAGAAGGACAAAAGTTTAGCTTTGCATGCTGATATATAAGAATCAAGTGATGAAGATTGTGATGATGACGGTGTGGCTGAACTTAAAGAATCTCTTGCACTGCTCACTAAGAAATTCAATAAGATGTGGAGAAAAGTGAAAAAGAGAGATAAAGGACAAAATAATATGAAGTTTGCTCCTAAGAAAGAGAGGACCAGACCCAAGGTGTTTGACCAAAAAAAATAAAGAGAAAAGAATTAAATGCTGTGAGTGTGAAGAGTTTGGTCACATCCAATCTGAATATGCTAACACATTAAAGAAGAAGAAAAAGTCACTAACGACTACTTGGAGTGATGAAGAGTCAGACGAGAGTCAAGAAAAGAGTGAGGATCATGTCAATAATCATGTTGCACTTACTGCTTCCATTGGAAAAGAATCCACGAATTTTCCAAATTTCTCTATTTAGACTTTTGTTACAACACACTTTGAGACATCGGGTAGTGCTAGAACACCTGCTATAACAACAATTGACAGATCAGCCGAATCTGATGGACTGTATTCTTCTGATTCTGATTGTAGCAGTGGTGATAAAGAACTTAATAATAATAAACTTAAGAAGGCTTATGAGAAGATATACTTCAAGTAGATCCAATTGTGCAAACTAAACAAGAAGCTAGAAGATAAAGTGTCTAGCCTTATTAAAGAAAGAGATATATTGAAGAATATTGTGAGTAGACTTGAATCTCAAGTTGCTGAAAATGATGAAAAACTTCAGAATCTCGGTCTCTATTGGAAGAAACTCAAAAGTCTTAGAAGATGCTCAATTCGGGTTCTACAAAACTGGATCACATCCTGTCAATTGAAAAATCATGTGGTGATCATCATGGATTGGGATATATAGGTGAAGCCTCCTCTTCAAAGACTGTATTCGTGAAGGAATCTGTCCTTCTAAATTTGAGTCCTCATCCAGGTAAGAAAACTGTAATTGTTCCTCCTAGGCATGGGCCAAAAAGATTTGTTCCCACTTGTCATTATTGCAGCATTCGTGGACATATTAGACCTAAGTGCTATAAGTATCAGAATGCTTTAAAGAGAGGAGTTATGTTTAACCCTCTATTGTCTTCATATCCCAAAAAGACACCTAAAATTAAGATTGATTTAAAAAGTGATTCTCTTAGGAAAGTTTGGGTTAGGAAATCTGATCTTAGGTGTCAAACTACCTATACTTCCTTTAAAGCAGGTGCTACTAACTCTTGGTACTTTGACAATGGTTCTTCTAGGCACATGACAGGTAATAAGGCGTTTTTAAAAGATTTTCAAAAGTTTGCTCTAGGTCATGTTACATATGGTGATGGAATTAAAGGCTGCATATTGAGCAAAGGAACACTCGACATTGAAGGGCTACCAGAACTTAAGAATATGCTGCAAGTGGAAGGATTTAAAGCTAATCTACTTAGTATAAGCCAATTATGTGACCAAGATCTATTTGTAAAGTTTACAAAGGATGAATAACGTGTTTTTGATAAAGCTAACAATTGTGTTTTGACAGGGTCTAGGTCTTTGGATAATTGTTACATGTTACATCACCCATTGACCTATTACAAAATTTCTATTAGTGATATTGATATTTGACATCAAAAATTTGGTCACTTGAATTATATGAATCTAACAAGAATTGTGAATAGAGGTGCAGCCCGTGAGATTCCCAAGCTCAAGAAAAGAAAGTTTGGAATTTATGGACCTTATCAAATCGGCAAACAGGTAAGAAAGTCTCACAAAGTGGTGCAGCAAATAACCACAACCATGTTCTTGAACTGTTCCATATGGATCTTATGGGAGTAATATAGGTTGAAAGTATTGGAGGAAAAAGGTATGTCTTTGTGTATGTAGACGATTACTTTAGATTCACTTGGGTCAATTTTATTAGAGAAAAATCTGACATGTTTGATGTTTTTCAAGCTTTGTGCATAAAACTGAAAACTGAAAAAGACTGCAACATTGGCAAAATAGTAAGAATTAGGAGTGATCATGATAGAGAATTCAAAAATACTATTTTTGCTTATTTCTGTGATAAGCATGGCATAGCTCATGAATTTTCTGCTCCTAAGACACCATAGCAAAATAGTATTGTTGAAAGAAAGAATAGGACTCTTCAAAAGATGGCTCGAGTGATGCTAAATTCTAAGAAACTTGCTTTCAAATTTTAGGCCAAGGCATTCAACATAACTTGCTACACAATTAATCGTGCTATTTAAGGCCAGGTACTACTAAAACTCCTTATGAGATTTGGAAAGGTAAGAAACCTAACCTTAGTTATTTTTATGTTTTCGGTTGTATTTGCTACATCTTGAATGATCGTGAGCATTTAGGTAAGCTTGACGCCAAGAGTAATGAAGGATTATTCTTAGGATACTTAACAAATTGTAGGGCTCATCAAGTTTACAATATGAGAACTCAAACTGTGATGGAGTCTATTAATGTAGTGTTTGATGACTTAAATGATTTTGCAGAATTCTCCAAGGAGGAAGAAATTTGAAACTTTATAGATGAAGAAGAGATGGAAGAGCCAATTAATGCAGGACTTGATGCTGCTACACTGACACCTAACCTTGCTAATTCAGGTGATGTTGCAACAGAAACTAAAACATCAACCGATGTTGCAACACACCCTACGACAGAATCTGAAACATCACAAAGATACATAGTGGAACCATCTGACTCAGTTATAAGGGAACCTTCGACCAGAGTGCAAAAGAACCATCCTATTGAAGATGTCTTTAGAAAATTTAATGAAGGTAGACGCTTGAGGGATAAACAAAGAGTCAATTATCGTGAGTTACTCAGGTTTGTTTACTTTACTTCTCAATCCGAACCCAAGAATGTTAAAGAAGCTTTATTAGATGAATATTAGGTTAGTGCTATTCAAGAAGAGTTAGAATAGTTTGTGAGGAATGATGTATGGACTCTAGTTCCTAGGCCAAAGGATTCTAATGTGATAGGAACTAAGTAGATTTTTAAGAATAAAACTGATGAATTTGGTAACATCACTAGGAATAAGACTAGATTAGTTGCTCAAGGATATACTCAGGTGGAAGGTATTGATTTTGATAAAACCTTTACACCAGTAGCTAGGCTTGAATCAATTAGACTACTTTTGGGGATAGCTTGTCTGCTAAGTTTTAAATTATACTAAATGGATGTTAAGGGTGCTTTCTTAAATGGAATTTTAAATGAAGAATTATATGTTGAGCAACCAAAAGGGTTTGAAAATCCACATCATCTTGATCATGTGTACAAACTCAAAAAGGCATTGTACGGATTGAAACAAGCTCCTAAGGTTTGGTATAAAAGGTTGACAAAATTTCTACTAAAGAAGGGCTATAAGAGAGGTGAGTAGACAAAACCTTATTCATTAGGATATTTAAATCTGGGATCATGATTACTCAGATTTATATTGATGATATAGTGTTTGGATCTACCTCCAAGTCTAAAGTAGTGGAATTTATTGATCAAATGAAGAAAGAATTTGAGATGAGCATGTTTGGTGAATTGAATTACTTTCTAAGTTTACAGGTTAAACAACTTGAAGATGTGATTTTTATCTCTCAAAGTAAATATACCAAGAACCTAGTAAAGAAATTTGGATTAGAAAAAGCAAAACACATAAGTACTCCTATGGATCTAATGTTAAATTAACCAAAGATAAAAGTAAAGTATCTGTAGGCCTGAGTCTGTATAAGAGCATGATTGGGAGTTTTCTTTATTTAACTATAAGTAGACTTGACATATATTTTAGTGTTGGTATTTGTACTAATATCAAGCAAATCCCAAAGAGTCATACTTGACCGTGGTGAAGAGAATTATAAGATATATGAATGGGACGACTGATTATGATATTTGGTACACTAATGACACTAATTTGAGTCTTGCAGGTTTTAGTTATGCAGATTGGGCAGGTACTGCTGATGATCGAAAAAGCACCATTGGATACTATTTCTATCTTGGAAACAATCTAGTATTATGGTATAGTAAGAAGCAGAATTCAATTTCCCTATCAACTGCTGAGGCTGAGTATATTGCTGCAGGTAGCTGTTGCACTTAATTGCTTTGGATGAAGCAAATGCTTGAGGACTACGGTATTTTACAGGATACTTTGATAATTTATTGTGATAACACGAATGTTATAAATATTTCTAAAAATCCTGTTCAACACTCTAGGACCAAGTATATCAATATAAGGCATCGTTTTATTAGAGAATTGGTTGAAAACAAAATTGTTGTTTTAGAGCATATTGTAATAGAAAAACAACTTGTAGATATCTTTGCAAAAGCTTTTGATATAACATGTTTTGTGTCTCTAAGGAAATCCCTAGGAATTTACATAATGTGAAAGCATGCATTGCATAACATCATATATTAGGATTGTATTTAGTGATTCATATATTATATATATAGGTATATATGTGTATGTCATTAGGATGCATGTCTAGGGTGCATAACTGCATTGGATTGATCTAATTATAACATTTGAAAATTGAGAAAGATTATGTTCTTGTGTGTGCTTGACTTTTCTATTGGTTTAATGTTGTCATGGTTCTTTGCCTCTTTGTGCACATAGTCTTGATCGTTTGAGTATTTTACATGCTTAGAGAAGGTTTATGTGAACTTAATTGAGTTATATGATCTTATAGGATTCTAGAACTTGTTTTTACTTATCATTCGAGGTGAAATCCCAAGTTACATGGATTTAGGATATGATTTAGGCCATCATTGGACCGTTTGAGCCTTTCTAGCCAACCTATGCTTTTTATCCTTAGTTCACCCCTTTGAGCCTTATGTTAATCCTTTCTTTGTCTCCCACATTTTATCAAACCATATATATCTTTCCTTATTTATGTTAATCCTTTCTTTGTCTCCCACATTTTATCAAACCATATATATCTTTCCTTATCCCTATTCATCACCAATCAATAAGTTTGGTTTCTCTTGGATTACACTGTTTAAAGTTATGTTGATACAAAAGTGAAAGAGATGAATGTGAGAAAAATGTTCAATACATCCTGTGCTAAATTATATAAAAAAAATTAAATTAAATAAAAAAATGTGAGAAAAATTTGGGATGTCTTTTAAAAAAGAAAAAAAAAGGAAAAATAAAAAGTTGATCTCAAAGATTGAGAAGAAAGCATGATTTACAACAGTCCAAGAGTAGTTTCAGAATTTATGGGTGTTTTTAGCCACAGTAATATTCTATATCCTACCTGAACCATAGCCTTACATCATATATCATAAATGTCCTGATGATCTTAAGAGATATATGACCGACATTAGTAGAGAGTAATAGTATAAGCATGCCTATGGAATTCTTTCATTATATATCTTAGTTCAGTAAATTCTTGTTAGATTACATAAACTCATCCATGTAGTAAAAGATTGAAAGTGAAAGATTATTCACACACACACACAAAGAATTAAGGTGATGTTGATTTAATAATTGAGTTGAAATTCTATAATAATACTATCATCTCATATTTCTGTGTGTTATAATACAAGAAAAAAATCCTTCAGCATTTGTGTGTGATGCATTCATGTTAGTTGAGTTTATATATATATTTATAGGATGATACATAAAAAAAATAAATAAATTTAGCTGAGTTGGATATATGTGATGTTATAGAGTATATTGCAACATCCTCTGTAACAACCAAAATTTAAGCCAATTTTCTTAAAGGGTTATGCTACATGTCGTTTTGTTCAAATTTTAAATTTGCAAAAGTTTGTTTCTTAGGGACTCCATATTTTTTTGGGATTTTATTGAGATTTAAAAACATTACAAAAGCTCATTTTCTAACTGTGCCTTATTCTTCTCTGATTTTCTCTTAGAAAATCCTAAAATCCCAAATTCAAAAGCCCTAATTTTTTTTCTTGGTTGATCTTTGCTGCTCGTGTTCTTATGTTTGTGTTGATGTTTGCAAGTTGTTCAAGTAAAGATGGTTTGAACTCGCACTGGCTCCTCCTCAATTTCACAACGAGTTGAGAGCAATCGAAATCCATGATCTTCGTTAATAGAGAAGTCCAAATCATCGATTTCTACAACAAATGTGCAGGAATCTCTGTCCACATCAAAAGAGAACTGGGGAACAATTGTTGCATGTGATGAACCCGTGCCTCTTGCTATCGAGAAACCCATGGAGTCTGAGTCGAGGCCCTTAACTTCTCAACCATTCGAAGCAACAAAAGAAGCTTCTTCATTATCTGATCCGATAAAAGAGGTTCCTCCTCCGTCAAGACCAAAAAATGTCAATTCCCCATTGATTGAAGTGGTACCAGAAGTTCACACCTCCACCACCGATTAGACTGCTGATACAGACTCTGACACTGTGGACTTGTAAAAGTCAACTCCGATCAGAGGTTTTCCTAGTTGTTTTCAACCTTCAAGTGAGCCTAGTCAAGTAGGTCATGAGTCAGCTCTCTCAACATCTAACTAGCCTGAGCCAACTAGAGAAGAGAATAATCCTCTATTCATGCCATCATTAAAGGACAGTTCTGAAGAATCTTTTGAAGAGGCTACTCTAACACCCCCTTCAGCCAAATGAAAGACCAGCAAAGAATCTTAGTCTTTGGACATGGATGAACCAACTGTAAGTGAGAAGAAAAAGCCAAAAGTTTCAAGTAAATAGTCTGCCTATGTGATTGCAAAAGCTTATTCAACCAAGTTCTACAGTGAGGTGAATAAGAACATCTGGAATTCAATGTGTCAACTTAAGTTAATAACTGAGAGACTGATTTACTGGAACGAACATGGAAAGGCTGGGATTGTTCAAATTTTGAATAATTATGGATTAATAGGCACTATGACTAAGGCTAAACCGTTTGTAGAAGTTATAGTGCATGAGTTCTATTCTAACTTGAATGCTGATATTTTGTGTACATCAGCACCAAAGTACATGAAGGTTTATGTCAAAGGTCATGTTTTTAATTTCTCACCTGCACTAATCAATGACTTTTATGGCTGTCAAGACTTTAAATCCACCAAGGCATGTGAACTTAACCAATCTATTGAGATGGATGTGTTAGTAGAAACTTTAACTGCAGGTGTAGTGACTAAATGGTCATAAAACCAAAAGCTCATTGCCTCTGAGGTCTATGTAACTTATTCGCTGCTGCACAAGATTGTTTTGGCTAACTGGTTACCAAGTATCCACGCAGCTACCGTTTCAAGAGATTTAGCCATCATCCTGTACATGGTTGGAACAGGTTCATGATTCAACATAGGAAAGCACATCTTCAAGGAAATCATAAAGCATGTTGGAGAGAAACTCACTTATTTGGGACTACCTTTTCTATCATTGATCTATGAGGATTTGACTGCTCAACAGGAGATTAAATTGCCTAATGAAAGACTTGTCAAACCTCAATTTGAATTGAGAGTTTCCAAGAAGCTGTCTACTGGACGACATGTGCAAGATGTTCAGTTTGCTCAAACTCATCCAGATGCTAAAGTTACTGAAGAAGTTGCAGAAGATGTTGCAGAAGATATTGCAACACCAGAAGGAACAACTGCTTCCCGTACTAGCAAGCAGAAATTGATCAACTTCATCAAGTTTGAGTTGGAATTTGTGAACAAACAGAAACAAGAGTTTGAAAATAGGAGTAAATAACTTTCCAAATTTTTTGCAAGTCTTGAAAAAGAGTTGGCAGATTCAACCACTAAAGATGACACGAATGCTTAAAGGCTTTGGCATTTGTTGTGTCAAAAAGGGGGAGAAGATGCAAAGTTTAAGGGGAGAGCAAAACAGAAGTTTCAAGAAGCTTGAGTGTTTTTGTTTTTCTGGCTTACTGGTTTAGTAGTTTAGTAGGTTGTTATTCTGGTTATTGCAACAACCAATTTTTGGTTATGTTGTAAACTTTGGTTATGTTGTTTTGTTTTGTTTTGATGTTTTGAGCCAAAAATGCCAAAGGGGGAGATTGTTAGGTTTTTCAATGTTGGCATTTATGATAATCATGTTTAAGAAAAACCAAAAACAAAATTCTGTTAGTCAGGAAATTATTTAGACAGTTGTTCTGTTCTATATCGCATAGTATGTCGCACAGTATATTGCAACATAAGTTTGGTTATGTAGATTTTGTTTTGACTGAAATTTCAGTTGACGTGATAAGCTTCTGACATGGAAATATTCAGAAAATGAAGATTTCGACCAAGAATGAAGATTTAGACTGATTTCAAAGATTGAATCAATTTTGATGATAATCTTGGAGGATTTGGTAAAAATCTTGAAGAGACAACTTTGCAGATTTAGAAAAGCAGATTTGGTGGAGTTAGTTGAGTGATTTGTGGCTGAATAAGTTAGAGATAATTGTAAAATCCGAATTTGGAAAATAGTTCTAAATTAAGTAGGATTTTAAATTCTATTTGAATTAGGAATTTTTTCCAAAGTAGAAAATTTGAATTTCTGAGTATTTGAGCATATCTACTGAAGATTTCGTGAAAATTTTTGCAGAGATTTAAGACTGCATGATTTTAGATGAAATCTGGAAGATTTGAAATTCGGATGTTTCACAGTGTGTCGTAACAGGCCAAGAAACATGGTGAAATTTAAATATCCTACAAGTCCGGGATTGACTTGGATTTTTGAAGGTTGTGTATTTAAGTCCAAACTCATTGAATGGTAAGCGGACGGAGCACGGATTTGCAAGAGCATATTTTGAGACTATTAAAACTGTTGTGTGATTCGTTTTTCGGGAAAGAGATTTGATGTCTTTGGGAGAAGGCAAAAGCAGTTGAAGGGATTTCAACATATGCTAGTAAGGGGATCTTACTGAACGAGTTTATTGACTGGATTTCAAAACGACTGGCGGTAACAACAAAGAGGGAGTCTTTAGATTGCATAAGTCCATTAGAGCTTGTAATCGTTGTTACAGTTAGTGAAGAATTCAACGTTTGGATGTGATTCTGAAAAATAGAGAAACCGAACCTTATAAAAATTTATCTGTCTCTTTTATTTACTTGCTTTTGATAATTAATTAATTAGACTAATTAATTAAATCTGGTAAATAAGTTAAAAACGGATCTTGCATTTTTGAAGAACCAGATTGAACATTAGTGAATAATGATGGAGCAGCATCCATTAGTTGCGGATGCAATGCTGTTGGATTGCTTTGAGGAGCTGTATTATCATGAATTTTTTCAACCTTTTTTGCCAAAACAATGCAGTGCGCCTTATGCGTGATAAAGCTATATTTCCCGTTAAAAAAAGAGCAAAGCAATGTTAACAAATCCGTATCATTGAATTTTAAAAAATAATAAACAATGAAAACGATTAATGCTACAAATTTTATAATGAGGTTTCAAACCCGACTGAATAGCATATGGTTTCGAGCACTTGTTGCACTTCTACTTTTTTTTGTCATGCTTTCTGCAGAAATGTCTCCTAATTCCAAAAAGAATATCAAATGGCCGTGATGTATCATGACGAACGCAGGAAGGCTCCGGACAGACATACACTTTTTTCTTGACTCCATTGTTCAGCCGTTGCTTCAGTTTTGACAGTAGCTTGTGCATTCGCCTGTGGATATGAAGATTTTGTTCCCTTTGAAAAATCTTGTTACAAATATCGAATATGAACTGGTTTGTTGGAAGAAGAGTTTTTGACGATAATAACACGACCTCCATTTCTGGATATAATAACTCATTAGGAAAGGAAACTCATTACGAAAAAAAACATTTGACAAAAAATTTCACAAGAAAACTAAAAAAAAAAAAAAAAAAAGAGAGAGCTAAAGAGAGAAAAATTATGATTGGAAGAGAAGAGAAAACTATTGGTCTATTTGGTCATGCGATTAAAAAACAATTTACTTGTTTTTAAACATGACTTTTGTTCTCTAAACCGTAAACAATATGTCTGGATAAAGTTTTCTGAGAATAGCTTTTAGAAAACAAAGTCACAAAAAAAAAAAAAATTATGGGTAGTTTGTTTTTCGTATTATATTAGTATTGCGTTTAAACACAATATAATTTTTATTTAAACATAAAAGTTTTACATTCAAATATAGTGTTTTTCTAAAAAACCTCAAATATATTTACTATTTTAGAATATTTTAAAATAAAATTTTTAAAATCCATTCACATCATATTCTCTTTTTATCTCACTTTTCTATTTACTTTTATCAATCATATCAGCTTTTCAACTCTAAAATATAATTCAAATACTTTTCATCCAAACACACATTAATATAAAGCAAATACTTTTCATCCAAATATAAAATGTATTCAATTGTATTGCGTTCAAACGTAATACGAATACAATACACTTACTAAACGCCTTATTAGAAAACAACATAATAATGTTTTTTGTTTTCCCTAAAAACAATTTTCACCATAAAGCATTTTTTTTTTTAATAAATGAATGTATAAAGCACTAGGTTTGAGATCAGGATTTGCCATTAGGGTTGGTGATAGGTTTCAACACCCGGGTCGAGTTTTGGCATCAACATCAAGTTTGGGATTTGGCATTGGGGTCGAAGTTAGGAATTGGCCTTAAGGACGGGATTGGGTCTTGGCTCCAAAGTCAGGATTTAGCCCAAGGTTGAGGTCGGGTTTCAACACTCTAATCATAGTTTGGATTTAATCAGGAGGTCGGTGTTGGGTTTTGACTATGAGGTCAGAGTCGAGTTTCAGCACCAGGGTCAGGATCGAGGTTAGGTTTCAATCTTGGAATTGAGATCAAGATTAACCCACATGCAAGGTTAATGATAATGATTAAAAAAAAAAAAAAGAAGCTACAGCGCACCTCCTTTTATAGATTATAGATAATAGATAATAGATATAGATGATCATTAGTGTTAAAAAACTCTGACATTTAAAACAATGCTAAATGAGCCAGAGCGTATCCACACAATTGTTTTGGGTGTTGGGTTGGTTGTTCGGCCCACAGCAGCCTCTCTAAGTTCCTGGCCTTTTATTCTCCATCCGATCATTATGATTTCAATTGATTTTTTAGTTGTGCAGATTGACGAATAGAATCATACAAGTTTTTATGTTGTAATTGTAAATTTCATAGGTTTTCAGCCAAAAAAAAAAACAAAATGTAAATTTCATAATTAATATCTAAGTCTAGAAAATTAGAAAAGAAAGTACGTTAATATCATTGTTTTATAAAATAAATCATATTCTAAACAAGTACAAATTATATATTAGTAATGAAGCTACTCAAGTGTCTCATTAAAAAATAACAAAATTTGAAAACCAAAAAAAAAAAAATAAATGAGGCATACTAACTAGTATTAGCCAATTATCTCTTTATTTTTTTGTGAAAAAATATAGTGAACTCTGTTTCCCAATGCATCTCTACGTTTGGTAAGAAAGAGAAAATATAAGAAAGAAAGAAAATAAGAAAAAGAAAGTGGTATATCATTTAAATATGAGAGAAATGAGAAAGGACAAGGTGATTTTTTTTTTATAATGTTTTGTATATAATCCTTTATATAATCTATCTAATTTAAGAGAGATTAAAATTAAGATATTTTAGAGGATTTAAAGTCTTTCCTTTTTTCATTTCTTTCTCTTTTTTTCTCATATTAAATAATCATAAATGTTAAAATCCTTCCACTACTCCTCCGTCTCTTTCTTTCCTTCCACTTTTCTCACCAAACATACTCTATGAGAAACTGTGTAATTTAAGAAAAACTGGGGGACACCGGCAGAAATACAGAAATTATGTATTTATTTATTTATTTATTTTTGTAGTAACCTGAAATTGTAGAGTATGGCCAAATAATAACAATAAAAAAACAAAAAGAGCTTCCCACAAGGAGGGGGATGGACGACTAGCGGCAAACAAACGAGAAAACGTGCGAACTTTCGTTACTTCACTATTTTTTTATATTATAAAACTCATAAAAGAAAAAAAAAAAGAACAAGTATAGAGAGAGAGAGAGAGAGAGAGAGAGAGAGAGAGAGTATACAAACTAAAGGAAAGAAGAAACGCCTCTCTCTTCTTCCCTCTCTTTTGCTCGACATTTTTGCGACCGCTCCTTCTTCAGCTCTTCCTCCTCTCCCCACTTTGTAAGATTCTTTATCCCTTCCTTTCTCTCTCTACATTTCTCTCTCTCTCTCTCCTCCTACATTCGCGCGTTTCTCCCTCACTCTCTTTCTCTCTCGTTCCCGAGTGATTGCTACACCTCTCTGCTCGTGGCGGGAACGCCGCGCTTGGTCCATTGTTCGTGATTTGGGCGCTTTCTTCCTTTTGCTTCATCTCATCGTTTTGGGTTTAGTTTGTGGGCCTTATTCGCTATTAATGCCCCGTTTCCTAATCGTTATGGCAATGCGACTCGCCTCTTTTTTATTCTCCAATCGTAATTTTGCGCTCACCGCTTGTGTTATTCGCTTCGAATTCTCTGAACTCGGCGTTCTAGGGTTTCCTTTCCCTCTTTTGGCAACTGGCTTGATTTTTTTTTTATTTTTCTTGCCTTTTTTTTGGGGATTCTGTATGGTTTCTGAGAATTGTGGGCAGAGATAATTGACGCTTGAGTATTTTTTTTTTTCCGTAAGATTTAGGCAACCATTTGGGATTCTTATCATTATCGCCACGGCCTTTCTGGGATTTTCTGTAATGTGCTTTTTGTGTGCAGATATGATTTGTGGTTTAACTCTTTTTCCATAACTTGTGAATGCTATTGATGCCATTGTTTGGTTTAACTTCAAGGAATGTGTGTTTGCTTTCTTTACGTGTTTTAGGGTTTCTGAATGCACATACATAAACGTTAAGTACGAGTGGGTCTATTGATTTGCTTCAATCAATAGGAACTCTTTTGGTGTATTGTGGGATTTGATTTTTTTTTTTTTTAATATTTTTTTTCTTTTGTTATGTTGATGTTTCGTGTGCCTTTGCTTAATGCAGTTTTCCTATTGAAAATTCGAGGAAAGAGCGTTTTTAATAATTGTATTACGCTTTGCTAGATGGCATTTTTCTGCTTTTGCTTCGAATAATGCCTGTGATTCATGTTGTGGATGATCTTGTTCTGAAATTGTCAAAGTTGTTTTTTCTGTTGCAGGAAGTGACTTACCTTAAGAACAAGGCGTTGCTGCTTCAGAGAGCTAAGGATGCCCTTGTATAAAAGGACGCCTTTTCTCTTGGCAGAACCGCCTAAGGATATGGAGCCTAATGAGCAAGTATACCAAATTCGTTTCACGAAAGAGATATTTAGGGATTATGCGTATCCTTTTGTAGTTTTTTTTTTTTTTTAAATCTTCTTTATTTATTTTACTTTTTGTTTATGGGTGGAATCTTATCTTTAGTTTGACTACTTGCCTTCTTTAGTTTTTGAGAATGGAAATGTGAGCAAGATAACTAATTTCTTTCCCCATACTTTCTTTTGCTTGACTAGTTACTTGGAAACAAATACAAAAAGGGATTTATTCAGTCCTTTTCTAGCCATTACAAATTTACATTCGGTTTGTGTACTTAACACGGAGCAGTAAGTACTTGAATCAGATTAATTTGTATCGTCAGAGAGTTTGGACGTGTAAGGTCACTTGGAAGCCAAACTTGACCTATGAAGAAGCTTTGGTTTCAGAAAAACGTGCTACAGAAAAGCTTCATCAGTTGCCTAAAGAATTAGTGGCACCTGCACTGCAAATTATCCAATACAGTGAGGACCAAAACCAACTCCTTTATACGCTTCTTGTTAGTAACACAAATAATCGTCTGATGA
The DNA here is from genome assembly GCA_035233585.1 of Antiaris toxicaria. NCBI lineage: Eukaryota > Viridiplantae > Streptophyta > Magnoliopsida > Rosales > Moraceae > Antiaris > Antiaris toxicaria. The sequence goes on along the minus strand of CP141153.1, from coordinate 263,869 downwards.
TGGTTGTCCTTTAATTACTGATTGAGTTGTTCTATTGTGAGTATAGTTATTTTTATCTCTTTCTGGTTCTTTGGATTCATTTGCATCAGTTTCTAAGATGAATTTAAATTGGTTGATGAGATAGTACTTTAAAGTTGCAGTATTCTTGCGTTGTTGTGTGACTCAAATACCTCCTGTTTTGGCAGGTATGCTTTCATTGAAGGATCTTGCGGACACAATAGCTGCAAAGTTGCAAGATCACTTCTTCGTAGGTGCTGAATTGTATGCGAAGAAGGATAATAGTGAGGGTCTATGCAGAATTTTGAAAGTACTTGAGGAAGGTGATACGGTTAGATATAAGGTAGCTTGGCTTGATCGTAACAAGAAAGTTGTTGAGACTTCATCAATAAGTGGAGAAGATCTGATACCAAGGAAGCTTCCATTTAGTAGAAATGTCTTTAAATCTTTTATTCGGGAATCAACTTACAGAAGTGCTCCTTGGGTCCTTCATGATAAACTGGCACAAAAGCATGGAATCTCAACTGAAGTTCCAGAGGACTTGAGAAGCAGAGTTTCCTTGCAGAATGGACTGTTAATCTGCTATAAGAAGAGAATGAAAAATGATGACTTGGTAATTGTACAGATTTGAGTTCCTGTTTGCTGATGAAATTTTGCTCTGGTATTACTGCTTTGTCTAATATTTTATCATGTTCAGGAAGTGAAAGGCGAGAACGGGAAATTTAAACGGAAGAAAATTGATGCTTTGGCAGGGGAACTGAAAGGTAGAGATTTTAATTATAATTATAGATTGATGTGACTGGTTTTTAACTAGTAATCATATGCAGGGATCGACTTCAATTTTATTTTGCTTGTTTATTTTAGCATGCATCTTACAATTTATTCTTCATGGTGGATAATTTTATTACTGTTTTTCTTCTTTTTTAAAACGGTTGTGGGGAATGTTCTAGTTCTTTTTAACAAGTTGCTTTCAATAGGCCTGGAAGGTCACAAGTATAGTAAGTGTTCATTTCATTCTTAATGCAGAAAATGATCAGCCAAATGAGGAGCCTATCAAATATCCAATTGATGACGTTTTGGTGCAGCCTGGTGCAGATGATCCAGTTTTCACTGATCGACCCATTCCATCAACGGACTTTAACGTTCCCATGGAATGTGTTGGAGATCTTTTAATGGTTTGGGATTTTTGTTCATCCTTTGGTAGGATGTTGCACTTGTCCCCCTACTCTCTTGTGGATTTTGAAAGTGCTATCTGCCATAAGGACAGCAATGTGATTCTCCTTGTGGAAACTCATTCTGCTCTTCTTCGTTTGCTCATAAAAGACAGTGGAGACTATTTCTTGGCTGTTCAGAAGCGAAACAGGAAGTTAAAGGTTAACCTTTGGACTTATGTTTATCAATTAGTTTTCTATATTTTTTTTTTTTTTGGGTATAAAAATATATGAACATACATTTCTTTTCCGTGCTTCATTTACTACTCCAGCTGCAAGATTCCTTTTTTTCCTTGCTTGAGTGTTCAATGATTTTCTGATGTTGTCTTGTTTGTTCAGATTACTTTAATAAATTGGACGGAGTATTTGTGCGACTTTCTAGAAATGATCGCGGTTCCTAAATTAGGCACTCACTCATCAACTATTAAGAGAGGGCATTATGGCCTTCTAGATGCTCATGCAAAATTGGGAATTTTCCGGGAAATCATTAATCTTGCACTTGAAACTGATATTTTTAAGGAGAAAATGGATGAAGTAATCGAAGAAAGACAGGCCTTGGGAGCAACGAGAAGGGGGGAGGCTTTGGAGGAAGCCAGAAAGAAAAGAGAAGAGAAGGAAAAGTCAAAGCCCATTTCTGATGCGAATGGAGAGGACTCCAAGGACGTACCAACTGTAAATGCAAATGGTTATCACATAAAGCAGAATGGGGACAAAGGGAAGCAAAGAAATGGTGAAGTCATTCCAGTTGAAGTGGATGATGCAATGGAGAAAAGGTCTGAGTTGTATTATATATGTATTTTTTTAAATGAGCATTTTTATCAACCACACCGCTAGTATTGCTTCACCACACGTATGAAAAAGAGTCACCTGCCAATAGTTGGGTCATGCAGGCTACGTGGCAGTTTTGATATGCTGCCACTTATTTGCTGATTGTATCATTAATGGTGATAAATAACAATTGTCTTTTTTAATGTGTGATAACTTAAATGTTAAGTAGTTCCTTTATGATGGCGGGCTTACTGTACTTTCTTATCTAAACAGTGGGGGCAAAAACTCGGACACCTTATCGAAGAAGATGGCCAAGAAACACAATGTAAATGGGAAAATCCCAACAGAAAATGGAAAAGATACTTCTAGGAAGGAAGCACTAAAAAAATTAAAGGATGACCAAAAAGAAGGAACAGAGAGAAGAAATAAAGATGAGAGGGTGCTTATTTATCCCTTTACTCTGCTTCCTTATTTTGTTTGATATGCGTGTTTATTTTTATCTTTACTTGACCCTGCTCATAACAGAAAGAATACTATGAACGGGAGATGGAGAAGCGTTTTGTACGCACCAGCCCCTTGGGAAAAGACAGATATTACAATAGATATTGGTGGTTTCGGCGTGATGGGAGGATATTTGTTGAGAGTCCCGACTCCAAGCAGTGGGGATACTACAGTTGCAAGGAAGAGGTATTGTGTTTGTTTGCTTCACATATGCAATGGACTTGTTTATTTTCTTATTACTTACTGCAGTAGACATTTTGGAACAGCTTGATGCATTGATGGGTTCACTAAATAGCAAGGGTGAGAGGGAGAGGGCACTGAGAAAGCAGCTGGAAAAATTTTACAGCAGAATAAGGTGAATTGTCCTTGAGAACTACCGTAGATAGTGAATTCTTTTAAGATCTTCTTTTGTATCCTTGACCAGCCACGGTAATACTGTAATCATTTTTACTAGTCGGTTGGGCACTTTGAACTGAACAGGATTTAGACATACACTGAGACACATTGACCCATGGATACACACATTTATCCTAATTGGAAGAGAATCAACAGAAAATAATTATAAAACATAAGTTTAAGAATAAGAAAGAGGAATCCCCTGTAAATATTGAGGAAAACATTTTGATCGTTCAAAAAATAGTGCATTTCGTGTCACAACTTTTGTATCACAATGGAAGTTTTTACCTATTCCTTGTGGAATTGTCTTTGGTCTAGCTAGACCAATCAGAGGGATTAAATTGATCCTTCTTGAAAGTTTTCTTTTCCAATGAATTTTCGCAGCTCTGAGCTGCAAAAGAGAACGAAGGACTTGATTAACAAGACTGCTTTGGAGGAAGCTGTGCTGCGAAGATCAACGCGTGTTAGAGCTCCACCGAGAGAAAATCCTGCTCACGCTTTCCTAAGGTACGTGAACAGGTGGAAGGAGGACTGATTTGACCTGGCTAGAGATTCCCAATCAACAGAACAGAAGCTTTTACATCTAGCATGGCAATCATAATCTGCGACCGGATAGTAGAAGGGGGTGATTTTTTGGCCCCTTCAGTCTAGACTAACATGTTATTTTTCTCGGAGGAAAAAGGGATGGTTCCATTTTTGTAATCCAATCCCCACAAATATTGGACAAGCATTTTGTTGTGCTTAACAATTCATTTTTGTGAGTAGTTGGGGGATATTCATTGTTCAGTTCATTAGTTATGGCTGTATGGTACAATTATAATTCTTGTTCATATGTTGGTTCTTTTCTTCATCATGTAAATGCGCTAGCGGATGGCAAAAAAATTAACGTCCTAGTGTTATTGTGCCAATCCCAATTCCCACCTCAAAACAAAGGCAAAGTGAGCATCTTCACTCTTTCTCGTGCGGTCGTTTGAGGTTATTTTTCTTTCTGAGGTGGTTGTTGTGTTATTGTATTTAATTTTTTTCGTCTTCCATCCGAATATACATGAAGTCGTAGTTTTTATCAGTTGTTGCCGTTTTCCTGGTTATTGTTGGCTTTTTGCTCATGTTGTTTTCCCACTTTGGGGTCGTTTGTATGTAATGCGTTTTGCAGGTATTTTCAATTAATCGCCTCTCGACTTTCAATCGTATATCCGTGTTCTAGGTTGTCGCTGCTTAATTTTTTGTGTCACTTTTATGTTCATTGTCGATTTCTTGGATTTTCTGAAAAACGAACAGCGAACGGGGAAAACTAAAAAGACATATATGTCAAAAGATTGCAATATCCTTAAGATGAAAGTAACAAGTTTTAAACAACAGCAACAAAATTGAAAACTGAAAATTGAAAATTGCATTTAATATTTTTTCTGCAAAGCGAGCTAGTTTTTTTCTTTCTGGCTCCTTTCTCTTTATCTTTTGGATATCTCGTATCTAAGGGAAATCTAACCCGCATTTAGCAAAGTTCATGTTCTTTTTGCCAATTAAATTTGGATATTAACGAGTGGGGTAAACACATGGTCACCAACAAGGATGACGAACGTCTATAATACCCTTTATTCAACTGTGCTTTATTTCCCCTTTCTTTCTTTTAGTTCAACTGAACTTGACAACTTGTAACTTGCTTCAGCAAACACACAAAAAGTTGTATGTATGTTGCCCCAGTTCTCGAACCCTCATTCCTAAAGGGTAAACACAAGGGATTCAAAGTAACATCCGAAACCCGGTTACACGATAACAGTTTTTTTATTTTTTGGTAAAAGTAAAACACACGAGAGTAGTTGGGGTGTTGTGCCTGTCTGTAGCATTTGGGCGATGAAGAAGAAGAGAAGACAACTAAACTATTTCAACTACTGCTCGGCCGACAATGGCACCCTGGTTAAGATCCTGGAATGCCTTATCGGCCTCCTCAAATTTATATCTTCTGGAAACAGCATCCTTGAGATTGAAAATACCTGTTTCTGCCAGTCTCACCAGCTTTGGAAGATCCTGCCTTGCTCTTCCTCCATACGATCCAATCACTTTTATCTGCCAACAAACAAATCACATCCACTTAATCTAATTCCAATCCACTATTTTGGTCAAAGATACATGTTGTTGGAAAAAATATGGTTTATTACCGAATGACAGTAACATTTAAGTCTATTTCACTCACCTTTCTACGAACAAGACGGTTTATATCTACTTTCCCGACTGCACCGGCTTCTGAAAGCCCAATCATCACAGCTTTGCCTCCATCTTTCACGCTTTCAAAGCACTGCAAAAATGTCTGTGGTTTACCAAGGGCTTCCACTGCGATGTCTACGCCTTTTCCCCCGGTTATTTCCTGTTTTCAGCAAGAGAGAGAAAAACAACTTACCAAAAAGACTTGAATTCCATCACTGCCATTTTCTTCAATTAAATACACAGGCAAAAAAGAATCATACTCTTATTTTTTCAATGGCATCTTCTTTGAATGCATTTATAGCATGAGTGGCACCAAAAATCTTGGCTTTTTGCAGTTTTTCATCTTGGACGTCCACAGCAATAATCTCAGACGCACCAAATGCTCTTGCTATCTGCAAACAACTGGAGAAATTGATCTAGTTAGGAAATGCTAAAGTTGTAAATGCAAATTTTCATATGACATAGCTGTGTTCACATTTGAGAACTCGTCTGCTTCCAGCTTCTACAACCGTTTGTCAACTGGTTTCACTAGTCCAAACGCTTGCCAGACTTTTAACTGATCAGTCAATAAGGTAAAGACAAAGACACTTGTTTAATGCGAAATAAAATCCCGGTGTTTTTACCTAGAGCCAACACCTCCAATTCCAACCACGGCAACAGAATCACCAGGTCGCACCTCAGCCGCATGAGCCATTGCCCCATAAGCAGTAAAGACTGCACAGCCTAAAATTGCAGACTCCGTATATGGCAATGAATCTGGTAAAAGAGTTAATCCATGAGCTGGCACAACACAGAACTCAGCAAGGCCCCCCATGCTATACATGAATATCGGTTGCCCTGCATCATGAAGAATATGCATTTAAGATATATAACAAAGCATTTTGTACGCAAAAGTACTAGTGTGATTTAAGCATACTGCTTACCACTACCACGGAGGAACAGCCTAGTCTCACCATCGTAAAGGGTTCCTTTTGCACGGTTGTAAGCAAAGAAGTCTTCACATAAATCATCATGGCCCTATTTTTTGATAATGAATGCTACAGATGCATTATTTCTGAGGCAGTGTCAAAATTTAAAGCATAGAATCACGGCGGCATAGTGTTACCTTGGAACAGAAGGAACAATTTCCACAAGGCATGATAAAAGCTCCAACAACATGAGATCCAATTGGAAACCTGAAAACCAAAGAAGATAAGAGTGACAGCATACATGAGTGTTTGCGTGTGTTATGCTAGCAAGATCAGATCAGCTTTTGTTGTTACAAAGAACACATAAAAAGAGCATTACTAAGATAAATTGCCGGTGCGGCGCACCTTTCAACAATTTTGGTGTCCGTAAGAGGTCCATGCTCGACAACCTCTCCAGTTATCTCATGCCCCACGACACAAGGAGTAGAAAATGGAATTTCACCTTTCATAACATGGAGATCAGAGTGGCAAACTCCGCAGGCTACATCCAAGGGGCAAAAACAGTATCAGACACTGCTGCTTTACAGGAAATAAAGATGTTGAGGCAACCAAAACTTGTGAATCAAACGATGGGCACAAAACGACCTAGAGAGGTTAAAAAAAATTGCATTCATGATCACACCTCAAAAATACAAACGAGAAATCGGGGTATGCAAGTACTTGTAGTTATGGTGAAGAAACCAAGGTGACAAGACAACAACTTTCAAGCTTAATGAAAATGACAGCACATTAAGGATTCGCTTTTGAAGAACAATATCTCCAAGGAAGCATAGGTAATCATAAAAGAAAGTGACCGTTCGGATTTATCGTTAGTTATGCAATCATAGAATATGTAGCATTAGCAGTAGGACTGTCATATAGACCCAGTAGTTTTCATTTTAATTTTATTTTTTTTTAATGATGCAACAGTTTTCATACCTTGGGCTTGGGGTATTAATAATGTTGTTCATTTAATCTGGGGTTTTTTTTTTTTAATATGAATTAGACAGATTCAAAAGAAACATACACGGGAAAAGACATTTGGGTCAAAATTCAAGGCCCACTTAGTAAAAAGTTCGACTTGGATAATCAACATTTTTCCAGGTGTTATCCAAAGACAAAATAGCAAAATTGGAAGACCCAGAAACAAAGGAAAGAAGAAGGGAGAGAGAGAGAGAGAGACCCTTGGTTTTGATGAGAATTTCACCGGACTTGGGGCGAGGGATGTGGAATTCCTCGATGGAGAGAGGCTTGTTGGGTTCCCGGAAGACGGCGGCGCGCATGTATGAAGGCAGTCCAGCAACTCCAGATGCTGAAGAATGAAACCATCTGCTGATATTACTTGCCCAACTCTGATTATGTTTATTATTATCAGACTCACAATTGCTAGTCTCAGTTACAGTATGAGTACGAATGTGACCCACCAAGGTGTAGGATGATCGGGTATTGGTAATACCCAAATACGATGATGGTGGTGTCGGTGATGAAAAGAGGAGTGCTTTGGCGGCGGAGCCACCGCGTGATAATCGTGTCAACGGACAAAAACCCATTTTACCCGATCAAATGCTCTCTTTTAATTCTGCCTCCTAATCTGAGATCTACTTCTACTTTGGATTATATATTTATATTTGGATTTGTATTGGTGATGCTATTGCTGTTTGCTGAGTCTGCCTCATCCACTCTTAGTTTAATTTATTTATATACCAGCGTCATTACGTTGTTTGTGTTGAAAGAAAACAATACATTACCTTTAAAAACTAATATAAATAAAAACAACACGACAATGTCTCACTATCATTACAACGAGTATACGTGTCTTTGAGCTTATCATCATGATTTAGGTTTTTTTTTTGTAAATTATTTTTGGTAATTTAATTTGGGAATTTTTATTTGGGGCACGGTACTTTATTTCCATTAGTAAGCTCGATTTATTAAATGCTTCAGTATTTATAGTATCTTTACATCTCTATTTCAGTATGATAAAAAAAGCTATGATCACTAACAAAATGACAAATAATCTTGATCCTTAGCTTTTATCAACTAAAACTTCACGGCTTTAAGAGTTTGCTTAAAAGTGTAGTCTATGATAACATTAATGTTATTAAGTTCAAAACATCTTTTATTTCCATGCCATCACCCGTGGTTCTAGGATCGGTCTACGACTTTTAATTGCAAGGATAGCAAACAAAAAAAACAAACAAAAGGAGGATAGGATTTGATCTTAATACCGTCCAGAAGCTGCATCTTGAAAACCGATTTTCTTTAATTAAAACTTCTTCTAATTCACTCAAAACATAGACTACATTATCTATTTATCTGGGTAAAAAAATAAAAAAAAAAACCACACACACACACACACACATTCTCGTCCTGTGCGGTGGAAGCGCAAGGAGCCAGTTTGAAAGCCTTAATGTCACGTGAAAAACAAAAACAAATGTGTTTTCTTACAACCATTACAATGAGCATATATATGTGTGTGTTTGTGGGTCTTTGACATTTTGTATTTCTGTCTATAGATTTCTCATGGTAATTTATTTTTTTCGGCTTGATTTGAACTCCAACACTAATGCCTCCTCATCTCACATAAATAGAAGATCTCTAATTTATCAATATATATAGTTCTAAATTAAAGCTCAGTTCTTATCATATAATTTGAAAGGAATATATATATATGTGTTTTTGTTTTTTATTAAAAAATTAAGAAAATTAGACTTGGCAGCTTATTTTGGTTACTCAATCTAATAGATAGCTAATTTTTTTTATCTAGCAAAATTACCGTTTGTCATTTTTTCATATTTGATAGTTGACTATTAATCAATTAGTGATGATCAAGAAAATTGATAACTTATATTATAGTCAATCAGTTATTGATCATAATATGGTCAATCAGTGATTATAACTCTGTAAAATAAAGTTATTTGACCACTATTTCATGCATAAAAATTGACATTTTATTAAGAATTTTAGTTGTTTTTTATTTGTTATAATTTATTTTGTTTTGCATACTCTAATTTAAAACATTAGAAAAATTAGGTTAGTAGCTCATTTTGATCACCCAATCTAATAAAAAGTCAAAATTTTTTTTTATGCAGTAAAATTACCGTTTGTCATTTGTTCATGTTTGATAATTGACTATTAGTCAATGAATGATTGATTAAGAAAATAAATAATTTATATTATGATTAATTAGTGATTGATCGTAATATACTCAATTAGTGATTGATCATTTAAGAAATTTGATTAACCATTTAAAAAAATTGGCTTTTAATTGATTTTTTAAAACTTAAATCATTAGTTAAAAGGTTTATTAAAAAGGCTGTGTAGCTATAAAATCCATAAACATTATTTTAGTTTAGGCAATTTTATGATGGGATATCATATTCCCAGGGCCTCAAAGAGTTTAATCATGATTGTAGTATTTAAATCATAACGTGAGAAATTTTTCCCTATATATATATATATATATATTTTTTTTTTTTGTGAGTAAATTTGTCTTGGACGGATGAAAAACTGATTTTAATTAAGGATTACAAGAGGGTAGAGTGGAGGTGAAGGAACTAATGGTTATTGACAAAAATTTTCTACGTTATTAGCTGTTTTTATTAATTTTACGTAAAATCATTTAAATTTAAGAATTTAATTATATAAAACATATTAAATATTAAAATTTTTACAAAAATTAATAAAATATTAAAATATTATTAAGTTAATAATCATTAACACAAAATAATAGAGTACCAAATCTAAAATTAAAGTGAAGTAGGCACGTTTATTTGTCTTATGACTAATCAATCGTATCTAATGCTTTTTGACCTTGTATATCCATCTTCATGTCTCATATCTGTTGTTATACCCGTCTAATTTAGGACGGGAGGAGGTTAATTTTAACTATTAACTGTCCCATCATCTCTTTATATTTTATACACATTCAACCGCCTTTAACGCGTTGTGGAGACGATAGTAGTAGATCGAAAAGTGTGCGAGAGAGAGACAGAGAGAGAGGACATTGGGAATTGGAGTTCAGTGGTGTGAAGTTTAAGGTTGACGGCTGACACGGCAGGGACAAAATGGTCAAACACATGAACAAGAACGCCATGCCATTCACATCCTCTTCCTATAATTATGATGTCTACCTGGAAAGAGGACGCGGCCAAACTCCACTCTCAAAAAAGAAAGGCAACGCCTTTTGTAAGTGAATAATTCTTTGTGATACATAGGTATCAAAACCAAGGACGGCACAAACGGCTTTCTATTTTTGTTTTTATTTTTAGCTTAAAAATGAGAATTCAAACTCTAGCTTTTTTTTTTTTTTTATAAACAAAATCAGATATATAATTTAATTATAATTATTATTTTTTATCAAGTTTTTTTTTTAATTGAAGTTTTCTTATTAAGTTCTTTGATTTATTAACAATGTGACTTAATGATTAAAAAAATAATTGGTAAGTTGTTTTTTTCATATTTTATTTGACAATACTCCTCTTTATTAACTAAGTAATAGATCAATAAATAAATATTTATATAGAAAATTTAGACAAAATAACTATCATTACATATGTATTATGGAGGTCTCTCTCGTGTCATGTATAAAAAGAGAAACTGAAATCTTTAATTTAAAAATTACAGAGGATTGAGTTTTTAAAATCTAATTAAAAATAAAAAAAAATTAAACACATCCTCAAACAAGCTCAAATAGCTAATTTAAGCATAATCTATAATTGATTTGGTTTTTTAATATTTTAGTCCAGCGAAGCACTACGTTCCAAGACTTGATGCGACAGTCATACAGCTGCAACAACGTGTCTCCTTTTCTGTCTCTTCTCCATTTCTCTCTCTTGCTTTTTCCATGATTCTTCTTCCTCTTCTTTCTTTTTCACTCTGCAGACAAACTCTCACTCATCACCACCTGCGACTGTACAAACCATTTCTACTCGCTTCTTCTTGACGCCATTTTGTATCGTACGGACCAATCTCCTGGCTTACCTGCCAAGTTTGATAAGCTCCCCCTTTGGTGCACCCTTATAACTGTGCTGCATTCACAATTTCTCTTTCAATTTCCGTTTCTATTTATTATTTTCAAAAATATATATATATATTATACAAACCTTTGTCCATTTGACCGAAATGAGTGCTTCTGAAAAATGAAATAAAATATACTATCGCTTGATTTTGTTTTTTTTTTTTAAGTGAATGTCAATCGAAATTCATAAAAAATACTGTATAATAAAGTTAAAACCAAGAAATTGTTGGTATGTTTTTATAATCCTAATTCACGTAGACTAATTGTGGCCTGAAAAGGTGGTTTAATTTATATGGTGTAGAGTTATGGACAGATGTTAGGACAATATTTAGATAATAATAATAATAATAATAATAATACTATTTGTCATATTCAATATTTTTGTGCTCCATGCATGCATGGTAAGCAACATGCACGTACATCCAAAAGTTTTTTAACAAATTATTGTTTGCTAATCGCTATTTATAGGAATTGAATGACAAATATTTTATTTGGTCAAGTCCATTTGCGCCCATAAATATCACTGTAATTCCAGGTTATTCTCTTGAAGAAATTTTCAAGTAAATATACATGCACGTGTCATGACAACAAAGCAGGAAACACAAAGAAGTGGGCGTTCAGGGGGGTGGGAGGATAGTAAACCCAAGTATTATCATTTTTTTTTAAATAATTTTTTTTTAAATTTAAGATATAAAATTTAATGAAGGGAGTATTTTTCGCTGTAATGAAAGTTCAGTCACTCCATATGCCCAAAGGGCGGTGCTGTGTTTGCCTCCCCCCTTTTCCGTTTTTGTCCAAACTCACACCACTGACCATTCCTTTTTCATTTCTTTTTCTTTTTCTTTTCTTTTCTTTTCGTTTCTTTTCTTTTTTTTTTCAAGACGAGAATTAAAAAAAAAATCAAATTTCAGAAACCTTTTTCAATTTACATAATTATAATCACAATAATAGTATCATAAATGAATAAATTACTAATAAATAAATAAATAAAAGCAAAGAAAGAAACTCCTTTTGGAATTTTGGAAATCTGTCTGTCTAATAATAATCTCTCTGCTTTCTCTATCATATCAAAATTCTGCATGATTCTCCATATCGTGTAATTAACTTTTTTAATTAATTGACCCAAATTTTCTGAATTAATTTCATTAATCTCTAAATTATTTTACCTTAAAAGAGAAGATACCACCCTGTAGCAGCAGCTTTAGCAAAGCTCATTTACAAACAAAAAAACAACCCAAAAAAAAAAAGAAAAAGCAAAAAAAAAAAAAAAAAAAAGAGCAGAGGGTATTTATGTTATGTAATTCCATTTCATTGGATCATCTCTTTTTCTCTCTCTCTCTCTGTCTCTTTCTCTCTCTTTTTCTTTCTCTTTCTATGATTTTCCACTGCCGGAATGCTGAGGCTTTTTAGGGTTTATCAACTATTCTCCTTCTGATCAGGTACTGCTTTTCTTTTATTCTGCGATTATTTTTCCCCCAAGAAATTTGATTCATTTGGTGGAAAATTTTGTTGCTTTTCAGTTGGAAACGTTGATCCAGGGTTTCCTATTTAATTTATCTATTTATTTTCATTTGGTTTGTGAGGTTTTGATTGAGATCTGAAAGCTGGTGCTTTTTTTTTTTTTAACAGATTGTGAGAGCACGGAAATCTAGAACAATTTTGGTGAAGAAATTGGTTGTGAGTAGTTAAAGCAGGATTTGATTGGTGTTTGCAGAGTGAAAGAAGTGGATTGGGACTATTTGCGTTTCAATCATTTTCGAAGTTGCTGCTGCTGGGTGTGATTATTTCAACTAACACTTTAATTTCTTACTTCTCTTCTTTGGCTTCTGTCAGTGAATTGTACGTCCCTTTCTTTTCTTTTTTTAATTTTCATTTTCATTTGTATTAAATTTGGAGTCTTCTTCTCTGGTGCTGATCGCTTAATGATAGCTCTGATATGCAGTTTTTTTTTTTTTTTAATGATTATGCTTAATTATCCTTGAAGCCTTTGGTAACATTGTCACTCTGGAAAAAAAAAATCCTTTTCTTTCTCTGTTTTGAGAATTTACAAAGCGTATCATTCTAATTACTCCAGCATCCTCAATGAGATTATGGTTCTGTTTAAAAAAAAAATGTATTTTTCTTGTGCTGTTTTACAATTTCAATTTTGGTTCAATGTTGACACTGAGTTGATGTATTTTTGGAAAGTTATTGGAGAAAGCTGAGTGGATATGAGCACTTAAAACCCCACCCCTGTAGAATCATGGTTCATGATTTTAGTTGCTGTTCATGTTGTGAATGCCAGGGAGTAGTCTGAAGATGGCAGCTGAGCTTGTCAATTCCGCAACAAGTGAGAAACTGGCTGAAATGGACTGGACCAAAAATATTGAAATCTGCGAATTAGTTGCTCGTGATCAAAGGTTTGACTTTGTGCTTCTTGTTTATAAATACCTTTTTTTTTTTTTTGGCCCCCCTTAGGTTCTGAAATGATGACAATGAATTTTACCCCACTCCTAACGTTCTTCATCTGCATCGCTTTTCATTCCATTTTCTTTACATCGACTAGCTTATAAATCTGAACGCAGAAGCTCACGAGTCATTAAAATTTAATTGCATTCATCTAATTTGATACCTTCAACATGAGTTTTGTGGCTGTATATGTGCAGACAAGCTAAAGACGTCATTAAAGCTATCAAAAAACGATTGGGTAGTAAACATGCGAATACTCAGTTGTATGCGGTTTTGGTAAGTCTAGGTTCTTTTGTTTGGTATATATATATTTATATATTTTCAGTTCATAAGTTTTATAGGCTTTTTGATTTACCTTGTCAGGCCTGAAAAAGCAATACATGGAGAGGGAAAATTTTTCATTGCAGTAGTGCTCTTTTTATTTTGTGTTTTTATTTGTTAATCGAATGCATATGATGGATGTTACTAGTGAGTGTGATTCTTGTATGTTGTGCCGCCACTTTCTAATAAACCCTCCATTTGTTAATTTGATATGCAGTTGTTAGAAATGTTGATGAACAATATTGGAGAAAATATTCATAAGCAGGTTACTGAGGCTGGGATTCTTCCTATTCTTGTGAAGATGGTTAAGAAAAAGGTTTGCACAAGCTCTTATGTTGAACGCTGTGGGCTATTGAATTAATTAATTTTGTCTTGATTTGAATATATATATATATATTTTGCTGGTTTGCAGTCGGACTTGCCCGTGAGAGAGCGGATATTTCTCCTTCTAGATGCCACACAGACATCTCTTGGTGGTGCCTCTGGAAAGTTTCCTCAGTACTACACTGCTTATTACGACTTGGTGGTATGCAGAAATATGCTACATCCATAACGACTAAAGCTCTCTTTTTATGAAATGATTTAGGTTTGATATTGATTTGTAGTCTCTTGATGATTTTAGTTAGGGGCTAAGGATATTAACGGTGAAAAGTATAATTGCTCTTACTAAAGTAAAGCTGCCGTTATGGAATTATTAACTAGTGGTTGGAAAACTTGAATTAAATACTTATATCCCATCAGATAGAGTTTTGCGGAAAAATTGCTGATTTTTATGAGCTGCATTGGTAATAGCAATGAAACACTATAAGACAATGGTGAAGATGTTGACTAATATAGATTTAATATATTTATATAAACGGGTTGCTGAATATACTGCTATTTCTAAGGTGAAGTGCTAGCTTAGTCTCGAAGCTTGTTGATATGCCGTTGTCTTGTTATGGTGTCTTCGGGACCGTGCCTTCTCTTTTGAAATTAGTAGTCATGTTTAGTCATGTTTCTTACAAGGAAATGTATCTCAATGTTAACTTCCATTAGTTGTTTATGTTATGGAATTCAGAGTGCAGGAGTGCAGTTTCCTCAAAGGCCCCCTGCAGTCTCCTCAAATCACCCCAACCCACAACCAAATAAAAATAACTTGCCTAATGGAGAACTGGCATCATCTAGACATGAGGGATTTCCGCAGCAAGCTGACTCTCAAGGCATTCCTGAATCAAGGTATCGTCATAATGATATTTTACGTACTTTGAGTATGTATTTAAGTTGTCCGTGGAAGAAACCTGTTTAAAGAGGGGAAGGGGTTGGGAGGAGGTTTAGTTTTGCTTCCCTTCTTCTCTCTTTCTAGTTTTGTGATATTTGAGGGCAAAGATAAAATTTGCAATAGCTTTAATCAGTGTCTACCTATTTCATGCAGTATCATTCAGAAGGCCACAAATGTATTGGAGGTTTTGAAAGAGGTTCTTGATGCTGTGGATAGTCAGCATCCTGAGGTATATTTCTGGTCTATTTTTCTGAATTTAAATTTGTCTTGCAAAAATTGAAATTGCACTGGTACCTTTATTATCATTTGGCATTAGTGATCATATAAGGTGCATTTAGAAGAAGACGAGAAAGCTTAAAGAAATATAAGAATAGAGACATGGCTCTAGAGGTGCTCAGCACATGATAGACTTTTGCTTTGTGAAATATATAAGCGAGAATCTGCAGCTATGCTTATGATACAAACGTCAAAAGATCACTTATGCAACAATTCGTGGAGATCTTTTCGGCTTGTAACATCTTTGTTGCATTTCACTTAGTTTGATTGGTTATTACTAAAATGCATACTTCCAAGAGTTGGCATGTGAAGTAATGGCTATTTTAATTGTCTTTCAGGGAGCAAAGGATGAGTTTACACTAGATCTTGTCGAACAGTGTTCGTTTCAAAAGCAAAGGGTAATGCATCTAGTAATGACTTCTCGGTAAGGCTAATTATGGATTCAACAGAGCTGGTGACTATATTGTTGCTCTTTTATGCATTTTCTGTAATTATTTGCCATCCCTTTGAACTACTTGGGTTTTATTTTAAATTATGAATAGAGTATTTCAATTCATCTATTTTTAAAAATCAAGGATTTGGTGGAACTTGTAGTAGTTGTTCTATATATATATATATATATATTTGGTTATTTGTTATTCGCATATCAACTTAAATTGATTCTGATAGATTTATGTTGATCTCAGGGATGAGAAGGTGGTTTCTCGAGCCATAGAGTTAAATGAGCAGCTCCAAAAAGTACTCTCAAGACATGATGCCCTTCTTTCAGCTCGGCCTCGTTCAACTATGAACTGTTTTAACCAGGAAGAAGCAGAGGAAGAAGAGGAGGCCGAACAACTTTTCCGGAGGTGTGTCCCTTCTTCCAACTGGATTATTTTCCACGTCTTTAATGGGAAATTAGTATTTTCTGACTAAAAGGTTTTGGTGATCTTCGGCAAGGAACTATTCCGCTAGTTAAAGGAACATTGCAATAAAGAATCTCATTCTCGAAGTCTAATGTCCTCTACCTTGGCAGTGACTAAACACTAGCCAGGAAAATCTAAATCTCACTTTTCCCGTTTTAAGTCACCTTCTCCTTGATTGCAAAACGTAATAGGTTACGAAAAGGAAAAGCTTGTGTAATGCCTGAAGATGAAGATCGACCAGCAGAGCACCCGCACTTGGGTTTTCTTGGATCAGCCATTCCTGGAGAAATGCTGAACCGTCCGCTTATAAGACCACTGTCTTTGGAGCCATCATCACGAGAACCAAATGGACATGCCGAGGCTGTTACTATTCCACCCCCACCAGCAAAACACGTTGAGAGGGAGAAATACTTTCTGGAAAACAAGGCTGATGGTCTAGCCGGCCATGTGAGAGGCCTCTCATTGCATAGTCGCAATGCGAGTAGCTCTCGCAGCGAAAGCATAGATTCCAGTGATTGATAGTGGCGCACCTCATTGAATGTGCCTCTCTTCAAATCTTCCGTGTAATTCTCAGTTATATATCTAATATTCCTTGTTACTCTCCGGTTTTATTGGCAGTTGATATTGGTGATGGCTTCTGATTTAGTAGAGTACTTTTGGCGTTTAGAGTTTTTTTTTTTGTAGTGAGTTTTAACATGAGAGGGTGTTGTTAATTGTTATGTGGTGTTGTTACTCCTGATCTCTGGTTTTGCGCGCGCTCTGCAGACTAATTCCTTTATTTGTTGTCACTCATTTGCATACAAAAGGGGGAGTTGTAAAGAGATTTTTCACAATCCTATTTAATTTATTTAGCCCATTTGTGGATATAGTGTGGGTCTTTAATGTAAAGAGATCTTTTTTATATACGTGACAAATCAATGTTGAATTGAATGGAAGAGTATTTTTTATTTTATTGAGTGGAGGAATTTGCGAGTAATGCTACCATCATCACCCTCATGACATGAGCCCACATTAATTAAAAGACGAAAAGAAACCCAAAAAAAAAAAAAAAAAGGAAAAACGAATCGTTACTATGACGAGGGTTTCTTTTTTTTTTTCTTTCCCTTTCCTTTTGATGGCTCCCATGGTGTATGGTTGTCTGTGTCCCTTTCTACCTAAAAAAGAGAGACGAAAGATACTAGAAGAAAGGGACAAATCCTAGAAGCCAATCTAGACCCGTTAGTATTGTTGGAGTTAGAAAACTTGCCAGTCTTTAGAAAAAGTCTCTGCTTGACTTTTCTTTGCCTACAAGAGGGGAAAAAAAAAATACGAATACAAATCAGTCGTTCTTTTTGAGCCCCTTGCTAGAACGGTATTTAGTCTCTACTCTGCGAGTGCTGGTCAAGTGTTTGTTAGAAAGAGGAAGGAAGATGAAGAAAAGCATAGTATTATATGGAGCACCTGGTTTCCACCACATGGTGTCCATGGTGGAATTGGGAAAGCTAATCTTGCAACACCATCCTTGCTTTTCTATAACAGTCTTGGTCACAACCATGCCACTAGATACAGCTACCACATCCTCATACGTAGACCAACTCTCCAAAACCGCTCTCCAAATCTCCTTTTTCACTCTTCCCACCATTGATCTTCCTCAATCCCTTAGCAGAGCTGAAGCCGCCTCCGAATTCATCAAACTCAATGCCTCAAATGTTGTGGATGCCCTCACAACCATGTCTCTCACCTCAACAGTCTTGGCCCTCATAACCTCGGCCGTCCATGTCTCCTACCATCCACACATATCAACATACTACTACTTCACATCTTGTGCTTCAGCTCTTGCGGTCATTCTCTACCTTCCCTCCATCCATAACCACACAACTCGGAGCTTCAGAGAGATGGGCGACACTCTCCTGTACTTTCCCGGATTGCCACCCCTTAAGGCCTCGGACATGCCTGATGCTCTCTATGACCGTGATGATCCTGCTTATCGGTATTTTCTAAATGTTGCCAGTTGCCTTCCCAAGTCGAAAGGAATTATAATAAACACCATCGACTCCCTAGAGCCAGGCGTCATCAAGGCCCTAATGGATGGGGCATGTGTCCCTAACCAGGAGACTCCGCCTATTTATTGTATTGGACCTTTGATCGTTGACGCCAAAGACAGGGCAGCAGGATTAAGAGATGCATCGTCGGAATGTTTAGCATGGTTGGATATGCAGCCAGAGAAGAGTGTTGTGTTTTTGTGCTTTGGAAGTAGGGGTACGTTCTCTGAGGTGCAGCTAAAGGAGATGGCTATGGGATTGGAGAGGAGTAGCCACAGATTCTTGTGGGTAGTCAAGAGTCCACCAGATTCCAACACGACTGAGCCTAACTTAGAGGCGCTGCTGCCAAAAGGGTTTTTAGAAAGGACCAAAGATAGAGGCCTGGTGATGAAGTCATGGGCCCCGCAGTCTTCCATTTTGAGGCATGGATCAATAGGAGGGTTCGTGACACATTGCGGTTGGAATTCGGTGGTGGAAGCAGTGAGCTGTGGAGTGCCCATGGTTGCATGGCCCTTGTATGCCGAGCAGCGCATTAATAGTGTGGTCCTGGTGGAGGAAATGAAGCTAGCAATGCCACTTGAGAAGGTGCCATTGTCTTCTTCGTCTTTGGGAGAACTGGTTACTTCACAAGAGTTGGAAAAGAAGGTGAGAATGTTACTGGAGTCCAGACCAGAGGAAGGGAAAAGTCTTGGAGAACACAGTTTGACAGCAAAAGCCAAGGCTATAAAGGCTTGGACTAATGGTGGGTCGTCTTTCACTTCATTTTCAAAGATGGTAGGTACCTGGAAGCAAGGACGTTGATGCTCGTCAATTGCTTCACTAAACTGTCAATCGTACAGGAATTTAAGGAACCAAGTCGTCCAGAGGTTGAACTCGTAAAACGTAGAGTGTTTTAACTCAAAAAAAAAAAGAAAGTTGATATCAGATCTCCATTTGGTCTTGCTTAGAAGCGTAATAACAAGCAGAACCTACTTTAGAAGCTCCCTGCTGGGAAGAGAGAATTTATCGGAAGAGTTCATTTGGGTCTTCAATGGAGTCCTCGATAACATTGGACTCTGGCAAAATTTGTAATGCATAGTACAGCAAGGTAAGATAAAGGCAATGGCTGAATTTCCAAACTATAAGCCAAAACGCATCGTATAAAGCAGTTAAATAAACGACACAACTGATACAACTTTGATTATGAGATTCATGCAAAAAGAACATTGATTCAAAATAGCATTTTCATTTTATTTATAATTTATATATGGGGAATAATAATGAATATGAGTAAGAAATGAATTCTTACAACACAAATAACCTTTTAGAATACGGGGAAAATAACTGTACATAATTTACTTTTGAAGCTAAGGAAATAATTACACGCTTGTCGCTCTCATCTTGTCGTCTAAACTTTAATAGAAACGCCATTATTGGCTTCTCCTTTTCCTATAGGCCCCCAGTTATGTATCGAGCAGAATAACATGTCTTGCTATATGTTGTTTCAAAAAATAAAAATAAAAATAAATTTCACCTTAGAAAATAATCTTTTTCCTTGGATTTAACATGACTTCTAACTTTGTCATGTCGATCCAATATCATCTCGCTAAGTGTTAAAGTGGTCGCCGGAGGCAGAATAATTAACTCATTGCTTGATCAAACGCAACTCCCAATTACCCTCGCCATCTATAAGCCGCAATTCAACTGAATGGAATGGTATCAGAGCAGGACGCTGTAGAAAGGAAAAAATGAAAAAGTTCATCGACTATAAACATGCCATTTGGTTGTTGATCAGTACCGCCAAATAGGAGCATCTCCAAAACCATCAAGAAGTATAAAAAACATAAATAAAAAATAAAACCACCAAGAAAGATTCAACTTTATTATGGTTTGAGAATGGAGATAGCACTTACTTGTGAAGATGTAACTACTGTGATACCCATGTCTTTTGCGAGCCTATAAAGATGTTCTTCAACATCTACACTTGTAGCACTAACATTTGCAAGACCAGAGAATGATACAGAGTACCAAAAAAAAAAAAAAAAAAGGGAGAGAATAATTAGCCAACATTACTTCGGAGGTTATAGAAAGAACAACTAAAACATAGGACAGTCTCACGTACTTTGTGCACTCGTCAAGGATACCAAATTTAGGCTTGTGGAAAAATAAGCGTGCCTGTATTAAAAAAAGAAAAAGGTCATGCCTGAAAGACATTTTAAAAGAATATAGACTTGTTTAAAGAAGTGAGATAATCAAGGTACTAAAATACTAGATTTACGCACCATGCCTAATCTTTGCTGTTCTCCAAGAGAGAGAACATCTTCCCAATTCAAATTTGCATCCCAGCCGCTTTCCTCCCTCTCCAAAAGATAATTCAGTCGGACGTTTCCCAGAATGCTTTTCAAGTGCATGTCCAGAATATTTTTGGCATTGGAAGACTTCTCATCTGATTTGCACCATTGAGGATATTTTCAAACTCAGTGAAGATTTCAATTCCAGTTGTAGTATTAAGGAGTTTCTAAAGTAAGTGTTCTTAAAATACCTTCCTTGTAGAATTTCAATGCCCTCAACTCTGCTTCTTTTTGGGAGAGAGGATATATAATTTGATCTCTAAGGGTTCCCAAACACGTGTACGGCCGCTGAGGAACATAGAACACACCACAACCTGATCCAGCCTTTTCGTTTACATACTGCGATGGTTGAGTGAGCCTCCCACTCATGACAGGCCAAAGGCCTCTAAGAACTCTGAAAACAGAACTTTTTCCACTCCCATTTGGACCTTAAAAGAATTTCATACTTGTTACATGTTACCACTTGTATAAGATCTAACATGCGTATAAGTAAAGTCAAATAAAGGCAACAAACCAGTAACGAGCAGGCTTTCTCCAGGTACTATATCACACGTCAATTGTCTAGCCAACAATTTCTGTGCAGGGGTGATGATGTCGACCTCAGAGAAGGTAATGGCATCCTCAGAGTAACGATGTTTCCATTTAGAAAGCGACTGAGTATCATCTGTTTTCAGCAAGCAAAAAAAAAAAAAAAAAAGGAGTAGAGAGAGAGATGGGGTTATCGGCCACATAATAGGCAATAGGGCCATCAAAAATTTGGACTCAAAATAGAACCAACAGGCAAGTAAATAATGGGTTTTTTCTACCTTTAGGTAAAGGGTTTGACAGAATTGCTTTCTAGGCATTAAACAACTCAAAAAAACAATGAGACAAAAAAATTTAACATGCATCATGAAGTTCTTTACCAAAGAAGAGTATTATAACAATATCAGCGAAGAGGTTTTATAATTGAGATAATTGATCTTTTAGAATAAATTAGAAGCATAATGAAATTTACATTACAACTCTTGAAATTAACACAAGGATGACGCATTCCAGATATGCCTTAAAACAATAACGCAACGTTTACCAGACTGTGCAGCATCCAGAAGCTCTTCAAGCTCAAAAATTCTACCGATACCACCAGAGAGTTCCACAAACTTCCGATGCAATTCCAGAATGTCACCAAAGGCTAAAAAGCTCTGAGAGACAACAGATGCTAAGAACCGCAATGCATGAGCCAGTTCACCTGAAAATGTTCTTCTACATGAGAGAGAGAGAGAGAGAGAGAGAGAGAGAGACAGACAGACAGACAGACAGACAGAGGTATAACTATAAGTGCCTCTCAAACCTCACCTTGAGTAGATACCAAGGCCCTATCTCCTTTGTGTTCCATGGCATATAACAAACTCAACCCCCAAGTCACATTATGTGGAAGTTGCTTTGTTATGAAATCATCCAGTATACCGAACATCCATTTCTTCTTCAAATGAATCAAGGAATGGTCAAGAAGCTCTCTGAATTTTGTTTCAACCATCTGTTTAATATGACAACCAGCTTAATTTAAAATGGATCGGTAAAACCCTAAAATAACATATATATTCCCCATAGTGCGTATTAGTATCTTTGCTAAACTGAACCACGATGCTTATTTGTCTAGCTGGACATGAGAAGTTAAAAAAATTTGTGCCAGTAAAACCTCATGGTAGAGAACAAAAAAACTCAGTGTTAGAATATAAAACTATTGTTGGCCCACTTCCTAATAGCATAAGTTTTTGAGATGGGTTGATAAACTAACATGATATCAAAACAGGAGGTCCAGAATTCGAACCCCTATAATTACACTCTTTAACCCCTTTATTATCATTGTATGTTGGGTCTTTAATATGTTTCGGACTTTTTCTTAAATATTTGTGCTGGACTTTCAAAAAATTAATATTTTGCCCATTGTCTAGTCTGCACGTGAGGGGGAGTGAGAATATATAACTATTGTTGGCTCACTTCCAAATAGCTTAAGATTTTGGGATGGATTGCTAAACTAACACCAAGAAAGCAAAGCTTGTGCCTGAAAAAGCCATATTCTAGAGAATGGCAAAAGGCCTAAAACTGCTAGAATACTTCCCAAAACGTACTAATATTATAACTAAACAATACAAACAAATTTGGAAGAGATGAGGTACTCTTGGATTCATTTAAGAAAGTATCAAAACAAAGTCCGTATTTAGTGATCAATAATCAAACCATTCCCCTACAAAATTTTCATGTCAAATATAGCCCTTTCTTCATCTTCCAAAGTATAAAGCCGAATAAAGAAACAATTTAGCAATATTTGCAAAAGACGTGTATGGCTGCAGGTAGCTTACAGCTTTTTCTCGAGCACCACCACCGAAGAAAGCAACCGATTCAGCATGAGTACGCAATCTTTCATGCATGAACCTAATTAATGCAAAATGCCAAAATAAGTACAATTTGCAGTTGAACATTAAGGGTTAAGAAGTGGGAAAAAAAAAATCACCTGAAGGATCCTTCAAGCTGTTGTTCTTGACCCATCAAATCGCCAAATTCAGGGGTAACAGCCCTAAGAAAACCCAGTCCCAGTAACATGTAGGCGTACAATATTGCAACGCCCCTTTGACCAGTTAATAATTTCATTCTCCAGGTAAACCTTCAAAATGGCAGCAGCAGCCATGTAAAGAATTAGAAGGAAATGTAAAAAAAGCAAGAAGAGCTAGCTGCTAATATGCTAGTCATGCATACGAACCTTAAATCATGGTACTCTAAAACTTTACTTTTAAACTACATACTCACCACAGAATGTCTACAGTTGGCTTTACCATTCCAGTTACGAGTCCTGACAAGTCAGTTGTTAACTTTTCTAGGTCATGAGTTATTCTCTGATCAGCATCAATATTTTTGCTCGACATGTGGAAGACCTACAAAGAACATGTGGCACCACTCAATGAAAAATCTGACGGGAACAAAAGAAGAAACAAAGATAAGAAAATAACTGTTGTCGATTTAGAATATAATTGAAAAACTTAAACAGCCCATGTGAAATACCCAAGAGTTTAAGTAAAAAGAAAATCATCAGAAAGTTCACGTAAAACAGGGAGATCAAAGATTCGTTAAACATTTCTAAACAGGTTACCTTGTAGAAGGCATTCTTTCTCAGATAGTTCTTAAGCAAGTGTTTGGTCAAACGAATCCTCCATCCCAGAGCAAGCCTAGCTGTCAGGTGCCTGCAAAATAATAACATAAATTTAATTGGCTCTTAAAATATTCGATGCTAATATTTTTATTCACACCATCTAAGAATACATATAAAACTGCAGAAGAATTAAAGAGGACTCTCCTCTAAAACCACAGAAATGACCCGATAAAAAATTATTGTTCTTTCCCGTTAAGAGTTATCAAAAGGAATCAATAGTGCCACAAGGGAAAAGACCCAGAGCCAAGCCTTCAAAACCTCCGCAGGTCTCACACAAAGCTGCTTCATTTCTTAGCAAAAAGGACTTCAGCAGCCGGTCATTTAAATACCCAATTATACCTATAAAAGTCCGAAGTGAACTACAGAAAATATCCCAAAACTTCCATACTACTGAACTTCTTTTTTTTTTTTTTTTTTTTTTGAAATAAGGAAGATCCTTTCATTCATTATAAAATCAATTGCAAAGGAAAAGAGGACAAGATGTCCTCAAGACGGAGCAATAAACCAACAAGAAAAACAGACCACCTTAACAAACCACAGAAACTAAAATAGAACTCCCACAGTTAAACTCCCATCACATGGTTCCAATTTGAAATGGAACAGTTGACCTTACACTGGCAGTTTTACCCATTGTCATCGTTTCACAAGAATCCTATCTCGCTATTGTATTTTCCCACTTTCTTAGCATAACTTATCTCCCTCAAGTTGTCTAAAATGAAATGCTTTGTTGCTCAGTTTTACTCCTTGAGATCAATGTCGCCGCAAGGAACCTCTGATGGAATTTTTTTTTTTTTCATAGAAATTACCCAAAAATATTTCCTTAAAAAGATGCAGGCCACACATTACCTTAAAGAAGGTGCAACAAAAGAAGAAGCAGCACTCTGAAGGATACTAATACCGATTAAACGGATGAAGGCTGCCTTATCCTGCTCCAAAACATGTTTCACGGTGGTTCCTGTATAAATAATTAACTTCAATAACAGCATTGTTATTAGATTCTAAAATACTTGAATAAGGGAAAGAGAATACCGTTTAATGATGCAATACGATCTGAAATACACGTTCTTGATACAACAAGAAAAGCAACTGCAAGCAATTGCGCTCCCTGTTTATCGAACACAGTTGGGACCTGAAAAGATGCAACTTGAAGGTTAATAAAACAAAGTAAAAGAAATTTCATTTTCTTGGATGCATGGTGAGACCATTGCATGCCATAAAATAGAATGACGATACACTAGAAATCCTAATAGAAAGCCACATCATTTTGATCAACATCAAGCTGCTACAAAACTAAGAGGTAACGCCACTAAACTTACATGGAATCAACAATATATTTCTAACTGCTTCCGAAGGCCAAAGCAAACATGCGATAAGGCCACTATCATGTGTAAACCTTGTTCCCAAAACATATTGGGTAACATAAACAAACACTAGAATAGATTCACAGGCCTCAAAACAGCAGATTTCTTATATTTGCTAATTCTCCTAGGACGAAAATCCTAAAATGAAGAATCCTCAAAAGTAAAGGATGCGGTTCAACAAGGGCCTCCAGACCATCTTCAACTAAATATAATTGGGAATGTGGCCTATGAAATACACAACTAGAGGCCATATTCAACCTCCTTATGTATTGAGTCATCCTTTGTTCCAGCCCCAGGATTCTGTTCCTCCTGCCTAGCAAATCAAAACCCCATATCTCCTATCCCATTTAAAATCTGTATGGCTAATTACAAAACAGTAGGCTAATGATAAAAAGTAATCTCAAAAGTGTATGTGTTAAAATGTCTCACCAATACTCTGAACATGGCAGCTACTCTCAACGGCAATGCCCGTGGAGCTCCACGGAGTTGTGGGAAAACTGGCAAGGAAACAGTATGGTCCACAGGTGGAGAAGCAGCTATGACCTTTGCAAAGTAAGATTGTGCCTTTGAATTCGAGAATGCAGAATCCTACACCAAAAAACCCATCAGGTAAGTGTGAAGTAAACTTGAACAGCATAAAACCAAACAAACCCACGAACAAAAAGCTATGAAAATTTGTATACCTTTCTACCTGCAGCAAAGGCTCGTTTTACCACCATTGCATCACTCTGGCGATGTGTTTCAGAAGAACTCATTGTGTTCATCCCCACATCATCCACTGCTGGGGAATCATCCCTGAGTTATCACAAAAGCTTTAACATGCAAAGATACACTTGAAAGTGAACTGATGCAACAGCCAAACAAATACATATTACAAGTAAACCAACTTGGTTTACAAACCTTTTATAGTGAACACTCCAGCCTCCTTCACCGTCCAATGACAACACCACATCATGAAATGCGACTAAAGCTGGACGATGAGAGATGGTAATGCATGATGTTCCCATTGCTCTAACTTTAGCACAAAAACGTTCCTCCATATCAGTTGTAACGGCACTTGTGCACTCATCAAGAATTGCAAACTTAGGCTTATGATAAAACAGTCTGGCCATCCCCAATCTTTGTTGCTCACCAAGAGATAATTCATCACCCCAGTTTATCTCTTTTTCCGGTGGATAACGGTCTAGTAGATACTCAAGGTCAACCTATAATATCCACATATACTTGACTCAAAAGGAAGCAAGTAAATTTTAATTTACAACAATAAATGTATAGCCATTTTGTATCTAATCAAGGCACAGAAAGCAATGAAATGAAAATTTACATTTCTTAACAGCTCCACCATTCCATCTTGTGTGAGTGGTTCAACTTCCTGATCCGCAGTAAGAGGATAAATTAACTGGTCCCTAAGTGTTCCTACAGCAGTGTATGGTCTTTGTGGCACATAAAATATTTCCTTATTGAGATCAGTACCAACCCCAGGTTTTGCGATGTGGCCAGTTACAAGGGGCCAGAGGCCTCCTAGTACTCTGAAAAGTGAGCTCTTCCCACTACCATTTGGACCTTCAACAGGTAGAGCATATAATCATATCACATGTCAAACAGATGAATGTAAAGATGGTATCTCAGAAAACTTAATACAGTACTTAACTAAGAAAAGAGATAAAACAAAAACGTTGACAAGCCACTTAACCGGAGATCACATCTAGCAAACACCAAAACATTAACACATGCTCATGCCAAACAAAAACTCAAGTACCTCCCCAAGCTACATCTAATCTACTATGCACAAAACTACATTAAAGTCAAACCTCCCTCAACCAAGTTTTTTTAAAGAACTTTTGGGTCTGCTGCAAGAATCCTTAATTTTGCTTTAGTATCTTCCATTACGAAGGCACGGTAACTAGGACTGTGTTGTCTCTTGCAATTTGAAAAATCCACCATTATACCAGGCAATATGCTACCCTCTTCTATGTACTATGCCAAATTAGTCACTTTGCAACAAAATATTTTGCCAAAAACGCAAAATAATAGCTAGTCCTAAATTTTATTATTTTTTTTTTGGTCCTCCAAGAACATTGAGCAGCACATTTCTTATGCAAACCTTTTATTCATAACAAAATTCAGGGGACTGAAAAAGAGTTAGAAATGGACTACACGGCACAAAAAAAAAAATAAATAAAAGATAAATCAAACTTTACGAGTTAATAAATACCTGTAATCAGAAGATTAGACCCTGACTCGACTTTAAGGGTCAAATTGTCCACCAAAACGTTACCAGTTGGCGTAACAACCTGGAAGATCCCATTACTATTATAATGTGGAATGCAGGCAAAGAGGCATCAACACATAGAAAAATTACATATTTACCTACCCTGACACCAGCAAACTCAATATAATTAGCCTCACTAAAGCAATTTCTACTCTGGGATTTTTTCATCAGAGATTTGTCAGCACCAATACTTAGCTCTCTTGATATGACCAGTAACTCATGAATGCGATCTGCATAACCACTGGGGAAGAAAAAGATAGAGAGAGAAAATCATGACAGGTTAGCCCTACAATACAGTTACTTACTAACAATACATTACCATCTCTCTCCCTAATAGTGAAGGCCGTACACATAAGATCACATCTAGAGACTGGTAAAAAGATTGATTCAAAAAAAAAAAATACCTGAGACGATTGAGTCGTCTTGCACTTATAGAAAGTGTTCCCAAAGACTGAAAAAGCGAAATTATAACACTAGTGTGATATCTTAGATTGCTCAACATCTCTGCACGCCCTAAAGTTGAAGTGTCAGGTCTCAGATGACCCGAAAAGAAGGGCTCAATAATCAGAATAACAGCAACGGTAGCACCAAGGTATTTCAGTAAAAAGTCCTGAATCATGCCAAACCACCAATGCTCGTGAAGGACTAGTCTCAAATGTTTAGTTAGTGCCAGAAACTTTTGCTTAATATGGGATTCTTCTCTACTCTCTCCGCCATAAAATGCTATACTTTCTGCATGAGTCCTCAACCGCGAATGAAGCTGTCGATACTCTCCTTCCAGCTGCTGTTCTTTGGACATCAATTTTCCAAAAGCAGGAGAGAAGTTTCTGATCATTGTCCCTGCTCCCAGTACATAAGCCTAAAGTAGTAACATCAAAAGTTAAGGTGGAAAAATAATTGTTTGCAACAATAATGTAAAGCTCTACAACCAATAAGTGGCTATTATAACAGAATAGCTTCAACAAGAAATAATAAACAAACATAGAAAAATATATAATTAACTCAAGCAAGAAATAGAACATTACCAATATCCAAAAGACATATTTTGGGCTGGCATACGAACAAAGGCGCCAGGTATAAAGCAGACCATCAGTGACTGCTATTAAATCATCCTGTACTATTTCACTCAACTCTGAACAGAATCTTGGGACGTCACTAGCAATTCTTTGTTCAGGATTTGTTATCCGACCATCTACATGTGATAGTTTGTAATATGCCATGTTCTGAAACCAAAAAAAAGATTACTGTGTGAAACGGGGAACTAGCTGCAATAATTAGGCAGAATATTGTATGTTACTGTAGTGCTGCCATGCCGCAAGTAGTAGCAATTAGTAAATATTGTTCTTTACTTTATTAAACCTAAACAGGGGTATCAACTCACTGATTACAGGAATGAGACTAATGATTCAATATGCCCACGTATCCTTCTATACTCTGCTTGTTCTTTTCTTTTCCCTTTTTTTTTTTTTTTTTTTAATTGTGATAAGGAAATAAGCTTAATCTTCCTACAACAGAAGTGCACCAGTGTGTGACAAAAGAAGAGCTACATCAATCACAATTGAAGTCCAGCTCAATATATTAAAAGAACAAACAATTCAATATGAAGAATAATAGCATCGTTTGACAAAGAAGCTGATTAAACATAAAGATACATCCATGGAAACTTTTCGCTCAAAAAAGTGGCAAGCACTATTATACGAGTATCCCAGCCAAAAAGTGCACACACACACACACACAAAATTTCGTCATTTGCATTGGAAATATTCTGATTACCTCGTTAGCGCCAATAAAAGTTTCCAATTCAAAAAAAGTCAAAAATTGCCTAACTGATTAATATGCTTGTTTGAACATGTAGCCAGAAAGCAAACAATTAGGACAAAGCAAAAAAGATGTATCATAATTTCTGCAATAATTACAATCCTAACTACCTCAAAGTAATAAGAATGGATAAGTTTCGTCAAAATCTTTCTGAACCGCAGGCTCAAGGTCCCTGTTACGTACTTTGAAGTAGAATGCATGGATGAAAGAAGAAAACATAGCAAAATATTCTCTGAAATCAACCGAAAAAATAATGGTACACGCCGAAGAAAAGCTGCACGGAATAGAAATCCTTGCACTTTTGCAAGTCTGTTGCTCAAAGCTGTTCGCAACACCTGCAAGCATAAAACAAGAAATTGTCAGAATATTTTGTTATAGAGATTGAAAATCACTGCATCTTGGCCTAAATTTTAGCAATCCAAACAAATATAAAACAAACTACTCCCCACCTCTAAGAATGCATATTAATTATGAGTAAACAAATGGATAAAGTAGAAGTAACACGCAGCTGTTTCAACTATCTGCATCCGAGTAAAAATTTTAAATAGTAAAATCAAAGCAGACTTGTTTATGTCTGAACTCTGAAGACAAAAAAATAGAGTTTTTAGCTTACACGTAGAGTGAAAGAACTACTATGTTAATATTTTTTTTTTATAACTTCCAGTGGGAAAATGATTTTAAAAAATAAAGAAAAAATGTTTTTAGAAAACAAATAATAAACTATGAGATCAAAATTGTATCACAAACATGCACCAAAAATAAAAATAAAAATAAAAACCTACTTACCACTATAGCTACTAAACTTAAAAGGTCTCTTGCCCCCATCCGGCCCATTTGAGATAACAGGATTGCAGCAAGCACTTTAAGTGACTTCAATCCCCCCTTTTTATCTGAACTTCTCTTCAGATTAGTATCATTTGCCAACACTTTTGAATTTTCTTTATCATTATGCAGGCCATTGTAGTGACTAAAAGAATCATGCCTTTTACTGCTAAATCGAGAGTGCACATATGCAGCCGTCCCGCCAGCGAACACGATGCCTGTAGCTAGTAATAAAGTTTTCCTGAACGCCATTAATGAAATTCAATCACCATACAGAGAAGGTGCCCAAGTTCAGCATAGATATCAAATATTAGTCACAAAACCATAAATATCAAGAAAAAGATGTCTGCCACCATGCAAAACTTCCCATAAACACTAGAGCTACGGCATTATAACAAGAAAACCATAGAAAAAGATTTCACAAAGCTAAATACAAGACTTCAATAACTTCATATACAACTCTTATACACATTTTCATTAATGAATACCAAATATGGATAGAACGCATATTAATGCTATCAAATTGAATGAAATGTTTTACAGGAAAACCAAACAATCGGGTACATTTTTATTTTTCTAGAAAAAAATCCTGATCACGACCAATATGAAACAAACGCTGCCCAAACAAATGCTGCCCAGAACACAAAGAAATAAACGTCTGAAAAGAGATAAATATAAGTAAAATGAACAAAGAATATATATGATAGTGTGTGGATATATGTATATGTTCATATTCAATACCTCCTTGACGCCAGAAAACTCCGGCCATGCTCGGTTAATTGCAATAGTTGTAGAGAAGGCATGGTTGAAAGTCAAGCCTTCCCCGACTAACGAATCTGCGAAACTAGGACGTGTTGTGTTCCGATTTAACTCCAATTGGAATTGCAAAACAATTTGGGAGTATAATTTAATCTGAAACCCCCTGCCAAAAGCAATAAGATTAAGTCTGAATCCAGAAGCAATATCAACAAATATAATATAATAATATGACAGCAAAATCAGAACCATAAAAACTTAATGATACACCATTCAGATCACACTGAATTAAAGACGTATAATTGGCAAAATTCTACGCCAAATTTAAAAACAAGGATTTCGGGCTTTCAGTAAAACCACAAAAACCATTAGAAAGGGTAAAAAAAAAAAAAAGCACTTTCTCAAAGTCAAACAGCCTTTTAACTGAATATAAGGCAATTCAGGCATCACTATATGCGACAGAAAAGCACAAAAACCATGGAAAAACCCACAAAAGAGCCAGAAAATCAAGACAGACTCTAAATGGATTGGGTAAGAGATTCAAAAAAAAAAAACTCTAAAATGGGTAATCCATACCAAACGCAGTAAAAGACTCCATTGTCTCTAACCTAAGTTCGTTATTTTTTTTTGGTTTCCTTTCATAACAAACACTGCCTTCTTAAAGAACAGAGATGTAGGTAGCAGCAGAAGAAAAGGCAAAATTGAAGACGAAGAAGAAAAAAGAACCTGGAGAGAGAGAGAGAGAGGAGAGAGAATTGGTCGGGACAGAGAGGTTGCTAGGAGGAAAAAATCGGAGATGTCATAAATAGCGGTGCTCGCAACTTCTTCTTCTTCTCTCCTGTTTGTTTAGGTGAACGGACTACATCAACAATTACGAGATTGAGAGAGAGACGGCGCAAAACCAAAGAGAAAGAAGGAGGTTCCGCAAAAGAAGAGGCCACTGGCGTGTGCAGAAGCAGAGCCGGGACGAAACTAAACAATTTAACAAACCAAATAAAAAAAAAATAGAGAAAGTTTTACCCAGACGAATAAATTTGTTAAGTTAACGGATATCATAAAGGTTTTTTTTTTTTTTTTTTTCCTTAAAAAGATAAACAAAAGGAAAATTGGATTTCTTTTCCCAAAAAAAAAAAAGCATAAGTTTGGGATCCGCAGCAGGGACACAAACGTAAATCCATTTCATATTTGACATTTTTAAATCCATCCATCTTCGTTACCTGTATTGATAAAACACAAAAATAGGATAATAGGAGAAATTATCTTATTTTAAAAAATTTATCTTTATTTGCATTATTTTAAGAACTTTGAATTCTAGTAATTATATTTGTTATTTTCAAATCTATGGGGGATTATAAAAGGATTCTATTCACGTTATTTGATTATTCAGTTAAGTTTTGATAATTAATAAAATCTTTCTGAGAATTATCTCAATTTATTATGTGTAATATTTGTTACTTCTCAAGAACCAAAAAAATTTGTGATGTACTGTTCAGATTTTTTTGCTAAGCTCTACTGTGATTTTCATATGATTCCACTTCTCAAATTTATACAGTACAAGAGTTTGTGTGTGTAAAGCCAAGACTGAACCAAACAATAATTCAATTTTAAACCAACGAAGTTGAACTAACATAAAATTGTTTGGTAGGATAAAATTAAAAAAAAAATGACACTCTGCATCATTACTTACAATTAAAGTTTGTTAAAATTTTATTTTTCTTGATTTTTATTATAATTTTTATATAATTTCACCATTCAAAATCGTGAAAAACTAACTTCATTTTTAGTCTACATTAATCTCATTATTAGTCTCTGAATTGCATACCAATTTATTTTTTGATTTACCAAATTGTTAGACTCAAATTATACATTTATCCATTATATTGTTAAAACCTCGCAAAAAACAAGCACATACTGTTTAAGAGGAAGAGTCGCGGGACATTAATATATATTTTCTAACAAGATTTTAAGATAGGAAAAAACTGATTTAGAATAACTTAATAGGTCATGAACTGACGTATTAAAAATTAAGGATCAAAATAAAACTTAAACGATAATTAAGAGATTAAAAATAAAATTAACAACTAATTTTGAATCTTTTTAAAAATAATAACAAACAAATAATAATAAAAGAAAAGGTTTAGTTCCATTCATGTTTAGTACGGTGGAAAAGAGGAAGGAAAGAAGAAGAAAATGGGCAATTGGATGAAAAATGCTAGACTACCTTGTTTGGTATGAAGTAAAGCAAGAGAGAAAGGAAACTCGAGGGGAAAAGAATCATAGTGGTATCTTTTTAATTTCACTATTTGTTTGAAATAATATTTTAAACTAAACATTTCTAACTCATTTTTTCTTTTTTTCAAATGTTAATAAAAATTTTAATTAATTTTTAAAAAGTCAAACAATTTCAATTTAAAGTGTTTAACTCAAACTAGTGAATCAAATGTAAAATTAGCTTGTGTTACAAAGTTTTAAAATGAAATATTGATATTGTAGTTACATGACTTTTTAAAAACTAATTATAATTTTTGGAAGAGGCTATAGTAGAACTCTTATAAGAGGCTCTACCACAAATTGTGGTAGGGTTCACTTTTATACTGTTAAAATATAATCTAAAGGTTCAATTTTGCTTGTGTATCGTAATTACGATGCATTTTAGCTTATAATATTAAAATTAAAAAAATTCAAACTAGAAAAAAAAAAAAAGTACCCCAAGATACACCACTACCACCCCAAATGACCCTTACGACGACAACAACCCCTTTGTGACAAATCAACCCTAGCCTTTGCTTCTAATTGATGACCTTTTAGCTTTCGGATTCTCCGATCGCAAATCCTCAGTTGGCGAAGACCGAAAACCGCATGAGCAAGCCAGTCTCAATGACCTTCGAACACCCCATCGAAAAAATGGTGGTCTTGCAAGGTATAGTCACGTGAGCATGCCAGTGAAGTCATGATGTGCGTCTTGGATAGCGAAGTTGTAGTAGTGTCAGGATGGAAGAAGAAGAAAAAGACAAACCCATTTTTTTCTCCCTTCTTTATTTTTTATTTTTTTAGGCAAACATCATGTACTTTTCCGAGAAGCCTCGACCAATCGATCTCTACAAGGAGGAAGGAAACCACGACATGACAATTGAAGTGGTATCTAATGGTGGCGACGGAGAAATCTCCTAACAACAAAATTGCTATCGCAAATGGTGGTTGGCGAAAGTAGCGGTCACGAGGACACGAGGTAAAGGCCCTGAAAAAGGAGGCCAAGATATAAGTCCAGAACAAGACCCAGAGCCTAATCACCTGCTGCCAAGAAATGGATGACAGTAGGGGGTCGCTGGTTGGAAGAGTGGTAGTCGATAGTGTTGTGAAGTATTAATCTTTCAATTTTATTTTAATTTTTTAGTTTCTAATCATATGAGTTAGTGTATATTATAATTATCATATACATGCAATTTTTTAGCTATATGATTATATATGAACAACTTAAAAAACGAGCCCTATGACAAGGTTTATAAATAGGTCTCTACCACATCCTTTCCCATAATTTTTATTCGACTTATAAGAAAAAGACCAAAATTCAACCAAGAACTTTAGGGGGTGTTTAGTTACTACATTGCATTTGTATTGCATTTAAATACAATGCGATTTTCATCCAAATACAAAAAGTAGTGTATTTAAATATCAATTACATCACAATTTAAATCTAATATAATCACTATTCACTATTCTACTATTTTTACTTATTATACCACATACTCTCTTTCTCTCTTCCTTTTTTCTCTCTACTTTTATCAATCACATCATATAATATAATTCAATACTTTTAATCTAAATAAACATTGTATTTGATTACAATATAAATACTTTTTATCCAAACATATATTATATTTAATGTATTATATTTAAATATAACAAAAATGTAATGCGTTATTTAAACGCCTCTTTAGTTTCAAAAGTGAAAGAAAAACAAAAGTGGCATTTGGCATTGATTTTAAAATGTTTTCTGTTTTCAAAAAAATAAAAAACGAGAATGTTTTGAAAATTGTGTTTGGTTATATTTTCAGAGTGTATATTCTGAAAAATATAAAAATAAAACTTTATTTGGTTATATATTTTGAAAACCTATTTTATATGTGAGCGTCTTATAAAAACATATTTATTTTTAATTTTAAAAAATAACAAAAAACATATTATTAGTCATAACAAAAAAAAAACCCCTTTGGTGTTAGGTTTTGCAATAAGAGGTAGGAGTAGAAGGTATTAGTGGTTTGAGCTCTAGATAGTGGTGACGATGAGATTCAGGTCATAAGTTGATAGTCATCATCGTGAGAGGATTGTCGTCATTATCGCTAGTCCATGATCATCATCTTTTGCCGGAGATGGATGTCATCGTCGGACATGATTATCACTGACACTGCACAAACAGAGAGAGAGAAGATAGAGGGAGAAAATGAAAACAAAAAGGTGAAAACAACTTTTTTTTTTCATTTTTAAAAGACTAAAAAAATAACGTAATTGAAAACGATATTTTTGAGTGAAAACAACTTTTTTTTTCATTTTTAAAAGACTAAAAAATAACATAATTGAAAACAATATTTTTGAAATGATTTTGAAAATATTGAATAAACAAATACTATTTTGAGACTGTTTTCATTTTCAGTGTTTTTAAAAATAAAAAATTATTTTCAAAAACAAAAATAAACACCTTATAAAATTCACACAATAACTATTAAAATAATTTTTTTTTGTCATTCCCTTTAAAATAAAATGATATATAAATAAATTAAATATTAATTATACTTGTTTTTATTTTATCTCCTATCAAACAAAACAAAAGTCTGTCTTTCTTATTTTATTTCTTTTTTTTTTTTTTTCCTTTCCCCTCTTGTTTTTTTCGTTCTTACCAGCTAAAAACTACTAAAAGAGCAAAAGGAACGCGCATCGGCATACGGAGATGACGTATTAAAATGGACTGTCAACCCAAAACTGCAACGAACCAGAGATGTTAATCACTTTGGGATTTTCTTTCTTTTCTTATTTGCCACTCTTGCGGTTGTGTCCTCTTCTTCCCAAATTCCAATACCCCCTTTTTGCTTCTCTTTCTCACGTTATCATCCCTGCTGCCACTCTTTTTTTTTTTTTTTTTTGAAAAGAAGATATTGCACAGTACCTCAGATTAACGAAGTTGTTTAAAACTTAAAAGGAATATTTATATTTATGAAAAAATGTTACTAAAAATGTGTCATGACGTACCCTGTCATTATTTGAAATATTGTATCCATCTTTAGTATGAGTTTATAATATGTGCAAAATAACTTCTCAGTTTAAATTTTCGGACGTTTTCTTGGTTTCACAATTATACATAACACTTTATATTAAAATTTTGCGATAACTTAGTAAAATTAAGAATCTAGTGTGGAACTATTTAAATTGTTAAAATTTCAACACACACTGGATTTTTTTTTTAAGGCTAAAAATGGTGCCCTGTTCATTTTAAAGTCCCTAATTAGATGATTATAATTTTTTCTTTGCATTATGTAATGAAAAGGTTTCAAATAATAGATTGCACAGAAGGTTTTTGTTTTCTCGACCAATTTCTCTTTAAAAAAAAAAAAAGGTCACCTTAAGTCTAAGTAGCTCTGTCTAAAATTGGATGCTTGGGATGATATTTAATGAGTTGGTGGGTTGAGTTGTTTTGCATTTAATGGAGATTTTTGTACTAAATATGGACCTAACCTATCCACTTTATGGGTCCTCGCGTTGCCGACTAAATGAGAACCTACATAATATATTTAAAATTCTCCGTCTCAAATTATATTCAACCACTTATATCATGTCACCTCATAAAAAAAATTATATTTATTTTATTATCTATTTTCTATCTTATGAGGTGACATGATACAAGTAATTGAACATAATTTTGAGACAAAAAATTTTAGATAGAGGATATGGATTCATCAAATGATGCCTACAAAATAAAAAGGAAAATTATTATTTAATGATGCCTACAAAATAAAAAGGAAAATTATAATAATAAATAATAATTTTCAAAAATAATTAAAATAAATAATAGATTTTTAAATATTTATGAAAAATAAAAAATTTATATATAAGTAAAAATTTTATTAAGTAAATAAGATGTAAATAAATAATTTATTTGATATATAAATGTATTATTTATCTAATAAATCTAATGTAAATAAATTACATAACAAATTTGTTATTAGTTTAATTATTTTCTGAAAATTACTATTTCCTTTATTCTCCCAAACAAAAAAGGGAAATTCTAGTAAGAAAAATTAGGTTGGGTGACCTATTTTGATTTCTAAATCTAATAGATAGCATGATTTTTTTTATTTAACAAAATAGTCGTTTGTTATTATTTTAGGTTTGGTCAATCATTGATTGACTAAGAAAATCGATAATTTACATTATAATCAATCACTGATTGATCATAATTTGTCTAATCATTGATCAACTAATTAAGAAATTTTTTTTAAAGTAACCATTTAAGAAAATTGATTAACTATTTTTAAAAAAATGGACTTTTAATTAATTTTTAAAAACTTGTTAAAAAATGTTATTTAACTATAAATTCGTCATTATAAATAGCAGTTTTAAGAAAATAATTAAAGTAAATAGTAAAATTTTAAAATGTTTATAATAAATAGTAAATTTGTTATATAAATACAATTTTTTGAGTATACAATGTATTTACAATACATAAATAAATCATTTTCTTAATAAAAATGTTAATATATCATTTATTTTGGTATTTTAATATATCATTTATATCATAAATTTAATATAGATAAATTATTTATATAATAAATTTACCATTTAATATAAATATTTTAAAAGATTACTATTTACTTTAATTATAATACTACTATTTAATTCTTTAAAGAGAAATTATAATAAATAATAATTTTTTAAAAATAATTGAAATAAATTAATAAATAACAGTATTTATAAAATTATTAAATTTTATTTATATAATAAATCTGTTAACTAATGTTTACTTCACTCTCCCTTCTTTAAAACCGTCTTTCCCAAATTTGGGCTTGTCCCATCTATTGGGTCACTTGATCTTGACCCACTGAAAAGG
This sequence comes from Antiaris toxicaria, assembly GCA_035233585.1. Taxonomy (NCBI): domain Eukaryota; kingdom Viridiplantae; phylum Streptophyta; class Magnoliopsida; order Rosales; family Moraceae; genus Antiaris; species Antiaris toxicaria. The sequence continues at coordinate 225,953 of CP141153.1, read as the reverse complement.
CCTTAGAGATAAATCTGAGACACGAGCAAAGATGCCCTTAGGAGAAGAAAATAAAGGAAATTAAGAGAGAGGAAGGGAAATAGGTTAAAATTAAAGTTAAGTAAAAATAAATAGTAAAATAATTTTAGATTTTTAATAAATAATATATTTATGATAAATTATGATTATTATAATTAAAATTTAAAAATTACTTTTTATATATAAATCTTGATAAATTTATTTAGTAAATCACTTTTTATTTGATAAATTATTTATTTAATATTTTTGATAAATTTATATAATAAATCAAATTTTATTGGTAAATTATTTATTTATGTGTATAAATAATTGATTTACAATGTTGATTGTTGATATGGTTTATCAATTTTGTAAAAAAAAAAAAACCCAAATTGAAAACCCCAAATCGTTGTCAAAGAAGACAATGTTGTAAGAGATCTCATTTTCATGATTGATCTGGCCCTTGCGAAGCCATGATCGGTGGTGAATCATCATTTAAGAAAATGATGCCATATATCTTGTGGCCGCAATCGACAACAGTGGTGAGGGGTTTTGTAATGGTGAAAATCGCAAAATCTAGCTTGCAAACCCATGGGCTCTCACCTCTACAAACTGGATTTTCTTCTCCAATAATCTGCATCTCTAGCAACAATGTTTGGCAACAGTCATGGCAGTGCTTGGATCTTTGATTGTGAATGATGAGAGAGAGAGAGAGAGAGAGAGGGGGGCAGAAAGAAATAAAGTCTAGAGAAAAGTATGGGTACAACTGTAAAATTACATGACTCTTAAATCAAAACTACTATTTATTTTCTAAATTAAGTAGATATGCTATTTACTTTCATGGACTAAAAGAATTGGCATATTTATTGCAATTTCCCAAGAAAAAGGACTATTTACATTGAAAAATTATTTAGTAAATCATGTTTTTAAATAATGTTTAAAAATAAACTTATTTACAAAAATAAACAAAAAAAAAACTAAACATATTATGCTAATAAAAATACTCTTAAACCTATTTTACAAAATAACCAAAAAAATTGCACATAAAAAAAATCAAAACCTTATTTAAAAAAAAGAAAAAAAAAGCTAGTTAAAACAATGACCATGTCAATAAAAATTGTTTAACTAATTTGTAAATGATGGTTATCACAATGATCACGTCATTACGATAGTTCTACTATATAAATATTGTGTTAAAAAGTAATCGTGTGTTAATTGATGTGGTTATTATTGTAAAGATCATGTACGTAATATGATTAATCCAATTTATACAAGATAATAATATATCATTATAGTATTAGTAAATTATATCAAATATTAAATTTAAAGTGATAGGATCATTATTGTAAAAAAATCGGATGTGATTGCAGACGTAGTTTAGCGATAATTTCACATTCACTTCATTTAAAGATATAGAGTTCAAATCCCACATTCTTAAGATAAAAAAAAAATTGAATAACTAATAAATTATAGCTGTGTTGGGTACATTGGATTAGGATTGAGAATATGATAAATTATCCTAATCTTGTGTTTGGTGTTAAGTCTCGACTGGATAAACTATCTCAAGATTCCAAGTCTTGCATACATGGGATTATTTTTTTTAAAGAATATAGAATCTGTTATTATAATTAAAAAAGTTTGATATAATAACAGTTTCTTTAAGTGGAAATGAATCCAACCCAATAAGTTTATTATTCTGTTTAGAGCATAAGATGTTGATGAATGGATAACTTTTTTAACTTTCTAATACGAATAACATAACTTAACTCCTAAAAAATAAATAAAAAACTAGACACATATAATAATAAAAGTTCAAATTTATTATAAAACCAATAATAAATCTTTAAAGTTTGGATATTGTCAATATACTAAACTTAAAAAATTAGTTACTTTAAAATGAATTCCTAAATAATATTCATATTTAGATTTCTTTCTTTTTTTTAATTTTTAAATGGGCTCATTGACATATTCTATTATCACTTTAGCGAGAAATGACAGAAGTGTCATCAGGATTTGATGATACTATGCTCTGGATTACACAAAAAAATAAAAAATAAAAAAATACAACTAATTACTCCACCATCCAACGTTCGCCACCCACCATTTGACCACGAAGACCCTTTGCCATCAAACTGTGTCAGAACTTAGAAAAGCCACCCAGAAAATGCAGATTTTGTTCTTTTCTCTGCCCTTTCTCTCTCTCCCTAAATGCAGCTTTCTCTTCTCTCACTGTTGATGGCCCCTCACCCTCTTTCTCTTTCCCCTTTGTGAGCTACGGCCTTCGACAGCAACAAAGAAACCATCCTGATTCAGCCTTGCAAAGGACAGCACTAAGGGTGGTGAGAACACAGCAACGAGGATAAGGTGGCCCTTTCTCTCCTCTCCAACGAGGTCTCACCGGGGATAGGATCGCGATCGTAGCCAGATTCCCTCCATGCTAGAGTTGATTTCCTCCACATTGTAGTCGATCTCCTCCACCTTGGAGTTGTAGTGCTGGCCTCCTCCACCATCGGCGTTGGATTTCATAGAGAGAGAAAGAGGCGAAGATAACAGAGAGAAAGAGGCTTCCTCAACCATTTAGCCCCAGATCCTGTTTATTGCAAATTAAAATTTTTTATTTTATTTTTTTAATTATTTTATTTAGCATAATTCGGTGGTATATTAAACATAAGATTGGATTATATTTAGGTTAATTTGAATTAGAGGTCCCTTTTTTTTAAATGAAAATTTTTTAGATATAAAAAAATAAAAGGTTGTTTGAAATTTTTTTTTAAAGTGAAAAATTGTTTGGATTAGTGAAAATTTTTTTTATTTTTAAAGAGTTTTTTTTTATTTTTTAAAAATAAAAAATTTTGAATATTCAGATACAGAAATTTAAAAAGATTTATTTTTTATTATAATAAAAAATTTTTCATTTTTAAAATTTGGATGTGTCAAACAAACATAAGGATAATTTTATTTATTTTAATCTAAACTTTATAGTCTTATCTAATCTAATAATTTTATCTCATCTGATGTATCAAACATAGCCTTCGGGATAAATAATAACATAAACCATGCAATTACCAAGAACCTATTTATAGGAATACTTGTGTCGGTTGGATGTTGATATGACGTGCGGAAGTGCCAATGTAGATAGGCTTTGCAAATTACCCAAACGATAATTTTGTTTTTCTAATGTCCCAAACGATAAATTACTTTCTCAAAATTTTACCCCAAAAAAAAAAAAAAGGTTAGTTTCTCAAAAAGAAAAAAAAAAAAAAGTATAAAATATCTTTCTGGACCGTGCAAAAGGATTCACAATTTGGCCAAACGACACGTACTAGAAAAACATTCAACAGTCTTTGCACTTCTTCCCTCGACCTTTTACTTTTATTAAAAAAAAAATAATGGTGAAGATGGTCACTCTCCTCAAAAGAAAACCCAGGCCGAGGAGAGCAAGTCTTGCATCTGAAGTGCATAAAATGCCACTTCAGCCGTGAAATTGTAAGATTGTGGCTGAAATGAAAAATGAAAGGGTGAAAAAAAAAAAACTTGGTAGAAATTGTAAGGAAGCTTGGGCAGGGGTGGAAAAAGAAATAAAGCCACGTTTTGAAGGTTAAAAAGAGGGAAAGAATTAAGAGAGAGAGAGAGAGAGAGAAGAAAAAGGAATTCAGGGCAGAGGAAGACAACAGCAAGCAGCAGCCATAACTTGGTGTTATACGCATAAAGTAAAAAACAAGGTGGTGTAACATTCATTCTATTCTCCATGTGCATGAGCATGTGCACCAATCAAACCAAGTAGCGGCTAAATATTATCAATAACCAAATCCGTATGTCAAGCATTGTCACATCTACACCACCAGGCTCCACAACAAAAACCAAAAAGAAAAAACATACGCACATATTTACCATGTCATCTTGAAAATAGATACTAGTAAAATCCTAATAATTGGTGTGGTTTTGAAGAAACCGAGGGAATCTCAATCAAAGGGATAAGGCCGTGTAAACTAGTCATGCCTCCAACCTTCTCCACATCTTCCGTCTTTGTGGTGTTGCCCATAATCCCTCTGCTTTTCCTCTTCCTACTCTTTTTCTCCAATAATTCCGGCCTCAGAACTTTCTCTTCTTCTTCTTCTTCTTCTGCAACATCCGAATTTTGGGGAATTTTTGTTGACACTGGCAATAATTCATCTTCAGCAGCAAGTATTACCACCGGTCTCTTTGATCAATTAGCTCCCGCAGAAGCTCCCCTAATCCCTTTCCCAAAACCCGATTCTCGTAACCTTTCATCAGCTCCTGAAGCCTCTCAAATTGTAAGGCAAAGGAATCAACTGATCCTTAATTACTTTAATTCTTCATAATTAGTATTTTAATTTGGTACTCTTAAATTAATTACCACTTGGTCTTATATATTTATAATATATATATATATATAGGGTGAAGCGGTTGATAATAGAGATAAAAAATTAACAAGACTGAGCAGTAGGCTACTTAAGGTAGAAGCAAAGTTGGTTGAAGTAAGGGCTTCCATAAGGGAAGCTGTTCTGTTTGGCAGGAATTATACTAGTACTCATGACTACTCAGACCAAGACTTTGTTCCAAAAGGCCACATATACCGGAACCCATCTGCTTTCCACAGGTTATTATGTATTATCCCTTTTTAGCATACTTGCTTATACTAATTACACAAAACTATTGGTCATTTCTTAATGATAATCATATACCCCAACTAAACGATTAATTTTATATCTATATATATTGTATTAACATATATATATGTGTGTGTGTGTAAGATACTTTTCTCATGAAATACCATTTCTCTTATACATATACATTCTTGTTGTTCTCCCAAAATTTGATCTCGATGAAGTAATCTTTTTCCTTCTCTTTATATTTCTCTAAATTTTATTCCAACTACTTGTTTATATTTTTTATATCCATATAAAATAGCAAAATCTGTAAAGATGAAAAAACAGAATTATAGTTGCTTTCTTTCTCATTGTTTGTGTTTTTTTTTTAAATGCTTTTTTTTTATATAAAGTCGTGTAAATATTAGTTTATTACCTAATTGTTAATATTTATAATTGTTTAATTACAAAGTTGCTGCTCTGACCGTGTATATAAAAATGATTGATGGGTGGTTGAGTACAGGAGTTACGTAGAGATGGAAAAGTTGATGAAGATATACGTGTATGAAGAAGGGGAACGGCCCATATTCCACGACGGCCCATGTAGAAGCATATACTCATCGGAGGGAAGGTTCATCCATGAGATAGAGAAGGGATTGTTTCGGACAAGGGACCCTAATAAAGCACTTGTGTATTTCTTGCCTTTCAGTGTGGTGAGAATGGTTCAATTCCTGTATGTGCCGGATTCACATGACACCAAGCCCATGCGACGCGTTGTCGTCGACTACATGAACCTCATTGCGCATAAACATCCCTTCTGGAACCGGAGCCTTGGTGCCGACCATTTCATGCTTTCTTGCCATGATTGGGTAACTTCTTTTTAACCCCCTCTTCTTTTGCTCTCCTAGCTCCCCTTCATCAATTATGTTTTTTTTTTTTTTGGCTCAATATTTTTGTCATTTGTGTTTTTTATTGTTCAGTTGTCATTGACGAATTAACAAAATTCGGACCAGCACTACTTTTATTTTTCTTTTGTAGCTTCCCTATCTTTTCCTACAGGTTGGCTTTCTCTGTCTCTTGTGTGGAAATTAAGAATCCTATAGTGGTACTGAAAAATTAACATTTTCCTTAATGTGCGGTTTCATATAGTTTTATTTATATATTTATTTATTTTTTGGTTTTCAAAAAATGCATGCATAATATCTCTGCTGGTGGTCCATGTAAGTTATATTATTTATTGTTGTTCAGTTACATGTGTGTGTGTACATATATATAATGTATTTATATGCATGTCTTGCTGTTCAGTTACATGTGTGTGTATATATATATAATGTATGTATATGTATGTCCCCAGTGTGGCCCTGCGGTGATAACAGAAATATAAATGGAGTATAGACGTTATAATATTTCTGCAAAGCATTATATGAGTAAATGATGATTTCATTTCAGTAATGATGCTTTGTTTAGCATTCTTCTTAGAATAGAAATTTCCAATGCCATTTTTGAGTTCCATCAATTTCTTTCTATTTTAAGTATTCTTTTAGATTCCTATTACCATTAGTATTTAGCTTTTAGTCCACAAAATGCAAGACACCTAAACAAATTGAAAATTTGGCATTAGCCAGCAATAATAATAACAATAATAGAAGAAGAAGAAAAAAAAGTAATTTTTGGCAAAACAAAATTTTTTTCACGAATCATGATTTATTCAATACCATGACATTCACGTGTATAGTACATTTGCTGTCTTTTGCAATTATTGCATTTTTGGATCTTCTGAGCTTATAATTATTATAATTGTTTTGGGGCCTATATTGGTACCTTTATACGTTTCCTGTTATACGTGATGTCTTATCCGTGCTTTTCCATGATTCCACTTTCCTAGAATTGGAATCCATTGATTCCGCAAACACCCTTGTCTTCGAAACGGGTGTCTGGTAGAAGACCGGAGGTATTATTTTTAAATTAGAAAAAAATTATTTAAAAAAATATATTTAATAGAAAAATAAAAAATTTTAAAAATTTTTATAGAAAAAAATATTAATATGGATATTATTTCGTTTCTCTTAAAATTTCATATAATTAAAAAAAATTATCTCATTTAAATTTGTATACACAAAATTATAAATTTTTAAAATTTAAAATTTATTGCAGTATTTTAGAGATATAAATAATAAAAAATAGTAAAATTTTGAAAAAAAAGTTAAATTTTGATGTTAAGAGACAAACAACCCTTTAAAAATTTCTTTTCACCCTTTTTTTTTTTTCGGCCGCTTTTTGGGGTAATCAAATCCACCACAAATTAGTGTTTTTTCCCTTCACTATTATATTGCTGCTTCCCGGTAACACCCATCCATATGTCAGTAAAATTACATTATTCCATTTCTAATAATTCCTTGAACCAGAAATAACTTATCTTTGTCTTTTTTTTACTTTAATTGATTAATGATTATGTAACAAGGCTTCCTTATATCACAAAATGAAATCAGTACCATGTCATACAAATTATGAAGTCTTTCCATTTACAAAACACCTCAATAATTAACAAGAACATTGTTTTTATCATACTTTTGACTACACCTACGTTAAGTAAAACATAAGAACAAGTAATGTGACACAAAGTAGAACATGGGATGCGCAATGATTTATAAATAGTATTTTCCCAATAGAGACCAGACTAATGAAATACGTACCGTGATGGGCAATATTGGCAGGTTAAATCTTATTATTATTATTATTATTAATTTTGTTTTTAAATTGGTGAAGAAACAAAGTTAATTCTTAGATCGTTGATGATGATGTGCATTTAAATGAACAATGCAGGGGCCTACTACATCATCATTTGTGCCACATTTGTACCACAGGTCCATTAGAGCTTTGTGCAATGCAAATACTTCGGAAGGATTTAGGCCCTCTAAAGATGTATCGATCCCCGAGATAAATCTACAAACAGGCGAAGTCAAGGGGCTTGGTGGCCCCTCTCCGTCGAAACGCACCATCTTGGCGTTCTTTGCAGGGCGTCAACATGGCTATATCAGGTACTTGCTTCTAAACCAATGGAAAAACAAAGACTCCGACGTCCAAGTCTATGAACAACTTCCAAGACGAGTGTCCTACCAGGACATGATGAAGAAGAGCAGGTTCTGCCTCTGCCCTAGCGGCTACGAGGTGGCAAGCCCTCGAGTGGTGGAGGCCATTTATGCTGAATGTGTGCCAGTGTTGATCTCCGATGGCTACGTTCCACCTTTCACCGACGTCTTGAATTGGAAGTCGTTTTCGGTGGAGATCAAGGTGAATGACATACCAAAGATTAAGGAGATATTGATGGGGATTTCCACCAGGCAGTACTTGAGACTGCAAAGGAGAGTGAAAATGGTGCAAAGACATTTTGTGGTCAATTCAACTCCTAAGAGATATGATGTCGTTCACATGATTCTTCACTCCATTTGGCTCCGCAGATTAAACGTTCGCTTTCGGGATAATTATGGTGAGTCCGAAGCCTATGATCACAACCAAACAAATCTGTAGCAGTAATTGTAGTTAATTCCTCTTGTACCAGTGGTTATATATATATTCATATTATTTTTTAATTTTTAATTTTTAATTTTTTATTTTGGGGAACAATATACATAGTCTCCATTTGAGACAAAAGAAAATGTTAAAGAAAAAATAGGTTAATAATTCTGTTTCCTTATTTTGCGGATAACATTCAATCCTTATTCCTAGTTCATCATTCATATTGTATCAAAAATAAAGAGTTACTTATGTCGATATATTAAAAAAAAAAAAAAAAGACCACTACAACAGCATAAATGTGAAATCATAGCCTCCTGAAAAACGACATGAGCAAAAAAACGACAACAACATCGGAAAAGAAGAATACGCACCAATTGCAGTATGGCATCCAAATAAAGGACCACAAGAAAAGAAAATGACAAGACGAAAAGATGTCAATGCCATAAATAATAGTAACCTCATAAAATATCATTAAATTCTATAACTACTGGCCAATGGAATTTAGAAAGAGTTGAAAGGAAAAAAATTAAAAAAAAAAAAAAAGTTACGACTAATAGGAATTGGAATGAAAGAAACAACAAAATGGAAAAGAAATAAAATTTATCTTAGAATCAATTCAAATTTCAATACTTTTGGCTTTATATATTTATATATATTGTACAAACTAACATATAGAAAGAACTTGAGTAAGGGCATATAACCTCACTCGTTCTATATTTAAATCCGTGCTTGCATCCATTCACTAGTCTCAAAAATATTTTTGAACAGTAACTGTTAAGTTATTATATGTATGACTGAAAACTCACAAAGCAGCAGCCACAGCTTAATTGGTCTTATACGCATAAAGTCTCCATCAACATATACAATTTACATTCATTCTGTGTCACTAATGAGCAATCCGTATGTCAACCAATGTCAAATATACACCACCAGCTCCACAAGAAGAAACAAAAAAACATACAAACATATTTATCATGTCATCTCTTGAATAATGAATTGGTTTTAAAATCTAATAATTATTAGTGTGGCTTTAGAGAGAAGAGAGAATTTCAATCAAAGGGATAAGGCTGTGCAAACTAGTCATGAATCCGACGTCCTCTACATCTTCTATCCTTTTGGTGTTGCCCATAATCCCTCTGCTGGCCCTCTTGCTACTCTTTTTCCCCAATAATTCCGGCCTCACAACTTTCTCTTTCTATTCTTCTTCTTCTTCTTCAACATCAGAATTTTGGAGAAATTTTGGTGACAATTCATCTTCAGCTGCTAATATTACTGCTAGTCTCTCGGCCGATCAATTAGCACCTGCAGAAACTCCACCAATCACTTTCCCGAAGCCCGATTCTCTCAAATCATCGTCAGCTCCTTCAGCCTCTCAAATTGTAAGAAAAGGGATTAACTGATCCTTGATAATTATTTTATTCCATTAGTAGTTTGGTGCTCTTTTTATTAATTACTACTTGGTCTTATTTATAGTGAGTGAGTGTGTGTGTGTGTGTGTGTGTAGGTTGAAGCGGATCATAATAGAGATAAAAAATTAACAAGACTGAGCAGCAGTCTACATAAGATAGAAGCAAGGTTGGTTGAAGTAAGGGCTTCCATAAAAGAAGCTGCTCTGTTTGCCAGGAATTCCACAGCCAATTATACTAGTACTCAGGACCACTCAGACCAAGACTTTGTTCCAAAAGGCCACATATACAGGAACCCATCTGCTTTCCACAGGTTATTATGTATTATCCCTTTTTAGCATACTTGCTTGTACTAATTACACAAAACTATTGGTCATTTATTAATGATAATCATATGCCCCCAATAAACGATTAAATATCTATGCACTGTATTAAGATATATATATATATATGTATACGTATAAGATTCTTTTTCTTTTTCATGAAAATACCACCTCTCCTCCCAAATTGATCTCGGATGTAGAAATATTTTCCCTTCACTTTATTTTTCTCTAAATTTTATCCCAACTACTTGTTGATATAATAATTTATTTTTTCAAATAGAATAATACATACATAGATGAAAAAACAAAGTAGGTAGAATATTTGTTACCTATAATTTGTACAATTTAGAATTGTTTATAATCAAGTAAAATAAAATCCTGGATCCCTGCTGGTTGTAGGAGTTACGTAGAGATGGAAAAGTTGATGAAGATATACGTATACGAAGAAGGTGAGCGCCCCATATTCCACGACGGGCCATGTAGAAGCATATACTCGTCGGAGGGAAGGTTCATCCATGAGATAGAGAAGGGATTGTTTCGGACAAGGGACCCTAATAAAGCACTTGTGTATTTCTTGCCTTTCAGTGTGGTGAAATTGGTTCAATTCCTGTATGTGTCTGATTTGCATGACAAGAGGCCCATGCGACGCGTAGTCATCGACTACGTGAAGCTCATTGCGCATAAACATCCCTTCTGGAACCGGAGCCTTGGTGCTGATCATTTCATGCTTTCTTGCCATGATTGGGTAACTTCTTTTTAACCAAATTTAATTGCGAAAGCCATTTTTTTAAGTTCTAACAAAAGTACTCTTAGTCCCCATTACGATTATTGTTCAGCTTTTTATCCCACAAAATACAATATATGCCAGATTATAGCCTGAACAAATTGAAATTTTTGCATTCACCCGAGAAAGAAAATAATAATGTCGTCCTCGATGCCACCTATTTTGAGACATTTATATATATATATGTATATATATATATTTATCTTGCTAAATGTGATGTCTTCTCCTAGGCTTTTCAATGATTCACAAAATGGGGTTCAATGATTCCCAATCACCTTTGTCTTCTAAATTTCTTTACGTAACACACAGGCACCAATTTTAATATTAACTTAATTATCAATTCATTTTTCATATTTTAATTAGTAAATGAAATAAATTGATGTGATAATATTTTAAATACTTATTAATAAAAGAATAATAATTCACATATCCCATTAATTAATATTCAAAAATTAATATTGGAGTTAATATTCTTAGTATTTTTCAATTTCTTTTTACATTTTTCTGTGGTGGTTTCCCCTCAGTTTTTGTTGTAATCAAATTCATCTCCACCTTTAATTGTTAAGGGGAAAATACTATTTTTTTTCTTTTACTTTTATTAATAATTGCTTATTTAGTAAGGCTTCCTTATAAGAAAATGAAATCAATCCCATAGAAAAGAAATTAAGGCTTTCCATGTTTATAACACACCTTATAATTAATAAGAAGCAACGTGAACAAATATATATATATATATATATAACATTGAGTTCCACGACGATTGATAAATAGTATTTTCCCTTCATAAAGGCCATACTCAGCGAATACGTCCATGATATGCAATTTTTAGAAGTTAAGTGCTCTTTATCGTTGTCATCGTTGTTGTCATCGTCATTTTTGTTTAACAAAGTTTAATTCCTAGGCTGTTCATGACGATGTGCATTAAATTAACAATGCAGGGGCCTTCTACATCATCAGTGGTGCCACATCTATATTACAGGTCCATTAGAGCTCTGTGCAATGCAAATACTTTGGAAGGATTTCGGCCGTCTAAAGATGTATCCATCCCCGAGATAAATCTAAACAAGGAAGGAGTTGGGGGGCTTGGTGGGCCGTCTCCAGCGAAACGCACCATTTTGGCGTTCTTCGCAGGCCACCTACACGGCAACACTAGGTACTTCCTTCTAAACCAATGGAAAAACAAAGACCCCGACCTCCAAGTCTACGAAGAACTTCCAAGACAATTGTCCTACGAAGACATGATGAAAAAGAGTAAGTTCTGTCTCTGCCCTAGCGGCTACGAGGTGGCGAGCCCACGAGTGGTGGAGGCCATTTATGCGGAATGCGTGCCGGTGCTAATTTCCGAGGGCTACGTTCCGCCTTTCAGCGACGTCTTGAATTGGAACTTGTTTTCGGTGGAGATCAAGGTAAACGACATACCAAAGATTAAGGAGATATTGATGGGGATTTCCACAAGGCAGTACTTGAGACTACAAAGGGGAGTGAAAATGGTGCAAAGACATTTTGTGGTCAATTCAACTCCTAAGAGATATGATGTCGTTCACATGATTCTTCACTCCATTTGGCTCCGCAGATTAAACGTTCGCTTTCGGGATAATTATGGTGATACTCACTCCAAAGCCTATTATCACAACCAAACAAATCTATAGCAGCAATTATGTCGAGTTCGAATCATTTACTTCCAATTGGTTTAAAAAAAGAAAAAAAGAAGGAAAGAAAGAAAGAACTGGAATGGGGAATATGTCCTCACTTGTCCTGTATTTAATTCATCCTTTCCATCCATTCATTAATCTCGAAATTCTTTTCTGGATAATGTTGAATTATTATATTGTTCTCTGTTAGTATTTTTTTTTTTTGGTTATGAATTCTGTTAGTTTTTAATCACAAAGAACACTTAACAATTAAAATATTAAATTAGTAGTACTATTTTTTTTTTAAAATACAAAGGTACCCAAGTTGTAAATTTGATGAGGATTATGATACAAATTAACAGAATTAAGTATTTTTATCTTTTATTTTTCATCCTAATTCACGTAAACATATGTGTATATATATATTATTGAAATCAGATTTCATACCTTATCACTCATTATATACATGTTAGCATATGTTATTAGAGAGTATGAAACAAAGCACAATCAAACAATCTCCAAGGTTCGAAACGAGTCACTAGATAACTCATCACACAAATTGCAAATAGGTTTCAAACGACAAGCCTCCAACCATTGCACAGGAATCACCAAATGACTTACTAGATAAGTCATAGATTGTCATTGGGCAGCTCGTGAACTAGTTTCTCGCGAGTCCTAGTCTGAGATTAATGAGATTTTATAGATAATTATCATAATTATCAACTCACAACTTTAGGTGCTTAGATAATCCATCCAACCCAAAATGTATTTGAATCTGGCCCTAATTTAAACATATAAAATTCAAATAAACAAGATCTTCCCTCAACAAGATTTAGTTAAGCCTAAATTTTTTCCAAATACATTTCTTACCTATGATAGGATTCTCTCCAAGTTCTATAAATAGGCATTCTCACCAAAATTGGAGGCACTTTCTCTATGCGTACACAGGAATTCATCGCCATTGATACATGCCCCAGCTTGAGCATTCTACACGATTATCACAAGCTTCCTTGGATCACTTGTAATCTATGAATCCCCATCATCTTTTCTACCCATTTTGCCTTGCATGAGCTCTTTTGTATTCTTTATATACATATGAATGCTCTCAATGTACCACAGAGGATGATGTAGCTCATGAGATTATGAGCAAACCTCTATAAATTCTTGTGTTTATGTTCTCTTTATTTTTTTGCATTTATTTTATTATTTCTCACACTTGATTCACCAAATGCTTGCCATTTGTCTACCAATCATTGGTCCTCAATACAAATTCGATTGTAGGATTTGCCCTATATATATATATACACACACACATATACATGTTCTAGATGAGGATGGTAACAACAATAATTGACCTTTGGAGGTAATCTTGAAATATATAATCCTTAATTAACCATCGCATAATTGTCTTTTAATCGCTTTAACTAATCATTTTCCTCCTTTAAATTAAATTTAACAAAGAAAAAAGAGGCAAAATAATTAAAATGATGAAAGAGATACGATCAGAGAATTGCAACAAATTATTTTTTGAAAGAAATAAAAAATCTAACAGCAAACAAACTCCATGATCAAGTATAAACGCCAAACAATACACCCCCCCCCCCCACACACACACACACATATAGAGACAGAATAAATAAACAATAAATATGAAATAATATCAGTTATAAAAAAAAATTGGAATTTAGTTGGTCCTATAAATAAGATGGTTATGTCGTCTCAAAACACAAAATTAATTCATCAAGTTTTTAGAGAAAGAAGGAGAGATAGAGGAGGGAGCGATGCATGATGCATAGGGTGGTTGAGAATCAATGGATATCAGCATCAAAGGAGTGATTATAATTATGATTATGATGATCGTGATTAAGGTATCAGTAGTATTAACGCATGAAGATCATGCGAGATTTATAACAACTGATCATGGTCTCCATTATTATTATGGAGACCATGATCAGTTATTATAAATCTTATATTATTATTCCTTTACTTCCATTGTCGGTGGTACTTCCTCTAGATCTGATGCATTTAAATAATTTCTTCAAAAAAGGAAAAAGTTTGTTTGGATCACGTAAACAAGAAGCCAAGTTCTACATTTGTTTGATGCGATGCATGAAATCGTCCTGCATTTTTCTTCATCAACAGCTTCCTGAGTTCGAGCATTGTTTTGGTGAATTATGCGACGGAATGTATCGTGATAGAAGTTATGGTATTATAAATTAGACAACCTTCCCTTTTATGTAATTAGTGTTGGAAATTTGATCACACTCAAACTCTAAACTCTTTATTTTTTAACACACAACTCAAGTACAATACTTTATTTTTTCAAACACTCAAAAAAAAATTTATTTTTATAAACTCTCACTTACTCATAAGAAACTTTGCTTCTTCACTCTTTGTTTTTCTTCTTTTTCTCTTGATACAAAATGGAAGAACTCACCCCCTATTTATACTAGTGGCACCTCCTCAAGCAATGGTTAGGATTGTGCCAACACATTTTTAATCTAATGGTTACAATTCACTCTCTAGATTTTTCCATCAAAATATCTAGATATTTTCTTAAGCACATTCTAGAACTAGTTTCTAGAAATTTATTTTGGGCTTTTGCATATTTATTTCTAAGACCCAATTTCTAAATTAACCCAACAAAATATTTTGGCCCAAATCAAGTTTATTCTTTCAACACCCCCCCTTAAACTTGATTTGTGATGCCAAGTGCATTTCTCAGCCTGATAAAGTCTTCTTGCTTTAATGGCTTGGTGAAGATGTCCGCAACTTGATTATGAGACCTCACGTACTCCAGTTGCACATCCTTTCTTGTAATGCACTCTCTGATATAGTGATATCGGGTATCGATGTGTTTGCTTCGATCATGGAAGACCGGATTCTTTGCCAAAGCAATTGCTGACTTGTTATCAATGCAAATCTCTGTTGGCTCTTCTTGTGGCATACTTAATTCTCTCAGCAAATTCCTTAACCACATTGCATGACTGACACATGAAGTAGCCACCACATACTCAGCTTCGCATGTTGAAAGAGTAATAATTGGTTGCTTCTTTGACATCCAAGTGAAGGCAATATCTCCCATGAAAAACACGAAACCAGTTGTACTCTTTCGATCGTCATTATCTCCCGCCCAATCACTATCACTGTATCCAACAAGCTTGTAATCATTTGAAACTGAATAAAAAAGCCAAAGTTGATTGTACCTTTGAGGTATCGGAGAATTCTCTTTGCAGTCTTGAAGTGTGTCATTGTTGGAGTTTCCATGTAGCGACTCACGAGTCTAGTTGCATAAAGAATATCGGGCCTCGTACATGTTAAATATCACAGACATCCAACTAGGCTTTTAAAGAGTGTCGGATCCACCTTTTTAGCATCATCATCTTTGAATAGCTTGATTCCACATTCCGCTTGTGTGCTTACTGGGTTGCAATCATCTATCTTGAACTTCTTAAGAATCTCCTTTGCATAGCTTTCCTGGGAGATGAAAATTCCTTCTTCCTCTTGCTTGACTTCGATGCCGAGGTAGTATGCCATCAATCCAATGTTTGTCATCTCGAACTCTTTCGCCATTGTCTTCTTGAAGTCTTCAAACATTTTTGGATTACTTCCAGTGAAGATCAAATCATCCACATACAAACGAATGATTAAAATGTCTCTATTTTTCACTTTGACATAGAGAGAGTGCTCGTGAGGACATTTGACAAAGTCATTTTCTTCGAAGTACTTATTAATGCGGCTGTTCCATGCTTTTGGTGCCTGCTTCAATCCATAGAGAGCTTTCTTCAACTTCAACACTTTGTCTTCTTGTCCTAGAACCTCATAGCCTAATGGCTGCTGAATGTAGACTTCTTCCTCGAGAACTTCATTTAGAAATGCTGACTTTACATCCATTTGATGTATCTTCTACTTGTTTTGAGCTGCCAAAGAAATGATTAGCCTAATAGTTTCCAATCGAGCGATAGGAGCAAATACCTCATCGTAATCAATTCCAGCCTTTTGGCTGTAGCCTTTAGTGATGAGTCTTGCTTTGTATCTTTCAACATCTCCATTAGAATTGTTCTTTGCCTTGTACACTCATTTATCTCCAATAGCCTTATGTCCTTTTGGAAGTAAAGTGAGTTCCCATGTGTCATTTTTTTCGATGGCCTTGATTTCTTCATCCATTGCAATTCTCCATTTTTCATCTTGCACAGCTTCTTGAAAGTTTACTGGCTCACAATCAGTAAACAGGCAAAATAAGGTGAGATTTTCAAATCTATCAGACACTTCATAGAGATCCTCGAGACTTTTTGTGCGTTCTTCATTTTTTTTAGTTAGGAAGGATGGCGGTGAGTTTTCATCACCAATTGTCATCGGCGAAGCGGGTGGTGTAGTAGGCTCTTCTGTTGGTTGCTCTATCATTCTTGATTGTTCTTCTTCATCAAATTCAGGACCAAAGTTGAAGTCATCTATGTGAGATCCAAAATCCCATTCTTCTTCTTCATCAAATACTACGTCTCCGCTAATCACAACCTTTCTGTTATTAGGGTTGTACAACTTGTAGCCTTTGGACTTGGTGTCATAGCGAATGAAGATAAACTTCTCGCTTTTGTCATCCAGCTTGCCTCTTTGCTCATCTGGTATATGCACATGAGCTATGCTTCCAAAGACTCTTAGATGAGAGATACCTGGCTTTCTTCTACTCCGTGCTTCTTATGGTGTCTTGCCCCATACACTTCTTGTTGGAGAACGATTTGACAGGTACACAGCACAAGCCACTGCTTCCGTCCAAAATTCTTTTGGCATTCTTTTCCTCTTGAGCATACTCCGAGCCATGTTGAGGATGGTTCTGTTTTTTCTCTCTGCAACGCCATTTTGTTGGGGGGATCTTGGAATAGTAAGGGGCCGTCGAATTCCGTTTGCTTCACAAAACTCTTGAAACTCTCTTGAGGTGAACTCTCCTCCTCGGTCGGATCGCATGGCTTTGACTTGAAGACTGCTTTCCTTCTCCACTGCAGCCTTAAACTTTTTGAATGCTTCAAAAACTTCTGATTTATGCTTTAAGAAATAAACCCATGTTTTTCTTAAAAATTCATCAATGAAGAGAAGAAAGTAATTACTTTTACCAAAAGAACTTGGCTTGATAGGTCCACACATATCTGAATGGATGAGTTCAAGCGGTCTTCGGGCTCTCGAATTCGACTCATTTGGAAAACTGTTCCTGAACTGCTTCCCAAGTAAACATCTTTCATAAAGTTGGTCGGGGTGATTAATGCAAGGTAGGCCTCTCACCATTTCTTTTTTGAATAGTAACTCCAGTCCTCCAAAATTGAGATGTCCAAATCTTAGATGCCATAACCATGAAGAATCGCTATAGTATACCTTGAGACACTTTGCTACATCATTTTGAATATTGAGTAAAAACATTCTATTTCTTGACATAGGTACTTTTGCGATCAATCTGCTTGTATTGTCTCTTATAGAAAGGTTATTATTTTTTAAGTGAATATCGTAACCTTTCTCTAAGAGTTGTCCCAAACTCAAAATATTTGTTTTCATGGTAGGTACGTAATAAACATTTGAGATGAATTGATGCCTTCCATCTCTTGAGCGGATAAGAATTTTACCTTTTCCTTTTACTGCTACCTTGGAATCATCGCCAAAAGAGACATTCCCACTCATAGACTCATCAAGCTCCACAAACATTGATCGCTTCCCACACATATGATTGCTAGCACCAGTGTCAAGATACCACGTATTGTCTCGGCCGTCACTATTGTCGTTGCGGGCGAGTAGCAATTTATTGCTTCCTTCATTCTTGTTCTCCACATAATTGACTCTTCCGTTGACTCTGTTGTTGGAAGTTCCACAATCTTTGGCATAATGCCCGAACTTGTGACAATTGTAGCATTCAACTTGAGATTTGTTGTACTTGGAATTTGAAGGTCTTCTTCCATGACCTCTCATCAAGCTTTCTCTTCTTTCAAAGTTGTTGTTGAAGCTGCTGAAGTTGTTGTTTCAACTTTTACCTTGTCCACGACCACGACTTCATCCTTGGTCACGTTTTTTCCCGTGCAGGCTCCTACTATTGTTGAAGTTTTCTTCGTTCTTCGTCGGTTGGACTTCTGACTTAAGAAGTTGGTCATCTGACTCCTTGTTCTTCTTCTTTTCTTCATGAGCTTGTAACGAACTTAACAGTTGCTTAATCTTCACGGTTGTCAAATCTTTAGTTTCCTTGATGATAGTTGCAATACTATCAAAATTCGAATCTAGCATTCGAAGAATCTTCTCTATGATAGTAACATTTTCTAATTTCTCTCCATTTCTTTTTAGTTGATTGGTAATTGTCAGAACTCTAGAGAAATAGTCAGAGACTAGCTCCCCTTCTTTCATATGCAACATCTCAAACTTTTTTCTTAAAGTTTGTAGTCGCACCTTCATAACTTGCTCTGCTCCCTTGTAAGAGACTTGTAACTTCTCCCATGCTTGCTTTGCAGTTGCTGCACTTGAGATCTTCTCAAAACCATCATCATCCAGTGCTTAATAAATAAGATAAAGAGCTTTCTTGTCTCTCTTTCTTGAATCTTTCAAACTATCCTTTTGTGTTAAGGATAAGGCAGCTTCATCTCTTGGCTCATCTTAACCTTTCTCTACTATTTCCTAGACATCGTGTGCTCCAAGTAGTGTCTTTATTTTGATACTCCAATTTTCATAATTTTCGTTATCGAGCACCAGGACTTGAAAAGACGCCATACTTGCCATATCTCTTACTTGAGTGAGAATTTGATGATTTTGACTGCACGAACGGATCCGGAACGCCGAAAAACCTTAGGAGGGACTTCACTGACAAAGTCAACTTTCGGTCAAAGGTCAACAGTCAACGACGCAAAAACGACACATCGTTTAGTTGGCGGAGCTGAAACTTCAAACAGCTCGTACGGGCACGTCCGGACTCTGATTTAGTTGATTCTTGTGGCTGCACGCTCGTCTTGTCGTGCTCTTCAACCTAATATGCTATAGTGATATTTTTAGAACAAAATTTCTACACTCTCAATCTCAAGAAATCTTTTCTGATGTGGAAGATCAGTCAAAGCTGCATCCACAGAGTATACTTAGATTTTTCAAGAGACCTCACAATCTTAGCTCTGATACCACTTTGTTAGAAATTTGATCATACTCAAACTCTAAACTCTTTATTTTTTAACACACAACTCAAGTACAACACTTTATTTTTTCAAACACTCAAAAAAATTTTTTTTTTATAAACTCTCACTTACTCATAAGAAGCTTTGCTTCTTCACTCTTTATTTTTCTTCTTTTTTCTCTTGATACAAAATGGAAGAACTCACCCCCTATTTATACTAGTGGCACCTCCTCCAACACATTTTTAATATAATGGTTACAATTCACTCTCTAGAATTTTCCATCAAAATATCTAGATATTTTCTTAAGCACATTCTAGAACTAGTTTCTAGAAATTTATTTTGAGTTTTTGCATATTTATTTCTAAGACCCAATTTCTAAATTAACCCAACAAAATATTTTGGCCCAAATCAAGTTTATTCTTTCAACAATTAGTTACTCTCTCCCCCAACTCTATTTTTTAGGGTCTAATTTACGAAAACATAATTTCAGTTGTTTTCTCTATGTTACACTCTGCTTATTTTGTTTTCATCAATAAAGTTTATTTATTTTCTTTAATTTTAGCATAACTCTTTTCCATTTTATGATGTGTCTTTATGAGTTTCCGCCATTTATTTTGCTGTTTATTTTCATGAAATAAAATGGAGAGCTTAGAGAAAGGGAGCTGTTAGTGAGTGTCGATCTGATTAGGATATGCTTATAACAATTCCTAAACCTATTTGTTCATACTAATCTATATTTATATAAAAAATTTTATATCAGGATATTGTATGCAATACCCTAGTGAGATTCCAATCCAAATTAAGAGCACACACGCACAAATGCACAGAAAAATATAAAATAAAATATAAAGGACAAAGGATATAAACTCCATATTTTTCTGTTTTAATTATTATTATTGTTATTATTATTTTACCAATCCATTTTGGTATAATGTTTCTGAAAATTCAATTGCTCAAATAATATATATAGCACGTCAAGAATGGAAGAATAGCATAGAGAAAAATAATAAAGTACAATAAAGAAAAACTTGTATGGAATACACGTACAAATTTGCAAAAGATAAATGAGCTCACCAAAAATTTCCAGATTTGATATGTGAGCAATGTTGCGCTAATATTCCTTTCCCATTCTCTCTTTGGCACGTAACTTCCAGTTGTATCATGGACAATCAATGATATTCATGGTATGTTTGCTACATATACTTAAATTACATTATATTTGTAATTTTCTCTCAAATACAAAAATATTTCATTCAAATAACAATTATATCACATTTTAAATTCAATACAATTACTATTCATTATTTTACTTTTCTATTACTTTTATTAATTACATCATATATTCTTTTTCTATCTTTTTTTTTTCTCTCTACTTTTACCCATCACATCACATATTTGTTATTAAAATATAATTTAAATACTTTTCATCTAAACACACATTGCATTCAAATGTTCAAATGCAATGTTAATACTTTTTCTCCAACCACAAATTACATTTAATACATTACATTCAAACGCAATACAAATACAATACGTTCACTAAACGGACCATTAGGTAAGAAATACAACATTAGACGCTTCTTTGACGTCCATGGATTCCCTCTTTTGCATGGCCTAATGGAAGTGGAAGAAAAACATTGTATGGTTGAGGGCGTAGGCGTTGACGAAGCCTCGGTTCCTCGGCGATGCGAAGATTGATTGGTCGGAGCTGAGAAGACCGTCCTTCCTCTGGCGAGCGTTGAAGTAGAGGTTGCTGAACTCGTTCCTCAACCCCTTGAACGGCTGCTCCGAGTTGTCCACAAATGTAAGATACAACATTAGTAAATGAGACGTGCAGATTAATCATTAATAGGTCATATATATGTATATATATTTGTAAAATAAAATGCAAACGGGATAATGTACTCACTATCAATCTCCACATGAGATATGTGAGAAATCTTGCCCCAGTCTTCCCCCTTCTCCCTTTGGCACCGCCCGCTTAACAATGGACAATCGTTGATATACAGATAAGAAAGAGAAGCACGTAGTCCTTCTTCTGGCAAGTACTGAAGCTGATAACAAGACCCAATCTCCAAATGTTCAAGGGATGTGAGTTGTTCAAAGCTCTTGCCATTGAGGGCTTTGAGCTTTAGAAAACTGGAGATGCTGAAAGAAGTGAGCGTGGTTGGAAGCAAGCCCTCCTCTGGAAACGAATCCACCACATCATTATAACATTGCCAAAGATCTACTGATGTGAGAGAAGTGAATCTCTGTAGATCCCAGTTTGTGCGGAGTGCGAAAAGCTTTTCACAACATCTAATGTGGATAGATTGAAATTTTGAGAAGGATCCCCATTCTAAAAACGTCTCTAGCCTTGAACAATACAATATGCTTATGCGCTCAAGAGATGGAAACGGAGAGTGTGTCCGTTGTGGTGCTGACCTTGAAAGCAATGTCACAAGTTGTTGGCATCCCCGGATCTCAAGATTTGTCAAGGATGAAAATACCCCCGTTTCTCTGTCGACTTTAGTAAATGACCACACTTTCCAACTCCTCATATCTTTGAAACACATTTTTTTCGAGGATCTGAATGGCTCAGTATTGGAACAAGATCCAATTGAGAAAAACTCATTACCTATTCTTTCCAGTGAGTCAAATCCACTTATCTCGAGATCTTGGAGAGAAGGTAGCTGCCCAAGTGGAGGCAAAGAGTTGCAGTGCTTACAATCTTCTAGACGCATGCTTGTAACATTAGACAATGAACCGTCTCCTAACCAATCAGCAAATCTTGTATAATTGTAACCTTCAATAACAAGATTTTTCAAGACTGTGTGAGGTTGTAGCCTGTCGAGTAATGCTCTTTGTAATTCTGAATCATTATTCTCACTCTCACCTTTCCAACTCAAAATCAATTCATTGACACACTTCAAATCCTTCAAAATATTCCCTGAAATGTCCCCAACTCCCACAACATTTTCAAGTCCTGAAATACGGATTCTTCCATGTAGATGGCGAAGCTGTTGTAATTGCTTGATGCTAGACACATTATTTGCACCCACAACAAAATCAGACAAGAACTGCAAATTTTCCAATTTACATAAGTCTTGCGGCATATCCTTCAATGGTGTTCCTGTAACATCGAGATTATGCAAGTTGACCAGGCTTCCCATCTTGTGAAACAGTCGAGTCAGATTTTGACAACATGATAACAACAATATCTGCAAGTTGTGCAGATAACATACTGTCTGAGGTAGCGTTTTTAATTTACTCGACGATAAATCCAAGTATCTAAGATGTTTTAAATTTCCAATTGAATCGGGCAACTCCGTGTAAGGATACTGGGATAGAGACGGAACCCTCAACCTATGTGATGTAGAGAAAAACTTTTTTTGCAGCATTGCGTATGGTAAGAAGCTCACTGGGGATACGTAATGATGTCGGAGATTTCCATCTACCCTCGGTAATGCTAGGAAAGTGCGTAAGGACTCTAAATTTGGAAACACTTCAAGTTCATTGAAGTTGCAGGTATTTTCTTTCACATGTGACAAATGACGAGCCTTGCTTGTGGGAGCATTTGAGTCACTATCACCCAACCTTACACAAAATTCACTGGAGACAAATTTAGCTAACTCATTCACAAGGTCATGAATTGGGAAAAAGTCTAGATTGGTGAAAGGGAATTCACTAGTACATTTTTGAAACAGTGAGCTTGACACTAGTTGGTTAAAGTACTCCTCTCCGACATCCTCTAGTCTTTTTCCTCTCTGGTGTGGTAAGAAACCTTCTGCTATCCATAGTAATATTAATTCTTCCTTTCCAAAATTAAAAATTAAAGGAAATATTGAGCAATAAGCAAAACACCGCTTTAAATGTCAAGGTAGATGGTAGTAGCTCAACCACAAAGCTGGAAGAATATTGTCCTCATTAGGCAACTCCCAGATATCGCTATCAAGTATCTTATTCCATTCCTCTAGATTTGATCTAGAACGCAATAGACCAGCAAGAGACTTTACAGCTAAAGGGAGGCCTTTGCATTTTTCAACAATTTTTCTGCCAACGATTTCCAAATTTGGATCGGCATGCGAGGCGACACTATTAAATGCATGTTTTGCAAATAAATGCCAACAATCTTCGTCGGACATTGTTCTTAGATGGTGAGCTACACCACTGGACATTGTCAATGCGATGCCTTTATCTCTTGTTGTCACAATGATCCTACTTCCATGTGCTCCAGATTCAAAAGCACTCCTTAAGACATCCCATAGGCCTTAGTTCTTGTTCCAAACATCATCAAGAACAAAGAAAAACTTTTTCCCTCTTAATGCCTTCTTCAATGTTACTTGTAGCTGATTCAAGTCCTTGATATCACTAGCTTGGGACGTCACTACATGATCAAGAATTGTTTTTGTTATCCTACAAATATCAAGATCATCCGATACGTTTACCCATACTTTCACATCAAAATGCTTATTCACTCCGTCATCATTGACGACGAGTCCAGCAAGCGTAGTCTTGCCAATCCCACCCATTCCAACGATGGGAATCACCGATATCCTATCACTTCTAGCAATAGCATCATCTGACAATAACGACTCAACAATCTCCCTTTTTTCAGCATCCCTCCCATAGACACTTGATTCTTCTACCAAAGAAGTTGCTGGTAATCTTTGGGGAAGAGATGTAGTATGAACTCCCTCTTTGAAATGAAACAAATCCTTTTGGTCTAAAACCGTTTTCAACCTAGCAAGAATCTTTTCCATCTTTGGTTCTACTGCTTTCTCGAAAGAAGCAGTGAAAAAAGTTTTGGTAAGATGAATTACCTTTCTTGTGCTGCTTGCAGATTCAAGTTTGATCTTTCTTTGCAGAATATCGGTGCAGATCGTATCAATCAAGTCCTCTGCATCGTAGGTTGCTTCTTTAAGCTCATCAAGCCACTTCCTCACAGCAGGGTCTTTGAGTTGCTTCTCTCAGCATCATCAACAACTTTATCAGCTGACAGTAACTGAATCTCCAGATTCTTCAGCAGATCCTTGTTGAGTTTCTTTTTGCAAAAATAGTTGACAATCTCTGTAGAGGCCATCTTTTCAAACAGAGTCTAGAGCAGAGCAGATAGAAGAGATCCGCCAAACAATTCTGCAGCCATGTTAATGTTACAATATTTTTTGACTTTCCTTCTTCAGGAAAAGGACTAGATAAATGATAAGTAATTAGATCTCTTGATCACAGACAACAGAAGAAGACCAAGAATTAATCAGTACTAGTATCCAAACATTTGAGTACTGGTTTCCGTGTAATTAAGTCAACTCTGCAAGTCTCTTCCATTTCTTTTTCTTGTAGACGTGCCTGCTACTACTAGTCAAGTTCTTATCCTTGTGGTTGTGCTATTGGTTACTTTTCTTTGTATTCCTTTTTTTTTTTTTAATGCTAAAATAATGTGCAAGGGGGTTCGTTTGGGGCTTTCCACACGCTTAGAGACTCCTGGTCCGTGGGTCAAACAACGGTTATTTTGGAGGCTGCTTTGCAATCAAATAAATGATTAACGGTTATTTTGGGGCTCACTTTATATTAATTTAGTTCCTTTTAGTCAACTTTAGCGGTTGAATGTTTTTCGACATGTATGTATTTTTAAGCGCCGTAATGAATTGAAGTGTTGAAGTTTCAAAATAAACAGAACTAGACTGATAATAATTTTATACCTACCACTAATTTTGCGATTCGAGGATAGATTTATCAGTTTCCAAAAAAAAAAAAGTAATAAATTTAGATCTTAAAAAAATTAATCTTGAGACATAGTACAGTAGTACTTGGTATCAAGGTCTTGCCAACACCTTTTTGTTGTTGTCAGTGTTAGCTGTTATGTCCAGAGAGAACCTGACCACACTTCATGATGAGGATATGCATAGCGATTGGTGGCCGATAAAGAAAAAAAAAGGATAGACGAGGACAAAATATAATAAAAAACTAATTATGTATTTATTTACAGTTTTATATTTATGTTATATTTAAATATAATGTAATTTTTATTTAAATATAAAAATTTTATATTTAAATATAATATTTTTTAACAGTTTTTTAAATATATTTAGAAATAAAATATTTTAAAATTTTTTTTTCATTTATATTATATTTTTTTCTCTATCTTATTTTTTTAATTTATTTTTACCAATCATATCAATTTTTTAATTTTAAAATATAATTTAAATATTTTTTTATCTGAATACAAATACAAGAAAATATTTTTTATTTTATATTTAATGCATTACGTTTGAACACAATACAAATATATTGAGTGATTATTTACAATTTTACATACGTATTACGTTTAAATACAATACAGTTTTCATCTAAATATAAAAGTTTTATGTTCAAATATAATACTTTTAAATAGTATTTCAAATACATTTACTCTTCGAAAATATTTTTAAGTACTTTTTATCTAAAAATATATTTATTTAAATACAAATAAATATTTTTTATTTAAATATAAAATATATTTAATATATTATATTTAAATATAATACTAACTCAATATATGTTTATGACGTACTCCATAAATAACTTTATTAAAATTTTGAATAATAATTTTGTAATGAAGCGGAGAAAGAAACCAAGCCGCGGACAAGTGGAAATGGAAGACAAGAAATGGGCTTTTTTGGTAAATCAAACAAAAAAGGACAGAGCCCGAGCCCCCACATGAAGGAAGATGACAGACCAGCGGGCCCTACTTCCACTTGGCCTTATGCTTTTCAATCCCCATCTCTCTCTCTCTCTCTCTCTCTTACGCGG
Organism: Antiaris toxicaria; assembly: GCA_035233585.1. Classification (NCBI taxonomy): domain Eukaryota; kingdom Viridiplantae; phylum Streptophyta; class Magnoliopsida; order Rosales; family Moraceae; genus Antiaris; species Antiaris toxicaria. The sequence continues at coordinate 199,791 of CP141153.1, read as the reverse complement.
TGGTAGAGCTGCGAAGAGTTGAATGGGTTCTTCATTTTTTGAAAAATTATATTTAACATGTTTTATAAAAAATTTATGAATTTTTTTCATTTTTATTTATCAAATATGTAAAAATAAACTTTTTTTTTTAAATAGATCCGATGTTTCAATACAAAACTGTATTATTCTTTCCCTATTTTATCTTAAAATTCTCGATCACATTTTAAATTTGTTTTTTAAATTTAAGAGTAGACTTTAAGCTTTATATATTTATATATATTTTGATAGAAGTAGGAGTGATATTATTTTGATAACTTTTTTCCTTTCATTTTTCGTGTTATTTCTTTTTAAAATACTTCGACTGAAATAAAAAGACACCGATTCTTTCGTTAAGCTTGAGCATGAGAATGAGCCCTCAAATTATGAAAAGTAAATTCCTCTTTGTTCATATATATATATATATATATATGTCACCCAAAATTAATCGCTATCGGGGATTGTTGGCTGGCACTACTCTACTTTATCAGTTTATTAAAAATAAAAATAAAAATTGAAATTGGTGTTGGTTTGGATTTGGAGAAGAAAATAGGGGGTAGTGAAAGAGGGAAATGAGGAATGTGGTTATTTTACCTACTCTCACTTTGATTGCCATTTCCATCGTCATCTCTCTACTTCTTTTCAGGCTACCACCCTCCGAATGGATTCTCATTCGTAATTCTGCTTCTACTTCTGCTTCTGCTAATGATATCTCTCCTCCTCATGATGCTCCTTATCACAACATCTCCACTCCTCCTCCTCCTCCTCAAATGGTAACAACATTTTTTATAATTTTATTCTTATTTAATTTGCTACCTCAGCTCAGGATACACACACACACACACATATGCATGCATGCATGTATGAGTTGTTTTTTTCTTGATTGGAAATCAAGACTTTTGGCATTGGATTTCGGTTTATTAAAGTTGGGACACTACTCTCCTCTAAATATTTTGAGTGTTTGACTGTTGGTTTTGTAGAGGGAAGAGAATGGATCATCAATTAGTGGTGTGAATAATTCAACCACCTTATTAAGATCAAGAAGAATATTTACCAAAACAAGATCGAGTAGCAGCAGCCTTGATAAATTGGAGGCGAGGTTGGCTCAAGTTCGGGATTCTTTAATATCAGAAGCTGCTCTTCTTAAGAATCCGAATCTGAATCGGACAGCCACTACCCAGCATCATTTTCAGCTATTAGATCCGGACTATGTCCCTCAAGGTCTTGCTTACAGGAACCCACATGTTTTCCACAGGTTTTTTTTTTTTTTTTTTTTTTTTTTTTTTATAATTTTGCTCTCTTATATATTATTCACATCATCATTAGCTATCTCTAGTATTCCATTTAAATTTCTTTATTTGGAGTTCAAAGCATAGCATGAATTCTTATTTCTCTTCACTTACCTTTCATAAATTATGTTTTGGTGTAGGAGTTATCTAGAGATGGAGAAGTGGATGAAGATATATGTGTACGAAGAAGGAGAAGTTCCAATATTCCATGGGGGTCCATCAAGAAGCATATACGGGACAGAAGGCAGATTTATTTTTGAGATGGAGAAGGGGACATTGTATCGCACCAGAGACCCCAGCAAGGCACTTGTTTATTTCATGCCCTTCAGTGTGGTCAGAATCATACGCTACATTTCCCGCCACCACAAGCCCATGGGACGTGTCCTCAAAGACTACATCAACCTCATCTCCCACAAATATCCCTTCTGGAATCGGACTCTCGGTGCCGACCATTTTATGCTCTCTTGCCATGATATGGTAACTCCCGGCCCCCCAATCTTTTTAACATCCATTTTCCTTCATTACTGTCTTTTTTCTTTTATTTCTTTGATAATTTTCTACTTGGAGGATACGAGGATAAACACAAATCTATCGAAAGTCTCCGTGAGTTTCTAATTCACATGAGCAGAATAGGTCCCTCTCTCATGAAAAAAATACTAAGCTATCGACAAAAATACCAATAAGATATTTATTTATTTTTTATTTTTTTAAAGTACCTACTAAAATAATTCTCTTGTTCCTTTTGTTTTCATGTCTGTTGTTCTTGTTGTACTACATAGGACCTCCTTTTTGTTTATGGTTTTCCTTTGCCTTGTCTTGGGTGGAAATGGAATAATATTCCCTTGTACCACGCGTGCCTAATAACTGGTCTGGGCTAATTTCCTTGTGTGGCACAATGTTGCCGCTAAAAACAAGACCTCTCACATGACTGTTGGATTTTTTTTTTTTTAAATTTATTTGGCTGGATTTCATTGCAACTATTGATGTTTGGCCTTTTTTTTTTTTTAATTATAAAAATGCAAAATTTAGAAATACTATTTCAATTAGATTTTTGGCGTTAGCAGTCTCTAATTTGTTACCATTGTGACAGTTTGTCTCTAATTGATCCAGTTCAAGCCTTTCTTTACTGGTATGTGCTGCACATGCTAACGTTATGTATTTACGACGCAGGGACCAAAAGCATCATCTTTTGTGCCTCATTTATTCAAAAACTCCATCAGAGTTTTGTGCAATGCAAACACTTCAGAAGGGTTTAAGCCTTATAAAGATGTATCGTTCCCAGAAATCAATATGCGGACAGGGCAGTACATGGGGGTCGGGGGAGGCTCTCTGTCATCTCGGTCCATTCTTGCATTCTTTGCAGGCCGTCTGCATGGCCACATCCGGCACTTGCTTATGAACCAATGGAAAAACAGAGACCCTGACGTCCAAGTCTATGAACAATTTTCCAGAGGAGTGTCCTATCAAGACATGATGAGGAAGAGCAAGTTCTGCCTCTGCCCCAGCGGCTACGAGGTGGCCAGCCCGCGAGTGGTGGAGGCTATTTATGCAGAATGCATTCCAGTGTTGATCTCCGAAGGCTATGTTCCGCCTTTCAGCGATGTATTGGATTGGATGTCATTTTCAGTAGAGATAAAGGTGAAGGACATACCTAAGATTAAGGAGATATTGATGGGGATTTCCACAAAACAGTACTTGAATATGCAAAGGAGAGTGAAGCAGGTGCAGAGGCATTTTGTGGTCAATGCAGCTCCTAAGAGATACGACTTTTACCATATGATTCTTCACTCCATTTGGCTCCGTAGATTAAACATTCACGTTCAAGATCATGGTCATGGTCATGGTCATGGTCATGGTCATGGTCATGGTGAGACTCTCTCCTAATCCTGTATTACAACCAAACTCATTTTGGTATATTTGCTTTATGTACAGCAAAGTACTTGATGAATTTTTATCCAAATTAGAGACTATACTTTTTAAGACAGAAGGTAATGTAAAGCGTATGCATATATGCTAATAATTTATGGGTTTAGTTAACGCGAGAAACCTGGGCGGGTCGTTAATGTCTACAGCTAGTGTTCTCTTCTTTTTTTTTTTGTTTCTTTGACACATTATTTGGTCTTTTAAAAATAATAATAATTATTATATATAAAAAAGAGGAAATTAAAAAACTTCCATAAATATGAAATTAAAAAAAAAAAATCAAACGATTACTCAGCATGTAAATTGAAATATGTTTGAGCAATATCTTTGGCATAAAAGGAGAACCGCAAACTTCTTTTTCTTCCGATAAAGTCACGTTTGTCCGCCAATCAACTCGTGAAGAAGTTGATAGAAAGGCTGGCTTATGTCACACTCAAACAAGCCCCCACATGGACTTGGAGTTAAAAAGTCTCCATCAATGTAAGTATGTATCTATTCCATGTGCAGCAGCAGCAACTAAGGATAAGGTTGCCACGTAATATTAATGGCCAAGACATATGTCCCACACAGCTAATTCATACATCATTTAATTAAGGTTTGGTTAAAGATTCTAAACATTGGTGTGGCTTTGAAGAAAGAGCGGGCCAGATAACGAATCAAGAGATGAGGTTTCACAACAATTTGATTGCAGTTTTCTCTACTTCTTCCTCCTCAGCAGTTGTTGTGGTGTTGCCTCTAATTTCTATGGTTGCTATACTCTCGATATTTATTTTCTCAAAGCCAGATTCCGTGAGCTCTTCATCACCGTCCACTTTTAATTGGGATGTTGGTAATTCTTCATTTGGTTATTCTGCTGCTAATACAAATAATATTTCATCTCTACATAGCGCTACCGATCCATTAATGTACAATAAATCTAGTGGTGTTAGTCCTGCCTCTAAAATAACATTGGCCAGCAGCAGCAGCAGCAGCTTAAATAGATTGGAAGCAAGGTTGGCTAAAGCACGGGCTTCCATAAAACTAGCTCTTCTACTCCCCAATAATTCTACATCATCCTATCAGCTAGACCGCGACTTTGTTTCTCGAGGTCAACTTTATTGGCACCCAAATGCTTTCCACAGGTATTTTAAAAAACTAATCACGGACTCATTGTATAATAACTGGAAATCTTACAGAAACAGTTATACTAAATGCAAAATGTTTATGCTTTTTGAAAATTTGAAGCTTTTTTTTTTTTTTTAAATGTACGTACAAAGGAGTTACTTAGAGATGGAGAAGTTATTGAAGATATATGTATATGAAGAAGGAGAGCCTCCATTATTCCATGACGGACCAAGCAGAGGCACATATGCGACGGAGGGAAGGTTCATCCATGAGATGGAGAAAGGGAAGCTGTTTCGCACAACAGACCCCAACAAGGCCGTCCTCTTCTTTTTGCCATTTAGCGTGGCCAAAATGGTTAAATATCTTTTACATAACAGGAATCGCATGCAACGAGTGGTCGTCGACTACATGAACCTCATTGCCCATGCTCATCCCTTCTGGAATCGAAGTCATGGTGCTGACCACTTCATGCTCTCTTGCCACGATTGGGTAGTGTAACTTCAACACTTGCTACATTTTAACGCCAGATTCTTCAACTCTGCTGGTTTAGTCTCGGTTCACTAATGTATGTTTGTATGTTGAAAATGCAGGGACCACTTACAACGTCTTTTGTGCCTTACTTATTTCATAACTCTATCAGAGCTTTGTGCAATGCAAATACTTCTGAACGATTTAAACCTTTCAAAGACGCGTCATTCCCTGAATTCTATATACGCCACCGGGCATTTACAATGCTTGGCGGACGCTCTCCTTCTGCTCGTTCCATTCTGGCTTTCTTTGCCGGCCATCAGCATGGCCACATAAGGTACTTGCTTCTAAAACATTGGAAGAGCAAAGACCGTGATGTTCAAGTTTACGAGGAATTGCCTGTCAGCATGTCGTATGAAGGAATGATGAAGAGCAGCAAGTTCTGTCTCTGTCCCAGTGGCTACGAAGTGGCAACCCCACGAGTGGTGGAGGCCATTTACTCGGAGTGTGTGCCGGTGCTCATCTCTGATGGTTACATTCCGCCTTTTAGCGACGTCTTGAATTGGAAATTATTTTCCGTGGCGATTAATGTTAAGGATATACCAAACATCAAGGACATATTAATGGGGATTTCCACAAGGCGGTACATGAAATTGCAAAGGAGAGTGAAAGAGGTGCAACGGCATTTCGTGATCAATGGTCCCCCTCAGAGATATGATGTCTTCCACATGACACTTCACTCCATTTGGCTCCGCAGGTTAAACGTTAGGATTCAAGATCATGGCACTCAATCCTAACTCCCGAGTCCTAATTGTGTTGTGTCCTCTCCCACTGTAATTTTACCAAAAACGATTAATTAGCCTATTGCAATATTATACTGTGAATGCAAAGGAAGTGAAAACTAATTGCATTTGTATAGTTTCCGAGAACTGCCAATTTCTATACTGCTAGGATTCTCTTCACGAACTTCTTTCTCTACTTTTCAAACACGAATTAAGAGTTTCATTTTACATTTACTGCAGAAAAGAATGTCGATACACTAAAGTTTTCACTAACAAGATAACCCTCTAAACTGAGTTAGATAAATTGTGAACTACATGCACAGGGCAGTACAGGGTTACAATATCGGAGACGGTTTTATACCAATTATTGTCCGAATCACAGACACAGATGAGTGATATTGCTATTACGACATCACGACTGTAAATACACAAAAATAACTCGACGTGGAAGATGCAGACTAACTTATTTGGAATTCTCCACTTGCATGAGCCTCTTTGACCCTTTTGTCATACTCATCTTCTTCGTCTTCTTCTTCTTCGACTTCTTCATCTATATCCTCGTCTTCCTCATCTTCTGCTCCCCAACCAAAGCCCCGGACAGGCTTTGACACTGGAGGTGGGGTTCTTGCCTCCCCCACAATCTTCATGATCTCTTCCACACTTTGGAGAGAAAAGCTTGGATTTTCCCTCTGGTAATAGATAGCTTGAGCTGAATCCATTAATTCCCTTGGCAAATTCTTTAAAAACCATGGGTGGTTCTTGATTTCTTTAATTGAAATCCTCTGCAAAATCAGGCACAGTTTGAAAATCAATGTTTCAATATCATAGTAGTGAAAGTCGTTTGTGCCAAAAACAAAATAAATGTACTAAATTACCTAATCCAGATTCACTTTTATCTGAGACACCTCTACATATTACAGATTTTAAGGTAACTGATTAAGAAAGTTGGGAACAGTTTCTCTCAAAAAATTTTAGTGCAAAAGCTGTTGAACCAAAATTTAAAACCAAAAAAGAAAAGAAAAGAAGCAAGTTCCATGCGATTTATCAAAAGATTATCACTCCACGTAGGGTTGATGATTCTGACCAATATGCATAATATGCAATCTCATTTATACAAAGATGAGACACTGATAAGAGTCTTAACTATGGGAGATATGTAACTGGAAGTTTCGCTGTAAGAGGTGAAAATACATATTAACCACGCAGAAAATCAAAGAATTTCAGAAAACATTTTCTAAATCTCAAATATGTATATACATGAAGATACTTACCCTTGATGGGCTTGCAACAAATATGCGAGAAAGAAGATGCCTACAATCTTGAGATATGTGGACATAGTCTGGGATTTTGTACTGAACAGCCATTATTCGCTGCAGAATCATGAGATGAGAGATCATACATTTTAGAACTCAGATAAATAGAAAAAAAAAATTAGATTGCAAAAAAAAAAAAGGAAGAAAGGTGAATTACCTGAATAGTTTTTCTGAAATTCTTGGGATCATCTTGGTCTTCAAAAGGGTAAGCCCCAACCAGCATCACATAGAGAGTCACTCCACATGACCAAACATCTGCCAACTATAAAAATGCAGGGAAATTTGTCAGATTACATATGCAGATGCTCAGGGCAGCATGCATTCAAAGACAGATCACCAGTCAAAAATAAGTTTGTTACTTTTCCTCGTGCTTCTCAAGTTTCTTATTATTCGTGTTGCCGGCCAGAAACATGAAAACAATGAAATAGAAAGATTAAATATGTACAAAAGGGCAACATCTAAATTTCCTCAATTTCAAACATGAACTCAGAAATCCAATCCTAGATTCTGGACTGTGGCCACTCCATAGCCAAAGTAAGTTGACTGATGGGGGCAAAAATTATTGTCTAAAGTGGTTAAGGTTATTTTCCCCCTGTTATCTAGTTAAGTTTATCAATTGGGACTTAATCATTACCCTCACTCACCAGCATGAAAAGGCCAAAAGGCATAAAAATTTTAATAAAAACTCACCAATCAATATAAATATAATAGATACGAATAGGAATAAGGGGTTTAATATCACATCTCGAAGAGACTCATGAAAACATTAACCCTCTAGACTATGCAAATGGCCGTGAGTCAGCCAAGAGGACAAGAGAAATCTAAAATTTCTTCAATATTCAGCAACCAAACAATGGACAAGGGGCCCAATGTACTAAGCTGGCCATTACTTTTACAAAGTCAAAAGGCTACGCAAGCTTTAAAATCAATCAAGATCAATTTTTTTTATACCATCAATCTAGATGGAACCAAAAAATTAAAATAAATAAATAAACAAGGAGGGAGACTATAACAGAAGCAAAAGAACATGTTCCAACACATGGTAGATTTGCGGTTAGCGGGTCCATGAACAATGTATAGAGGCATTAAAAATAACAATAACTTCATTAGGCAAGTTGTAAGATGCATTACACCTTCCAGAAAGTAAAGTACAAGTATCCAAAAGCGGTTAAGTACAGACATTATGAAGATGACTTCAAAACGACAAAAAACTCAGGGTGCCAAAGGAGTTACTCTTTTTTTTTTTTAAATAGAAATAACCATTTTAGTTTTGTTCTTTTTAGGATCTACTTTACTTTTTGTATCGGCATTTCAAACATCAAAAATCAAAAGAGGCACAGTAACATCAAGGGGGAAAAAAGGAGAGAGATAAAAATTACTTTGCCATCATACTCTCGCCGAGACAGAACCTCTGGTGCGATGTACGCCGGAGTACCAACCGTCGACTTTGGTCTTGAATGCAGCAAAGATGACTGCACATAAACAAGCCTTATATTACAAGAGAAAACACTCTTTATTAACTGGAATTCTTCACTCCATGTTTTCAAGCTACACTGGATTATATCAAGCTTTTTTTTTTTTTAATAATAATTTTGGGTTTAAAAGAACTGTAGTTGACAAACCTTAGAGTATCCAAAGTCACAAATTTTCAAGCGGGGAGCAGGGCTTCCATCTAAAAGCGTGTTTTCGAGCTTCAGATCTCTATGGCATATTTGCTGCAAACAAAAATAAGAAATCAAGGAAACGAAAATCACAGAGAAAGAAAGCATTCAATTCATAGTTATGGCAGCTTGATTTTACCATAGAATGGCAGTAATTAACTCCAGAGATAAGCTGCTGAAAGAAATATCTTGCCTGTACAAATAAAATAAAATTCCAAAAGAAAAAATTAAAATTTAAAAATTTACAAAATCCTCTCATAAAATCTTCTATCTTACAGCATGTAGCTGACTTGATGTCATAAAACCAGAAGTTTATATTTGTTTTATGATAGCAAATCCTAACTTTGTTTGAATCCAATCCTCATATTTAAGTTGAACCGAATCTCTGTCTTTCAACAAAAAAAGAAATCTTTAATTTATAAGAATGAATACAAGAGAGTATTTTGTAAATCTTCATTAAATAAAAATGAAAATGAAAATAAAAAAATGACAAAAATAGAGAGAAGGGGTGGAAAGGGAAGGAGAACCTCGTCTTCACTGAATCTGCCGGCATTGCAAATTCGGTCAAAGAGCTCTCCGCCGGCAGCGTACTCCATCACTATAGCCAGATGCGTCGGAGTCAAAACCACCTGCTTAATCGCCCATTCTTATTATTAAACTCCAAAACTTGATCATTTAAATTCTTTAATCTTCAATTAATTGAGAGACAAAAAATACTAGCCTCCTTGAAGCGGATGATGTTGGGATGACGAAGCGATCTATGGTTTATGATCTCTCTGGCCACATTCTCATCTATCTGCCATCAAGATTTGAACTTGATACGTAAATGTAAAATATAATATTCAAAAATGAAAGAGAAAAGAAAGTAGGAAACCTTGTGGCCACGCTCGATGTATTTCACTGCGACGAGGTCCTTGGTGTCCTTGTGACGCAAGAGCCTGGCCACTCCGAAATTGCCAGCCCCCAAATCCTTCACTACCTGGTACTTTTCCATTTTTTTTTTTTTTTTTATAATTTTGATCTAAGTAATCTTTTTTTGTTTCTTTTAGTTTGTTGGATTTCACTTCAAAAACACGGCAAACAGGCTATTTTGAGTTTCTGTGCTCAATCTCTATGCAAACACCCAACAGTGGAGATTGGAGATGAGTCACTACTGACTACCCTACAACTACAAGACCTACTTATTCACTTTTTACCACTTTTGCGCTTTACCACTGGATCTACAACAGACTCTATTTACATACATACATACATACCTATATATATATATGTAATAGATGGGCAAAGCTCAGAGGCTCAGAAACTTGAGATACGGCCATACTGTGAAAGAAAGGCTCTTGATATTATTTAACTATTATTAATTAGTTTTAAACCAAAAAAATAAAAAATAAATAAAGGAGAGGGTGAGGAAATGCATAGGAAATGAGAGAGAAGGGCAAGTGGGCGTGTATGGGAAACCATGACTCTCGTTTGACGTGATGACTCAGCCCACCAGCTTCAATCCAATCAATGCCTCTTCATCGTCCGTTCCCTTTTTTTTTCCCCTTTTTTATTCTGTTTTTGTTTTGAGCGACTCTGTTGACCTCCATTTTTTTAACTCTTCACGTTTTTTTAATAAATTAAGGGTTCGTTTGGTGAACGCATTACATTTGCATTGCGTTTGAATGTAATGTATTGAATGCAATTTGTATTTGGAGGAAAAGCATTAGCATTGCATTTGAATGCAATGTGTGTTTGGGGGAAAAGTATTTGAATTGTATTTTAATAATAAATATGTGATATGATGGGTAAAAGTAGAGAGAAAAAAAAGAGGGAGAGAGAATATATGATGTAATTAATAAAAGTAATAGAAAAAGTGAAATAATAAATAGTGATTGTATTTGATTTAAAATGTGATGTGATTGGTATTTGAATGAAATGTTTTTGTATTTAGAGGAAAATTACATTGCATTTAAATGCAATGCTAAAAAAATTTGTGTCCCAAACACTAGCTAAAACCTCCTGTTTAAAAATTTATATTTTAAATTATATTTAATTAATTATTTTATTTTATTTTATTTTATTTTAAAATTTTTAAATTATTTTATAAATAATTTTTTATATTTTAAAATTTAATTTTTTAATAATATATCATAATACAATTAATTAAGCATATTTTAGAAAATCAAAATTAAATATAGGATTTCAATTTTTTTTAAATACACCCCTCTCTTAATTATAAAATAATTTATTTTACATAATACACATCCTTACATATTACATAATTTTTCATAATTACTTTCCTAATATAAATATTATTCAATCACTATATATTTTTCCTCATCTATCATTTTAATTTTTTCATATTGACGTTATTATCCTCCATTCTCTTTCCCTCTCTCCCTCTCTCTCTATTTTCACCTTGTCTTTGAAGCTTAGCTATAAAGCCTATTTTTTCATTAATTGATATTTTAAAAGATAAACAAACTTAAAATTCTTCAAGAAAAGAGACGTTTACAAAAATGAAAAAAGAAAAAAAAAATGGTTATTGAAATGTGAAATAATAAGAGTTTGTTTAAAAATTTTGGATAATAAGGATTTATATATGACAAACATATTTGTGAAGAGGACAATATTTCAAAATATCATCAAGTTTTTTTCTACATTAATATAATTAAGTTATTGAGATTGTTCTTTTAACTTAGGGGTTGATTTAAACATTTTGATATATATAATATTAAAAACAGCTTTAAAAAATAAGGTAATAAACCTTTTATAAAAAAAATAAAAATCTATAAATATTAATATATGTGTGACTAATGTTATATTATAAAATATTATATAATTTTAGTATATTTACGTGAAACAATACAAAATAAAATTACAGTTTTATATTAAAAATAGTAAATGAGAATGATTATTTTAATTGTAAAAAAATATAAAAACGATTTTTTTAATATATTTGTACAGTTTTTAAAAATAGTTGTTAAAAGTAAAAGTATACTAATTTCATACGTGAATATTATAAATTAAAATTTACATTTTAGACTTCAAAATAGAAAGAATATTCTTTTATAAATATGATATAATTACATAATTTAAATCAATTAATGTAATGTTATTTTTTGTATTTTATGTAAAGTTTTTTTTATAATAAATTTTAATTTAAAAGAATATTCTTTTATAAGTATGATAATAATTTAAATCAATTAAAGTAATAATATTTTTTTTATGTAAGGATTTTTTTATAATAATAAATTTTAATTTAAAAAAGTGTCACAAATAAAATAAAATTATTATTGAAAGTATTAGGTGTCGTTAGGGAAAAAAATTACATTTTAATTTTACTTAAATACAATATAATTTTACATCAAATATAAATTTTATAACAGTGTTATGAAAATAATTACTATTTAAAATATTTTTAAAACAATCTCATCAACTTTTTAACTCTACTATTTATCTTTATTTTTACCAATCACATTAATTTTTTAACTCTAAAATACTTTTCATCCAAACACACATTTCATTTAAATAAAAAACAAATACTTTTCAATTTAATACAATATTCAAAAAATAAATTTTATTCAAATACAATCAAAATGTAATATATTTACCAAACGTCCCTTATTTTGTTTTTTATTTTTTAAAAAACCAAGCATGACAACTAAATTTTCATGAGTTTCTTTGAATTTACTTTTAAATTTTTTTTTTTTTTGGGTTAATAACTCGATATGTCGTGAAGTAACCTTTTGATGTTTAAATTTTTTTTTTTATAAAAATATCTCTAAATGCTTAAAAAAAAAAAAAAGGGTGTAAACGAGGGATATTTTTTAACTGCCGTTCAACTTTAAACATAAAATTGACCTTGAAAAATCAAATTCATCCTTTTCAAATTAAAAAAAAAAAGACACACAAAAAATCAAAACTTAATTATATTATTATACTGTAATTCCCAATGCAATTATCATTACGAAAAAACTTGGAAAACATATTTCTTATACTGTAATTTTTGTTTTTTTTTTATAATTATTATTATGAAAAAACCAAAAACAAAAATTGGAAATCCCCTGCCGCTCCTTCTTCTTCCTTCTCCCATCTCTCTCCTGCCCCTCCTCGTTTTCAGGATCTGCCATGGACAAACCCAATGGCGAGGATGACGCCGGCGGCCATGGCCTTGGCTGCGACGAAGAGGAGGCTCGAGGCATTGGCGGCATCTTCGTGACCAAGACCCCGAGCTCCTCTGTCGCGATCCTCGCATAGTCGCCGCCCCGAGCGAGCCCAGCCTCCACCGTGGCCTACCGAGCCCAGATCCACACAACACGACCAGAGAGAAATCCAAAAAAACAACGCCAAAACTTCACCACTTCAAGCTCTAAACCATATTCCCACGATCAAATCTCCCAAACTGCTTGTCGATCAAATTAACCAGATTCATCCACCAAAATGAAATCCACAAACAAACAAACAACAAACAAAAACCGACAATTATAGATCTGAGTTTTTTGGTAGATTTGAGTTTTTTTTTTTTTTTTTGGCAGATCTAAGAGTTTTTTTTTTTTCTTTTTCTTTTTGCTTTGGTAAATTTCATTAATTTTAATTGTACTTTTTATTTTATCAAAATAAATCATGGCCTATCACTAAAATGCCTCTTGATTGGAAGCATGTACCGTCTTTAAGTCTCTTTTTACTTTATTTATTTATTTATTTATTTATTTTTGTTTGAGGTAGGATCGATAATTCATGTTATCGTGTTGTGTTTATTAAATATTCGTATCAAAATCTCAAACTCAAACCCAATCCATTTAATATCTGTATCAAAATTTTAAACCCAAATCAAACTCATTTATTAATCGTGTTAACTCAAATTAACCTGTTTAAATTAAATATAAATAAAATAATGATGATAAGGTCAGAGACGACTGATCGTGTTATCGCGAGGGAAGGGGAAGACGATTGGGTGAAGTGAGTAAAGTTATAAAAGTAATGAAAGATTAAAAAAATAAAGTAAAATCTAGATTTTCATATAGATTTTCTTTTTTATGTTAAAAAATTTTTAAAAATATATATATAAAATAAAATATATATATTATATCTGAATCTTGAATTTTGAAAACTCAAAATTAAAAATAGTAAAACATTATAATATATATAATAATATAAATATATTAGAGATTATAAATAGGTAATTTATGAGTTATATTCATGTCAACCCATATATAATTAATTTGTTAAATGAGTTATTTCGTATCAATTACGAGTTGACGGTTTCGTGCGGATTCGACCCTTTATTTAATCGTGTTTGACGGGTTCGATCTTTTTTTACCTAAACCCATTTAAGAAAAACCCAAACTCTCTAACTTCGTGCGAATTTTGTGTCGTATTATCGTATCATGACCTAAATTATCAGCCCTAGTTTAAGGAGTTTTGGGATCTTTAAAAAAAAGATTTAATGATTAAAGGATCGTTTATTTAAAAGTTCAAAATTTACCGAGTTATTAACTTTTTTTTTTTTTAAGGGTGAAGGATTCCATTTTTGCATCTACTTATGGAGATGGATATAAGGGCTCGTTTTGATGGGTTTAATTGTACTTTTATTAATCTTTTTTGGTTTACTTTTATTATTAGTTTTTATCAAATTTTATTAATCTTTAATTTTTAAAATAAAAGTTTTAGATCTCTTCTATACGAGTTTTAAAATTACAAACTTTCTCAACATAACTAATTGTATTGTACAAACTTTACATATACAGAATAATTTAAAGTAATTTTACATTAAATTTCATTAAAAAAATTTTGAATCCTCAATTTTTAATTTTAAAAATAAATAAATAAAATATTTTTTTATTTTTATTGTTTGTATGTGCTGGCTTAGAACCCATGTGGTGGGCTAAGAGGAGATGCCATTCATCCTTTTGTAATGTAGTAGTCGATCTCTTCATTAACACTATCAGTCGAAATTATTGTTTGAATTAGATTAAAATTTTCAATTATATGATTTATGATTTGAGATAGCACTTATAGATTAAACTATTTAAAACTTAAATAGATGGAAGTTTCTATCATTGATATAAAATAAAAGGTCTTACCCTTAAATAATCTTAGAAAATTATCGTTACATTATACTTCTAATTATTTATAGAAAAATTAAGTTGGATTGAGTGTTTAGTCACTTGTTTAAAATGATGTTCAAACTCTTGTTTTGAGAAAAATTATTAGTGACATTTCGTAATGATTAATCTTAATTAATTAGATCCAATCAATTGATTAGCCAATATAAATACATATTAATATCCTTTATTTTGAATCCATATATTTTATTTTATTTTATTATTTTTGAATTCTACGTCAAATATAAACTTACGACTAGATTTTATCTATAATTGAATCCTTACATTTTAAAATAGCTAATATGATCCAACAGCTTTGTCAAAAAATTTTTGTCATGATAATAAATAAACAAGCTTGATTAATTTAACTCTTTTCTTTTTTTTTTTTTTTGGTCTTTTTGATGCAGTATTTTTTGGATCCCCATAAATGGCGTGGAGTGAGGAGAGATGAGTAGGGAACGCAGCTGGTCTCAACTCTTTGGATGAATTTCCCTCTTGCCGATTTGAGTCTAATTCCTTTATTTACTTTTCCACTTTCCTTACTTTGTTTTTTTCTTTTTTTAAATCTCCTCATTAATATTTACATTTTTTTAAAACCGAAAATTATCAATCAAATTTTTAAAAAATACAAATATCAATATTAAAAATAAAATGATCCTATAATATAAAGGACACAACTCTCAATTAAGATCAATTTCATAAATAAAATTTGATAAAATTTGATAAAAAGGAAATAAATCAAGACTCATTAATGGAAAAATTTGTTAAATTTCTCAATGATTTTATAATCGAGTGCGTAAGAATATTTTTTAAAAATACATCTATAATTAATAATATATTCTATTCATCAAGAGATAGTTACGTGTAGTATAGAGATCACAACAAAATATTTATATTTTTTGAGTTACAATAAAGTTACTTACTGATTTATCATAGATTTTTTTTGAAATAACAAATACTTACATTAAATTTTAATATTTTTTTTTCCGAAGCACGTCGTTCTTTTTCTTTATTGAAGGTGTAAATGAAGTCTCCTTTACGTCTTCTTTTTGGTCAAAATAAAGTTTTTTTAAACTATGATACAGTGTATAATAATAATTTTTGGGAGCCATATAAACGGTCATAGTGTAAAACAAGTAAATACGTGTCAATTTCCATTAAAAAAGAATCAAGCAATTGATTTTCCATTTAATTTCTTCCTTGGCCGACATGCCCCGCTGTCCTCCTAAGTCGAAACAAACGACACAACCTTTTTTTTTTTTAAAGAGTAACAAACGACACCACTTGATGGAGTACTATGATAATTAAAATATGGTTTTATATGGGATGAATTAAAATTTATATAATATTGATTGAGATAGATTTAAATAATAAAAATTAAAGAAAAAAAATGATAATAAACTATAAGAAATAGAATAGAATCTATATCAAAACAACCATATATGTTTTCCTTCCTGTCAAAAAGAAAGAGACCTCCCTGAGAGGGAACAAAAAAAGCCAAAGAGAACGACAAGACGTGGAAGTTTATTTGTTTATCTTTTTTCGAACGGGTTTTTCAACCATTATAATTTGAAAAAAAAAAATCAATATGATTCAAATAAATATTTCTCTTTCTATAAAAAAAAAAATTCTAATTTTCAATAATTGAGGGATGCAGGCTACTATCTTTCCCATAAGTTTTTCAATAATAATCAATATGTGTCAAGTTTTTTTTTTTTTTTTTTAATTTATATGGGCCAATTCGAATCAAAAGAAACTAAATGTCAGTTAGTTAATTATTAAGTTTAAATAAACGAAATCATGTTACCCTAAGTAAAATATTAAATTCGTATTTATTGCATCAATTCATATTACACATTCAGTATAGACGTTATGATACATATACATATATATATATATATTTTGGGGTCAACTTTATTAAAAAAAGGGAATATGATTATAAATAAAGAAAGAGCAATAAGGGTGTCAAGTAAACATCGATGTGTGCATGCGATGGGATCGGAAGGGTGCATGTGCCACTTGTTAGCGTCCACGCATTCATTGAATTTTGTCATTTTCATTAATTGATGGCATGTTCCTGCTCTGCTTGAATGAGACCCACACCCCGTCGACCACTCCATTATCAGAAACCAAGCCAAATGAAATTTTAAGTACAAACAAAATATCAATTACTCATCGCTCTAGACAACAATTTCATGGTTACATGATTAAAATAATTTCATTTGATTGACCTTCATATCCAATGTTTTCTTTTCTTTTTCTTCTTCTTCTTTTTTTTTTTTTTTTAATTTTTAATACACACAAGGTGTAACACCCAGTTTTCCCAACAAGCAGAGTGGTCACAAGACCTTCCCCAAAAAAAATCATACAGTGAATCTATAAATGTATCTTATTAAATTATAACTTCTAAATAATTATTAATAAAAGGAAAACTTGTAATATTTGTAAGTCACTTAAGTTTCTCATTAATGTTTTCTTTTTTCTTAAAGAATTCCTTCATATCGTAGAATAATAATGCTATCATTATTATTTAAAAATAAAGTGAAGAGGAATATGAATCCCAAAATTATAGCAAATAGAAAAGTGTTATTTATTTATCTCTCCTGTTTATCTGTCTAGACTTGGGCTTGACAACAGCCCAACCGTGTGGGACCTAACTCAATTTGGGCCTCTCAAGTTGGGTGGCCTTGTCCAGTGTGGCCTAATTATCTCGTACAGAGAAGTAGTACAGCTCAGCTTGCGTGAACCTTGGTCTAACAAGTGACTCGGCCGACCAAACCAAGCAAAACTTGTAAACAACCTTTTTACAAGGGTATTGTTACATAACACTGATAAGATTAAGTATTATCCGTTAATTAAAAAGGTAGATTCTACAATATGAGATTATATAGATGGAATTGACCTTTTATTAATAATAACATTTAATAATGATGGTATGTTTAAACATTTTTCCTTTCTCTACGTCTAAAAAACCATGGATGAACATTGTACACCCATCTAAGTTGGACAATTTATTTTGGAGCCCATGCTAAGAAACAAAGTGTGTGAATGCCGACACAAAATTTCAAATCTATATTTAAAAATTCATAATGGGGTATTGATTGAGTATGCCTACATTTTATATGCTGGATACTTTTATATTGGCCGATAATTGTTGACCAACTTGTGGCAATGTTTTCAAAAATACTACCAAAGGGATCCTATATCATGTATCTGCTACTAATCTTAGGAATCTATTATGTCATTTGCTTTCTTTTATTTATTTTTTTGGCGGGTATGTTATTTGCATTTAAAAACTTATGTATATATATATATATACATAAACGAAAAGTTAGATATCTAATAGTGTCATACATCCTTCTCTTTTTCTTTCTCCCTCTCTCTCTCCCCCCATACAAGTTGTATCGCGCTCTTCTTAAGATTGTTATAATCCCTTATCAAAATTGTACCTCCTAACTAGACGATCACCGAACAACTGACTATTCTTATTATATATTAAATTTATTGTATCTCATAACCTAAAGAATTTGGCAAGAGGTCATTTTTGGATCTCAAACCAATAAGTTCAAGAAATTAGAGAATTAAGGATCCCCATGAGACATACTAATACCATAGCTAATGATGTTTTATAAAAAACGAGCAACATTTTATCACCCACTTAACCAAAAGAAGCAAATACAATAGATACACTAGTCAATAAGATTGAAAGAACTAGCAATTAGTGTGTCTTGAATCCATAATTAGATTGTTTAATTTTTTTTAAGGCACAGTAGATTGCCCTTATTTATTTATTAATCTCCTTGTCATATAGAATATTAATAAGTCATGGGTTTTACATTGTCAAATGAACTTCTTTCGCATTGTTATGTTCTAAAGAAAATTATTTTCCATGTATGGCATGGGTTAATTACATATCATGCCTTAAAGGATTGTTGTTTTTAATCAATTAAAACGAAATCACTCTGGACACGCACAACAATTATATGACCTTGATATTTGTTGAATTTGACGAATCAAATTTCATGCGAGCCAACTCTTGTTGTTGTTGGTAAGGAAGCAAGTGTTGGTGTTGTTGGTGGTGGTGGTAGTTTATTATCATCAAAATCGCTCCTCTTGCAGTTGATATAAAGCCAAAGTCAAATGTTAGTTTTCGTTGTATAAGGATATAACATTTGCAGACATGTTATATCTCCTTAATTTGACAATAGAGATTACTTACCCGGGGATGAAGATGGCCGCTCTCATGGAGACAAGAAGGCATTCACAAGTCTTGGTCAATCCTACAAGGAAATTGACACCGACCTGAGGTGTCTTTGCTGAGGTTAACAGTGCTCTCCAAGTCAATTTAGGATCTTAAGCAAATATTTTAAAAAGAGGTCTCCTTCAAATTTTTTTCTAAAATAAATTTTTTTCTAAAATTAAACATTTACTTTTCTTGCCGTTTTAGATGTAAAATTATTAATTAAAATTTCATTTCAAGTTTATCTTAGTGATATAAGATTCAAAATTAAATAATTACTCAAAAGACAAAAAAAAAAAAAAAAGAAATTAAATGACTATTGTAAAACTCAAACAGTAATTGACAAAAAGATACAACCTAAAACAACGTCCGGAATTTGAAATATCAAAGAGTAAGGAGAAGTAGAAGTAACATTGATTAGCGCTTTTTCTCGTCTTTCTTCTTTTGTTTTTATTTACCTTTTTTTAGTGAAAAAGTAGATAAACGTGAATATATAAATTTTTTAGTTTTTCTTTGCAAATTAAAAGATTTTTTCAAGAAGAACAAATGTGGTAAACCTTATTAGTAAGGTTTATTTTTAAACTATTTAATAAATTTTGTAATGACTAAGATATTATATGTATATAATACTTACAATGTACCATATCTCATGTAATGATGTATTAACAAATTAAAAATAAATAAATAAACCTAACCTTTAAAAAATATATATAAAGAGAGGATTTTGTTGGGTCGTTGTTGGGGGGTGGGCAATGGCCACCTTGAACTCGTCATCTTCTTCGACATTGACCTCCTTTGCGACGGGTTTGGCAACATCCTCTAGCCACTGAATTGTGCATAGAGCTCTGATTAGGACTGGTCGCAAAGGGGTGCTAGCGAGCTGACCAATGACAGCGGCTCAAGGACTGATGCGCACGATCTTCTTTCTAAACGGCAATCTAGGCCGAATCCCGATGGTGCTCAACCAAGGGTTGGACTTGCATAATCTGCTCCTTGCGATGGTGATATTTCACAAATCTCGACGATCACTTGTGATAGAGATTGTTGATGATCAATTTGTCACTGGGGGGAAGGGGACTGTGTGTTGGTGTTGGGGTCGTTAGGGCTAGGGGAACTAGCTTTGTCAAGGGGCATGGAGGGTTTGCTGGTGAGGGACAACCAAGGAAGGTCATCAAGGGAAAGAAGCTCGTTGTAAGTAGGTGGGGAGAGATGGGCCACTCACCAAAGGTAAGATTAGTTTTTTTTTTTTTCTAATTTTTTTGCTTAATTTTTTTTTAATTTTGCAGTGTATACAATGAGTTAAGGTATATTATAATTATTATAGACATGTAAATTTTAACCATTAAATTATATTTAAATGGTTAAAATATGAATCATATCATAAATTGTGATGAAGTCTCTCAAAAGTGTTCTTCCAGATACTCTCTTTTTTCAAGTTTTTTTTTTTTAATTTATAAAAGCTAAGTCCTGTTTTTTTTTTTTTTTTTAGCAAGATATAAAAGCTATTTCCTTATACTTTGAATCTAATTAGGTTTAATATTAAGTATGGCCTTGGGCCATTGCCAATGTGTGGGCAATGGCGTGGCCCAAGGCAAGGGCCGGTCCTGTGACTCTGAGATTGTTGGATAAAATCTTATGCAAGAAGAAATAAATGAGCGATATCTAGAGTTGGGAAGTAAGATATGTGAATCATAAGAAAAATTAGATATTTATCAGGATATATTAAATTTTGATAAAAGAATGGTAATATTAAATTTGTATAATTGTCTGTTTTGACAAAATATGGATTTTATATTATGAATTTAAATTGAGCAAATTTCATACCCTAGTAAAAAAAAAAAAAAAGGTGAAAATGGTAATGGTTCCAAATAAAAGGGAAAGAAAAAAGATAAATGAGAAATGAATCAAAAGATAGAGGTGAGATAGTGACAGCGTGAGTTTGGGTGTGTATTTTGCAGTCTGCAGAGGTGGGGGAAAGGGGGTGGTGGAGAAGTGACCCCACGTGTTTGAAAAAACAGAAATAGAAACTTAGCAAAAGAAGAAGAGAAGAATGAGGGAGGGAAGGGATGCATGAAATGGATCCTAGGTAGAGGTGTCCCTCCCAACACATAAACGGTCGTGTTTGCTTTTTCTTTTTCCTTTTACGCCAGTTGTCTTGTCCTCAAAGTTTGCACTTTTTTTCTGATTCTGATTTTGATTTTGATTTTAAGGGGGGTTGATTGTTGAGTGGATTAACCACTGCATTACGTTTGCATTTTCATTTGCATTGGGTAATAATTAGGGCCCAACACTTGGGCTTGATTTTTTTAGAATGGGAAACGGCCGCCAAACACGCCTATGATTACTATGAAAACACATCCGTTACACATCCATTATTCCCATTCCATGTCGGCCTAACCTTCTTACCCTCCTTTTTTTTTTTTTTTTAATTTTGGATTTTTATTAGCTGAAGCATGATTGTCTAGGTAGAAATCAGATTGGATTCTAAACGAGAAAATGATTTTTTTTTTAAGAGCAAACTATTGGGGATTGCATGTTCAACATTGCATTAAACTAAATCCTTTTAATAGTGTTATATATATATATATATTAATAAAAACACAATTTTTGCTACCATTACAGTAATATCCACTTAACTGTTGTGGATTTCATGTTTAAATTCCCTATTTATATATTTTTAAACAGTGTTGGATTTTACTTTTTTTTTGCTAAACAACAATGATAACAAAGAAATGGAAGAGAGAGGTCCCACTGCCCCCTCACCACGCACGCATTTGGAACAGGGAAAGTTGAAAGTTGTGGGGGTGGGGTCGTGGGATTTTGGTCTGGAGAGGGTTAAGGAATGAGAATTGCCAGTCTGTGTCTGTGAGACTGTGGAGTTGAGCCATGAGACTCAGGTGCTTTTGCCCTTGCTCGTTGTAATAGTTATAGTTTATCAGCCCCACCACGTACCATAACTCTGATACAACTCTCCAACATCAACGTGAAAGACAGAGAGAAAGAGTCGCACGTCCCCATTTTCTTCCTTTAAAATCTCCTTCTCTTCCCACCTCCACTCCCACCACTTCCCAACCCCACTCTTCTCTCTCTCTCAAACACTCGCCTCATTGTCATAGTTTTAATCAACAACAGCAGCCGTTTTTAAACCAAACAAACAACATTACTCCTCTTTCCATTTTATTCCGAATAGAAGCAAAGCCATGGCCGAACAAGTTTCCAAAACAGCTCAAGACGCAGCCCCACAAGCCACAACAACAACAACAACAACCGAGGAAGTCGTCGTACTTGCCGATGTAGTTGTCCAGGATTCTTCTCCTCCTCCTCCTCCAACAGAGAAAGAGAAAGAGAAAGAGACAGACGATGAAACTGAGAAGGAGAAATTAGAGAATGAAAAAGAGGAACAGAAAGAGGCTTCTCCTCCGCCACAGCCAGTGCCAGAAACAGAAACGGAAGAAGAAAAGCAGCCGGCCCTCAAACCCGACACCACCGAAACCAACGACGACAAGATTCCAGAGTCGGGTTCCTTCAAGGAAGAGAGCACCCGTCTCTCCGATCTGGCCTACCCCGAAAGGAAAGCCCTTCACGACCTTAAACTGCTTGTTCGGGAGGCCCTCGACAACCACCACTTCTCCTCCGCTTCTCCCAAACCAGAACCCCATGAGGCCGCTGAAGAACCACCCCAACAAAACGAAAAGGAAAATAAGGAAAAGCCAGCTGATGAGAAAGAGGTTCATGCTGAAACAGCACCAGCCAATAAGAACCCAGAAGAAGAAAGTGCACAAACCTCTCAAGTCGCCGTTGATCATGTTACCGATGACGACGGAGCCAAGACCGTCGAAGCCATTGAAGAAACCATTGTGGCTGTGTCTGCTTCTGAGTCCCAAGACAAGGAGAAGAAGACCAAGGATGAGTCTAATTTGGCTCCTCAGTCTCAGCCTCAGCCTCAGCCTCAGCCTCAACCTCAAGAGGTGTGTATCTGGGGAATTCCGCTTTTGGCCGACGACAGAAGCGACGTCATTCTGCTAAAGTTTCTGCGAGCGAGGGACTTGAAGGTCAAAGACGCATTTACCATGCTCAAAAATACAATTAGGTGGAGGAACGAGTTCGGAATCGAGCAACTGGTGGAGCAGGAAAGCAATGGCAATGGCAATAGTGATTTGGAGAAGGCGGTGTTCATGCATGGGCAGGACAAGGAAGGGCACCCAGTCTGCTACAACGTGTATGGAGAGTTCCAGAACAAGGAGCTTTATCAGAAGACATTCTCGGATGAGGAGAAGAGGCAGAAATTCCTGAGGTGGAGGATTCAGTTCCTCGAAAGGAGCATTCGGAAGCTGGATTTCAGCCCCGGTGGGGTTTGCACCATTGTTCAGGTCAATGATCTCAACAACTCTCCTGGACCAGCCAAGTGGGAGCTTCGTCAGGCCACCAAACACGCCCTCCACTTGCTCCAAGACAATTATCCTGAATTCGTTGCTAAACAGGTTTTCATTCTTTACCTTAACATTACAATATCCCTATTAATTCTTCTTAATTAATATCTCTTTTTTGTAATTATTATTGCTTTCATTTCCCAGCATGTCTGTTTTACAAGATTATAATTTAATTTGTGAACGCCTGTCACATGGGATATGGGTGTTTTTTGGCCTTCCAAAATATTGCTTAATAATTCTGTAACAAATGTATCTGTATATCTAAATGTAGGTGTTCATCAATGTGCCGTGGTGGTACATGGCGGTCAATAGGATGATAAGCCCATTCCTGACTCAGAGGACCAAGAGCAAGTTTGTCTTTGCTGGCCCTTCCAAATCTGCTGAGACACTTCTGAGGTCTCTCTCTCTCTCTCTCTGTGTTTTTTTTTTCTTTTTATAAAAATAAAAAAATTCATATACAAGTTAACCTTTGAATGGTCAAATCAGGTACATAGCTGCAGAGCAATTACCAGTCAAGTACGGAGGACTGAGCAAAGATGGTGAATTTAACGCCACTGATCCTGTCACCGAGATTACTTTGAGGCCTGCAGCCAAGCACACTGTAGAATTCCCAGCCACTGAGGTAGGTTTTTTTTTTTTTTTTCAATTGAACAGGGTTCTTCCTTGGATTCTGTCCTCTGTGACACTGCTTGGTTCGTACTGTCATCAACATGACAATTTAGTGGTACTTTTTTTTTTTTTTAATAGAAATCGATTGATGAATAAGAAGTTTAAAGAAATGAAATGAAATTGCAGACTTGCGTAGTGAGTTGGGAGGTACGAGTAGTTGGATGGGAGGTGAAGTATGGAGCAGAGTTCGTGCCAAGTGCTGAAGAAAGCTACACAGTCATCATTCAGAAAACCAGAAAGCTTGGCAGATCATCAACTCAAGACCCAGTGCTTTCCAACACCTTCAAGATTGGTGAACCTGGCAAAGTGGTTCTCACCATTGAAAATCCGACCTCCAAGAAGAAGAAACTCCTCTACCGCCTCAAGTCTAAGCCTTTCTCTGACGTCCCACATAAATGCGCCTGAACCAATATTTGTTTTCAATATCTTGACATTAATGCCTAAGACAAACTTTTCTTCTTCTTCTTCTTGTTCTTTTTTTTTTTTCCTTTTATATATATATATATTTGTCACTGTTATTATTATTATTTTTATTATTTTTTCCTATTGGGGATTCTTTATTTATTTTTCTATGTCCAGGAGTTTGTCTTTCTATTTTGCAAATCCGTGATACTATTTATAGTTTGTCCGCCTGCTTTTTGTATTAGCCCTGTATTTAATGTTAAGTACAGATTCTGAAAACAAGTATTTGTTACTGGTTCGTGTCTAAATGGTGAAAGACAGTTTTTTTTTGGTTACAAGTTGTGGTACGTTTGATGTTATAATACATTAATCTGATCATCAACCAGGAATTATATTCGTAAAATGATACTAATTATGCAATCGTAATACAAATTCAGTGATGATAAATAGGAGTGACATTTGCAAGCGTTTTGCTCTTATTTCTTATAGCATTTTGTCTGTCATAGCCCAGGACAGCAACCAACAAGGCTACCGTTTCCAATGACGAAAGTCACATATTTAATTGCCTCAATTTTGGTAATTTCTTGAACTGCTCGAGGAAAGGATGCTCATTAACTGGCTAAATATTAAAATAAAACCCTTAGGAGAAAAAGAAATACATCGATATATAAAATACCCAAAAAGAACACACAAGTCAGGACACACTAGAAGTGAGGAAAAAGAGAATACTTTTTCTTTTCCTTTTTTTTTTTTGATACATCTTGGGACGCATGTACTTTGGTGTCCAACAACTTTTACTTTAGAAATAGGAAGAGGTTATCGATTATCGTATATGTTGTGTATTATTTCTATTTCATTTTGGCCGCCGATTTTCCTCCGATTCCAATCTGTCATGTGGGCTTTTGCTTTGGATTCCTTTAATTATGCTAGTATGATGCTCTGCTTTGTTGCCTTGTATATTTTTTTTTGCCCTTTTACCTTAGTTGCCTCTTTTTCGAGGCTTTTTAGGCACGAAGAGTGGCCTCATTTTTTTAATTTTCCAAAAGGCTGAATGGTCATCATTTTGACCACACTTAATCCTTTACATATATAGATATAACATATATCTCCAACCCCTTTATCCACCTTTTTTTAACTTTTTTCTTTTTTTCTTTTTGTGGGTATTTTGCCTATTGTAAATTACAATAGAACAATATTATAATTTTACATAAATTAATTCCCGTACAATTTATGTTATATTTTATAATTTAATCATTATATTTATTTTATTTAATATTAATTATTTATTTAATTTTATAAAAGTAATTCTTATACTAAACATGCGCCGAATGATAAGTTTGACTATTATAATAATAAACAAACGGCAACTCACAAAGCAAAGCATGCTTAAAAAAATAAAAAATAAAATAAAAATTCATAAAGCAAAGCATGTGAATTGTGATGTAATGTCTTGATACTGTGTTGTCATCATTAGCCAAACATGGACATGTATACATCAGTACATATGTACATGTAATCCCTGAAAGCATGTCTACAGGTTTCTCTTCCTCTTCCGCCGATCAATAGGAGTTTTTAAGTTGTGCAAAAATTGTGCCTCTTTTGTCTTTTCATTTCATCATCAGCTAAAACATCACCCAAAGTCTAACGAGCCTCTCTGGTCAACAGGTAATGGTGTGGTTGTGAACGTCAAATGTGCACCCACCAAGCACCTGTTCCTGTCCTGGTTGATTACAACAATGACAAACATACACAAACTTTTTTTTTTAATTTTAAATCCTAAAAGAAAAAAAAAGGAGAAAAAAAAAAAACACTGATTGTGTTTGCAATAATATGTAAGAGAGGACAAAAAAAAAAACAGGTATCAAATGTGTAAGTGGGTTAGAAGATATGAGATTGTCTTGGAAATCTTCTAAATGATGGTAATTGTTGTTAGAAATTGGTCCCAAAGTAGGCCCAGTTAGGTGGGTGGGCTTTCTCTTAACAAAACCACCGTTCCACTTACAGCAAAACGAAATGATAAAAGGAGATGGCAATCGTTCATGGATCTGGATTTTTTTTTTTCAAAAAAAAAAAAAAAAAGTGAGAGAGAGAGAGAGAGAGGAAGAGAGAGAAGGTAAAAAGAAAAAGCAGGGTCGATGATGATACGAAGGGAAAAGATGCGGATGCAGATGAAGCCTAGTCCACTAGACTGCACAGGGGACAACTACCAGCTATAAACTGTGAGCGGTAAAATTTGGGTCCGAATTCTGCCATCTAACTGGGCCTTTCACCTTTTTTATGTTTTTATTTTTTTATGTTTTTATTTTTTATTTTAAGAAAGAGCTTTCTCTCGCTCGTGTTTTGTACTTATTTCTTTGAACCAATTGCTTGCTTAATATATTACAACGGTGCAATCTACAATTCGGATCTTCCAATTTACTTACAACTTTGTATCCTAGCTTCACTATTTCATTTCACCAATCACGTCTTGTTATCTTGGCTTGCCAAACTTAAACATCATTAATATTTGAAATCACAATTTAGTAACATATAAATCGAATATAATATTATTAGCAACATATGTTCATAGCAGCACGCATGCAATAACCAAAGAAAAACAAAATCGAAAAGTAGCAATTGCGGCCTGTACAAATGGGTGGCAAAGCTTCCCAGACCTAGGCGCTACAGACTAGTGCTAAGGCATTAGGCTTTTCCAAACACAGCGCTGAGGCGTTTCAAGATAGCGTTTAAGCACTGAGCTCGTTACCTCTTCTTTTCCTGATTAGTATTTTTAGCGTCTAGGCTCCTTGTGGTAGCACTGGGAGATAAGCTTTCTGTTTTGATTTGTTTTAAAACGTTATGACACTACATGCTAATGAATAATTGATTTAAAATGTGTAATTTAGAGATTTTTGTGTCTTTTGATCTTATATCATATGAGAGACATATTACAATCTCTCTAAAACAATATCGTGACTCATGACTGCTGATATGGTCATCTGCCTAACAAGTCACGAGAGCCACTTGATTATCCGCTATAACATGTTAAGATCATGCATTCCCGAGCATTTCATGTTATATATTACCTAGTACAGTATACATACTACTTATGCATGCATATAAATATATAAAGAGTAGTGATATATCATATCAACTGATCGTCAAACAGAGATTATACGTATATATATTATTTACGTTGATGGTGAGGAAATACTTTGGAGTAGTCTTCTTGCTCTTCATTCTTCTGGCATCTCGCAAGTATATCATGCATTATAAAACTCATGTATATGTATATATCACATATATATAATTTCCTGTTTCTATATATACATATGAATCGACGATTGATCCTTATGAAACTCATATAATAAATGTGTGTTTATATATATATATATGGTGTGGTTTCAATTATTATTATAATATTCATCCATCAATAGTTACTATTATTTTAATCGCATGATTTTAATCAGATAATTATAACAGATTGAGTAGTTAACTTAATAATTCAATGACAACTAATGAATATAAAACTTAGAAAACTCATTAAATATTATTTTGGATTGACAACTTGTTATTAACGTGCTGACATAGCTTTTTTAAGTACTATTTAAAATAAATTATATATTAAAAATTCATTTTTAGTTTTGAAATTTTATTCCTAATTTCATTTGCATTTCTAATTT
The DNA here is from genome assembly GCA_035233585.1 of Antiaris toxicaria. Classification (NCBI taxonomy): domain Eukaryota; kingdom Viridiplantae; phylum Streptophyta; class Magnoliopsida; order Rosales; family Moraceae; genus Antiaris; species Antiaris toxicaria. The sequence continues at coordinate 171,744 of CP141153.1, read as the reverse complement.
TGTTTATTTTTAATTCTTTAATAATCATTGTCCTATTCCATTTTTTCCAATTATTTTATTTTAAAAGTGTTTTATGTCCAACAATTTTATGTCCATCTCATATATAGATTGTTTTTTTTTTTAATTTTGTTGAATCCACTCTTTCCCTTTATTTTTTGTTGGTTTGATTTTTTCTTGTCTGTTTTCATAGTACATAAGTTGGGTAAAGGAAATTTTAAATGATATTATAAAAAGTTAGTGTCAGTAAAGATCAACCTTTATGAAAAGAAAATCATTGTGGTTTATGCCTATATTTACATATATATATTTGCTATTTATTGTGTATTTTCTATGATTGTATAAAAGATTATGGTATTAGTGTGATAAATATTTTTTTATTATTTTACATCAACATATTTAAAAAAATTGACAGACTTTTTTTTATTCCTTAAAAAAAATTACTTGTTATAGAAAAAAATGTCTGTATCCAGATGTGGTCGAAAATACAAGATATGGAGAAATAAGTAAGCAGAGCATTTTTGCATTATATGCTACCAAACCTAGAAAAGCATTTAACAAAACTATGAAAGTGTTGTCTAACTTGGTAATGAATTTGAAAGAAATGATTAAAAATTAACCTACTCTTTTTTGAAAAAATACCTCATAATTAATTAACTGAAATCGTTTACATTTTTTGAGAAAATTGACCGACTCTTTTTCAATATTGACTAACTCTTTTTTAAGGAATAAAAAAGAATTGGTCAATTTTTTCAAATCATAATTGATCAACATATTTAAAAGAGTTGGTTAATATTTTGAGGATGAAATTGAAATTAAAATTGGAAGAGAAAGAGGAAGAGGACAGAAAAATAAAAGTGACAAACAACTATTAAAAAAAAATCTCCAACACTTTTTTTTTGCTAAAAGATTGCCAACAATTGTATAATAGTAAGTGTTAGGTGTAACACTATAAGTAGAGAAAAATAGAGAGATTTTGGCAATTTTTTCAAAGAAGAGAAAATTTCATTTCATTTCATTCTCTTATAGACATTTCATATATTAATATCTCATATTTAAAATATATAAAAAAATTATTTAGTTTTAAAAAATTAACATAATCTGTAATATTAAGTTATATAAAATATCACATTATCAAATCTAATTAAAAAATATATAAATTTTTATAATTTTATCTAAAATTATTTATGATAAAAAAAAGAATAAGTATTGAAAACTCTTCCATATAAATATATATATATATATGTATGGAAAATGCAGAAGAGATGATGGTGCCGAGTGAGGGAAGAGCGTGCGAATCGCGGAGTCATAATTTCAAGGGAGCATGCTTGAGAGACCACAACTGCGCCATTTTTTGCAGGAATGAAGGCTTCTCCGGTGGAAGATGCCGCGGCCTTCGTCACCGCTGCTTCTGCACACGCATTTGCTAATTAATTATAATTTAATTAATTATGCAAATTAAACTAAATATATCCAAGTGATCATCTCACTGATCCCTTCCCTTTTAAAGAGAAGCCATTTCTGTCATGCATGCATGCGTGTACATGCGTTTGATCATATGTTCCCTTTGATAATCTTCATACTTGTTGGTACACCAAGTTTAATAATATTAATCTTACTGTGTGCTCTATATATTATATATTATATATTATGTTGTGACTTGTGTCAATCTCCATCCTCATTTTAGTTGCACCGTAAAAGTCAAATCATCCTTTTTCATGCACATGGTTAAAAGATTTTCCAATGCATCCCCGGAAATGACTATAATTTGCTTATTATAATATTATATAAAAAGAGAACAACTACGTAATTGATATATAATAATGAGAGATGAATTAAAACCTCGTCGATAATTATATATAATTTGGAATCTTGGGATCAATAAACCATTCCCAGCTCACAGTTTAAAAACACAGCAATGCTTATCTCCACTTGTTGTGTTTGAGCCCATATTAACTAGTCTACGAAGCCCAACCATTCAGATCCAATAGTTCTAACAACAGAAAGAGGTAAATTGCATTTTCTGCAAAACTTAAGGAAATAAATTAGGTGAATAGTTCATGTTTACATATATTATAATTTATTAATCTAAGTACTTTGTAAAGTTTTTTGTAAATAAATTATTAGTTATTAAGTTCTATTTATCAATATGCTATTTACCTATTTTTCAAGAGAAATTATAGGAAATAAACCATTTTGGGTATGCTTTAAAAATAAATAGCATATTTTAAAACCTTAAAAAATTTATAACATATCTAAATATAATACAAATAATATTCCTAATTTACTCTTAAAATATGTTTTTGACCTATATTTTTCATATTCCTCCAAAAACCCACCCATTTCTCTCTCTTTCTTCTCTCTCCTCTCTTTCTCTCTCTCTCTCTCTCTCTCTCTCTCTCTCTCTCTCTCTCTCCCCTCTGAGTCTTACTCTCTCCTCCCCCCCTTTTTGTGCTGTTCTGGTTATCATCTCCAACAACGAATCATTGCTTCCATCATTTTCCTGTCACCATCTTCAATAGATTGATCGCCATAAAATCTCAAGCTCACGATATTCGAACCTTCAAATCATTATCGTCAGAAAAACTGCAATATCACAATTTGGATCTTCACGGATCTCAGCTAATGTCGAAGTTCGATAACCAAATCTAAGCTCGATCACGCCGGAGATTGTCAGAGGCTTTAAATGCATCACGATCTGGGATTGTTGTTTTTTTTTTTTTTTGTAGGTTGAACGGAGATCTCGTAATGTTGGTCAAGTTCGACGATGAGATCGTGTGGCTCTTCACTAGATCTGAACAAATCCAGCCATATTTGGATTGAAAGGAGGAGATCCGAGTGAAGAGTCGCGATTTCAGCCAGATTATGACTCGATTTGATTCGATGACTCCTGAGATTCTATGAATCGCCAGAGTTTTCAAGTCGTTGTTGCGACGAGCTCGCGAACTCCAGATTTCAGGAGCTTTTGATCAAACAAACATTGGCTCGGTATGTGATCTCGGAGAACGTTAATGGTGATGACAGTGTCTCTGAGAACGACAGCACCTCTAAGATGATGGTAACGGTGAAGTGTGGTGGCAGATTTTGGGGTGGTTTGGGGTTTGAGTCAGTTTTAGGGGCTTAAGTTAGGGTTCATACTATTTTTTGGACAGTTTTACAAATCTGGTAAATAATGATTTACCAAAATCAGTAAATTAATATTTTACACTGTAAATAAATGATTTTGGGGTAAAGTACTAGGTTTTGGGTCAATTTACATACAAAGTGGTAAATTAAGATTTTGTATGATAAATCAATCAAATAGTAAATTATGATTTATAAAATTAAGAATTTATACCGGTAAATCAATAATTTACACTTAATTACATAGGTAAATTAATGATTTACGAAATCGAGAGTTCTTAGTTTACATGGTAAATTAATGATTTACGAAATTAAGAGTTCTTTATTTATATGGTAAATTAATGATTTACGAAATGATTTACCGGATAAATTATCAAAATTGGTAAATAAATGATTTATCAAATAAATTTATCGAAATTTACATACAAAGGAGTATTTTTAGAATTTTAGGTTGTGGTAAATCATGACTTACCAAAAATATGGTATTTACTAACAACTTAAACTTTTTCTGTTATTTGTTTTTATTGAGGTTTAATTTTGGTCTATTTACTTCCTTCTTCCTTTTTTCAAAGGGCCTACATGTAATTTCTCCTTGCGAGCTGAACAAACTCGGCTTCACATTCAGGCCCTTCAATTAGGTTACTCAGAGCCCATATAAAAACAGAAAGTGAGAAATTCAGGAATCTAGCTCTTGATAAACAACAAAAATGAAACGAAATATAATATATTTGTGAATTTTTTAGATTTAGATAGAGATGTCAAACAGCTTCCGCGCACACGATACTGATTAATATATAGATCTAGTTTGGTATGATTAATTAAATAGGTCTATTTGACATAATTTTTAGACATACTTTAAAGGTATGGTATGAACACAAATACGATGGCACGATAATATAAATTTTTTATAATATTTTTAACAATCATTATATAAAAATTATAGTATTTTTTTATTTTTTCATAAAGATTTTATTTATTTTAAGTTTTTACTTAATAAAATTTTTAATGTTGAATTTCTTTTTACTAATATGTCTTTTTTTTTAAATTAAAAATTGATGTTTTGTATTGTAGTTAGAATTATTTTTTCTTTTTATTTGAAGTTTTTGTTGTTAGGTATAATTAAGTTGCAATATATTAAGAGCACATCACATTTATAAATAGATCATGGCTGGGTTTAATACTGTAAATAAAATATAAAAAAAAAGCATGACACAACATGATATATATATTAAATAGGTTAATATAAATGCGATACAAAATACTAATAGACTTAAGATATTATACTTATAATGTAAAAAAATCAAATACTTTATTTATTTATTATTATTATTATTATACTTTTACTTCGTGAGACTAGTTTTTTTTTTAACCATTAACAATAATACGATATTTACCTTTTTTTTTAAATACATTTCAAAGAAAATAGATTTTTACTGTTACCATTAATTAATTTTTACTAAACTGGGTGTTTGCCAGAGCTAAAAGCGAACTTGACTTGCTATATAATTGGGGGGATTAATTTTGGTTTGTTTTGATCAAGTTATTACGTCTTTGGCTATAAACATAGTTTTTTTTTTTTTTTTTTTTTTCAATAATAAAAGCTTAGTTGGTGGCTTTTTTATTGCCTCGATAGGTAGGAAATATTTTTTGTAAGCATAACGGAGAATGATAAGCATTTAACTAATTTCTCTTAATATTTAATCAGATTTATCATCACTTATATAGCTTTTCTGTGTTTCAACGGTTAAATTGAAATCGATATTGGGTTGAATCTAAAAACACGAGAAGAGAAACATAACAAAGATTCACTTTTGGACTAACTCATCCACCCAGAGATGTAATCTATAACCAGTTAGATGGCCATAGCATGCCTAATCTAATATAATCTGAAACATAAGTAATGGTCGTGGACCCATGACTAGCCCATTTACTTTCAAGTGTGATGAAAATATGATTAGGCTGATATTTGAAGTCAGAAGAATCTTTAGATGATTAATTAAACACAACAAGAATGGCCAAAATGTAAAACCATAGATTTGTAATTTAGGGTGCAAAAATTTCGAGCTTAAAGATTTGAGTTAAATTTAAAGAAAATCAAATTATAAAATAAATTTTATGTTTAATGTTTAAATTTGAATTAAAAATTTTAATTTTGAATTTAAAGTGTTTTAACGATAATAGTTGAATTTAAATTTATATTAAAAATTATACTTTTTTTTATTTTTTTTATATGATTGATCTTTTATTTTTAATATAAAAGAAAATTTATAGATAATAGTTTTAAATTTAAAATATTATAAATCAAAAACTAAAAAAAAAGTTTAAAATAGAATTATAAATTAAACAACAAATTTAATTTTTTAAACTCGAATTGTAAATAAGTTGTTGTCATATTATACGAAGAAGACTGTTATATAATATGAGAGAAGCATGGGAAACAGAGCCGCACTTGGGCCCACGCCAAAGTGGGTGATGAGGTAGGTCACCAACCTCGAAAAGATTCTTATCTTCAATTATTTCAAAATCTCCCTTTCTTCTTTCTTTCCTTGCTTTGCATTTGTTTCTTTATTTTTTTTAAAGTTATTTTAAAACAACCCTTCTAGAAGCTCAAAAATAAAAAATAAGTTGGGAATCGGAGCTAGGATTTGTGCCTTACCAACCGTGCCTTTATAATAATATTAACAAAGGCCGGTTCGCATTACATATTTCCCTTCTGGAAATCTGAGTGTTGGTGGAATGAGCAGGTTGCTTGTATTCCGAGAATGACACAAACTATATATATATATTTTTTACTCGATTTACATTTTTAAAACAAAATTTTATATTTTAATTATATTCAAACATAATGTAATTTTACATTAAATATAAAGTTTTATATTTAAATATAATCTTTTTCAACAATACTATGAAAACAATTATTATTCAAAAGTTTTTTAAAACAATTACATCAACTTTTTAACTCTATTATTTATCTCTACTTTTATTAATCATATCAACTTTTCAACTTTAAAATATTTTTCATCCAAACACACATTTCATTCAAATACAAAACAAATACTTTTCAACCGAATACAACACTCGAATTGCATTTAGGGGGTGTTTGGTAAATATATTGGATTTTAATTACGTTTGAATATAATTATTTTTTGAATGTTGTATTTGGTTGAAAAGTATTTGTTTTGTATTTGAATAAAATATGTGTTTGGATAAAAAGTAATTTAGAGTTAAAAAGTTGATATGATTGGTAAAAATAAAGATAAATAATTAGAGTTGAAAAGTTGATATGATTATTTTAAAAAACTTTTAAATAGTAATTATTTTTATAATATTGTTAAAAATAATTGGATTTAAATGTAAAATTTTATATTTAATATAAAATTAATTTTTGTAATATAAACAAATATTTACTAAACATTTTCTCAAACATAACTAAAAGGTAGTGTATTTATCAAATATCTTATTAAAGTTTGTTTATCAACTTCTTCTTTCCTTTTTAATTATGTGTTTTTTTTTTATCTTATATTTAAAATCATTCACCAAGGAGGACACACGCGACAAAGTGAAATAAGATGATGTGACAGGGAGAGACCACTAAGGAGAGTGTAGTTGCCTTCCTTTTCATTGTTCTCTTTTGACCCGCAAATCTGATTTTACACGTGGTACATACAAAAGTACACGTGGTATATTAAGAATTTACTTTTATTTTTATTTTCTTCTCTGGATAGTGAACTCTTGTACTTTAAGCCATGTGAAACTGATTCCAAAGTCAAAATCGATTGAGTATTTTGTTGAAAACCGATCAAAATTATTATGGTTGCATTTGGTGTTTGATGTTTCTAGAATCAATTTTTATAATCTCAATCTGACTCAATGCTTAATTCATGTGAAATTGATATCAAAACCGAAACCAATTAAGTGTTTTAAAGAAAATCGATCGAATCATTATGATTTCATTTGGTTTTTTAGTTTGGTTTTTAGAACAGGGACTAAAATTAAAATCAATTTCTATAATCTCAAGTCGTCTCAAAACTGTCAAACACGTATACGTATAGAAATGCATTGATTAGGCAAAGTACTAAGTAGTTCGAAAGCAAAAGGACAACATGGTAACCCTTCACATATGAACTATTGCTCATGATGTGTGGGGGGGAAAAACGAATAAAATAAAAGTGACGATATTGAAAGTGGTAGCTAGGGGGAGTTAGTAAATGTACAATGATCATCCTAAAATTGACAAGAGTAAGTGGAGTAAGTTGGCCTTCCTTCTTCTAGAACCATTTCTCATTTGAAAAGCCAATAAATATGAGAAGGACTTTCAAGGAAACGAGGTAGACCATGTAAACATATTATTCTTTCCTTTGATGAGTGGTTTATATATTCTATTTATAAAGGAGTAATGTCTGCAATCTGGAATTACACGGTTACAATTTTTTTAATCAAATTCTATTCGGTTTATATGTTTTTTTTTTTTTTTTTATGTTTTTACATGCATACATGATAATTATGAGACGATATATATTGTCCACAATCGAGCAACATCTATATGAATATTTTTCATGTTCTGATTTCTGCCCAAATATAGAAATCTTTTTATTTTTTGAGTGCCAAAGTTTTGGCTTGGTAAAGAGGAACAGGTGATGAATATATATATTATACTGTAATATTTGGTACATTAAGTTTAATTCTAACGTTTTAAATATCATTTCATTTATTATATTTTTACTGATAAATGTAATTAAATAATGTATCAATACTTTAAATACTAATTAGTAAAAAAATAACAACAAATTTACTATATGTATTGGTATTTAAAATTTGACATTAAAGTTATTGTCTTTATATTTTTCACATATATATAATTAAATAAGGGTGAACAAAAAACCCAACAAACCATCAAATCTAACTTATTATAATCTAAATCTAACTAACTTAATAAAGAGATCAACCAATCCACTTAACCTGACTATTAATTGGATGGATTTGAGTTAAGTTTTTCTAAACCTAATTTAACTTAAACCCATTCAATCTATTTATATGTAAAAATAAATATTTTTCATACATCATAATATATAATGTTTATCTTATATTTTATATTAATTCTTAACAACCTGTTGTATTTCATACTATATGAGCTTTTATTATTATTATTATTATTATTATTATTTTTGTTAGTTTACAACTTTTATATTTAAACTTATTTTATATATATTTTATTTTTATATTAGTTTATAACTTATTAGATAATTTTAAAACTTTGTAACATTAATATCATGTTAAAAATTAGTTTTCTTTTCATAAATTTCTTATTTTTAATTAAATGATTAGTGATATTTATTTTTTTAATTTTTTTTTATATTCAATCCAATTAACTCACCCAATTCATATAAATTTTAATTAGGTGGGTTAATTTTAAATTTTAAAATAATTTTAATTTCAATCCATATAAACTTAATTAGATTTGTTAATATTCATCCCTATAATTTAATATGGATGGTGCACAAGTGTGTTTACCTCGAAATTGCTTGGGAGGTACTCAATCCTTACGTGACAAGTGCAGGCAAATAGCTAGCCTTCTTATATTTTGTCGTTTCTTTTTTGTAATTCTGCCCACTAATGTTCATAGAGTTCGCGCCCATCATTGTTCCTTCCTTCGTTAAGAGCCCGTTTCGCTCGTTAAAAAAAAAAAAAAAAAAAGTCTCCGAAACATCACATCTTTTTTTTATATATTTTTTAATCTTATAATTATTTTTTATTATTTATATATTCAAAATATTATAGTAAATTTTAAGGAGGTATTTGGATAGAATTTTAGAGATATATTTTTGGATATGTTAGTTTTGAAAATAAGATATGAATTTAGAAATTATGTTTGAGATAAATGTTTTAGAAAAAAATTATTATAAAATTAAGAGAATTTGAATTTTAAATTATGTGGTAAAAAATTAATATCTAAAAATATGTGTAAACACTGTTAGAGGCTTAAAAAAATGTTGAAGGTAAACAAATTTTAGCTTGAAAACACCAAAACAATGCCTCTATAACCATGATCCAAACACCTTTTAAAATTTAAAAGTTTATAACTTTACATATAAAGTCTAAATGAGATGATTTTTATTTTTAAATTATATAGAATTAAAAAAAACGAAATAAAATTCATATTGATAATATTTTTTGAATAAATTTTTACAATTTTATATTTTTTCATTCCAAATAGTTTTTTTTATCAAATGTATTTTTCAAAACTATTTTTTTTCAAAAAAAAAAATCTCTAAAACTTATTTCAAACGACTCTAAATGTGCGTCTAGTTAATTAATTACCTCTGTTTTTATATTATTTCCTCCTAATATTAAAATAAACAACTCTTTGTTTTATTCATTATTATTCGCTTATATAAATGCATGCCCTTGATTTAGGGTTATTACTTCAAGTGGTCAAAATTATCAAAAGTATTTTCCATGATCAAAAATATCAATTCACCAAAAAAAAAAAAGGACAAACATATCAAACGAAGATTAATTTGCCGATCATGTGTTCAACCCAAAGATCTTTTTTAGGCCTTTCATGCAGTCTATCAACAGCTATATATATATATATATGTCTTGTGTTCAGTGTTTGTCTCAATTATTACATTTCTGGTCTCTAGGTAATATTTATTTGGTTGACATACAACGCCTATACGTAAACAAGACATATCGTTTATTTTATTTATTTTAACTTTTGGAGATCCAGAAAATTTTTTAAAGAAAACATGGGCATAAATATGAGTGCAAATGTAGGGATATGAGGACAATAAACAGTTTGAACTACCTGAAAAGTAGAGCTACCTACCAAATCCGGCATTAATAATGTGAATTTTTGAAAATCGGTATTAGCAGTAATAGTACAAAAATCAGCCATGTGCATGACAAACCATAGTCATGCGTTCTACAAACAAATAGTATTAGAGAGCCTAATTTTATTCTTAATTGTTAATTAATGATATTTACGATATTTAAAGATGGATTCATCAATTAATTTTAAATGATCATATATACGTGTTAGTAAAGAGATGATTACTACATAAATGAATCGGTATCAAAAAGTATGCATTAAAATTGATATCCTTAACATTACTCTGTATAAAACAGTATTATTATTTACTATAACAACTTATTAGAGTGAAATACTAATGATATGTTTAGATGAAAGGTTTATTTTTAGAAAATAGAAAACTTTTAGATTTTAAAAATAAAAAGTTATTTCGATTTTTTTAAAAGTAAAAAGTTATTTAGATAGGTAAAATCTTTATTTTTAGAGAGTTTATTTTTTTATTTTTTAAAAATAAAAATTTTTGGATGTTCAAATATAAAATTTAAAAAAATCTATTTTCTTAGAATAAAAAAAAAATTTCCGAAACAAACGTAAACAACGTTGTTAGGAAAAAAACATGACCAAAAACAACAATACATTGTGTATATATATATATATATGTACCAAAAAAAAAAAGTGTAATATAATAGAGGAAAGCATCGTTTGTAATTTTGTATAGCTACGTAGGACGTGTATGATTAGTGGTTTTGTGATGAGTGGTTATGTTGAATATGAGTTGAACCCATAAGTTAATTACAGCCACCCGTTGTACCTCACCAACTCGGTCAAAACCTTCCTCTCGTCTCCTCTCCTGCATTTTCTCTCTCATCATTCTCTCGCTGTTTCTTTCTCCCTCTAATGAGCCATAACTCTTGCCACTATCCATTTAAATTCCTTCTCCTTTCCCCTAAAAGCTGTATAGGCCAATCACTCCTTTTCAAATCCTACTACTATACTACCTCTCTACCCAATTATTTTTAATTTTTTATTTAAATTAGTCCTAGTAGCTACTACCATTCTCCCCATATATCTGATCTGCAGCGTGTTAATTTGTCTCTCTACACAATTCATTAACTTCAAGGGCTATTATATATACATATATATATAAAGGTATTAAAGGGTGTGATCAGTGATCGGTGACAAGTGATAAAAGAGAGATGGGCAGATCTCCGTGTTGTGAGAAAGAACACACCAACAAAGGTGCATGGACCAAAGAGGAAGATGAGCGTCTCATCAACTACATCAAACGCCACGGTGAAGGCTGCTGGAGATCTCTTCCCAAAGCAGCTGGTATTTACATATATATATATTTAGATAGATATGTATTCAAATTCATTATTACTATTCTCTATCTGTGTGTGTATATATATATATGATGTATGTAGTGGCTATAATAGATAATATATATGCATGTACGGACGGTTGTGTGATCATGATATTAATATGTACAGGTCTGCTTCGGTGCGGGAAAAGCTGCAGACTTCGGTGGATAAACTACTTGAGGCCTGACCTCAAGAGAGGAAACTTCACTGAAGAAGAAGACGACCTCATTATCAACCTTCACGGCTTACTAGGAAACAAGTAATATAATTACCCCCTTCATTATGCTCTACCTACATATTATATATATATATAAATTTCCATGATAATAAACATAATAAAATTTACTAGCATCATGACAACCTTAATTAGCTTCAAAATTATTTCATTAATTGAACTACGAGTACTAAAACTAAATATTTGATGAAGTGGCCAATTGATTAATTTTGCGTGTTTCCCTTGTTAATTACATATGTATATGATATACTAATACATACATACATATATATATAACTAAATATTGGCGAGCAGATGGTCTCTAATAGCTTCACGGCTACCGGGAAGAACAGATAATGAGATAAAGAACTACTGGAACACACACATAAAAAGAAAGCTCTACAGCCGGGGAATTGACCCCCAAACTCATCTCCCACTCGTTGCAAATACCGCTTCTAATGCGACCGCCACGGCCACCGCCGCCGCCACTAGCAACAGTCCTAGTACTAGTACTACTAGTACTACAAACGTCGATCATAAGCAAAAGTCAAGATTCAGGATGAGCAGCTCCCAATTAAACAGTAGGTCAGCTGGTGATCAAGAAATAGCAGTGAAGGTTGATGATGATGATGATCACCATCAGACGTCGGTTGAAGATTCAAATAGCAGCGCTAGTGGGGTCAGTACCACAGACGATCAAGTGATGTTATCACAACTCAACCTGGAGCTCTCCATAGGCCTCGTCACTAGTACTACTGATGGTCATACTTTTCCACCTCAGATTTCTTTGGGTAATAGTTCGGCTATTAATGATAATAATAATGTTAAGGAAACAAAGCCAGTACTAGTTCACGGCCAGGAGAAGCAGAAACGAAGTCATCAGTTCACAATATATAATTATCATCATCATCATCATCATCAGTTCAACTTATTATATGCAGGTCCGAACATGAATATTGCGATGAGTCAAGTGAGTCCAGCAACTAGTAGTAGCAGTATTGCTCCTTCTCATCGTTATGATGATCATCAAGTTTGTTTGTGTTGCCACTTAGGTTTCCAGAAATCCCGCCCATGTACCTGCCGCAATTCCATGCCCACCACTACTTCTGCTGCTGTTAGTACTACTACAACTGCTACACTCACAAAAACTGCTGACTTCTATACATATTTCAGAACCTAGCTAGCTATAGCTAATTCGTTTCTTCAATCTAGCTATAGCTAGCCTTGCTTACTTTTCATATATATATATATATGTATTTAGATCAAATTGTAGCGTCTTCTATTAGTTCCCTTCGTTTTTGCTTATTAATTGTACTTTTCCGCAAGTCCCCAACCAAGCTAATACACACACACACACACACTTCCAAAAGCACTCCAAGAAATTATCTACTGATCATATATTTATTTTTGGAATATGTTCCCCTAGACTACTAGAGGATATTGCTCTGCCTATATATATACATATATATAATTTTAATCACTAATATTGGCTTCTCTTTGTTGTATGGCTGCAAGCAATGAAGCAAATTAAGGTTTGGTTAATTCATGGAAAAGATCCAGACGAAATTAAAAAAGAGAGAGAGAGAGAGAGAGTAGTGTAAGCGGAAACTTGTGGAATTACTATACATATTAGGAAAATTCTTGGACCAATATGCCAATGTTATTTCAAAGCGCGCAATATTTACTATGAAATATGAAATTAGAGCAACTGTTCATCAGGGTTAATTAGTAAAGTTACTAGAATAATGGGGAGCGCAAATGGTCAGATGATTTACGTACTTACAAACATTTGTTTTTGTAATCATTATAAATTGAATGATTGAACACATAATCTGATAATAACTCTACATTCTATTCTATTAAAAAGAAGAAAAAGTTCAGATCTCCTCACCTTAAACTCTTCAAGCAATTGAATAGTTAGAAGTAATTGTCAATGAACACTACATAAATGCAGAAGTGACGATGAGATACATATATATAATAATAATTTTCTTAATTATCAATTGCTGGAGCTGCTGGCATTAATATTGCAATGCTGTGCTCTCTGAAGCCTGTAGCTACCCCTATCATCATTGTAACGCTGTACTATGAGAAAACTAAAATTTTATTGAAAAAAATATATGGAAATCACGAATAAATCATAAATATAAGGTATATATATATATGGATATATATATATGAATGAACCAAGAGGTTCATGTGACATGCGTACGTGTACGTGTAAAGTCTAAAAAGAAAGAGATTTGGAATGCAGTGGCAAATGAACGTGTATGTAAAATTTAAAAAAAAAAATCCTTAAAAAGAAAAATGAAAAAGAGATGTAATAATAATTCATAATAATGAAAGTCCTAGAAGGGGGGGGGGGGGGGGGGGGGGGAGGTGGGGGGCGGCGGTGGGGTTGGTGGAAATTCAAATACTTAAGATTATGAATAAATTTACATACTGAATTACTAATTAATTAGCGTAGGCTAGGGTTTTAGGTTTTTGTTTTTGAAGAATAGATTTCAATTATTTTTTATAAATTATCATAGTATTTTTAAAATTTTTATAATTTCAATACATGATCTATAATATATATATATATATTTATAGAATCTAACCTGTCTCCTATTACAAGCTCTTGATAAAGTAAAACAAGGGGATTGTTGGGTGGGTAGATAATGGAGACGAGAATTGAGAGATTGAAATCGCCGGAGAGTGATGTCACCCTCTAGAGTCCAGACAACTAGTCAACTACTCCCCTTGTCTCTTCCTACTGTTTCTGCTTTTCTGCTCCTCTCTCTCTCTCTCTCTCTCTTGATTTTTTTTTGTCGACATTTATTTATATATATGTATAAATATATATTTGTCTTCTAGAACGTTGAGTGGCACGTTACACTTGCACCTACCTCTTTTGTTTTCTTCTCTGTTTTTTCCACAATATCATTGCCTACTTCAATTCTTTGATTATGATATTTTGCTGAGCAAACACATTTTCTTTTCTTTTTTAACTTCATTTTAACAATGTTTTTTTACTTCTTATACCAAACACATAATTAAACATAAGTATATGGAGAGGGATAGAGAGATTAGGTAGGAAAAATGGCATTAATATTTGAGCGTTGAATAACAGTTTGTAAATAAACAAAGCTATGCCTTACATATAATAATATAGGGAATAAATTTATTATAATAATATAGGGAATAAATTTATTCTTATCTACCTAGTAACATATTAATTAGTTATATTTACAAAATATATATATATTAATTAGTTAAAATGTTTTGTCAAAGTTGCTAAAGATAAGAATTTCTTATAATGAACAGTCACTAGTCCTTTCACTCTCCTAAATCGGCGGTTGTTTTACTTTTCAAACTTAGAATCAATTCTTTCTTCCAATATACAGTCAATTGTTTGCCTATCTACTATCTATAATATTATTTATGTATAATATATATTTATATATAATAATATGCAGTCCTCAACCTAATTAAGGTTTGGCCCCAAATGCAAAATTAAAAAAAGCTTAAATCCAAAATTATTTATATGGTCAAAACTTCTTCTATACCTTACCGAAGAACAATGCCATAATAATAATAATAATAATAATAAAAACCAAGAGGACCCTATAGTGGAACAAAATAAAAATAAAAATCTTTTAGTACATCAAAATCATATAATACCCAAAAAAAAAAAAGATCTAAAAATATGAAATGGCACGATGCCAATCAATGAATTATCGGGAAGAAAAACAAAAGTGGAGTTTTTTTTTTTTTAATCAATAAATACAACAACAGAAGCTCAACCTCTGCCACATGGAGAGTGAGACGCCACGTTTATTAGTTTAAGAAAACAAATAGTGTGACGAATGACGATCTACCACGTATAATGTATCGTAATATGATATTTTGTGATGTGGATCCTAAGCTTCGTACACGGACTTCTATTTGATAAATAATAAATAATAATAATAATAAGTGGGAAAATTTTTATACTGGTCCTAAACTTTTATACATATGAGAGAGTTTAGTTTTTAAACTTTTTTTTTTTTTGTAAAAATACCAATAAACTTTTAAGTTTGTGAGATTTTGATTATTAAATTATTTATTTTGGTTTAAATACCACGTAACTGTTAAAAAAAGTATATTTTGATCCTTTCATTATTTTTTTTAAAGGATGGTGGGGTATGACAATACAATGACATTAATGAAGGAGGTTATATGGACTTAGAAAAAGTGACAGAGGACATCATTTTTTAAACAAAAATACTATATTATCTTAAAAATTAATAAGCTCAAAAAATCTCCAATGAAAATATTTTTTATGAATTAAAAAAAACCCACAAATTATAAGTAAATAGGAAAATAAAATTTTATAAAAGATGAATAAAATATGTTGGTTTTTTGTTTATTTCTTTTTATTTTAAATTGATTTCTCTTTACAAGACACAACATTTTCATTTCTCTTTATCAATTTGTTTTTCTTATTTTTTTCTAATTTGTGAATTTTTTTAATTCATAAAGTTTTTTTTTTTTTGCTTAAATTGCTTTGAACATAATAATTTTTTAGGGTGATAACATACTTTTGTTCAAGTAAAAATGTAAGTCATCGTACTCTACTTGTTGAAGGTGAGCTCTCTTATCGTTGTCACAATAGTGTCATACCTACCTTCATTCAAAATTAATTTGATGACCAAAACACTTTTTTGTTTTTTCAGGAGTTTAGAGATATTTTAACAACAAAAAAGAGATTAAAGATCAAATTCTCATCTACTTAAAAGTTTAAGAACCAATTCAATAATTTACTCTTATTATTGTTATCATCATCATTATTATTAAATATGTTGCGTTTTCAAACGAGTAATACCAGATAACCAGGAATCAGATGCTAAAGAATTAATCCCCACTAATGTCGTTAATCCACTATATAACTATTGATGTATTATTATTATGATTATTATTATTTGGAGAAGAATATGTACAAAATACAAGTGCCATGAAAACATCGGTGTCACTTTCAAAAAAAAAAAAAAAAAGATAAATAAATAAATAAACATCGGTGTCTTTCTTTTGTTTAGTTTGGGATATTCCTTGGTTCGTTGCTTTGCCTAGTTGGACTAGGTTCGACTCTATCATGGACACCAAAGGTTCGACTTCTTTTAGAATACAGGAGGAAGAGAAAGTATGGTTGAAATTATAAAGCCGGCCGTTGAATCATACATAAAAGCTGGAGAAAAAGGCGTAAAAAAAAAAAAAAATGGACAACTCCAGGCCTAAAAAATGCACAAGACGACCCCACATTTCCAACAAACCCATTTAAGGTCTCATTCATTCGTTCGCTCACACCCCAATTGTTCACCCCCTCTCCTTTATTTTTTTTTTAATTTATCATTGCTTTCTAGGCTTTGAATGTAATAATTTTGTCAATTAAACAATTTTCTTTCTGGGTTTGACTCCTCTCTATTGTTGCAACTTCATCATCACGTAAATAAGGAAAAGGGATGACGTTATTCGTTCTCAACATTTAACCACATTCAATAAACCTTATTTAACTAGGAAACAAAGAAAAATAACTGAGGATAACCGTACAACAAACAAGCTAACCAAAAACAAGAAAATATTAGCCATGCACAGCCAAAACAGAGAAACGGTAAAGACTAATTCACAAAAAGAGTACATTACTAGTTGTTAGAACCCCTAGTTGGCCGGCAAACATGATTTCTTTTGCGAGCATGTTCTTCGTTGTGATGCTGCGTCCGACATGCATATCCATACCAGCAATCCTCCCTTGCCAATGCATCACGTGGAAGAAGCTACAGAGGCAAAAACCACATTCACAACGACCATATTCACGTGGCACACTTCGAATTAAGCATTCGGTTTTTCAAAGTATGGTATCGTAGGAGTAGAAGAGGAACATTTTTTTTTTTTTTTTTAATAATCTATGTCAGTCCTACTTGCATGTATATACTCATACAAAACAAACCAGTAACATTAGAAATAAACGATAAACAAAAACAAAAAGTGGAAGTACAAGGAGGCCTTACATGTTTGGGTATTGAGATTCGGTACCAGTACAACAGGAATGAGACTAGTTTCTCGTAACAATCACTGCATTTAAAATAATCAAACCGATCATGACCATCTCATTCCCTGGGTTAAAAATAATTGGACTCGAATTTGGTTATACGGACGTGTCAGACTAATTTTATCGTATATGAACATGTAAACTGCAGATTCAATATCCACTCATTTTTAGCTTGAATTTTCCTGGTGTAATACATACTTGCATAGATGGGTCCCAAATGTTATCCTCTCGGCATGATTAAGTGGCATCCTCGTCCGATCTGCAGAGAAACAGATAAGACTTTTCTAAGCGAGGAAAAGAATCAACCATAGGATAATCAAGAACCTAATATAGAAAATGGCTCCGTCGCCTAATATGTGACCTTTCGTTGGGTAGACACTTACAACCATAACCACAAAAGCTACACCGCAATGGACATTGAAATTAGAGGGTCATCTAGTTCACTCCGAACTTCAACAGTTATCAAATTGCTGACTCAATTATTCAACAGTTCTATCAGGTTAAAAATTAAATTAAATTAAATTTATAAAAAAAAAAAAAAAACATTGCAGAAGAAATGCTACCATCCACTGTTCGATAAATCAAAAGGACGATTAAATTGTTAGCAAATGGGGACTCTGGAATACAAGAAACTCCATTTCATAAGAAAATGAACACGAAGAATAGGTTCTTGTACCAATCTCTCTATTGTTCAACTTTGTAATCCACTCTGCGATAATGTCCTGCAATGTTCTGCCCATCTGTCTAATACACTTCTCTGTGATCTACGAACCAAAATAATTAATCATATTAATGCCTTGACTAAAAATAAATATTATTGCTGCTGTTAGACAATATTTACAGTTCATACATCTTGCTCATGCCGATTCTCTTCATGTGCACGAAAGGGAATTCTAGAGATAGTACGTTCTGAGATCTGCAAACCATTAAAAAGTATATCATTCGTTCAATCAACTCACAACAACTCGATTTCTCTTTCTAGTGCATTCCACTAACAGGCACATGCAACATGCATGTATATTTTTAAAATTCAAAGTGCTAAGGTAATTTGTTTCAACAAATTTGAATAATAGATAGGGCAGGAAAACGCCACTTACTGGTTGAAAAGTCTCACGACCACACATGGCATGTGAACCAGCTCCTGACACACTGTGAGCATGCCAATAGGCACCACAAAATGCCCGATCACACCCAAAACCTGCAAGCAAATGAAAATTCTAGAAATTATCCTTTTATTATGCTTAATTATGTATTACCAGTACCACAAGCTTGATTATACTTCTTTCAAAAAAAGAAAAAAATAGTACGACCTAGTCCAATATTTAATTATCACACACTATTCAGCTTCAAATCTTCATATACAATAAAATCTAATCCAAGTCTAGAGCAATGTGAAAACTTTGGTCCAAACTTCATGCTTTAATAGTTCATTCCACTTGTTGCATAGACGACAGTATGAAACAGTCTAAGAACGTTTTACATTCAAACAAACTTTAGAATGCTCATTAGACAAAGGCGTTACGCTTGCTAAAGGTATGCTGATCAAACAGAACTTATTACATTTAATTTTTGTGATTTATTTGAAACAAACAAGATCTTACAGTGTTGTGGTGCAGTCATTGTGGGTGGTCGGGAAGGCATCATTCCTCCACATGCATGACATTGTAAATGGATAGTGTTGTGGTTGCAGCGAAAGCCACCTATTTCAGTACCTGAAAAAATGGCAATTGAACCTCTTCAAAACCGAGGAATTTGAGGAAGCTATACAATACAAAGATAGGAGTACAGGGAAAACACCACTATATAAGTATATGAAGGAGCATGGACTTTTCCACAAAAAGGATATTGAGGAAATCATTTCCAAAGCTAAGATATCATGATTACCACATTGAGGGCATGGAAGATCTATGCTATTACTATCCTCATCCACTGGTGAAAATGACCTTTTCCTGCGTAACTTTTTTCCAACCTTAATTACCTATCACACATTACATTCAAACGAGATTAAAATGTAGACAAAGAAAGTCCATAATACAGATCCATCAAACATCCAATCAAGCATTCACAGATCAGTTTTGAAAATTATAAGAAGATAAAGTGAATACATGTCATATGAAACCCAACATAGATAATTGCCATATTAATTTCACCTTTAACTATAAAACCAAATTCAACGAGACACTGCATTCAAGTCAAAAAGGACAGGACATGAAATGGTCCAACCAACAGGTCGACGTTTGCAGTTCACACACATATTCAGGTTCCACATAGCTTGGCACAGAAGTAGAAAAACGTACTCACAAGATTTGATTGTATTGATGCACATGAATCCAAAGTTGCAACTTCTTCATTGGAGCGTTTTAGAGACGAATCGGCTTTCAGTATATCCTAACATGACAAGCAGAAAAGTCATTCTAGGTAGGGGGGGAAAAAACGAGCTATTTGCCAACATGGCAAGAAATGGACATGGAGTGCGAAGGACAAACGATGATATCAGTTATTTTCTTTTAAGGAATCAACATACTTGTAAATCTCAATGAGGCTGAAGAATAAACCAACCTCTCCAATGTAATGCAAAAAATGGTTTCTTCCAGCAAATTGTACAACGGCTCTACATTGAGGACAGAGAACACTTGAACGTTTCTCCTGTGATCTCTTCAACCATTCTGAGAAACATCCGTTGCTGTAGATATAAATGATACCTTATATGAGAAACTATGAGATTCCTTACAACAAAAAACATTGTGATTGAACAAAAAAAATGAGTGTCAGACCAGAAGTTATGAAAGCAAGGAGCAACAGTAACAACGTCATGCCATACACTTAAGCAAATGCTGCATTTTGCATGATCAACATCTATGCATATCTGAAGAAAAAAATAAAGACAGATTTAAATAATCATAACAACAACAACAACAACAACAACAACAAAAATATATTTATATATATGTAGCAGTTTTTTTTTTTTTTTTTTCCCTTTTACTAATTAAGTTCCATGTGCAATACAGTTATCCACCTTCAATTGCTTCTGACTAGTTTTGGGTCTGGGCATGACTTTGAATCTGTAGCTCAAATACCCTACAATGATCAAGAGAAGAACCAAAAAATTTGCTGAAAGGATTCAGCTCCAACATTTGAGGGAATTTGAAACAAAATTCTTAACAAAGAAGTTCTGACGTAATTAGCCTATACATGTTCGGCAATTTGATCAACTTCTAGAGTATGAAACATAGATTCTAAAGAAACATACAGACATCTACGCATATGGTTGCCTACAACTTTGATTCCAAGAGTTTCATCATTGCATATAAAACATAAACTACATTATGATGGTCATATGGTTATACATCATTTTTAAAAAGTGCTCACCTTCTCTTTGAGGACCAGGAATAATTTCACTTCCGCACTTAATATAAGCAGTATCTCCATTTTCAATTACAGCCTCATCAGCAAGGATTGTACTTGAACTACACAAATCCAAACAAAAATGCAACCCACCAAAAAAGTTATAACTAAAATAGATTAAAGTAAAATTTAAAAGCTTAGAATTATTCTTTAGTAAGGGTGAACCATTTTGGACAGTTGGACCTTGATAAGTTCCATTAAATTTGCAATTTAAATTATTTTTCTACGATTCTAATGTTATCTGTGTTCCAAAAGTAGTATGTTATCGGCTTGGTGTGTTTTTAACTTTACCACAGCATCCTCCAAAAGTTTACTGATACTTTCTAATAAAAGCTTATTATTTCAGATTGATACTTAGATACCAAAAAGCAAAGACGGTTCACTAAAGGAGTGGCAAACCTCTTATTCTGCAAAGTGGCAGAACACAAATCTGAATTTCTTTTGATTGTGCACCATTCATGCTTATCAGAAGACGATGACCTGATAACTGAGCATATGAAAATCTCATCGGACTTGATCTCCACATCTAAATGTCTCGAGTCAGACGGAACTGCAACAAGGAAAAGAATAAGCCATACAAAACTTTAAGTAATGCTGTTGAATATGCTAGACAAAGAAGTCTCGTAATTAAAAAATAACTCTCTTGTTTTTTGGTCTGTTTTTAACACATTTCACCATAGCTTTTATAAAGCCTGCACGGCGATTATCTCTCAGTTGTAATGAGAATTAAACTACAAGTGCAAGCACGATAGAAAATGAATGTAAGACTGTGCTTGGCAAGAGTGAAGGCCAAAATAAAAAGGGAAAGATATATAAGTTAAACTCAGGTGATGAAAATGGAGAGGTAGGAGAGGGCCTTTCTCTTATTGTTTTTTGGGATGCAATCCCTCTTACAGCTTCTCCAATTTAGAAAAGATCAAAATTAGGGTGTTTCGAAGGATTTTGAGCCCTTCTCCTTTTTGCTTTCTTCCTCTTTTCTCCCCTACCAAACAACTATGAATGTCAAAACCATTCCACTAATCCCTCCACCTCTCTCCTTCATTCTACTTTTCCCCCCTACCAAACACACTCTTACAAGTCTTAAAATCCATCCACTCCTACTACTATCCCTCCTACCAAACAAGGCCTTCTAGTTTCCGTTGGAAGAGATTAAGCATAAAATAAAAGTGAAACAACATATACATATATATATATATAATTTTGGTCCTTTTTCTTTTTCCCAAGGAAGTAGCAACCAAAGAGGAAAAAGAAAAATGCCAAATTGCATGGACAATTAACAAACAAGATTAAACCCACAGTCGACTCCCTTGTTTGGGTCCGAAATGAGAGAAAGAGGCAATCTTTAAACAACATTTAGCAGATATAAATTAAAAAGAGGGGAAACAAAAAGTAGCAATCTTTGGATATATTGTATTGTGTTTGGTAATTGAATTTGAGTATTCTCATAAGTTAGAGAGAGAAAGAGAAAGAGATACCAAGCTTGGCCCAGATTTCGGAAGGGGATTTTGTGGCAGAGGCTGAGCATTCTCCCACTACCGCCATTACAAATTGCAAAAACCCTGCCTTCAATCTAACGTCCTTGTTCTTATGAATTACATAACTGCTCCTGTTAGAGACAAGTGATATATATACTCATATATATATATATATTGAGAGAGAGAGAGAGTGAATGAATGAATTGAAAGGGAAAAAGCGCGTACAGCGATTGAAGCCGACAACACCGCGACGAAGCGTGATCAGAAAGAAGTTCGCTTTTTATTCGCATATAGGGCTGGCAATTCGTGTTATCGTGTCGTGTTTATTAAATATTCGTGTTAAAATCTCAAATTTAAACCTATTTTATTTAATATTTGTGTCAAATCTCAAACCCAAAACCAACCCATTTATTAATCATGTTAATCGTGTTGATCCAAATTAATCCGTTTAAATTAAATATAAATAAAATAATGATAACAAGGTCAAAAACAACTAGTCGTGTTATCGCGAAGGAAGGGGAGGACGATTGGGTGAGGTGAACAAAGTTGCAAAAGTAATGAAAGACTAAAAAATATAAAGTAAAACCTAGATTTTCATCTAGATTTTCTTTTTTATGTTAAAATTTTTTTAAATATATATATGAAATAAAAGATATATATTATATCTAAATTTTGAATTTTGAAAACTCAAAATTAAAAATAGTAAAATATTATAATATATATAATAATATAAATATATTAAAGATTATAAATAGGTAATTTATGAGTTATATTCATGTCAATTCATATATAATTAATTTGTTAAATGGGTTATTTCGTGTCAATTGCGGGTTGGCGGGTTCGTGCGGGTTTGACCCTTTATTTAATCGTGTTTGATGGGTTCGACCCTTTTTGACCCAAATCCATTTAAGGAAAACTCAAACCCTCTAACTTCGTGCAGGTTTCGTGTCGTGTTATCGTGTCGTGACCTAAATTGCCAGCCCTATTCGCATACACACATTTTTTTAGAGGGTGTGTTTGGGGATGCTTGCAGATTTTTTTTTTTGAGTTGAAAAAAAAAGTTGTTTTAAAAAATATGTTTAGAGGAAAAAATTGTTTAGGGTGAAAAAATATTAAATTTTAAAAAAAATTAATATAGATATTGTTTTGTTACTCTCAAAATTATATACAATTTAAAAATAATCATCTCATTTGAATTTGTATACATAAAGTTATGGACTTTTAAAATTTAGAGTTTATTGTAACATTTTAAAGATATAAATAGTAAAAAATAACGAAGTGTTAAAAAAATATATTTTGAAAACTCTAAAACAAAGGCCCCAAACGGACCCTTAATTTTCTCTTTCTTGATAAACAAAGAAAAAAGAAAAATCATATGAGTGTCATAATCGAAAAAACATTTTTATTTAAGGGGTGTTTGGTCATGATTTTGGAGATATGGTTTTGGTATCTCCAAGTCAAAATATATTTGTCTCTTATATTTTTCCAAACCTCTAACAGTATTTACATATATTCCTAAACATTAATTTTTTTACCACATATTTTAAAATTCAAATCCTCTTATTTTTATAACAACTTTTTTCTAAAACATTTATCCCAAACATAATGTTTAAAATCATATTTGGTTTCAAAATTAACCTATCCGAAAATACATTTTCAAAACTCTATCCAAACACCCTTTAACCTAAAATTGAGGATTTGAACTTAGAATAATAGGTTACCATATGATATTTAAATTATGTTCGAATATAATATATTTTTCATTTATATATAAAAATATTGTATTTAAATATCATATCTTAAAATTTTTAATTCAAATTTCATGTGTAAAAATAATAATTTAAATATTAGTTATCAATTAATTTTTATTTTTAAGTATTTAATTTAAAATTTTTGATGTATTTAACATTAATTTAAATATACTTCAGTACATTTTTACAAATTTTAGAAATTTTACAACTTTTTTCTAGCTTTAACAAAATTATGTTTTTGTCTTAAAAAAGGGGGGTGGGGGGTGATGGGCGGGTGGGTAAGACATGGTGTATTCCGCAGCAACGACCAACACATATATTTAATTACACAAAATATTATATAATAAATAAAATATTATTTTAATATAGAATATCTCCTTTCGTACTCTCTCTCACTTTCTTATATTTTTAGCTTCCATAATCGATTTACCCTCTTCGGTCGTCTCTCTCCATCTCCATCTCTCTCTTAGTTCTTACTCTCTCTTCCTCAGATCCCTCTCCTTCTCTCATCTCCCCCTCCCTTTCTGATTTCCTTCTTTCTCTGATCTCTCTCTCACACACACTCACCTCTTTTTTTTTCTTCTCTCTCGCTCATTTTCAACAACCGACCCGACCCCCCTCACTTTTTCAGTGACCTAGTCAACCCTCTCGCGTCTCCCTCTTTGATCTCTCTCACTCTCACTTTCTCTCTTTCCTTGCTCTTCCTCTCTCCTCTCTCTCCCTGTGGTTGTTGCCCAATTCGCTACCTCCCTGAGCTCGCTAGGCCAATGGATGACCCAAGTGCCACCACTGTTCCTGATCCCGTCGAATCTCCCACGCCCTGCTGCTGCTCACTCTCTTTTCCCCGAGCTCGTCGATCTAGCCTTGCACCAGCTAGCGTTGCTAGCTTGCCTCTATGCCAACCTCTTTGCTAGTCGCCGATTTCGTAGCCCAGCCCATCACCGTCGTTCTTACCAAGCCTTACGCCGTCGAGCCCCCATCAAACTGTTGAGCCTAACCTTCGTTGTTTTCCCTGAGCTCGCCATCACTGATCTCGACCCAAGCTAAGTCGCTGAACTCCTTGATACTCGATTTGCTGAGCCCAGCCCACGTCGCCATGTTGTTGCGTCGCAATGACAAATCGCTGTGCCTACCTCATCTCACCCACTTTCCTAGCCCGCTATTACCGAGCTCGCCCAGTTACCTCTTAAGCCATGAGCACCCTAAGCCCGAGAGAAATAAAGAAAATAAATAGACAACTGATATTTGGATTAAAACAAAAATTCGTGGGCATTTGTTTTAATTTACGTTACATTTAAATATAATGTAATTTTCATCCAAACGTAAAAGTTTTACATTCAAATGTAATACTTTTTTATAATATTTCAAATACATTTAGTATTTTAAAATATTTTTAAAATAAATTTTTTAAAATTCATTCACACCGTATTATTTTTTTATCTCACTTTTTTATCTATTTTTACAAATCATATCAACTTTTCAACTCTAAAATACAATTCAAATATTTTTTATCCAAATACACATTATATTTAAATGTAAAGCAAATAATTTTCATCCAAATATAAAATGTTCAATGCGTTGCATTTAAACGCAATACGAACACAACACGTTTACCAAACGCCTTATTAAATTGCATCGAAATTTGAGATTAAATTGACATTGTTTTTAAAACTGCTTTGGGTTTTGGAATTTTATTTTCTGCAAGTTTGGACATAATTTGAAGATTTAGATAGTCTATATTTTAAGGCGGGTGATACTGAAATTTTTGGAAAAATTTATGAGTGTTAAAAATAAAATATCATTTTTAAATTTAAAATAAATAATATACTAATTAATTAAATACCAAATTTTTAGACAGATAACTAAATCATCTGTGATTGTGTTTCAGGTACTCTTCGATCTGGACGTGGTGTAGCGGATTCGTGATAAAATAAAACAGTATATTTTTATTATGTGATGCGTATTTTCCAAAAGGAATTTTCAAAAAAGGATTTGGTTGTTAAAAGATTATACAGAGAGCCAACACACATATACGAAGAGTACACATCTCGATCGAGAATCACTTATCATAATTTTGGATGGTGAGAGGGCTCCTAAGACTACATACGACTATAGATATATCTAAGGACACAAATTGCATACCACGATTGCATGTTTAAATTTCTATACTACATTGTTTTATTATTACTGTGATGGTTAAAATAAAATATTTTAAAATGTTTTACAAATATCCCACTGTGTCTTTTGCTTGTGTTTTAAATCTGATAACCCTTAAGAGTGAAAGGTGACTAAAAGTTATGAGTGTCGTAAAATCACAACTTGGAGGCTAAGGACTAGAAACTGAAATTTTATTTCATTTGCTTTTAGAATCACGTATATAATTAAACTTTTAAATACTCTAAGATGGTAAATTTTAAATTTTATTTTGATATTGTTAACTTATTTTATTTTAACCAAATATGCATCTATGGACCATATGAATCCTACCACATGAAACCAGAGTGAGATTTTAATTGTAAATGATAATGTTTGATTAAAACTATTTAAGTATAATTTGAAACGCAATTGAAAGACAGTAAATGGTTTTATAAGTAAAATTGGTTGATTTAGGGATTTGAGATTTCTTTAATTTATTCGAATATTCCCTCTACGTTACTATATCAGATTTTGAAATGTGACATCAAATATCAATCACATTATAATTTAAATATAATACAATAATTATTCAGCGTTTCATTTTTTCTATTATTTTTACTAATCACGTCACATACTATCTTTCTCTCTTTCTTTTTTCTCTCTATTTTTATCAATCACATCACATATAATCCAATTTAAATACTTTTCATTCAAACAAATATTGTATTAGAATATAATATAAATACTTTTTATCCAAATGAATATTGTATTTAATACATTACATTCAAATGCGACGTGTTATCCAAACATCCCCTCAATATTTTCTAATAAAGTTAAATATAGAATTATTATTAGATTATGCTTAGGATTTCTAGGAAAAACTCTTCTTTACAAGGCATATTAATAATTTTTAAGAAACAAAAAAAATTATGAGGCATTATTCAACCTAAAAAAAAATTAAGGGGACGTTTGGTAAAATTTTGCATTTTAATCATATTCAAACGCAATGTAATTTTACATCAAACGTAAAGTTTTGTATTCAAATACAATTATTTTAAATAGTACTACGAAAACAATTATGATTCAAAAGTTTTTTAAAACAATCACATCAATTTTTTAACTCTAAAATACTACTTTTCATCCAAACACACATTTCATTCAAATACAAAACAAATACTTTTCAATCAAATACAAAACTCAAAAAACGAATTACATTCAAACGCAATTAAAACGTAAGGCGTTTACTAAAGACCCCATAATAGGCAAGTTAATTTCCATTTTTCACATGTTCAAAAAAATTTTTTTTTTCATTTTTCACGTTGTTTTATACCATAAACAAAAGGGTTATTGAATTATAAATTTATTTATATATATAAGAAAAAATTGAATTATAAGTTAACTCTAGAGTTTAGTTTTAAGATTGGCCTTAGTTTAGTTTAATTTAACTTATAAATTAAACTAAATTGATCAAATTGATTTTAACTTAGTTTAACTAGATAAGACCTGCGTTTACTATTTTTTATTTTTACTTTCATTATTTTAGCATAATTTTTAATAAATGTTATTTTTGTTCTCATAATCTTTCATACAAATTAAACTAAACTAAACTATAACGAAATGATTAATTTATTTTAACTTACAAGTTATATTAAATTAGAATATTAAATCAAACGCACGCTTACTTTTACAATTTACATATCATATTATCTCGAACTTTTTTACTATTGTCAAAAAGATCTCTATTTTAATATTCTGTACAAAATTACATGGAAATTGAATATGTTTATATCATATGATGAGCTTTAATAAAGCAAAAATCATAATTAAATATTTTTAAAAGGAAACTGTACCTATATAATAACTCTGTGATGCTATATATCTTTGATTAAATTATAATATGTGCTACGTATCTTTGATCAAAGTACCATTTGCTTCTAAAGGCATAATTTTAGTTAAAAAACTATTGAATTACAACATTTCTTATAAATAAAGCTTATATAATCAAAACTTATACAATTTCTGCCTAATTTTAGTAGGATATGGGTAGAGTGACCATTGATGTAGTATTATAAAATATAAAAGTTTACAAAAGTATGACATGTAAAATCAAAAGTAAGGGATCAACAGAATTTAAGACATGTAATTTTAGGTCATTTATAAAATTAACCATAAACAAAAAGATTACATATGACATTAATTTGATCTAATATTAGTAAAACTTGCTTAAAGGTATGATATGCATTTAGTTGGTCCATTTAAGCTGAAACATTGGAGTTATTTTATTAAGCCTCGTTTGGGCTTAGGGTTTGATATCAAAAAATTAAGTTTGAATTTAATTTGTCATTTGGTTCGCGATTATATTTTAAGCTTTTTAGTTCACGATTTACATAGTATTTTAGGTTTAAAAATACTATTCATAAATCTTCTCCCGTACACAAAAAGTATCAACCACATAAAAAGGTAAAAAGAAGCACAATTTCCAGTGCAAGTTCAAACCTAACTTTTATCATCCAAATATTTTTAGTTTAAGATGAAATTCTATAGATAAAACTTGAATATCAAACACAAAGTTTATTTAATGATTTAACTCATTTCAAATTTAACCTAAATTTTTGGACTTGAAATCTTACACCAAACGAACCATTAGAATTTAGTTGACTTTTGAAATGTGCGTTTGATTGATTAGGATTAAAAAATATAAAAATATAAAATGTATTTAAAATAATATCAATACAGATCTTATTTTGATCTTTTTAAAATTATATATAATTAAAAGAATATCTTATTTTAACTTAAAATTGTAAAGTTATAAATTTTTAAAATTTAAATTTTTTTAATTATAGCTGACGCTATAAATAGCATAACTAAATTGTTTTTTTTTAAATTATTAATGGAATTTTTCAATTTTATTAAACCATAAGCTCAAAAATCAAACATGAATAATAAGTCAAACTCAGCCAAAAAAAAAAAAGAAATAATATTGTGCGCGTTATCTTAATCATTAGTTTTTTTTTCTTTTTATTTATTTATTTATTTATTGTGCTAATATTAGCAGGTTTTAAGTTAGATTTAAGTACTTCAAGAAAAAAATTAAGCATATTTGAACCCAATCATATTTGGACGAGAGGTTCAATTTACTGATAAAGAAAAAGATTTTAAAAAACATTTTTTATTAAGTTTTTCTATTATTTTTCTTATTCTGCAAATAAAAGGAAATCTTTTTTTTTTTCAAAAATATGTCTACTACAATATACTTTTAGAAAAAAGAAAAGATATTTTTTCAATATTCTTACAATACACATCTCTTAATAACATTTATTTTTATTTCAAATAACTTTTTATTTTCAAAAAAATATATATTTTACACATCTAAACACCATTTTATTTTTAAAAATAAAAAAACTTTTTCCTACAAAATAAGAAAATTTTCCTTTTTAAAAATAGACTTTACATATTAAACAGGTAATCAAGAAGATTAGCTTGTGATTAATGAATTTCACATTTCCTTGTACATTTTTAAGTACTTGACTTTAAGCGATTATAAAAAAAACAAGTCTTTAAAAGAGTAGATGATTAGTGATATCACATAAATAAAAATAAAAAATAATAATAATAGCAGCAATATTAGTAAATTGTATTTTCATGTAAATGGTGCTGCATCATCATCAGAGCTCCTTTAAAAAAATAATAATAATAAATTAATAAAATTGAAGTTGAATATTGTATCGTTAGATATGTGACTTAAATTAATTTTCAATAACTTTCTATTTGTAAGTCTAGAAAAGTGTGAATTTTATATCTCATTGGAAACCTATAAATAGGTCGTTATGTATGTTGTTAAAGAGAATATAGAATAGAGAATAAAGAGTGTATTTCCTTTTTTGAGATAGAGTGAGGAGAGATATAAGTAAGAGTGTAAAAGGTTTTGAGTGGAGAAAAGTTGAAAGAGATTAATAAGTGTATAATTCTGAATTTATTAATGAAAAATTTTATTATCTTTCTCTCTTACACTTAGGTAATTTTACCAATATATACGTAAAGAATATATACGTAATTCTTTGTCTTCTTTTTATTTTGGTTAATTATATTTTCCTACTATACTTTAGTAAAAGGATGTTTTCCCCATCATGTATGTGCTGGTGAGGTGAGAGAAAGAGTCACGTTGCTGAAAAGAAAACCAAAATCCCAAAAAAAAAAAAAAATACACAACAACAAGAAGCACAAGAAATATCATATCAAACGGTTTTTAATGAATTTAAACTTAAAAAGCAGCCACATGAATGCCACATGAATCCCATCCGTTTCCACAATGTAATGCAAATGTATAATTACAAAAACAAAAGCTAGCAACCAACCCCAGATGTTCCCGAGGATTCAGCAGCATCCTCTAATGCCAACGTAATCGCTACTTTTTCAATCATTTTTTTGCCCCGCTTATCTGCTTCTGCTTCTGCCGAAGCTGAAGCTGCTGAACTATCATCCGCTGCCCTACTCAATCTCTTCAACCATATGTCATAGTCCACAGGGTATGGTGTTCCACACAGACTATCCACATAATCCGCAAATGCCTTCAGTATTGCTGAAACCTCTCCGAGCTTCTGTTGTATCAAACGCTTTGCCCACATTCTCTCCCTCCATTGCAAAGCAGACTCTATTGAATCCTGCTGCTCCATGCATCCGCCGCAGACAAAGAGAATAAGGTAAACAAGGCTCTCAGCATCCGATGACGGACAAAGCTTCCCATGTTGAAGTGCATGAGATGAAGAGAACTGCAAGTTTATCGCCGGGCTGTCCCTGTCTTCTAGCACCGCACGTCCCCAAGATATCGGGACATACAAGAAACTGTTCCTTGCTGCACAAGGCACGTCCACAACACGAATTATGTTTTCTGGGCAAATGTCACCGTGCTGAACATTTGCCATTGCTGCACTTCTTAGAGCTGCCAGGCAGTCTCGGCAGCTGCGAACTGCTTCCTCAGGGGAGAAACAACCATCCCTTGCTACAATTGAAGAGAGTGGTTCACCCACCGGAGATGTCACTAGTATTGGTGTCCCGCACCACGGATGATCACATCGCCCACCTGGGGTCTGCTTTTTACAAGGGCCCGAATGTAATACTCGGCCAGATGCAACTATTTGCGGCAAATATTTGTTTGAACTTCCCTGCTGCAACTGCTTAAAGATGTTTAATACTTTTGTCTGTCTCTGCACTTGATACCAAAGGCTCATATCCTCCCAAGATGGTTCTAGTCTAGATGGATGGGAACCAACATATAAAGCCAACAACTTCACAGGATAATCAAGAGAAACAGCACTGTAAAGAAAGTAGTTCCCTCCAATCACAGACTCTTGTATTTGGAAAGTTTTCTGACCATGTTGTTGATCATCAAGTAATAACATCTCTCCCTGCTTAAGCTTCAAGCGTGATCCTTTCTCACCGAGAACTAAAGAGTTATCTTGATCAACTTCAACAATTTCTCCTTGTTGATAGAGTTGTGAGGGAAACAACGCATACTCATTCTCGACAAGGCGACACTCCATCCAACGCTTCTGAAGGCGGAGGCTGTGATCCGAGGCTAGTGAGGCTATAGACTTCCGTGGTGGTCCATTCCATTGGGCAATAGAGTACATGGTTGCCAAAAGTAATTGCAAAGTTCCCAAGTCCCCCCAGTTTGGATTTCCTAGTTTGTTCCATATCAAATCGACCGGAGAAAGTCTAATTTCAGCACAATTTTTTATCCATTCAGCCACACACTGATACGGGTTAGTCGAGTTCAATTCAAGTTTCCTAAGATCACCTCCAAATCTCATCACTCCTCCATATCTAGAATCTAGAATCAAAAGGAAGACAGAGTTACCGTCCATAGTACTAGTCTTGCTCAAGTACCTAGAAATAAGCGTATGAAAACCATAAAACAGGGCTTCACAAACCACGCTACTGGACAATTTCAACTCGTTTCCTGACAAAATATCTTGTTTAAATAGAACAAACTCCATCACCTGGTCCCAACGAAGTTGTGGATCACTTTCAAGTCTTGACATCAAAGCAAAACCACAGAGCTCTCTAAGCCTTCCTCTTGATATGGCCTTCTCTACCGTGTAGAACTTGGAGCCAGGATTGCGCGGGCAGGACAAAAAGAATGGCAGCGGTCCCCTTTTGTGCCAAAATGTGCGCCACAAGCCGTTGGCAATGGCATGCAGAAAGTCTTCCACTGCAAGGCACTCATTTTCTATTAGATCATCGGTGGCATAAGGTGAGCAAGGCATACGGAGGAGTTGCTGAAATAGAACCCCCTCCAAAGCCATGTCAAGCTTGCGCAATTCATCAATCATAAAGGGAGAACTGAATAACTCCTCTGGATTGCTGGAATCTGTACGTATTTTCTCCAAAACCCACTCGTCAAGATTCTGCGTGAACGTCCCGAGGTCTACTAGTTTCTTTCCATAGTCCTTCAGCCCCTTGAACACTCTTCTAGAAGAATGCATGAACTTGCTCGAAACTGAAGCAGTCGATATACTATGTGCCGAGATAACTGCATGACATGGCAACATCTGCATTACTCATGGATAGTGGATATTGGTTTCCAATCCAATCTAAGTATAAAAAATCATGATCTAATTTTTTTTCTTTTTTAAGCAAAGTGATTAAAACATGTCAACGGTTATCCCCTCATTTGCAAGAGACAATATTCAAGTACAAAGTAGCAAAACCAAAATGATTTACAAACCACTATTTGACTTCCTGAAACTTCTATCCAAGCTTTGTTCCGAAGATATCTCCAAATCATTGAGTGGAACACCTGAGCCATGTTTGTTGTAACATTGAACATCAGAACCTTCTACAAAATTTGACTGATGGCATGTACGAATAAGAAAAAACTATCCAAGTTATTTTTGATTCGACTAATGGTTTTTCTTCTCCCAATTGAAAGAATCAAGTGTAAAGAGTAGGCATATTTATTAAGAAATTTAAGCTCAAGGAAGCTTAAGAAAGCAAGTCTAGGTAATGAATATAAATCGAATTGACATATTCTTGGCAACAATAAAACACCCTTTAAAGTCAACAGAGAACAAAATGAAGACCAGTTTGATAGAGAACAACGTAAGAGAAAAGAGGACTTGAATGTTGGTCAAATGGCAAGTGAAGAACTAATACGAACCAGAAGTATACTTTCTGAAACTTGCGCTCAAACTATGGCCAGGGGAAGAGTCCAGATCATTAGTATGTTGATGCTGAGAATCTGATGATGATGATGATGATCAGAGTGAAATTATAGGTAGAGTTGGTAAATTTATGGAGATATTATCAGAATTAATTTCAGCTAATTAAACAAATAACCAAGTGAAGGAGAATGCAGTTGATTTTGAGACCAAAATTAACAAAGGGAATGCATCAATGTTCTTATTCTTTAAAGACAACTAACATTCCAAGTGCTTATTTTGTGTTTCCTAATTTGGTAAATTAATACGCTACTGCAATTGTGAACCCCCGCTACAAGAACAGATATTTGTGGCATCAATTGGTGAACCACGCAACAAGCTTGTAATATAGAATAGAATAATCCTACAGGAAAAAAAAAAAAAAAAGAAACGAAAGAAAAAGCAGTGTTACCTGAGGTCATTGTGAGGAAATGGAATACGAATAACCCAAACAACGAGGAGGAGCAAATGGAGGGTCTGTCAGAGATCTCCAAAGAGAAGTGACATTATTATTATTATTGTTACTGTGAAGGCAATGCCGCCATCACGATTATGAATTTATGATTGTGGGGATATGAAGGGGTGATAGAAAAGGAAAGATCTTGAAGCATTGAACATTGCCAAATAAATACATATATATTTATATATATTCTTGGTTCTTCTTCTTCAATATTTCTTCTTCTGGCAAATGGGGCGACTTACCCAGTAAAAAAAAAATGTTAGCTTTAAGAAGAAGAAGAAAACATAGAATGTGGTTGTGGGCAGTGATATGTAATGCAGAAGCAGTAGAAGAGGGGCATTTGGTAAACAACAACACAACAGACACAAAGACAGACGAGGAAGACCAAAAGAAATACTATTTTTATATTATTATTATTATTATGTTTTATGTTTGGCCTGGGCATGGCAGATAAATATAAATTAATAAAAAGAAAAAGAAATGGGAAGAGTGCCAACAAGCAATAAGAGGGACAAGAGGTAAAAAGCTCTCGGTCTCGGTCTCTGTCTCTCTCTCTCTCTAAAAACACTAAAAAGAGAATGAAAGAAACCTAAGTGAGTGTGACCAAGTGAGGTTGTTGTCTTCTTCCTCTTACCACATTCCACAACCACATGATCATAGCTCTCCTCTTCTCATCTCCTTCTCTTTCCTTCGTGGTGACCGGTGATGGTCCCACTGGCAAGTCACACCCCCCCACCCCAACTTGGTTTATTTATTTATTTTTATAGTGGAGCCTAACTTTCTAGTCTCAACAAACAGTAAAAAATACACTTACATACTATATATACACGCACACATTGTCAATCGCTTCTAAAACATTTTCGTTAACTGATTAATTTCGTAAATTTAGACAATATATAATGGTTATTGTGACAAATCATTTTGTTTACAACAATTACTTACCTATTTATCTAATCCTGCATCCTAAGTAAAATTAAAGGGGCCGGTTCGCAATCCAAAGGGTTCTTTTTTTAATTAAAATTTCTAAGATACCTGTAATTTTGAACATTGTATTGAACTCATTATGGCACTTTTTCCATTTGTTGAATTGCTAGTAGGGTGCATTCTATTTTGCAACTGTTTTAGTCGGCAAACAATTGTCAATTCTAAATTTCCTTGTCAAGCGTGGGGAATCTAAAAGGATTTAAAAGACATTAACAAATTAGGTACTCATTTCAAGCAAAAGAATATATGTATATATATATATAATTATAAGCCAGTCAAAATCTCTACAAAAGAAAAGTTTATGCATGCCTCGATGAGGTCAATTAAAGAGTGGTGATGTTGGTAGGGGGAGGTGAGAGAGAAGGAGTAGCATGAATTGAAAGGCCAAAAAGGAAGGAGTGAGAGAGAGTTTTTATTGTGTCGTGTCGCGAATAATGACTGAGTCATTAAGTCGTGTAAATTGTAATTGTGACTTGTGAAGGAAGATTTCACTTTCACTTTTTTTTTTGGGTGAAATCCACACTACCCAAAACCACTTCTTTTCTTTTTCTGTCAACCTCTGCCTCTGTCTTCGCCAGCTAATGCCTCTGTCGACCTCCCTTCTTTGTTGTGTTTCACCACTTGGATTTGTAAAATCATGTTTTCAAAAATACCTTATTATATGGAGTTTGTATCTAAAAGTAGTTTTTGACATTAAAACTGGGTCATCCTATTGAGATTACAAATGGGATAATAAGGATACTGTATGTCAAAACCATACTCAAGCATATCATATATAAATCAAATTTATTACTTCGTAAGAGTTATGGTAAGTATTTGTGTAATTATATTTCATTGTTCGTAATATACAATCGATTTGGATGCTTTTTCATTCGGTTGGCAAGATAAATTGTACTTTAATATATGAAAACCAACTTTACCGTTTGTCGTTTTATGATTTACCAAATGAATTATGCTGGCTGATTAGATAAGATCCTAGACTTTCTGAACACTAGTTAATTTGTTCATATTTTTATATATAAAAAAAAAAAAGGAGTTAATTTGTTCACGTATAAGTATATAAATGTGTGTGTGTGTATAGAGAGAGAGAGAAATAGAGGTTTAGTTCAATTTTCGTAAATGCTGTAGACAAGGTATGAGTATCATGTCATGAAATGATTTAGGGAAGGAAAAGGAGAAGAAATCAATTACAAAGAGAGGACATGTAGCTAAGTAACAATTTAGTGGCAAGAAAACAATAAACTTTTTCATCATTTCATCGGTAACACAAACATGGAGATCAATAATGATTCCTGCCACATGTTTCAAGCAATTCATAAATTGACTGTTTTATTATTTAGGGATTTCTTTTTCTTAGTTGTTTGCTAATAATTATAAGGAGTTCAATAAGTAAACGTGCACCCATTTATTGGATTGGCCAATAAAACAATCACAAATACCGAACAAAGTGTCTCTTTTTTTTTTTTTGTTTGTTTAAGTGAACGTTGTCCGTTGCAGCTGGAGATAACAAATGTGTGAGTATGTTTTGGTTTTTGTTGGAAAAACCAAAATATTAAAATCATGGCATTTTTTTAAATTATCTTTTATAATTGGACTGTGCTTTCAATCTCATGGCACATCTTCATACATGATTTTATTTTTAGTACTATTATTATTATTATTATTATTATTTAGCTAAAGATTTCATACAGGATGTCTTACGTTGGTTATTGTGGGAAGTGAAAGAGCTCCACAATTAATGCGTGGTTTTGTTTTTTGTTTTGTTGCCTAGAAATGGTTACAGTCTCCTAATGCATGCAGAAAAGTAGATGCAGTCAGGCCAGACTTGCAAAATAAAATAAAACAGACGAGGATAATAAAGTATAAAAAAGAGAAGAGAGCTTTAGCAAAATTAAAAAAAAAAAAAGGAGAGAGAGAGAGAGAGAGAGGTTGTCTGTAGGCGTGCAGGCTGTTGTGAGGAGTGTCCTCCGTGGCTACTTAAAAGAGGAACATGGAGCACCACTCCCACTATGCGCCACTAACTATATATATACATATATGTATAAATGTATATATAAACATCATATCATATGGATAATGGAAGGGAATGAAGTTGGAGGAAGGGCTCGAAGTTTAAGCAGAGTGAGCTTATTCATATATTACGACTCATGACTGCTGAAGAGCGATGAGTAGCATTATTACTAATACGATGGACTACAGATATTATTATTATTATTATTTGATTAAAATGAACTACAGGGCATTACTCGCTTGCAAATTCCGCCCAAGTCTATAACCAATCCATGCCTAAAATATTCATTGTATATACGTCCTTTCTCTCGCTCTCTTTTTTTTTTCCTTCATGTTTGTTAAATTATTAACTTTCCCCTTTGATGACTTGTTTGGCAAATAAATTTAGTCTTTATTTTAAATTAAACTATATTCTTTTGTAATTTTTTAAAAAATTAATAAAAAAATATATTTAATATTTAAAAAATCAATTAATTTTTTAAAACTAAACTAACTAAATTATTGTTTTAAATGAGAACTAAATTATAATAAAGCTGGCAGTCATGCTTGTTTCACATGTCTTCTAACTCCTTTTAAGTCCAATCTAATCATGTAGAGGGAGATTGAAAATTATTGATTGACTTAGTTAGAATTTTTATTAATTAAAAAAAATAAAATTAAATCTAAAATTTTGACTAACGAGGCCTTACATCACAGCGCCCCTGCTTAAACTTTGATAAAAGATGAAATTGAACTTGGTTTGGATTTGTGTTCAATTTAACGAGGTTGAGTTGGGTTGATGAGTCTCATATGTCCCTGTGAGTGGGATCCCAAATTCCAAGAATGAAAATACTACGATAATGAAATACTATAAATACCAAATCGAGATGATTTTTATCATTTTTGCGTGCAATGATCCCCTTTCATCCCCCTTTTCGACAAGATAGCACAATCATTATTCATTCCCCCTCTTTCATGTTTCTTCTTCTCTGTTTTTCCCCCACTTTTTATTTCTATCCATTTGATTTCTAGGGTTTCCCACTTGTTCTTATACAGTAGAAAAAAAGATGGAAAAAAAAAAAAAAAAAGTCAAAGATTGGAAATTTCATGGTCATTTTTGTGGGTTTAGGCTACATGGCAAAATCCATCAATCAAAAAAGTGAAGATAGGGGTTGAAAAAATTTCAATGAAATTAGTAATGAATTATTAGCAATTAGTAGACAAATAGACAGCAGCAGCAGCAGCAGTAGGTCGGGCATTCAGGGAAGGAGATTGGAGGGGGAAAAGCTGATCATTCACGCAAAAATGATGAGAATCCTGGTTTGGCCCTGCCCCTTCCTGCCTTTCTTTTTAATACCAGTCCCAATCTTTACGAATACCACTAGCTTTTGGAGTTGCATAATCCTATAAAATATAGACACCAATATGTATACATAGCTTCTTCTTCCGACTTCTTTTGGCCGTTCTGCCTCTGTCACCGCCATCCCTCAAGGTGCCTCCTTTTCCCTCTTTCTTATCATCCACCCCCCACCCCCCTCTTTTTATTTTATTTATTTATTTATTTTTACTATTATTTGATGCTGATTATATTATTTCCTTTATTTACTTGATTATATGATGTTATATACCCTTTTTTTTTTTAAATCAAGTTTCTGGCTTAACAGATGACCTTTTCTTTATCCCGTCCTGTTTATCATCATTTTCTGCTTCAGAGGAGAGAACCTAAACGAGGATATTAATCTTTTTTGCTTGGAGAATGCTCACTAAACTGTGTAGGAATATTGGTTGATTCTGTTTCACATAATTATCTCAAATGATCAAATCTAATCAAATAGTCATACCAAAACAAAACAGAACACAAAAACAAAACAAAACAAAACTTATAGTGAGACATAAGAAAACAAAACACAAAACAAAATGTACGGATTTAGTGAAACTTATTAAAAGTGTGTTTGGTACAAAGAAAAATAGGAAGAAAGGAAAGAGACAGATAGATTAGTGAAAGGATTCCTGTGTTTATAATTATTTGATAACCGAGAAAATAGGAAGAAATTGATAAATGAAATGACTCTAAATCTTTTAAAATGCCTCTTAAGTTGGAGAGATTTTTAGTGGTATTATATACCAAATATCATAAAAGAAAGTATATTTTTCCTCATCATTTTCGTAAAATAGGTGATGTATTACTGTTTCCTCATTATTTTCTCTCGTTCCCACCAAACTCACCCTTGATGAAAAAGTGAGGATTAATAATTCTATATTTTATATAATAGTATTAGCATGCAGTCTATCTCGCCTGTCAGAAGATTTGTTATAGGGATGCTATTGGTTAAAAGTTTCTTTGTTTCTTTCTTCTGAAGAATCCGAACTCTATATTTTGCTAGCGTTCCTAGCCAATGTTAGTTAGTCGTAAGGGTGAAATGTAAGATAGATATCGCTAAATTAATGCAACCGCTGTAACTTTTCATGTATATTATCTTCTATCCATTATATCTTTACTAGTCTATTGACTCTGCATTACTATATATGAGTTTTTATTGCATGTGTTGGCTTCAAGTCACGTTAAGTGTATTAGTTTAACTCTGCCCTTCAGTTATTTAGTTTAATGATGTACCCTTTTGTTACATTTACATTATATTTATATACTTTTCAAACATTGTCAGAATCTGATGATAAATCAAGTAGTTAATTTTAGTGAAGTTTTGAAAAATAAAAAATATATTTGAAGTTTTTATCTAAAGGCATTAATTGTGTTTGGAAATTGGGGAGCATAAATATAATATGCATTTGCCATTCTAGTATCTTTTTACAATTTTATTACAAGATAAGATAAAGATATATATAAATATATACGGCGTGCCAGGTGTGAAGGAATAGAATAGAACCAATTTTTGGCCTCTCTCCCTACTCTCTAGTCCATAGTCTATTCTAGGGAAGAAGATTGAGGAACAAGGATCTACTATTGAGCTGTATTACTTGGAGACTGCGTTTGAGTTGATTGTTGTTGCGCTTCAGATCCCCGGGTTCTCGTACAACAGGAGAATAATTTTTACCCACTCTGAGAACGAATGAAGAAATAATGCTCAATTCAGTCCTTGAAAAAAAAAAAAAAAAGGCTCAATACGGAACAAATGACCAATGATGACAGTACTCACTCATGCTTCAGTGGTTACTTTCGGGTATGCTTTTTAATAAAATACATTGTTCGTGATGTGATATTCATTTTTATCTTATTTCTTTTGCTAAACAATTTTCCTGTTTCTTTTGATGTAAATGTTGTGTCTACCAACA
The DNA here is from genome assembly GCA_035233585.1 of Antiaris toxicaria. NCBI lineage: Eukaryota > Viridiplantae > Streptophyta > Magnoliopsida > Rosales > Moraceae > Antiaris > Antiaris toxicaria. The sequence goes on along the minus strand of CP141153.1, from coordinate 131,481 downwards.
AAATTAATGATGCAATTTTTATATATGCAACAATATATCGAAAGTACCATAGCAATGCGTGAAACTATGATTGATCACTGGCTATAGTTATCTAGTTATCATATTTTCTCTCATTTTTGTTATATTGTCACCCAAGATCAATAATAAATATAATAAAAATGTTGTTTCCTATTTATTCTAGTCTCCCTCTGTTGTGTACTTGTTTAAAAATTGTTTTAGGACGGGGTATTTATCTGATGCAGTTGGGTTGATTTGATTTAGATTAATCCTGTTTTGTACTTGAATTGTCACTAATTTTAACATCTTCTAACGTTCTAGTTGACTTGGAGATACAAAATTGAAATATACATACATACATACATACATACATATGCTCTATATATTAGATTTGGAGAAATAAAGCACTGGTTAATTTAGAATACTCCTGTTTTGTACTTGATAACTTCATCTACCTCGAGTCACGTTAAGCAATTGTGACATAATAACTGAAATATATGTACAACTGTTACATAAAGATTCCTTATATTTATAGAGTTAGAGGTACAAAAGCGGTAGCTATTTGAAGATGTAGCGTCTTCCATAATGCAAAGACATCAAGTGGTTTGAAAAGGTGAAAGGGAAGTGTTGTTGTTCATCGTCATCTTTAAAAGACGCAGCAGCGGCAGCAGCTGAATTTACAGATTCGACCAATCTGGGCAGCCACACCCCGTCCCTTACTTGCTTCAATGTCTGTGTATGCATTAAGTTCTGCCCCATGCACCATATGTCAATCTGTCCAATTGAACAAAAAAACATACATGTATATATATATTTCTAATTATTATACCATGTATTGCTTATATATAATAAAAATCATATATGATAATTAATATCATCACTTTGATATACATGCTGAGATTTAGCAAATTATGGGTATTCCATCTTTATTAACGCACTTCATTATCACCTGTCCCATACTATTCAAATTGAATTTTTCTCTTTTTCAAAACCCGAATCACATTCTTCTTCTTCTTCTTTCAAGCACTAATTATGTAATCAAATTCTCAATTGAATTGGAATGCATAAGTTTGAACTCACGCATCAAACAAAATTAAATAAATTGACTTCAATTTGCAATCAATATTGTAATGGGATCGGTGTGGTGACTGGTGAATAAGATGCCTTTTCTTCTTTCTTCTTAGAGAGAACGATAGGTTCAAGGTTGGTGAGAAGACAAGCTCCAACGGAAAATGGTTCCCGTCGCCAAACAGCTCACCGAGTTTTACTGAAGTAAATGAACTGCCCAAAGGAACCGATGCATGTAGCTTGTATTCCTGTACTATATATAAACATATATAGGGCATTACTACAAGTGTCTACGGCATGCCTATAATAACTTTCATCATAGCCCTACATCAACCACCCTATTCTGAATGATCTGATCGGACGCGACACTTCTGCCATTTTATGCATGATGACACTCTGCCCTCTCGCGGCTCACATGATAGAATACGCTTTAAAATCACCATTTCACGTACCATGTACAATATGTAAGAACCCCACAATAATCACATTTTCAGCAAAAAAAAAATTCTCACGCACGTTCAGTTGTTTTCCTCTCTTATTCTGTTCTTTTCACAAAATTTCGTTACTAATACACTATAAAGATGCAATTATTCTACATTAGGAGAAGGAAAAAAAGGCGGCTATAGTAAGAGTTTGAAATATATAATACCTCAGTTTCGTTGGAGAGACCAAGTTTTCTGACGAGGTACTTCTTGACCATGAAAATCGTCACGTTCTCGTCCCTTTAACAATTCAATGTAGGAAAAAAAAAAAAAAAACAAAGAAACAAAGAAAGGAGAAAAAGGGGAGAAAGAAATAAATAAATAAAAAAAGATAAATTAGGCTGAGAAAGAGAGAGAAAAAAAAATTCCTAAAGGAGACGTAAAGTCAGCTTTTTTTTTTTTACTCATTTCAGCGAACATCATCATGAGCATGGTGGAAAATATTGACGTTCACGTTGATATGATCATTGCTTGGTTCTAACGTGAACTGTATATATATACATGTATGTACTTACTTCACTCTAATGTACGCCTTTGGTATTTGGGGAAGCGCTTGCCCTTGTTCACCTAATTCCCTGCTACAACCAACGAGTGCACTCAGGCTTAAGACCACCATTGCCATGCATTACTAAGACAACTGATGATCATCATGAATTACAGATATATATACATCTGTACTCAATACTCATCATCATTATCATGAAAACATCATAAAATATATATGAGCGTGGCCGCATGCTGACACAGATCGCATTACTAGCAAGTAGTACTAGTTTATATATGTACACATTAAAAAAGGAAAAAAAAAGGTAAATGCTTAATCTATATATATGTATAATGTTTATATATAAGACGATTAAATAAGTCGTAATGGTGCAATTTTGCATGCATGGATGAGCAAAACAAATTATTAAGTACTGCGGATGTATATCATGATGAACAACAACAGATGTATATTCTCTGCCCTCGCCACCCCCCCCCCACAAAACCCAAAAAAGAGAGAGAGAGAGAGAGAGAGAGAGAGAGCAGCATGAGATGTATTTCCATTAATTTGTGCATATATATCAATGCTAATAATTATCAAAAGAAAAAGTCGGCCGTGTAATTAACGGATGATAGACACATAACGTGTACATACATACTTTTTTCATTTGTGCATGCATATATACTTATATGTATTTACATGAAAATGAAAATGTGCTCACCGGTTGAAAGAGGAGCGGAGTGTAAACCACAAACCAGTTGGATTGGGCATGGGCGTGGGCGTGGGCGCGGGCGTGGGCGTGGGCGTGGGCGCGGGCGTGGTTGTGTTTGATGATGATGAGGGGAGGGAAATGGAATTATGAGTAGTGATGGCCGGAACCGCCATCATTTGGAACTGGGATTCATGACATGAGTGTTGAAGTTGAACTCCCAGAAAGCTACGACTACCACTTGCTGCAGCAGCAGCTGCAGCATGACCATAATCATGATCATGATCATTATAATGATGATCACGATCGGTGGATGATATAATTGATGCCGGATAATTACTAGGCCCCACGTGATGATGCGTTGGCGTTGTTTGATTCATCATCATGTTAATAATGGTGGCGTTTATCTCATGATCATCTTGGTGACGGTGGTCTTGCGGCGTCTTCCAGCTTGAACTAGTACTTGATCTGCTGCTGCTCTTGAGCCCTAATCCTAACTGAAGCCACTCTTCATCACCGTTATTATCTTCGCCTTCATTGTGATAATGATCTTCATGGTCTCCATGATATGGAGGTGGAGGCTGGGTTTCTTCCCAAGAAGAGGCCATGCACCTACCTATATATACCTAGCTACCTAATTAATCAGCTCATCTTCTGCTTGTTCGATTTCTTTTTAGCCTTTATATATACATTATAATGTGTTTCTCTGCAATACATCTTGCAGGAGGCTCATATATATATACACACACACATATTGACACACACACACGAATGTACATATGCAGTATACATTAATATGAGTATTCATGGTCTGATTTGGCCCTTTTATGCAACTCCAATCCCTTTTCATCTTTTCACTACTACTGTTGATCAGAGTTGACACGCCCTGCACTCCCTTTGTCCTTTTGTCCTCACTCCTCACCTCCCAACAAATTAACATCTATATGCAATATAATTTATATGCATATCAATGAGAGTTGGGTTTCACTTTCGTACTTCTTTATTAATAAATATAAATATAAATATATACATATATATATGGTTTCCTTGTTTTTCAGGGTCTAGCTCTGTAGCTACACTTTGATTTCAACTTGTGGTCAGAACTAATTATTACTTGGGTGGGAAAGAGGATGAAATAATTATAATAATAATAATACTACAATAAGGAGGAGGGGATTGAATTAATGTACAGTTTGCTCTTTTCCGAGGTGCAACATGTATAACATTATAATAATTTTAATCTGTTTTCCCTTATCTCCAAAACTTTTCTCTTCTCATTTCACACACACACACACACGTAATCTGGGGAAAGCTAGAGAAGTGAAAGTGAAAGGGTGAAAGAGTTAAGTCTTTTCTGCTATTAGAAGTGAGAGTCTTTGTATATCTGTCTATACTATGCCCTGACTGGTTAGCTATTCCCTCCTCTTTTAACTAGACTAGATACATATATTTATATAGCTATAGCTCTTATTGTAACTTTTTTAATGGCGGCATTCTATTCTGATCATCTTTGCTCTTTTCTTGCTTTCTTTCTTTCCTTTGTTGTTTTTTTTTATTTTTAATTTTTTTAATTTTTTTAACAGCCTTTAAAATTTCCATTAGGCATTTAAAATTTCCATGTATTCTCCTTCATTTGAATATTTTAATCGTTTTAGTTAAAAAACAACAAAGTCAGTGTAGGGAGTAACATTACAATTGATTAAGTCAATTGATTAAGTTCGGTCAAAGAGAGTTAATACAATATAAACAAAATTTGAATGATAAAAGAAATTCAAAAAAATAAAAAAAGAATGATGTTAGTGTAATTTTCAATTTGTATTAGCAATACGTGGAAATATGATATTTTTTAAGTCATATTTTACTAAAAATGTCCCAAATATTTTTAGATTAAGAAAATGACTATTTCCTTAAAAATATTTAGTCAATTATTAACCACTTGATAATCAATAACTGAGAGGTTTGGTGATCAATGACCCCTGTCAATACGTGATAAGTAGTTAATTGCCAATCAATAATTTATCAGTCAATTAGTGATAAATTATAAAAAAAAAAATTCGTCGAAAAATGTTTGAGTTACTTGCTGTATTATTTTTTTTTGTCATTTTTCTACTTTTATACTTGCTACATGTTATCCTATTTTCTTATTAAAAAAAATTTAATTAAAACCCACTGTGTCACTAGTTCTATTCTTTCAACGGTAAAGAGAAAATTTCAGAGGCTTATATAATTATATTTGTAATAAAACTTTTATTTTTATTACACCTAATTTTCATACAACTGTAAAAAGTAGCACTGTTGAAAAAGAGAACAAGAAGGTCGAATCTGGAACGGGGGGGCAAATCAAAAGCAATACTGTGTAGTAGCTTTCCAGTCGTGGAAGCACCCCACTGTGGTATCTGGCTACGAGGGTCTACGTGTCATGCTCATATGGAGTGACGAAACCAAGATTTTTTGTCACAAGGGGTTAACAACTACTACAAATGTTAGCGGGTTGTTTTGGGAACATGATTTTGGAGATTGGTTTAGTCATTACTTTTTTTTTTTTTTTTTAAATTAGAGATCAGATGTTTGAATTTTATATTTTTAAATAAAATTGATTAAAATATTTTTATTAGATTATATTTATAACTACTTAATTTAATCATTATTTATTATTTGAAGAATACAAAAAAATCTTAAAAGGCATGAAAATATCAGAGGAAGAAAATCCGGCTGTTCCTATTCTATTTTTCAATAATAAAATAAAATAAATCAGAAGGACTTAAGAAATATATAAATTAACTTAGGGGACATTTGATAAAAATATTTCATTTTAACTTCCCTCAAATACAATACAATTTTACACCAAATACAAATTTTACAACAGTGCTACGAAAACAATTACTATTCAAAACATTTTTAAAACAATCACATTAACTTTTTAACTTTACTATTTATCTCTACTTTTACCAATCACATCAACTTTTCAACTCTAAAATACTTTTCATCCAAACACACATTTCATTCAAATACAAAACAAATACTTTTCAACCAAATACAACATTTAAAAAACAAATTTCATTCAAATACAATCAAAATGCAATGCGTTTACCAAACGCCCCCTAAGGTGTTTGTTTGAGGTGTTTGTTTTTGAAAAATGAAAAATTTTTAGATATGAAAAATAAAAAATTGTTTGGAATTTTTTTTAAAAGTGAAAAGTTGTTTGGATGGGTGGAAACTTTTTTGTTTTTAGAGAGCTCTTTTTTCATTTTTCAAAAATGAAAAATGTTGAATGTTCAAATACGGAAATTTATGAAGGTTCATTTTTCTTGAAATGAAAAATTTTTTATTTTTCAAATTTGAAGATGTCAAACAGACGGAGGGAAAATCAGAAGGAAAAAAATAAATAAATAAAGAGAGACTCGGTTGGCTCTACAAAGGAACAGGGGATGTATGCCACCGACTCCGTAAAGATAAAATAGAGTTATTTATATTTTTATATCTTATTTTTTACTTTATTTAAAATGTATCTAATGTATTTTGAAATTTTCCATTTTTATATTATTAGATTATATTAATATACTTAATTAATACATAATTTTAACCTAAAATAATCCAAAATACTATTAAAAAGAAAAGCTACATTTGAGGTTATTTTTATTTATATTATGTATTTTACTTTTATTTAGAAAATATACTATGACTCTTAGTCACGTAAATATTTGGTTTAAGAATTTAACTTGATTTAACTTAAAGTTAAATTAAGTTAACTATTTTGATTCTAACTTTATTTTTTTATCTTTATTTTTATTATTTTAACATAATTTTTAATATAAATTTGAATTAAACTAAATTGAAACCAAATGATCAATTTAATTTAATTTTTAAGCTAAATCAAGTTAGAATGGCAAACCAAACTTTATTTTGATCTAAAAATGCTTAAAATAACTTAAATAATTATAAAAAGACAAAACTTCTAATTTTTTCAAAAAAATTCTGACTCTTTTATTTAGGGGCGGTTTGGTAAACGTATTGCATTTTGATTGTATTTGAATGAAATTCGTTTTTTGAATGTTGTATTTGATTGAAAAGTATTTGTTTTGTATTTGAATGAAATGTGTGTTTGGATGAAAAGTATTTTAGAGTTGAAAAGTTGATGTGATTGATAAAAGTAGAGATAAATAGTGAAGTTGAAAAGTTGATGTGATTCTTTTAAAATATTTTGAATATTAATTGTTTTCGTAGCACTGTTGTAAAATTTGTGTTTGGTGTAAAATTGTATTGTATTTGAGTAAAATTAAAATGAAAAATTTTGTCCAAATGCCCCCTTAGTTTTTAATTTGAATTAGAACTTTTTCAATTATTTTTTTTAAATTTTTTTGTCATTTCAAATACTAAAATTAAGTTTTGATATAAAAACTAATAGATTTACATACTAAATATAAAATAGGTAGAATTTTGATATGCATTATATATATTTTGATTAAAAACAAAATATATAATATAGAAGTGTAAATAATATTTAGTCATAATTTTTTTAAAGATAATTTGAATATTTTAAAGCTAAATTAAGTACTGATTAAGTAATAATATAAATTTGTAAATTAAATATAATATAACAAAAAATTTAAAACAAAAGAGTATATTTTTTAAATAAAAGTAAAATATAAGGTATAAAAACGTAAATAACTTTAATAAAAAAAAAAAAAAGATGAAAAAGAGTTTAATTAAGTTGAATGTCGAAAAACAGATTCGGCGAAGAGGGACAGACGAACCGGCCCTACCGCCCGAGGACACGATCCCTTTCTTCATCCTGAGTCTTCCCAGAAACAAATTTTGCCTTTCCTTCCTCGTCTCTTAGATTTTACCAGGTTTTTCTTTTTCTTAATCTTAATCTTATTCCTTTTTTTTTAATTTAATTAATTTTGTACTTATTTAATTTATTCCTTGATTCGTTTACTAATCTTAGCAGTAGCAGTGGTAATTATTTAGATGTATGAAATTGGTGCTGTTTAAGCGGATTAATTTCCGGATTGAACAGCAAAAAGAAAGACCTCTGTTTGGTTGCCGAGAAAGCAATCATTGAGAAGAAAAAAAAATAAGAATCGGATCCAACATGTTGAATGGGAAATTGAATTGTGTACTTTTTTTGTTTTGTTTTGTTTAAATTATGATAAGCAGGGAAGGGAAAGGAAGAAAAGGGATTAGGGAAAGATGTTGAAATACGACGTTGGGGGAAAAGTGGTGGAAAGAGTAGAATTGTTGAGGAAGAAGCAGTTTGGATGGAGATTGGATGTTTGGCTGTTCGCGATTGTTTATGGAGTTTGGCTCACCACCATCCTTCCCACCTTAGACTTTGTCGACGCCGCCATTGTTCTCGCTGCTTTCCTTGTCGTTCACATTTTGGTCTTCCTTTTTACTGCTTGGTCCGTTGATTTCAATTGTTTTGTCCACTTTTCGCAGGTCCACCTCCTTTCTTCCTCCATTCTTATTCACCTTTTCTTTTTATATTTCTATTTCTATGATTACTTCCTATATTCAGTAGATCATTTTTTTTTTGTTTCTGAACTGTCCACTTTTATGTGCAGGTTAACGATATTCATCAAGCCGATGCCTGCAAAATAACCCCCGCAAAGTTCTCCGGTTCTAAAGAAGTTGTTCCGCTTCATTTCCGTAAGCAAGTAAGTCGGCTATACTGATGACAATCTTTTCCTAAGAATTCTGGATTATATGTAACGAAGACTGATTAAACATTAGCACAACTAAGCGAACAGAGTAGAATGACTGTCGAGAACTTGTGATAACATAAGAAGAAACGTGAATAAATATGAGTAAAGCTTTGGACTTTAGCCTATTTGAACTGCTTAAAGTGGCTTTTATGGATGCTTCGGCTGCCGACCCCCAAACATGTGAATTTCCTCATAAGAACCTTTTCCAAGCTATCCAAAATGGTATCTCTAAAAACAATTGAAGACAATGTTTAAAATTGCGCAATCGGGTATTAAGGTGGTTTCCATTTGTGAGTTACGGCATACACCTTGATGCGTTTTGAGGCGTAAGCCTCAATATAAAACTCTAAAATAAGCGGAAACAACATGGAAAATCAAGTAGTAGGTTGAAATCATAACTTAGCATCATAAAAAGTCTAAAGTAAACAAGTTTTGTCATCAGCAACAAGCCTAAAAGAAACACAATCAGCAAACAAAGATGGATTTTCAAACATGGAGGAGCAGCCAACAGTGGAGGATTTTCAAACATAACGTTTGATTCAGCGTATTCTTCTTCTAGGCTTTTTATTTATTTATTTTTTATTTTTTCTGAAAAATCCAGTTTTGGGCCTTGGGTCTTTGGCTGGAAACATCTGAAAATTGAGGTTACGCAATAAAATGCACAATGCATATGCCTCAACTTACAGAGGCGTACGCAATACATCCTGGTCTTGAGGCTTAGGCCTCAGCACTAATTTTTACCTCAATTCCCTGAGGCATGCTTCAATGCACGCCTCTTATTTTGCAATTTTAAACATTATTAGAAAATTTCTCTGTAAAGCACGAGAAACATGTTTGCCCATCAACAGCTTTTCCTGACATCATTGGTTGACAGCCTGTGCATACTTTTTTATTCATTTCTCGGGGGGTGGGTTTTGCTGCTAACTAATATGCACATTTGTTCAAGCCACAGATTGTCCCAGAAATTATTTATTCAATACATACTAATTTAGATTTGGCCCTTTTCAGCTTGCAGGTTCTTCATCCTCAGTAGATCAGGGAGAGATTTACTTTGATTTTAGAAAGCAACGTTTCATCTATTCGAAAGAGAAGGATACGTTTTGCAAGCTTCCATATCCTACAAAAGAAGCATTTGGATACTACCTGAAAAACACTGGCCATGGAACTGAAGCTAAAGTTGTTGCAGCCACTGATAAATGGGGACGGAATGTGTGGGTTACCTTTTTGAACCTTTTTTTCCCCTGCATATCTCAAATGCTCTCATTGTTTAATGTTTCTATGTTTAACTTTTAACGGGGGTGCTTCTTGTCAATTTAGATTTGAATATCCACAACCAACATTCCAGAAGTTGATGAAGGAGCATTGCATGGAACCCTTTTTTGTATTTCAGGTGTTGTCTCTCTTTTTCTCATGCAGTGATTGCAAACTTAAGAGGTTCTTCATGTCAATTTTTAAATCCTCTTAATTTATGATTGTTCACTCTTTTGCTACTTTCACGATTGATGTAGGTGTTCTGTGTGGGTCTCTGGTGTTTGGACGAGTATTGGTATTACAGTTTGTTCACCCTATTTATGTTGTTCATGTTCGAGTCAACAATGGCAAAAAGTAGATTAAAGACACTAACTGAGCTGAGACGTGTTAGAGTAGATAATCAGACTTTAATGGTGCATCGCTGTGGGAAGTATGTTATCTCGATGACACAAGTGCATGTTTTGTTTTTATATTAGCAGCCTATGTGTTGATTATCATTGAACTTTCAGGTGGGTGAAGCTCCCTGGGACTGATCTTTTACCTGGGGATGTTGTCTCCATTGGCCGTTCTTCTGGTCAATCTGGGGAGGATAAGTCTGTACCTGCAGATATGCTTATATTAGCTGGAAGTGCTATTGTCAATGAAGCAATTCTGACTGGAGAGTCGACGCCCCAGTGGAAGGTAGTTTTCCTTTTCTGATTCACTTCGTTGCCAGTGCTGGGTCTTCTGGTCAAGTTTGACATCTGATATTTGGTTGATCTGCTTTGTATGTCTTACGATTCTCTATTCTATTACTTAACACTTGAATCATGGGTTTAAGATGGCTCAAAACAAAAATAATCTGCATATTGGTTAAACTAAAGAAAAAAATTGATTTTACACTAGGGAGGGAGGACAAAAAGATAACAATAACAATACATTGAAATGCCAAACAGTTTCAATATCAATGAGGTTATAAAAGAAATTAATAATGATGCTTTGTATCTACTATGTGTTTTTGGTACTTGTTCACGTTTGATATAGTTGTATGTGTATGTGTCGTTCAGTCCACATGAGTTTACTTCATTATCATAATTAGAGTTAATCATATAGCTTCTTCCTGGCAATTACTGTATAGCCTTTGTCCTGGAAACTGGGAAATCTAGAATCCCTTATGTGGATGATGGATGAATTTCCTGACCCCACATGTATATAACATGACCATGAATTCAGGTTTCAGTTATGGGTAAAGGAACCGAGGAGAAGCTATCGGTTAAGCGAGACAAAGGCCATGTTTTATTCGGTGGGACAAAAATTTTGCAGCATACACCAGATAAGGTAGTACATTCTATAAGACATTTGTAAACTTAATAAATATTATGTTTGATTGCTGATGTGCTTCTGTATCCTTTTAAACAAAAAAAAAAAAAAAAAAAACTGTTTCAGAGCTTCTCTCTGAAGACTCCTGATGGTGGCTGTGTTGCTGTTGTTCTAAGAACTGGGTTTGAAACAAGTCAAGGAAAACTGATGCGAACAATTTTATTTTCTACAGAGAGGGTAAATTGTTATGATATGTCGTTTGTCAATGACCATGTAATCGTTGTAGCGGTTCTTGGATTTTGGAGTGATATTTTCATCACTTGCGTTGCAGGTTACTGCTAATAGCTGGGAAAGTGGGCTGTTTATCTTGTTCTTAGTTGTATTTGCAGTAATAGCTGCTGGTTATGTGCTCAAAAAGGTAGGTTAGTGGTTCTTTAAGGTATTCAATGGATTTTTATACGTATGACTTTGGATTTCTCTGTTTGACATTTGATGCAATTGATGTAGGGGCTAGAGGATCCAACTAGAAGCAAGTACAAGCTTTTTCTTAGCTGTTCACTCATTATTACTTCTGTGATCCCTCCTGAGCTGCCAATGGAATTATCTATAGCTGTGAACACATCTTTGATTGCATTGGCGCGACGTGGAATATACTGCACAGAACCTTTCCGTATTCCATTTGCAGGGAAGGTGCGTTGGTCAGGGTTGCAGTAGTTGTTGTGTATATATATTTTTTTATAACGCCTTCCACGTTTTTTGGGTTTCAAAGGGGAGAAAACTCCCTGGGGAGTTTGCTCACAGTTTTATATTTGGTGGATGTTTTGTTTCGTGGAATTTTTTATCTGTGGTGAACATAATTGAATTAAATCATAAGGAGCTTTTGCATTCATAAGTCAACTTGTACTTGGTGTGCGTCCTGTCTGAAATGTATATAAGTTAACATAGAACTCCAATTTGTTGCCTAGATCCCTTATATTTTACGTACTTAATATTTTTTCCCCCCTCTCCTAATTGTGCTGTAAAGAATATGTTATACTCTTGAAATGCACACTACTATTCTGCTGCTAATATGCACTGTTCTTATGTTTTCTTATTTTTTCATCTGCAGGTTGATATTTGTTGTTTTGACAAAACTGGAACACTAACATCAGATGACATGGTATGCTGAAATTAAGTAAGTAGGTTGTCAAGTCGGTATGCTCTTATTGCACTATGTAAATTCCTTCTTTTGCTCTTTTCCAGGAGTTCTGTGGAGTTGTTGGGTCAAATAGTAGCGTGGACTTAAAATCAGACACAACTAAACTGCCTGCTCGCACAGTGGAGATCCTGGCCTCTTGCCATGCATTAGTTTTTGTGGATAACAAGCTGGTACGCTTCACATTGCCTGTGTTTCGTTGTAAGCATTACTATATTTTCATATAAACAAATGCAATGCACCTCAAGAGGAATTCATTGGTTCATGTAGATTTTAATTGGGACAGGATTGCACTTCACAAGTGTGACAATGAACAACAGTGTCTTAAAAATTTGGGAGGGCAAGATTTATTTTTATCCAAGACTAGTCAACTAGTGACCTTTTTTTTTTTTTTTTTTTGCGGCGGGGGGGGGGGGGGGGGGTGGGGGGGGGGGGGGGTGGGGGGAAGTCTGACAACTGCAGTTGAGCACGTTGCTACATAACTCCTGTATTGGTTGGCAGGTTGGCGATCCTCTTGAGAAGGCTGCACTTAAGGGAATTGATTGGTCGTATAAATCTGATGAGAAAGCCATGCCAAAGAGGTAACTGTTATATTTTTGTTTTCCCAATAAGGAAGCTAGTGGGATCTTGTTTGACTTAAAGCGATTGAATGAATTCCCAAACCCCACCCCCCCCTCTTCTCTCCTCAAGTCCTCTTTCAGGTTTTCTTTTGAAGATTTTATGAATAACTTTAGTTGAAATCGTGTCTTTCTTTCTTTCATTCTTTCTGTCCTTCCTAGCTGGTGCATTTCTTTGGCTCATTCTGGTCATAGTAGCCTTTTCTTTCACACTTTTTGTTTTTGCTTATTTTTTGTAATTCCTTTAATTATGACCATCTTCTCTCGCTTTTCCTCTCCTACCTCATTTTGAGTTGGTGAGGGTAGGACTAGTGGTGTGTTTAGATGAGGTACACTGGGCACAAATAGATAGAGCTCTACTTGTGTTGGAGTTGTGCAAGATTTTTTTTTTTCCCTTTAATTTGTTTATTTATTTGTAGACACAAGAATGTGCGAAATAATTCTGGAGAACTCAATAACATGTTACACACCATGAAGCCTTGGGTAGAATGTTTAATAGGATAGCCAAGACGGGGAAATTTTAGGCTGCTAGTTTATCTGTTGTAATAATGTTGCTGGTAAGATTATTTTTTGTTTTAACAAGGCATTTGGCATCATGTCCTTGACTGTAGGGGAAGTGGTCATGCTGTTCAGATTGTTCAGAGGTACCATTTTGCTTCGCATTTGAAAAGAATGGCAGTCATTGTCCGCATTGAGGAGGAATTTTTTGCCTTCGTCAAGGTTTGATAGTGGTTTTTCATTTCAACTTGATACGCTAGTTATGATAGGACATGGATTTGGAGGATTATATTTTGCCATAGAGAAAGGAAATTGCACTGTATAGATTGTATCGTGCTGTCCTTTTCGTGTGCAACGTTATTGGAAGAACTTTGTTTAACACAAGTTCAGTTGTCATATGAGACAAAGTCATCTCCTTCTTTAACACTATGGAGTAAAATCGTCCAAAACCAAAAGTGGGAACCTACTTCTGTTAGCAGGATTCTTGTTGCTTATAATATGTTTGATTCAATATTTATAAAACATGATCGCTGATAAGATCTGAGTTTCTGATTGCTGATTTTTCTCATGCTTTTAGATGCTCACCTGATTTGTCTTGTTGGATGTATCAATAAATAAATGTGTTCTTTTTATTTTTTTTATTTTATTCTAGGGTGCCCCAGAAACTATTCAACATAGGCTCACAGATATCCCATCATCGTATGTGGAAACCTACAAGAAGTATACACGGCAAGGATCCCGTGTTCTGGCCCTTGCTTTCAAGTCCCTTCCAGACATGACAGTAAGAGCTCTATCATTTTTTACTGATGCAATTGAGATACGGTCCTTATGGTTTTTTTTCCACATAAGTGAGCAGCTTTTAGTTGCAGGTCTTGTATCATTTATTATCTATTATTATATCTTGTTTTTTAGGTCTTGCATCTTTGTATGTATTTACTGAAGTATGTTTTTACTGGTTTAGTTGAAGGATATAGGGTTCGGGCACAATTATGATCCTCTATTTTCTTTAATTTTGACTTTCTTTCTGGTTTCCCCAGTTGGTGTTTATAATAAGCTCCTATCACTCTGGAAATTAAGGTAGATTCTGTAGTAAAATAACACATCCGCTATTTACCAAAATAAATAAATAAATAAATAACATATCTCCTTTTTTTTTTCCCCAACAATCTGGCTCCTCTCTCTTTCTAAGGCTCTATTGGTTGAATCTATAATTTCTGCATTGTTAATTCTCTGTCAATCATGTGAAGGTTAGTGAAGCTAGAAGCTTGGATAGGGAAGCAGTTGAGAGCAGCCTCACATTTGCTGGTTTTGCGGTAATCAATGAACCATTCTGCTTTTCGTAGAGATGTTTTGATATTTGCTGAAGTTTTACTGTTCGTTGCATGGTTACTCTTCCATCGTTTGTTATCTTTAATTGCTCACACTTTCCAGGTATTTAACTGTCCAATTAGAGCAGATTCAGCCACTGTCTTGTCTGAACTGAAGGGTTCATCACATGACTTGGTATGTGCCTTTTTACTCATAAACACATGCAAGCATGGGTGTACCTGATCTCTCTATCACTCACACAAAAGCAAAAGCATATTTTGGATTTAAAATTTATCCAAAAGTATTTTCTCGTGGGACCTTAAATTTGGGAAACAGGTTAAAACTTATAATTTCCTCGGCCTTTTAGGATTAGGGTAATTATTTTTTCATGAAAACATCCTGTCAATCTCTACGACACAGTTAACTACACAATTTTACTTGTAACTCCCAATGTATGAAGAAACATTGGAAAGATTTTGTTGCACAGTTGATTTAGAAATTAAGTGAATTAGAAGACTAAGATGATTATGGTGCATCTATGTCAATCTGTGTCTGATTTGAAGATATCTCTTCCTAGGTGATGATTACTGGTGACCAAGCCTTGACAGCTTGTCATGTTGCTAGCCAAGTGCATATTGTGTCAAAACCAGCATTGATTCTTTGTCCAGGAAGGGATGGCAAAGGCTATGAGTGGATATCTCCAGATGAGAAAGATAGGATCCCTTTCAGGTAAAACTCGTATTCTGCCATTGACATTGCCCCATTTCTTCATCAAGTTAAAATTCACTCTTTGTTGTGGATATTTTACAATTTGCTAGCTTTATAAATGTCTTTGAGTTTATGCTCCTCATGGAGCTGGTCCCATGTTCTGTCGATCTTTTTTAGGATGAATCAGGATTAAAAATACTGAAAATCTTGTTTCTTCTTTTCATCCCTTCTCCAATTTTCTTTTTGTTCCAAATTAAACAATGACTTTATCTCTCTTTTATTTGCTGGGCAGTTTCTTTTTTATTATTATAATTACTATTATTTGGGCTTTTATTTTTTTGGGTTGACTGGAGTGACAAGCATAAAGCATGAATCTAACTTGTTGCAGTGAGAAAGAGGTTGAAGCTTTATCAGAAACCTACGATCTCTGTATCGGAGGCGACTGCATGGAAATGTTGCAGGAGACCAGTGCCACTCTGCAAGTCATTCCATTTGCGAAGGTTCTAACGCATATACTTCGTTAGAGAAAAACTGGTGGTGATGTTGGCTTTAATTTTAATATTACATATCCAAACCAATGTTTCAGGTGTTTGCAAGAGTTGCTCCAGAGCAAAAAGAACTCATCATGACCACTTTTAAAACTGTGGGAAGAATAACCTTGATGTGTGGTGACGGAACCAATGACGTTGGAGCTCTGAAGCAGGTATAGTTATCGGAAGCTTCCTGGTTGTTTTCTGGCTATCCTCTGATTATTCCTTTTTAAGTTAAGTTGTTTTTTTTAAGTCTTTTTTTTTTTGAAATGTGTTGAAATTCTTGTTATACTTGCCTATGTTGTTGAATGTGAATTTAGTCCAACGCATCTCTTGGAATTTTATCTTTAACTGTTGAAACTATGGTGACCTTTTCACTACTACAAAATGTATTTTGACCGCAACTGTAGGTGTTGTCTAAAAACGAAATAGAAAAATTCATTTGTCTTCTGCTAATTTGGTCATGTAGGGCGGGGATCCTGTATTTTATATGGGCTTGGTTTGCCTGCTTATATAGTAAGCTCGGGAATTATTATCTCGTATATCAACAATTTTGCAGTTTAAAGTAATAACTAAAAGGTCTTTGTTGAAATTCTGTCTTGGTTAAATTTCTTGAGAAAATTTTTTTTTTTATAAAGTGAGTGGGCATTAAAGTCTTATATTCCTTTATTTCTTATGTAGCTTTATTTGAGTGCCAAGTTATCCTTTAACTCTTTTGCTGCATAATCAGAAGCACATTTAATGTATCAATTGAATTCCTCTTTTCAGGCACATGTAGGAGTTGCCTTGTTAAATGCAGTGCCTCCTGCTCAAACAGGGACTTCACAGTCAGAAACGTCTAGAGAAGAAAGTGGGAAGGCTGTTAAGACGAAGAAATTGAAACCCACTTCCGAAGCAGCAGGTAAATTTGGTGGCCAGAATGCTGATGGCTCTTCAAAAGGAAAACTTGTCACACGATCAGATTCTACCAACAACTCAACTAGTAACCGCCACTCAACAGCATTGGAGAGACAGCAAAGGCTAAAGAAATTGATGGAGGAACTAAATGAGGAAGGCGACGGTCGCGCTCCCATTGTCAAGCTTGGCGATGCCTCCATGGCCTCACCATTTACAGCAAAACATGCATCAGTTGCCCCCACCACTGATATCATTCGCCAGGGTCGCAGTACACTTGTGACTACCCTCCAGATGTTCAAAATACTTGGTCTCAATTGCCTTGCTACTGCATATGTGTTAAGTGTCATGTATTTGGATGGCGTTAAGCTTGGTGATGTGCAGGCTACCATTAGTGGTGTATTTACTGCAGCTTTTTTCCTGTTTATCTCACACGCCCGCCCACTTCCCACTCTTTCAGCTGAACGACCGCACCCCAACATATTTTGCTCCTATGTCTTCCTCTCTCTCTTGGGACAGTTTGCGATCCATCTATTCTTCTTGATCTCTTCAGTGCAAGAAGCAGAGAAATACATGCCTGACGAATGCATTGAACCAGACTCGGATTTTCATCCCAACCTAGTGAACACAGTTTCATACATGGTGAATATGATGCTTCAGGTGGCTACTTTTGCTGTGAACTACATGGGCCATCCATTCAACCAGAGCATCTTGGAAAACAAGCCCTTCTTGTATGCCCTGTTGTCTGCTGTTGGCTTTTTTGTTGTTATTACTTCTGATCTGTTTAGAAGCTTGAACGACAGCTTGAAGCTAGTGCCGTTGCCAGTAGTATTGAGAAACAAGTTACTGGTTTGGGCATTTGTAATGTTTCTAGTTTGTTACTCGTGGGAGAGATTGTTGCGGTGGGCATTCCCAGGTAAAATCCCAGCATGGAAGAAGCGACAACGGCTTGCTGCGGCTAATTTAGAGAGGAAGAAACATGAGTGAGTTGCGAATTAGAGGTCCATTCAACAATGCTTATGCATGGCGGCTCAGAAGCAGCATCAGATAAGAAGAAGAGGTCTCTTCAAATTACGAAATTCTTTTCCCCGTTTATGGTGGGAAACTTGGTATAATGTCCCAACTCATTTTACTTTTAAAGCGGAAGATTTTTGATATTATATGGTGGGAATCTGTTATTTTTGGAGGTGCTTTTTGGACATTATGACGAGGATGGGTTGTAACTCAGTTATTTCGAATTGTAAGAAGCAGTAGGTACGGAACTAGGAATCATGGGGTTTTAAAAGCCTCTTACTAGCAGCACTCTTTGAGAATTTTGTTTCATGAACATCTTACTGTCTGCCCGTGTTTCTTCTAATCCTCACCCAAATGATTGTCAGTTTTACAAATATAAAAAGCAACGCAACTTTTTTAAATCGAAGTGATGAATATATAACTTTCTTCCAAAACCAAAATTCTTAACTGGGTCATTTTGATTACATCAACCCTTATGATATGTTCTAGACATAAGTCTACGAGTGCAGGAAAATAGACTAAAATAAAATTAAAAATTAAAAATTAAAAAACCAATTTTTCAGAGCAACGAATAAGACCTATTTCTAGCATCGCAACAGGGCCATATTTGCTCTCTCTCTCTCTCTCTCTCTCTCTCACTCGCTGCGGGCAAGTAACCACAATTGCTGCTACGGGCAAGTAACTACAATTGCTCTTCTTTTCTTTTTTCTTTCTTTTTTTATTTATTTTTGTACTAAAGAAGAAAGCTGCAAATATGGACATTGACTCTTTTAAAAATTCTAATAATATCAATTCTAATCTAAATTTTTAAATAGTAATTTATGTGATATATGTGTAATGTTAAGAATGTGAACGCCGTTTTCAATTTTTTAAATATTAACTTATACATTATATTTTTGTTTAGAGATATAAAAATATAACATTATCTTAATTTAAAATCTACTTCTGAGATTATACTTGTTATAAAAAAATAAAAATTAAAGCATTTTAATATTAATATAGATGGAATCTTATTTGAATTGCTCTAAATTTAATTGTGATAGATGGTAGTAATAATAATGATTTTTAAAATTTGGACAAATAAGATGTATGTGCATTTTTGGCTATCGTGGGAAATCCTAATTTCTACGCTTAAAAAAATTATTTTCATTAGTTGTTCCGAAGCTCCTCAAACTATAGAGGTTAATTGGATGCTCCTCCCCTAGTTGTCTCAAGGTTAATACTGATGATTTGGTTTGGGGAACTCCTGGTGCAGTTGGTTGTAGTGGTATCTCTGGAACTTGTCATGATTTTGTCAAAGGTTGCTTTTCTGCATGTTGGATGTTTCTTTTATTTTCATAGGGGAGCTTATGGGGCTTGTTTTTGCTTTGCAGCATGTGTGGGACTTTCGATGGTGAAATTTATAGATTAGATGTAACTTCATTTGTGTGGTTGCGGTTTTTAAAGTGTCTTTAGATTCCATTCGGTGGCGTTTTAAAAATAGGTGGATGAGTGCTTTACATTATTCCAATAAGCTTAATGCTCGGCCTCGAGTCTCTTATATCAACTTAAAAGGATATTGTATTGCAGACAAGCTTGCTTCTTATGTGGTTTTCAAGGAATGACTGATCATTTATACTGGAGTTTGTTACTATGTTGGTGAATTGAGACTTGACTTTTTTCTGTTCTACTAGTTTTCTATATGAATTTTGGTTTATTGGTCCTACTTGCAAGATTTTTTTATCTTATATTTCTTGTTAGGTTTTTCCTATTAAGTTTTATTAACAAAAATTTTTAATAAGGTCCATTATAGTAACTGATTTTCAGAGAGTTGTAGTTTTAATTATTTTAGATATTTTGTTGTTTTTTTAACTAATTATTAAAGGAGAGAGGGATAATTTAATTAGAATGTGCTTGTAATTTTTTTTTTTTTTTTTGGGAAAAATGTGCTTGTGATTACTTGTATGCTTTAGCTCTATCTTCATCAAAAAAAAAATTTGAGAGAGAGAGAAAGAGATGATGACGATGCACCATCAGTGATATAAAATTTTAAATTGAGGAAGGATTGAAGTGGAAAGGAGAGAAAAACAGAAAGAGTCAGACAAACACAGAGAATTGGGAAGTTGGAAAATATAGGGATTAGGGAAGTAGAGAAATGGAATTGGAGGCAGTGAAGAAGTTGTTGGAAAAGGGAGAAGAGAACGCAGCGGCGATGGAGGGTCTGCCGCCCAGATTCTTCGAGCACATAGTCATGAAAGGCCTCCGCGTTGACCACATAGAGCCAGGCCATCTCATCTGCTCCTTCACCGTCCCCTCTCGTCTCCTCGTATTCTTTCTTCTTCTTCTTCTTCTTCTTCTTCTTCTTCTTCTATTACATTTACATTACATAATCCTCCTCCAATTGATTTTATTTCAATTATTTGATTAAATTTGAATCACAGAACGCTGGGAATTTCTTGCACGGAGGGGCAACGGCGACGATGGTGGATTTGGTGGGTTCGGCAGTCATCTACACCCTCGGAGCTCCCACCACCACCGGCGTCTCTGTCGAGATCAACGTTTCTTATTTGGACACTGCTTACGCCGGTGTAAGTTGTAACTCTACTAAACTAGACTAAACTTCCTTTTTTTCTCTCTCTATTATTATTGTTGTTGTTGTTTCCTTCGTAGTCTGCAGTTCGCAGATACGAGGATTGATTTGGTTCGGTGTCTGATAATTTTCCAGAGCTTCCTTCCATGGTTTTACTAATTAATTAATAATTTGTTCGTGGATAAAAACAATATTTTCAGGATGAAATACAAGTTGAGGCCAAGGCTTTACGTGTTGGCAAGGTAATCGGCGTGGTCAGTGTTGAGTTGAGGAACAAAACAAGTGGGAAAATCGTTGCTCAGGGCCGTCATACCAAATATCTTGCTTTCTCCAGTAAATTGTGAACATCTACTCTCAAACCAGAAACCAGTTATGAATATGGTGTTTGACTTCCTATTTATTTAAATCCTCAAAAGTCAAATCAGACTAGTATTGTAATTCGATGTTTCAATGATGTATTGTATCAGCTATGAAGCTGAGTACCTGACTGATATTTATATGACCATACTTATTTCTCCGAAGTAAGTTGTCGAGTTGAACAAACACCTTTTTGTTTTATCAGCCGTCCATGCCCAGCAAAGAGAGGAGATTATTCAATATTTCAATTCAAACCAGATGCCTATTAATTTATTGCACAAGTTTAACCATCTCAACCTCAAAATGAATTGTTGTGATAAGATAAAAAGCCAACTCTTATTTGCGTGTGGCTTAGAATACAGGTGAATCTACTGACAAACATTTTTTTCTTGCTAATTGAACAATATCAACTCGCTTACCGTGTTCCATTAAGCGATAGTAGAAACAATGATTATGTCCCTATTATTTATCCATTTGTCTACAGCCTATGAAGTTGATGTTTTTATGACACATTCAAGGACACTGATTTTCAGGGTGGGGATGTGTGCGTGTGTGCGCGCTCGTGCATGTGTGTGAGAGAGAGAGAGAGAGAGAGAGAGAGCAGCCTGAAGAGTAGTTATTTATTTATTTATTTTTTCCCAGCAAAACAAAAGAGATAAAGATGTAGCCAAAGATTGGTTTCTTTTCATATTATAATATTATTCCCAAAACGATCATCATCACTACAAGTGAATGTAGTGTTAATCAGCAAGATCAGTGACTCCATTGTTAGACAATCCCACTCCCAGGGCATCTCCCAGGTTTATCTGGCTTCTCATTGTTCGTCTCCCAATTTCTCCATTGCCCTTCCTCATCATTGCCGCAAATTCCCCGTAATCTATTTGTCCATCCTGTCACACACACAAAAGTACAACAATTATCTTAGAAGCATTGTATGGTAACTAACAGCAGGAGACACGCCGTTTGCTTCAAAAATAAGAGCAACAAAATTTTTATCTTCTGATGGTCGACATGCAATTTAGAAAACTTACATTATCTTGATCAACTTCTTTGATCATTTCATTAAGGTGAAAGTCATTCAATCCAAAATCTTTGCAGGCTTGTTGAAGCTTATCAATCCTTATGAAACCACTACCATCTTTGTCAAAAAAGGAGAATGCTGATAATAAGTTCTCCTCTCTCTCCAACTTATTCAAGTACACGGTAGCAGCCAGAAATTCGCCATGGTTAATTGTTCTGCTGTTGTCGATGTCTGCCTACAAAGCACTCAGAAAGCGAGAAACGTGTCAACACGAATAAAATTCAAGAAAAGTCAGAAATAGATCGAGGATGAGCATAGTCTCTCTTACTGCATCCATGAGATCATTGATCTCAGACTCCATCAGCTCAGAACCCACTCTCCTTTAGCCCTATTTCAGTTCATCAAATGTTGTGGTTCCACTGTTGTCCGCGTCTAACATTGCGAACAGCTCTTTCAATCCACCGATTTCTTCTTCAGAGAGCCTCTCAGCTATAATCTAATTGCATACGGAAAGCCAGTGCACTGCACGCTAATCAAATAGAAATCTTCACAAAATGGGATCACCAGGGAAAACACACAGCCTGTGTTAGTAGTAGTAGGAATTTAGAAGCCAAACTTTTGTCTTGCACTGAACGCATGTTTTGAAGCTCAAGCTCAAGCTCAAGCTCATGCTGAGAGTCTTAACTGACAAGTTATGCATAAATATGTATGAAAATAAAATCCATACACGCAAAGCCATTTTCTTTAGTTTGTTCATAGCGGAGAATTGCTTCAAGCGAGAAAGCACAGCAGAATCAAGAGGTTTATCGGGAGTGATTCTGTCGTCTACAATCCAGGGATGTCCTCAAAGAATAAAGATAAAACACAATACAATTTCAGGACATGTTAATGAAAGGATTTTATTTTATATATTTATTTTTTGGTAAAATAAAATGCAGAGGAGGAGAGAGGAAAACAGACAAGGGACTTGGTGAGCAACAAAGGGGTCTTTCTTGAAATTCTGTCTTGGTTCAATTTCTTAAGAGAGATTTTTTTGATTAAGTGAGTGAGCATTGAAGTCTTATATTCCTATATTTCTTACGTAGCTTTATTTGAGTGCCAAGTTATCTTTTCACCTTTTTGTTCCATAATCAGAAGCACGTTGAATATATCAATTGAATTCCTCTTTTCAGGCACATGTAGGAGTTGCCTTATTGAATGCTGTGCCTCCAGCTCAAACAGGGACTTCACAGTCAGAAACGTCGAGAGAAGAAAGTGGGAAGGCTGTAAAGACGAAGAAATTAAAACCCGCTTCCAAAGCAGCAGGTAAATCTAGTGGCCTGAATGCTGATGGCTCTTCAAAAGGAAAACTTGTCACGTGATCAGATTCTACCAACAACTCAACTAGTAACCGCCACTCAGCAGCATTGGAGAGACAGCAAAGGCTAAAGAAATTGATGGAGGAACTAAATGAGTAAGGCGACGGTCGCGCCCCCATTGTCAAGCTTGGTGATGCCTCCATGGCCTCACCATTTACAGCAAAACATGCATCAGCTGGCCCCACCACTGATATCATTCGCCAGGGTTGTAAACATGCATCAGCTGCCCCCATCACTGATATCATTCGCCAGGGTCGTAGTACACTTGTGACTACCCTCCAGATGTTCAAAATACTTGGTCTCAATTGCCTCGATACTGCATATGTGTTAAGTGTCATGTATTTGGATGGCGTCAAGCTCGGTGACGTGCAGGCTACCATTAGTGGTGTATTTACCGCGGCTTTTTTCTTGTTTATCTCACACGCCCGCCCACTTCCCACTCCTTCAGCCGAACGACGCACCCCAACATATTTTGCTCCTATGTCTTCCTCTCTCTCTTAGGACAGTTTGCGATCCATCTATTCTTCTTGATCTCTTCGGTGCAAGAAGCAGAGAAATACATGCCTGACGAATGCATTGAACCAGACTCGGATTTTCATCCCAACCTAGTGAACACAGCTTCATACATGGTGAATAGGATGCTTCTGGTGGCTACTTTTGCTGTGAACTACATGGAGCATCTATTCAACCAGAGCATCTTGGAAAACAAGCCCTTCTTGTATGCCCTGTTGTCTGCTGTTGGCTTCTTTGTTGTTATCACTTCTGATCTGTTTAGAAGCTTGAATGACAGCCTGAAGCTAGTGCCGTTGCCAGGAGGATTGAGAAACAAGTTACTGGTTTGGGCTTCTGTAATGTGTCTAGTTTGTTACTCGTAAGAGAGATTGTTGCAGTGGGCATTCCCAGGTAAAATCCCAGCGTGGAAGAAGCGACAACGGCCTGCTGCGGCTAATTTAGAGAAGAAGAAACATGAGTGAATTGCGAATTAGAGGTCCATTCGACAATGCTTATGCATGGTGGCTCAGAAGCAGCATCAGATAAGAAGAAGAGGTCTCTTCAAATCCCGAAATTCATTTCGCATTTGATGGTGGGAAACTTGGTATAATGTCCCAACTCATTTTACTTTTAAAACGGAAGATTTTTTATATTAAATGGTGGGAATCTGTTATTTTTGGAGGTGCTTTTTGGACATTATCACGAGGATGGGTTGTAACTCGGTTATTTAGAATTTTAAGAAGCAGAAGGCACGTAACTACGAAGCATGGAGTTTTAAAAGCCTTTTACTAGCAGCACTCTTTGACAATTTTTTTATGAATATCTTACTGTCTGCCGGTGTTTCTTCTAATCCTCACACGAATGATTGTCAGGTTTACAAATATAAAAAGCAACGCAACTTTTTTAAATGAAGTGATGAATACATTAATGGATTTTTTCAACAAAAGTGGGCACGAGCCTCTACAACCACAACCAAAAAAAAAATAAAAGGACAAAGTGGACATCAAATTTGACGTCCAAAGCTGGCAAAGATACACGATTTTTATGCGCATATGGGACTGTATTTATAGAGCCCCTCTTCCCTTCATTTTTGTAGAATAAGATCAAATTTAAGAAGCAGATCTTAGAAACATCCCAGTAGCAAGAAAAAAAAGGCTATTAACAGAGAGTTTCATACGCCTACAAATTTTTTTTTTTTTTTTAAGGAAAAATAGTGAGATTATATGAATACGAGAGAATTTTATTGTTAAAAGTAATTCTTAAATTATTCTTAAAACTTAAGAGTTTATATATCTATTATTTTATAGTAGAAGATTTTTTCTATGTGTGTTGTAGTTTTTCTTTTTCAAATTAAAAGGTTTTCACGAGATTAAAATTATTGATGTCTATTTTTATTTTTCTGTATAAATTAGATCTTAAAGGAGAATTAAAAATTTTCCATATTCCCAACATGCACAACTATAATCCAAAACCCAAAATTCTTAATTGGTTTATTTTGATTACATCAACCCTTATGGTATGTTCTAAACATAAGTCTACGAGTGCAAGAGAGTAGACTAAAATAAAATTTATTTTGATTACATCAAAACCAAAATTCTTAACTGGTTTATTTTGATTACATCAACCCTTATGGTCTGTTCTAAACATAAGTCTACGAGTGCAAGAAAGTAGACTAAAATAAAAAAACCAGTTTTTCAGAGCAAAAAATAAAACCTATTTCTTGCATCGCAACTATGCCATAATTGCTCTCTCTTTCGGGGCAAATAACTACAATTGCTCCTTTTCTTTTCTTTTTTCATTTTTCACTAAAGAAGAAAATTTTCATTACCATTTTCTTTGTCTATGGACTTTGACTCTCTGAAAAATTCTAAAAATATCTAACTTTAATCTTAATTTTTAAGTAGCAATTTGCGTGAAATATGAGTAGTAGTAAGGATACAAACACTGACCTTAATTTTTTTTAATATCAACTCACATATTATATTTTTGTTTATAGATACAAAAATATAATATTATCTCCATTCAAAATCTACTTTTGAGATGATATTTGTTTTAAAAGGGTTAAAACAAAAGCATTTTAATATTAGCATAGATGGAACCCTGTTTGAATTGCTGCAATAATTTGATTGTGATAGATGATGGTAAAAATAATGACTCCTAAAATTTAGATGTATAAGATGTATGTGCATTTTTGACTATCGTGTGAACTTCCAATTTCTATGCTTACAAAAATTATTTTCATTAGTTGTTCCGAAGCTCTTCATACTACAGAGGTTAATTGGATGCCCCTCCCCTAATTGTCCTAAGGTTAATACTAATGATTTGGCTTGCGGAACTCCTAGTTGAGTTGGTTGTAGTGGTATCTCTAGAACTTGTCATGATTTCATCAAAGGTTGTTTTCCTGCTTGTCTGGATGTTTCTTTTATTTTCGGAGGGGAGCATTCAGGTCTTGTTATTGCTTTGGAGCATGCGTGGGGATTTCGACAGTGACATTTATAGATTGAATATGACTTTATTTGTGTGGTTGCGGTTTTTAAAGCTTTTCAGATTCCATTCTGTGGCGTTTATAAATAAGTGGATGTGTGCTTTACATTATTCCAATAAAAGCTTAATGCTCGGCCTCGAATCTCTTATATCAACTTAAAAGGATATTGTAATGCAGACAAGCTTGCTTCTTATGTGGTTTTCAATGATCGACTATATTGGTGATCTTTTATACCGGAGTTTATTGCCCTGTTGGTGAATTGGGGAAGAGTATAACATTATTATCTTAATTTATCTTGATACACTGCAAACAATAAAACGTTCACCCTCTCTCTCTTGCTCCAATGTGCCTGTGCATGTGTTTGTGTCCTTATCATTACAACCCTCACCATTGTCATCATAACTATCATTATTTTTATTATTACCGTTTATATTATTGCTACTATTACAACTTTTATTATTATTCTTATTATTATTTTTAAAGGAGAGATAATTGTTAATGGATCAGATCATTTATAATTTCAATAATAAGTAACAAATATTTCAATACATATTTTTAAAATCGTATCAGTGCTGCCCAACCAAATGCCCTTTCGAACTTTGGCAGCAACCAGACGATGTCATAAAATGTCGTCAAATGACAATTTGTTATTTTTGAAATCATATCATTGCTACCCGATCAAATGTCCTTTCGAATTTTGACGACAAACAGACGATATCATAAAATATGATCAAATGAATAATCTGTTGCATATATTATACTATATAAATAGAACAAAATTGATCAACGCTAAAGATTGATATATTCTTATCCAAAAAGCTACCAAGTATACAGGGACATTAAAGAGGGATAGAAACTTTACAAAAGAGGACGCTACAGGACCATCAGCAAGCAAAGGCAAGCAGGCATAAACAAAACAAAATGCCAAGCCCATCGCCAATCTCAATTACGTAGAGGAGGACAGAGTGGACAAAACAATCCCAGAAATATTGAAGTACTAGGGATCTTACTTCTTCGTTGATTCAAACAGGCCATTATACGAAGATGAAAAAACAGAATATCACTCCCACTAAATACACCTTTATGAATAGCATAACCAATCAAAGGCGATAGCTACAAAATTCCCATCTACAGCAACTTTCGGATAGAATACAAAATCTTCAACATTATTAACAGATAATAATCATCATAGCCAAGAAAACAATAAAAAATACAAACAAAATAATTTAAAATAGCCTCATCCTACCCAAAGATTGAGGGGGGGAGGGATCTAATAAAATCTCTGGCACGAAAGAAGACAGGTAGATAAGAATAAACAAAAAGCTAACAACAAAAATAGAACTTCTTAGAGCATGTGAACATAACAAAACAACTTCAAAAGGAAATAGTAGTAACAATCTCAGTATTTATAAGAGTACAGTTGTTCATCCTTAAAAAAAGAAGAAAATAGAAAAGAAAGAAAAAGTAAAAGAATTATGCTACTTTACTATAGTATATATTAATATCTATACTAAATCAAAATATGTACGAAATAGATAGAAAAAGAAGAAAAATAAAAATAAAGTTCTTCCTGCTACTTTACTGCCCAAGTATTAAAAAGAGAAAAACAAAAATAAGATTTTATGTAAATGAATTAGAAAATACGGAAGAAACAAATAGGAAAAGAAAAACAATTCCATGAAGAAAATAAACAAATAGGAAGGCAGGAAATTCAAATGAGGAGCAATTGACAATAGCAAGGTTCTCTATAAAAATTAACATAACAACCAAAAAAAAAAAAATCCAACAACACCAATCACAATACCATCATCACAACATACTAAAATTACTACCAATAATAAAGTCTAGAACACTATCAATACGAAACATAATTCCATCCTTAGACAACAATAAATTGATCATCAATAATAGGTGGAAGGAATAAACAGAGGAAGTACCTTAATTAAAATGCAAGAGTCCACAAAAAATAATAGGCAGAGCAAGTTTATTTTCACAAAGTAAGAGAACAAAGGACTTACAGTTGTAATAAAGAAAAGAATATACAACCTATCTATTTATGATCAAAGAAACAATAAAACATTAAAAATATATATATATACATACCTTGTTTTCAAATAAATCATGAGAATGCATAGTAATATAGATATTTAATACAAAAAGAATTATCAGAAATGAGTTTAAAAAAATATCAAAAATGAGCAAATAACAAGATTACACCTAATAAAGCATGGTATAGAAACATTAAATGTAATGGACGAATCAGCATGTGCAGCTAATTTTATCTCTGTAGAAAAGCTGTAGATAACAAATAGAATGAAAAATTCAATATATTAAATAAAAAAAAAGACAAAACCCAACAATTTGCTTTATTCTAACTAAACAATAAATAAATAGTTAACCTGTAGGATTAACAAACAAAATAGAAAACTAGCTGCAAATCCAACGCCTAAACAAAAGAGAGAGAGATCAAGCTTTCAATATAGCAATACCAGAACATTATCCAAACAAAAAAGGGAAAATTTTCTAAATTGGGGACAAATTCACTTATTCAGATAAAATAACCTACAAAGAACAAAAATCCAACAATATATCACCAACCACCAGAAAACCTTAGCTCCAAATTATCAACACTATGCTCCAAAGCCAACATCCAACAACAACAGTAGCCACATTCTCTGGGGGAAAAAATTTACAATGCCAAAATGGACAAAATATGCAAATCTGTAAGATAGAGAAAAGTGAAAATAAAGAATGAAAAAGGAAATATAAAAAGGAAAAAACAATATCAAAAAACATACTACAAACAACCTTCATTTTATTTTTCTGGAAGAACCAAGCATTAGGGCAAGCAAAGAAACAATGAAGACTGGAAACAAGCAAAAGCCAACCATGGGGAGGAGGAAGGAAGGGGGAAGAGAAGCAAAAAAAAAAAAATCAGGAAGCAACAACAAATCAAACCTTAACCTAAGACAAAAATGAATAGGGGGGGTGGGTGGTGGTGGTGTGCGGCCGACCATGAAGTGACAAAAAGGGCCATAAAGCCCAAAAAAAAAATTTTTTTTGCAACTATAGCTTCCCTACACCGGTACAAAAAAAGGCAACAACAAAATAATCAAAAGCAACAGCAAATTAAGCCCAAAACAAACAGAATAAAAGAATAATCTGAAATCTCAAAATGAAAATATTGGGTTCAAGGGGGTGGGGGGTGGAGACGAGGAGGTGGGAGAGGGTAATAAAAAATAAATAAAAAGGGCAACAAAGGGAACAAACAGCCAGGCAAAAGCATAAATAGAGAGTTAGGCAAAAACCAACTCCGAGAAGAAAGGAAAAATCAAAGAAGATAAAAGAACAAAAGCGATAGAAACGAAGAAAGAGAGCACAAATAGGAGGTGGCCATGAGACAAAGGAAGCAGCCACAAAATCCAAAAAAAATTGCAACCCTAGTTCCCATAGCAAAAGGGTGAAAATGACCCAACCAGGGGAAGCAAAGAGCGCAATACATCAAGGGCAAAAACAACAAAGCAACCAATGGCGGCAAGATGATGAAAACAACCCCACACCAGGGCTTGGGGACCGCACTGCACAAATAACAACGAATGCGTCCCCAATTTTAGTTAGCATAGATAATATGCTTTTGCTCTATCTTCAATTTAAGAAAAAAAAATGAAAGATGATGAGGATGATGGACCACAACTGATATGAAATTATGAATTGAGGAAGGATTGAAGTGGAAAGGAGAGGAAGGAAAAAAAAAAAAAAGACGACGATGATTATGGACCACAACTGATATGAATTCATGAATTGAGGAAGGATTGAAATGGAAAGGAGAGGAAGACGTTAAAAGTCATGACGAACACAGGAATTGGAAATTGAGAATTGGGAATTGAGAATTGAGAAGTTGGAAGTCGGAAAATATAGGGATTAGGGAAATAGAGAAATGGAATTGGAGGCAGTGAAGAAGTTGTTGGACAAGGGAGAAGAGAGCGCAGCGGCGATGGAAAGTCTGCCTCCAAGATTCTTCGAGCACATAGTCATGAAAGGCCTCCGCGTTGACCACATAGAACCAGGCCGTCTCATCTGCTCCTTCACTGTCCCCTCTCGTCTCCTCGTATTCTTTCTTCTTCTTCTTCTTCTTCTATTACATTTGCATTACATAATTCTCCTCCAATTGATTTTATTTTAATTATTTGATTAAATTTGGACTACAGAACGCTGGGAATTTCTTGCATGGAGGGCGAACGGCGATGATGGTGGGTTTGGCGGGGTCGGCAGTCATCTACACCCTCGGAGCTCCCATCATCTCCAGCGTCTCTATCGAGGTCAACGTTTCGTATTTGGACGCTGCTCACGCCGGTGTAAGTTGTAACTCTACTAAACTAGACTAAACTTCCTTTTTTCCTCTCTATTATTATTATTGTTGTTGTTGTTGTTTCCTTCGTAGTCTGCAGTTCGCAGATACGAGGATTGGTTTGTTTCGGTGTCTGATAATTTTCCAGAGCTTCCTTCCATGGTTTTACTAATTAATTAATGATTTGTTGGTGAATGAAGAATAACATTTTCAGGATGAAATACAAGTTGAGGGCAAGGCTTTACGTGTCGGCAAGGCAATCGGAGTGGTCGGTATTGAGTTGAGGAACAAAACAAGTGGGAAAATCGTTGGTCAGGGCCGTCATACCAAATACCTTTCTATTTCCAGTAAACTGTGAACATCTACTCTCAAACTAGAAACCAGTTATGAATATGATATTTGACTTCCTATTTATTTATATCCTCAAAACTCAAATCAAACTAGCATTGCAATTCGATGTTTCAATGATGTATTGTATCAACTATGAAGCTGAGTATCTGACTGATATTTATATGGCCATACTTATTTCTCCACAGTAAGTTGTCGAGTTGAACAAACACCTTATTGTTTTATCAGCCGTCCATGCCCAGCAAAGAGAGGAGATTATTCAATATTTCAATTCAAACCAGCTGCCTATTAATTTATTCCACAAGTTTAACTATCTCAATCTCAAAATGAATTGATGTGATAAAATAAAAGCCACCTCTTGTTTGCGTGTAGCTTAGATTACAGGTGAATCTACTGACAAACATTTTTTTTTTTTCCCTTGCTAATTGAACAATATCAACACACTTGCCGTGTCGTTTAACATTAAAAGATAGTAGAACCAAGAATTATATCCCTATTATTTATCCATTTGTCTACAGCCTATGAAGTTGATGTTTTTATACGACGGCAGACACATTCACGGACACTGATTTTCAGGTGTGTGCGCGCGCGCGTGAGAGAGAGAGAGCAGTCTGAAGAGTAGTTAAATATATATATATATATTTTTTTTTTGCTTTTTCCCAGCAAAACAAAAGAGAGAGAAAGATCTAGCCAAAGATTGGTTTCTTTCCATATTATAATATTATTCCTAAAACGATCATCATCACTCCAAGTGAATGTAGTGTTAATCAGTAAGATCAGTGACTCCATTGTTAGACAGTCCAACTCCCAGGACATCTCCCAGGTTTATCTGGCTTCTCATTGTTCGTCTCCCTATTCCTCCATTGCCCTTCCTCATCATCGCCGCAAATTCCCCGTAATCTATTTGTCCATCCTGTTACACACACAAAACCCTTTTCCTCGGTACAACAATTATCTTAGAAGCATTTGTATGGTAATCTAACATGATGAGACACGCCATTCGCCTAAAAAATAAGAGCAACCAAATTTTTATCTTCTGATGGTCAAGATGCATTTTAGAAAACTTACATTATCTTGATCAATTTCTTTGATCATTTCATCAAGGTGAAATTCATTCAATCCAAAATCTTTGCAGGCTTGTTGAAGCTCATCAATCGTTATGAAACCACTACCATCTTTGTCAAAAAAGGAGAATGCTGACAATAAGTTCTCCTCTCTCTCCAACTTATTCAAGTGCACGGTAGCAGCCAGAAATTCGCCATAGTCAATTGTTCCGCTGTTGTCGATATCTGCCTGCAAAGCACTCAGAAAGCGAGAAACGTGTCAACACGAATAAATTACAAGAAAAGTTGGAAATAGATCAAGGATGAGCATAGTCTCTCATACTGCATCCATGAGATCCTTGATCTCAGACTCCATCAGCTCAGAACCCACTCTCCTTAAGCCATCTTTCAGTTCATCAAATGTTATGGTCCCACTGTTGTCCGTGTCTAACATTTTGAACAGCTCTTTCAATCCGCCGATTTCTTCTTCAGAGAGCCTCTCAGCTATAACCTAATTGCATACGGAAAGTCAGTGCACTGCACACTAATCGAAAGGATATCATCCCAAAAAGGGATCACCATGGAAAATACACAGCCTGTGTTAGTAGTAGTAGGAACTTAGAAGCTAAACATTGTCTTGCACTGAACGCATGTTTTGAAGCTCAAGCTCATGCTCATGCTGAGAGTCTTAACTGAAAAAGTGTGTATAAAGATGTATAAAAGCAAAATCCATACACGCAAAGCCATTTTCTTAAGTTTGTTCATAGCGGAGAATTGCTTCAAGCGAGAAAGCACAGCAGAATCAAGAGGTTTATCGGGAGCGATTCTGTCGTCTACAATCCAGGGATGGCCTGAAAGAATAAAGAAAAAACAACACAATACAATTTCAGGACATGTTAATGAAAGGATTTTATTTATTGGTAAAATAAAATGCAAAGGAGGAAAAAGGAAAACAGACAGAGGACTTGGTGAGCAGTGAGCCTTCTCTTGGGGTTGCGGTCGAGCATTTTGCGGATGAGATCCTTGGCACTCAGTGAGATAGCAGGCCAGGGTTCAGATTCAAAATCAAGTTTGCCTTGCAGAATCTGTCGGAAGATTCCCGTTTCAGTTTCTGCAGAAACAGAAAGAAGGACTTAGACAATGAAAATGAATGGAAAAGAAAAAAGAAAAGACAAGATTAGCAGCAGCACTTACCAGCCCAAAAGGGGGGGACACCACTCAACAAAATGTACAAGATGACACCAGCACTCCAAACGTCAGCTTGGGGGCCATAATGCTTTCGAAGCACCTCAGGAGCAACGTAGTAGGGGCTACCAACGACGTCGGAGAAGCTTTCACCAGGCTTGTAGAAGACGGAGAGGCCGAAGTCAGTGGCCTTAAGAGCGGCATCGTCTTCAGCCGAATCGAAGAGGAAGTTCTCGGGCTTCAGGTCCCTGTGGAACACGCCCAGGGAATGGCACGCCTCCACCACCGACACGATCGTCTTCGTCAGCTTCGCCGCCTCACGCTCGCTGTAGTGGCCCTTCTGAACGATGCGGTCGAAGAGCTCGCCGCCGTTGCACAGCTCCATCACCAGGTGGACGGCCGACGAGTCCTCGAAGGTGTCTCTGATTCGGACCACGTTTGGGTGCTCCGACAGGTGGTGCATTATCTGAATCTCACGCCACACGTCCTCGTAATCCTCTGGGCAAACCAGCTTTCTCTTTGGGATCGACTTGCACGCGAACCGTGACCCTGTCGAGTTGTGCCTGCACTCGAAGGTCGTCCCGAACTGTCCTTGTCCAAGCTTCTTCCCCAGACTGTATATTTCCCTTAGGTTTTGGGTCCTGTAGGGCAGCACCCAATTAGCTGTACTCGTACCACCCACCGCCACCGCCGCCGCCGAGGGTTGGTTCTGATTCGATGAGGGTCGCGCTTCCATTTGCAGATCACCAAGCAAATCAATCAAAATAGATTTTTAGGATTTTTTTATTCATCCAAGATGAAGATGAAGATGAAGATGAAGATGAGGATGAAAGTCTTTCCACTTGACCCAACTCCTTCGCCTTTGATTTTGGCCAAACCTCTAAACTAAACCCGCTGACTCTTTTTTACCCCATTTTTCTTTTTCTTTTTTTTTCTTTTCCTCTATTGGATGCTTTTTGCTTTCAGCTAATTGCTAATACTTTCACACACAATTATATTACGCTTTTTTTTCTTTTATTTTCTTTTTTTCCACCATTTCTCGATTCTTTCAAATTAAAATAGATATCCAATAATAATTACGAGGACAATGTTTTTTTTTTTCTTTATTTCTTTATTTCTTTTCTTCTCTTGAAAATATCCATCAAATTATTATAATATAATAAATATTTAAAAATTATATTTTAATATTAATTATAATTATTTTATATATTAATTAATTTATTAAAAATAAATTAATACAAAAATATGTTTAAAAAAATGTCGAAAAATTTACACGTAAGCGATAAAAGATAAAGTATAAGAATCTCACTTTCTCATTTTCTCAATTTTCTTCACATGACTATACTTTCCTCGTCCTAACATAAAAACATAATTGTTTTTTTTTTTTTTTGCCCATTCCTGCTCTGCATCATCGTTCATCTCAATTCCATTTCATATATTATCTCCTCCAATTATATGAGTCGTTCGATAGCTACCAACTAATTACAATCAAAAATGTCTTCTGCTCACAAATTCATATATATATATATATATATGGAAATTAAGTTATCCAACAACTATATAATCTGGCGATACAATCCATGAAAGAAAACAACACAACTTACAAGAGAGAAGTAGTACAATCCGTGCGCGGAAAAAGATTAGAGCCTAATAATGTTTGATATTCAAGATCCGACTATATTTATCTATCTCTCTATCCGTATCTCACGTATACTTTATTTCATCATTCCTTTACCAACAAATTTGAAGGATGGCCATCAAAATTATTGCAATACCCCTACATTTCAACGGGGTGGACCGGAGGTCAATAACTAAATGAAAATGACTCCCCAAAATATATATAATAAATATAAAAGCATCAGAAAAAAAAAAAAGGGGGGGGACGCTAGGTAGAAAAGGTAGATTTCCCAATCTTATTATAAACTGCTTTAGTTAAAATTAAGTGCAACTATCCCTCGTGGTTTCACATTTTTATTGTCACCAACGACAATATTTGAATTGGGAAACTCTTTCCACGATGGAATGAAAAGAATTTGATTTCTTTCTTTTATTTTCTTGCATTGCAAGCAGAAATTAAGAGGTACAATCGTACAAAACTAACGTGCTTAACTACCTTTGCACAAAAAATAAAATATGTAAATAATATAATTATGAGACAAAATGGCTAGATACTTATATAACTTGATACACACTTTTAAATTGTATTGTATTTAAATATGATATAATTTTCTTTTAAATATAAAAACATTTCATTCAAATACCAATCACATCACATTTTAAATCTAATACAATCACTAGTTATTATTTCACTTTTTCTATTATTTTTATTAATTATATCATATATTCTCTTTCTCTCTTTTTTTTTCTTTACTTTTATCCATCACATCATATATTTATTATTAAAAAACAATTTAAATACTTTTTACCCAAACACATATTACATTCAAATGCAATGCTAATATTTTTTCTCTAAACACAAATTACATTCAATGTATCACGTTCAAATGTAATACAAATATAATATGTTTACCAAACGAAGCATTACTCTCTCTCAATTAGTGATATTGGATTCAAGTTGTAAATATCACTGTAAGCAAAATATATAAACAATTTATTTTATGAAAAATCCATATGTCACATGGTGGCTCTACTTCTTAAGAAATCATACAAACATATCACCCTCTTCTCCTACGGTCTTTTTTTTTTTTTTTTTTTAAATAAGAAAGAAAGGTTCTCACTTTTCAATTGATACAACTAGTACAAAAATTAATCATATAAAATCCATATCATACATGATGAAAATCCATATATCATTCTTTATTTTTATAATCCTCTTTTTTCAGGAAAAATAAAAGGAAAAACAAGAAGGGAAAAAAAAAAAAAAAAAAGGTTACAACGCTCCTACTAGCACAGAGATTAACTTTCAAAAACTAGTCACGAGATTATCAAAAAAAGGTTCCCCAACAAATAAATTAAAGTGGCACACAGATTAGGAAAACCATTAACCAGACTTCTTGATTGCGTAACACACTGACAATCTCAGTCTTAATGCTGTTTTAATTTCTCGAGAAATGCCTAAGTTTAATGCACATTTTTCTTTAAAAAAATTTAAAAATTAAAAACAAGAAATTAAAAATTGAAACGTAAAGGCACGTGATCACACACGTGCAATAACAGGGAGAACATCAGGAATCTGCAGTAGGATCCACTCCGCCTTCTTTTCTAGGCCCAACCCGTGATTGCCAAGTTTGTTTGTTTGTTTGTGTTTTTTAATCGAAAGAGCACTGACAGCCAAGGGGAAGCGTTTGCTCATGGTTGGCGTAAGAAAAACGAAAGCAATATGAATATACACAAAACTTTTCCCACACTAAACACTTTTTTAAGGCGTTTGATGATTTTTGTATAAATTTTATTTTTATATCATAAATATTAATCTCAGATTTTAATATAGATTTTATCACAGACACAGCAGAAATTAAATATAAATTTTATATTTACACTGTAAATTAAAAGAGTATTTTCAAAGTTTGAAATAAATATAAATTTAAATTTACACTTAAATATGTTATTTATTAGCAAACTATAACCTTTACCTTATGTATTTTTATTCTCTCGTACTTTTAATCTCTTTTCCTCCTTTTCCCGGGTTTTTTTTTTTTTAAGAAAGATCCCAAATAAAAACATATATATGGAATATATACTACTTTTAATATTTTTATTCTTTTATTATATCAAATAAAAAGTGATTTTAAATTTAAAATTTAAATCATGTAACGAAAACCCTTGCGTTAAAAAGGGTTATTTCCACTCTAAATAAAGGCCCAAGGCCAGTAAAATAATAACCCAAACTTGCGCCATGTCCCAAATATAACGATCAAATTCAAGAATCAGCCTCCCTTCACTCGCTTCTTTCTTTAATTTTGTGCCCTTCTCTTAGAATTCGACGAATCTTTAAGTTTGTCCCATCGATCATTTTTACGTGATAGTCCATAATTCATTAAAATCCACCTTCTTTCCCATGTCCCAAGTTCATCAAATTAAAACGACAGAAATCACTAAAGATTAATTGCGAAGAATAATAAAGTACGGACGTCTAAAAGGCAATGGTGATGAACAACAATGCGGAAAGGAACATAAAATGCATAATTTTCTATACATCCATAATATGTCTCACAAAAAAAAAAAAACAATAATAATAATTTAAAAAAAACATTCAACAAGGTCATCAATGCCGCCGCGAACGTTGTCTACTGTTCTAAAACCATTCACCAAAAGAGAGTTTATCCACGATTCTTTCACCAAACATAAGTTAAGCTTTCAGGTAGTTGATAACTTAAAACCCCACCAT
Organism: Antiaris toxicaria; assembly: GCA_035233585.1. NCBI lineage: Eukaryota > Viridiplantae > Streptophyta > Magnoliopsida > Rosales > Moraceae > Antiaris > Antiaris toxicaria. The sequence goes on along the minus strand of CP141153.1, from coordinate 94,165 downwards.
AAGCATTAGAAACTAAACACACATCCATTTGCTGGATGTCAGTCCTACTTGTTAGTGCTTCGACTCAACTTGTTGTTTTTAAGATCTGAATCCTAATCTACTTAAGCTGACTAAGGTTCTCTAAACTACCAACAAAATCTGTATAAATATATATTTATACATATATATATATATGTATCTCCTATACCCTGATCAGTGATTTCTTTCTTCTGCAAGATGAAGCGCCAACGGGATTTTAAGGCTTTGATGACTGACTAATGATGTTGATAGATTTAGATAACTCATTCAGCTTCTGTTCCATTTTAGCCTTCCAATTTAACAACTCTACAAACATTTCCTGCCACCAAAGAAAAAAGGGAGGGGGTCAAGTAAGACTTTAGCAATTGCTTGTCGGCAGAAAGACCGCAAGACAGTACCATTACCTGACACACGAAAGAAGAATTATCCGACAATGAATTAGCAGTTGTAGAAGAATCCGGGGTGACATTGACTTGAACGTGATCTTCCCTTTGATTCTTGGGAATAGACTCCTGGACATCTCTGTGGTTGCAATGGAGCGTTCAAAAATTATTCGCAAAAAATTTCGACTTAAAAACTTTCAAACAGGTTACGATCCTTACTTATTTGCATTCATCACATTTTCGCTAAGTCGCTCCAGCTCTCTTGCAAAATCTGAGCCCTGAGATGGGCTGTCTCCATAACGAGACGGAAGGGGTAGCAATGAGTGCACATCTTGCATGCCAGCAACCCGTTCGACATCAACCAGGCCACTGGTACTGTCAAACCAAGGTAGAAGTTCATTTTCCTGAGCAACGTCATCCAGCTTGGTGCTTTCTAGCCAATCTTCCCATCCTTCAGAAACTCGAGCACTGGAGGCAGGTTGTTGCTTGCCTTCCTGCATGCTACTTAACAAACTGCTCATATTCGCCAGCTGTTGCTCAAATTCGGCTTTCCAAGCAATCAATTCCTCGTACATGTCCTGCTAGAAAAAGAAGATTAAAAAATGGGACTGAATTCAAACACCCCCTACACCATTCTGTTTGATGGGGAAAAAATTCTATAACCTGCATGCTCTTCCAAGAACTTAAAATCACTTTGAGGTTTTGATCAATCTCAACTTTCCACTTTACAATTTCCTTGAACATTTCCTGCCAATATATGTTCAATGCATACACCAATTCAGGTCTTAGCAAGCAAAAGGAATGATCTCGAATATTTTACAGAAGATTGTTGTTTAATATAAAGCTCACCCCAACTTGATTGCCTTCAGATCGCTCTTTGTTCTTAGACAACAGCTCCTGCATATCACTTTTATATGCAGAACAAACAACTTAGATAAAGACATGTTGCTGTTATCAACAGAATATTTTAGAGACTCGAACATCATTCCTAAACTACCTCTTCATTTTGTTCAGTTCTGCCTTAAGCAGCTTCAGCTCTTCAGCAGAAACAGGATCCGGGTATGATGTCAACCCCGAAGGTGGTGGAATCCAGTATGGATCCTGCACTCCAGCACGCTGTCTGATGCTATCGAGGTTGGCGTTCTCAAGCCAGTACTCCATGACACCATCGGGGTTGAACCAGCGGCGAAAACGCTCAGCCCCGCCTGGCGCCAGTTTACCGTCAATGTGCTTCAGTAGGTGGTCTAGTAGACCAGTGTCGCCTATGCATTTACGAGCTGCCATTCTCAGAGCAGGTCTGGAAATTGGTTTCTGAAAAGTTGCTTCCTCAGCCTTCAAAATCTCCAACATGCTTTGCTCTGCCAGCTGATACCTGCATACATTACTCGACTTAAGATGAATAAGTAGGAGCATAACTAACAAAGCGTGACATGAGAAAAGGTAAAACTAGTAAGAAGGGGAGCACAAGACAAGACAGGTATGGCGAGTGATTGCATAACCAAATGGGTGATAAACAGCAGCAATCTGCAATGGAACATCCATAAAAACAAGATGAAAGAGTAGAGGCATGTCACATATACCTACCTTTGAGCAGACCATCTGTCAGGATGAGAGTCATGCCTTTTGGACTTGTGCTTGCAGGTAAAGGAAGTCGTTTTGGGGTGTTGCAGTGCGGCGGAGGCCTTCAACTCTTTAAGTTGAGTTCGGTTAAGGCGCTTCCGCTTGGAAATTTGAAGAGGCTCCGTTTTCACAAGCAGAGCAAGTGCGTCTTGACGTCCAATGGTGGGTGAAAGTAAAGGTTTCTTATCGTCATATTCAGACTCATATTCAAATTCAGGCTCAGGCTCAGGCTCAGGCTCATGCTCATGCTCATGCTCATGGCTATGCATCACAACATCACGCCTAACACCAAGCCGTGCCATATTTTTGGTGACTGTACACTATAGTATGTCGCAAAAACCAATCAAAATGGTTTTTAGGAAAGCAAGTTAAACACACAAATTTCATGCGAATGTAGGTTTCTGAAAGGCAATCATTTATAAAAGAGAGAGTATAAAATGTAATGTGTTGAGGAGACAGAAAACCAAAAAAAAAAAAAAAACCGCCGTAGTGAATGAGGGAGAAGCAGAGGAGAGGAGGACGGGAACAGGAGAGAAGAGGAAAAAAAGGATCAAAGTACAAGAAAACCCAAATATAATTGTATGATATTTCAAAAAAAGAAAAGAGATGTTGGGTAAGTAAAGCGTTGAAAGCGGCGTATAACCCTAGAAATTATTAAGCAAACATATTAACAACATTATTTTCTTCTTTTGTTTAACTTTATTTTTGCTGGAATAAAATTAAAAAAAAAAAAAAGAAAGAAAGAAACGAGAAAGGGAGTTAGGGAGGGAGGAAGTGACCTGAGAGGTTAGGGGTGCAAGGCGGAGCAGCAGCAGCAGCAATGCAGCATTCTTTCTCTTCTTTAATTTTTTGTATTTTGTATTTTGTGGAGAGAAAGACAAGCAAGAGAGAGAGTGCGTGTGTGAGTTAGAGTTGATAATGTTGGGGAGATTCTGAAATGCAATTGTGTTGGTTTTGTGAAAATGGTTTGATTGGAAAATGCAATTTGTCTTATAACCCTGCGACTGTGGGACTGGGGATGGGGGCTCAAATCTGAATACTTGCGGCAACCACCAATTACCAATTTTCTCTCTCTTTTTTTTTTTTTTTTTTTGTTAAATAAAAAACACGCAAAACACAAACACAACTCTGATGGGTTGCTCCTAAAACCCTAACCCTCCACCCGCCAATTTTTCTCATTACCCTAAAACCCCCCACTCCCCACTTCTCCCTTTTTTTTCTTTTTTAATTCTTCCCAATTTCTTTTAACCAATTGGCTTTTTTTTTTTTTTTCCTTTTTCAAAAGTTCAACCAACTGCTTCAAGTTTTTTTTTTCAAATAAAAATAAATTTTCTGTAATCTTTTTTCATTTAATTTAGTTTTTTTTTTTCTCTACTAATAAGCATTACACCTAAAAAGGAATCATTTAAAAAGGGCAGAACATTTTTTTAATCAAATAATAGTGATCATAAAAAGGAATGGGATGATGGTGTCCTTATTCCCAGGTCTGAAATTAGGATACTGCGACTATATTCTAATAGTATAATATATTATTTTATTTAATGTAAAGTTTAAATCTCATTATTAAATCATAAAATACAAAAAAAAAAAAAAAAACTTATTTCATTATTTTTTCGTTACAAAAAATTGGATATTATTTTTCATATTGTTAAGATTTTGTTTTTATTTTTATTTTTGTTAAAGAGGTGAAAGGAGAGAGGGGGGAAAAAGGGAGAGGGAGGTGAGGGGAGAATATATCCAAAAAAGTGTCGATGTTAGCAAAGAGGAAGGCGATAGGTTGATTGTATTATTTGTCCAAAGGTTTGCCTATTGTGGTGTTGGAGTGGTGGGTGCTTTTATTGGCTTTTGCTTTCTCTTCCCCATCTTCTCCCTCACAACATTATTTTTTTATTAATAAAAATATCCCAGTTGGTCACCTGAAACCGTGCAGAGAGGAATAAGTTACTCAAAACTATCTTTTATCTTTTTCTTTTGGTTATTCTTAGATCGGAGAAAGAAGATATGGCGCCGCCAGCGGCGGAACGAAGAGTAGGGCAGCAACAGCAAGGGCAAGGCGGTGGCGGATTTGGACAGAGCATCACCGGAATAATAAGGATCGCGGTGTTCTGGTACTTTGCATCTAAATTCTTATCTCCAAAGTCTCGGCCTTCCCACCCATCGCTGGTGATGACCAACCTCTTTGAGAAGGGGGAGCCTTTGGATATGTGGGTCTATCTTTCCGAGAATGAAAAATTCAACGACTTCGCGAATGAATCCGCTCTTGTTTGGCATCAATCCAATATTCCTTACGCCCTTTGGGTACCTCACTCCACCACAACTCTCTCCATCAAATATCATCCCTCTCAGGTATTAATTTTTTCTTTTTTCTTTTTTTTATTTTTTATAAACAAGTGTTTGTTAACATACTCATTCATTCATTCTGATACATTCCAGGGATTGAAGCAGAATGGAAGTTTGTACGCTCACGTATTCTTTGCCAGGTCTGGTTACCCTCCCGATCCCAGTGATCCCGAGTTTGTTCCTCTTGCTACTTTCGGAGCCTCTCATCGTCAGCACTCTCTCTCTCTTTCTCTCTCTCTCTCTTAATTCTTCTCTTAAAGTTATAATCTCATCAATCTTTTCTTAAATTCTTCGTTTATTTTTCAATTAATGCCAACAGCTGTTGTGACTTACCTCCCCAAGTCAAAATCTGATAAGAGAAGGAGTTTGTTGGGAGATTCCAAGTCCTCTGATGATCATGATCATGATCCTCAGCCTCACACTGATACTACTCAGGCATGTTCTCTTTCTTTCTTTCTCTCTCTCTTTCTTTTGATTCTTGATTGCTTGCTTTTTATTAAATTTGGTTAATGTGGTTTGCTTTAGCTTGATCCTAAACACAATGACGATGGCCCTGTGGACTGGGTTTCTTACTGGAAACCTAATATTACCATCAATTTAGTTGATGATTTTACCAAGTATGTTCTCTTCTTTCTTTCTTTCTTTCTTTTCAGTTAATTTATGCTCATTTTACTAATTCATTCCTCAACACTTACTGTTGTACAACTAAAAATGCTATGCTGTTTATATGAGCTGCATTACTTTTACCAGCTTCATTGGATTTTATTTTGAATCACATCCCTTTTTTTTTTTTTTTTTTTTTGGGTTTTGTGAAAGAAGAACCATGCTCTTTCACTAATTATTATGTCCTTGTCTTTTTCTTTTTCCTTTTTTGCTGATTTCACCACTAGCTGATTTCATATTTTTTCATGGTTAATTTATTTTCCCTTTTTGCAGATATCCTCAAAATGCCGTACCGCCTAATATTGCTCCTTGTATCCTTGACCTTTTTTTTTTTTTTTTTAAATATATTTCTGCTCATCTGCATTAACTTGCAGTCGTGTTTTCAGTTCTGGTGCTGGAAAAGAGTTTGTTACGCTGTTTATATGTTTGTTTGGGTAGATACTTGTTTGCTAATTGGTGCTCAGGAGTTTTGAGTTCCTTAATTTTTATATTTTCAGACTTGAATGTTGAGCCTAGTTCTGGGAACTACTACCCGACCGTTTTTTTCAATGAGTTTTGGTTACTTCGAGATAAACTAATACAATTAAATGAAACAGTCACAGAGCTACCGCTTAATCTGGAGGTGGGTCCCATAAGTATGACCAAGTGGCAGCTATTTTTGCAGATTGATCAGTCTTTTCAGATTCATCGTAGTTATGGAAGCATGCTTGAAGGAGAGGCTGATGAACTTAAGGTATTTATGCCTATTCTTTTCTGTGAAAGTGTTTGGTCTCTTAAATTTCTGGCTAGTCTTCCTGTCTGCCATCATACTTTTGTTTCTGGTTTCTGCTTTACATGATTTTTGGTTAATTATAATGTATTCACTTTCAGAGAGTGTTCTTGGAAGGTAATCCGTACCTCCTGGCTATCACAATGGTGGTCTCCCTACTTCATTCAGTGTTCGACTTCTTGGCTTTCAAGAATGGTGAGATTTTATAACCTTGAGGAGATTATACTTTATTTAATACTAGTGTTGAGTCACTGCAGTATCTAACCAGTCTAATGTTCTGACAGATATACAATTCTGGAACAAAAACAAGTCCATGGAAGGACTATCTGCAAAGTCTGTTATTGTGAGCTTCATAAGTCAACTCATTGTGTTCCTCTATCTGCTTGACAATGATACGTCTTGGATGATACTTGCAAGTTCTGGAATTGGCTGCTGCATTGAGTTTTGGAAAATTGGAAAAGCCATGCACATCGAGGTATCAGATTTACTATAACCATCTTATTTCCGTCTCTTTAATTATTGATATACTGCTTTTGTACGCTTAAAATGTCAAGAAATATAATGCTTTTGTACGCTTAAAATGGCCACTCTTTGACATTTGAGTCGTCATGTATTCTCTCCAAATGAGAAAATTTTACGTTTGGTTTATTTATTTATTTATTATTTTTTTATGTTGGCAAGGACAATCAGCTGTGTTGTGGAAGTATCTATGCTACATATAGGATTGAGTGCATGTATGCGTGAGGCTAGTGTATTACACCTTTTACGCATCTGGCAAAGTTTCTTACATTCAAAGCTCTGCTCTGCTCTGCATGTTTGACACTAGCTACTACACAATCAATACAAAATATTTAAAATGCAGCATCTATCAAATTCGCTTTGTGTACAAGATTGGGGTATATTCTTACTGTCTTTCCACGTGTGCAGATTGATAGAAATGGGAAGATCCCTATGTTGAGGTTCCGAGACCGTGAGTCGTATGCTGGTAATAAGACAAAGGAATACGATGACATTGCGATGAAGTATTTGTCCTATTTGCTCTTTTTTCTTGTTGCCTGTTCCTCAGTTTACTCACTCAAGTATGAGCGCCACAAGAGTTGGTATTCTTGGATTCTCTCCTCTCTCACAAGTTGTGTGTATATGTTTGGTAGGTTCTCTCTATCTCCTACAACTTGAAAACCCTTGTTTATAATTCTTCGGTAAAAATTATGTTATAAATCTAAAAGCGGTCACCTGAGAATTTCACTATTACTGGCTTTGACAATTTTTTGATGCATGTGGTTTCCGCAGGCTTCATCATGATGTGCCCCCAACTGTTTATAAACTATAAACTCAAGTCTGTGGCTCATCTTCCCTGGAGGCAGATGACGTACAAGTTCCTCAACACGATTATTGATGATCTATTTGCTTTCGTCATAAAAATGCCGACTCTGCATCGCCTCTCTGTCTTCCGTGATGGTGAGATAGATATCTCGATCAGTTAAAAAAAAAATATTTCACACAATTAGTACCTTTGAATTCCACTTGGACTGTTAAGTTCACCCACATTTTTTTTTCTCTCCTTGCCGTGCAGATCTTATCTTCCTCGTTTATCTGTACCAAAGGTGGATCTACCCGGTTGACAAAAAACGTGTAAACGAATTTGGCTTCGGAGGTGAGGATGATCAGCTCACCAATGGGGCTGATGCGACGGCCACTAACGAAGATGAGAAGAAAACCAACTAGGTCTGATTTTACATTTTGGATCACGTCCAACCTTTAACAGCACAACGCAAAACCTAGTTAGGGTCAAATTATTTCTCCTCTCCTTGTTCTAAGATGATGCCTTCTACAGATGATTGCTCCACGCTGTGCTTCTTGTCAAGATTTAAATCACATTTGTTCGGCGAGGTTGATGTGATCTACAAAGATTGTTTTGTCTTTTTGTTTTTTGTTTTTTTAAATCAGTGATTGCTAGCTGCTATTTCATTATGCGCATTTTCATAGTCAAGTCTTTTCTTCCTTGTTTTCTGATCAACATGCCTGAACACTACAAAATTACATTTACTGCACTGTGTTTGAGAAATAGCATCTGTTCGTTTACCTTTTTGAGTACCCTTTCATTACAGAACTAACAAAATAACCTCAAAAATTCTATACCCACTGCCTCTGGGTTGTCTCCGCATCATCCAAGGATGACGAGTGAGACTTTGGCAAGGTCATGGCGACTAGACTTGGACTGACAGCCTGGTCTAGTGGCTGGAACTCTCGGAAGCATACGAGCAATGAGCCTCGAGCACGCATGGCCAACAATGGACGGATTACATCATTGCATTAGCCATAGCCGGTGGCAAGGAAGAACTGCCAAAAATCCCACACTCAAAACAGACACCAGGGCCCCTTAAAAAAAAAAAAAAAAAAAAAAGAAACAAAAAAGACTCGGTCCCGACTGCATCGAGATTTGCTGGCTAATGGAACGTGAATGCTTTAAACTAGTTGCCCAAGGGATACTTCTACCTTGCCCTGCCCAAAAAAATAAAAAAATATATGATCCGGCTGTACAACCCAAGAGAGAGTGCGGTACAACCCGTGCGAGAGAGTGTCCCGCAATACCGGATATGTGAGTATAAATATATATATATATATATAGCTCTGTTCTGAAAAAGCAGCAAATGCAATGCCGTAAAATCAAAGACAAAATACCAGCCTAATCAACAGCAAGGAGCAAAAAGAACAGAAATATAAAGGATTTCAACATTCCAACATTGTGTGTACCATTAAAAACCGACACCGACGGTTAAATGGGGTAAAACATATGAGTCAAAAGGCCCCAGTCTTCCTCTTCTTAGGGGGGGCAAAATAGCAGCTGGAGGTTTCTCTGTGTGTGTAATTCAATCTCTAAAGCATATTTCATCAGAAGCCGCACAGAACCATTTTAAAAACACTGTTGTTCCATTTGATACACCCACTCCACTAGTAACTAAAAGCAATAAAACGTGTCTCAACTGTCGGCAGTGTTCTTTGGAGAGTATTTGTCCATTAGCTTGGTTAACTCCGCATTGAAATGTTTCTCCAACTCCACCTGTTGTTCCCAAAATTGTCTCTTCGCAGCATTCATCTTCTCTTGATGAGCTTTTACAAGTGCGTCCCTCTCCCCCACATAATCTGCCATTTCTTTCTCTTGAAGCGCGATGAACCTGGAAATGTTCTCCTCACTACAGCAGAATAAACAAAAAGTTATGGTGCAGAATCAGCATCCAAAGCAAGTGACAAGGAGCATGTAAAGAGACTTGTAGATAGTTACCTCAGGCGAATCTCCTCAGCATTTGAAGTGTTAGCAGCATTTGACTGCTTCACCTTTTCACGTTCTTCCTGTTGAACCCTCTCGAAATTTTCTTCCTTTTCATCCCTCGATTCATGAATTATCTTTATTTGATCGTTGAAGAACTGCTCTTGCAAGTACATCTATTTATGCATACGAGAAAAATGGATATGAGCCAAAGTGAAACAATAATAAGAAATGACACAAGACGTTCAGGAGCCACAAGGTGAACAGAAAACCAAAGAGATGGTGAAAGAAGGCACGCAGTCATTCTTTGGCAACAAAGAGAAGTAAAGATAGAATTCTAAGTAAACCCTATTAACCCTTAGCTTCAACTAAATTCTTGAAAATAAAAATAAAAATAAACATAAAAAATAAACAAACACACACACACACACACACAAGAAGTCCTTATTATCTCATTCACAAGTTAAACAAATAAAGTAACGGAAGAATAAGCTCGACACTCACTATGACACAATGGATATCCCTATCTCAGCTCTTGAAAGGCAAGTGTAACTTGCAACTTGCACAACCCAAAGGAACACTCAAGACAGCCTTCTCTCACATTCAGACGTATGTTCGTATATATTGTTTTAAATTATAACACAATAAGCAAGCCAAAATCAAGCATTTTCTTAGCCTATACCAGCATAAAAAAGCAGAATCTAACCGCATAAACAGTAAAACTCATCAGCATGGCGTATAACACATCAGCAATCAGTACATTACCTCCTCTTTGTTCTCTTCATGTTGCATCTTGGTCCTCAATCTTACAATACGATTTTCCTCCATTGTCTTGCGCAGCTTCTGAGAAACTATATCTAAAGATTCTTCAAGTGCTTTAGCATGCATATCTTTTTTAATGAGTTTGTCCTTGTACCAGCCAAGCTGCTGGTTATCCTCAGTCATCTGCCTAATTTGGCTCGTGACCATCTCGTGGTGTGATCTTATATCATATTTCAGCTTAGACTTGCCTAAACAATTAAAAACATGTTAAAAATTTGCATATTGTATTAGATAGGCAGCGGATTACAGATTAGAAGTACAATGCACTTAAGTTATGATATGTCGTTAACAGATCTAAAAGAACTCTATGCTATCGATCCCATGATAAAAACAAAACCAACACTATAGAAAGCGAGAGAGAGAGAGAGAGAGAGACCTTGGGAATGCTGGTTGAACACATCCAGGTCTTCTTTAACAGCCAAGAAACCATAAAGAAGACGGTTCCCACCCTGAGAATAAAGCTTACGGTGATTGTACCAAGCATTCCTGTCCCTTCCTTGCACAACAAAACTCTTATGAAGACGTTCAGCCTCATGGTAACCCCGCGCAGAGGCCTCAAAGATCAACACACTCATACCACGGTGCCCATGTGGACCATATGAATGCCGTGCCTTCATGGGATGATAATGGTGGAAGTATTCAAGAAGCTCTTGGTTTCCCATACCAATCCACTGAAACAAATACATACAGACATATAATAACAAGTAGGCCATTAATTTTATATATGGAGCACGAGCATAGAGTTAATTGACAATAAAGTAACACTAAGCTTAACAAACATTACCTTATCATTTTCATCCTTTTCCAGCTGTGTGTTCATTATCATAACCATCGGAGGCCACAATATTTCATAATCCTTTTCGTTATCTTTGACTCCTTTCCATCTTCCAAATGCTTCGCCAGGTGGTACCACTGAAGTGCCTTTTCTCTTCAACTCCTCTTCCAAAAGCTCTGCAAGTTTTCTGTGGACCTTCATCCTATACCCACCTTTTGTCTTGGCATGGGTCATCAATGGCTGCAGGCCACGATACCAGTCGATGGCACCAGGACCACCTTGGCAGGCTGGACAGTGCCACTGCCTCTCCGGATTAGAAACCTCATTTATTTGCAATTCGTCAATGTCGTTAAAGAATTTCACAAACCATTTACTCTTCTTGAGAGTACCGTGGCTCTTTTCACTCGAATCAGAATCAAATTCATCACTTAACAGCTCGTCATCATCATCATCTTCGTCATCATCACCGTCAACATCAGCATCATCCATGGCATCAGAGTCATCGTCCTCTACGTTATCTTTTGCTGTAGTATTCTTCATAGTCTTAGGCTGTTGCGCCCCCAGCCTAGATGACCAGTTCCATCCATGCTCCAGTGGAGGTTGAATCACAGGCTGTGCAGACGCAGCCTTATGACCATTGTCAGAACCAGTTGATGCTTGAGGCCTTATGTTTCCTCTGCCAGCAGATCTTCTAGGATCAACAGCAGCTTTAGATAACCAGGAATTACCAAGACCATTGTTACGAGCACCTACTGCTTTCTGAGACGCATCCGAGAACCCCCATGTTTTATTAGTAGAATTTTGGGGAACCCATTGTTGTTTTGCAGCAGTGCTTCCAGCTCTGTTCTTGGACTTCCTGGCAATTACCTCCCACTCACCATCATCTTGTGCATCTGATTGCAGACTAACGTCCGCCACACCATGGCTTAACTGCTCAATGGCCAGCTCAGCAGCTACATTTTTACCCTTGGACGACGATGACCCGTTTGCAGCTGCACCAGAGGTGAAAGGTTTTCCACCTCCCCTCCTCAAACTCATCTTCGAAAACCAACAAACAACTCCTTAGCAGATGGATCTAAATTGTAATTCAAACAGCATTCAGTCAGACAGATAGATAAACAAACAGCAATTCTTTTTCTTTTCTTTTGTTTTTTTTTTTTTACACTCCACATTTTCATATAAAAGATAAAGCAACAACAACATGAAAAATATCACTATAGAACTCCAATTTATATGAGGAAACCAATAATTGCAAAACAAATGTTTTGTAACAAGTATTCACTTCTTCATCACCACCCCCCCCCCCCCCCCCTCCTTTTTTTTATTTTCTGATAAAACAAAACTATTCACTTCACTATTTAAAAAAAATCAAGATTCAATAAACACAAATTTAAGAAGCTGTCTATTTATATATATACATATATATATTAATCAAAAGTTCGATTTGAACTAAACAACAAAAAATCCTTCCCTTTTTCACACATTTCGCGCAGAAAAAAAATAATTGAAAAAAAAAAAAACCTAAACCCTAAACCCTGATAAAGGGGAACAACGCAAAAGGATTAAAAAATTCTACCTCCAAGAATATATATATATGTTTTTAATATATATAAGCAGTAGATCACCCGCATAAAATGGCATAGAAATAAAAACAATTACTTGAGAAATGAATACCAAAATACAGCCCAGTCAGCCCTAGAATGGGAAAGAGAAAAGAAAGAAAGATAGATTGAAGAGAGTAATAATACAAATACAAAGCAAGAAATTGAGATGTACTATTACCTTTGGCGATGGCTAAGAAGCGCAGAAGGGGGGGAGAGAGAGAGAAAGAGAGAGAGAGAGAGAGAGAGAGAGAGAGAGGAGAAGAAGAAGAAGAGTGAAGAAAGAGAGAGAGTGAGGAGTAAGAAGAGTGATGACTTCTTTTGAGAGAAATGGCGTGGAAAACACGGTGCGGAAACAATCCGCGTTTATACTCCGGACTCCAATTCTCCCTCAATCCCCATCTTTCACTTGTCTTTTCCTTTTTGCTTTTACCTCCAGGGAGAGTTGGGTCTGGGTTGAAAAAGTTTTGTTTTCAAAAATATGTTAAAAAAAAAAGGTTTGGGATAAAAAATTTAAAAAAATTAAAAATTTTTTTTAAAAATTAATATAAATATTATTTTATTTATTTTAAAATTTTATACAATTTAAAAATAATTATTTTATTTGTTTTTTATATATAAAATTATAAAATTTTTATTATAATATTTTAAAAATATAAATAGTAAAAAATGATAAAATATTTAAAAAATGTTTTAGTGAGATTTTTTTTTTTTTTTTTCCAAACTCCCCCTCGTATTGTTACGGTTAATTCTTGTCGTTGCGATCAACGCTCATGATAGCACATCGTTTTAGAGATTTTTTTATTAAAAAAATTTGTTCTAAAGGATATGTTTAAGAAAAAAAGGGTTTAAAGTAAAAAATATATAATATAAAAAAACTTTTAGAAAAAATATTAATATAAGTATTTTTTTTTATTTTTTTTATTTTATATAATTGAAAAAAATTATTTTATTTGAACTTATATATGTAAAATTATAAAATTTTAAAGTTTAAAATTTATTATAACGTTTTGAAAATATAAATAATAAAAATGATAATAAAGAGAAAAAATGTTATTTTGAATTTTTTTTTAAAATCCCAAATAGCCCCTTCGAAATGTATTTTTTTATTGGATATATGATGTAGTTTTAAAATTTTAAATTTGATTAATAAATTGTTTAGAATGAATATAGTTTAAAATCTTAAAATACATGTAGGAAAAAAATGATCATCGTACAATTAAAAAAATATATCTCACTTATACTTAAGGGGCTTTTGGAAAGTGTTTTGAAAACATATTTTGATCATTTTTTTTTTTTTACTTTTTTCTCTTTATAACCAATTTTTATTATTAATATCTTTAAAATTTTATATTAAACTCAAACTTTAAAAATCAATAATTTTGTGTATACAAGTCTAAATGAGATTTTTTTTAATTATATGAAATTTTAAAAGAAACAAAATAATATTCATATTGATAATTTTGTTTGAATAAATTTTTATGATTTTACATTTTTTCATTTCAAACAAGTTTTTTTCCCTAAATATATTTTTCAAAACTCACTTTTCTTTGATCTCCGAAAAAAAGTCTCTAAAACATTCCTAAATGGGTCCTTAAAGTTCGTTTCGTTTCAAGATCTAGCTTAATCTAAGTTGTATATTAAGTTAAGTTGGTTAAATTGATTCTAACTTAATGTAACTTTGTAGGACTCACTTTCACTATTACTTATTTCTATTTTTTATTATTTCAGCATAATTTTTAATATAAATTATCTCTACTTTCACAATTTCTAATATAAGTTAAATTAAATTAAACTGTAATGAAGTGACCAACTTAGCTAAAGTTACAAGTTAGATAAGCTACAGTGCTAAACTAATTACACGCTTAAATAACAAGATTACAAACTTTTAAAGGTTATTTGGAATAACTATTATATCCATATTGCATTGAGATATAATACAATGTGTGTTTGGTACATTATGTATTGCATTTTAATATAAATACTTTTAAATTTTAAATTCAATATAATTATTATTTAGTATTTCATTTTTATATCTACTTTTATCAATCACATATCATATCTTTTTCTTACCAATAATCCAAATGCACATTGCGTCTAAATGTTACGTAAGAACAAAAATTTAAACATTTATTATATTCATTGTATTGTATTTAATTAATTGTGTTCTCAATGAATTATTTATCCCAACTGCCCATTAAAGTTTGAGTTAATGTAGATATTTAGATAAGTAAATAGTGATAAGTATTTTTGAGTTGAATGAAAAAACAAAAAACGAACAAAAAAAAAAGTTTTGAAAATGTTGTTTTGAGGTGTGCCCTTAATCGAGCTCTTACCTTATAGGTATGGTTTACACAGTTATTTATCAAATATATTTCTCTAATTTTTAAGTAAAATATAAATATTTCTTTATTCATAAATACAATATAATTTTATTAATGGTAAATTGTAAGGTAGACCATTAAATACTTAATTTATGCAACTTTGATCTCCACCCCGAAGTTTAGAAATTTATTATTATTAGTAAAATTTATACTAATAATTTTACTCATGTGAAAGTCTGTGATCTAAATAAAATATAAGTACTAAGAGTCTTATTTATAGTGAATGCACTGGGATAATAAAACTTCATCCCATTTGAAAAAGTTTTTAATTGTATAAAACTTCAAGAAAAATAAAATAAAATCTATATTAATAACCACTTTTGAATTAGAGATTTGAAAAAGATTTTTTTTTCTCTCATTTCTCCTATTTGTCATTTTTTTCTTCTCTAGGAATGCCCAAAAAAAAAAAAAAGCCAACTTTAAGCATAAGAGATCTAAAATTTAATTCAAATTTTAAAATCTATTTATCTTGTGATTTTTTTTGCACGAATAATATTTCATAAATCTAATTTGAATTCAAAATAAATTATGACAATTTTATTTAAATTTAATAATTATGTAATGATTATTTAAATAAAATCAATAACGAAAAAATCTTTTCCTTGCCTTATCTCCAAAGAATCCGCCTATCATAAGCACATAAGGATAAGGTTTTGTTTCAATTCAAATTCAAATAAGATAATCTCTATATTTAATTTAAAATATTTATTTGAATAAGATTATCTAGATATTTAAATTAATTATTCAAATAATTAATTTATCCATGTCTTTTAAATTTAAATCAATATCATATTTATCTCAAATGATAAACACAATCAATTTAAATTTCAAATCTTATCTTCTAAATAAACATTTATACAATTATCCAATTAATTAAATTAAATTAAATTCTCATTCTACCCTCAGCAAAAAAAAAAAAAAAACGCTTACACCCATAAAGAGGTGATTCAGATTTTTCTCTTCACTAAGTTCAATAATTAAAGCTATAAAAAAATCCTGATTAATTATCATCTGTTAATGAATTATGTGTAATTAGTTAAAAAAAACTAATAGGATATATATAATGTAGGTTCCAATAATTTATGTAATTAATTATTTTATGCCAAATAAATCAATTACATAATTATTAGTTTCAGAATCGTATCACTATAAATCTGAAATTATACTCCCAATTATATTTCATATTACACAAATTAGTGAATAGCTACAGTTTAATAATCTTGTCATATATGTAACACTCTTATATAATATCAATGATTAATTTAAAATCAAAATCCATTCAACTTTTTGGTAACGCTATCTTACAGATCTATCATATATCTAATAGGAAAATGATTATTCACCATATACGCATAATAAATCATTTATCAACCAAACAACCCAAAAACTTATTCATTTTCACATCCTGTATAATGTTATTAAGAAGATAACATTTATTCCTTATTAGAATTACGATTTCATATTTATAAACAAACCCTTCATCGAATATAAGTCATGTAATTAGCGAATCAGTCTAGTAGCTTACTATTTCGAGACGCCTTAGTTTTCGGAATATCAAAGTACACCAGTTATACATATAAAGTCACTTGCTTATTAAGATTAAGATTATTGTATAATGAATATTAAAAGTGAATTAATCTACTTAAGTAGACTATACAGATTAATTATACTTTAGTCTAGTCCAATATGTCACAACCATTAAGTAACATATCTATATTTCTACTTGAAAGTCAACTCGCTCTAGATGGTCAAGACAACCTATCTCACCAATTACCTTCAGAAAACGTAATAGTCTTAATATAAGTTAAATATTTATTCTAATCTCATAGATTACAGATTATAAATTTAGACTATTTACTTTAAAACATTGTCTTTTTGCATACAAAATACTATTGCATGTAATATTTTGACAGTTTAACATCAAGTAGTTAATAAGTCAGACCTGTTTACATTTACTTTAACATATAATAAGACAATGACATATAGTAACGATATAATAAATAATCTCTAATATACTATTAATCAGTTCAATTAATAAATAAAATAAATTAAAATGTCTTTTTCCCTTAGAGCATTCCCAACAAGTTCAAAACAGGGATCAAAGACTGTTTTATGGTTGTTTACAAAGTTAACTCTTGAAGTGGAGAATACTCTTCAACGATTATATGCATTCAACAAACATATGAAATCAGACAAAAATATTTAAAAAAATAAAAAACACTTTTGAAAAAGTGTCCCCAAAACCCTTTAAAAGTATATATTTGTAATAATTCAATATTTGATTTGATCAAAAGATGTAGAATTTAAATCTCCTACTTTTAGTTGAAAAAAATATTATATAACAATATATCATAAAAGGATAAAGGGGGTACAAGTTTGTTGAAATAAAACAAATAAGCTAACACATTTTTTTCAAAAATTTCAAAATAATTATGAATATTTAAACTATATATATATTAAGTTTTCGTTTGGTTGTTTCATTTGAGTTGGAGTTCTAGAGATATTTTGATTGGAGTTGAATTAAATTTAGAATTGTGTATTTAGTTAAAAATAAACTGTTTGAAATTAAAAAATGTAAGAATTTGAAATGTGTGCAAATAATAATAATATGGATATTATTTTGTTAATATCAAAATTTCATTTAATTACAAAAAAAGATCTCATTCCAATATAGAATAACAAAATCATGAACGTTTAAAAGTTTGAATTTGATAAAATTTTGAAGAAGTGAACGGTAAAATTGTGTTTTGAGTTAAAAAAAAGGACAAAAAACTATTGGAGTTGTTTGGTTGGAGCAAAGTTACCAAGATCACCGAACATCCCCTAAATTTTACCACGACAATATTCTTTTATACCCTAATTAGAACCACTATCGCATTTGTATTGTATTATTGCAATGGAATATGGTTTGAGTACTTAAGTATTGTATTTAAATACAGCTACTTTTAAATTTTAAATCTAATGCAATCATTATTAATCATTTTATATTCTATTTTTATCAGTCATATCATATATTTTTTTTTCTCTCCCACTAATAACCAAAACCCACATTATATTTTAATACAATGTAAGAACAAATCATTCAAATAAATATTTAACTCATTGCAATGCATTTGAATGATATTCTCAATGAATTGTTTATCCAAACAATCTACAAGTTAAAACCAAACAGTTTAATTGAATTGTATTTTGTGCACAGTGTATGAAGCTTTAAAACATAATGAGATTTTTTTTTTTCAAAGTTGGAAGTATGGTGAAATAGGATAACAATACAATGCTGTTAAATTAAACGTAAAATAACAAAAGGACAATGTTAAATTGGTCAAGTTATTTTAACATAATAATAATAATAAAAATAATATAAAATAAACTTATTGAGCGTTTGTTTTTCGTATTACGTTCATATTATGTTTAAATGTAATATAATTTTCATCAAAATGTAAAAATTTTATGTTCAAATGCAATGCTTTTCTATAGTGTCTCAAATACATTTATTATTTCAGAATATTTTAAAAATAAAAATTTTAAAATCCATTCACATCATATTCTTTCTCGGTCTCACTTTTTTTATTTATTTTTACCAATCACATCAACTTTTTAACTCTTTACTATAAATCAAATATTTTTCATCTAAACATATATTGTATTTAAATATAAAATAAATAATTTTTATCTAAATACAAAATATATTTAATGTATTACGTTCAAATATAATGTGAATATCATAAATTTATCAAATATTATATTTAAATACAAAATAAATACTTTTCATTTAAATACAAAATATATTTAATGTATTACGTTAACTTTTATATTTAAATATAAAATAAACATATATTATATTTAAATACAAAATAAATATGTTTTATCTAAATATAAAATATATTTAATATATTATATTTAAATATAATGTGAATATAATACGTTTATTAAATCGTATATAAGTGATGTTGGATCTAAATTACGTTTGTCATTGAAAACTAGTTTTTAATATTTTTAATATTTTTCACGTATCTTTTGAAAAAGAATTCCGCATAACTTTTTATCGTGTTTGATTTTAATACATAAATCTTCAGAATTATAAAATCCCTATCGACTGGGCCAACAAAGATAAGGAGGGAGGATGAGAGGATAATAAAGTGGTCAGGCCATAATCATGAAGTTTCTTGGAAGTCACAGGGGAGGATAGTCGCGTAAATTTCCGCATGGCACCATCAATTCGCTTATCTACTAAGGGTTCGATTGGTGAACGCATTGCATTCAAACGTAATATAAATGCATTAGCATTTACATTATGTTTACATTACGTTTAAATGCAATGCATTGAATGTAATTTGTATTTGGAGGAAAAGTATTAGCATTGCATTTGAATGCAATGTGTGTTTGGAGGAAAAGTATTTGAATTGTATTTTAATAATAAATATGTGATGTGATGAATAAAAGTAAAAAGAAAAAAAGGAAGGAGCGAGAATATATGATGTAATTAATAAAAATAATAGAAAAAGTGAAATAATAAATAGTGATTGTGTTGGATTTAAAATGTGATGTGATTGATATTTGAATGAAATGTTTTTGTATTTGGGGGAAAATTACATTGCATTTAAATACAATGTTAAAAAAAAGCTTGTCCCAAACATGGTATAAGATATTAGTTTATATTATTATTTTAAAAATAATATTAACAAGTTTCTAAAAAAATTTGCTCTGAAAAAAAAAAAAAAAACGAAACTTAATAAGAGAAAATTCAAAGTACGCAAGGCATGGGAAGGTTAAATATTGGGTAAAATATAGTTATAGTCAAGCGATATATAAATTTTATAAATAAGATGTGGATTTCATATTATAATTTTAAATAAAAAGAAGATATATACTTTTAGAGTAAATTATTTTCCTTTCTTTTCCTGAAAAATATTTTGATTAAAAAATTTTTGAAAAAAAAGTTAATAACTATTTTCGAAAGCCTAAGAGACTAAGGGGGAGTTTGAAAGATTTTTTGGAGATATATTTCTTTTATTAGAAAAAATATTATTTTAAAAAAATATATTTAAAAAAAATTATTTAAAATGAAAATATATAAAATTTTAAAATTTTTTTTTTAAAAATATAATATTAATATTATTTTGTTTTTTTAAAATTTTATTTAATTTAAAAAAATGACCTTATTTAAATTTATATAAATAAAATTATAAATTTATAAATTTTTAAAATTTAAAATTTATTATAATATTTTAAAAATATGAATAATAAAAAATGATAGAACGGGTAAAAAAAAAAAGTTTTTAAAAATGTAAAATCCTTTCCCAAGGCTTAAAAAAAGGAAATTAAGACATAAAGTATTTAATTGCGTAGTAGACAAAAAAACGAAACAAACTTTACTAAAATTATATTATTGGGATAGCTGATAACATCACCCACCCCAAACTCAGAAGATTAGAAGAAAACAACCCTAACCCGCCCTTACGCGCTCTCTCTCTCTTTCTCAGGAAAACCTCCCAAACACGACAAAAGAAAACCTTCTCCTTCCCCTCTCAGATCTCTTCTGTTCTCATCACCACGAGATCTACACACCTCACGCGCCGCCGCCGCCGTCGTCGTCATGGTCGTGAACGCGCGTCCCCTCAAGCGGATGAAGAGCCGTGTCACAGCGGATCTCTACGATTTTCTCACCTTCCCGTCTCAGCCGGAATCCGCTGGCGGCGGCGGTGGAGGGGGAGGAGCCTTCAGGGGTAACGTACGCACGTTCCTCTCGAAGCACGCGATGCTGCCGCCGCCGTCGTCTCTCTTCCCCCACCTGATGACATGGCAGATCCTCTTCCGCGTTGGCTCCGGCTCCGGCGCTGACGCTATCGATGGATCCGCGGGAGACGATTCTCTCCTTCCGCCGGCGGTTGTCTGTCTCGACGTCGTGGAGGAGGACGTGGCCAGATCCAGATCTGTCTACTGCGACCAGTGCCGAGTTGTTGGTGAGTTGACTCACTGAATCGTCTCGTCGTTTGATTCTCTCTGCTTTCTTCGATCCGAACGATCTGGAAACTGCAACCGATTTTGGGAAGTGCTTTCCGGTTCTCCGCCGGTAGCCGGTGTTGTTCATTCACTTGTTGACTGAGTTACTGCTCTCGTGTCTTTTGTTTCTCGGGAATTCGTTAAAGAATATCGCGAGATGAAACTATAATCTCTAATCTCATGAATAAATAACGAGGAACCGTAACATTTCGAAACGAAACGTATATAAATATATATCGATAATTAGTAAATTATCGCGAGATGATTATTTGAGAGGATAACAATCAGAGGATCTGGGGACCGGGGCCCACAAGATGGGATTGTTGATGGGAAGTCGGTGGTGTAGTGGGACACGTGGCAATGCTGACGTTGGCTATGAGCTATTTGCGTTGCGTGACAGCTTTTCCGACCCCACCTCCCAATTTCCACGTTATCACCGTTTTTTTATCGATTTATTTATTATTTGATTATTTTTATAAAAAAATAAAAAAGAAAGAGAAAATATAATTCTCTGTGTGACCCTGTGTGTGTGGCTTTACGATTTCTCCTTTGATCTTCTGTGGTCCACTCACTAAATCAATTGTTTTTTTTTTCTAATATCTTCCTTGTGATTAAATTTATTCCTTGTTAGAACACATTGTGGTTAATGTTTTATTTATATATTTATGGAAAATTTGGTAGTGATATATTTGATTTTCCTCCGACGTTGGTGATTTCATTTGAGTTAAATGCATCCACTTGGATATTGTATGATTTTTTTATTCTTTTGGAAATTAAATTTTGGATTGAAGTGAAGTGTGCACTGCAAGTAGATGAGTTATCTTGGGTTGTGTTGGAGGGGAAAAAGGAGGAATCTGACTGAGGGTTTGTTTGTGTATGAATAATTGAATTTTATAGGATGGAGTGGGCATCCGGTGTGTGCGAAAAGATACCATTTCATAATCAAATCAGATGGTAATTCCATTGGCGGCTATCACAAACCCTGTATGTGCTGTGGAGATGTCCTGCATTTGTCTGAATCCAAGTGAGCACCTTTTTAACTCTTTTTTTTTTTTTTTTTATCTCTTTTGTTCTTTTCTGGGTGTGTGTGTGTGTGTGTGTGTGTGTAAATGGGTGTGTGTATATATATATATATGGTGGTGTTGGTTGGTTGCAGGTGCAAGTCATGCAACCTTGAAACGAGTACCGATGATGTGGAAGATTGGGTGTACAGCCAGTTGGAGAATACAAGTCATCTACTACATGGAGTCATCCATTCCAATGGTTTTGGCCACCTTCTTAGGGTCAATGGTCGTGAAGGTGGCTCCAGGTTTCTCTCTGGTTCTCTTATCATGGACTTTTGGGATCGCCTTTGCAAACTCCTTGGAGCCAGGTTACCCTTTCTTTCTTTCTTTTATTATTGTTAGTATTATTATTATTATTATTATACATTGTCAAATCCGCATATGGGCATGTATCATGTGGCATATTATTCTAGTTGTTTGGTGATATGTTTGCAGGAAAGTTAGTGTGATGGATGTTTCGAAGAAGTATGGGTTGGAGTACCGGCTCCTTCATTCGATAACCAGAGGGCATCCCTGGTATGGTGACTGGGGTTATGAATTTGGTGCTGGTAGCTTTGCTCTCACCCTCGATGCTTATAAAACTGCTGCTGACACCCTCTCCGCCCTACCTTTGTCCGTCTTTTTCTCTCAAGACCAGAAGCCCTGTTCTCGTCTCCTTGACGTCATCTCCCATTACCAGTCCTTATCCGATTGCGACCTTGTCACTGTCAAGGACCTCTTTTGTTTCTTGTTGAATTTGCTACATGATGCTCGTAACAACTCCTTAAGGGCAGATGGTGCCTCCCGCGTGGTCGTCAAGCACCATGCCGGCACGTCCGCACTCTCGTGTTTGTGGACCCGGAATGAAATCGAGCGTGTCGATGAAGCCATGCTCAGAGTGCTGCGTGCAGTTTCTGGGGACACCTGGGTCAGTTCCCGTGCTCTCAAGGGTGCTGTGTATAAGGTGGCCCCTCCAGAGCTTCTTGATTATTGCCTCACGGAGCTTGGAGGGAAAACTACAGTTGAAGGGATGGCTGTTAATGCAAGATTAAATCCTCATACTGGAGCTTTTGAGTACCGGTTAGTGTTCATTCTCGTTATTTAGAACCACTGTCTGTAATTTATGGATTTGTACCCTAGCCAACATTGTTTTTGTGGGGGCGTTGCGTTATCTTTTAATTTGCTCTTCTTGTTTGCCTGCATGGGGACCCGACCCCGATGAAGTTGAAGGTTGTTCATTATCATTACGTTTGTTCTTTCTGTTTTGTTAGCTTGTAATACGAGATGCACTTTCTATTTTTACCAGACTGGAGCTTGGAAGAGGAAAAACTGATTGCATCGAGTCTTCTATTTCTAGCACCAGAGCTGAAGAAAGTCTCCTGCAGGACCTCAAGTACTTGTATGAATGCATGCTCCACCCCCGAACCATGATGGACTTTGTACCTCAGGCGACAAGGGATCTTGCAATTAGTTCAGCTGAAAAGCTCCTCGACTGCAAGCAGTTTGTGAAAGAGTACGAGGCTAAAAAGATGTCAAATGACAACCATTCTGTAACATGCCTACTGTGCCAAGTGGAACTAGTAGACGAGATAGAAGAAATTTCCACAGTACCACCACCGGAACTTGTTATCCTCTCCGCAAACGCTACTTTATCTGATCTTAAGCTTGAGGTGTCAAAAGCTTTTCAAGATGTATATCTCATGTTTAAAAGATTTCGTGCTGACGAGCTACTTGACTATGGCGGTGTTGATGAATCCACCCAGGTCAAATACTTGTTCAGTTCAACAGGATCTGTTCGATTGAGAGGGAGATGCCATGTTAAACATGGCCTGAGTAGGTTTAGGATGGAGAGGGGGGTTGACAGGTGGACGGTGGACTGCAGCTGCGGTGCGAAGGATGATGATGGAGAGAGGATGTTGGCGTGTGACGTATGTAGCGTGTGGCAGCACACAAGATGCTCTGGTATTTCCGACTCTGAGTTGGTACCTGCAAGATTTGTTTGTCGCAAATGCAGGAACGCCCTCCCGACAGCTAAAACAGATGTGTTTTGCAAGGATGTGGCAGCAACCAGAGTGGGCAGTAGTACTAGTAGCTGCATTGACAAGGGTTTAGCTGCTGCTGATGTTGGGCTGGGAATGTGACAAGCAAATGGAAATGCCTCTTTGGTAGGTATGAAAAGCACCTTTTCCACTACTGATGGTTCGGAAATTTGCATATTCGGTTTCAATGACCAAAAGTAGATTTAATGCGTTAGATCAGATAGATGCTTTTGAGTTTTGGGGTTAGAAGAGAGTTACGGTAGTGGCCTGAATCGACTTTGTACATAACAAGCCGGCCTTTGAACAATGTGTAACTGTTATATACTTGCCGTTTGTTCTCCGATACCTCCTTTTATTCCCTCTTGTGTATATTTCCTACTGATGACATGACTCATCAGCCAAGTGTAACAAAAGAAAAACGAAAACTAACGGGAATGACCTTGTGTAGACCCCCCCAACCCCACTCTTTTTTCATTTTTTATGGAAGAGTTGATATGTGCATGCTTAAATTGGGACGAAGGGTGGGCCCTGTGATTCATCCTCCGTAGTCAACGGTTAACTTTTCTTTTGAAGGTTGTTGAAGTGGCATCCATGACCATAAATTATTGCTTGCCTACATTAGTTCAGCTTTTATTGGTTTGCATTAGTGCATTGTGCCTGATGACTCATATATGCACATTGTTGTTCGGATCAAATGTCGTTCGGCCAAGACACACCTAACTGAAGTGTCTCTCTCCCCTATGTCCCAAGACTCCGAGGGGAAATGAATAAAATAAAATGTTTGAGGCAAAGTAAAATGGACGGTTCTCTCTCTCTCTCTCCCTCTCCCTCTCTCTCACTTAAGGCTAAAAAGAATACATATCTAATCTGAGTCAAATAGGCGAGAACGGTTAATAAATAAGAAAAAGACCCACCACCAACGCTACATCTCCAATTCGAGTTTTGTTGTGGAAGGGGTTTAAACTATTTCCATGTGACAGGGAACTCGAAAATAAAAAAATTTGAATCAAAATTATAACACTAAGGGGGCGTTTAGTAAAACGCATTGAATTTTGATTGTATTTGAATTGTATTTGAATGTTGTATTTGGTTGAAAAGAATTTGTTTGTTATTTGAATGGAATTTGTGGTTGGATGAAAAGTATTTTAGAGTTGAAAAGTTGATGTGATTGGTAAAAGTAAAGATAAATAATGAAGTTGAAAAATTGACGTGATTGTTTTAAAAACTTTTAAATAGTAATTATTTTTATAGTACTGTTAAAAAATTTATGTTTGGTGTAAAATTGTAATGTATTTGAATAAAATTAAAATGTAATTTTTTTGTTAAACGACACTTAAATTTTATAGTTATTGTTTATAGTTTTGTATCCTTTTTTTTTCCTCCTAAATAAATTAATAGTCGGTTTGGAAGACACTTTTATTACTAATTTGTAATAGTTTAATTTAATTTTAAAATTTAGAATTCAAAAAAATTATGAGTTTATATAATAATATAGTTATTTTGATTTTGATTTATTTGAGATATTAAATTTTAAATGTGAGAACTTGGAAAGTTCTTTTTTTTTTTTTTAATTATGCAAATGTAATAATTAAAAAATTGCAGGGGTAGATAAAGGATAAAATTAGAAAATTTTATCTTAAGAGAAAATTTAAAAATAATAAGAGTTAAAAATAGAATTTATAATAAATTCATGGAGGCATATGCTCTTCCTTGTCTCCAAAACCTATATCTTCTATCTAAGATTTTATATCCCAAACTATATTCAATCACTTATATTATGCTATCTCATAAAAAAATTATATTTATTTTTTTATCTATTTTTTATCTTGTAAAGTGACATAATATAAGTAATTAGACATAATTTGAGATATGAAAGTTTAGAAAGAAAATATGAGTTTATATCTCCACCTCCTTCCGCCATTGACAACCAATGTAATCTTTATTTTTTAATTTTTTTATCGGAGTGAGATAATGCGCTTCTTCTCATAATGCAAGTAACGTAGGATTAATGTGGACATTTGTCAGTATGTTGGGCACTTTTGGTCACACTTAAAGGCATAGTTACAAATTTATAATTGATCACTCTTCTCCTTATTTTTCTTCTCGTTAAAAAAAAAAAAAAAAGGAACAACTTTATGTTAGGTACAAAAAAATTAACCTCTCACTACATAGTTTTAAATGATAAAGTCACATCGTAATCGCAAGAGGAAAGAAATGGAATATATAAAAAATTTAATAGTTGATGAATGCTAGTTTTAAATGTTTTTGTGCATCAAAATAAAGAAGTGTTTGAAGCAAAAGACGGATGAAAAGCAGAGGAAAGAGAGAGAGACAAAGAGAAAGAAACCTGGAAACCACTACCAGAGGAGTACAAAGCAATAATTGCAAGTAAAATAGAACACTAGAAATTAAATAATAAAATATATTTTTTGGGTTGAAATAAATAATAATATTATTATTTTTGTTACCTGCAACCAAAGAGGAGTGTGGGCATGCCACTACAAAAATAAAAACAACAACACTAGCCACCTCTAGTTGAATCTCACGCGTGACTGAAATCCTTTATGATTGCCAAACAAGTTATTGTCCCCTCCTGGCCAAAGTTATCTCCACTTTCTCACGAAGATAATGTATCAAATTTATATAATATATTAAATATAATATATATTTAAATAAAAATTATTTATATTATATTGTATATGATATGATTAATAAAAATAAAAAAAAAGTGAGAAAGAGAGTATATGAAGTTATTGATTAAAATAATAAAAAATAAAATAATAAATAATTATTATATTAGATTTAAATTATAATATAATTAATATTTAAATATAATATTTTTATATTTAAATAAAAATTATATTAGGACGTGGAAAACTCGGAAATCTCTTAATAATTGATAATAATATGAGTGTGAATGACAGAGAGTGAGTGGACTTTAGTCGAACATGGAAGCCAGCTAAATTGCAATATTGACTTTGCATGGCGCACAATATTAACTTGTTGACATTTATATCTAAGTTTATTGTTTTTAATTTATATACACGAATCAATTACATACAAGCAGAGCCATTGAGTAAATTTAAAACACAGCTGATTTCAATGTCAACATATATTCAGTCCCTTAATTAAGTCCTCGTCTAAAGTATAAAACATAAAATATTTTTCATGGAAAAAGTCAAATCCATTATTAGTAATTTATATGAATATATAAGTAATGCGGATTAAGTGGCTTGCCCAGCATGATAAATTTTGATTAATGAATGATTGTGTGTGTGTGTGTATGTATATATGTATATTCCGCTAATCAATTTTGAATTGAATTGTTACATGTCGACTAAGTACATGCAAGTCAACATGCATAAACTAATTATTAAACTGTGGCTATTAAGTTTATTTTCGCTTGCGACCACTAGGACACTTGATTTGGTAGAAAGGAAAATGATAAACCCACTATCTTCCACATTTTTTTCTTTTTCTTTTTCTTGATTTTTTCTTTTCATCGTGGGGCAAGTTTTAAAAATCCGGACGCCATCCATTAATTCTTATTTTTGAAATATATAAAACCATTGTTTATTCACATTCTCGTAACTTAAACTTTTAATCAATAAATTATTATAATATCAATGTGTGAAATCTTGAGTTCAAACATCTATAATTGCACTCTTTTATCTCTTTTGATATCATCATATCTCGTGCATTTAATATATTTCAACCTTCATATTTGTGTTAGACTTTTCGATTAATATTTATTTACATGTCTGTTTATATTTAATCTGCGTACGAAAAGAATGTGAAAATATAAAACTATTATTAAATCATCTTTTAACAACTTAAACTTTTAAATTTTTGAGATAGGTTGATAAACTAATATTTGTTATTAATTTTGTCCCTTAAAAAAATGATACATCTTAATTTTAAGGATAACTTTTTCAATGATAATCAGATCTTATCAAATTTTATTAAACTAAAGCACCTTTTATTTGTGACGTGATGTTTGTGAGAGTTCAAACTCCATGGTGTTGATACTTGATAGGGGCCTTTTGTTTTTGCCACAATATTATACCACAGATAATTTAAAATAAAAAAAGGAAATAGATAGAGCACGATAATAATAAGTGCACGTACCTAAATCCTAAATCCTCTGTTTTGGGTAGATATGAGTGTATATATACCATCTCCAGCTAGCTCTCCCGAGGCATCTGGTGATCATCAGTTTACAGGACTGTGTATACTAAACATAGATATTAATATATATATATATATAATTGTAGAGAAAATAGGAAAAATGGTACTAGTGATGAGATTAATACTAGTAATGGAGATGATGATAGTGATAATAACGATGAGTAGTACTACTAGTGGTGGATATAATAGATTTGGAGGGGGAATGGGAGTAGCAGATGGCCCGAGTATGAACTACTACGCATTTAGTTGTCCGATGGCCGAGTTCGTCGTCAAGAACACCGTCAACTCTGCTCTTCAATCCGATCCCACCCTCGCCGCTGCCCTTGTCAGAATGCACTTCCACGACTGTTTCATTGAGGTTCTTCTTTTCTTCTTCTTTTTTTTTTTTTTAATGATTATTATTATTATTATTATTATTATTATATATGTAATTATGTAATCATCAATGTTGATTTATTAACAATATGACTTTTAATTTAGGGATGTGATGGTTCAATCCTGATAGACTCGACCAAAGACAACACAGCAGAGAAGGACTCGCCTGCCAATCTGAGCCTGCGTGGCTACGAGATCATTGATGATGCCAAAGACGAGCTTGAGCAACAATGTCCCGGCGTCGTCTCTTGCGCTGATATTCTCGCCATGGCTGCCCGTGATGCTGTTTTCTTTGTCAGTTTTTTTCTTTTTTAATTTTTTAATATATATATATATGCAATTAATCATATTTTACATTAATAATAATAATAATAATAATAATAATAATCATATGGGATTTTATATATTAATTAAATATGGCCGCAGGCAGGAGGGCCTGTATACGACGTACTAAAAGGAAGAAAAGACGGAAGGAGGTCTAAAATAGAAGACACTATCAA
Organism: Antiaris toxicaria; assembly: GCA_035233585.1. Classification (NCBI taxonomy): domain Eukaryota; kingdom Viridiplantae; phylum Streptophyta; class Magnoliopsida; order Rosales; family Moraceae; genus Antiaris; species Antiaris toxicaria. The sequence goes on along the minus strand of CP141153.1, from coordinate 65,374 downwards.
TCTCCCCTTCCCTACCTTCAATGCCTCTCAACTCATCTCCATGTTTGCTCAGCATGGCTTCACTGCCCAAGAGTTGGTTGCTCTTTCTGGTACCTGTGTATTTTTTTATTTTTTTTTCCCTTCTTCTTATTTTTTAATTAACTTATGATTAAAAGTGATTAGAGACTATTTGAATTCAGTTTGATCCATAGAGTTTATATATAATGAAGTTTGGAGTGAAATTATTACTAAATAAATTAACGTACATGTTGTATATATAGGAGCACACACTCTAGGAGTAGCGCGGTGCTCGTCGTTCAAGAATCGAGTAGGGAAAAACGGGGGAGATCCGGATCTGGACTCAAACTTTGCAAAGACACTGGCGAAGACATGCAGCGCGGGGGACAATGCGGAGCAGACGTTTGACGCCACAAGAAATGATTTCGACAACATCTACTTCAATACTCTCCAAAGGAAATCCGGCCTACTAAGCTCCGACCAAGCCCTATTCGCGTCGCCGAGGACCCGAGGCACTGTGAACGCGTATGCATTCAACCAAGCCACGTTCTTCTTCGACTTCCAGCTGGCCATGCGAAAGATGGGCAACCTCGACCTCAAAGATTCCTCCACTGGCGAAGTGCGTGCCAACTGCCGTTCCATTAACTAAGCCCCTTTACCCTTCTTATTTCTTCATCATCATGCCAATATTACATGACATATATGTAGCCACCTTTTTTCTTTTCTTTTCCTTTCCTATATATATATATATATATTAAATCTTACCACGATATATGCAGTATATATATTACGTCTATTGTTTCAGAAATATTGTTACCCTGTACAATAACTGACAGTATCCTGTGCGAATCCACTAATTAATCATGTCCATTCATATATATATATACACATATATATATATATGTATATGTACATGCTTGTGTGATTTTGGTTTTTCCAGCTCAATCGTTTAGGCTGGGGGCTTGTACGTAACAACTTTAAAAGCATGGAAGATGGAATAAATGTTATTGGAGTTTTCAACTTGTTTGTCATAATATCCATCCTTTAATTACAAATAAAATGAAATTACACCTCTTTTTATTTGGTAAGACTATGACCCGGACTCCGTTTGTTTGACATGTCCAAAGTTGAAAAATGAACAATTTTTCATTTTAAGAAAAAATAACTTTCTTAAATTTTCATATCAGAACATCCAAAATTTTTCATTTTTGAAAAATGAAAAAAAAGCTCTCTAGACAAAAAAATTTTTCACTCATTCAGACAACTTTTCACTTTTAAAAAAAATTCCAAACAATTTTTTATTTTTCATATATAAAAATTTTTCGTTTTTAAAAAACAAACCTCCTATCCAAACAGAGGGGAGATCTCTAGGCTAAGCTTTGTCTTTCTATCAAATCTTCTGTTTAAAAATTTGTATATTAAATGATATCTAATTAATAATAATATATTATATTATTTAAAATTTTTTAAAATGTTTTATAAATGATTTTTTATATTTGAATATTTAATTTCTTTCAACGATAGTTCATAATACAATTAGTTAAATACGATTTGTATTTAATTTCTTTCAATAATATTTCATAATACAATTAGTTAAACACGATTTGAGATATCAAAATTGAACAAAAAATTTCAGTTCACTCCTTTTGGTTTAATTTTGGTCATTATAGACATCTATATCCTTAACTACTAAATAAAAGGTTAGCATACTTATTTATGTATTATCAATTAATGAATAAATAAACCATTAATACCATGATCACGATCAATTGTTATAGTTAATAAGTAAAATAACTCAATCACTTTCTTTTATTAATCAATTAATCTTTAAAAAAAATTATTAGCAAAATAACTTTGAAACGATTGAGAATAACTAATTTTGTAATCGGTCTTCTAGTGTTAAAATAAAATAAAATTATTTTACTAAATTATTTTTTATGGTTGTCACTTTGATAAACTCATCCTATATGAGTCAAATTGATCACTTCTTATAATAAATTCATTTTAGGTTAAATAATGGGTGGGTTTGATTTGAGATGGTATGTGATGATTTATTAAAAAAGGGTAATTCTATTTACCTCAAAATAATTTTGTTGATGCCTGCACTTGACTTAAAAATTTTGATTGTTCTATATATAGGTTTCATGTATTACCAAAGTGCACTATTTCATTGTCTTTGTAGCCTACTTCTCTTCTATGAAGGCAACTTCAGATTTTGGTTAGGATATCGTTTTATTTGTTGGACGGCAAGTTTTATGACGTGTTTGGTATGATGGAAATTGGTATGATGGAAAAGAGGAAGGAAGGTGATAGTAAGTATAGTCTAATGATAATTTCGTATCTGACTTCATATAAAGGTGTAGAGTTCAAATCTCTGCATCCTTAAGTTCCAAAAATAAAAAATAAAAAAGAGGAAGGAAGAAAGTGAGGGGAGGAAAAATTGAATGAAAAATTATAATGTAGTTTGTTTGATAAGAAGGATTGAGGGAAGAAAAGAGATGAAGGATAATAGGATGGGAAAAAATAAAGTGAAATTGGGATCCACCAATTTTTATTTCTCTAATATTAGATGGAAAATTAAAATAAACCCAAGTTCAAAAAAAAAAAAAAAAACGCCCAATGATGCCTAAACTTACTTTTTTTCTTCTTGTATTAAAACTAAAATAATATAAATAAGTAATAAAATAGTCAATAGTAAATAACTTATATATGAGTTAATATATAATTACACAACTTTTTTCTTCATTCCTACCTATAAAAAAATAAAACAAAATCCACTTTATCATTCTAATATTTTATCTTTTACAATTTTCTTTCCGTCCTATTTTATTTTCTTCTTACTAAACAAAATATTAGAGACTCTTTATGCCATCAACATTAGTTCTTATTGTTAAAATTCTTAACTTTAAAAGAAAATTCGGACATGCTAAGAAAGGGGATTTAAGGTCTTAGATCCTAGATTTGAATTTTGGGGATTTTTTTAATATATTGAGTGTCCATGGAACTCCATACAAGAAAAGAAAAGAAAAAAAAAAAAACTCTATAATTCAACCTCCAAAGTATTTAAATGTCTTTGTAGTGGGAAAATTGAGGATAAAAACTTTATCAGAAAGGATTTATGACTCAAGGGACCAAATTATTGTGACTATCTTAAAAGTTTAGGGATTAAAATATCAGTAATATTGCGACTATCTTAAAGTTTAGTATCATTTTAGCTTAAAAAAAAAATAATGGATTGACAATTGGGAGAAGGAGGGAAATAGACCAAAATTAAAATTAAATAAAAATAAATAGCAAAAAAATTTTGGACCTTTAATAAATAACATATTTTTGGTAAATAATGATTTACCATAACTAAAATTTCAAAAATATCCCTTATGTGTAAATCTTGATAAATTTATTTGGAAATCATTTTTTACTTAGTAAATCATTTATTTACGTGTGTAAATCATTAATTTACCAATTTTTTACCCAGAATTTTCTCAAGAAATAAGCAGATAGCTTTAAAATTTTACTGGTAAATCATTTATTTACGTGTGTAAATCATTGATTTACCAATTCTCTACCCAAAATTTTCTCAAGAAACAAGCAGATAATTTCTCAGAAAAAACAAAAATGAGAAGTCTAGCTCCCAATAAAAGTTTGCAGAAGAAAAAAAAAAGGGAAAGGGAAAGGGAAAGAGAGAAACAAAATCTAGAAAGAAATATAGATATAATTATAAAATTACATAACTCTTAAATCAAAATTACTATTTATTTTCTAAGTTACTTTTATTGACTAAAACAATTGACCTATTTATTACAATTTTCCTTAACAATTTACTCTAAAAGTCCAAGCCCAAAGCTTAAACATTTGGCCTACATTTTAATTGGAAAATTATGAAAACAATCCTTTAATTTTACATGTTTTGAATTTTTACAATCCCTAAACACTACTTTGAATTGTTTATTTTTATTATTTGTTTGAATTTTTTTAACTCAAATATCTCCACAAAACTATTTCATATTTATTTTCTCTCTTATCTTTCCTTCTTTCTCTCTCTTTCTTTACCCACCATCTCTTCCTAGTCTCCACTACTTAGTATTCTCTTTCTCTTTTGCTTGCTCTATAGAGAGCTCTAGTTGTTGTCCAACGTTGTTGCCTTCGCTAGGTCATGTGAGTAGAGATCGAGATAGCGAGTTCGGCCCCCATCGTAGATCACCGATCACCAATTGCTCTCTCTCATTCTTTCTCTTTTGCTTTTATCTCTATCGGTCCATCATCATCTCTAAGAAAGGTCCTCAAGATCCTTCTGCAATTGGCTTCCCTGACTAGCAATTAACCCTACATGCTTCTTCCCATTGCAATTTGTGTGATCTTTGCTATCTTGATGGCTAGGTTATGCGAGGTGATGACAGAATTGTGACCTACTTATGCAATTTGGGACTTCTTGCGATCTACTTGTGCAATTTGGGCTAAATATGTCAACCCGTTACCCACACTTTTGACCCTAGAGTGGGCTAGGACTAGCCCATCAAGTATTGGGATTGTCCTTAGCCTGGTGCAATCAAAAGGGCAAATTAAGCCTTAGTTTTTAACTTAGTGAGCAAGCTCAACTTATCCGTCTATTCAAGCCGCTTGAAGCACGCTCCACTAGCCTGCCTAAACATATAATGGTTTTTTTTTAATACAATATATTTATGACGTAAATCATTTTACATATATATTATGAAATTATATATAAATAATATATTACTATTACTATTAAAAATAATAATTGAAACTTTGAATGTTTGTATTTAAAATTTGAAGTTTTGATATCATTTTCATCTTTTTCTTATTAAGGCCAGGTCAGGCCGTCCAAATTTACAAATTTACTCTTTGTGTTTCCCTCTATCATCTCTTTCTCTTTCCATGCAAACCATCGTGATCTCCGTTAAGCATTACGATCTCCGTTCTCCTCTCTTAGCCTCGCGAACTCTGCTGTCGCTAGGATCTTGGCCTTGCGATCTCCGCTACAATCTCAGCCTCCATCTAGATTCATAATAAATTAAAATTTATTTTCAGTACTGTGGAATGCCTTAAGTTTTTTGGGGGATTACTCTCTATTTTGATGGTATCCTAGTGGATTTGTTAGTGTATTCTAGTTAGTTTTATACACACACACATATATATTTTTTGTTTTATGTGAAAATAGATAAAAAAAAAGTTTAATTTGAGATTTAAAAAAATAATTTATTAGATTAAAAAAATAAAAATTTACAAATAACTATCTGTGATTAGTGTTGATTCGGTCATTGAAAGGTAATATAGTAGAATACGAACTATGTTAAATTAGACTACCTTTTTGATCAATCAAAAATAATTCTAAATTGACATAAATGTTAGCACTAAGAGGTCCAAAATCTCAAAAGAAGGGGCGGTTTTTTTTTTTTTAATCCTCAATTTCACTCTTTTTATTTTTTTATTTTTTAGGATAGCTAATTGAATTGGCATTTATTGTTATTTATCATTAATATTTTAAGAATATATTATTTTCTTTAATTATTTATTAAAAAACACTATTTATTTTTTTTAAAAATATCCTAAAAGCCAAATCCAAAATTTTACAACAATTTCTGTGAAATATAATTTCACGTATAAAATGTAAGAGTTATTTTTACAAAAATAAATAAATAAATAATATTAAATGAAAAGAAAAATTATAATAATAAATAAAATAGATTTAATGGTTTATCTGTAAAATAAAATGTAGATGGTATGTAATTGTAGACTTTTATATTTTTTATTGTGCAATGCAAATAATTTATATATTATTCAATAATTTGAATATTTTATGTTGGAATGGAAGTTAGAATTAGGAAATTTGTCACTGTCCCTTTAAAAATGGGGGAAAAAAAAATCATGTCTAGAGAAAAAAAAAAAAAAGGAAAAAGAAAAGGAAAATATTGGAGTTAAAGAAAGCAAATCAGAGAAGAATAGACAGTAAGGGAAAGCGAACAGCAACGGGAAGGATGTGGAATGAGATATACAGTTAGGACTTTGGGAAAAGAAGAATTAGAAGAAAGAAGAAAGAAGAAAGAAAAAAGAAGAAATGGAGAAGATGAATAATGCAGTGGAAAGAATGAAGATGCTCGTCGGAATGGAAGTGGACGAACAAGCTCTTCCTTCTGCTTCTGACTCCGATTCTTTCCTCGACGATTTCACTCGCAATTGCACTTTGTCCACTAAGCAGGTTTTCCTCTAATTCCACTTCAATTTCTATTAATTCCACTCGCATACATCAGAAAAATGTTAGATCTGCCCATTCTATTCCCTAATTTTGTGCCTAATTTTTCAATGTATTTCAATCTCTATTTAACAAAAAAAAAAAAACAGAGGTTTTACGGATTCGCCATATGCTTGGCTGCTGGATTGACGTGTACTCTCTTGGTAAGCTTTATAGCTTTGAGCTCCAGGTATTTTCATAGAGAATTAGTGAAGAATTGGAGATAAAATTGATTAAATACAAAATTTGATTGTTGCAACAGTCAATGCTCGTGTTCTTCAATCCCATAAAGTTCGGAATAACATTCACTCTTGGCAATTTGCTTGCTCTCGGAAGGTTGGTTGATTGCTTATTCTCAGATCTCATTTTTTGTTAATGTACTTGTTTTTCATAATTTACACGCATTAGACTGCAAGTGAATAAAATTAAAACACTGTTTGGCAATTGGCAGCACAGCATTCCTTATAGGCCCAAAACGGCAGCTGACGATGATGCTTGACCCCGTTCGCATCTACGCAACCGCCATATTCCTCGCTAGTATCATTATTGCCCTCTTCTGTGCTCTCTATGTATGCAATGTCTTTCTCTTTCACCCTCATTCATAGCTTGTTTCTTATATATCTCTTGTGCTGGGTCTTGATTTCTTCCTTTGCTTTTCTCATCTTCTCTTTTTTGCCATTGTGTCGAGTGGAAGCAGGTTCATAACAAGTTTTTGACGCTGTTAGCCATTCTCTTAGAATTTGGTGCTTTGATCTGGTAAGATCATGTCTCAATCTTTGTAATCTCTTACTCTGACATATGAAATGTGTTTTTTTGTGTTATATATATATATATATATGTATAATACACACACACACATCTGGTCATGTTGTGATTCTAACTCAACAGGTATAGCTTGAGCTACATCCCTTTTGCAAGATCCACGGTATCTAAGGTCATGCTAGCATGCTTTGACACTGATTTCTAGCTTCATTATTAAAACACTCAATATCGAACTCCAAATGTAACCTGTCGTCCACCACAATTGATTTCCATGTAAGTCATATGTCGAACCTTCTATTGTCTTGGAAGCAAGGACACGAAGATTGTGAATCTATCAAAAGGTAGCTACTTAGTGAAATTGAGACGGATGGAGATAATATATCTATGTACTTTGATACTTTGATAGTGAGGAGAGAATCAATTTTTATTTTTCTTTCTCTGTTCCTTTGTCCAATTTTCGAATGATACTTTGTTATCTTGGTTCTTCCTCTGAGACATGTATATCTAATAAATTACCTTTATACTTCTTACTCTTCGTCACTCGCTCTCTCTTAAATAAAAAATAAAAAATAAAAAAATAGAAAAAAATTGCCCAACCACCAACGGATTGAAGTTAAACCGAGTGGTTGGATGATTTTAAGAGCCATGTTAGAGTTGTATTGTAGATCAAAGTCTTCCATGCTTTTTATGTCAAATATAATATAATGAAAGCTGCTAGTAATAGTCTCTTATTTCTGGAGTTTTGCACTGGAAAGCAATCTTACTGTAATAACTAGTAGTCAAGTACTGGAATTATAAATCATCGCCCAAATCGCAGTTACTGCTACTACAAACCTACAGTGTAGGTGTAGCGTTTCTTATTCTTAGGACTTACTTTCTTCCTGGTTTTTAGGTTTTATCTCCCATATATCTCGTCACTTTTGGATGGATTCAAAGTTATGAGGCTTGTGGGATTTTTTTTTTCCCTCATTTTTTTTCCACGTTGATGATCTCTCCTGTTTTATCTTTTAATAAGTATTCGGTAGGAGAAACAAATGAAACGAAAGAGAGGGGTGCACTTAGGAATGGAAGGATTTTGATATTCTTTGATTGTAGGGATAAGAGAGTGGAAGTGATTAGAAAAAGGACTCCAAATCTTTTTAAAATGGAATGAGAGAAAATGGAAAACATAAAGTAGGGAAAGGAAGAAAGAGGGAGATATATATATATGTATATATGTATTTTAAAAGGATTGGATTTAGTGTAATTTTAACCACTCGTATATATATATTTATATATATAGATATATTATTTTTTACACAAAAGGCACACTTTCGGGAATATATATATATATATTTATCACTTTGGTACCTTCTGTAACGATTATGAAAAATCCTTGAACTGTTTTGGTAACATTAAAAAAATATCGCCATGTAATTAAAAAAATATCATTATAGCATCTCTGAAATTCAAAAGAAAGGATAATTATTGTTAATGGTTTCAAAGGACATGATTTTACATTTTAAAGATCAGAAACGGAGTCATATAATAATAACATTTAGAAAAATCTTTTGTAATTAATATTATTATGGGGAATGAATATTATTATATCTGAGATGACGTCGTATATTAAAGATGAAACGATGAGTGCTAAAGAAAGAAAAGTTGAACGACGTTGTTCTAATAAGCGGACACTATTTGAAGTAAAGAGAAGTAAAGATTGAAGATGTCTGAACAAAGAATTAGATTGAAGAAGATAGAAAGTGTGGAAGCTGACCTGGTAAGATGAGAATGATGATTTGACAATGACATTAAGAAGATTTCCAAGTTTATAAATTGAGATGAGATCTCAAGGTCTGTGCATCTAATATTCATTATTGAGATTTGTCTGTGGATTTTAGAGAGAGAAACTCTCCTGGAGAGAGAAACTTAGAGTATATACTTAAAATCTATAAAGAAAATAGAAATTTTTATAAGGAATTGGGTGATAATTATAGTATTTCGTTGTTTGGGATTCATTGGTGAAGAAAATTATCCCAACGATTGGGATTAATTTACTCCGAATTAAGGTTTTAATAAATGTATCCAAAACATTCTTAAAGTCATTAAAAATGAAAGCTATGAAAATATAAGGGAAAAAATGCCAATCAAATCATGCCCAATTCCCCTCTCTCTTTTGGGCTTTAACCGGTGTATTTCTTCCTTGGGACTAGAGTCTAGCACTGCCTCTTGGGTGGCCATTGGACTTCTGGCCCTAAAGAAGAGGTTTTGGGCTCAACAGTGATGTCTTTGATGGCAAGGATGGCTTTGGGGTCAGAAGAAACACGTTTCGATCTCTTTGATTGTGTTCGTAGGCTTGTCACCGGAGGTATTGTCCTTGCAATTTGGGTGTTTGTTTTATTTTTTTTATTTTTTGTAATCTTGTTTGCGATAGGTTTTTTTTTTTTTTTTTTTTAAATAAAGGAAATGTCATTTCCATAATGTAGGTGTTACATTCTATTGCTCCAATTTTGCTTTAACTTGTAACGAAGGAGGTGGCATTCACTTGCTCTTGTATCTATTGTATTCCAATATGCTATAATTATTTGTACATAGTGTTAATGGTGATCTTTTTGCTATAGGTCTCTTGGACTCAATCCATCGGAGTTTTTTTATCGATTATCATAGTGTTTTTGAAAAAGAGAAATATATATATATACATGATAATTGGTGTGCTTTTTTGATTTTTATTATTAGAGTTTGGTGCATGTTCTATCATCTTGTGTGATTCATTAGAGTTTATTGGTGTAACTGATATGTAATTAAGATTAAATTTCCTTGTGTTATCAAGCATGTGAGTTTGTACTAGTGTTTGTATTTTTTGTTTGAAATAGAAATTATCCTTATTTTTCAAGAGAGAGAGGACATTTTGTAAGAAGGGATTAGAGAGAGACATATGTATATTTTGAACTTGAGAATAGAGAATTTGAGCTTAATATCTTATAATAGAGTCATATATTATATTACCCGCTATACATGTAAATAGGTTAGAGAGAGATGTTGGTGGTAGAGCATTGGAAATAAGGGAGATGGTGGCAAATTAGGGCAAAAACATCCAGGCATGGAAATATGGAATGAGGTGGTAAAATGGTGATTGGAATGGGCCTACCGGACTCGCCTCTTGAGTTTGGGGAGATCCAGCCCACGTTGCGTGAAAAAAAACGAAAAAGAAAATTCTACAAATTGTGCTGATGTCAAAAATTAAAATAATAAAAGAAAAAAGGTGAGGGGTGAAGGAGAGGAAAGACAATCGACGTACGATAGTGCATTGGCTTTGTGTTCGCCTCCTCCTCCTCCTCCTCCTCCTCCTCCTCCTCTCTTTATTTTATGAAACACAAAAACACTAAGAGTTCAGAATTACGAGATAATACGAAGCAATTAACGCAAACCTAAACTCCTCTTTCCTCATTTCTTTTTTATTTGCTTTCGGTTATTTTTTATTTTACCTGTGAGTATCAGCTCTCTTCTCTCTCTTTGCTTTAGGGTTTTATTTTAATTTGTAGTGTTTTTACTTTCTTTCTACCACTGCAATTCTTATCTTTTCTAATTTCTTCCCATGTTCTAATTCTTAATTTTTTGCTTTTTAAAAGCTTCTTCTTCTTTTTTTTTTTTCTTTTTCAATTCAATCGTTGCTAAGTTCATAGGTATGTATTTATGTATATTATCTTCTGTGTTTAAATCTCTGTGCTTTTTTTTTTTCTTTTTTCTTTTTTTCTGGTTAAATCTAATGCATCCACACTCCTTGCATTGCATACTGATTTCATTTCCTTATCCTCTGTATTATCGTCTTCAGTTTGAAGATTATTAACCCCTCTCTCTCTCTCTCTCTATCTGTCTCTTTTTGATTTAATCTCTGGTCGACTTTTAAAAATTTAGGCCCCCCCCCCTTTTTTTTTCTTCTTTTTGCCTTTAAGAGTGTGTCAAACTTGAATTAATTTTGGGTCGGGTCCTAAAGTTTATATATATGTGTATATATATATATTGTTTCCAGGGTTGCGGACTGCCAAATTGGTTCAAGGCGTTAAAAAGGGGATTAGTGAAATAGGATAAAGAAGAAATCAGAAATCAGAAATTAGAGTTCAAAAGAGTTTGTGTGGCATTTTTTGAATTTGAAACGGGATGAGCGGCGCAGCAAAAAGATGTCATGAAGAGATTGCCCACTCCGAATCGTCTTCTTTCTCAAAGCTGTCTTCCGATTACCATTCCCCCTATGACGTTGGAGCGGCCACCGACGCTCGTTTGCCGAAGATCTCCCGCACTGAATCGCGTGAAGTTGCCGTCGTTGATAGGAAAATTGTTCCCTCAACAACGTTTCGTATGCCCAGCGATTTGCACGTAGATAGCAATGCTGCTGCTGCTGCTGCCGCTGATGAGGAGCCAAGGGATTCCAGGGAGCACCATCGGTTCGAGAACCGAGACGCTAGGCCGGAGATGGCAAGGGAATTGTATGGCGACCTGAGGAGGGATTCTCAAAATGCCAAGGGTTCTGAAAAGGATTCTAGGCACGATGGTAGAGGGGACGACAATAAGGATGTCAAATACGATAGAGAGACTTATAATGATGCAAAGACTGAAGTTAAGAATGATAAGGATGGTTATGGTGCCTCCAATACTCACTTGAGTTGGAAAGATTCTAAGGATTATCACAGGGGCAAGAGATATTCTGATTCCCCTCTTGGGACTATGGATGCCTGGATTCCACGTGCTGCCTCCCAAGGCCATGCCGAGGTTGCAAAGGAAGCTTCAACTCTCGAGGAGAGGGATCATGTCGAAGTGCACGAGGCTGTTGGAGAGAACAAGTTTGATTCCAAAGGAGATGACAAATTCAAAGACAAGGATAGGAAAAGGAAAGAGGCTAAGCACCGGGACTGGGGAGAAAGGGACAAGGAAAGGGTTGATCGTAGGAGCACTGTTCCACAACTTAGCGATGCCAAAGAATCAACCAAGGAAGAAAGAGATACGGAGAGATGGGAAAGGGAGCGGAAAGATCCCTTGAAAGATAAGGAGAGGGGAAAAGAGAGGGAAAAGGATCAAACCAAGAGGGAAATGTGGAATGGAGCTTCTGACAAAGAGAGCAATGAGAAGGAATTTGGGGATGGATCAAACAGATTGCAAGAGCAGGAGAATGTCACGACAGAAAATAAGAAGCAGAAAGAGTCTGAGAGCTGGAAAACTGTTAGTAAGGAATCTAGAGACAGGAGGAAAGAGCGAGATGTTGACGGAGATGGAGATAGGACTGAAAAGCGCACCAGGGGATTGGAGAAAGAATCAGATGATGGATGTGCAGCAGATGTTGAAGGGGGTGTGGAACGGGAACGGGAAGTTTATAATTACGCAGTTCAACAGCGTAAAAGGATGCAACGGTCTAGAGGTAGCCCTCAAGTGACCAACCGTGAGCCCCGTTTTAGAACTCGTACTCAAGAAAATGAAGGGTCTGTCATACTTGCCTTTTTTTTTTAAATTACCCTTTTTCAAATTCAAATAAGTTTAGGTTGGCTGTGCTTTATGTATTGTTTATGGAACATATTAAATGTGCTCAGGGTTTTTATTATTTAGTATGCATAAACCGTCAATTTAAAGTTAGGAATTATATATTATATACTGATTATCTCTCTAATATTTGTCGTGCATAGTTTTTTATGTGTGGGGACATATTATACAATCCTTGGTGTGTAAGTTTGACTATCAGAAAAATGAACTTACAAGAAGCGTGACGACAATGTTTAAGTATATCTTTAACTAAATATGTATCACCAACTGTATTTGAACATGGGCAATAATCAGTAATCATCTCCTTGATTAGCGTGAGATAGTTTTTAATAGGGCCAAACGACAATATTGATGGCGTATTAGTAGCCTTGAAAGCAGGTTAGGAAGAGTTAGCTCATGAGGCCTTTACATCAATGGTGTATTCTTCTAACCTACAATAATTTGTTTCGTGGGCTATCTTGTTAATGACTGAGAGATTTAGATTGTTCTGTTGGTTGATTCATTGCAGAGATTTGTTCAAGTAAGGGATAAGTACTAGTCTAGTGTTTTCACTTTAAACTGTATTTCATATTTTCTAGGGTTTTGAGGTTTAGATAACCATGCTGTCGATCATGTTATATATTGACCCAATTAAATTTATAACATAAACATGCAGCATACTTTTGTTTATAAAGGATTATGGAAATTGCTCATCTAAAGGGAATGAAAAAAAAAAAACAAAAGATTATGGAAACTTGTGTATATTCCCATTCTTAGTGCGCCGTTTAATTCACATGTTATTAATTTATTTATTTTGTTTCTGAAACCACTTCTGTTGCCTTCTCCCCCTCCCTGGTTCAGTGCAGTATTTAATTTAATTTATTTTTGTGTTTGTTATTTTGCAGATCTCAAGGTGAGCTGTTGTATTCAATTGTATTATAGGAGCTTCTAAGGTTTGCCTTGGTGAAGTCCCTTTGTTTTACTTGCTACATGTTTGTGAGTGAAGACGTAACGGACCTCGATAGAAACCTAGAGAAGAATAAAGAATGTAAAATGTCAGGATTAGTTCATTAGTGGTACAAGACTAAAATAACATTACGAGCAATACAATGTTTTGCTTACTCATTTACGCTGTTAAAGTGATTGAAAATTTAGGTAGAGTTTAATATCATCTACTTCAAGTCAACAAAATACATTGTTTTGCTTACTCATTTAGCATTAATCTCTCAAATTTGAGTCATTTTACATTGGGTTAGTAGATAGTACTTAGACTAGGTGAAAGGCTTCGACCTGTGTGGCAGCTCTAATACAGAAAGACAAAAAATGCAACGAGTTTAATAAAGGGAATTAACATGGCTGAATTTCTAAGAATTGCCTTGATATCGTTGGGTTGATCGAGTCTTTTTAATAAAAAATTATATCATACATTTCTATGTTCTGCTTATTAGAACAGAAAAATCTGCTGCATCATGTGTTTTAGATGTTAGTTTCCTTTACATATCTTTTAAGCTGATCACAGTCACAGGAAAAGCTGAAGTGTCCTCTGTTGTCTATAAAGTTGGTGAATGCATGCAAGAACTGATAAAGTTGTGGAAGGAATATGAGGCATCACAGGCTGAAAAGACCAGTGAAAGCTCAAGTGGTGGTCCTACTCTTGAAATTCGGATACCAGCGGAGCATGTTACTGCCACAAATCGCCAAGTAAAGATCAGTTGTTACTGCATCATTTCACAATAGGAAATCAGTTGTTAACTTTGTTTCTATTTTGCAATTTGCCCGTATAAATTCTTTATGCTGTCATTTGTAGGTGAGAGGTGGCCAGCTATGGGGGACAGATATATACACAGACGATTCCGATCTCGTCGCTGGTATTTTTTTTTTTTTTTTTGGTTTGGAATGATTGATTTGGTTTTATAGTGTAGCATATAAAATCTCGGTAATATAGTTTGGACAAGTATTAATGTCCCAATTTTGCCTTTCAGTTCTCATGCATACAGGCTACTGCCGGCCTACGGCTTCTCCTCCTCCTTCTGCTATACAGGAGTTGCGTGCTACTATTCGAGTGCTACCTCCACAAGATTGTAAGTAGGATTCAATTGCACTTGATTTTGACGTACATTATCTGTTCATTGTTCGTGCAATGGATTTGTCCTTTACACTCAACTTTTTATTAATGCTCAATTGTATTGGGGTAGCATAGACACCTTTTTTGCAGATGTGAATCATGATTGCCATGAGTCTTCCTTTTTTATCCAATACTTGCCGCATCCTGTTCTTGGAAATTTGAAATAAGGAGAACTGATATTTTATAGTTATTACTTGCTGCCCTTTTTAATTTCTTCCTGTCAACATGGTTTTTGACTTTTTGCTGCCTAATAATGTTCAGATTCTTTGTTTAATCTGTTCTAACATAAATTTTAGGTTATATTTCCACACTGAGAAATAATGTCCGTTCGCGTGCTTGGGGGGCTGCAATTGGCTGTAGTTACCGTGTTGAACGATGCTGCATCGTGAAGGTATTAGAAGTGTAGAGCTAATTTGTTGACTAGTTTTGGAATGTTCTAGTTCTTTATCTGTTATCACGTTTATTGTTTTTATTTCTGGAGATTTTTGTAAAAGATCTATGGTCCCGGTCTTTGGATTTATCAGTAGCTTCATTTGAATTTCAAAATTACTGATTTCTAAGATACTTCAATCCCAGATTGTATATTTATTATGGTAACACTGGGCTTTATTTTTGATACTTCCTCACTACCCTTTGATGTTGTTTCCAGAAGGGTGGTGGAACCATTGATCTCGAGCCTTGTCTTACACATACATCCACAGTGGAGCCTACACTTGCTCCTGTGGCTGTAGAGCGGACCATGACTACAAGGGCTGCAGCTTCGGTATTTCTTAGCATCTCTTATACATCTCCAGTTTTTCGAGTTCTGTTAAAACCTTTTTTTTTTTGGTTATTTGTCCCGTGCCTGCTTCTCTTTTCGTTGATACCACAGTTTATTTTTAGCTTAGAGTTTTTCTCCCATATTTTATATGGTGTGTTGTGCACGTGTTTTCTTTGGCTTAGGAGGTTTGCCATCTACCTCCATGCGTGACATTATTGGGGCATGTTAACTTCACTATTTTAACTACTTTTTTTTTTTATTTTTTCCCCCTTTACATCCAGCAATATTCTTTTCGTTTTTATTGTTTAATTTTTGGTAAACAACATGTTTTTTTATGTCTGTTGGCTTACATGATGGATTTGATTTTATAGAATGCGTTACGGCAACAGAGATTTGTACGTGAAGTTACAATACAATACAACCTCTGCAATGAACCTTGGTAAATAAATCTTGATTTGATCATTGAAGCGATAAATGGTATTCATATGTTGATCTGAACGTTCCTTTTGTTTTCTTGAGTTCTATTTTTGATGAAGCCGCAGTTAGCCTTTGTTTTTTGTTTTGATCTTAGTCTGGATATGGAAAATGAGTGACTAGTATATATTTGTTGAATTATCTTCAGGATTAAGTACAGTATAAGCATAGTTGCTGACAAGGGTTTGAAGAAACCTCTATACACATCGGCACGTTTAAAGAAGGGAGAAGTATTGTACTTGGAGACGCATTCATGCAGGTGTATTACTATTTACTACTGAATGATTTAAATATATATATATATCATCTGGTTCCAATTCCTTTAATCCTTATCATCATCATGGTGGGAAGGTATGAGCTGTGTTATAGTGGAGAGAAGATGGTGAAAACCATACAGCAATCATCTCATGCCCAAAATCATGAAGCGGAAGCAGAGAAATCACAAAATCATCATTCACATTCTGCAAATGGCGAGAGTGAGAATATTGTAATTGATGCATTCCGGTGGTCTCGTTGTAAGAAGCCTCTTCCTCAGAAAGTAATGCGTTCGGTCGGAATCCCGCTGCCCCATGAACATGTGGAGGTATTGCTACTACAAGCCTAGTATTCCTTGACTTGCTTGCCATTCTTCGTGCTTGTGCTTGTTTATTTATTTTTGCTTGTGCGTGTTTGTTTGTTTGTTTGGTCTTTTAACGGAACAAGTAAATAATAGGTGTTGGAGGAGAATCTTGATTGGGAAGATGTGCAGTGGTCACAGACTGGCGTCTGGATTGCTGGCAAGGAATACATACTTGCTCGCGTGCATTTTCTTTCTATGAATTAATTAATTTCTCTAATTAGTCTTTTTTTTTTTAATTTGTTTTCTTATTTTGTTTATCGGCCATATATATATATATATACCCATATATATGTAACCGGATTTGATGTATGGAATAAACAAACGTATCTTAATTTCATGTAATTTTCATCTTATCTGATCTAGCAGAACAATATTTCTATTTCTAATGAATGGAAATAATTTAATCAAAAAAGCTATATGCGGTGGCAGTAACACTGACTCAAAGGAGAGTCAATGTTGAGGGGATTCAACCCGTGTCTCCATATTATTGTCTCCTTTACATTCCTCCAATAATGTGAAGGCATATCAATTAAAAAAAGTATATTTAATCATAAAAACATCAACTAAAAAAATCAGTTAAAAAATCTTATTAATTAAACATGTATTATAATATTATTAGACGGATATGAATGGAAATATAAATAAGGAGACATATGAAATTAAGTGATGTAGAAGTTTTTCAAGCCATGCTATTGTGATAGTGTTGAAAATGACTTGATTTTTTTTTCTTTTCTAAACTTTGAGGGATTCAAACTCTTTCTTTTTTAGTAAAATTAATTGTAATATTATTATTAGATTATGTTAATAATCATGCCTTAAAAATTTTATATAAAAAATAATTTTAGAGGTGGCATGTAATATTATTATTAAATTATGTCAATTATTATAACTTGAAAAAGTTTATTTATGTAAACAGTTATTTTGAAGGCAACATGTAGGCTAGTGACATTATGCTGTGTAAATTTTGATATAATCATGTTGTTAGAACTTTAGGTGTTTGTTAAATTTTTTATAAAATTTTGATGTAGAGGTGACTAGGATGAACATGCAATATTTTTGTCTAATAATTACTATAATGGGGTTGGCAATTCATGTTATCATGTCATGTTCGTATTGTGTTATGTTCCTTAGTTAACACTATTATACTAAATCCAAATCCGACTCATTTAATAATTGTGTCAAAATTTTAAATCCAAACTCAACCCATTTATTAATCGTGATAATCGTATCGATTCGAATTAACCTGTTTAAATTAAATATAAATAAAATAGTGATTTATTCAATATGATTATGATATTTTAATATGTTTATTAAGCAACATATCTTTTCTTTTATGAAATAAAAGTGAAATTTATTTATAAAGTTTTAAAATTCATATTATTTGTAATTTATTAGCTATGAAAACTCTTGTTTTATATCATATACAATTAAGTAAAAAAAATAATATATAATGTTGTGGTGAGGGAGAGGAGAGGGCGATGAGGTGAGGTAAATAGAGGGGAAGGGGAGGAGAGGGCGATGGGGTGAAGGGACGGGAGGGGGTTTGACAACAACAGGGTTAGGGATAATAGGTCGTATTGCCGTAAAGGTCAATGGAGTAAGGAAATGGGAGGATGATAGGGTAAGGTGAGCAGAGTTATAAAAACAATGAAAGACAAAAAAAAAAAAAAAAGTAAAATCTAAATTTTCTTTTCCATATTAAAATTTTTAAAAATATATATATATAAAATAAAAGATATATTTCATATTTGAATTTTGAAAACTCAAAATTAAAAATAGTAAAACATTATAATATATATAACAATATAAATATATTAAATATTATAAATGGGTAATTTATGAGTTATATTCATATCAACCCATATATGATCAATTTATTAAATGAGTTATTTCGGGTCAATTGTGAGTTGGCAGGTTCGTGTGAGTTCGATTTTTTATTCAATCGTATTTGACAGGTTCAATCCTTTTTAATCCGAACCCATTTAAGGAAAATCCAAACCCTCTAAATTCGTGCAGGTTTCGTATCGTGTTATCGTGTTGTAATTCAAATTGTCAGTCCTATAATATAAGATACATATTTGTTGTTATAGTTTTTATTTCTAATATTAAATTAAATATTAAAAAAATCTCAAAAATAGAAATATTTTGCAACAATATTTTTTTTTATCATGGTTTTTAAATACATATAAAATTACAATGATAAAAGTTAAAAGAAATACAACAATAAAATAGTTTATAAAATTAAAAATTTACAATTTGAAATTACTTATTAAAGGAAAGAAGTTTAAATTTTAATCAAATAGTTGATTGTTACCTATTATTTGCTCTAGAGATAAATAAATAGGTCGATTGAAAAATATTATTTATTGTTAACGTTATTTTAGTAAATTTGTTGTTAAGATTATTTAAAAATTGTATAATGACAGCAAAATCAACTATGTTAAAGTAGTTATTGATTTGTTTATCAAATTTTATTATGCTGCAATAGTTTTTAAAATTTATTTGTTTAAGATTTACCAAATACCATTGACTTGTAATAAATTATGTTACTCAACAATCTAAAAGCAACCTCCAAAATTAGATAAAACGATTCATGTTTTATTGGTGGAACAAAAGGAATAACACAACATTGATTAACAATTAGTACGTGTTGATTATTTAAAAAATTGGAGTCAAATTTTGTTCATTTATTTATTTTCAAATGTGAGCAACAAGTCATCTATTAGAGGAATTGCAAAAGAAAAAGGGTAAATTATTTTTGTAATCTCGTGATTTTTAGGTAAGGTATAATTTGGTTCTTAATTTTTTTTAATTAAAAGGTCCTCAAACTCTTAAAAAAGACGAAAAAGAAGGTAAAACCCTAACAATCATTAAAAAGTAAACAAATCTTCATCACATGCTCCTTATGTGACCTTAAAGATTATTAGAGTTTAAACATCTTTTACATCATTTTTAAGAGTTTAGAGGCCTTTTAATTTAAAAAAAAAAAAAGTTTAAAGGTCAAATTGTGCCTTACATAAAAGTTCAGAGATCACTAGAGTAAAAGTACCATCTTAGCAACGTATTTGGTATGGAGAGGAAATAGGATGAAAAGAACTTTATGTACTTATATTATGTACCTATAAAAGATGAAAAATAAAAAATTTATGCAATTAGTTTTTTTTTATGTTCTTACGTTATTTCACTTTAAAAATAGGAACAAAAAAGTAACTTTAATTATCATTGTATGAATTTAAATTTTCCGTCCAATTTAAAAAGATTAAAATTAATGGACTCCACTGTAAGTTTTATCCATCCTATTTTCCTTTCCCCCTTTTCTTTCTTAGCAAACAATCAACTCCATTAGTAGACAGCTAATTGTTCCTCCCACCTCCTTTCCATCCTACCAGACGTAGCATTAAACTACTATTAATCTTTGCTTCTCATAAAAAATTAAAAAGAACAAAAAGAAAGGCAGCAGATATCATATACTATAGCCAAACCAAAGGAAGGCAAAGCGTACCTTTCTTGTATTTTGTTCCTTATTTTCTACTTTGACAATTTACCACCATCTCAAGTCACCACTCACTCACCAGTAAAAATGCAATACTACCAGTGACATGGTTACGGCAGCAAAGTACAACCAATAGCACAACAATAATTGCCGGTTATTTAATAGACTACCCTCAACGTCGATGTTGATCTTCCTAGTAGCGCGGCGTCTTACCATTGATAATCTGGCTGACTTTAACACCACTGGAAATGGAGCAGCAATTTCTATAAAAGTCAAGTGGTCTATTGTTCGCAATGAATACACAAATTGCAACTCTCAGTCCTCCAAAGACAATTCCAAAAGTGATACACACATACATAAATAGACATATATTTATTTACATGCAGCATACAAAACGCATTAATGTACACCAATAGATTGAAGATAATTGACCGGCGCAAAGTGACAGAAACATAACAATTTTAAAAGAAACAAGTGCAAAGAGAAAATGCCTGGTCATGACTCAATCATTACCAAGGAGAAGATTTAGAATTTTCATCTAGGAATTAACAAGTTAGCAGTTGTACGTCAGGACTCAGGGTTCATATCTCAATAAAACTTACCATCATTAAAAACAGTCACCAGTCATCCCATTTATTTATGAAGTCATCCCACATTGCAGCGGCAATCGAATCTCTCTTCGAGAACGCAACTTGTTCTGGTATTGAAGAAACCAACTGGATTTCAGGTTGTTCATCTACCTCAGGCAATTCATCCACTTTCACGCCTTCCACACCAGAGAAAAGCCAATCTTTTTCTTCCTTGAGGCGGATGAAATTATGCAGAACACACGCGGCAATAACTATGTCCCGTTGAATGTGAAATGCATATTGAGGAGCAAGTTTAAGAATGGGAAAGCGAGTCTTCAACACCTGAAAAGACCTCTGAATGGCATTCCTTAGTGATGAATGCCTGTGATTGAATAGCTCCTTTGCGTTCCTAGGTAACTGATTAGCACCTCTGAATTCATGAAGATGATGCCGGACTCCCTGATATGGAGCAATAAATCCTTCCCTGTTCAAGTATCCCGTGTCCACAAGGTAATATTTTCCTAAAACATCATAGCTATAAAAAATAAGTACACAGTTTGATCACAAGATGAGATACGTAAGTTGTTACTAGTACAGTTATGTCTGCTCAAACCTTCTGGAATCTGTGGAAAATTTTGATCTGGGTCATTAAGAACAGCTCTTAATACGCGGGAATCTGCAGCAGAGCCTTCCCAACCAGGATAAATGAATATAAATTTAAGGTCAAATGTGCAAGCTGCCAACACATTTTGAGAAAGAACACCTCTTCGGTTACGGAAACGTGATTGATCTTTGGCAGGGACATGGGAAGGAATGTGCATTCCATCGATGACTCCAACGCAATCCTGAAATGAAAGTAAGAAATAAGGTAAAGATGATCCTATTTATTTAATTTTGTTTTTCAAAAGGAAACAAAATAAAGATGCCTTGCATATTACAATGCAGTAAAGGAAAACATAGGTGTTTGAATATGAACCTGGAAATACGGGTAGAATCTTTGATTTGCAAGGATTTCGGCAGGAGTCGTGATAGGTGGTGGCTGTAAAAATTCACGCGATAATGACTTGATTGCCTTCAGCACATTATTAAAATGCCGGCTAATGGTTTCACCTGAGTGTTGAAATCGCTCTTGGATTACTCTGTTGCGCTCATTATGACCGATAATGTTGAGAAAAATTCCCAGCTGCTCCTCTATCATAACACCAGCAGTATCCCGCAACATGCTTCTCTGTCGAAGAATGTTACACAACTTGTGAAATACATGTTTGTCCATCCGAAACATCTCCCGAAACACATCAACTTGACCATTCAGCACTTCAGTCATAAAGCTAAATCCTTGCCTGGGTGACAAGCTATGGCAAGGTTTGCTTGTAATGTTGTTATAGTAACAGTAGCCAGCAGTGGCTGCGATCAATTCCATCTCATCCAATTCTAGGTCAAAATCATCCATGCCAGCAGACATATCTGCATAAACAATGTTAAATACTGTACAAAGAAACTGTTACAACTGAAGTTTTGAAAGCATTTCAACTTGTTACGGCCTTCAATCACAGAATATTCCAAATCAATTAATGAAGGCTAAATCTGCTATCTATCATCTAGATTATCAAGCAAAAGGCATGGCCCATAAAGTCATACTAGATACAAAGATAGAAGGTCTCAAGTCTGCCCAATTGTACAAACCACAAAAAGAAACAACTTTGCCCATAATCCAAAGAGGATAATAAATAAATAAATAAAAGAGCAATAATATCTGTGTACGTTAGAGAACTCTCATCCTAATTCAACTAGAGGAAGTGCCAGACTTTCCCTGCAACCACGGTAAACGTCTTTCGCTTTTAAGGGAGATGAAAGTTTCTCTGGCGTTGGGATTTTCAAACAAATCCAAAGCGAAAAAGTAGATCCTTTGATCAACCCCTTGCATCTCATCCAACACCTTAATGCATTTGCTTATAGAAAAGCGTTCCTCGTTCTTCATGATGGCGGCGGCTCTCATCTTAGAAGCAGCAGCAATTTCTAGCATGGCGTCTACTATAGCATCGCCAGTGGCCTTGCGGCTTCTCTTTCGACGACCTGAACCTGATGGCATTCCCGACTGACGCTTGTTACCATCCAACATGTTAACATCATCTCCAGAGCCAGAAGAAGCATCGTCATCTATAAAAGGCATTGGCATGCGAGGATCGGCAGACATAATTCCACTCTCAACACATCAACAATACATCACCTTTTTTTTTTTCCCTCTTCCTTCAAACTGTCTTCAAAAGAATGACAATAAGGTCCAAAATCGTTTTCTACTTACGAATAGAACAGAGCATTCCTTGTTTTCTACATATATAACGCATGAGAAATAAATTAAAATGCACAAGCTGTAATAAAGTGCTATATATAGATATAACAGTAATATGTACAATATGTACGCAATTGCAAATAACCCATTTTATTTTATGAATTCATTATTCTAAATTTCATAAATTCAATATATATGTTTGATAATGACACTCAACAACATAACTTTGAATCATGTTTGAACAAAAAGGTTTGTATTTTAACTTTAATCTTAAAAAAATAATAGTAGAAGAAACTGAAAATTATTTGTCAAAAAGCCAAGCCGGAATAAAAACAAAATAAAATACAATAAAATCAATGGTTTTGTGGCTGAGAAACGGAGACAATAAAATGACAGGGGAAAAAAAAAGTTAGACATTTAGCGAGTTCTAAAAGCCATTACGTTCATTCTAAGAGAGAAAGATACACAAAATTAACACGAAAAAAAATTAAAGAAATTTGAAATAAGACTCATTGTTGTCAGAAACCCCAAAAAAAAAAAAAGGACCGAAAGAATAGAAGCATAAGCAGGTTTAGAAATCGAAAGAGAAAAATGGAGGATTAGATCAAAAAAGAATAAAAAATGAAGATGGAAAAAGGAAAAGTCACAGAACCTTGTTTCTTTCCGTTCTTCTCTTCTCTTCTCTTCTTTTCCGTCAAATGAATTTTGGGTTAGGGTTTTCTTTTCTTTTTCTCCTGCTTAACCAAACCTAATTTTTTAAGGAGCTTCTTTAATGAGAACCGACGCAGCTCGAGCGGAGTCTTTATTTTTTTTATTTTTTGAATTTTAAGCGGAGTTTTCGAGTAGATGAACGAAAAATTTTTTTCTTCTCTAAATTAATAATTAAAAAAAAACTACACACCTAATCTAATAATAATACTATTTTTAATTTTATATAAAGGTATAAAAATCAAATCTCTTACTCTAGCATTCGAATCACTAGCTCTTAAATAAAAAAAAAAAAAAAGGGTACAATATATGTCCCTAAGAATGTTAAATAAAAAATAGTTACATTATTATATCTTATATTTTGGGTCCATTTACAGATAAGTTTTGGAAAATTTTTTTTGCTAGAAAAAAGTAATTTTAGACAATATGTTTAGGAAAAAATTATTTAAAATAAAAAAATAAAATTTAAAAATTTTAAAAAAATTTTATCAATATAAATTTTGTTTCGTTTTTTTTTTAATTTTATATAATTAAAAAAATATTCTCATTTAGATTTATATACGTAAAGTTATGGATTTTTAAAATTTGGAATTTACTATAACATTCTGAAAATATAAATAGTAAAAAGTGATAGTAAGGTGGAAAAAATACTAAAAAAAATGTTTTTAAAACAAAAATTTATATATTGAAATTTTAAATTTTAACACTTAATTTAAATTGAGAATAAATTGCTCTTTTTTTTTTAAGTATAAATTGTTTCCTAAGTTATTAAAATTTTAAATTTAAATACCATGGGATTAAAATGAGGATAAATTATTCATTCGGCCACTAATTTTTTAATTAAATTATGATTTGGTCCCTTATTTTTAAAAGGATGTAATTTGGTTCTTTTTCACTAAAAAAAATAAAAAAATAAAAAAAATATTATGTAAATCACACATAAAAGGATACAAATATATAACTTAACTTACATGTGTTGTATATGTGGCCTATTTCATCTAATTTTTAAATCTTTTAGCAAAAAGAACCAAATTGTACCAATTTACCCTCAAATTTAACAAACAAATCTTTGAATTATTTACCATTTTGTATCATGCTTTTTATTTTTTTATTTTCACAAAGAATAGAGAATTTTAGAGATATGACATAAAATTATACATTGGATTGATTTTTGTCGCACATAAAAAAAAAACTTTTGTAGAAAATGTCATTCACTACATTATAAATATTTATTTTTTATTTTAATATATTAATTAAATTTATTTTTTTAAATCCTTGTCTTTCCTCTCTCTCGTTTCTCTCACTCCTCTCCTATCAGACGCCGACTAGCATGATGGCAATTGACGACGGTGAGTAGTGTGCCGAGGACGGTGGGGTCACCTGAATGCTAGCCTAGAGTAGCTCAATCTCTTTTCTCTCAATTTCTCCTCATCTCCCGGCAGTGATTGTGAGTAAAGCCAGAGTTCACAACCACTTCTTGGTGGGGCGATTCCGGTGAGATTTGAGGCTTTGCAACTCCAATCGCAAGACATTGGTGTTAAAAGTGGCCAAGCAGCGTATAGCTTCGACATCTCCACCATCGGATCTCCTCCACGCAAACAAAATTCCACCATTAGAGATTGCAAAAGCACAGCAGTTGGCATCACAAGGGTGGTGGTGAGGTGGAGGCCGCAAAAAAAATGGCTTCGGGCCAATGGTGAGAAAAATGTCGGCGGATTGGTTGGAAGAGAGAGAACAAAATTAAAGAGAGGGAAGGGTAGAGGGAGGGAGAGAGAGAGAGAGAAGGAGAGAGAGAAGAGCGAGTTAAAAAAAAAAAAAGATATTTTAGTCTAATTAGTTATCATCTATATGATGTCATCATTCTAACATTTTTAACAAAAGTTTTTTTTTTGCTGTGACAAATATCAATCAACATCATATTTTTATCACATTTAAAACTAATATACGTTGATAGAAAAAATTATATATATGTAAATTCATATGGTAAATGTAATCTAAAAATATAAAAATAAAGAGCTTTAAAATGTACGATATACTTTTTAAATAAAAACAAATACAAGATATAAAAAGGTAAATACCACTTAATTAGCTTTTCTTAGTAACGGTATTATGGATATTATCTAGGTTAAAATTAAGTGTAGCCCCATAAATAGTATTACTCTGTTTATTAAGTGTATTTTTTTAATGTAATCTAATTATTATAAGAATGTAAATTTTTAAAACCGCATGATATATATTTTTTTAATAAAATCATATACATAATATAAAACATAAATAACCCAAAAAGTAGTATAACATAAATCAAACTATTTCAAAAAAATAAAATAAAATTTCAAGTCAAAATAAAGTGCTCGTTTGAATGGAAGGTTTAATTTTTGAAAAATAAAAAATTTTTAAATATGAAAAATAAAAAATTGTTTGGATTTTTTTTATAAAAGTGAAAAGTTGTTTGGATGATAAAAAAATTTTTTAATCTAAAAATAACTCTTTATTCATTTTTAAAAATGAAAAATTTTGGATGTTCAGATAAAAAAATTTAAGAAGATTTATTTTTTTAAAATAAAAATTTTTCTACTTTTTAAAAATGAAACTCCCAAACAAACATAATATAAAAGTATTATTTGATAAATAATATAAATTTGCTTATTAAATGTATTTTTTTAACCTAATCTAGTTATTATAAGAATGTAAAATTTTAAAATACATGATATATTATTTAAATAACGTTAAAATACATGATATAAAAATATAAAGGGAGTAAGAGCAAATTAACTTAATTTAGTATATTATTTTAAAATAATATCAGAATTAAAATTATTACTACCAAAAAGTGTAATTAAGGCAAATGATAACGTAAAATAAAAAATAAAAAAATACCCTTGATTCCCCCTTTCTTCTCTGATTTTCTCTTTATAGTAGCTTCCGTTGTTGTCCTCGTTGATGTCACGAGCAAGCTCGCCGTTCAGGTTGCCACCATCGTTTTCCGTCGTCATCAACCTTTTACGGCGACTAGTCGGAGGTCGCGAGCTTGCGAAGAGACACGAGGAGAGTCGCGAGCTTCGTCTTTGAGTTTGAAATTGGGATCCAAAAATTGCATCATCGCCGGAGAATAGCGGGAGTTGGAAACGCAACCTTGTCTTGCGGCAACAGCGAATCGCGATGATTCCAACAGCTCTTCCCCGACAACGGTGACATCAGGCAGCGGTTTCAGACAGTGCCTTCTCCAGCAGAGTGCGATTCGATCTCCAAGAGCAATGAGCAGCCATCTACCCACGGCAATGGCTTCGTCTCCGGTAACGACTTCCTTGCAGTGTTACTCCAACGGCCACTGGGCTCTTTGTCTTCCCCGGCGAGGCTGTTTGGGTTATGCGTTTTGAGGTGCGTTTACAATTTTTAATAAAACATGGATTTGTTACTAATTAATAATAAATCAATAATTCTAAAAAATAAAAAAAATTATTTCCAGATAATATATTTAAATTGTGTAAAAATAGGCAAAAAAATAAAAACAAAGAAAACCACATGAGAAATAAAATAAAAAAAATTAGAAATCAAATATTTACAAATAAATATCAATATATTTTTTAAAACTAATTTTTTTTCTAAAAGGTATTGTATTTACTTGAAAATATGAATATTTATTAATAAAACTAAATATTTATTAACTAAGTATATTATATATTATTATAGATGAAAATATGGAAAATACTGGATTTTGATTTTTTTTTTTAATGCTATGATTGCTTTTTTGTATGGAAAATACATAATTTTTAATTCTTTTTGAATGCCATGATTGATTTTCATTATTGTTGCAGGTAAAAATATAGAAAATACTGGATTTTTATTTTTATTTTTGCAGTAAATGGAAATATTGTGAAAATACAATAAATTTAAGTATTTACTAATAAATATTTATTAATATTTCCAACATAATTTTTGATTTTTTAATGTATATTTACAATTTAAAGTAGATTTTTACTAAATAAATTCGGATATTACAAATGATTACCAAATATTATTTTTATATACCATATATCAAGTAAATCCGTATTTACTAATAAATACATATTGACAGAGTTATCTACAAATTTACTTAGTAAAACTTAAATTATTTAATAAGATTTACCGGTAAATACTTAGATTTACTAAAAATAATTGAATTTACTAGTATTTATCAAATATTTATTATATTTTCAATTTTTTTGAATTATAAGATAAAAATAATATTTTATAGTAATTCTAATTACTTTAATTTTTTTAGTGACAATTATATTTACAAAACCTCATAGCAAAAATTTGTTATTACAAAAAGGCCCAAAATCCCAAATTAGCGAAATCCAAACCCAGTCTTGTTGAACCCTCGTCGCCCCGTCACCCACCCTCGTCGTCTTGTTGTCCACCCTCATCTACTAATGGAAAAACACTTACGATGGAGCCGCCTCCTGCCGGCAAAGAACTTGTAAAAAAACCAAACAATATCTCGCAACAAAGAACATCCAATGGAATAATCGTCGAATAAGTAGATTCGTGTTAGTGGTTAACTGGCAATCGTCATCTTGAGGCTGGATCTAGAAAGTCACAATCATTGGAGCTTGTCACCTAAGAAGCTAAGAACACCAGCTGGAATCGCAATGGCTGGCCGCTGGTAGGGAGTTGAGAAGAAAGAGACAGAGTAGTTGGCTTGCAGACAATCAGAAAATTGAGGTTAGTCGTTACCGTCTTTTGTCACCGGTGAGCACCTCTTGATGGAGTACAAGAGAAAGAGAACACAAAGGATGGGAGAGAGACATAGTAGGGAGGGGAAGAGAGTGCATGTGAGGTGAGAGAAACAAAGATAAATATGAAAACTAATAAATTTATTTTAAAAGAATAATTTAATTATACTGTAATTTTATCAACATTAAAAAATATGCTTTATATTCAATGAATACTTATTAAATATACTATAAGGTATATTTTTCCAAATATAAATAACCCAAAAGGTATTATAATATAAAAACTAAGCAATTGAAGAAAAAGAAAAATTAAATTAATTTAAACTATTAAATTAAATTAATTTTTTTCATTAAGTTATTAAATTTAATTTTTTACTTTTTTTGATAAGAGAATTTAATATTATTAAAAAAAAAAAAAAAGTTCACGTAACTAAAGGAAAAGACAATGATAGTACTCTATTAAAAAGTCCTACCAGTAATGTTCCATCCGATAGTATAAAATACAAATATGAACAACCTTTTTTTTTTCTTTTTAATTTCATATTTTCATTTTTTTTGACAAATGTTCCTTGAAACTCAAACCCACCATTATAATCTGCAAATCTTTACCTTGCAAATCTTTTGAGCAACAATTGACAAACAAGAAATTTTAGAAGATTTACTAAGCTTTTATTGAGGATTATTACAAAACCTTATAACCTTAAATTATATATAAATTTTATATAACATAATAAATTATGAATTCTCTAAAGATGATTTCGAGCGTAAAAACAAAATGAAGACGAGTTTTTACAAATTAATTGTACCACTTGTTAAAAAACACGAAGAGAAAAAGATTTGACAGTCTATACTTGTGTGTGCAGTAACTTTTATGTAACTTTATGTTGTTTCATCAGATTTAATTTGAATGACTTTTAGACCCTACCACTAAGGCTCCTCAATCGAGCCCTACCATAACCCTTCCCATAACTAAATTGTATTTTTACTTTTGTTTTGACCTATCAACCAACTGGATTCACCCCTTTTTTCAAAGGGGAATTTTTTTTTTAATCGTGAAAATTCATGCAAAACTTATTTACTTCTTCATAAAATTTTCCTTGTTTTCTAGCCATCTCCAAAAGTAAAAATCCATGGTAGATACTGATATGCGACACCTCAAAACTGTTCAAAGAGAAACTATTTACAAGAACGTGTTCCATTCACTATTCTAAGATTTTCAAAACCTTCAAAATAAGTTTCTTTGCTTCAGACTTATTTGATCCTAACAGAAATTTAAAAAAGCAGCAAGTGACACAAAAGATTCACTAAACTAGAAACATTGTTATCTACAAAATGGAAGACAAGTGAGATTCGAAACAGACTGAGAATTGCAAAAGATTAAGGTTAGCTTTTTTGGCAAATCATTCCAAGGACTTGAGGAGCCTAAACAATGATGCTGCTTCTCTAATCCGTGAGAATTCGATGCAGAAGGCTTGAACTTCAATGAAGAGATCCTTAACTGAAAGTATGACACCCAAAATATACATCAAAACGCAATCACATTTATCATATCATTTGGTTATTTGTTTCCAGTTTAATTACTTAATAAAATTCATTTTAACAACCTTTTATCTTTACTTTAACTATTTTAATATAATTTTCAATACAAATTCATACTAAACTAAACTGGAACAAAATAGCTAACTTAATTTAAACTTCTAAGCTAAATCAAGTTAAAATAATGAATCAAATAGTCGCTCATCAAAAGTCAACTATTAGTGTTGATAGCAAGAGGGAAATTCAACGGCGGAACCAAATTTTCCAATATTCTTTACCGTTACCAAATAGATATAGCAAGGGAAACTCACCATTGATAATGTTATTTCGGATAAGGCTTTGCAAAAAAACACATACGAGCCGCACAAGTCTGTTCTGCATGTACTTGTCCTGTGTAAAATAAATTTTCAAAATGCACAAAAGTATAAAAAGAAGCAAAATATCTTTGGTTAAAAAACTATAATAAAGAAACAAAACTACAATGCTCATCACATCAGACTGTAGAAGCTAACAAAGCCAGAATGTGGGACCTTAATAGCGACGCGCCAAGACGAATTACCTTGGTGTTCTCGCAGGACGATATACAATTAGTTATGTACATTCGTATGAATTCAGAAGGAAGTTCCACGGCAGTTGTAAGCCTATTCACAACCTCCATTGAGTGCAGGCTCATGTCCATATTGACAAGCACTGTAAAGTAACTATGTTAAAGAAGAGATGTCAGACTAAGCAAGTCAGAAGTAACACCGCCTCAGCAGAATTAAAACAGAGTAAACCACAGCAAATACCAAACACATACTCTGCAATTTCTGGAGAATTTATCAACTTAGTGAGAACTTCAACCGCGATAAGGGGATTAATTTCCACCAACTCCTGAAATAGATACGAACATTTAGGCCGAGTAACCCCAAGGTTGAAATTCAAATGAACAGTTAGGTTAGAGAAATACGCACTGGTAACTTTCTTGGTGTGAGTCCACAATGATATACAAGTTTCGGGTCCTTTGCCAATTCCAACAAGACTTGCTAGACAATGAAACGGAAAACACAGGGTCATCTATTGCTTCAAGAGAGAGAGATATAATGTTTATGAAAACAAAAACCATACGATCCCTCCATTATTCTTCACAAACCACAAAATCATCCATATGTAGCTCTTTAAATTGAATATTATGAATCCAGGACTAACTGAGTTGGCATATAAATACCAGCAGCTGCTTCAATAATAATCAGCATAACCACAAAGTCATGTGCCAACCATAGTCCTAATGAAACTGTCGAGAATAGTTTGGAAGGAAGTCAGGATTTTAAATTATTTTCTGTTAATAAAATCCGAGTAACAACTTGGATTATTTATGTTGTCTTTTGCTGTTTTTTTCTCCGTCGTTAGTTTTAGGTCGTGTTTTCCAATTTTTTCTCTTTCGTTAGTTGAGATTATAGGGTACTGTACATCCTATATATATGCACTACAAATGTATTTTCAGAATCAATTCTATAAGAAGAAAAACAGATTATTTTCTTCTGCAACTTATATGGTATCAGAGCTACGGCTCTTTAAAAACTCTCCCATGGTGAAATCAGCTATGACCGGAGCTTGAGGGCCACCAATGGAATCTGAAGTTACGTCAGCAGTAGTTCCGGCAACCACCATTGTCGATATTTCCGCAATTCTTCCCTGCAGATAAGTGTTCACCGACTGACAGAAGGAATTATTTGGAGTGATCACAATCTGTTAAATTAGCTGTTGATGGCAAAGGCAAGCTAGGATACCTGACAGGTGAAATGAAGAAACCGGCAGAAGGAGATTCATCATTTAGAACCTGGAGATCCAAGAACTCGTTAGTCATAGCATGGCTTCTCAATTTGATGGATACCTTTATTGTCAAACCACATATGCTCATGATGACAGCGAAGGATGTTTGGGACTCTGTACATGAAACTTACTCTGATTTGGAAAATTCCTCCCAAGTATTCGAACTGAAGACAAAATTGTGGCAATCCAGACAAGATGACCATGAGGCTACTGTCTATTATAATGAGATGGTGACCTTATGGCAAGAGCTGGATCAATGCTATGATGACGATTAGGCGAATCCTAACGACTGTGCAAGGCATAAAAAGCGAGAAGAAAATGACCAGGTCTATATGTTTCTTGCTGCTGTCAATTGAAACTTGGATAAAGTTAAAGGGCAAATTCTTGATCAAAAACCTCTTCCTTCTATCCAAGAGGTTTTTTCAGAATTGAGACAGGAAAAATGCAAAATGGGGGTTATGTTCTGTGACTCCAAAGCAAATCCCAAGCCTGAACTCAAGAGCTCTGCATTAGTTTCTGATTCTGAAGGAGAAAAAAGGAAGAAGCCACGGTGTAATCATTGCAAGAAACCATGACACACAAGGAAGACATGCTGGAATATTCATGGGAAACCACCTAATCTCAAAAAACGTCCTGATGGAAGAGCTCTACGAACCGTGACTGGGACTTCTCAGAAGCAGCAAGTCAACTCGAGTGCTACACCTTTCATGAAGGAATAATTAGAGCATTTGTACAACCTCTTCCAATCTACACAATTCACTAATTCCTCTTGTTTTTTAGCGCAATCTGGTAATTAACTAACTGGAGCCCTTTCTAGTGTTAAATCCGATTTATTTGTTTGCTTGGATTATCGATTTCAGAGCAACTGATTATATGACTGGTTGTTCAAGTTTTTTCTCGTCCTACATTCTTGTGTGCAGGGAACAAGAAATTCAAAATTGCAGATGGTTATCTTTCGGCAATTGCCAGAATTGGGTCAATCAAAATTTCGCCCTCTTTCATAATTCTTAATGTCCTTTATGTTCCTAACTTGCATTGTAATCTTTTGTCCATAAGCAAACTTACTCGTGATCACAATTGTCTTGCTAAGTATAGTCAATCTTGTTGTGAATTTCAGGAACTAGACTCAGGGAGGATGATTGGCACTGCTAGAGAGTGTGGCAGTCTCTATTTTTTTTGAAGATGGAACAATTTCAAGTAAATCAATTCAAAGTACATGTCTCAAGTCTGTGTAAGTTTCTAGTGATAGAGATATAATGTTGTGGCATTATAGATTAGGCCACCCTAGTTTTTTTTTTTTATTTGAAGAACTTGTTTCCAAATTTGTTCAAAAATAAAAGTCCATCTTCTTTTCAATGTGAAATTTGTGTTTTGGCAAAACAACATTGCGTTCCCTATCCCACACGTCCTTATAGACCATCTACACCTTTTTCTTTAATACATAGTGATGCACAGGGGCCATCACATGTCTCATCAATTTCTGGAAAAAAATGGTTTGTCACATTCATTGATGATCACACAAGAGATAGTTGGGTTTATCTTCTCAAAGAAATCTGAACTGGAAAACGTTTATAAAAAGTTTTACACCATTGTACAAACACAATTTCATGAAAGAACTAAAGTTTTTCGAAGTGATAATGGCAAGGAGTATTTCCAGATGATTTTGGGGGAATTTTTCTCAAGACAGGGCATTATACATTAGAGTTCTTCTAACGACACTTCACAACAAAATGGGATAGTTGAGAGGAAAAATAAACATCTTTTGGAAGTTTACTTTTCACAAATAATGTACCAAAATATCTTTGGGTGAAGCGGTTCTTGCAGCTACTTAGTTAATTAATAGGATGCCTTCAAAAATCTTGGGTTCTAAACCACCATTGGAAGTTTGTCAGAACACTTATCCTACGTCTAGGTTAATATCTTCCTTACCTTTAAAAACATTTGGTTGCACAGTGTTTATTCATAATCATGAAAAAGGGCGAGGGAAGTTAGATCCTAAGGCTAAGAAATGTGTATTTATGGGATACACACCTAATCAGAAGGGGTACAAGTGTTTTTATCCAATTTCAAAAAAATTGTTTGTTACCATGGATGTCTTTTTTTTAAGATAAATCATTTTAAACTTTCCAACTTCATGGGGAGAATGAAAAAACGGAAGATTTGGATTTGTCAAAGGATTTCCTTCTCCTTCCAGATTCAGATTTTTTTTTTTTTTTGTCAAACAGATTTTGTACTTGAATTTAAAAAAAAAATGGTGCCAGATGTTCCTGACCAAAATCTCATCAGAAAATTCTAATAAATTTTCAAATTTTGAAACCACTACTTGAAATTCTAATTTTCAAAAAAACTGATCGGCTTTCTTGAAAAACAAATTCTGGCTCGAATTAAATTTCTGAAACTCAAACAAATCTTAACCAAGTGGAAAAGACAAATTCTGTGTCTAATGAAACAGGTTTGAATGGATCTATAAGGTCACAACAGGATTATGAAATTACTAATACAGGCAACATTGGGGAGACAGGTTTGAAAAAAATCTTTGGATTCGTTTTATGAGAAAAGGTGTCTAAGCCGAAGGAAAGAAACCAACGCCTCTCTACCTTGTCTTGAATCCAACTTGAATAAAGTCCAAGATCCTTCGGGTAAACCTCAATCAATCTTGGAAAAAATTCCTCAGTCCTGTACTAAGTCCAAAAACGTCTCATTTAATGATCTAGAGGATCCCATAGCTATTCGAAAAGGTAATAGGTCTTGCACAAGTCATCATATGTCTAAATTCACTTCTTACAAAAATCTTTCATCATCCTTTTCTACTTTCACTTCTCAACCGTCTTGTGTAGAGATTCCAAAGAATGTACAGGATGCTTTGAAAGTTCCAGAGTGGAAGGAAGCAGTACTTGAAAAGATGAGAGCACTTGAGAAGAATAAGACATGGGATGTTGAAGATCTTCCAAAGGGAAAAACTACAGTGGGCTGTAAATGGTTGTTTATCACTAAGTACAATTCAGATGGGACCTTGAAGAGGTATAAAGCGAGACTAGTGGCTAAAGGTTTTACACAAACCTATGGCGTTGACTATTTGGCAACATTTGCACTGATGGCAAAACTAAATACCATACGGGTCCTCTTGCCAATTGTAGCCACTCTTGATTGGCCTTTACAACAATTAGACGTCAAGAATGCCTTCTTGAATGGAGATCTAGAGAAAGGAATCTACATGGATTCACCTCCAAGTTTTGAACAAAGGTTCAGGACAAGAGTGTGTAGATTGAGGAAATCATTATACGGCCTTAAACAATCATTGAGAGCTTGGTTTGAGAAGTTCACTTGGTCAGTAAAAAGACAAGGGTACACACAAGCACAAATTGATCACACCATGTTCATCAAACGCTTGGGAGAAGGGAAAGTGACAATGTTGATACTTTATGTAGATAATATTATCTCATAGGTGATGACTAGAGAGAGATGAGTCAATTGAAAGCTAGTCTAGCAGTGGAATTCAAGATTTTCTTGTAATGGAAGTTGCCCTGTTCAAGAAAGAAATAGTGGTCTCACAGCAAAAATACATTCTGGACCCTCTAATTGAGACCAAGATGAGTGGTTGCAAGCGTGCAGACACACCAATTGATCCAAACAGAAGAAACTCGGAGATTGCAAGCAAGGAGGCCCAACTGATGCAGCTTAATACCACAAACTAGTAGGGAAATTGATTTACCTTTGACATACATAGCCCGACATTGCATTTGCCGTCAGTTTGGTAAGTCAATTCATGCAATCACCACATGGAGAGCATCTTGAAGTTACTTATTAGATTTTAAGGTTCCTAAAGGGATCTTTAGGAAAAGGGTTGTTTTTCAAGAAGGACAAGCAGAGGGCAATTGAAGCCTACATGGATGAAGACTAGGCAGGCTCAATGACAAATAGGAAGTCAACATCATGTGTGGGGAAACCTTGTTACATGCAGAAGCAAAAAAACAAAATGTGGTTGCACGAAGTAGTGCTGAGGCTGAGTATCGAGCAATGGCTAATGGAATTTGAGAAATCTTGAAATTGCAACGGATACATGAGGAGTTGAAGAAACTAGTGGAGGCGCCAATGAAGCTTTACCGTGACTAGAAGGCAACAATTAGCATAGCTTAACCTAGTACAACGTGATCGAACCACGCATGTTGAGATCAATAAGCGCTTCATTAAAGAGAAACTTGAAGCAAGAGTTATTTGCATGCCGTTCCCCACAATGCAGCAAATTGCAAATATTCTTTCAAAAGGATTGTTCTGACCAAACTTTGAGCTCCATGTTAGCAAGTTGGGCATGATTGATATATATATGCATCAACTTGAGGGGGAATGTCGATGATAGTTCGGAAGTCAATTAGGATTTTTACATTATTTTCTATCAATAAAGTCCGAATTACAGCTTTGATTATTTAGGTTATGTTTTCCTAATTTTTTCTCCTTACTTAGTTGAGATTATATGGCACCATGTATCCTATATAAATGCACTACACATGTATTTTCAAAATTAATTCAATAAAAAGAAAAATTGATTATTTTCTTCTGCAACTTAAAGAAACATTAGATGTTTCATAATCTTGAGCACTTGGTGGAATGTAGCTTTCTAAATGATGCACATTTTCATTAGTATTGCCAAAATATTTTATATGTTGTACATAAAACCAGATTATTGATAACATATTGTCTCTTTCACACATAATGAGATTAAATATTAACAATAGAGGCATCACGCATAATGTCTGAATTAATACATGAATGCCATATAGAGAAACCAATAAAATTTTGAACTATCGTCTTTTCAATGTCACGTTGTACTAAATAGTAGGATTTGCAAAGAGGAGGAAAAGCACCTAAAAACATTAGGGACAGGGATACAATATGTTACACTATGTCATTCATGCATGTCATCAAGAAAAGCACCTAACGAAGTCATATCATTCATTTTTTTTTTAAATCAAATAAAATTGAGTTGAAATTTGATATTAGTATTTGCCTTGACATGGTATGCATATTAGGTGCATAAACTATATGAGCACCGCACCTCTTGTTGAGCAGGAGCAAGTGGTCCTTTCAAGGCTTTTGTTATCAAGTCCCTCACTGCTGTTCCTCTACTAGTGTCAATACACATACCGTAGTCCCATAAAAGTTCATGATTATCACCAGGGTTTAGCCAGGCAAGCTGAAAGGGAATTATGATGGTAAAATCAAACACTAAAATCACGCTTAGAAATTGGTCCAAAAAGAAGGGGCAGGTTGGGGGGGAACTTACTTCAGCATCCTGAACAGGGAGCCTTGGCGGGATAGGGCGGGTCCATTGAGGACCAAACCCATCCATTGACAAAGTGGACAGCAATCCAATAAGGGTGTCATCTCTATCACCTGATCCAAGCTTAGGTTTGGGTCCACGTTGTAAATCAAACCTGGAAGACAAATGAATTCCGAAGTGAAAGTTGATTTGACACAGGAAAGTTTGTAAAAAGTAAAGAATGAAAGAAGGAAAGAAAGGGTAAAAGTGGTTATATAAGTATTACTCACTCGGAAGAGTTGGGATCACAACCGTGGGGAACATCAGGGTCGGGAAGAGCATTGGTAAGGGAGGCATCCTTAAACGGCGAATTAAAGGATTCGACATAAACATGATCACTGTAGAGTTGTTCCAAGTGTTGTCGCGAAGGAAACACCTGACGGTGATGAACAATTCAATAAAAGAAGCAATTTAGGCAGAATCACAGTAGTTGGTT
This sequence comes from Antiaris toxicaria, assembly GCA_035233585.1. Classification (NCBI taxonomy): domain Eukaryota; kingdom Viridiplantae; phylum Streptophyta; class Magnoliopsida; order Rosales; family Moraceae; genus Antiaris; species Antiaris toxicaria. The sequence continues at coordinate 28,027 of CP141153.1, read as the reverse complement.
CGAATTTGCAAAACAACAGAACAGTTTGACCGAATGTAATTCATTTGTACATACATGGAGTGAAGGATCAAAGTTTTTGATGTAATCGGAAGCGGATTGCTTAAGAAACTGCAACAAACAAACAAAACAAATGCACAACTAGCAAATGTAAATGTAAATGTAAAAGTAAAAGTAAAGTAGATAAAATTACGATTGAAATGTGTGTGTGTGTGTGGAGAGAGAGAGAGAGAGAGAGAGAGAGAGAGAGAGAGAGAGAGAGAGAGAGAGAGAGAGAGGGAAAAGAAAGGAGAAGAAACCTCGTTGGCGTTAGGAGACGAATCAGAGGTCAATAGCTGCAGAAGAAACGCCCTCTCATATTTTTCAGCTTCTTCGTTGCTTGCACCCTGAACACCACATTTACATTTAACATATACATACATAACATAACAATGTTGAGAGAACAATTCTATACTTTCTTGCTTTCTTTCTTTTTTTCCTCTTAGATTAGGAAAAAAAAAAAAAAAAGGAAAACGGTTGATTTGGGTACTTACAGAAATGAAAAGAGAAAGGAAGGGATTTGCAGAAGAAGAAGATTTAGATTTGTAAGGGTGATGAAGAATGGCGAAGGCAACCAGACGCTGAGTTGATGTTAGCATCTTGTTGTCGTCCTGTGTAATTGTAGGAATTAATTAAAGAATTGATTTGAAACCCTAATTTGATTTCCAAGAAATAAAAAAAGAAAGAGAAAAGAATAGGCGAAGAAAAGAGAAATGGGGGAAAAGAAAAATACTAATAAGAGGGTAGAGAGAGAAAAGGAAGCGAAGAATCTGGAGAGAGAGAGTGGAGGGAAGGAGGAATCGACGTCGGAGAGGATATCGAGAAGGGGACGTTGGTCGGCGGCTCTGAGAAGATTGAAGATCGCCTTCGATTCTTCCAAGCTCAGCCCCATCTTCATCTTCATTTTCTTTCTGTTGTTGTTGCTGCTGCTGCTGCTGCTACTCTTGCTCTTGCTGTTACTGTTGCTGTTCATTCTCTCTCCTCTTCTTCTTCTTCTCCTTTCTGTTGTTTCTGAATTATCAGGAGTCTCTCGCCTCTCCCTCGAGTCCGACCGCACTTATAACTCCACTGGGCTTTTCACAGGCCCATTCTTTTTTATCCCACCTCCTTTTCTTTGAAAGAATCCATATAAAATAATAATAATTAAAATAAATTATAGATTTTTTAAGTATTTATAATAAATAATTTATTTATATTAGATAAAAAATTTATTTATATATCAAATAAATAATATATTTATATTTTTACCAATATTATAAGATTTATATTTATCTAATCTATCTATTATTTATGTTCCAAATTATTAATTTTATGCGAACTTGTCCACGATATTTTAAAAGTGATTATTTCACTTTCTCACCTAAATAAAAGTGTAAAAAACACTCATTTGTTTAAATATATCAATAAACTAACAAAATGGCCAATGACATGAGCAAAATAAATTATAATATATGTTTTAGAAAATTTTCTTGAATAGATTCAAAATTTATTTTACAAATCCCAATTAAAATTATAAAAAATATACAATCATAAATAACTGCTATTATATTTTAAGTCTTTTAAGTAATATTTAATTTTAAGTTTTTTAGGATAAATTTCATTTCTACTGTTTGAATTTTAGTGTTATTGTAATTTTACCTTTTTAAACTTTGAAAACTAGCATAAATGTTTCTTGAATTATGAAAAATTGGTAAATATGCTCTCTAAACTATAAAATGTTATTTTATTTACTTCTTTCGTCAATTAAATAGATGAAATATTCCTCTGAACTTAAAATTTATTTTTAATTTTGCTCTCAAACTTTGAAAAATGTTATTTATACCCCTTAAACTTTAAAATAATAATAATAATACAATTCAAACTTTAAACTATTGAGAAAAAAACACATATTCTTTTATTTTTTTGGTTATATAAAACTTGAAAAAACTTTATTTTTACCCCCTAAACATTATTACATATGAAATTTAATTTTTGAAGCCTAAAAATAATTATGCTTTCATTATATTTGGTTTAAAAATTGCATATTATTACAAGAAAAACAAAAACAAAAAAGTAACTTATACATTTTGATCCCTAAATATATATTCAGGTTATTTTTGTAATTATAAAAATTTTAATTTGACCTTTTGTTATACTAATATTGTATCAATTTTAAGTTGATAAATTATAAGTGATTTTACTAACAGTTTAAAAATCAAGAGGTATAAACACTAATTTTTCAATGTTTAAATATAAAATTACAAATGTACTAATTTTTGGGGACACAAATGAAGTTTTTTCAAGTTTTATATAGCCAAAATATGAAACTAAGGATTTTTTTTATATGTTTTTCTTAAAATGACTTCAATTTTAAAAACAAATTTTAAGAGCACATTAATCATTTTTAGAATATATAAGATTATTAGTGTTTAGCGAAGTGTTTAATATCTAGATATGGATCTTGGTGAAGTTTTCAATATCTAGATGTGGACCTAAAGATTAGGGAAACTAAATTTCAATAAAATTGCATGTATTTTTTTACTCGCTTATAATAATTGATTAATTGGATTAATTAAATAAATTTGATCAATTTAATGCAAGTCATTTATCTTCAAATGCAAGTCAATTTTATTTATTTTTTCGAAAGTCAAGTTAAGCGTGCACCATTTTTAGAAGTTTCTTTCCCCCCAAGTTTTTGTTTGTTTGGGTTTGTTTTTTCCCTCGTCGTTTCTTTTTTATATTGAATGAGAAACTTTTATTTAAGGTAAAAAAAAAGTTCGAGAAAAAGAAACTCATTAAATCTTTGCATTAGTAATATTGTATGATTTTTTTCTTAATTTTTTTAAGGTTTGATTAAGACCAAATGAAAATGAAAATGAAACCACAAAAGATTTTTTGAGAAATATTTGTGTCATTTAACTTATTTTTGAAAGAAAAAATGTGACTGGAATATTTCAAGATGAACGACAATTTTGTAGTATTTATAAAATAGTAGGGTTTGTATTTTAACAAACTTTTAAGACTTGGATGAACAATATATATGTCATCTATTAAACTAGTAAATGTTAAAAAAAAGTGACCAAAAAAAAAAAAAAATTTAACGCTAACATTTACCTTTAGATTATAATCACCATGCAAAAAGGAAAAATTTTCTTTTGAAAGCACAAAAAGGAAAATTTGATGACGCGTGCGTGCGTGCGTGCGTGCTGTGTTGTGTTGGGTTGGGTTGGGTTGTCGTGGGGTAAGTTGGTAATTTCAGACTGTTGCAAATTGGAAATGGGATCATCTTGTTTGTTGATAAATCTGGTCAATATGATAGTAAAAGTCATTGTGGTTCGTCTTGTAATTGGATCCTTTTGTTTGGTTTGAGATCGAAAAATCCAGGAAATGAAAAAAAGGAAGGACAGATTTAATGGGTGTAACTGTTAGATGCAGAATCGGCGAGTCAGCAGATATTGACGCAGCTCCTGTCGTAATAATTCCCAAACAAACATCGGCCTTGTCCTTCTACTTCTGCTTCTTCTCCTTCCGTTATGTGCCTGAGATCCCTTTTTACATTAGGTTATAAATTATTACCACCTACCCTTCCACCGCAGCCCTCCAAACGCTGATTCCCATCAATCACCAATCATCAATCGTCATTCGTCATTCATAAGGTTTTGCTCTTCTTCATTCTCCTTCCCTCCTTTTTAATTTTGTCCTTCGATTCTTTCCTTGTAGATATGAAATTATTTTAAAATAAAAATTTATTTTAAAAAACACACACACGCACACACTTGCAGGCTGGTTCTTACATAATTACAACAGAGAAGAGATTTAGAGGCTTTGAAACGATGTCGTTGAGAGGTGGAAAAGGTTGGGCTGCCTTCGACAGAGAGCAGCGACGTAAACGACATGGTCTTCCTCAAGACGACGTTGTCGTCGACCCTTTCCCGCCCTTACCCTCCAAACCCAAACCCAAACCCATTACTAGTACTAGTACTGGTACTGGTACTCGTACTGGTACTGGTACTCGTACTGGTACTAGTACTCGTACTAGGAACTTGTCATCAGTCCAGTCGTGGTCGTGGGCGTGGGCCCACCAATCCCATGGCTTGATGATTCAAGACCATGATGACCTTGATGCCTCAACTTCGTTGCAGCCAACCATTCGTTTTGATCATAATAATCCTTCTTATAGTAACGATGCTATTAATAATATTCACCAAAACACAAATATACATCAACATCAACGTCATGTTGTTTCTACTGACTCTGCCGCAACAAACTTACATCGTGACTCTGGTGCTACTGTCAAAGCGGTTTCCGACGACGACGACGACGACAACATGGAAAGGCTCAAGGGCGTGCCTATTGAGCCCGAGTGGGAGGATGAATACCATGATGATGTTTACTTGAGACATCGAAAACACGCCTTAATGACCATGAGGTCCCATTTCATTCTAATCTTTTTCTACTAATTTTGATTTAATTGGATTCTATCTTATTGTTGTTTCTTACCAAATACACTTTCTTTCATTTATCCAATCACGCATTGCATTTACAATTTCAATTATGAAACTCAGGAAAATGCTATTTTTATGATCATCACTACCGATTTGTTGGTTGGAAAATTGATTGTTTATTTTTTATCCTACTTGGCCCTTTTCAATCTAGCCTAACATAATAAGATTAAGAAGAAGAAACACGCGTTGATTAATCAGTAAATCTCTCCTCCACTGAACTAAAAATTCTAGTAAAAAAGCGATGTAGATAAAAGTGAAGAAAAGAGAAATGAGAAAATAGAACCAAGTGCTGGAAAGTTTTAGATAATGAACCAATTCTTGGCATTCTATATCTGTATCAAACCATGGAAGTTTATACAACTCAACTCATTATTGACCGTAATAGAATTAATCGAGAGCAGGTCTGCATCGCAACATTCGAAAGCGGCTGCAAATGCATTTCTAAGAGGAGATCACATTTCTGCCCGCGGACACTCTCTCAAGGCTCATCACCAGTGGTTAGCTGCTCAAACCCTCAACTCCAAGGCAGCCAAGGATATTCTCGCCCTTAGGAACTCCCAAAACGATATTTGGAAATTGGATTTACACGGCCTTCACGCCGCTGAAGCTATTTTTGTTTTGCAACAACATCTTCAACACATTGAAACTAAACTGCTGTGGAATCGCTCGGTGTCTCCCAACAGCCTTAAGAGGGAAACCACCAGAATTGTTCGTTCCAACTCCCTCGAATTGTTAGGTTGTGCGGAGGATAAACAACAACAGGCATCTCTGAAGCAGAGGCCAACATCCTTACAAGTCATAACAGGTACTCTTTCTCCTTCTAATTTCTAATGAAGACTGCTAAAATCCTTGTTTGATCCACCAACGACTATCTGTCTACCTGTACAGGCGTAGGCAATCATAGCAGAGGACAAGCGTCACTTCCTGCAGCAGTCAGAGGTTTCCTTAATGAAAATGGGTGATTGCTCCTTTGCTTGATAGTTCAAATGACTTTTATTTCTTGATTTCTCGATACTCTGTGTGTGTGTGTGTGTGTGTGTGTATAGTTTTGTCTTCTTTCTTTCCATAACAAGTTAGAAAAGACAAAAAGATAATTGCCACAGAAGAACATATGATAACTAACACAAGAGGAATCTCAATCTTAATCATATTTGTTGGTTGTACTTGTAGGTATCGTTTTGAAGAGTTAAAGCCTGGTGTAATCACGGTGCGACCTAAATTCCGTTTACTGAGTTAACGCTTTGCCTTTTAGACTGACATTTGTTTGCTAGTCTTTAATTATAGTAGTGTAGTGCTGCATTGAATGTGTTGTCTGCGGTTTCAGAGTGTTTCAACTTTTATTTCATACATGATTCCAACATAAGCTACAGAGTTCTAATTCCTTTACCCCTGGTTTTAACATAGCTTACAACAAAATCTTTTACAAATCAACTTGTGCCAGCTTATAGTGTACCCTGAATAATTCAAAGCAATAAACCTTAAATTCGTTATAATCTGGCTAATTGTGCCTGCGATGTGGTTTATTGTTGTGGTATGCAAGAAGATCCGTGTTTATTTCATCCACAATAATCTACCAAACATAACCAGAAGAGCCCACAAGAAATAAATGGGGAGAGAGAGAGAAAGAGAGAAAGAACGGAGATATTGTACACAAAATCATAGTATCTACTGCTGGATAAAGACTGGAGTGGAAGCTCAGAAGCTGTGGGGGGTAGTGTAATTGAGCCGGACTGTACATATAGGCGTGGCAGTCGAGGATGTAATTTGCCATTTGGTGGTCCTTTCTCGTCTTTCCCATTTTTTGTTATATCTCCAGTTTCAAACTGTTTAAGGTTAGTGCCAAAATTTTACCATGGTTGAACAGCTTCAAAATCTGACAAGAAAAGGGACATATGGTTGATCTGTTTCATTCAAATGCCGATATTATTGAAAATGCCAATATTATTGACATATTAATTTGACATTACATTGAAGAAGATGCTTTTATACTAACTAGTTAAATTATCTCTAATATATTTATCTGTATTAATGCTATATTTGTTCTAAAAGAGTGAAAAATACCTTTGTCCTCTAATGATGTAATACTATTTTTACTATTTATCATTTTTATTATGCTTTAGAAATTGTAAATTAAACTTTTAGAATTTAGGTAATTTAAAAATAAAAATATCGTAATGATACATTCAAAAGTGATGAAACCAATCAATGAAAATCAAACATTAAATTTGATTGTTGAGAGGTAGCAATCCTGTGTGATTTTCAGGCTACATCATGGGTTTTGCGTTGAGTACAAGCATTTCTGATGATGAAGGGATTTTAGGATTGCCAGTGGAGGATGGTTCTGGCCCAGGGTCATTTTACAACAAACGAGTGCTTTTACTTCATATCTTTTTTCAGTTTTTGTTCTCCAGTTTTTCTTTTAATATCGTAATGATACATTCAAAAGTGATGAAACCAATCAATGAAAATCAAACATCAAGTGCGTGTTTGGTTTTGTTTTCAAAACAGATTTCACGATTCCCTAGGAAATCTATTTCAAAATCGGTGTGAAATTGTGTTTGGTTTGTATTGTTTTTGAAAACAGATTTCATTTTTTCCATTTCTCCTATTTCTCTGATTTAATTATTATGGTTAATTAAGATTTAATTGATATAGTAATTAATTAAATATTATGGTTATTAATTTTTAATTCATTTATCAATTAAAAAATTTTATTAATTTTTAATTTTTGGTATTTATAATAATTTTTTTTAAATCAAACATAAATATGTTTTTATAGAATATTTATAAAATGACTGATTTTCAAAAATATAACCAAACACAGTTTCACTTTTTTGTTTTTCAAAACATACACTCAGAAAATAAAACCAAACACAATTTCAGAAACGTTCTCAGAATTGTTTTCAAAATGATATCAAATTCAGAGAATTTGAAAACATATCAGATTTCAAAAACAATACTAAACGCTACCTAAATTTGATTTGGTTATATTTTATGATAAGTTTGTTAAAAAAAATTTAATATACAACAAATTTGATATCAAAAATATTATTTTTGGCTTTTTTGCGCTACTACGTACATTTGCTTTTTTCTTCTAATTGCGTCACTTCCCAGCAAAAATTAAAAGGTAATTCTATTAAAAAAATTAAATTATTAAATATGTTTAAAGGTGAATTATTCTTGAGAATATTTGACTTGTATTAGTCATTAACCCATTAATTAGTTGTATTTACCTAATTAGTTGTTAAAAGCATGATTTAAATATCGTTCTATTTCATGTGAGATTTCACATTTTTAATTTGGGGTTCCTACTATAATATGAATCTAGGTACATGGTGTTGTTATGAGAGGTTAGTAGAAACTCAAAGGGTTCGAAAAAAATAAAATTTAGAATTTATTCTTTCCCCGCATCTTGTCAATCTTTCCAGCCAATATACTTGATCAGTCCAAAACTTAACAGGTTCATAAGTTCACATAGGATTCTAGTAATCCACTCAGTCTACCTTCACGTCCCCTTGACTTTCACAGGCCTTACGACTTTTTCGAGATTACTAACAGATCATATGCTGACTTTTGATAATAATAAATTCTTTTCTTTATGATTCATACGATAGTAGTAGTCACTAATGAACCTAAACTATGATTCTAGTTGTTATAGATACTAATATTAGCCCCTGAAGGGTTTCTTAGTGACTCATGAGAATTTGAGAATTTTAGAAATATTATTTCTTATTGTAGGTAAAAGCTTACATTCTGAAAACAAGGGTTAGCTATATATAATGCCCTTCTCGATTAACCTTAGTTTACAAACTCTATTCTGGTTACTGAAAAGTAACTTCGGTTATCATACCGACGCTACGGGTCAAAGATTATGGTCGACAAAAATACAATACATGTGGCCGACAGGAAATAAAGTAAAACAGCTGGCCTTATTTTACACAAAGTAGGCAGGACTCAGGTTATTCAAATCTTCGTCATTATTACTTATTTCGAGTGTGTCGACAAAAACCCATGAGTCCTGAGAGTCCTGAAAAGCAAGTCGGTTGGTGAGATGTCGTCTTTGCCATCAATACCCATATTTTCTTTTGAGCTGGATGGATAGGCTTGGGAGTCTATCTGAGTTGATGGGTTGTTTTAGTGCTGGATAGCTGGGCTGGAAGGATTATCTTTATCCTACTGAGTGGGAGTCTTATCATCTTCCGGAGGGGTAGGCGCTCTGATGTCTGGATGAAAATGGCCTGATAGGCCATAGGCATAAAAGTAGTCCAGAGCATCTGTGACCTGTTTGAGATAAGCTTCTGGGAAATCTTTTCACAGAGCATCTTGTTTTGGTTCTGGCCAATACTATCTGGGGATCACGTGGTTACTGCAGAAAAGCTGTTTCTGCACTTCCCTGTATTCTTGTCCATCCCTATTGATAATATATCTACTTGAGGAGTAGATTTTCACAGTAGGATTGCATAACACAATATTCCTTTTGAAATCTGGCTTTGCATTAAGGGAGAGGAAGAGGACTGCGTGGCCTTCATCTGAAGAGATGACCTTTAGAGAGGTTGGATACACGTATGCAACTAGCATTGTTCCCCTGATTATGTTGATCTGGTTATTTAACAGAGTTTCCTATTCATCCAATCCAAGGTTGAACTATAACAAAAATTCAATGATATTATTCAGGGTTGGTTGGAGTTCTGATCTGTTTTGGCAGGTTTGGATTGTGGAAATAAGTTCGATAGGTTGAACTTCTATAGCAATGGTAAACATGCTGGCTAGATATCAGGGAATATGAATTAGCTGGATTGGGAGGAACCATTTGTTTACTCGGAAAAGGAAGACTTTAGAAAAAGGATAATCGGGGTGAAATCCTAACTCTTTCGCATAATCTAGTCTCGAGTATTTGGTTAACTGGACTAATTCTTTAACGGCCTTTTTTACTGTTCAATCCTTTGGGTTTTTGGACGTAAACATCCTAATTGACTCTTTAGGGTAGGAGTACTTATAGATGTCATAGGCTGTGTAATTGCTTTTGTAAAATCGAGCTAGAGAGGATGATGAAACAATCAGAATCAGAGGAAGACTGGGTTCGTTTTTGGTTTTAGGGTTTAGGGTGTAGGGTTTAGGGTTTAGGATTAAAGGGTTTAGGGTTTTAGGGTTTAGGGTTTAGGGTTTAAGGGTTGAGGGTAGAGGGTTGAGGGTTGAGGGTTTGGGATTTGGGGTTTGAGGGTTTAGGGTTTGGGGTTTGGGGTTTGGGGTTTTGGGGTTAAGGGTTTAAAGGTTGAGCGTTGAGGGTTTGGGGTCTGGGGTTGAGGGTTTAGGGTTTAGGGTTTAAGGGGTTTAGGGTTTAAGGGTTAAGGGTTTGGGGGTTTGGGGTTTGGGGTTTGCGGTTTGGGGTTTGGGGTAAAGGGTTAAAGGGTTTAGGGTTAAGGGTTTAAGGGTTTAGGGTTAAGGGTTACGTGTTAAGGGTTTAGGGTTTGGGGGGTTGGGTTTTGGGCTTGGGGGTTTGGGGTGTGGGGTTGGGGGTTTAGGGGTTTAGGGTTTAGGGGGTTAGGGGTATAGGGTATAGGGTATTAGGGTTTTAGGGTATAGGGTTTAAGGGTTAGGGGTTAGGGGTTAGGGGTTAGGGGTTTGGGGTTTGGGGTTGGGGGTTTGGGGTTTAGGGTTTAGGGTTTAGGGTTTAGGGTTTAGGGGTATAGGGTTTTAGGGTTTTAGGGTTTAGGGTTTAGGGTATTAGGGTATAGGGTTTAGGGTTTAGGGTTTAGGGTTTAGGGTTTAGGGTTAAGGGTTTAAGGGTTTAGGGTTTAGGGTTTAGGGTTTAGGGTTTAGGGTTTAGGGTTTAGGGTTTTAGGGTTTTAGGGTTTTAGGGTTTAGGGTTTAGGGTTTAGGGTTTAGGGTTTAGTGTTTAGGGTTTAGGGTTTAGGGTTTAGGGTTTAGGGTTTAGAGGGTTTAGGGTTTAGGGTTTAGGGTTTAGGGTTTAGGGTTTTAGGGTTTAGGGTTTTAGGGTTTAGGGTTT